>CM031237.1:45357754-46639004 GCA_018340775.1 Taxus wallichiana var. yunnanensis
GATCAATTCTTCCTATAGGGATATGTCGTTTCCAGCTCGGACCATCTTTGGATCACGCTGATGATAGGAAGTCAACTACGGGATACATATTTCATCTCGGATCTCGGACCAATCTCGTGGATAAGCAAGAAGCGGAATGTTGTTTCTATCTCATCCACGAGGCGAGAATATTGCGCGCACGAGGAGTGTGTGCGAAGTGATATGGATACGTCGCATTATGGATGACCTAGGAATTCTGAAAAGCAGTCACCTATTCTCTATTGCGGACAATCGAGTGTGTTGAAGCTCGTGCGAGAATCCAGGTCTTTCATGAGCGAACAAAGCATATTGAAATTGTTTGCCATTTCATTCGAGAGCACGTCTTGAACCATCAAATTCAGCTCGAAGCACAAGTTTTGACATTCTCCTAAATCTCTTGGAAAAGTGAAATTTGAATCAGGTCACAGTTGCAAGAATAATGTAATAGGGGGAATGTTAGGATCTCATTTCTAAATCTCGTTGGAAAAGTGATTGTTATTTGTTTCTTATCACATTATTCTTCTGTGGCTTTGTGGATCTTCCCGGCATTGGAGTCGGTTTCACATTTAGCATACGATACTCCAAGACTTAGTCATCTTGTCATTGTGACTTTCTTGGTAAACCATGTTCACAGAGATCATTTTGACACACAGAGAGAGTGAACTAATAGGAAGATTATGGCTTGGAGACAATTTGTTTTATCCATGGTATTATAAAGATATCTCACAATGTGAGAACTTTAGACTTTGAGTCAAAACCTTTTTATTCAAATAAGGGGAGAGTCTATAAAATTTGAAACCATGTGTTATTTCGTTATGAAATTTTTGAAGTATTACTCTGTCTTAGTTTTTCACTTGTCTTAAGACAAGGAGAAGCTTTTTTGAAAGTAACGCAAGTATTTTTACCCCCATTTCATCTACTCCTTTGTTTTCTTGTTTCCCTTTTGGGACAAAATACAAATATACATACATAGTGTTATTGATCGATTGTGTCAACTACTTTTGCACCCTCTTATATTCTTCCTTTATTGAGATTGGATGGTAAATGTTGAAAGTGTGTTGGTAGGCATTCTTTTTATCTTAATAACCATTGATATTGATACGAAAGTCAAGACATTTCATCGTAGTTAGGTTTACTTCATCATCGATTTCCTTGAGGTGTTATTTTTCTTGCATTGTCTTGATAAAATTATGATACTGACGTCTTGTTTCTCGTAAACATGATCTAAGTACTTAGATTGTGTCATTACGCTCTTGCATTTCAACAACTCCTTAGTATACTTTGACTTTGTATCTTCCAAACATTACCTTGACTTTGAAAATTGTCATTGTTATATTGTACGTGTCATATCAATAGTATTTCAATACTAATATATTTCTTTTTCATAAGGATTGATTAACGTATATAAGTGGGGTTGTTGCGTTATTTGCATTGGTAAATTACACATTTTGGGATGTAGGCCTTGCTCGTATCTAGAATAGTTATAGTATGCTTTCAATCGGAAGTCCATTTAACCCCTTGTTAATACTTATGACTTGTTATTTTAAACTTGACTTAAGTGTGGATATTGTGTTGATCATCTTACGTCGAGCTATTATTGAGATACATTTTGCATAGTGAGTATTTTCTTTTAGGTTAGTTTTATTTTCTAAAATTTACGTAGTTGTTTCTCGATCGATCATATTGAAGACTTGTTTCCTAGGAAAATCCTACTTAATCATTTGGTTCTTTACCATTCATTATTCTTTGACCATTGTGGACATTCTTTTGAGGTATTCATGGTCTTCTTTCTATAGGTTCTTACTTAGGTTTATTGTATCCTTGATCACATTTTTTTACGAAACCTTTATAAACCATTTCCTCCTTGACTTAATTTATCTTAATAAGGATAGGGTACACACAAGTGGTAGAATTAGGTTCTAAGCTCCCACATTAATATTAATTTTTTCCACCTACCTATACCACCCATGAAGAAGAAGAGGCACAACATCCTCTTATTAACTTGGATGATGACTTAAAATAAGGACATGCCTCTACTTCATATCACCAAAACAACAACACGAAAACCGAGGTATGTAAACATGTGAGTGGTTATGGATTACCACCTCTCAAGATAACCTAAAAAGTTAGGATGGAACGTAAGCACAAAGAACCAACTCCTACACATGAAAATCAAGAAGGACCTAAAGATCACAAAGTCACTATACAACAATAGATACAAATCTGTTAGGAGACAAATAGTTGTGAGGAGCTTATAGTGGAGAGAAAAAGAGATTGAATATATCTTATCGTATTCTATTAAATAATGGAACCCCATATAATATTTATAGGTACGTGAATAAACAAGACTCCTCGGAATAGGTGGAGTAGTTACAAACCATACGAGAGAATAATGGAATAGATAATAACAACTAGTCTAACAATGAAATACTACGTAGACTATGCTAATATTGATAACATTCCCCCCTTATTACATTATTCTTGCAAATGTGACCCCTGAAAATTTCAAATTTCACTTTTCCAAGATATTTTGTGAGAATGTCGGCAACTTGTGCTTTTATAGGACAATACTAGAGTTGAATGTGATGGTCCAAGACGTGATCTCAAATGAAATGAAAATCAATCTCAATATGCTTTGTGCATTCATGAAAAATGGATTTTGCATGAGCTTTAACACACTCTGATTGTCACAATACAGAATAGGTGACTATTTTTCAGGAATTCCTAGGTCATCCAAAATGCAACGTAACCATATCATTTCGGACACAGCTCCTCGTGTGACATGATATTCTACCTCTGTGGATGAGATAGAAACAATATTATGCTTCTTTCTTATCTATGAGATACGTCAGATCCAAGATGAAAAGTGTATCCTATGGTGGGCTTCCTATCATCAATAGATTTGGCGTGGTCCAAGTTGACATATCCCTGTAAGAAGAATGGATCATTCTTATTATATTCCAAACCATAATCAATTGTTCCTCGGACATATCTCAAAACATGCGTTTCGTAGTCGAGTGACATTTCTTCGGCTCCTACATGAACCTAGAAAGATAGCTGACAACATAGCATAGATTTAGTCTGGTATATGTCAAATAGATGAGCCCTCCAACAAATTTCTTATAGAGAGTAACATCTACTTGAGGTGAGTCCTAGAATCTTGAAAGTTGCAAACCTTTCTCCATGGGAGTGGATATAGGTTTATAGTCTGACATTCTGTATTTTTCTAGGAGTGTCTTGGTGTACTTTATCTGGGAGATGAAAATGTGATGCTCCTTTTGCCATATCTCCAAGCCAAGACAGTAATGTAGTAGCCCCAAATCTTTCATGTCGAAGGTTCTTTTGAGATCATTATTAACAATATCAACCTGATCTTCTAAACTGCCAGTGATCACAAGATCATCCACATACACAACAAGAATGAAAATTTCTTTTCCTACCTTCTTTATATACAAATTGGAATTTGAGGGACTACGAGTGAACCCATGCTGCAAAAGGTGATCGTTGATCTTGATATACCATGCCCTTGGAGCTTGTTTTAGTCCATACAATGATTTGATGAGACAACATACCTTCTTAGGATGTTATTTATCAACAAATCCTTTAGGTTGGTCATTTACACTTATTCATTTAGATCACCATTTAGGAAAGCACTCTTGATGTCCATATGCTGAAGTATCCATCCTTTCTCGTATTATCAAGTGCACAAACAAATCGATGGTCTTGATCTTCGCAGTGGGTGAAAAGGTTTCTTCATAGTCGATGCCCTCTTTCTGAGCATATCCTTTTGCTATAATTCATGCTTTGTTTTTGTTTATGGATCCATCTACCTTATATTTTGTCTTGAAAACCCATTTTCAGCCTATAGGTTTCTTTCTTGTAGGAAGATCAACAAGTTCCCATGTCGATTTTTCTTGAGTGAGTCAATTTATATATCCATGGCTTCCTTCCACTGAGGTTGAATGAGTGCTTCATGAACATTATCAGGCTCAGAGCTATCAATCAGTGAACTCATGAGTGCAAATTTTACCTCATTTCTTGTTTGACTCCTTGTTTTGACTCCGGATGATGTATCTGGGAGTTGTTGCAAATGTGAGTCCTTGATGGTGCTTTGTACCAATTTGGATGAGAACTTGGCTGCTTTTGAGAAGAACTGTGTCATTTCCATGTGGATTGATGTGGATTCACATTCTCCAATTCTCCAAGGTCAACAAATAGCTCTCCTAGAAGCACATCTCTTCTCTGAGTAGTCTCCTCTAGTTGATCATCTGATTCGGAGACTAGTCGGTGAGAGGTGGTTGGTAATGGTTCTACATTGTCACTATTGAGTCAAAGGATGACTCATCAAAAACCACATCTTGACTCTCGTATATTTTCTTTTTCTCAAGATCCATGAGATGGTAAGCCTTTGAGGTAGTGCTATAGCCAAGTAGGATGCACGGGAGCGTCTTTGGCTCAACCTTCTTTCTCTTCGAGTGAGGACATGCATGTATGTTGTGCAAAAAAATACTTGTAAATGAGAAATTGATGGCTTTCTACCACTCCATACCTCTTCTAGAATTTTATTTTGTAGAATCTTTGTCGATGCCATGTTGAGAAGATATAAAACTATTTGTACTGCTTCAGACCAATAGTGTTCCTCTAGCTTAGCTTTGTTGTTATTAGCATGCAATGAGCCATATCCATCACTATGTGATTACGATGCTCAATAATGACATTTTGCTAGGGTGTGTAGGGAGTAGTCAAGTCAAGTTCTTGTTGGTTTAGGAAGGCCAAGAAATTATTTGATGTGAATTCCCCCTCAATCTGAGTGAAGTAGAAGAAGTGGTTGTCCGATCTCTTTCACAACATGATGATAGAAATTCTGGAAATGTTGAAGAGCCTCACTTTTATTCTTCAGGAAAAACACCCACATCTTGTGAGAGTGGTCATCCACGAATAGTTGGAAGTACTTGTATCCTGAAAATGAAGTAGGCAGTAGGCCGTTCAAATCAGTATGAACTACCTCTAGACGCTTCTTGGCATGGAAGGTGCTCACCTAAAATGGATCCTGTATGTTGTTTTCCTGCAAGATAGCCAAGGAAAATAGGAAAGGAATTGGATAATTTGGGTAGTCCATGGACCATTGCTTTTGAACTCATCTGATGCAATGAACTAACTAACAAGTGACCATATCTAAAATGCCAGAGGGTTGTAGATTCATTCTACTATTGAGGCTAGATAAAGCTACTATAGAAGATGAAATAGTATCTAAAGCAAATAACTTATCTTTTAGAAATGCTCTAGCAATAACCGTACCTTTTCTGGAGATTAAGCATGATTTAATGCCATTTTGGACAAGAAATTCTACCTTTAGGTGATGATTCAAGAGCTGAGTCACTGACAAGAGATTGCTAGTCAAGCCAAGAACATATAGTACCTTTGTAAGTGTACATTTTCAGTGGTCCTAGAGGAATGGTGACATTTCCTATTCCTTCTACAACGTACTCTTTTTCATCTACTATCTGAACCCGATCTCTAGTGGGTTGTTCATTCAGTGAATCAAATAGTTTCTTGTCACTTGACATATGCTTACTTACACCGGATTCTATCAACCATACTTTCTTCATGGGCTGAGAATTTTGAGAGACGAGTACAAGGTTCTTACCACAATTGGCTCCTTCTGATGTCTCCTCATCAGATTCATCATCTTGTTGGGCTGCGAGATGTCCCTTCTACTTTCTTCCGGTGGGGATGTCATTTGGACTTTTGAAAATCGTTGCGCCTTGATGTGCTTGTTTGACTCGAAGACCCTGTTTCAAGCCATTGTACTAGCAATGATCAGTGTCATGAGTATTGGTTTTGCAGATTTGACACCATCGCTTGGAATTTTGAGCTTGCAGATTTTGATTCTGATCTGCTTGAGATTGCTTCATTGGGGGACCTTTTCGATTCTTCTGGCCACATTGGGGCCTTGAGAAAAGGGCTTTGTCCTGGGCCTCATCTTGGACTGAATTGATTGCCTCTTCCTGCTGCAATAATTTCATGAGTTCTTCAAACGTCACTACCCTGTTGGATACATTCAGTGTCGTAACAAAGACTCGGAACTGAGAAGGGAGTGCCCTCAAGGTGATTAGAACTAGAATCGTATCTTCTACCTTCTCACCAAGAGCTATTAACTCCGTTCGCAGCTCAACAACTCGACGTAAGAACTCCTCAACTTTCTCATCGGATCCCATAGATAGGGTATGCAATTTTTACTAAAGATGGAGAACCTTAGTCTTATTCTTCACCTCAAAGATGGTAGCTAGCTTATCCCATGCCTCCTTCGGTTTCTCTGCATCCTAAACATGTGGTTACACACCATTAACGATACTAAACATTATCATCATCAGTGCTTTAGCACTTGTGATCTCATATTTAATGAGCTCATTAGGGTTTGTTGGAACTTGTACGGACCCTATGACAATGCTCCATAATCCCTCAAACTGAAGGATTGTATGCATTTTTGTTTTCTAGGATGCATAATTTGGCCCTTTAAGTAATTGAGCATCGGAAAGAAGCAACTTCAGAGAAAACATCTTAATAAAATAAAAAAATTTATTTATTTATTTATTTATTTTAGGAGTTATTACAACTTTTACTCACTGATGAGAAGTACCAGCTAATAGATGCTCACGATACTCGCGTGTTGAGAGACAACGAAGATTTGGGGGTCTTCATCTTTGTCTTCACAAATTGACAACATCGTACTGGCTTCTAGTTCTTCCCGAACTCACTTTTCTTGGAAGCTGACATCGAAAAGGAAATATTCAAGAATCCTTTTCGAACTAGCTCGTCAAAGACTAGATTTCTTGTGTTTTGAAGCTCATTGAGCAAGGAAAAATAGAACCCAAATCTTTCAGGGGCTTCTGGATTGTTTTCTTCAATGTGCAAGTTGATGTGGATATCAACAATCTCGGCTTATGTTGCGGCTTTCAACAGTCTCGTTGATGTTGTGGCTTTCAGTAGTCTCGATCATGATATTCATGCTCGTCATTTGGTGTTGGCTTTGAGAGACTCCACGTTGGCTTGTTCGAGGATTCTTTCTCTTTCACACAGAGGATTCTGGCTATGCTGGTGCTAAGTTACGGAATTGGTCAAGTAAATACTCAACAATTTGATGATGAAATTCCTCCAATTTGTAGTCAACTTATAGGATCTTTTTTCCCATGAAGAAGCTTGTACATTTACTGCAGGAAGTATTTACCATTTGCAGAGTGAGAGGAGCTAAAATTCATGTAGCAGGAGATCTTTACCTCTCAAACCTTCCACGTAGGTTTAGTGAATGGAGAAAATAAATTCCATGCAATTTTTTCCTCCACCACGCAGCAAACTTGATCAACCAGTTGGTCCACGTCCAACAACCTTTCTCTCCTCTCCTCTTGCTTCTCTAATGATTCACGCGAAGGCATAAAATCTCTTCACACAGCAACAAATATCTTTCATCTCCCAATTCCCATGCAGAATTCAAAAGGTTCTCTTTTCCACATAGTTGATTTGTCTCCTTACAAACTTCCATGCAGCTTATGCAAGAAATCTCTCCACGCAGATGTATTAGAACAGGTCACTAGAAACAAGTAAACTATTAATGCTTGGCAATGATACTTCTCCCACGTGTTGCAGGTCGCTGGAACCATATACAAGTCGCTGGCATTAAATGCAGATCATTGGAATGTCTTTCACATGTCGATGATTGACTAAGCCAAAGCTAAGTTAGAATAAGACAATAAATTATATATATCCATGCAACAACACCACTGCAAACTTGAAACGCCTAGGATCGATTTAGCAGCAAAGAAGAAAAATCAATAAATAAAGATCTCTGTTATTTTTCCAAGCATTCACGCTTTGATACCAGATTGTGAGGAGCTTATAGTGGAGAGAAAAAAGAGATTGAATATCTCTTATCTTATTCTATTAAACAATGGAACCATGTACAATATTTATAGGTACATGAATAAACAAGACTCCCCAGAATAGGTGGAGTAGTTACAAACCATACGAGAGAATAATGGAATAGATAATAACAACTAGTCTAACAATGAAATACTACGTAGACTATGCTAATATTGCTAACAATAGTTAGTTTGGTTTCCCACAAGCAAAAGATACAGATAAAAATGCACATCAAGAAAAACCTAAGGTTAAAAATAGTGAACTCCATATCGGATAAAAAGAATAGGGTGAAACATCAAAGTATAACAAGGTGTACATGCCAACTTCCCCTACCAAAGATCAAATCCTCACACAAGAGTTACAATCCATGAAAATGATACTCACAAGCCTTCAAGAAAGTAATGTTGGACATAGTAAAAGTATCAATTCAAAGAACTATGTCCTTATCCCTTTGACAAGGCTATGCTATGCATGTCATTCCCTAAAAATTTTGATTGCCCAAAATTTGATAAGTACAAAGGGAAGGGTTACCCACGAGATCATGTCAAATACTTCTACCGACATTCTAGAAGTGGCTTATAATGATAACTACCTTATACACTTATTCCCATGAAGTCTAGGGGTCAAGCTTTGGAGTGGTTTCTTCACACACCTAAGGGGCCTGTCTTCACATGGTCTGAATTAGTGAAAAGATTTGTACATCATTTATCATTGAATGTAGAAAATGACATCATCATGTTTGACTTACGTAGCACAAAATAAATACCTAACGAGACCTTTGATCATTTTTGTAATGATGGCATGGGTTATCTAGCCGCATCCCTTGTTCAATTATAGAAAAGTAATTGGTTAGTATTTTTGTACCCAATCTAATCCCAGATATTGCTTTCCATTCAAAAATGCATTTTTCTATTAACTTTGAAGAAGACATAGAAAAGGGTAGCCTAATTGAAAAGGCTTTGATAGCAAAAGGGACATTGAAACCATTTTCAAAAGACAATCAAAACCCAAGCCTATAGATAAAACAAAGTTCTTTAATAAGAATAAACATGTCATAGGAGATGGTATAATAGATTTTAAGCGTATGCAAGTAGTTAATAATGGTCCTCCTTTCAAACTTACTCAAGAACCTATTCACCCCGCAACCAAAAATTGAGTGTTCATTCCTCTCATAGACTCCTTTTCCACAATTCTAAAACATTTAGATGCAGTGAACATTGTCAACACCCTACAAAAATACCCTATGCCGATGATGCACCTAAACTATCATGGTATAAAGACCATGAATATTGTGAGTATCATCACGTCAAAGGTCACAAAACAAACAAGTTTCTCAAACTAAGGTATTTTTCAAAGACCTTATCGATAGTGATGATATATAAGTTTATTCACTTGAACCACATTAAACACCTAATCAAAAAATGGGTATATTCACGGAACCTTTCATTAAGCATGATAAACAAGTGGAGAAAAAGCTAAATTAGGGCTAGTCTTTTAAAAATATAAATCTACTAATTATGTTTACTCCCAATCCAACAATCCATTTGAATCACTTATTGGTTGTGTTTTTCTTCTAACGAGCATGTGAATACTATTAGAATCAAGAGCAGATATTATGCTACAATAACATGGATCGACCATCTCATGATTCCACAAACTCCTTGCCTACTCCTCGGGAAAATCAATATGATCTTTTAGAACAACTCGAGAAGACTACTACTAAGATCTTGATCTTATATCTTCTCAAGATATCAAATGTACATAAAGACATCCTTTACAAAAAAATTCGGGGACGGGAATTTCATCGGATATATATATTTCACACCTTCAAGATGTGGTGGAAAACCTTGCATCAAGTGAACACATCACGTTTAACTGTACTAATATCCTACTTGATAATTGACACATAATATACCTCTTTACATCTAAGTGTTTGTTATCCGAAAGAATATAAACAAGGTTATTGTGGACAATGGGTCTAGGTTGAACATAAGAACATTGAAGTTAATAAAATACTTGGGACAAATAAAAGAAGATTTTGAATGACACATCATTACAATCACACCATATGAAAACGTAGATTGTGAATCAACCGCACCATAACATTGCCGATGGAAGTAGGACCTACTTGTCATAACACCAAGTTCCATGTCCTAGACTTGGAGCTTCCGTATAACATGCTTATGGGCTACCCATGGATTCATACCATGCAAGCCATATCATCAACCTTCCATTAGTGCATTAAACTAAATCATGAGGGACACACCATCACCATTCAAGGAGATCTATATCCCTTTTCTCACTATAGAGCTTTGAATAAATTTTCATGCTCGGGTCCTTATGAATGTCCCTTGGTCGACATTGTTATATTTCTTCAATCGAATCTATCACCTCACATGTGGATGTAGAGACACTACATTCTTGTGATAATAGTATTTCTACATCTGTTTCTCCCTTTTTTTCATGGGAGATGAAGTTTTCTGAATATGGCTATGGGGAGTATGATCTCCAGCAAGCCTTCTTGGTTTTAAATTTGTCCTTGTCACCCAAGAAAAGAGGAAATCCCAAATAACAGTAAAAATGAATGAGAGACAATATAACTATCAATAATTTCTTACTTTGTGGCCTATTATTAGAAGAAAAATTGTTGGAATCTCCCACAAATTGGGTCCCCGAAGAAACTATGGCTTCCAGCTACCAAACTCCACAAGTATGCCACACCAAGCTAAATGATGTACGTCATGGGCTGTAATGGATACGTCTTTGGTCTAGATGAACAAGGCATATGAGAGCCAGTTACCACTCCCTATTTCAAATCAAATAAATATGGTATACACATCAAAACTTATGTGGAATACCCTTAATATGTTGAGGCTACCTCTTTTGAATGCGAGGATAGCTCTTCTTGTTCAGATAGTGACACAAAATCCAGTCATAGCCAATACGAGGATCTTGCCTCAACAAACCTATTCTTTGACACCATTGTCTTTACCATAACCCCCTCTAAACCCCAATTTAACCTTGTTTATCCTACTTTGGTTGATTGGGACCAACAACTTCACACATCTATAGATCTATTTTAATATTACGAGGTAATAATAGAATTCATGGGTATCTGTGACAACATTTCTATCAGAGAACATAAAACAGTCTTCTTCATCGACCTTGTTACCTACACATACTTTGGGGAGGAGGATGAGTTATGTGGTCAAACACTTGTTTCACTAAATTATGACTTATTCTTGTCCCAACAACTAAAAGTATAGCTAGTATTGGAATCCAATATTACTATTTTTAGCTTCAAAATGTCAAATATTGGAATTATCTACACTCCAAAATCACACATATTGGATTCCAATATCACATATATTGGAATACGTAATCACATATATTAGAATCTAAAATTACATATATTAGAATTATATGTACTACAAAGTACCATATATTGGAATACATTATATGGGCTAGCATTCGCTAAGCATTATTTATGATTTGTTATGTACAAAACATGTTTTTATTATATAAGGGCTAGTGGTTGCCAGCCATTATTTATGCTATGTTATAAGGGCTAGCGACCATCAACCATTATTTATGCTATGTTATTTATGTTATGCTATATGGTCTAGCTAACGTTAGGCATTATTTATGACATGTTATGTACAGAAAATGTTTCTGATTTATACGGGATAGCAAACATATTCTCTTGTCCTTCAATGGTTGCAACAAAGGCCATAATGTGGTGTTAAATTTGATGCTCATTTAGATGTCTTTTATAATTTTTATATAGGATAGAGACCACTAGGATAATGAATTTCAAGAGATGTGATACACTCCGGGTGAATTTACTATGATGTGATTGAGCCTTACTATAACTAGAGAATGATTGAAGATATTATGAAAAACTAGAAGAGGGCGTTGATCCAGGACTATGAGAATATAATTAAATATATGTATCTATTACATATTTCAGTACAACTTAACTTTATAGTACATCTATGTATCTATGTATCTACCACATATTTCAAGATTACGACTTTATTTTATTTGTTGCATATTTCAAGACAACATAATTCTAAAAGCTGGTTCTTTTATTATGACATCTTTATTATGGGGAAACCATACTATAAATCATATAATAGGTAACTATCATTTCATGTCACATTCATTCAATAATCATATATCTAAAACCTGCACTACTCACCATATGGGGAAAATCAAATAATAATTAACTTTATAGTACTTTTCTACTTTCACATGATTTGATAAGAAGCATGTTAGAGCTAAAGTGATTTTGTTCTACATTGAAGCATGATTAACTAAATGTGAGATAAACTCTTTATGTTAAGAGGAAATAAGTAAAAGAATCCATATAAAGAAGGAAAGATGCTTTCTTTTAAGTCTACCTTGCTTGATTTAGAAAAGAATTTTTTTTTTTACCTTGAGTCGACCATTCCACTCGTAGAGAGTAATTTTTTTGACATTAGGTAAAAGAGGGTTAAGGGGACCCTACCCTATACATAAAAAGCTCCCAAGTAGACTATATATTTAATACCAAACAATACAAAAATATAGTCTGATCCAAAAAGAATCAAAACTAATAGCCAGTACAATAAACTAACAACAATAAAAACATAGAACTAACAACACTAAACAACAACCTAAAATCAACCACTACTTTCTCATTTTCTGCAATTTGGCCACCAGAGTGACCATTTCCTTAGTAATTGATTCAATGTTAGTTCCCAGTGGTTAAATCAGCATCGAGATAGTTTCATTTTCCTCTTCTACGATGTCCCCTGCTCTTAACATTTTCTATAGGCATTGGCCAACTATTTGAGAGTTTGAAGGTGTTCTAAAGTGCACTTGAAAATGAGAATACTCCACTTTGTGAAGTTCTGAAGCATAGCCTTAAGATGATCTACATAACTATTTAATTTTTACACTTTTCTTACAGGACCTCCATACTTCCACCCTTTATGACTTGAGCCACATCCTCAACTTTCATCTTCATTACATGCCAATCGTTTAAGATAAACTAGATAATTCTTTTAGTAAGTCGAGTGTCAAATTTCATGTTTTCATGGTTTTAACCAATTTATCAAGATCAAGTCCCTCTTCCACACCATTTATTCTAATCACTTCCATTTGGGTCTTTTTTGTGTGTGAACTGAAACCTACCTCCTCTGTTGACTTGGTTCCCCTTTTCATTCTTCTTAACATCCACCACCTTCATATCGTCTTGTTTTAGGTCTTGGAGGCCAGGTACTACAAATTCAACCACATTTTGATCATCCCTTTTACTCGACTCGAGGTATTCACTAGGCTCCGCATTCTCGAATTAGTTTCATCTTCCAGGAACATAATCATCAAGGATTTTGACAGACACTATTCCTATTAACTATTTTATCCATATCAAATGTTAATCTCTTCACAATGGCTAAAATAAAACCACGATGTAGGGGAATAGTGATTTTTCCTTTTTGTAGTGGTCCATGGTAGCACATAGAGAATGAAGTATATTTAGTATGGAAAACTAAAACTATACCCATGTCCGAGGTAATTGAGCATTGGAAGATAGTAAGCATAGATACATTTATGACATCCCTTAAGAGTGACAAATTAGATTAGGTTAAGGGCCACTTTGTTGAATGGGGGAAGTAAGAGTCCTAAAAAAGCTCCCAAAATGAGTGGTGAGTTTTTCATTATCTCATAGAAATAGCTTCATTTCATCCGTTGAATCCTTTATGGGTTTGTAGACTTCACTTCCCATAATATAAACTATTGTGTTGTTTTATAATTCAATCTTTTCTCCCCAAAATATTGTTGGTGTGGGTGGTATACTTATTCACTTATTTAGTGTTATTTCACCTCACCTGTGTGAGTCATCTCCTTAGGTGGACATGGATCTAGGTGTCATCTTAGTTATGACAGATTCTCTTACAGAATCTGTCATATGTGTAAGTTGCGTCATAGGAGTTACATTCCCATTTGGGAAAGTAACTCCTCTTCTCCATTATGGAGGAATCTTTTCTTACATGGGAGTTACACATTTACTCCCCTATATGTACACACCTTTCCTGATCTATGAACACGGAGCATGGGCCTCTTTTGAGCCTTTTTCCCTCAATGCATGCACATTACTTTCCGAGTGAGTTCTTGCTTCGATCTTGAAGCTACGCCATTTCCGCGGTTGAGTGCAACGTGTCGATGCTCACGGATTCCCTCCAGATCTTCGTCATTCCTCCGACATGGTATCAGAGCTCGGGGATCGGAATCATGTTGCTCGCAATAGCTGCTTACTACTCTCCATCTCGTAGTTTCTTGTGTAAGCTATCATTTGCATGTGCTCTACTTGCATTGATTTCGGGGTGTTTATACCTCTGTTTGGGCTTCGATCGTGGTTTGTTGGGTTTCATTCGAGTTTTGCGGTATTTTGCAGGTTTAAGGTGCTAGTTTCGAGTTTTTTTTACGGTTGGGAGGGCCTCTCAAAGACCAACTTGGTCCCATTCTCAGGCTATCCCCTGCCTTATTAATACACTCGGCCTTACATTTTTTCGAGGGTACATGTACTCGGTTCTATGTGTTGAGTGTGGTGGTTTGCGTATAACTCGGCTTTGAGTTCTACTATCCGTTGGTGAACCGTTTTTGGCCTCACGTGGGACCAGTGTGTTTTCCTCATACCATCATTCAAGGCTCGCCTGATTTGCATTGGTTCTTGGCTTCTAGTTGGTTGCTCTCTGTGGTTCCTATGTTCACGTGATGTTCGACCTCCCGTCTTGAAGCTCTTGTGGCTCGTGGCTTTTTGCTTTCCCACGGATTGAGCAAATTGGATTTGGCCTACAATGTGGGATCGTTCACTTTACAAGTTCTGGGGTCCTCTCTCTAACCGCCCGCACTGCGTTTGTTTTTTCCTCCTCATTGCGTGTTACCAGTCCCGCTTGCTGCATTCACGCACAAGTTTTTGATCACCAAGACATCGGGACACTACCCCGCTTGGGATCTTCTAACGCCGCCCAACACGCCTGCACTTTTTTTTGCATTGAAAAGAACTACGTTTTTTAGCTTTGGAAAAACGTTTTTCTATCTCGTGCGTTGAACAGTCACCTCAGTGACCTCTGCAAACACTCCAGCGACCCTGCATGCACCTCCAGCCCATTTCATGGGGTGTGACGGTTCTGTGTGGTACATTTTTCATCGGTGTGGCATCTCCAACTCCTGCGTTTTCTCCTCTGGCACCTCTGCGTCTTCTTTTGGAGTTTTAAAGATGGACACCGCCCACCTCTCCCGCAAAGTAAAGAAACACGTGGACCCTACACATGTAACTTGGTCAAAACCATGCACTCCTCAACAAATTCCTTTTAGAATTGTTTGTAGGTTAAAACAATCATATTTTAATGTTTTAAGGATTAAAACATTAATTCATGGCATTGTAATTTTCAAGGCGCTTTATTTTGCTTGTAATTCTTCCCTTCCTTCGAGCAACGAAGACGGAGGGCGAGGTCCGGGGTTGGCAGGAGGCTAACCCCCCCTCACAGTCAAAACAAACTATGCCTAAAATTTGATGCCGTTTTCAACGAGTACCCACACGATACCCTTTGCACCCGTTTCTTCATGCACTTTTTTTAATGTGTTTGCGATTAGTGCAGTTTTTCCATCGATTCATGGGAATTGTATTTATGCCATAACTTTTGACTCGTTGCTCGTTTTTGAGCGCTTCTTTAGTCAAAGTTGCATGATTTTTGCACACTACGTGATGGCATTGCCAATTTTGTAAATGCACTACTTTTATAAAGTGCCGCGTTCTCGGGGGTTAATTGCACTCTTGGGCCTACACACGCAGATGCATTATCGGAAGTCCGACGTCTCGCACCTTCAATCTTACATTTTTTTCATCATGGAGGTGCTCTTTCTAGACGTGAGAATCGTAGGATTGCCTTACAAAGCATCCACCACTTCTCAGGGAGAGAGACCTATTCAGCCAGCGTGCTTCCATGGAACGTTACTTCGCCCACGAGGTCTTTTACCCTTCTTGCTTGGGCAGTTCTTGCACCTTTGTGATCGATCATCATCTAGAGGAATTCCTCGACACTTGTGACCATGTATTTGGTCACATGATGATGCATGTCTCTCGTTCTCTCTGGTTTCACGTGGCAGACTCAGATCCACCTCACCGTGTCTGGAGCATTCTTCAGTCCTTCTATGGAGACCCTTCACATACTGCCGCCATTGTTGTTTGCACGATTCGATCGTCTCCTCCATTTCTTCATGTGATGACAGCTCCACTGACACAAGCTCGCTTGGTTCTACTTCTGATGACGAGGATTGTGCATCAAGTTCTGATGTTGAGAGTACTACAGAGGACTCTTCTCCTCTTTCTCTCACTATTCCGACATATGTTGTCACCCCCACATCTCATCGATATTGAAAGATCTCTCTACTCAGTCTCACACAATCATCACACCCGCCTCCTTTCCACTTCTAGTGTGCGAGGCCCCTTTCACTCCTCTACCTTCATTGGATGACTCATACCTATCTGACATCGCTCTTCTGTTTGTTGAGCCCCCTCATTGGGACGAGTATCTGCCTGACCTTAGTCGTCTTTTCGCAGAGTCTACTTGTGATGCACTATAGGTCCCTCATCCATCTACAGGTGTTTCAGAGGAGTTCATCATCTCCATTGTTGGGAGTGCCCATTCTGGGACTCTTACCACTTCCACTTTTCCGGAGACCTTCATTGATCCACCCTCAGTTGTGGATCCCTTTTCTGTTGTGGAGGATGTTTTATTCCCTTCACATCACTTAGACATCCTTTCTATGGGTGTTCCTCTTCACTCTGATAGTTCTACGCACATGGCATTACCTTCGGTTCCTTGGCACTCACTCGCTAGACCTATGTCACACTTCAGTGCACCAGACTTAGAGTTCTTCGTGTTGTTGCCTTGATTTCCTTTATGGAGTGGGCGGACTTCCAGCACGTCATTTCTGTCCTTCCTAAGGGCAGGCACACAGTTCGTTGCGGGTGGCTCTTCTTCAGTCCAGAGGCAGAGGATCTCGTCATCGACATTCTTCTGGGAGACTTCCTAGAGCTGTAGAGTTCAGATCCGTCCATGGCATCTTCTGCATTCCTCTCATCTCCCTCTTCTTCTCTCTTCTTCTTCTTTCCGAGAGATTGCCTCTTTGTACATGGGTACCCTTTCAGGCTCGTCTATGGCTGGGACCCATATTTGGCATCTTTCTTAGATTAGAGAGTTTGTTTTTCTCTTGTAGTGTATTTTTCCCACCGGGTTTTCCTTCACCGCTGGGACTTCTTCTTATACATGGGTGCCTCATCGTGGTTTGTGCCAGGACCCATTTCTTGTTTCTGACTTGCCGCCTCATCCTAAGTTACGATGAAGGGGGGGTGTTGGTGTAGGTGGTATACTTATTCACTTATTTAGTGTTATTCCACCTCACCTGTGAGTCATCTCCTTAGGTGGACATGGATCTAGGTGTTGTCTTAGTTATGATAGATTCTCTTACGTAATCTATCATATGTGTAACATCATAGGAGTTACATTCCCATTTGGGAAAGTAACTCCTCTTCTCCATTATGGAGGAATCTTTTCTCACATGGGAGTTACACCTTTACTCCCTTATATGTACACACCTTTCCCGATCTATGAACACGGAGCATGGGCCTCTTTTGAGCCTTTTTCCCTCAATGCATGCACATTACTTTCCGAGTGAGTTCTTGCTTCGATCTTGAAGCTACGCCATTTTCCGCGGTTGAGTGCAACGTGTCGATGCTCACGGATTCCCTCCAGATCTTTGTCATTCCTCCGACAAACATGACATTGTCCCCCATCCATTTCTTGGCAGGATGTCATGCCGATTTGAAATCCTTGTCGAGCTGCTCTTTGTACCCACTCTCAAAATCTTGAAGAAAGGGGAAAATCCTATTAGTCAAACACCTCCATAGCCTCTAATTTAACATCATTCAGATCCTAAGGCTTAGTGCAAACCAAATCTTCCCCATATTCCTATCAACAACTAGGCTATCGTGAAGAAAAACTCACTATTCAATGCTACATAGACCTGACCACACAACTGCAATACCAATACACCAACTAGAAACATAAATCCCAAATTCCTAGAGGGGAGTAAACGTGCATTAACATACCCTTAACGAAATACATGCACCACACTACACTTGTAAGTAATTCTAAGAGAATAGTAAAACTCGATGAAAATAACATTACAAGAACATTAACCTCCCCTTAATAGTTATAAACCCTGGTGGCACATCGCATTACAAGAACATTAACATCCCTTAATAGTTATAAAACCATATTACAATAGTGGAATGAACCCAGATTACAAAAAAATTACCATCCCCTTAATAGATATGAAGTGCGACATCATTCATCATTAACCCCCACGTCACCTTCTCGCCATCCTTGTGTACATCAAAAGAAGGGACACAAAATCACCGTGGACATTTACCTCCCACACTTGACACATTAAATGAAAATGAAAATTCTCCTACTCCCCTTGTCAGGAGGATATCTTTTCGTAACTAAATATAGATATGAAATAAATTAAAACTACTTTTCTAAATGTAGAATTATGGTAAATCATTTTAATACAAAGTTTAATTTCGTTGTAATACTATTCCTCACTTTGGAATTTCAAATTCATAGAATAATTAATTGCGAATTAAAATTGTTTTCACAATATCTATAAACACACTGATTTTTGAAGTGCCTGAAAATTCTTCAATTCTTTATATACCTTAAACCGATGTGAATAATTTGTTCACAGAATTAACACTTGCTAGATAATTCCATTGTACCTTATCATGGTAAATTAACATTAATCAAATAAGAATTCATAGGAAATAAAAATGTTAGGTACACTTTTTATACATAGTAAGATATCTATTATCCTTTAAAGCCTTTCTTGTATTAAAAATATCCTAAAGATAATCACACATATTAGGCATATAAAAATTATTAAGATAGTTAGGAAGATTATATAGAAACTTGTTCTTAAATATATTTAGGGAGAAATTACATAAATTTTTTTATATAGTTAAACATTACATACAAAAACTAGAAATGAGTATGAAAGATAACGAGTCCAACATGCAACATGAATAATTAGGCCTACAAAAAAAAAGTGTGGTAAATAAAAAAGGTTGGAATGATATAGAAACCCTAGGATTCCACCCATCCAAGTGTTCTAATAATCTTGGTAATGATAAAGGATGTGCCAAGAACAAACTTCATGTATGTAATGTGATCGGGAAGGGGCGGGATAAGTTTTTCTAGCACGACCAAGTCCGGGATTACACGCTAGAGATAAATGCCCCATTAGATTGAAAAATGCTTTGAAAAAATTGGAAAATCAAATTAGGACCAAAATTTTCAATCCCTGGGCATCAAAATTTATGTTGTCAACACAAAAAGGTGACAAACTAGGATATAGCTTTCGAAGAGACAAAGAAGGTATAATTTTCCCAGAGCTTCGACCAAACCCACACGATGTTCTTGGTAAATGAAATGGGACGCGACCGCCATGACCACTTCTTTCTCTACACATAACACTAGGTAATTGAACACAAGGATGTCTACTATCATGAAGTTTACACGAGATCTCTCGGTGCTTTGGAGATAATCCACACCCAGTCCATTCACAATTATAGTCATAAAATATATAGATTCTATGTAGAAGACATTGTAAAGATGAATGTCAAACACATTAGAGATGCAATCCGTTTCGCTTGTTGTTGTGCAAGAGGATGAAAGGAACATAGGTAGATGCCATTAGAGGAAAGGGAAAAAACAAATAAAAATGAGAGATAATTAGTGAGGAAAGGTGAAAGCACAACACAATTAAATATTCCATCGATTCGTGTGAGGAAGGTCAACGTAATAAAAAATGGATGGCGATATAAATATTTTCCCATGAATTGGATAGATTATTTTATGAAAAGGATATTTTAATATATTAAATGCAACATGATACAAGATTCTCTAAAAACATAAGCGGGTGGTATGAGAGAAAGGCCCAAAGCCATAGGCACACTAGGCCAAGCCTAGCTAAACAACAAAGAAACAACTATAAGGGGTTTGAGGAACACAAAAAACAAAGGCTAGATTATGAATAAAGGTTACCCGTGATTGATAAACACACATTATAAAAATCACATTACTAGACACATTCACACACATTATACAAAAATTGTTATCAATTAAATCTACCGCACCACCCTTGGAGCCAACTCAGAGGGACAACGCATCTCCAAATTTTTTTAATAATTGGGCTTGGATATTGATGGGAGGGTGATCCGAGAAGGATTTATTCTAAGGATATGCCTATAAATTTCATTGATGGTAACTTGGTTGGCAAAAACACAAAACTTGTGCCACTCACAATGCTAGAGAGCGCACTTGTTAAGGTGTGCTTTGGTAACTTTACGGATGCACATGGTAGTGGTGTCAACCACCTTTTGGCCATGATCATTGAAATTGTATTCCATTATCTTCTTCATGCCATTTTAATATGGACCAATGATATTCGGTGGTGGCTGATGAAAATATAGGTCTTCATTATCCTACTCTTTAAGATCCCCCATCACACGATGTCAGATGCCATCATTGTTTCTATTTTATACTAGCTAATGATTGTTAGGCTTTATTTTTCCTTGGAATAACATTTCTAAAAGTTTTGAAAAGTAATTAACATTATATTTTAAAATGTATTACTGTTTCCTGTAAAGAGTGCAATGTGCAACGTTTGTCTCATTCTCCTTAAACACTAAAATTGTTTGTTATTGTAGAAAAACCCTACAAATAAAGATAAGAATACTTATACTCGCATAAACTTCTTGTCAAGGTTTTCGAGTTAATATTTTTAGGGTTTGAGGGGTCTGAGGGATCTATATTGTCTCTACCACAAATATTGAATAATTTAGGGTTACGGTCCCTCGACTCTTCCTATTTTATTTAGATTTAAGTGAATTTAAATAGTAAATTACTATTACAAATAAAATTAAACAAACATGTTCATTAAAGTGGATACTGTTGAACGTAATTAACAAAGGATAATATTGTTTGAGAGTGATGACATATGAAATTTCGGGCGATCGATCTCTATGTGCATGCCAACAAGATAATCTCTTAGGATGACATGTTTCTTAGAGGAACAAAGAAACCAACACAAATCCTTTGATCATGTTTACATTAAAGTTGGTGGAAGACATCAAACAGAAAAACCTTCAACATCTTGCATTTTATTAAGGGGTAAAAAAGTATAATAAAAATCATCTATAAAAGTAGCACATGAGTGACACATTCATCTCTAAGAATAACACTATCATAACCATAAACATTGAGCTTATTGAAATGTCTTTGTGCTTCCTCCCTATTGACAATATTAACAAAACCAAACCCCTACTAACCCCCATCTTCTGATCCATGGCCATGTAGAAACACTTGTTGTGTCAAAATGGTTTGAAAATATCATGCAAATACGCATCCATCATATCATCTAACATATTGGTAACTTTTATCCAAAATGAGCCCCTGCTTATTTTGGCTAACTTACCTTCATTCTTTACTTCCTTTTGCTTTAAATTAATTTTTCACACATTTCAAGCACTCAAAGGATTCTTTAAATAGATTCATCAGATAGAGAATTATTTTCCCTTTCTAGAAAGGTAAAGAAGTCCTCCTAACTCCAAATATTTTGCAAGTTATGGCTCGATGGAGTTTGGAGGGGAATTTTTCCCAAGGTGGACCCATGTGAAAATTTTGGCACTTAGCCCTTTGGAGAAAAAGATCAATGGAAAATTTTGGATTGAGGGTTTGTAAGGAGATGAGAGGATGACATGTGTCTTAGTCGTGGGTGTTAGGGGAGTTTTGGCACTTAGCCCTTTTGGTCAAAGTGCGTAAAAGGTAAAAGTTGGAGCGCATCCCCGCCGAGTGATGTGAAGGCGCCACGTGTCATATCAAGGTAGGAGTCGGGGTAGCGGAAGATTTTGGAATTTTTTCCAAAGTCACAAAAGGTGCAAAGGCATGCATTAAACCCATAGCCCCATTAACCAATCAAATGGCACCACGTGTCCACGTCGGTAGCAGAGGTCGGGCCGACGGAGAATTTCGGGAAAATTTTCCCAATTGCGCAAAAGGGTAGAAAGTGATCCTGAGGCCCGCAGATCAGCCAGAGGGTGACACGTGGTAGAGGAGTGGAGAATTTTGGGAATGTTTCCCAAATTATAAAAAGAGCAAAATTTTCAAGTTTTGGCCCGCCAACCCAAATTTTGCCCTAAAATTGCCATTTTTGCCCTAAATCTTCAGAGGGGCATAACTTTCGATCTCGAGCTCGATTTTGTGTTCTTTATATCATTGGAAATATTTGAAATCCTCTACACAATGGAGGGTTAAATTTTTATTTTTGATGGATATTTGTGGGAGAAAAATGGGAAACATCTCTAGCATGCAAAAACATAGAAATGGTTCCCAACCACCAAAATTAATGAAGTATGGGCCTTTGTTTTACTTTGCAGAGAAATGTACATTGGCGTATGGGTTTATCCATGAATCCCATCAATTTCTAGGTGATATTGAAGGGATTTTTGTGGTTAAAGTTTCAAATTGATTTTCCACATTTTCCACATATCTTTCATTCATTCGATGTTTAAAAGTCGGTTTGGCTCATTTGTAAAGTTTTTTCATCATTTTTCTCGCCTCTCCCTTCTTTTCTTCTTCCAGGTTGAAAATGGAGTTTGAACCTCCTCCCTACTCTATAATGGAATTTTTTTCCTCTTACCCATGAAATGATGTTTTGTGCAAACTTCTGGAGCAATAAAAATGTGTTTTGTGATGCATTTGTCCATCCTTGCTGTTTTTGCTTGTTTTCTTCTTGCCTCTCTTCATTGCATGGGTATTTTTGCATGTTTGGATGTTAATTGGAGGTTTTGGAGCTATGTTCATGGAGTTTTGGAACATTTTTGTGTGAAATACATCCTTGGTTTTGTCATGCACTTGTCCATCCTTTCCATTTCTCACCTCTCTTTGTTTCCATGGAAATTGTGATAGATGTTCAACATTTTCCTTTTCTAGTGTATCATTGTTTTAGTGTAGGCTTTTTTTTCCCTCTCTCTCTCTCTCTCTCTCTCCTTAGCATAGTTAGATTAGGATTAGATTAGCTTTCCTACACTAGAGTAGCTTGTGATAGGTAGTCTAGGAAGAGGAACAAGCCTTCTCTCTAGAGAGATTTCCCCATTTACAAGGGTCCCACACTTTGGGAAAGATCAATGTTGTGAATTCACACCAAATGACATGCCTTAGAAAAGAAGATTCATAGGTCATTTTGGGGTGTTGTGAATTTGCACTAACAGTTTAGGCACGCCCATTGGGACATTAGAGGTCTTCCACTTAATTTTTGATAGGTTGGTGTGTTCCTGTTAAAGATTCATCATTTGGAGGCATATTCAAAAGCACATCTGGTGACTCCATCTGGTAAACAACTCATTCTCTGAGTTGCAGACATGTTTTCCATTCATTTCCATTCATTCTTCTTTCCATCCCTTTCACTCTTTTCCATTCCATGAAGTTGTGCAATCATGACTTCATTTCCATCATGGAATTCACATTTACAACAATAGTACATTCCACCTCCAATGTGTTTTACAACTCCTTCAAATCAGCATTTTGAACAAATTCAAAATCAGCATGCATACCCATATGAGTAGTAATGCCAAAGTCAGTTTGGCTTTGAAGCATATCAAGCACAAGAGTATGCATATGATGAGGGCAGTCAAGAAGAAAATGCAGATTTTGTGGAGAAGATCCAAAAAATAGAGATTGGCATGGTGCAATCAAGGGCTCAAGCACAAATGAATGCATTTCAGATTGGTTTCAGAGCACCCTATCCATGGGGAGGTCCTTTTCCAAGACACTTTAGCCCGGGGAGAAGTTGGACTTCATGATTAAGATGCCGCCCAACTTGAAAAATGGACAACGAGAGATAGAGGCCTACAAACTTGGTGTTGAGCAACCTTGTCAATGGGTAAGTTCTACACCATCATCTAGTTTTTCTCCTTCCATTCCTCAAGCAACACTATCTCAATTTGGGATTCAAATTCCAAGCTTCCCATTGAATGCTGCCCCAAGTGTTGATTCCATTTCTCCATTCCCTAGTATTCCACCCCATCTCAATTCTTCTATCCTTTTCCCTTCCAAACAACCATTCCCTCCAAAGAAATAAGAAGTTCTACCTCCTCCACCACCACAAACAAATGCAAAATTGGTTGAACTCTAATTTGTTTCTCCTCTTGCCTTCCCAATTCCATGTGGGGAAGAAGAAATTGCAAAAATCAGTCATGAAGGACAGCAAGAGGAAGAACCAAGCAAAGAAGGAATGATTAAGAGCTTAGTAAGTTTGGCTCTTAGATATGGGATTGAGAAAATTCCTTTGCTGGTGAAGCCTACAGAGGAGGTAAAAGTTGAAGAACAAGTGGTGGCCAAGGCTGATTTTGAAGAGAAAAAAGAAGAAGCAGATAAGTAATCAATTTACTCAGAATGTAGTGTCCATGTTGGTACTCTACTTGAAGAAAATGCTGATCCAATAGAAGTTGCACAATCAGCCATGGAAGAAGAGAGCTCTAAAGGAGATCTTGCAGCCCTAACTTCTCCTTTAGAGCAGTAGATTGAAGAGTTTGATTTGAAAAACTTCATGCTAGAGGAAGAGGTCATTCAAGAGAAAGATGGTCTTCAAGCAGTAGAGGAAGAACAAGGTGCTCCAAATCCAAAAGAAGAGGAGTACATTCTAGTTGTGGAGGAGAAACATGCAAGTCCAAGAGCTTTGAACTCAAAACAAGCTATAGAAGAACTTTCAGTTCTTCCTTCCACTTCATCTCTCTTGAGTTCTAGTGTTAAAGAAGAGTTTGATCTTTCAAACTCAATGATTGAAGATGAAGGAAACCATGGTGAGCAAGTTACAGATCAAGAGAACACCATGGAGGAAGTTGAACATTTGTAGTAGGACAACAATGAGATAGTTTATCTGTCAGATTTGGAGGACTATTTTGATGGAGAGGAACCGGTTGAAATCACACCATTTTCTCCTCCTTCATCCACCTTCCAAACACAAGAACCTGCTGTCATGAAGGAGAACTTTCAATTACAGCAGCCTGTAGTTTGCAACATGCCTCTTGAATCAAAGTTGGAAGAATTTGATCTTCCAAAAGCTACAATGGAGGAACTCCAGAACCAACAATGTATTGTAGTAGGTTACAATAATGCAAAAGCAACTTCATTAGATGTTGTAATCAATAATGATGAGCTGCATATTATAGAAGAGTTCCATACTGCCATGAAGGAAGGAAAAGAACACGAGGATTCCATCACCTCTTCCACATCATCCATCTAAGAAGGTCTACAAGAGGACTCCATTTTGGAGTTGAAAATCAGAGCAATGGGCATATCAAATGGATCAGACCTTGCCCAATTAGGTATTTGGCTTCATTGGAGCCAAAGGAGAAGTTAAAACTAGTCATGCTTGCTTCTAAGCATGAGGATGAGCTACAAAGTACCAAGGATCAGCTGCAATACCTCTTCAATCCAAATGTAGAGCAACTAAAAGAGGTATTCAATTTGCTTTCAGCTGACACCTTGCTAATTTGGGTAGAAGACCAGCTCCTTGTTTATTTTCCACTCATCCAAGCAGCCATACTCAGCTCCAAATCATTTGCATGGCTGTCAATTTTTAAGAAAGGAAGCTATTTTGCACAACCAGTTGTAGGGTTTGTTTAGCTTACCTTTGCTTCCAGTTAAAGTAGAGTAGGTAGGTTTGCTTTTAGCAGAAGAAGTGCTTGTGCACACTCTACATATCCCACTTGGGGTATGTATGATTTCCAATTTTGTACATAGTTTTTGGTGTTGTTGTATTGCTCTTGCATAGTCCATTTTAGTGGCATTTTGGTGAAGATCAACTCCAAGTTCAATGGGTTTCCAAGTGGCTCAGAGGTCAGATTTTCATAGTTCAGATCAGAATTGGTTATCAGGCTTGACTCCATGCCCAATGGATGCTTCAAAGGCCACTGATCATTCATCTAGTAGGTAGATGACCCCTCTGAGTCACCAAAATTGTTATCCAAAATGAGCCCCCTGCTTATTTTGGCTAACTTGCCTTCATTCTTTCCTTCCTTGTGCTTCAAATTCAATTTTCACACATTTCAAGCACTCAAAGGATTATGTGGAAATGACTTCATCAGATAGATAATTCTTTCCCCTTTCCAGAAAGGTAAAGAAGTCCTCCTAACTCCAAATATTTTGCAAGTTATGGCTTAGCGGAGTTTGGAGGGGAAATTTTCCCAAGGCGGGCCCGCGGGAATTTTTTTGGCACTTAGCCCTTTTGGGAAAAAAATCTCAATGGAAAATTTTGGCCTAAGGGCCCATAAGGAGATGAGAGGCCAACATGTGTCTCAGTGGTGGGTGTCAGGGGAAGTTTTTGGCACTTAGCCCTTTTGGTCAAAGTGCGCAAAAGGCAAAAGTTGGAGTGCATCCCACCGAGTGATGTGAAGGCACCACGTGTCGTATCAAGGTGGGAGTTGGGGTGGCGGAAGATTTTGGAAATTTTTTTCCAAAGTTGTGAAAGGAAAAAGGTGTGCATTGAACCCATGGCCCCATCAACCAATCAAATGGTGCCACATGTCCACGTCGGTAGTGGAGGTTGACAGAGAATTTCAAATTTTTTTCCCAATTGCGCAAAAGGGCAGAAAGTGATCTTGAGGCCCGCAGATCAGCTAGAGGGTGACACGTGGTAGAGGAGTAGTGGGGCATGGATAATTTTTGGGAATGTTTCCCAAATTCAAAAAAGAGGAAAATTTTCAAGTTTCGGCTCAACCTGAATTTTACCCTAAAATTGCCATTTTTGCCCTAAATCTTCAGAGGGGCATAACGTTTGATCCCGAGCTCAGATTTTTGTGTTCTTTATATCATTGGAAAGCTTGTGAAATAATCTACATGATGGAGGGTTAAATTTTTATTTTTTATGGATATTTATAGGAGGAAAATGGGAAAACATCTCTGGCATGCAAAAACGTAGAAATGGTTCCCAACCACCAAAATTAATGAAGTATGGGCCTCTGTTTTGCTCTGCAGAGCAATGTACTTTGGCGTATGGGTTTTTCCATGAAGCCCATCACTTTAGGAAATATTGAAGGGATTTTTCGTGGTTGGAGTTTCAAATTGATTTTCCCGCATTTTCCACATTTCTTTCATTTTGTTCGATGGTTAAAAGCCAGTTTTGGCTCATTTGTAAAGTTTTGTTCATCATTCTTCTACCTCTCCCTTCTTTTCTTCCCTAGGGTCAAAAATGGAGTTTGAACCTCCTCCCCTACTTTGTAATGGCATTTTTTCCTCTTACCCATGAAATGATGTTTTGTGCAAACTTCTGGAGCAATAAAAAACATGTTTTGTGATGCATTTGTCCATCCTTGCTCTTTTTGCTTGTTTTCTCTCTTACCTCTCTTCATTGCAGGTATTTGTGCATGTTTGATGTTCATTGCAGGTTTTGGTGTTGTGTTCATGGAGTTTTGGAACATTTTTGTGTGAAATCCATCCTCGGTTTTGTGTTGCACTTGTCCATCCTTTCCATTGCTCACCTCTCTTTGTTTCCATGGTAGTTTTGATAGATGTTCAACATTTTCCTTTTCTCATGTATCACCATTTTAGTGTAGGCTCTATTTTCCCTCTTTTCTCTTCTCTCTCTCTCTCTCTCTCTCTCTCTCTCTCTCTCTCTATCTCCTTGGCATAGTTAGATTAGGATTAGATTAGCTTGCCTACACTGGAATAGCTTGTAGCAGGTAGTTTAGGAAGAGGAACCAACCTTCTCTGAAGAGCTTTCCCCATTTGTAAAGGTCCCACACTTTGGGAAAGCTCAATGTTGTGCATTCACACCAAATGACATTGCCTTAGAAAAGAATATCCATAGGTCACTTTAGGGGTGTTGTGAATTTGCACTAATAATAATAAGACCATAATTTTCATCATTTTTATAGCATATGGTGTCACCAAAGCGGTCCACAATACCCCTAAGACTAGGAGGGACATAGGTTAATCACCCAACAATGGAAAAAGTGACAAGTACCACCATTATTGCTTCCACCTATGGTGAGGCCATCAACATCCTTATCCATTGTTAGGACAAGAAGTCCCTCCTCTTTAATGGGAGAGGTTCCCTTATTCGAGAAACAAACCTATTTACAAATGTATAGGACATGATTTGTTGGTTAAACTTGGATACCACGAAAGTGTTTTCTATGAAGGTCATCGATTACAAAAGAGGTGAGGAAATGAGAGCATGGAAAAAGAGAAAGGCAAACATGCGGAATTATAGATATCGAGTAATTCTTTATGTATGCGAAGTCATAAGTGAATTGAAAACAAGATCATTCGTATAGAACAAGTAAGATGGAATTTAAAGACACAAAGTTACGTAAATAACATCATGCTTGAGGCAAAGTTTCTTAACGTAACACAGATTCATTATCAAGGAAACAAAGTTCCTTCTTGGTTATGCAAGATCACCGTGCTTGCAAAGTTGAAGAGTATGCAATCGATGAGACTAACGAATTTGAGATAAATGATCTTCACAAAGAAAACAAATGAAAGCTTAGAACAGACAGAGATCAGATAGACAAAGAAAGGAAAGTCCTTCTGTATTGATTTCTCTATAATCTATTTACACTTGCAGAAAATATGCCAAGTTCTTCCTCCTTCTTGAATGGCGGAAAGAAGGCCATTATATAGCTTACAATTCGGTTTCTCTTCGTAACCGTTTCTTTTAACTAAAGGATAGTTAAGGAATGCTAATCGCAATACCTTAACTAATTACAAGGAATACGAAAGGAATAGGAAGAAGAGAAAAGAATGGGGAGGGAGACAGGTGTCCAGTTCTGAGAAGGACCCACTGTCTTCAGAAACCGCTGCTTGAGTTTTCCTCCACGTCTCAGCCATGTCCTTGCCACGAGGGACACACCAGAAATTTCATCTTGAGGATGACAACGAATATCTTTGAAAACTGATGTAACCGGCGTCTTGAACTTCGTCCTTCGTAACTGCTTCTTTAGTTCTCCCAAGCTTCCTCCAGGAGCTTGATCTTCATATTGATAGTAACAGAGCTGCAAACCAGGCTCGGAAAGGAGTTTCAGAGGGAGGGGACATGCGCGGGTTTTCAAATTGCAAGGGTTCGAAACAATGTAAGAATTGCAAAGGAGGTTTTTCCGTTATATAGCCGTTGAGGAGAGAGAAGGATAATCAATGCGCATTTGAATTCATATTTTGAAAAACAGCATATTCGGGTAGAGCGGGAAAAACTAAGTATGGATGACCATTGGTTCGCTTGGGACAAGTGAGGCGCGAATCACGCACCGCGCACGCGGCTCGGCCGATTCGGGTGAAATGGGGAGAGGACGCACAAATGCATTTTGGGACATTTGGGATGAAAAAGAGTGAAGTGCGCGACTCGGGAGTTTCAGCCGAAAATGGGACAGCTTGCACTTTTTAACTTTGGGACATTCGGGACAAAAGTTCCGAAGTACGCGGTTCGGGTGTTTCGGCCGATCGGGGAACAGAATGCACTTTGGAACTCGGGACAGTTGGGACGAAATCGGGTGAATCGGCCGAAAATGGAACAGAGTGCACTTTAAGTTTGAACTTGAGAAATTTGAGACAAAAGTTCCGGAGTACGCGACTCGGCCGGTTCGGGTGAAATTGGAACAGAGCGCACTTTTGAAATTGGGACATTTGGGACAAGAAAGTGTGAAGTCTGCGGTTCGGCGGTTCGGCGAAAGTGGAACATCTCGCCTGAGTAACCGGGACACTTGGGACAAAAACTTTCGACGGGCCGAAAATGGGACAAATTCGGAGGTTTCGGCGATCGGGAACAAAATGCACTTTCGTACTTGGGACGGTTGGGACAAAAATGTCAAGCAGAGCCGAAATACTTATAGAATGACCCAAAACTTAGATTTTAGACTTCAAGACTTTTTCACACCACCGGCTCAGCGAGAAAAGACACTTAGACTCAAAATTTTGAAATTTTTTTACTTTTGATAGAGTGGGGAATTTTGAGTGGACAACAGCTGGCTCCTTCTAGGGATGACTTGGCATAAATTCAAGGAATGAGACAAGGCAAGAACTTAGACAAACTTGGTGAAGCGAGACCAGTGCCTTATCCCTTGGGCAACGAGTCAAAAGAGACAACACGGAGAGGGCTGACACACAAAAACAACGAAGGAAACACACCAAAACAACGAGAAGGAAAACACTATACAGAATATACAAAGGGACTCCCTAGTCACCTAGGACTTGAACAACTTCAAATACTACCCACTATAAGGAAGTGGGAGGGGTGAACCATCCATGTAATCAAGATAGAAAGAGTTCTTACCAATGAAAGTGTACGATCTTGAAAGGTCGAGCCACGAGGGAATCAAACTTTCCATGGCTGCCCACGAGGTTCATGTCTTTTGTCCCATAACAACACGGTGTCTCAACTTGGAACTCTACGAACCTAGCTTTTTGTCAAAGCAGGACCTTTACCTTCTGGCTTTGGTGAGCGAATATCCTATCAGCTGACCACCAATCTGTCTTCATTCGGTTTGTGTAGGTACATGATCCTTTTATCTAAAGCATCCAAAGCTGGTATCTTGATGGCCTTCATCAGGTGCAAGGCCGGCAGTTCCACTGTTATTGGTAGTTGAGCTTCTACTCCATACACCACTTGAAAAGGGGACATTCCAATGGCTCTTTTAGGTGTGATCCTGTCTGCCCAAAGAGCATCATATAGCTTCTTGTGCCAGTTTCGTTGAGACTCATTGACCAACTTCCTTATGATAGTCACCAGGTTCTTGTTTGTGGATTCTGCTTGCCCATTTCCCTGGGGGTAATAATCTGAAGAATGAGCCAGAGAGATGCCATACCCATAGCAGAAATCCATTATCTCAGTTGAGGAGAAGTTTGAAGCATTATCTGTTACAATCTTGTTAGGTACACCATACCTTACCAAGATGTTCTCTTTGATGAAGTTGCATACCACTTCAGAAGTAGTGCTCTTGACTGGAATAGCTTCCACCCATTTGGTGAAGTAGTCAGTGGCAGTTAGCACATGAGTGTGACCAGCACTAGAAGTAGGATTAAGTGCACCAATGAAGTCCAAACCCCACTGTTGAAATGGTTCCTCAATCACTGGCGGCTTGAGAGGTAAAGAAGCCAATTTAGGTCTTCCCCAAAAGTCGGCAAGCCTCACATTTATCCACCCACTTGGATGCATCTCTGAACAAAGAAGGCCAGTAAGTATCCTCCCGGAGTATCTTGTGAGCAGTGACCGTTGATGAATAGTGCCCTCCACATGCCTGATCATGAAAAGCTGAGAGCAATTTTCTCTGTTGTTCCTTGTCCACACACTTCAAAAATCTCCCATCTAAGCCACGCTTGAACAAGGCATTTTCCCACAATACATATTGCGCTGACCTCAATTTAACAGTCCTCTTTTCTTTGGCAGTTAAATGAGGGGGGCATTCCCCATAGGTGAGAAAATGGGTGATGTCAGCATACCATTCATCAACCGAACTCAGGAACAGAACAGTAGGAAGGTCAGCTTTCTCCTCCAGCAACTCATGTTTGGCCCCTTCAGCAATGAGCTCACAAAGACCTTTTCCACGAACCAGCTTGGTTGGTTTGATATCAATGTCATACTCTTGGACCTTAGCCACCCAGTTCCCTCTCTTGGATCCAAATTCTTCTTTGTGTAAGAATTGACTTATGATTGTATCTACGGAACCAACACCATAGAGTGAGAGTTGAGGATATAGAAAGCAGGCCTTTGCGGCTTTGACTCTTTGCAAAAGCATGCTTCTCCATCATGGTGTATTTTAGCTCATGATTCTTCAGGATATAGCTCATGAAGGCAATTGGTAGCTCATGTTTATCGGAGTCTTCTTGGGTTAAGACAGCAGCCAGGGTATTATCTGTAGCATAGCAATAGATGATGAAATCTTTGCTGAAATCGGGACAGGCCAAAACTGGAGTTTTAGCGATAGCTTTCTTGATACCCTCAAAGGATTCCTTTCCTTCAGAAGACCAACCAAATGTTTGCTTCCCTTTCATCATCTGAGAAATATTCAAAGTTAATTCAGCAAAATCAGGGATGAATCTTCTTAAAAAATTGATCTTACCGAAGAAGGAGTGCACGCCCTTTTTACTGGTTGGGAGAGGAATTTGCTGGATGGCTTGAACTCATTCAGGATCAATCTTAATACCATCCTTGGAGACAATGTGCCCTAATAGTTTTCCCTCTGTAACACAGAAGACAGATTTTTTAGGGTTCAGAGAGATTCCATGCTCTCTGCATCTCAGCAGAACTGTCTCCAGGTGATCAAAATGATCCGCTCTTGTCTTGGAAAACACTGTCAGGTCATCAAGGTATATGACAATACACTTCCCTTTCAAGCTTCCAAAAGCCAGATCCATAGCTCTCTGGAAAGTGGCACCAGCATTAATAAGCCCAAAAGGCATTCTCTTGTAGGCAAAGGTACCCCAAGGAGTAGTGAAGGCTGTCTTGTGTTGATCTACAGTATCAACCTCTACGATTGTATCGAGAAAATCCATCAAGCATAGATAACATTTAGAGATCATTTTGCTTGCAATATTTGATCCATCATGGGCAAAGGAGGTAATTATCTTTGAGAAGCTTTGATTCGGAGTTCTGAAATCAACACGAATGCGGATCTCACCATTTTCTTCTGACAGAGCACAATATTTGCAATCCATGTTGAATGGTGAATAGGAAAGATAATTTTAGCTTTCAACAACTTTGTATCTCTGAAAGATGGTGTCACTACTTTGGGGTTGTATTGTCTGTTTACGCTTGAAGGCTTAATTCTGGTTTGAGGGGAATAGAGTGCTGCATATCTTTTGGTTTGAAAGCTTTCAAATCTTCATAAGAATAAGCGAGAACATCCTTATACCTTTTCAAAAGATCAATTGCTTTTCTCCTCTCATCCGCTGTGCAACATTTCCCAATATTCACTAGCTTAGGGTCAGTAGAACTCCCAATATCAATCTTATCATACTCAGCTGATTGCTGAGGCCCAGAAGAAGCTCTAGATTTCACATACCTATCATGCTTATCAAATAGTTCCTCCAAACTCACCAACCCTTTAGGAATCTTGTTTCCTTTGAGATTGATGCATCCATCTTGATCTGTTTCTTCTCCTTGGGTGACAGCTTTGTCAAAGGGCACACTTTCACGAGGCAGGTTGTCACTTCCCTCAAAATACGGATTGTTGAAATTACCCTTGAGTTCGGGAAGGAAAGCAAATGCTGATCATTATTGAAAACTTGCGATTATTGGTATTATCAGTACACTAGGCGATGGACCATTTGATGGTGAATTTATCTGAGAGAAATCGGGATGAGGAATCGATAGTGACCTGAGGCGGCTAGTGAATCAGCCTGCTTTGTTCTTTTCCCTAAATCTTGCTTGATAGAAAGCATCAAGGAATTCAATGGAATCCCAAACCTGATTCGGTAATGCTTGACCTCCCATTTTTACTGAAAAAGGTTTCGACTTGCTTCTACAATCGACTCTGCATCACCACGAGCGAAGGTTCTTCACACCTCGTTCTTTGGCCACTTGCGGTCGAGAATGAGAGCCTCATACTCTGTTGTATTATTAGTGTTTTCAAACTGCAACTTAAATGAAAAAGGATGTAGGCATCCTTCAGGTGACACTAGCAGGACACCAGCTCCAGAACCAGCTGAGGAACAACTTCCATCAAATTCTAAAATCCAAACACCATTGGGATCTTTAGGTGATACTTTGGAGGGTTGGATTTCATCAGGGGACAGAATCATGTAATTACCATGCCCCATATCCTCATAGAGTATTTGTGCCTTAGGATCATCCGTTTTCTGCACAATATACTCAGACTGCTTCTCAGGTAGTAACTTCTTCATGTGTCCATTGACAGGTATGAGTGCATGTGACCAATCCATTTGAATCTCCCCGCCCACATCTTTACAGAAGTTTCTACTTAGCAACATTCCATAAGAAGGAGGAATGTCTGCTACTAGGATGGTAGCCAAGACTTTCTTTTCAGGCAAAGCAGCAAAGGCCACTTGTGCATCTTTAATCCTTCCAACCAAAGGCACTTCCTTACTCTCCATGGAGTAGCAGGATCCATAAGTAAAGTGAGTGAGGTCAAGCCTAAAGCATGAGCTACTTTAGCAGGCATCACATTATCTGAGGCTCCAGAATCTATGACACAATTACTGAGCCTATGGCCAGCTATGAGAAGTGTTACATAAAATGGTTTAATTTTGTCACCAGGGGAGGTGACAGTGGCTACCAGAGACTTGTTTGTGTAGTGCGAGAAGGAGGAGTAGGTAAAAGGCCTTTAGAAGTGGTCTTAGAGTTGGAATTAACAAAGTGGATCATTTTGGCAAAGGCTTTGGGATGGGTTTGATAGTACTCGGCAAACACGAGATTTGTACCTTGGTCTTTTTCAGGTGATCAACAATATCAAAGGATCTAGAAGTGGATGGGCCATCATCATTTGGAATTCTAGGCTTATCAACTTTAGGAGAAAAAGAAGAAGCAACTTTGGTAGCAGGATTGATAGGACTCACCTTCTGTGTAGACGAAGTAGGGATAGGAGATCCTCTTCTTGCGATTACTGGGGATAGTTGCCATTTGCTCCTTGGATTTCTTAGGTGGCTGGGTCACCTTCTCCCTCTACTTTGTCTGTTCTCGAGTCATGACAGCAAAAGATTCGTTGTTCATGTCTGCTACCACTTCATCATAATCATCAATGCCCTCAGTGGTAAAGAAATTCACTCGAGATCCCTCAAGTTCCTCTACCTCATCATCAAATTCTCTTGCAAACTCTTCGCAAGCTTCGTTATCTTCATCATCATCTGGTTCTTGACTTCACGGGTTGCGTTCACGGGAACCCTAACGGGAGGTCCTTCAAGTGCTAATCTTGTTTGAGAAGCGGCAAGCGATTCTACAGGCTGGAAATTTCTCTTGGAACATCTGCATAAGGGCGTCTTTGAGCCATTGTTTCTTTATAGCAAGAAGATCATTTGAGTTTACGGACTAATGGATCGAGTGTTAGGTCGAGGGTGGAAGAGGAAGAAGCAAGAGACTTAGATTTGGGAGGGTCTCTTCTCAACTTCCCGACATGATCAAGTCATCTTCGATACTAATGACCGAGTTCTTGATCGAGCTAGTGTTCGAGATTAGCCCTTCTTAGTGCATAACTAACTTTGGGCGATTGAGCATTTAGGAAGAAACACTTTTGAATTTGGTCGACAGGTCGGGTAGGCGTTGGAATTTTATTTACCAACCTGTTGAACCGGGCCACAAATTCCCTCATGGGCTCTTGTGAATCTTTCTTTATCTGAGAGACCTAGGCAAGCAAGGCATGCACATCTTTTGCCGGCTTGAAAGCGGTTCTCGGCGAGTTCTCATTGTGTCCCAGTCGGTTATAGCACCGGCCGGAAGGTGATAGAACCAATCAGCAGCATTATCTTGTAACGTCTCAACAAACAGCCTTACGGAGACGTCTTCATATTCGACTCCCAGAACTCCACATGCAACAACGAAGGCTGCGATGTGTTCGTCAGGGTGCACTTTGCCATCGCCTTTGAATTTGGGGAAGTTCTTCCGGTTACCTCTGGGTAACTCATGCAAAGGCTGAGCAAGGGCCAGAGGCCCGACACGATGACCCCATGGTAATGGCGCTGCCATTCTTGGAAAAACGGCTTGGAGAGAGGCGTAAACGGCGAGATCAAAGCTCGTAGATTGGGACTAGCGAGGTTACGAAGGAATACCACCGTAGGACTTCTTCTTGAGCAGGTGGAGTGCTTGTCGAGCGAGTCCTTCTATTTCTTGTTGAATTTGAAGGAAAGGAAAACCTTGTTGTCCAAAAGTTAAAGCGAGAGTCTTGATACCAAGGGCCCTTCTCCCTCGAGTAAAGCAGGAGTCGCCAGATCAAAAGATGATCAAAAATTGCAACTGGAATGTGATTTTCCCCAGCAGAGTCGCCAAAAACTGTTGGTCGTCAAATAGGACTTTTAAGAAGAGCAACAGTCAGGGGACAAGAAGTCCCTCCTCTTTAATGGGAGAGGTTCCCTTATTCAGAAACAAACCTATTTACAAATGTACAGGACATGATTTGTTGGTTAAACTTGGATACCACGAAAGTGTTTTCTATGAAGGTCATCAATTACAAAAGGACTGAGGAAATGAGAGCATGGAAAAGCGAGAAAGAAAACATGCGAGAATTATAGATATCGAGTAATTCTTTATGTATATGCGAAGTCACCGTGAATTGAAAACAAGATCATTCGTATAGAACAAGTAAGATGGAATTTAAAGACACAAAGTTACGTAAATAACATCTGCTGCGAGCGCAAAGTTTCTTAACGTTGCAGATTCATTATCAAGGAAACAAAGTTCCTTCTTGGTTATGCAAGATCACCGTGCTTGCAAAGTTGAAGAGTATGCAATCGATGAGACTAACGAATTTGAGATAAATGATCTTCACAAAGAAAACAAATGAAAGCTTAGAACAGACAGAGATCAGATAGACAAAGAAAGGAAAGTCCTTCTGTATTGATTTCTCTATAATCTATTTACACTTGCAGAAAATATGCCAAGTTCTTCCTCCTTCTTGAATGGCGGAAAGAAGGCCATTATATAGCTTACAATTCGGTTTCTCTTCGTAACCGTTTCTTTTAACTAAAGGATAGTTAAGGAATGCTAATCGCAATACCTTAACTAATTACAAGGAATACGAAAGGAATAGGAAGAAGAGAAAAGAATGGGGAGGGAGACAGGTGTCCAGTTCTGAGAAGGACCCACTGTCTTCAGAAACCGCTGCTTGAGTTTTCCTCCACGTCTCAGCCATGTCCTTGCCACGAGGGACACACCAGAAATTTCATCTTGAGGATGACAACGAATATCTTTGAAAACTGATGTAACCGGCGTCTTGAACTTCGTCCTTCGTAACTGCTTCTTTAGTTCTCCCAAGCTTCCTCCAGGAGCTTGATCTTCATATTGATAGTAACAGAGCTGCAAACTAGGCTCGGAAAGGAGTTTCAGAGGGAGGGGACATGCGCGGGTTTTCAAATTGCAAGGGTTCGAAACAATGTAAGAATTGCAAAGGAGGTTTTGCCCGTTATATAGCCGTTGAGGAGAGAGAAGGATAATCAATGCGCATTTGAATTCATATTTTGAAAAATAGCATATTCGGGTAGAGCGGGAAAAACTAAGTATGAATGACCGTTGGTTCGCTTGGGACAAGTGAGACACGAATGCGCGAAACACGCGGCTCGGCCGATTCGGGCAAACGGGGAGAGGATGCACAAATGCATTTTGGGACATTTGGGATGAAAAAGAGCGAAGTGCGCGACTCGGGAGTTTCGGCCGAAAATGGGACAGCTTGCACTTTTTAACTTTGGGACATTCGGGACAAAAGTTCTGAAGTACGCGGTTCGGGTGTTTCGGCCGATCGGGAACAGAATGCACTTTGGAACTCGGGACAGTTGGGACGAAATCGGGCGAATCGGCCGAAAATGGAACAGAGTGCACTTTAAGTTTGAACTTGAGAAATTTGAGACAAAAAGTTCCGGAGTACGCGACTCGGCGGTTCGGGTGAAATTGGAGCAGAGCGCACTTTTGAAATTGGGACATTTGGGACAAGAAAGTGCGAAATGCACGCGGTTCGAAGAGTGGTTCGGCGAAATTGGAACATCTCGCCTGAGTAACCGGGACACTTGGGACAAAAACTTCCGAGCGGGCCCGAAAATGGGACAAATTCGGAGGTTTTTGGCCGATCGGGGAACAAAATGCACTTTCGTACTTGGGACAGTTGGGATAAAAATGTCAAGCGAGCTCGAAATACTTACTGAGAATGACCCAAAACTTAGATTTTAGACTTCAAGACTTTTTACACCACCGGCTCGCAGAAAAGACACTTAGACTCAAAATTTTGAAATTTTTACTTTTGACAGAGTGGGAATTTTGAGTGGAGAAGCAGAGCTAGATTGGTATGCGAAACACCGAACTTGCGTGACTTGTGACACTAGAGATCGTGCTTGTTAGGGCACATCTTAGCCACTTTGTGGATGGATGTCATAGTTGTTTCAACAACCTTTTAGCTATGCTTGTTGAACTTGTATTCCATGATCTTCTTCATACTATTTTTTTTTGGATCAATGATATTCGGTGGTGGTGATTAAAACATAGGTCTTTTTCATCCTCCTCTTTAAGCTCCCCCATCACACTCTATCAAGATGCCATCAATTTTTCTATTTTATACTAGATAGGTGAAATTAGGCTCTATGTTTTGCCTTGGAATAACATTTTTAATAGTTTTAAAATGTCATTAACATTATGTTTTAAAATGTATAACCCATTCCTGTAAAGAGTGCAATATGTAATGCTTGTCTCATTATCCTTAATCATAATCCAACATGTGTGTGGGGCATGTGTGTGTATCATTATCCTCCTATTCAAGCTCCCCACATCTCACTCTATCGATGTAATCACTATCATCCCTAACTCAAGAAAATGTCAAAGAAGTGAAATCCTCATGCATCTAGAGAAAATTTATCGCTAGTTTGCAGACACTCAAATCACTGGTTATCACAGTAAAACCCTACAAATAAAAATAAGAATACTTATGCTCACATAAATTTCTTGTCAAGGGCGAGACAATGCTTCTCCACTAGATTTAAGCTTAAGGTTTTTTTCAATAAAAAATAAATGTTTTTAATTTGGTTTAATCCCCACAAATCTACCAAATCATCAAGTACCGAACAACATAGAATAACACTTGATAACAAGACACTATCTTACGAGAACATGTATCTTAGAAGAACAAAGAAACCAAATCAACTCCTTTATATCATCATTTACATTCTAGATGGTGGAAGACATCAAATAATATAGAAATTCAACATCTTGCATTGTCTTAAGGGGTAAGAAAAAAATACAAATCATCTAGAAAAATACCACAAGAGTGGCCCATTCGACTATGAGAATAAGATTATCATAACCATAACCATTGAGCTTATTGATAGCTCTTTGTGCGTCCTCCCTGTTGAAAAAATTAACAAAACCAAACCCCGTTAACCTCCTTTTGATCCATGGCCACATAGACACACGTGATGTGTCCAAAAGGCTTGAAAATCTCGTGCAGATCAACATCCATCGTGTCCTCAAACAAATTGGTAACCCAATCAGAATTTTATTCATTTTTATGGTGCATGGTGTCATCAGAGTGGTCCATGAAACCCCTACAACTGCAAGGGACATAGGTTAATTTCCCAACAATGGAAGAAGTGGCAGTACCACTAAATTTTCTTCCACCTGCGGTGAGGCCCTCGATTGCCTTATCCATTATTAAGGTGTATTTTACATTGGTGGGGATGAGATCCTTGTAAGTCCATTTTGGTGTCCATTGATCTCCCTTATTACTTTAGATATGAAAAACCATAATTACCACACCACACTTGGAGCCAAAAAGGATAGACAATGCATCTCCACCATATTTTTAATCATTGACCTTGGATTCGGGTGGACGTGGCCACTCCAACAGGATATGTTCTAAGGAGATGCTTGTAAAGTTCACTCACAATTCTTTCTTGGAAGCATCACAAAACTTGTAACTTATGGTGCTAGACAACATTATTGTTCAGAACACTTTTTCCACTTTACGGATGCGCGTGGTAGTGGTGTGAACCACCTTCTAGCCGTGCTCGTTGAACTTGTACTCCATTATCTTCTTCACATCATTTTTGTTTGGCCTAATGATATTTGGCTATGGCTGATTGAAATCCAAGTTTTTGTTAATATCCTATTTAAGCTCCCCCCATCACACTCTATCGGATGCCATCACTATTTATATTTTAAGCTGGCTAACATCTGCTATGTTTTTTTTTTTTCGATTTAGAATAACATTTTTGACAAGTTCAAAATGTCATTCCAAACCTTGCTAAGATTTTTTGAGATTTTTTTCATTCCTGGATCATCGATAAATGGTTCATTTGGTCATGATGCAATATTCCTGTATGATCACAATGCAATATTCCACACAACAATAAACAAAAATATTTAAAATAATGATCTGCAAAAAAATAAACAAAAAATGTTTTGAGTTCTATAAGTGTTAGTGGCCACTAGATTTATTTTTTCTTTGGAACAAGGTTTTATCATTTTCAAACTGTCATTAAGATTAACATATGAAGATCTAGTAAAAAATCATTTTATGATTTTAGGGAAGCCTCCATGGATCTGCAAATCAATAAGCATAACATGTTTCTATTTTATACAGTCTAGCGGCCACTAGGATTATTTATTGCTTGCGAATAAGGTTCTTATCAATTTCAAAATGTCTTTAAGATTAAACCATGCATAACTGGGGAAAACATTGTTTTTTATTTTAGAGAAGTAACATCAATGTGTGAAATAAAACTTTAAACTATGTAGTTTGGGAAAACTCATTCTTTTATTGGTCCATGATCCATGATTGTGGCTTCACCCAAGTTAGAAAAAATGTTTTTCTTACCCAAAAAAGAATCGGAAAATATTATTGCATGCATTGCGAATATTTAAAACCTTAAGGTAGTTACATTATTCCATAAAAATTCACAACGTATTATTGGATTTGGAAGTAGAATATATAATTCAAACGCCAATTATGCATTTAAACATTTTCAATAATCTACGCATGTTTTTGTGCTCTTGGACAACATGTTTCAGCCATGTACATAATTCAATAGAGTTTTTCGAATTAGTCTTATAGTTTCCATCAATTCTCAAGATGTTTGGGTGGTGAGAGTAATTTCTTCTTTGACCTCGTGTGACAAGAATCTCACGTTATTGATCAAAAGTATATTGTTTTCACCATAGACATTACAATAAATGTCTACTATATATTGGCTTGTTTCTAATTTGAAGTTACATTCTTGGCATCCCCAAATTAACCCGAAATGGGTTTCTCGCACCAACTAAAGTTTTTGATGAACATATATTTCACCATTGTTGAATCCATAAATTAACACCATAAGGCAAAGTGCTAAAAATATTGTGATGCAATACTTATCATGCCGAACGAAAAATCTTGTTGAAAGTATTCAAAGTATTCTCGGATCTAAAATTTGGAAGCATATTACGAGCTATTTTGTCGCCAATACTAGAAATTCCAAAAACAAACCTTCAAATCCCAAACCCAAAGTAATTTCGAGGCTTCCCAATAGGATCTATAAAAACAACTTAGAATCAATCCAAGCTTCTAAAAGTTATTAAAAACAAGGCATCAAAGTATTTAATCACAACTCAAAAACAACTTATAAAACTATAATATCATCTCAATCACAATGAAGATATAAATACTGCCTACTTTTAAATTTGTAATCTCAACATATAAAATAAAGAGTGACCATATGACTATACAAATGAATATCATTGTAAAAAACATTTTGAAATAATTAATAGTTATATATATTTTTTTGCTGCAATTTTTGGATGCCCTCTCGCAACACTCAAACCCTAACACAAGTATGTGTTATGTTTATGTACAAATTGGTCATCAACCACTTATCCTTGAAAAAAATTATTCATTGGATTTCTTCCCCACCATAAAATTTTCTAGAGGGTTTCCCTTTGGGCCCATTGTAATACACAACGTGTTTCTAAGGCCGAAAACAATATGATCTCTACTCCAAATCTATTGCAGATCTTTTTATGCAATTTCGTCTTCTACACAAAAATGTTATTTACCCAGAATAATAAGTTGTTTGAATTTAAGTGCAATTTTTTTTCAAATCCTTAATCATGTTTTAAAATTCGGCGCAAGAGAGATAGCTAGACTAAAAATCCCACTTCACATTTCGCTACCAGTATCTTTAAAAATTCCGTGATCCCACTTTGCAAGTTGAGAGTCTCCTTACCGAACTTGATTGTCAACTCTCTCGTAGGATTTTTTTCTCAAAAACAAACACTCCCAATCTAAAATAATTAAATAATCCATTTGGCCAACTTTACAGAAGTAATTTTTTCTCCATTGTCCGCAACTTTGTATAAACCAATTCAAATAATCAAAATTTCAGAATGTTAACACTTACTGATTGAGACTTCATCTTAAATTACCTTGCACTCCCCCTCCGTAGGTTCTTGTTATGCTTGTTCTATTTTAAAAAATAGTAATCAATTCAAAATAAAATATTAGTCGATGTAAAAAAATACGTGAAATAGATCACTTTTATACATTAATACATAGATTTAGTTGTATATTAGCGACTAAAAGTAGGTGTAAACCAATAATGTTTGGACTATGTTTGGGTTGACAATCTATGATGCCCTTAGAGACCGCTAATAGAAAAATTTATGGAAGTAATTGTTTTTTGATTGTATGGAAATAAATATTAACCAAACAACCAAAGAAATTTCTCAATTTAAAATAAATCTAATTAAAAGATGCATGTTAGCATGCTTAGGATCATACATATTACAAATAATCTTCTTCGCTTATAGGTTCCTTCAATGATGAGTCTCTTATAAATGGTTTTCTTTATAATTGTATATGAGTATCATACCATTTTCCATTTGTGAGTTTGTCCATGGCATGCCAAAACCTCCCCATTTGGAAGCAAATCTGAAAAATGAAGTCAGATTAAAAATATGTAAACAATGACAATTAAAAACATCTTGTAGCGATAAATTTATAAAATGAGTATTTCCCACTCACCTTTTATAGATTCATTAGATGGCTGGTTAAGTAAAATTTGGGGGAACAAGTTAAATTAGTTCCAACATACTAAGATCAACATCATTTCCTTTGTTTGTATGTGGAGAGGAGAGACAGGTTTCTTCCTCTATTGCTTGTTGGTTATGTCATAAATATTATATGGATCGTTAAAATGCATTAAACTAATAGAATTTTTTAAGTGTTCTTAATCAACGTACACTATTTCAAATGACAATAGCAATTTTGTAAAAAAAATCTTGATCATATGATTCAACAATAAAATATGCATATAGAAGTTATTTAACCAAAGCATGCACTGCAACACTACCTTCGTACAACACTATAACCGGAGAATTATTGGAAGTGATTCAAGTGAACATATGAGACCAAAACAAATAAGATATCTCGTAAAGAAAAGGATGTGTATTTCCTCGTAGGACAATTTCTCTTGCAGTCACCATTTTCTACGGAAGTTGATCCATCCAATCCATGACGATTTCAGCTATATCCCCATCGTCAACATCATAATTTTTCACATCAGTTATTGTGTACATAAGACAAAAGCTTTGAAAATTTCTATTTTGTCATTAAATATGTAACATCCTTTCACAACTGATTCCCCCTTCTTTTTGACTTTTTGCATGTATTTTTTTAATGTCTCTCTTAACATTTTCTAAGAAGCAACATGTAAGAGCACAATAGTTACACAATTTATCAGACTAGATCCAATAACTGGAAGTAGGTCCATTATTGTGTCAAAAGTAAGTACACTAGACAAATTATAGAAATGTGCGATCACACCAGGGTTCATTTTAAGAATAACCCCTCGAAAAATTTCTTTCGAAACATTGGCGAATCTCAAAAATTGACTTTCGAATCATTGGCAAATATCTGAAAAATGTTTCGTGGCAAAGGAAATTTCACAGAGAGCATTTTTCCCTCGTTTTGCAAAGTTGTTTGGGTAGGTTGCTCGAGAGATGTTGTTGGGTGAGAAGTTAGTCGATAGATTGGTAAGGTTTGGGCAAGTGAGGGTTAGTTAGACAGGTGATGGTTGGATGGTGGGTTAGATGGGGGAGGGGTTTGACGGCTCAGTGTTGAATGAGTGAGGGTTGGATGGTGGGTTGGACGGGAGAGGGGTTGGATGGCTAAGAGTTGGATGGGTGAGGTTGGATAGGTGAGGGTTGAATGGCTTAGGGTTGGATGCGTGAGGGTTGGAAATTCAAGGATTAGATGGTTGGTTGGATAGATAAGAGTTGGATGGGTGAGGGTTTGGATGGTTCAAGGTTGGACATGTGAGGGTTGGGATCGTCAAGGGTTGGATGGTGTGTCGATAGGAGAGGGGTTGGATGGCTCACGGTTGGACGGTGGGTTGGGTAGGTGAGGATTGGATGGATTAGGGTTAGTCGGGTGAGGGTTAAATAGTCAAGGGTTGGACGAAGGGTTTAATGGTCAAGGGTTAGACGGTGGGTTAGATGGGTGAGGATTGGATGGCTAAGGGTTGGAAGGTCAAAGGTTGGATGGTGGGGGATTGGTCATATGGGTTGGTCGGACTAGGTGTTGGATGGTTAATGGTTAGATGGTTGGGATGCACGGAAAAAGGTTTGTCAGCTTATGGTTAGAAGGTATATGGTTGGATGCATAAGGGTTTTGTGGGTGGGTTGGATGGTTAACATTCGGTCACATGGGTTGGGCGAGTAAGGATCGGGCCGCCACTACTTGCTAGCCAATAGTTTGCTACCACGTATCCTTTGAAACATAGATACCCTTATAAATACCCATTCAAGGTTGAATTATTCACTTTTCTATGAAAATTTCTAGTGCTCTGACTCTCTGAGCTCTCCAATCTTCAAACTTCTCCCAAATTTCAGAAATGGCCAACACCACATCTATTCCTACACCTAAAATTCAATACAAAAACCTCATGTGCCCAAAGATTTTAGCTCTACTAAGAGAAAAAGACACACAAAAGGATTGGGTTGAAAACTTAGAATTTATCGGGCTTGTGGACATGCCCCAATTCGATACTAATACTTCAGTCCTTGATTACCTTCTCACCTCTTACAACGAGAATGATGGTAAATTTTCTATTCTCCTCGCATCCGAGATGTCGTCAAATTTCTTTCTCAATTGAACCCGAGGACGTACATCGGTTAACTAGTTTACCATTCGAAAATAAGTCGGCCATTACTACAAAGGTTGTTCTTACAGACGAAGACAAAATTTTTTTGGAGTCACATTACAATGTACAAGTTGATGGTAAGTTTATTATTTTCAAATGCTTTTGTTCTTAACATTACTAGACCACCCAAGGCTCTAATGTTTCTTCTCTATTATTGCAACTCCTCTTAATCATTCATCAAGAGGCCTTCTTCTACAAGGTATTGCAAACAAATTCTTTATTGCAGTTGCATCACTTTTTTAGGAAAGGATTTTTTTAGGGAAGATCTGTAGACATTCCATATTAGGCAGTTCAATATTTACTACAGACACTAGCAAGGAAACAATTCGATTGGTGTAGTTCTTTTCCAACTCGAATAAAATCAGATATCTCCTTACTTGCAAAGCCAACCAACTCGATAAATCTAGGATTGTATACTTGTTGGAATTATATTCTTGCTTTTTATTATGAAGCGTACTACAAAATTCCATAAAATAAAATTCCAATTGTAATCAATGATCAAATGATTGGTCTTACTCTCGAAGAACAATATGTAAGTTGGTAACAATTACTTTTAATGTTTACTTGTTCTAAGGATTTCAAATTCAATATTTTTGGATAAAATAATAAATGTGTGATTTTATTTTGCAGAGAAAAATTATAGCTGCAACATCTCATAAGGAGGCAATTGCTAGAGGTAAAGCCCCTCCAGAGGTCTCTATTGATTCTGACATGGATTCAGTAGAATCAACACTAGTAAGACCTCCTCGTCAAAAGTGACCTCGGGGTCAATATGTGCAACACGTTTACCATCGCATTTAACTTCAGGTATGATGTTATCTTTTTATAAATAACTAATTCAAACAATTAATATAGATTTTGTATGTACTACTGTATTTTAATATTTCTATTGTTCTTTTATACATTTATTGTATTCAGAAACTACTGAGTTTGATGATGAAGATCAAACTCATTATGGATTTGAAGATCGAAATGTCATGATTATGTCTCCGTCTATGCAAGGTATATTGTAATGTATAATATATAGCATGTTTTGTTTCCTTACAATTTTTTAGCATTTACAAAGCACAATCGTAATATTCTAACAATTTGTTGTTTGCTTTATGTAGGTAATGTGGCATTTGGGCACATTCCGCTTGCAAGGAGGCCACCAATACCTCCAACACATCCAATCCAAAAAAAAGAAGAGTTATAGGAAATAATATAAGGTTTCCTGCAGAGTCAGCAGGAATAGTTCATCCTGCTACCATAGAATTTCCTGGACTGTCACTAGGTGGTGTTTTAAGTGTAACAACCACACAAATTTTCAACAACATCACCCTTGACAAGGAGTATTTGGGATTTGAAAGTGGTGATGTAGACAAGGGTAACTATTTTGACACCCACGATATGATTCAATCTACTCCGCCTCAACCACAACAAAATGTGCATGTAATAAAGGGTAGTGACTCTCCTCCTCCTCCAAGAAATGCTCCACAAATGATGATGAAAAGCCATATTTTATTTTAGAAAATCTTATATCAGATAGTATGGGGGCAACAATTCAAGAGGTTGTAATGTCTGATGTGGATTTGGTGTTCTTAAGAGAAGAGAGCAAATTTTTGATAAAAGAAATAAATACATGATACCATAATCACGCTCAAAGGCATTCATTGTTCACTGTCATAGAGAGCCAACTAGCATGGCAGGATGTTTTCCTAAACAAAGCTCAGTCATGGACTATTTCATATAGTAATGACTACAATGATGAAATTATCGACATAATGCTAAATAGGTTAGAGAATCTCAATGCCAAAGCATAGGCTTACTACAATAAATGGGCTAAAGACAAGACAAATGTCTTAATAGCAAATGCTAAAAAAGAAAAATTTGTTGTGAGTGGGATTTTAGTTTTATATGCAAATTGCCAAAATCCTTATCTTATATGCACTGCAATATATTTTTTCATTTTATCTAATACACTAATAAATTAATTTTTTTGTGTTTTAGCAGAAAAATATGAAAATTTAAAGAAAGAAGAAGTTGTTTTTGAAGCACATTTGAAGAATGCCCACAAAAGCCTCAATTCATTTGCACAGTTGAAGGAAAAAATCATTGTTATAAATAAACAAAATAATACATTGAGAAGGATAATAAAGGAGCATAAGATGGATCCAAAGGTCTTACTTAAGGAAAAGACAGACATGGATGCAACACTTTTGTCTGCAGGAGATGTAGCGAGGGAGGAGATGAATATTCTAGAGAATATCAATACCATAGCATGAGATCTATAGGCATCAAGAGTTATAGTTGATAGCTCTGCATAGATGTAGCAGAATCCTCCACCTCTAACACAAGAAAAAGAACAAGCCTCACCGCAACATAAAATAAGATATGTTAGTAAAGTTCACCATGTGATGGTGTGTTGTCACAATTTCGACACTAGTGTAGGAATTAAAAGATAGTGTCCAGCCCTTTTTAGTTTTTTATTCCGTGTGGCAGACGTAAGGACAACTATGATTTTGAATCATAGGCAGAAAAGAGGATGACCTCATAATGTGTCCTTATATGACAGAACTTGTCCAGAAGCTTTGATATGTTATGACAACCCCTTTTTTGTAATTATATTGGCCGACAATGCTTTATGAATTTGTACTTTTCTTCATAAAGTAATCCGCCAGGCTCTAGTGGCCACATGAGAGATAGATTTCAAAAGAACTTTGGAAATTATAATTGTACAATGTTATTCTATGTTGTTAATACAAACTATGTTTCTTTTTTATTGTTTACGTAAATCTTGCTTAAATTTACATGATTTTGTTTCTTTAAAATATTTACGTTTCAAATGGAAAAGGATCAAATAAAGACAAATATAATATTTCATTTTTTGAAATTTGTAATCTCTGTATGAAATACATCAATATTTAAATTTATTGAAAGTTGCTTAAATTTACTTGATTTTGTTTCTTTTAAATATTTATGTTTCTGATTTGTTGCACATGTAAATTAAATCAATTAACAGATATAAAAGACAAATGTGTACTTATTTCACTCTGAAATTGATAACTAAATATAAAACACAAATGGGATAATTGAAACATATAATGACATTGTTCCAATAGAAAAGTTGTAATCTAGGTGAATTGGAATAGTCCTGGAGCAATGCTTTCATTTGTGTCTTGGAAATCAACTGTAGCATGATCTGGTGATTTTCCTCAATCCTCAGGTCGTGCTTATATATATATATATATATATATATATATTGGAATCGAGGGTGTTGAAAGGACCCACATCCTTGTACAATTGAGGATTTTTTGAGAGGATCCAAAACCTGGTTACAATGAAGGGGACCACTTTTAGGAACCCAATTGGAGCAACCTTGAAACCAAAGTGAAGATGCAAAACCAATGACAAGCTACTACATCGAGTGGGAAAACTATCAGTGATGGGAGTGAGAGGAACAACCACTAGTGTCGCTAGCGGTGAGAGGAGCAAAGCCACTAGTATCACTATTTGTAAGTGGAGCAACCACCGGTCGCATTTAGTGAGAGGAGTAGCCATGAAAATAATGAGAGGAGCATTAACAATGAGCGGAGCAGCCACCAACGTCAACAGGATAGGAGGAGCCACCAACGTCAACAACAAGAGGAGAAACCACTAGCGTCAACAATGAGAGGAAGAGCCACCAATGTCAGCAAGCGAGGAGTAACCACCAGTGTCAACATGAGCAGAGAAGCTACCTCTAGTGGTGAAACCACCTCCGAGGAGGATCATGCCTTGGGGGATTTGAACATGGGTGGGCAAGCACACAACCATGTGACTTGACCGCACCACTCCCACCCCATTAGCTAGGAAAAATATTACTAACTCCTCTTCTTTCTACAAGTGAATTCCACAATATCAGTGCTCTATCATAAGGAAAAGACTCCACTGAGTAACGTGAAACATACAATCTATGACAACTTTATAGATTCCTATCCAATCTATTTCGAACTTTGGACTTTAAAAAGGATAATGTACACTGAAAACCCTCTCATCTTCCACTGAACCCAAAATCATTGTTTGGAAAAGCTCATACAAATTTATATACTCGCTCAAATCTTCACTTAGAATACTACTGGAACAGATATCCTTCCAAATCCTTTTCATGGCATTGTAATCCTGTGGGTTTTGTAGAAGCTAAACTTGTTGTATCATAGTATTAGCAAAATCCATTGACTGTGAACTAAGTAGTTTTCTTTTCAAAATACCTTCTACAGAAACTCCATTTATCTCTACAGTCTTAGAGAAATGATCAGTTAGATCACCCATATTTTTGAGAAATAAAGGACTGATAGATGTGTGTGGTTTCGCTCTGAAAATTCTAGAACTGTGGATTTACAACTCCCATTTCTTCAAGAATTTAAATTTTTTGAATCTTTCCTCGGCTCTCTTTAGCTAATGATTCGAGATCTTTCTCAACTTATTCCTAGTTTCCATTAATACTGCATCATATAAATTTCATGTCACTTGTACTTCTTCTATTTCTGAGTTACCCATATCAACTCTTTTTTGGAACGTATGAAGTGGAATCTCTCTTCCATGTGCTATTATACACAAATGATCATGTATATTGTATATTAAGAAGCATCTGGAATTTTTCAAATCTGTCAATGCATTCTAGTTTTCAAAAGCAAAGCACACGAAAACTACCATCAGAAAGATATAAACTTTTTAAACTCCAGCAAACATGTCTTTTGAGTCTTATGAAGTCTGTAATGTAGAAAGAATGATCTTGTGCATGCTTTGTTCAAATATTAATCTCCCTCAACATGGGAAAAATACTACAGAGTGTGAGTAATGTTTCTATGTTAGTTAGATGGCACAATAGATCTTTGGCTTTATCTACATCCCTGGGGTAGTTGAACATAAATCGTGTTAATGAAGGATATTCATCAAATATTCTACACATAGGTTCATACATAGATATCCATCTGGTATCTACATATTTGAGAATTTTTTCCCTCTATCATTCCAATAGCAAATTTCTGAAATTCTAAAAATATCTTCAGACTGCTAGAATAATAGGCATGAAGATCACGTATCAATTCCTCTACTTTAGCTACATTTTCAAATGTGCTCACAATTTTGTAGGCAAGATTCATTCTGTGAGCCATGTAGTGGATATCAACCATATACGGAGTAATAGCTGTTTGAAGTCTAACACACAAACCATTTCTTGCTCCCTGCATTACAGTTGCACCATCGGTTCCAACACAAACTAATTTTGTTGCAATGGAAAAGTCATCCATTCTGGTGATATCCTTTAGATTTGACAACACCAATTTATATATATTTTCAGAATTGTAATTCTCAATAGTTTTATGAATTGCTAAGAGGTGTGGAGTCCTTATTTCATTAGCAAATGTGTAAATATGAATACATATCCATGAAGTATTATCGACTGCAGTAAACTCATCCAAGGAAAGGGAAATATACTTTTCCTTTTGAACACACAATTTTAGATCCTCCTTTTCTAATATAGATAGACATTTTACAATCTCCCAGCCACTGGTATCTGACCAATGAGATTGAGGAATGTTCATTCGACCAATAACTTGATACAACATTTTATTTTCTCTAAAATCTGACATCGGTCTTCCCCTTTTCATTATTTGAAATACGGTAGCAAATTGAATACCTTTTTCTTGCATTTCGCCTTCATAGCTTTGCTCAATCTAGCTACTATGGTCCCACCTTTTCATTTATATATTTGATATGTTTTTGTTCCTTTTGATACTCTTCTATGTATTTGACATGTAGACAATATTTTACATCTTTCCATTTATGTGTTCTGATTATGCTGCCATCCTTTAGCTTTTGGGAAATGTACATTTTCCCATAGTGATTTTCAATTGTGTCTAGTTTGAGCTGCATCGTGTGCTCCTTCCCCTATTTCCAACCACATATTTTACATCAACATTGTGTTGGAACAAAATTACAATTTTAGTGTACAAAGGTTCAATCAAAGGATACTTTGCAGCCCATTCAAACTGGAATTTTCTTCCAATTGTCTAGTTTACCCTCTTTCTTCTGACATATTTTCTTTTTTTTTCTTGGGATTTAATTTCTGCATCTAAGTTGTCAACAGGAATATTTTGATTCTCATGTCTCATTTTCCTAGAAATAGAACTCGGAGAAGAAAATTCCTCTGCTGGTGTACTTTGAGAATTCGATGAATTTTCATGTAATTCTAACTCATCAAGGGACAAAATGTTTTCCTCAACATATAATGGATCATCGATATCTATAAATTGATTATTTTGGGAAGGTATTTATGAAATGTCTGCAAATAATTCTATAAAATTGTTACTTATTTATTATTAATTTTATCTACAGTTCAATTTTTATAGAGTAGGAAGAGTTCCAATAAGAGTATGATAAACATAATTATAAAATTCTGTAAGATTAAATAACCAGTAAATAGAAAGTGCTGCATACCGATATTTTCAACTGATGCAGAAATGGACTTCATTTTTTGTGATTTTCCAAAATAGCCAAGCAAAGTATTTGCACCTTTTACGATCGACTGAATTTGTAATCTTATTGCCATGATTTTTGGTATCGATGACTTCTTATCGCTTAGGCCCTTATGGTTAAGCAGTCAAGGGTTTGATTCTTGAGTCACCGAGTGGTTTGATGATCATCATGACGGGGGATCGGATGCCTAAGTTATTGATGGATTAAGCCTTATGGGTCGATGGTTCAAGGTTTGGAGACTAAGGGTTTGGACGACATAGGGTTGGGATGACTTGGGGTTAGATAGATAACTATTGGATGGCTAGGTGTTGGACAAATCGGTTGTGTTGGGCGGATCAAAGTTGGATGGCTAAGAGGTTGGATGACTTAGATTTTGGAGTTAGACGAGTTAGGGTTGGATGGATCGAGTTGGATGACTATGGATTTTGAATTTTCTTATGTTTACTTCGGTGAATATGCACACGATATGATTCAAAATTATGGTGAATTACATTCATAAGCTCTTATATATGTGTAAAATCTAGGCAAAACAAATAGTATAAGGGACATGTCGGTTGAATTTTTGGCGAATAAGTCGGCTGCGAACCACATAATATTCACCAATTTGAATTTCTATAATCCTTGATTTTGCGAGTTTACAAAAATTCACCACTAAATTTTTCCCTACATCACACATTCTACATCGAATGGATTAGTAGATAGAATAGAATATATTATTGATAGGAGATGGAAGGGATATGCACATTGAGAGGTAAAGTATTCTACGTGTTCCATCCTTGATAGAATATTTCCTTCCATTTCAATCACATAGTTGTCTATAATTGCTTGAGCTACTGCATGGAGAACCTGTACCACTTCAACATCAAATTTTATTTTTGCCAATTTTTCACTTCCTCCATAATCAACTTTTTGTTTTTCCTTTAGTTTCATCTCCCAAGAGTACACACAACTCATGGTAGTGACATTCATACATACCATATTATTTAAAAATATATTTTTAGTGTATTATGCTAATACACAATTACATGGATATTTACTTTTCATATATTTTAGAAAATTTTCTCTCATCCTTCTGTCATCTTTTACTCTTTGGAAGTAAGTATCTAAAGTCTCCACTATGATGCCTACTTCAATAGAGCGAGTTATCCATACTTTCCCTACTTTCACTTTATCTAGTAGAATTGATATCTCCTCATCAATCATTCCTCTTGTAGGCCTGAAGTAATTCACCGTGAACCTTGCCAATGAATTTGGTTGAAAGTTAGGCTAGTTATCCTTAAAAGGAGAACAAACCATCCCACTGGATTTAAATAAATCAATGTTTGTTGTCAATTTTGTCCATATGTCCTCAGGTAAATATAGAAATGTCATTTTTTCATGAAGGGTATCTATCTTAGAAACTTTAAAAATAGAAAGACATTGCATCTTGAAACACTGCATTGAAAGATGAAATAGTATATTTATTTTCTGCATATTACAAAATTAAATTTTAAGAAAAAAGTGCTAAAATTAAGTTTTGTTACCTTCAAATTGTCTAAATTTGAGTTTCTCGCTCCAGGCCTCGAGGAAATCCTAGGGATCTCCAAATCATTTGATCCTTGCAGAGTACATCAATAAAATTGGTATCAATCCAATTTTTGTTTACATCATTTGCTCTACTGGAAAATTTTAACAATGACTTCACAAGGAGTGTGTGAAGACATAATGTGATCCTTTCTAAATTGCATCTTAGTATGTAATGACTTGTATTTTCTTTCAACCAAAAAATATTTTGGGCACAAATGGTATGTTGACTGTCAAGAATGTAGAAGTGCACTTCATCCCTTTTCAGGTCATCTAGATCCTTGAGTTACAAAAGTTCCTTTGTAGAAGGTAAAAAGGGAAGAATAAGTGCATCCCTCAGTGTAGGAATAACATTAATCAACATTGAATAGAAAAGAAGGTCAACATTCTCATCATGCACAACACGTAATTGATATTCTGGAGGTGCCAAATGGCACCTAGAAAATTTAATTGGAAAAGCATCACCATTGAACAAAAATAATTTTAATTGTTCAACATTTGAAGTTTCTGTTTGCTCAAATATACTAGTCACTTTCTTCAACAACAAAGATGATTTGTTATTATTTTTAAGCCCTTGCAACTTTGACTTAGATGGATCTATCTCTAATTTAGACAAATAAGATCTCCTCAATATTTTAAATAGCTTTGCATGTTTTGGTGGAGAAAGAATTTTTTTGGTATTCATATAATGAAGAATAGAAGAGATATCCTTACTTCTATTCAATTTTTGAATACCAAATTCATGTTATTATGAAATTCAAGGGCATTTCCACAACTTTTTTTTTGTTTGAATGCATGAAATTTCCCAAATTCCAACCATATTTAAGACAAGAGCATGCCTTATTTTCTCTAGAAGCCTTCATTTCCAGTTTCTTTAATAATGAAACTTCCAAATCCATGTCAATAATAAGGAACTTATTCAGTACAACATCAATGTTTTCAACCTAAATATGCAATTTTTTCTCATCAATAACTTTTGAATTTACTACCATACCAACATTTTTGACAACGTCCTCAAGAACAAAAAAAAACCACAGATCACTATGGTAATTTTCTAGGGAATGCACTTCTATAAACAAGTCATTGTCTCTCTTTTCCAATTCCCCCCTCCTTCAATAAAAATAATTTACATGAACAAAGTGTGGCCAATGGAAGACATATTACATGACAAAAGGAATTAAACTAATTAATATTTCATAAGTAATTAGAAAGGATAGATAATATTTCTCAACAATGTGATAATAATAATAAGTCGTATCTTAATGTCATTATTTTCATAGATTAAAAATCAAGAGGAATATCTATTTATAGCATAGTGGTCGCTAGACATACTTCAACCCTCCTTTAGTTATAAAAAAAAAGCGAGCATTAATAACAAATTTTGTTATGTGTTGTACTAAGCAATTTAAACAATTAGTCACTATTAAATTTGGTTTGTTTCAAGTAGTGAAGTTTGCTAGAAGTGAAGAATAGCAGCCGCTAGCATCTATATATTCCCATCATTGTCAAAAACATATTTGATTTACACTACATCATTGTGAATAGCTGGAATCCAACATGGGTGATATGGGTTGAGAATTGATTATTTAATAATAACAAATCTTACATGTTGTGACGTGTTTGGCTATTGTAATTATGTGCCTTTTATAGTTCTCATAAGATATATGATATATATCACATAATTGAAATCGACTAGTATAACAGAAAATTTCTAGTAGTTGCTAGGTTCAATTAATAATTGAAAGTTATGGTTTCTTGGTATCAAGCCTTAATAGTTTATTATTTTAAAATTATTGATTGAGTAACAAAAAAATCATAGAAAAACTTGGGGTCTAATAGGATCCATTAGGTGGTTAATCTACCTAATGGGCACTAGGATTAAGATTACGTTTTTGACTACATGTATTGTATTCTCTTGAATCTATGTTTTGAATCACGTATATTCAGAAAAAGTCATAAATACATTTCTTGTCTTGGAGTATTTGTTGTCTTCTCTTGTCTTGGAACATCAAATAAATGTAGTAAGCATCCTCCCAGGTAGTTGCTAGTCTTGTAAAATTTAAATACAATAATGGAGCATAGTTAGTTTTTCAATGAAGTCGTTACTACTTGTCCCATATAAAAGACAACAAATATCCTAACGGCCACCAACATCAAGATAATATGTTAGGCTAGGAATAACATGTAATAGAATTTGAATATTCTTGTGTTAATTATGTGTATTTAGAAAAGTGGTAAATATTTTTAATTACGTGTATTTAGGAAAGTGGTAAATATATTTCTTGTCTTTGAATATTTGTTGTCTTCTCTTATCTTGGAACATCAAAGAAATGAAAATTCTTGGTGACCGCCAAGGTATCAATGAAAATTTTTGCTAAGTATTTAATCAATGAAAAATTCATTGTCTACATTATTGACAAATATAAGTGTTGGAGCATAATAATAGAAGTACATATTTTAAACTTGAAGACATATCATGTTCATCTTGGCCCTACATATTTTCAGAAATTACATGTTAAAAAAATTAGTATGAATGACCCTTTAATAAACATCAAGGGAAAAGATGTACATGAACCTTGCTCAGGATTAAAGGATCAGAAGTCGTGAAGAGAAATTTTTTATGTTTACCAATTATTCGTTGATGAGAAGGCTAGCATCCACTAGCCTCTACAATATTGGGGAATCCATTTTAACGATGCAAAAACAATCTCAATAGCTTTTTTGTCATTGTTTGTAATTATTTTATATTAGTTGGACTATCCCTGGCAGAGCTAAGTCCTTAAATACATACCTTTGAGAAGGTTGACAACTTATATAGTTCTCATTTGATATTTTGTGCATAAAATGTAATCCATATATTTTCATATAAACAAAAATGCTTTATAACCGGTAAGCACCGTTATTTAATGAAAGGTAAGCGCCATTAATTAAGACTGGTAATAAATATAGACACATAGTTAGGAAGTTTAGATTGTACTAGAGGAAATGAGCCAGTTATCGTGAATCCTAATGTAAGAGGTTGTTAGAGCCACTTAACAATCGTAATTGTTTTTAAATACCATTTAATAGTTCATGATTTTTTTAATATGTATATTTTCTTGTAGACATTTAAATTATGTGGAGAACATATTTTTAAGGGATTTAAAATAAGTACTTTTGAATACAAAGGAATTTAAGGCAACCCATTACTTGAGAAGAAAATCAACTTTTATGGGTTGTCTATGTGTCACCATTCCATTGGATAATTTATTGATGAGACTTGATGTGACTTATTTTATTAGCTAGTTTTTATTTAATTTTTAACTTGAATTCAAGTAACTAATGGTAGTTTATTTCACATACCCACTCACAGGTCATTGACCCATGCATGGTCATTGGCCCATGCATGGTCATTGGCTCCTTTCCCCTAGCACAAGTAGATCATAGTAGAAGAAGTATCCTTAAAGCTTGTATGGTGTGGTAGCCATGAAAAAATAATGGGTGACTAATGACTAGAAATTTATTAAAATATTAAATGTATAAATCAGTAAGTTTAAGTGCTGAAATATTATTTGTCCCTAGATAATGAATCGAATAGTAATGAATTAATTATTGGAGGCAACTCCCATATTAAAATACCATCATTAAAATGTAGACCTTGTCAGGGAAAATAAATCTTGTGTGATTAAAATTCCCTTTGTATGCTCTCATTAACTCCATATTGGACCTTAAATCTTACCTATTAAGATAGATACTAAATAGGAAATTTTTGCGATAAGGTTTGTAATAAATATCTTGATGAGTCGGAATCATCACATTTTCCAACAAAATTTGATATTAAAGCTGCTGGAAAGCTTGTATTAGTTTCAAGCATGTGATGGCATATTCACTCCATATATTTATTTTATCACTCCCCCTTATTTTCACACCTTTCGGGTTTCTTTCATGAGATTTCATTTATTCTGTCATGGCTGGACCAATGTTTCCTTTTATGTAGTTTTCCGCGGTTGTGAGTGAAATGAGATTTTATACCAAAATTTTGCGTCGTTGTTTAAAATCTAATTTTCGAATTAAAACAAAGAAATACATAGTTGTTATTGAGGGATTTCTTGGATATGATTATCTATCTCTAGAGGGACATCCAAGCATAAATGTGGAAGTTCCGTTGACATTTGTTTGATATCATCTTATCATACAGTGAAAAAGGATTGAGATTTGGAGATGGGACATCATTGGATCAAGCCAACATATAGGGTTGGCATGGAAGTAGAAATGGAAAAAACCTTGAGTGCTTCGTGGCCCTTGCTTTTTGATGTTCACTATAAACAAGAAGGTTTGGTGCACAAAGGTGTTTTTATAGATTTGTTCAAATGGTTTAATGTCGTAAATCATTTCTTGTTTGAAGTGGACAAATGGGGCGAGACACTAGTGATGGGTGGTAGGTTGCTTCACTTTCTTGACCTAGATGTTATCTCTTCTCCACTGCAACATAGGAACCACCACGTTGGGATATTTTTTCCCGTAAAGGTCATGAGGCGTATGATTGGTTACGAGTCAGTTCTCTGTTGGAAAAGAGAATCTTTTTCCGAAACCATGAGTAGAAACCATTTTCAAAAAACTTCAGGTAGAGGTTAGGAATGGTCATGTGTTTGAATAAATTAGTGCTTCTAAAATCCATTAGGTTGTATCTTTGTTTTGGTTGTTGTATAGCGTTTCCATTTCCTCTCATCTTGTTTGGCTTATTATGTGGTTATATCATTAAGTTTTTAGAATGATCCTCTCATTGTATCTATAATGTAAAGGGAAAGGGACCCTTCAACCCTCCTTTAATTATAAAATATAGGAAAACATTCGTTGAAGTTTATGTTATGCATTGCGATAAGAAATTTCAATAATTACTCACTATTAAATTTGTTTTGTTTCAAGTTGCCATTTTTTTGGTAGAAGTGAAGACTAACAACCACTAGCATCCATATATTCTAGGATATCTTTCTATCAATGTAAAAATCAATCTTTATATCTTTAGTTTAGAGGGGCCTTTGTGCAAGACAAGAATTATCCTACCAGCCGCTAATCTCAAGACTAAGTTATATTACACCAAATCCACAAAATAACTATGAATTTAGTGTCCGCTATCCTTCGAATATCATGTGGTCAACTTCAAATAACATATTGAAATCAAAGGATGTTAGGCTTAAAATTTCTTTTTGGAATATGTGAAATCATGAAATTTGTTAAAATTTGTTATGTTACATGAAGGGAGTATAATAAGCTTAGATCTTATGGGATACATGTAATATGGAAAATCGTTAATATTTGTCATGTCTTCAAAAAAAAATTTATATGATTTAATTATTTCGACAGGAGCTTAGAATATGGGGATTGAAATGATCCCACCTAATTAAAAATGTGAAATATAGTCAATAAACTACATGACCCAGCCAAACAAAACCACAAAAACTAACTCGGTTGCAATTCGAGAAAACCCAACATTGACAACAAATAAAATACCCAACCACCGACAACCATGGATAGAAACCAGAGATAAAATGATAGACAATCCACACCAGTAGAGTCTAGGAGAAAGAGACAAAATCATAGGAAAATATAACTTTTCCGACCAACTCAAAACAAGTAACATGAACATCGAAGAAAACCACATTAAACCTCATTCTTGGAAGAGAGATTGGATATCACCATCCTCGCTTCCTCTATGGGCCAACCCTTGTGAATAATGTCGGGTAGTGGTGGAACCATCCAAAAATATTCCAAAGCTTCAACCAATTTGACCCATTTTTGGGGCTTAATGAAGTGGGGGGCGATATTTATTACCTTGTCAATATTATGCCTAACCAAATGAATTTGGGACACAAACTAAGAGGTGACTTCTAAATTAACTCAAGCTCTAGCTGACTTTCCCAAATATTCCTCCCCCATAATCCTCATAATTTCCTCACATATAGATCCCAACACTCATCCCGAAGAAAATCCTAATATAATTCTTAAAAATGTTCCCAAATAATTCCATCTCACACTTCGCGCCTTGCAAGAAAATGAAAGGTAGTGGAGGGAACTCCATACTCGTCTATTAGAACTCCACACCACCACTAGCTACCAAAAAGAAAATGGAATAATGAAAATGAAGCCAAGACACCAAAAATTAATAACACCTCACTCTCCCTTCCTCAGATATGATATCCGAGAACATACTAGCTCACCTTGGTTTCATTAGGAAATCTCTCTTAATGATGCCTTGGTTAACTAAGAAATAAGTGGCACAATTTGTTTCTATATAGCTATTGTTTAAAATTCACTTAGGGATTTATATCAACCAATGCAAAATGTTTGTGATATAATAATCCAAATTCCAAAAAAAATCTTTTCCCTTTTAAACATCATTTATTACCACCTAGGAATCACCTTCAATTTCCAAAGCTTCACAACCAATGTTGACCATCAGTTTGAGACCTGTCAACCAATCTTGAGCCTTTTCCTCATTACACTTGTAGTCCTTTAAAGGAAAGAAACAAGTATTACTAAAATTCAATCCATATCTCTACTTAAACACCTCGATCCTAATAGATCCGATTTTCCTTTTGAGGCTCCAACAAATTTAAGTTCTCAAAATGTGGGAGGGGGTAGAAAATTTTAGATGGAAAAGGATCTTATTATACTAGAGCTATGAACAAGAGTGGTGGAGGACAAAATTTTCTAAGTAGGAGATTGGGGTGGACTTGGGTGCTTAATGTCTATCAAACGATCTCGCATTTGAAGTGCCCCGCTATGTTCCACTTGGTCCATATGGATATGTTTGATTCCTACCTCAATGTGTCCCCATCGCGACTTTTTGAAAGAATCCAATAAACTCAATGGAAATGGAACTTGGGTTGATAATTAAAAACTAATTGTAAATTTTTATGGTAAAAACTTTTATCATACTAGAGTTATGAACATGGAGGTAGGCTTGGGTCCTTTATTTTACGTAGAGTGATCCACATTAAAAGTGCCCCGCTATGTTCCACTTGATCCATATGGAGAATTTCTACACTTACCTCAAGGTGTCCCCATGGCCACTTATTGAAAGCATCACATTAACTAAATGGGAATGGAACTTGGGTTGATAAATGCAAACTACTTGTAACTCACCAATAGCCCAAGAACTTGAGTTCATCCTATCTTTAAATATTTTTGTCTAGTCGTGTATTTGAATATCCATCAAGTAATTACTAATTAGCATGTATCCAATACAACAACTGTCCTACCGAATCCCAACCTCAAGCCTCTTTGATGTTACAACAACCCTAATTCAAACAACATATTGAACCTAATAGTCATCAGGCTGAAAATTGAACACAACATCTCCTAGGATTAAATTTTCATTTGGAATTCATGCAATAGACTTTGAATATACTATTGAGCTCAGTGGCTGCTAGGATTAAATTTTTATTTGGAATCATGAGTATTTAGGAAATAAATGTAGTGAGAAACCACCCTAGTGGTCACTAGTCATTAAAAATAGTCTTTTAAAATTGAAATATAATTGTGGGGAGCATTCAAAGTGCTCACTATATTCCACTTGGTCCATGTGGAGAAGTTAGACCCCTATGGCCACATTTTGAAAGCATCCAATGAACTCAATGGGAATGTAACTTGGAATCATGATTACAAACTACTTGTAATTTTGTGATTGTAAATGCTTTTATTATACTGAGCTATGAACTGGAGTGGTGGAGCAATTTCTCTATGAAGGACATGGAGGTGGGCTTGGGTCCTTAATTCCCGCTGAGTGATCCACATTTGAAGCACTCTGCTATGTTCCTCATAGTCCATATGGACAAGTTGATCCCCACCTCAACGTGTTTCCATTGCCACTTTTTGAAAGCATCCAATGAACTCAATGGGAATGTAACTTGGCTTGATGATTACAAACTAATTGTAAATTTTTGATGGTAAACACTTTTACTATAATAGATCTATGAACTAGAGTGATGAAGGAGAAATTTGTCAAAATGGGACATGGAGGTAGGCTTGGGTCCTTAATGTCTTCCTCGAGTGATCCACATTCAAACCACTCCACTATGTTCCGGTTGGTCCATATGGAAATTTAGATCCCTACCTCAACGTGTCCCCATAACTACTTATTGAAAGAATCTAATGAACTCAATTGGAATGGAAATTAGGTTGATGATAATGAACTACTTGTAACTCACCGAAATCCCAAGAACATAAGTTCATCTTGTGTTCAAATATTTATTGTCTAGTTGTGTATTTGAATATCCATCAAGTCATTACTAATTGTCCCTGAATGCAAGACAACAATTATACTACCGACCACTAACCTCAAGCCTCTATGATGTTGCAACAACATTGATTTAAATAACATATTGAACCCAATGGCCACTAGGCTTAAAATTAAACACAACGGCCACTAGGCTTAAATTTTCATTTGAAATTCCTGTCATAAACTTTGAATATACTATTAAGTTCAGGTGATCGCTTTGCTTAAATTTTCATTTGGAATCACAAGTATTTAGGAAATAAATGTAGTGAGCAACCACCCTAGCAGTCTTCAATCATTAAAAATAATATTTTAAAATTTAAATAGAATTGCGAGGTGAATTCAAAGCAACCCACTATGTTCTACTTGGTACATATGGAGAAGTTAAACCCCTACCTTAGGGTGTCCCCATGGTCACTTATTGAAAGCATCCAATGAACTTAATGGGAATGGAACTTGGGTTGATGATTGCAAAGTACTTGTATTTTTTTTTATGGTAAATGATTTTATTATTCTAGATCTATGAACTAGAGTTGTGGAGGAGCAATTTCTCTAAGAGGGACATGGAGGTGGGCTTAGGTCCTTAATGTATGTTGAGTGATATGAATTTGAAGCACCCCACTATTTTCCACTTAGTCTATATGCAGAATTTTGACCCCTAACTCAAGTTGTCCCCATGGCCACTTATTAAAAGCATCTACTGAACTTAGTGGGAATGGAACTTTGGTCGGTGATTACAAACTACTTATAACTCATCAATAGCCCAAGAACTTGAGTTTATTTTGTCTTCGAATATTTATTGTCTATTTGTGTATTTAAATATCTGTCAAGTCATTAATAATTGTCCTCTATGCAAGACAACAACTATCCTAGCGGCCACTAACCTCAAGTCTCTTTGACATTACAATAACATTGATTCAAATAACATATTGAACTACCCAACTACCCACTAGGCTTAAAATTGAATACAATGGCCACTAGGATTAAATTTTCATTTGGAATGACAAGTATTCAAGAAATAAATGTAGTGAGAAACCACTGTAGTGGTTTCTAGTTGTTAAAAATAGTCTTTTATAATTGAAATTTAATTACAGGGCACATTTGAAGTACCCCGCTATGTTCATATTGGTCCATATGGAGAAGTTTGACCCCTACCTCAACGTGTCCCCATGGCCACTTTTAGAAAGCATCCAATGAACTCAATGGGAATGGAACTTGGGTTGATGATTAAAAACTACTTGTAAATTTTTAATCATAAACAATTTTACTATACTAGAGCTATGAATCGGAGTGGTGGAGGAGCACTTTCTCAAAGTGAGACATGGAGGTGGCCTTGGGACCTTAATGTCTACCTAGAAATCTGCATTTCAAGTGCCCCACTTTTTCTACTTGGTCCATATGGAGAAGTTTTATCCCTACCTCAAGGTATCCCCATGGCCACTAATTGAAAGAATCCAATGAACTAAATGGGAATGGAACTTAGGTTGATGATTAAAAACTACTTGTAACTCACCAATAGCCTAAGAACTTGGGTTCATCTTGTTTCCAATTTTTTTATCTAGTCATGTATTTGAATATCCGTTAATTCATTACTAATTTTCATGCATACAAGACAACATCTATCCAAGTGGTTGCTAACCTCAAGCCTCTATGATGTTGCAACAATGCTAATTTGAATAACATATTGAACCCAGTGGCTGCTAGGCTTTAATTTTCATTTGGAATTCATGCGATAGATTTTGAATATACTATTGAGCTCTGGGCGAGCTCAAGAAGCTTGATGAGGCTTAAATTTTCATTTGGAATCACAAGTATTCAGGAAAGAAATGTATTGAGAAACCACCCTAGCGGTCGTTGGTCATTAAAAATAGTCTTTTAAAATTTAAATATAATTGTGGGGAGCATAGTTATATTTTAAATTGAGTCGTTATAAATTGTCCTAAATGCAAGACAAAAAAATCCTAGTGGCCACTAGGAATATCATGTAATAAACTTTGAATAACATGTTGTAGTGAGAGGTTGTCTGGCTAAACAATTGGTGTTGGAGTTTAATTCAATTTTGAGTTGTTAGTCTAGTTGTTAATCATTATCATTAATGTAAATATAAGAATTATCCTAGTGATCACTAACCTTAAGTTTTTATTATGTTCCACAAATGTAGTGGAATAATCTACTATATTAATTGTTCTTTAGGCTTCAAATATCATTTGATATATTTTGAATAACATATTGAACTCAACAATGAAAATAAAAAAATTCAATTATGAATATGTATATTCTAGAAAAACGTTTAAATTAATCTTGTCTTTGAATATTTTTGTCTTGGAATATCACAAAAAGAAAGTAAACATCTACCCTAGTGGTTACTATTATTAGAAGGTACCATCCAAATATAATAAAGGAGCTAGTTAATTTTTTAGTTGGCTGCTTAGTAATTGTTTTATATGCAAGGAAACAAATATCCTAGTGGCCGCTAATCTCAAGTATTTGTTATGTTACACCAATTCTATTTATTAATCTTTACATTAGCATCCAAGTAGGCTTCTAATGTCATGGTAGGATTCTGATAAATTAATACGGAAATCTAAATATAATAATGGTGCTTATCTTGGTTTTGGGGAGCCATACTAGTTATATCGTAGGCAAGTCAACCGATTCTTAGGAGCTGCTAGTCTGTTCTTGTTTGAAAAATGTATTCAGGAAACTCTTTAATATTTGTCTTATCTTGGAATATTTTTTTATCTTGTGTTGTGTTGTAATAGCTAGGTAATGCCGAAACATCGAGCTTAGTGGCCTCTAGTCTCGAAATATGTTATTTTCAGATTTAAAAATTGTTACTTTATATTGTCTCATTTATCAAGTAAGTCGTTACTAACTGTAAATGAAATATATGTTTGTAAATAGAATGATTAACATTTATATTTAATAATATTTACAAGTACATATAATGTGCTTACCTTTTACTAAACATAAAAAAATTGTAAAGACAATGCATTTAATTATTTGTACGTGGAAAAAAATATTAAAAAATATGTATATTAACGCAAAAATCAAGTGAGAATTGAATATTGAAGAATTAGTCATGACTATTTCTTTCATATTAAAAAATCATTAAAGGAAGTCAAAATGATTACCTAAACTATACAAAAGTAAACCATTACAATTTATTTAAAAAGAATATGTGACTCGTGTTTTGTTGTTAGAGATAGATGTCAGTGTTTACGGGAAAAAATAAATGGATGAAGAAGAACGAAAAATCAACCAAAAAAACTAGAGACACAAATAGATTGGATGAAAAGGGAACTTGTTTAACCAAAAAATATTTGAGGTACGAATGAACATAAAAATGGGTTTTTTTAAAAGATTAAAAATTCGGTCATGGGAAAACAAAAATTTGGTTTCATATAGAGCAACTCATTTTAACAAGAAGATGGAATGGAACTGCAAAGGCACCAAAGGGAAAGGCAGAGAGAAGTTGCGGTGCAAAACACAAGAACTAGGCACATCCAAAGTTGCTGCAAAAGTGCACACCATCAACTATGCCACACATACAATAACTTAGATGCTTTTGATAAATACATGTTTTAGTTGTATCTGATATTTTGACATAATTGATAATGTCTTTTAACACTCCGTATTCTCTCTAAACCACAGTGTCAATGAGATTCTATTCTGGAACATGTTTTGATTGTCTCTTTTGATTTCATCCTTTGTGGCCCTCCTGATTTGCACTCGCACCTGTGATCTATCCACTATCACTATTTTATGTCTTGTTTGTGTGCCCCCAAATGTGATTATGATCCTCTCAGCTTACCATTCAAAAAAACCCTCTAGGAATCGAGCACTCGGACAAGTAAATTAGTGCCTACGCATGTTATATTCTGATTTTAAGAGCTCCTTTTCTATGCTTACAAAATAAAAAATAAACCCTAATATATATTTCTTTGGTTTATTTAGTTTTTTCCAAATGCATTCAATGAAATAAATTATGAAAACTAAAAAAAAATTGAAATAGGAAATTTCAAATTCTAAATTTCCCCTTCTTAAAGTGAAAGTGCGGATTTTTACGATTTCAAATATTGGAATTTAATGCGAGGTTTTTCACATATCGTACTTTGAATCAACCCGTCATTAATATTTTCATTTAATTTAGGGCATATGGTGGGATATAGGGAAATCAAATTGATTAATATTACGTACTTTAAAAAAAGTGGGATAACCACAAAACTTTCTTAGTGATTAGTCAGGAAAACAACAAATATTAATTTAATCATAATAAAAATCATTTAGAAAATAGAAGTAAACATTAGGAAAGAAATAAATTAAATTTTAATAGAGCGATATATGCCTCGTTAATTATTAATTTTTATCTAGTGTGAATTTGGTAAATATAATGCATGGTAATTCGAGGGATAGTGTGGGATTCAGGGAAATCAAATTTATTAATATTACATACTTTATAAACAAATGGGACATCGAAAAAGTTTCTTTTGGACTCATGGTAAAATGAAAATGGTTAATTTCAGTATAATAAAAAACCATTTAGAAAATAGAAGTGGACATTAAGAAACAAAAAATGTAAATTTTAAGAGAGCGATATACTCCTCGTTAATTATTAATTTTTATCTAGTGAGAATTTGGTATTTTATAAATATGATTTGCGTTAATTTGGGGAATAGCATGGGATTTGGGGAAATCAAATTTATTAATACTACCTACTTTAGAAACTTGTTGGAACAACGTCAAAATTTTCTTTGTGAACTCGCGGGAAAACGACAAATATTAATTTAAGCATAATAAAAAAAATTTAGAAAATATAAGTGAATGTTATGAAAAAAAAATTAAATTTTAAGAGAGAGACTTACACCTCATTTATTATTAATTTTTATTGAGTGCGAATTCAATATTATTTAGTTATCATACGTTAATTAAAAAAATGTGGCATCTTACAAGTTTGAACCAATTAATTACACAATTATATAATTGACACATTTATTAAGAAATTGTTAATTAGCTTATATAATTAAAAAAAAATTACCTATAAAAATCCACATTATTAAGTTGTAACTATAATCCATTATAATGTTCTTTATGTGGCATTAAATTTCTAATATATCTCGTGATCGTCGATATTTTAGAGTTATTAATGCTTTAGTCTAGAAAACTTAAAATATAATTTTACACTTCACTAGAATTTGAGAGTACCTTATAAATAGGAAAGAAATTTGCGACCGCAAAACTCTATTAGAATGATATTTTTGCGATAATCCTGAATTCAAAATAATAAATACTTACATTTTATAGGGGATCAAGGTATTTTCTTCAACACATGTTAATGAACAACTTCGCATGTCGTATGTTGTCCATCTATTTGTTGAGCAAAATCCTAGCGGTCACTAGTCTCTACAACTCTTAGGTTTCATTTCTAGTAATGTAAATAAACATCTTTACAGCTTTTGATCACTAGTATTTTATTACTTATAATCTTATCTTATTGACTATACATTCCTTCCACAACCAAGTGTGGCACTACATACCATTGAAGGATTTCAACTTCTATATTACTCATAAGTTATTTTGTGTCTAACACATAATTTATATCGGTTTGTATCAAGTAAAATAGTTAGTGGCCACTAAACTCCATTACTTGAACAAGATCAATCAAATAGTGGGTGTGAATGAAAATGCTTAACGATCGTTAAGCTTCAATAGTTACCAAAACTAATGATTATGCAAAAATTGGCTAAAAACGTTCTTGATAACATAGATGCTTTATGAATAAATCATACTAATAGATATTAGTAGTCGCTAGGCATTTTCTATAATATATTTTGATGGCAGATAAGTGAGATATGGATAATTTTTAATGTCGAAAGCTATGGAGGTCTTTGCATAGTTGGGAAGAAAGATGATTACTAAATATTTTTTATGGTGCTCATATAACACCATAGGGACTGCTAGGCACACACCTTTGCATATTTTCTTTTTTAACACATTGATGTGCATCAATGAAAATGATTAGCGAATGCTAATCACCACTACTTGTCGGGAAAAGTATATTAGCGACCACTCGGCTCAACCGATTTTTTATTTTGAATATAGAGATCAAACAATAGTTCAGTATTAAAGAAAATTCTTAGGGACCACTAAGCTCAATTACTTTTAGGAATGAATGATTTTCAACAGCTAGGCTAAACAATATCTTATTTTGAACATAGTGCTCTAATAACAGATCAAAATAATAGATATTATTTGGCACTAGGCATTTAGAAAAAATATTAGATGTAAAATATGTGAGATATAAAAATTGTCTACTATCAAAATCTATGGGTGTCTTTTAAGAAAGTAATATATTAGTGGCCTTAAGACTAAATTGTTTATTATTTTTGAAAATAGAGATAAAAAATGTTCCTATAAAAGAAATGCCTCAAGCGACCGCTAAGCTCGAATACTTAAAAAATATAGACTCTATGCTTCTTGTTTATTGTTAAATGAGAAAGGAATAAATTAGGGCCCTCTTAGCTAAATTGTTTCTTAATTAAGAAAATAGAAATAAAAAAAGTTCGTATTACAACAAATGGTTAGTGACTACTAAGCAATGATACTTAAAGAACATAGCTCTTGGATAATAGATCATATGAATGGATGAAATAGTGTCGGAAGGAATTTTTTCATGTCTTTTCGTATCAAACAAAATGCTTAGTGACTACTAAGTTACATTACTTACTTGAAAGGAGTGGCTTCATGCTCACTAGGATCTCTACTTGTTTTGCTTTATAAAAATATTGAGCTATTAAAATTCACTTTGTCTATCTTTGCAAAAATATAATAGTTAGAGCATTATAATAGAATTACATATTTTGAATGTGAAAATGTATCCTAATTATCTTGGCCCGACATATTTCTAAAAATAGCCCATTACACAAATTAGTCCTAAATGTTTTACTAAAAATTTAAGTTAAATATGAACACGGGTCTTGCTTAAGAATGACTGATTCGAGTCCGTGAAGAGAAATGCATGTTTTATGTTTTTCAATTATTTGTTGATGAGAAGGCTATCAACCATTATCCTATATATTATCGACGGATCTATTTTAACCATGCAAAAAAACAATCTCAACAGTTTGAAGTAATTATTTGTAATTATATTATATTTGATTGATTATCCTTGGCAAAGCCAAGTCATTGAATAGAAACCTTCGAGAAGGATGACTAACAACTAGAATTTTTACAACCGATAAGCGTCATTAGTTAGTGAAAGGGAAGGCTTTGCTATTGTTATGATCGATAGTTTCTTGTAATTAACATAGCCACGTAGTATGCCAATGTTATATCATCATAACATATATACATCAATTAATCTTGAATACATGTTTTGTCTATTTAGGCCTTGCATATTTTTATAAAATTATCCTTCAAAGAAAATATACCTAAAGGATCATCCACATACGTAGGGAAAATGTGAACAAGATTATGGCATAGCATTAAATGAAGGATTTCTATTGCATTGATCAAATATTTTTTATATAGTATGCCCAATAGTGTGTTTGATAAAATAAACAAAAATTTTTAGGCAAAGGAAAATAAAAAAATTGGGTCTAAGTGCTATATGAGTGTGTCATACTCTCTCCAATCCTCAAAGATAGTTTGGCAAGATCGCCACAAAAAAAAAGGTGACCTTCTTTTAGATCCTAATCGCATAATTAATAACATGACTAACGACTAAATTTTTTGTTTCAATGTGTTTCTTGGATTGATAGAAGTTGATAATGTTGATTAATGTAAGAGAAGTGTGGTTATGTAGATATGTAGTAAATTTTGAGAGGTTAGTTCGCAAATGCGTAACGTGTTATTACAGAGAATGTTTAAGAGCATATTCAAAAAATAATGTTAGTTGAAAGCATGTTGTGTTTAATTTATGTAGAAGAAATTATCTTTAACCAACCCTGTTGATATAATATTGTATCGAATAATTTTTTTCCAATATACTGGTTTGTATTTCCCAACTATATGATTTGTATCATGAAACAAGATGAAGTATGGAATTTTTAGACTATTTTCATTAAATTTTAAGTAATGAGTTTTTTTTTGTTCAATACCACACCAATATTTGTTATTTCAAAGGAAAGCAACAAAAGGGAATTATCTATCCTTGAGACTTTTCTAGCTCTTGATGGCATGATCAAGATTTGTGCATTGTTGGTCAATAATTCATAGTTGACACTTAAATTTTTTGTTTTTTTATGTCTTGTGATGTTTTGTAATCAGATGTACTCCTAGGATTTTTGTTTTCCTAGTTTGAACTCATGGCTTTAGGGCATGCTTCCATACCGCCAAAGTTTTTGGTGAATATTCTTATATCATTTTACTTATTAATAGAATATAATATGTTATTCATAAATAAAACACACCATCAATCCCAAATTAGTAAATTAAAAGTATATGTAAAATTTATTGAGATTACTAGAAGGAATAAATATAGAATTTTTATTTTTTAAAGTTTATTAATAGTTTTAAGATTAAATTGTGCAAAGTATCATGATATTGATTACCAAGGTTGTCCTTGACTATAGATTACATACCCCGATCACACCCAATGTAAATTAATAAATGTATGAATCAATAAATTAAAAGTTAGAACATTGTTGGTCCATTCTAATTGAATTGAATAATAATGAATAAATTATCAAGACGAATCTCATATTATTGTTAACACCGCCATCAAAAAACTTATGTGAATAAAAATCCTTTTGTACTCTTTCATTAATTACTGATTGAAACTTAAATGTTTTTATGGGGAGGCTACTAAAATGGAAAATTTTATAGAAAATTGTGTGATAAGATTGGAAATAAATATGTTGATCACCCAGACTCATCACCATTGGCAATAAGGGTTGATATTAGAGCCCCTAGCCGGCTTGTATTAATTACAAACATGCGATGGTATAATCACTCTACATATTTATCGATACTCTCCTCTTCATTTCCACAGCTTTCATCTTTATTTCACTGGATTTCACTTCATCTCTCATGGCCTTTCAAATATTTCCTTTCATGTAATTTTTCACATTAGTGAGTGAAATGGAATTTTATACCAAAATTTTGTGTCGCCATTTGAAATCCATTTTATTAATTGAAACAGAGAATTACCTAATTTGTATTGAGTGATTTCTTGGAGATGATTATATTTTTCTAAAGGGACATCGAGGATAAATACAAAAGTTACTTCAACGTTCATTTGTCATCTTCTTATCATACACTCGATGAAGGATTGGGCTTTGAAGATGGGCCATCACTGGATCAAGCCATGGTATAGGGTTGGCATGGAAGCGTAAATGGACAAAAAATGAGTGTGTCGCCGCTTTTCCTATCTAAGGCTCGTTATAAACGGGAAGATTTTCGGAGGTGGAATTTTTTCACGGTTGTACAAACGGTTTGACATTATACTATGATTTGTGTCTGGTATGTCCAAATGGGGTGAGACACCGAGAGTGGGAGATAGTTCACTCCCTTTTCCTGACCTAGATGATATGTTTTCTCTACTAAAAGAGGAACCAAAACATTGGGATATTCTTTTCGGGAAGGTTGGGAGGTATATGATTGGTTAAAGAGTTGGGCTGCTCTTGGAAAAGAGCATATTTTTCTTGAATTGCCCGTGGAAACCATTTTCAATCTGTTAAGGTAGAGGTTACAAAGGTGTTGTCTGATTCAAATAAATAAGTTCTTCTAAAATCTGTTAGGATGTAACTTTTTTTATTGTTATATAGCCTTGTTAGTTTCATTTTTACCAAATCATCCGGTATGTTTTATTGGTCTAGGGTTATTTATATTCCTAATCACTTGTGTTTTTGACATAGGCCCTTAAGCATTTTTTTCACCAAATTATTGTTGGATCGTTCGGGTTTTTTAGATTGATCCTCTCATTGTATCTATAATGTAAAGGGAAAGGGACCCTTCAACCCTCCTTTAGTTATAAAAATCAAGAAATCATTAAAAAAATTTTTGTTGTGCGTTTCACTATGTAATTTCAACAATTAATCGCTATTAAATTTGGTTTGTTTGAAGATGTCAATTCATTGCTAGAAGTGAAGAATAGTGGTTGTTAGCATCAATATATTATAGAATATCTTTCATCAATGTAAAAAACAATATGTATAACTTTAGGATAGAGGAGATAATAGTGGATTGATGGCTATCTTCCCATCACTTTAAAAAAATGAGTTACACTACATCCTTTGTGAAAACTGTAGGTCTTCACTTTTGAAAGCTATGGAGGTCTTTGAGAAAGGAATAAATTTAATTCTCTTGCAATAATAATAGAAGATACTATAAATGGCTCTATTTCTTTTACAAAAACCTCTCCTACAATAATCTGTCTGGGGAAATTCCTATCATTAAATTTTTTTCATGTTTTCCTCCATACAGTTGTAGATATAAACAAAAAATTTCTCTACGTAACAATTTTTTTTTCATAGAGTTTTTGGATATCACCAATTAACTGATGCAAGAAATAGTAGTTGTCTTTTAAATAGATTGTGTTCAAGATACATTTGTTCTATTGTTATAATTTTTGGCAAACTTGGATATGTATGATGTTGTCTAACAAAATTGTGGCCCAATGCAATGAACAACATCCATCTCAAAACTAGAAATTGTTTGCATCTATTAGGGTTTAGTACTATTATTGTGCATAATTATAGCTTTTTACCATTCAAATCATCTAAAGGTATTTACAAAAGGCTCTGCAAACAACATGGAGCAAGGTGTTAAAACTAACATGGCAAGACATGATTTCATATTGTATAGATTATCAAATGACAAATCAAAAAACAATATCATATTACAATTTCTTTATTGACACATCTATTTGTTACATTTAGGTTCTCCAAGGTTGGTCATACTACACATGAACATGGATCTTTACATGTATGATGACATAATGATAATAAAAAAATATTAAAGAGAAATATGTAATTGGCTATGGTATTACAAGAAATATTTATAAATGTGATCTAAAGAGTTCTAAGCCAATTGCTATAAAAAGAAAGTACATTTATTACCCACTTAGCTTGCTTGCATTTAAAACTAATGTGGAAACAATCAAGCATAAAAATATTGAGAGTCTACATGGATGTTAACTTTATCCACTTGGAAACCTTATGTTTTATGATTACATGGTAAGAAGAAGTCTATGGGACATCCTACATGGCGAGTAAAATGATTATGTTATGAAGAAAAATTTAATATGTACATTGTAGATTCAATTTTTGAAATAGAAGTGTCTAATAAACCTCTAACCTTCATAGTAAAATGGATATTTGGAAAATCTAAAAAGTGTTTTATTATTTTTTATTTTTGTATAGGATCATCAAAGAAGATTAAGCTAGACTGGAATGATCAGCTAAAGATTTCTCATGGTGCTGAAGAAGGATAGCCATATCTTCATTATGACTATAACCCACACATTGTTTATAGGGATGTGAAGACTTCTAACATTCTTTTGGATTATAATTTTGACACAAATTTGTTAGAATTTGGCATTGCCAATTGTATTTCCTTAGCCAAACACCACACCTCTACCTATGTTATGGGTACCATTTGTTACATTGACCCAGAATATGCAAGAACATCAAGGCTGAATAAGAAATCTGTAGTACACTCTTCTACTACTTCCTTCTCGTAAATACTAGTCTCTACTTTGATAGCACCTCCACTGCTACTTTACTCAACACTACTTGTATCCAAACTAGTAGTCCCATTCTAGAGGCAAAAATGTATTCATGTTTTGTGCAAATAAAATTTTCCACAAAAAGAGACGACTCCTCATATAAGATATGCAATGGCATATGAATGAATTTGTAATAAATTTAAAATGTACAGATAGAACCTTTCAATTTAAAGATGATGAAAGATCGGTTTTTATTTCTTGACTCTGAAAAAAATACAATTGTGACACAATGAGTGTTTTGATTGATTTAAACTATAAAATAATGGTTCAATGTATCTCGAGGGCATGAGAAATCAATTCTCACAAACATTTTTTTTGCACCTTTGTGTCAAGGATTATTTCATTTTCTTTCTCACGGAAGTGACTCATTATTTATATGGAGAATGGAACAATTTACAAGCATAAATTCTACTATCTTTTAGAGTAATAGAATTTTTGATATACATAAACTCCCAACTTTGTTATTTGATTTTAATGATTACTCATAGATATAGTTTATAATAATAAACACTAGTGAGCTTGTAAAATCTTTGAAAACAATACTTTAGTTATTACGAGGTTTATTTGTGGTAAGAACAAAATTTTATTGTGAATTCCACCAGAAGTCAAAATAACACCACTAGCATTTACGAATCAAGTCAAATTTAAGGATATGTGTATACTAAAAATTGAAAGTGCTTGCCTCAAACTTTTAAACTTTAAGATTTACATTCTGAAAGTGTGAGTGTGATACTTCACACTTGTAAGGTGGGAATATCAAATTTTAAAAATACGAGGATCGCACTTTCGGAGGGGCGAGGCTTGTACTTTCGTGAGTGTGAGGCTCACATTCTTCAGATTGTGGGGATATCTCTTTGAAAGTGTGAGGATCAGACATTTTATAGTGTGAGACTCACACTTAGAAAGTTGTGTGGCTCTCAAAATTTCAAGAGCATTAGACTTGCACTTCAAAATGTGAGGATCTTAGATTTATAAGTGTGAGTCCCACAATTTCGAGAGCGACGGTCGCACTTAAATACAACGGGATCATGACTTATAATAGTTACCAAAATATAACCTTACATCGAGGATTTTTCATTTTCATTTAATACAATGGGATTGTGACTTATAACACTTAGCGTTTGCTCACCTTACATTGAGGCTCATGACTTATAAGAGTTAGCAACCCCTCACCTTGCATCGAGGCTCATGACTTATAATAGTTAACGATCATTCATTGTATGTATGTACCGTACGATAATTGGTTACTGAAACCCCAATGATGATTCAGATCTCTTCACAAGGTGTTGGGAAGCCGTAAAAGCTCACTGAGTATACATTTACATCCCAAAATCCTTGTCAGCCTCTGCATGTGTTTTCCTAACGTTTTCTCTCTTTTTCCTTATTTTTTGTCGTTAGTTACAAGACTCGCCTCCCGCTAAGGTGAAGGTCTTGTAACCATCACCCTGTTAGGGCGGCAGATCCTCAGAATCGCCTCCCCTACGCAGGAGGCGGTCTTATGTACATTTTCTAGAATGTTCCGACGATTTCATAAAACGTAAAAATTCAAATTGCATCCACATTTCTCAACCACTAAAGCTTGCATTTATGTTTTAGCCGCCTGGTAAATAGTGATTTCTCTTTGTTTAATGGTGAGAGATTTCAATTTGAACTTTCCTTTTGGTGTTTAAAAATGCTATAAATATACAGCTTGTTTACAAGTAAATGGTCTTGGTTCTTTGGTCTAGAGTCTTCAATCTTGAGCTTTAGTCTTCAATACTCGAGTCCTAGTTTTTTTAGTTTATCATTTTATCTTTAGCATGGAATAGAATTCTAAATATTTAGTTATGCCTCATTGTACACCGACAATGATCCCACTAGGAATCACATAGGCCAAGCTCTATTCTCTTATGCCATCCCTCTCCTACTTGTACTTCATTTGTATTTCTCTGAAGCTACTATTGCTCACTTTTTGAGTACCTGCTATTTATCATTTTGTTTTATCATTTCTGCAATGACCCTACTAGGAATCATATAGGCCAAGCCAGTTCACTTGTGCCATCCCTCTCTTACTTGTGCTTCGTGCCATTTTTCCTCAAAGCTACCATTGTCCCAGTGTCCTCTCTTGCTGATGTTGCTATACTCCCACTCTTTCTGGATTCACGTGAATAAGAAAAACGAAAAAGATCACATTGAGGGGACAAGCTACAACACAACTGGATTTACCTCTGCTCAAGTAAAATCTAGGTTTAAATCATCAAAGTTATTATCAAATAGAGTAGTGAATCATTTTATTTCAGTTAAAGCTCACTTTCAATATTGCCAGGGAAGCTATGGGGAATGATAGTTTCTGAGAAGCTATGATTTGTTCCTCACTTCTGAGGTAAGATTGAAGGTTTTCAATTAAGTTAATTAGTTGTCTTTCATCTAGATTCACACATTTACATAGGTGAATAACCACACCGGGTTATCTCGCTTGTTTAGTTTTAGTATAAAGGTAGTTTAATTGTTGCTTGTAATTATAATGTTTCAATCATATATTTTGTTTAGATTAATTTCCCTTTCAACAGTAGTATAAATTGTTATTTTAGTTTAAGTTAATTCGGAGACTTCAAAACTAGATTAACACTTAGATCCTAGTTAGGAGGATAAACCACTAGGAATTTATGCTACCTGCTCATAGCCTCTAAATATCCCCTTTGTCATTTCAGCTACCAGGAGATCACACTACCAGATCTTAGTCACTGATCCTCCCATGGTTAGCCATAGGAAAGTTCCTTGCTGATTCTCATCCTCACCTATAGCTTTTTCTATCATAGAAAACTAGACATGATCCTGGTTGTGACTTCATCTAAGTCACCCGCATTACAAACCACTGGCTGTCTCAGCACGACCTCGGGAGGTCGGGTACGGGGAAGGTCACTTGTTGATTATCATCCTCACATGACACTTTTCTGTTGTACAAAATTGGTGAACCTGACATGAACAAATACACAATTTTCTAATCTAGAGTCGATTCCTGCATTGTTCTTCCAATTGATTCACTTTTCATCTTCTCTACCTCATTATTATCACATCGCCTTCACCACAAAGCTGGTGAACCCTACACCAACAAATAGTTCTTCCTCTTGTATTTTTCACTTCTTTCATCCACCTTCGCTCTTTCACATTATTCTCGCGGGTATTCTTATACCCCGAATAAGTCGGGATATGATGCATATGGTAGACCTCTCTCAGGTCTTGAAACAAACTATAGTCAAAAAAATAAACAACCATCACCCTCACTTTCTGCATGGGCTGATAACTATTCAAGTAATTACTTGTCATCTCAAACTCCCCCTCACAGAACTAGTTCTAGTTCTTCGTTCCGAATTGAGGAGTTAGATCAACTTGCACAAACACAACAAACAGAGCCATCAGGCTCTAACAATATGATGTTTACTAGAGAATCCATTTCATCTCCTCAGGTCTTGTTGCACCACGGATCGGTAGAAAGTCGATCTAATCCCATTTTTGGATGAGGAGTACTTAGCATGCTATGCTAGAAGTGAACAACGATTCTAGAATATGTATCCACCTATAGGGAGTTTGAAAACACAATCTGATACCCTATTCCAAGAAAACACTCCCATTCCTCCACCTATGGGAAATAACCTTGGTGAATCTTGGCAGGGTAATGATCAATTCATAGTAGGGTATCACACCCCTTTACAACCTCAAGGTATACAACAAACGCCATTAAGGAAAAACGTTGTGTCTTCACCAATAGAGGTCATTTCAGCCTTAGTTGAAAAGGTTAGAGGGCTGGAACTTGCTCAAGCAAACCAAAATTCATATTTTGGGAAAGTAGGAACCCTAACCCTCCGCATCATCCTAGTCAGGTTGACTTCCTTATGGAACAAGAAGATTAGGAATGCCTCCTCAAAATCCTTATAATTATCCACAAAAAACACCAACTGGGACTACATTTTCAAACGCCACTCCAGTTGAAAACATGGCACCTCCCACCATGGCACCAAACAACCCATACCAGAATAATGCTCCTCCTTACTTAAACATGTATTCAAAGTCACCACAAGGAGACATGTTCTCTTCTCCCAAGATGTTTGTTCAACCACATGGATTCCCTTATGCCCCTACAAATACATATACTATGTCATATCAACAACCCATGCCACCCCCACCCCCTCAGCAAGCACCATCAATGGTCGAGGCCTACACAATAGGGACTTATTCGGAATATTTAAAAGAGCCTCTTGATTTCACCATATGAAGTGTCATGCTTCCAAGACCTCTTCCCGATTTACCCAAATACAAAGGGGAGAGAGATCCAAATGCACATATCAAGGCCTATGCCATGGCCATTCAGGAATTGCTTCCATGGGATGTGGTTGTTGCTAAGATATTCCCCAAAACCTTAGAGGGTATTTCTCTTGATTGGTATTACAGAATACCTGAAGCCTCGATACACTTGTTCAAACAACTTGTGTTGGAGTTTATCAAGGGTTTTGATATGAACAAATTGTTAAGACCAAGAATCAGGGAATTCCTACATATTAAATAAGAGCACAATGAATCCGCTACTCATTTTATTCAAAGATGGCGCAAAGTCCTCTACTAATTAGCAAGTGCTCCAAACATGGATCAGATGGAACTATGTGACTTATTCCTTCATTCTCTCAATATAGAGATAAAGGAAGAAGTCTAGAAGTTCCCGCTAAGAACTTATGATGAAGTACTCGAGAGTTCCTTCGAATCAATCAACAACAATAGACAAAAGTCGTAAGACCTATGGAACAAATAGGAAATTAATCATTCCCAATCAAAACACTATGACCTATCCTAATGCCAGGAATACTAATCAAGGATCCAAGATCCTTAACGAAAACCGTAGGGTTATAATAGATGGAGTCACTGATCGAGTCAAAGGACCAAATGTTGTGAACACCCCGGCACCTGCTAATAATCAACGCAATAATAACTTCACTCCAATGATCAATACGGTGGATTTTAATCGTCCTCCACAACAACAACAACAAAAAACAACAACAAAACAACAACAACAAATCTAGTCACAAGGCCTTTCTCGAGGCCCAGATGGATATCAAAACCAAAGCCAAAGGCCACAACCTCAAAATTACAACTATAACAATCAGCAGCCTAACCGAAATTTTGGGCCACAACAAGGTTCAAACCAATGACCATGGGACTATAATCCCAATCTATATTGTGGCTTTCACAAAATCTAAGGTCATGATACTAGGACCTGCCACGACTACAACAAATTCTTACAACATTTACCAGATGATCAAAAACAACTCTTTATAGACATGTTTTTGGCAAGTCCTACACTACCTACACCAAACACCTATATGGGATCAGTTTCCCCTCAAAATGCACCTCTCAAGATTTTCAATGATCCTCTCCCAAATCATTCTAACAATAACAGGTTAGATCCAAATGGGACAAACAAAGGTGTCATAATAGGAAATAACGATCAAGATGCCTCAACTCCTGACAACTCTCGGATTGCTCCTAACCTAGGTTCAAATGGTAATACAAAAATCTTAGGATTAGTTGAGCTGGAGGTTGAGTGTGAAATTAATGCAAAACTTGAACAAAGAACTATGTTTCATAGCCCTAACCATTTTGCACACAAGATGATGTTCCTATAATAGCAAAACCAATAGGATCCTATGATTTAATATCAGATTTGAACAAGACCTTTTCCCACATTTCATTCCTATATTCGCTAAAAATTCACCCGTGCATCGCTTTGCGTTGCTCAAAGCATTAGGCCTTGGTCATTTAATCAACATCACTCCTCCTCTGGAAACTCAAGTAATCCATGTAAACTTTGACGTCTACCCTCCAGAGCAGCTAGATAGGGATACTAAGTTTATATTTGATATAAGCAAAATGTTAAGAAACATTGAGATTGCATGAAGAGGCAACCAAATTTACATTTACAAGTATGGGTTTACAATAATTATGTTAAATGTGCAATGGTTGACAATGGGGCAGCAAATTAACATAGTCCCCTTCTTTTTTCTTCAAATGTTAGGATATGGAGAGACAAAGCTGTTCCACAACACAAAATACGTTAAGAGGATATGATAGCCTCAAGGCCACTTCAATTGGAACCATAGTTTTACTAGTCACTTTAGGACCCAAGACGGTCCTCACTAAATTTTATATTATAGATCGGGAAACCAACTATAATATGATTCTTGGTCAGCCATGGATACATCGCATGAAGGCAATCCCTTCCACGTTATTCCAAGAAGTAAGGTTTTTACACCTAGGAAAAGTCTTCATCGCTCAAGGGGATCCTAAACCCTTCGATATACACTTAGAAAACCTCAAGAAAAATAAAGGAGTCCATATAGAGTATGAGCTTCCCACAAATCAATTAAACAAACCACCTCCAAAAAAAGAGTTAGTCCCAATCACCCCGGAAATTCCAGAGGTTGAAGTTGTTAAACCAAAAACATTTGAGGTGGTAAAAATAGATAAAGGTAAGTCAATTTCTATGGAAACAGTCTCCACTAAAACCACAACAGGAATTATGAAACTCTTGGAGAATGACGAGCCGATCTTTCTCCCATTTGAACCTCAGGGAATGGGTAGTCTTCTCGGTATAGCATCTCTTCCCTCCAATGACCTAGATCTAGATATGGACATGATAGAATTAACAAATGAAGAAGGGCAATTTAAAATTGAAATGATGCCTATCAAAACCATCTCTAGGAATTTCCCTATTCGAAAGCCTAGTTTCAACCCATGTGCATCTAAAGATAAGTTTTCCCTATCCATGGGGCAATACCTCATCATTCGAAAAAATTTACAAAAAAAAAAGATCGATATGGGAGAGAAGGTCAAGCAAAGCATAGTCATGCTCACCCACATGCCATCTCTCAAAAACATGATAAAGAGGCATGCGAACGCCTCTTTCGAAAATTGTTTTTAATAATGGGACATATACACCTGCGGGAAAGGGTTGTAAGTTCAACCCTAGAATGGTAGGCCCTTTTCAAGAGAATGAAAACATTGAGGATGATGGTTCTTCACTTTGTGTACATCTAGGGGTGAAAAATTTGATATTCTTCAACTTTCTTCGCCCTAGGTAGACATCATGAGATATAGTTCCACCTACATTTTCATATGTACATGGTTGCAATTGCATTGCATTAGTAATTTAGTTGTTTCATTTTTCCACTCATTTCGTAAAAATGGTAGTCCAAGAACTTACTCTTAAGCAACTGCTACAAATTTCTAAAAAATCTGGAAAAAACATTCAAATCACATCTCCTTAAACATCATCAAGTAATTCAAATCTTCTCATCAAGTTTGACAGACAAATATTGACGAAAACCATACCAAGGCCTGCATACTTTGTTTTTCTCTTTCTTTCTACTAGGTGAAGTTGTCCTTACCTACGGTCTATTCTAGAAGCTTCTTGGTGTCACATCTATCCCTCTTAAATCTCTTTGAAAGAAAGGATATCCCAAAGTTACAGGTCAGAAAATTCAAAATCAAATGGAATCAAAGGCACCAAGAAAACAAAATATTTTATTTTACACACTTCTTTTCCCCATCAACCTTTGGTGATAAGCCCACATCTCTTACTGGTGGTGTGAGGTTGGGAAAGGAAAGAAGTGCCCTTACTCACCTATATCCCGCCTTTGGTGACAAACCCATGCTTCTTACTAGTGGCATGAGGTAGGATGTGGGGGGTCCATTCACACAAATTAACAAATCTTGGTATGCTAGAAGCACAAATCAAATTATATTAAGAGAAAACAAATGTCCAAATTCCAAAAGAGATCAAATCCTCAAAACCAGATTTTGTCAACCAAGTTACCATTTATAAATCTAAGTCTAGATAAACTAGAAAGTAAGTGGCCTTCTAAGCTTGGTGGTAGTTTTGAGTAGGGTAAGTGTGTAGGTCTAATTTTGGTTTCTGTCAATACTTTGTCTTTCTCTCATCATTTCCATTCAGTCAAACTCATACAATTTGTGCCCTTCCCAACTCTTGGTGTTGAGCCTCGCATCTTACTAGTTGCGTGGAGTTAGGAGTGGGGAAAGTTCATCTCTTTATCACTATATATTCATCACGTTTTTCCAAAACAAGAAGAAGCAATGAACATTGCCCAAAGAAGCCAAAATTTCAGTACTATAGTATGTTTGCATCATCACATATCAGCATTACCAAAAAAAAAAAAAAATAGCATTTTATTCAACATTTGTTATCACTTGTCATCCATTGCATACATTCTGAAAAGCATATGAAAATCAGAAATTCTAAACATCTAAGAGTACACACATGAATCAAATCATCAATATAAGCCAACTCTATACAACGAATAACCGAACCAAAAAGAGATATATGTATATAAGCATCGTGTTTTACATATAATACCATCATGCACTAGGCATGGTCAAAACGCTTGCAATAAGCACAAAATACCAAAACAACATACATGCCTCACAAAATGGAGACTAAGAAATAAAGGAACTCTGCCTATCCACCCTTTTGAGGCCCATTATGACCGCTCTAGTTACAAATTTCTTAGGAGTTCTTCTCAAAAGCATTCAAAAACAACAAAAAGCTAAGCCTAACACAAAATACCATTCCCAAGCTCATTCCAATTCAATCATACTCAAAAATGAAAAGAGTGATCACCGTGGACCCAAAGCTCAAAAATTACCAAATCGATATGCACAAATGAATAGGAAAATGAGCTCATTTTGTATATTTATAACATTCTAACCTTGATTTGAATGTTCTTTCCTAGAGTTGGAGCACCGACAGAGGTAAGTTCTTATCCTTGCACAAATGGTAAGTCCTCATTTCATTTTAATTTAGTATTTATTTCCAATTTATTTTATCTATCTACACTTGAGTCCCTTTTTCATTTTGCAGATAGCGGGAATTTGGATGGCGGCATTTCGACACACGGGCATGTCAGGTATAGCCTCTAACTCCCATTTTGGGACTATTATACTCGAACCCACCATTTTTCACCTCTTCATGGATAAAATGCTTCTCGAGGGGGAAATATGTACGTACCCAAAATTGTATGTACTGTATTATCAGAAATTGGTTATAGAAACCCCAATGATGATTTAGATCTCTTCACAAGGTGTTCGGAATCTAGAAAATCTTGCTAAGTATACATTTACATCCCAAAAGCCTTGTCCAACCTCTACATGTTTTGTCCTAACCTTTTCTCTCTTTTTCCTTTTTTTTGTCATTAGTTACAGGACCGCCTCCCTACCAGGGTGGTGGTCCTATAACCATCGCCTACTGTGGTGGTGCTTTATAATCTGTCACCCTACTAGGGTGGTGGTCCAGTAACCACCTCCCATGCGGGCATCTGATCTGTGCGATTTTCGGAGTAACATTCCAACGATTTTGTCAAACGTAAAAATTCAATTTACATCCACATTTCTCAACCACTAAAGCTTGCATTTATGTTTTAGCCACCTAGTAAATAGTGATTTCTCTTTGTTTAATGGTGAGAGAGTTCAATTTGAACTTGCCTTCTGGTGTTTACAAATGCTATAAATATATAGCTTGTTTACAAGTAAATGGTCTTGGTTCTTTGGTCTGCAGAGTCTTCAATCTTGAGCTTGAGTCTTCAATACTCAATCCTAGTTTTTTTTGGTTTATCATTTTATCTTTAGCATGGAATAGAATTCTAAATATTTAGTTATGCCTCATTGTACACCAACAACAATCCCGCTAGGAATCACATAGGCCAAGCTCTGTTCTCTTGCGCCATCACTCTCATACTTGTACTTCATTGTATTTCTCTGAAGCTGCTATTGCTCACTGTTTGAGTACCTGCTATTTATAATTTTGTTTTATCATTGTTGTAATGGCCCCTTAGAATCGTATAGGCCAATCCAGTTGACTTGCACCATCCCTTTCTTACTTGTGCTTTGTGCCATTTTTCCTTCAAAGCTACCATTGTCCCAGTGTCCTCTCTTACCGATGCTGCTATACTCCCACTCTTTCTGGATTCACGTGAATATGCAAGAACAAAGAGATCACACTGAGGGGACAAGCTACAACACAACTAGATTTACCCGCTCAATAAAATCAAGCTTAAATTGTCAAAGTTATTATCAAATAGAGTAGTGAATCATTTTATTTCAGTTAAAGCTCACTTTCAATATTGCCAAGGAAGCTATGGGGAATGATAGTTTATGAGAAGCTATGATTTGTTCCTCACTTCTGAGGTAAGATTGAAGGTTTTCAATTAAGTTAATTAGTTGTCTTTCATCTAGATTCACACATTTGCATAGGTGAATAACCACATCGGGTTATCTCGCTTGTTTAGTTTTAGTATAAAAGTATTTAATTGTTGTTTGTAATTATAATGTTTCAATCATATATTTTGTTTAGATTAGTTTCCTTTCAACAATAGTATAAATTGTTATTTTCAGTTTAAGTTAATTGAAGACTTCAAAACTAGATTAACACTTAGATCCTAGTTAGGAGGATAAACCACTAGGGAATTTACGCTACCCATTCATAGCCTCTAAATCTCCCTTTGTCATTTCAACTATCAGGAGATCACACTACCAGATCTTAGTCACTGATCCTCCCATAATTAGCCATAGGAAAGTTACTTTCCGATTCTCATCCTCGCTCAGTAGCTTTTTCTATTCGTAGAAAACTAGACATAATCTCAATTGTGACTTCATCTAAGTCACCAACATTACAAACCATTGGCTGTCTTGGCACGACCTCGGGAGGTCGAGTGCACGGGAAGGTCACTTATTGATTATCATCCTCGCATGTCACTTTTCTATCGTAAATACAGTCACCTTAATATAATGAGGTCAACAAATAATAGTTATTGTCCACTTATGAATTTGAATCTGGCTTTTGTAGGAAGTTATTATTAATTTTTTATTTTTATTAATCAACGGGCTTATTCCATATAATAGTTATTAGTTTTTATCCTTACATACTCTCAACATTGAAAATCTAAAAAATGGTGAAATTGGAATCTAATAATAGCCAAATTAGAATCTAATAAAAGTGATATTGGAATTCAATAAAAGTGATATTGGAATCCAATAATAGCGATATTGGAATCTAATAATAGTGAAATTGGAACTAGAATAATTCCAATAATGAAAATATTGGAATCCAATATTACTACTATTGGATTCCAATAATAAGTAATAATGGAATCAATATAGACAAAAATGAAATTCAATATACAAAAATGGAGATGGATTTCTTCCAATACTTGAAATACTTAGAGTCTCAATTCATTGGAATATGTCCCAATTTAGTGAAATAAGTGTTCTTGGTTAAATTTAAGAAAAAGAGAGGGAGATGTTTCTTCAAAGATCCTAAAAAAATAAAAGTCTAAGTTGCACAATGAAAACCTCTTTGAGGCATCGGTTGACAAATTTGTTTAAAAACTAAGGACATAAAAAGTGGCCACGCCAAGGGTGAAAATATCCTTGATACACCCTTGGAAGAATATCTCAACATCCCCCCTAATCCTACATGTATGGAGGAGGCATACAAGATGTTAGTAGAAGAAACCATTGATGTTAACATGGAATAGAAGACCAACCAAAAATAGTTAAAAATTACAAGAATAAAATAATTTTTTTATACTTTTCAAAGAATTTACAGATATATTTTCTTGGTCCTACGTGGACATTTCGGGTCTAGAACCATAACTAGAGGTGCATAACCTTGTTGTGCATAAAGACACAAAACCTATTAAACAAAAGCTAGAAAAATGCATCCATGGGTGGCCCTTCTAGTCAAAGAAGATCTTAAAATCATCATAGAGGTTGAGTTTATTAGACCAACTGATTATTTGAAATGGATATCTAATATAGTTTTAGTACAAAAGAAACACATAGGTATAAGGATTTGTACCAACTTTAGAGAGTTAAACAAAGCATGTCAAAAGGATGACTTCCATCTTCCCAACATTGAAATTATTATCAATTCAACGATTGCCTACAAAATTATATCTCTCATAGATGGAATTTTTGTCTACAATCAAATTAAGATTGTGGAACAAGACCAATATAATACTTCCTTTATAAATCCTTGGGAAATTTATGCGATCTGGTGAAGCCCTTCATCCTTAAAAATAATGGTGTAACATATCAACAAGGTATAATAATAGTCTTCCATGACATGATTAATGACATCATGTAAGATTGTGTTGATGATATCTGGGTAAATCAAGAACAAGATAAGAACATGTTGAGGTCTTGAGGATCATATTTTAACATCTTTGAGATTATAAAGTTAGGTTGAATCCAAAGAAATTTGTATTAGGAGTGCTATTAGGTAAACTATTAGGTTTCATTATATCTGGAAGAGGGATTGAAGTTGATCCTACTGAATTGATTGAAATTATCGAAATGATGCCTCCTAAAAACCTCAAATAGTTTCCCACCTTGTAGGAAAAAATCTAATTCATTTGTCACTTTATCTCGTGGCTCAAGACAAACACCATCCCTTTACCCACTTGTTGAAAAAGGATGTTAATTTTTTTTAGGGACCTAAAAAGTAGCAATATTTTGCGTTACTCAAGTAGTATTTATCCAATCCTTCAATACTCATGCAACTAACCTAAGGAAAACCACTATTACTTTACATATCCCCGACACAATTTTCCATTGGTGCCTTGCTCACTTAATACGATATTAGTCAAAAAGAGAAAGAAGTGTATTATCTCAGCCACACTTTGATCACTTATGATCTCAATTACCCGTAAATTGAAAAATCTTTCGTGGATATTGTCTTCACCTTTCAAAAGCCTTGCCATTATCTATTGACCAATAAATCCTCGACTTATATCTAAAGTGGACCCTCTAAAATACCTATTGTCAAAGCCAACACTTACTGGTAGGATGGATAATTGGATCATCCTACTCAGTGAGTTTGATATTGAATATGTGCATCAGAAGTCAATTAAGGGGAAAGTGCTTGTAGACCAACTAGCTGAAGCACCTTTACCTGGAATAGATCCGTTGTGTCTAGATCTACTAGATGCATCATTAATTTATATCAAAGAATCCATCACGTGACAAGTACACTTTGATGGATCATTCACTTTCCATGGTTTAGGAGCAGGAGTAGTGCTCGTCACTCCTTCAGGGGACTTTATACCTTAGGCTTTCCATCTCGGATTTTCTTGTATAAACAACATAGTAGAGTATGAAACACTCATCCCTAGGATGAAATGAGTTATCAAATGGGAAATATAACAAATTAAGGTCATTTGAGGCTCGTAATTGATCATCAAACATATCAAAAATGAATATAAAGTCAAGGATGATAATTTCATCTCGTATAAAAGGTTAATAGAGAATCTAAAAGAGTATTTTATGTTTATCACTTTTGAGCACATCCCAAGAGCATAAAATTGATATGAAAATAATAACATACCATTCTTTGTTAAAAACTTATGACAAGCTATGTATGACATGTTGGAATCATGACTGGCCTATGAAGTTGTTGGGAATTTATCCATTTGGTATGATGCTATCTTTAACCACCAATAAGATGGTACGTTTCCCCTTAATATAACCCACTCTGAAAAGTGAAACCTTATCCAAAAGATAGCCCGCTATACCCTCTTCGTAGGCACCCTCTATCATCGTGGCTATGATGAAAAAAATATTACTTTTCCTAGATGTAAAAGAGTTTGTCGAATGATTAAGGAAGTACATGAAGGTATTTTTGGAGCCCATACTAGTGGAATGTTCTTCATGAATAAATTATTGAGAGTAGGCTACTATTGGCCTACCATGGAAACCGATTGCTTCAAGTATTTCAAGAAGTGCGCATTATGCCAAAAATGTGAGAACCTTACTCATGCTTTGACATAGTATTTGCAACAAATGACAACACCATATCCGTTCTCTAAGTGGGGACTAGATCTCATAGGTAAGCTCACCCATACCTCATCACATTATCATACCCATATCATAAATGCCACAAAATACTTCACCCAATGGGTGGAATTTTTCCTTCTCACATATGTCATTAGTGCCCAAATCTCCAAGTTCATCCTTTTCACCATTTTAGCTAACAATGGTAAACACTTTAAGAGTAAGACCATGAATACATTATGCCAATTCTTCCAGTTTCATCTAAAGTGGTCTACTCCATATTAACCTCAAGGGAATGGAAAAGTAGAGGAATCCAAGAAAACCCTTATTTAGATTATGGAAAAGATGATAAGTGAGATTGGTTGAAATTGGCACTTAAAGATCCATCCCACCCTCTGGGCTTATATAAATTCCATTCACACTCCTACTAGTGCAACACCCTACTCCATAGTCTTTAGTAATAAGGTCATCATCCACTTGGAAATTGATCTTCCCTCCCTAGGAATATATCTAAGAGACTGTTTGGACAAAGACGAAGACTACCATGTGGCTAGACTGACAGAGATATAATTGCTAGATGAAAGATTCCTCTACACCCTCAATCACTTAAAGTGTATAAGAATCGTGTGTCTCGTGGAAATAATAAGTGTATCATACCTCGTCATTTTAAGGTAGGTGATATTGTGCTAAAGAAAAACCAGTTCAATAATGTGAATGACCAGAAAAGAAAGGCAAGTTCAAGCCAAACTGGTTAGGGCCATATGTTGTGGTCGCTAAGTATGGTTCGGGGCATACAACCTTTCTCACTCGGATGATGATGAACTAAAGGAACCCGTGAATTCCATGAATCTCAAGTAGTTATATGATTGAGTATGGAGCTCCTCAAAAATTAAGAAAAAACAAACAAAAAAAAAAAAATCAAGAAAAAACAAACAAAAAAATAATAAATAATAAAGAAAAAGTAAAGAGAAAACTTGTCATCCAAATGTGAAAACCATGCAATTGTGGCCCCTTAGACAGGTCCCTTTAGTGAAAACCCAGTTTCAGACACTTTGGGAGGATTCGTTTTTCACAAGCATTCTCACATATATAGGGAACATTTGCTTTATCCTAAGCTAGTCTTGGCCTATGTTTGAGTTTCATTTGAACCTATCCCCTTTAGCCTTGATCCAGATGATCCTCCTCTTGTATATCTATGAAGATTTTTCCTTTTTATATTCCCATCTAACATTGGGGGCATCTTCACATCTTCACTTTCTTGTACATATGTGTGGAATTCTACCCTTGTACATCCCATCTATTGTTAGGGGCATCCACATTCCTTTATTTTCCTATATATCTTGTAGAAAACTTTATAAAGTAAAATAAAAATTCATATAAGTTTAAAAAAACCCAAACATTTGTAAAATTCACAAAATCCTAAAAATTGTAAAAGTCAATTTTTTTCAAAATATGTAACGACATGCATGCAGTGAAGCATGTATCAAATGGAGTGTGTTAAAATTTTTAAAATTGTCATACAAAACATATTTCTTGGCTTTTAGCCTCTTCTTTATGTGTGCAACTCGTGGATCATTTGGATCTACCCTCCATAAAAAAATGGCTTACTTGTTATCTTTTTTTCCCTTACACAAGCACGTTGGTTGGGAAGTTTCATAGTGCGTGATTACGTTTCCATGGGAATTCTACATCCTTCATTTATTTACCTATCCTTTTTGTTAATTTGCAAAGGTTGAAATTGAAGCTTAATAACAAAAATATTTATACAATTATCGTGAACATTGTTTGTTTGAGTATGTGAGGTTGTACTTATTTTTCCTATTAGGTTTGTTTGAGTATGTGTGTTTGTACTTGTTTTAGACATTTTTCGTGATTTTAGAAGCAACATAATTTCAAATATTTTATAGAATCGACACGTGTGACTCACATGCTTAAAAGGTGACCATAAATTTTTATATTATATAAAAAATTTATTTGTATATATTAAACATAGTAAAAAAATTGTAATTCTCTTTTATAAATTTTTGAAAATAGTGTATAAGTGTGAGTGATAACACTTACAAGTACGTTTGGTTTCACATCTAAGTGTGATCCTTGAGTCACTCTTATCTTGAATTTCATTTGAAAGTGTGAGTCTCTACTCGCACTTCTTAGTTCTAGTCTCGACTTGAACTTCTACATTTAATTTCCACTCACACTTCTAAGTTCAATTATTGATTCGTATAGCTAAGTACGCATCTTGATTTACAAAACTAAGTGTGAGTCTTGATTTACATAAATAAGTGTGAGTCTTGATTCGCACGGATAAGAGTGACAACTTAGGTGAGTCATTACTTAATTCACTTGAAAATAATTAAGGGTGTTAAATATTTATTAAAGATGAAATTTTATTTCCTTCATAAAAACTATAGAGTGTTTATAAGCACATACACATCCTTCACATTGAACTAGATAAATGAATTCAAACTATTATTCATTATGACAGAGTTCCAAAGACTTCAAAAGTATCTGTTTCATCTTTAGCTATGAGATTTTTTAATAATTTTTCCTATTTTTCATTGAATGAAAGGCATATTATCTTGGAAATATTAGCTATTATTAACATTATACTAAGCGGAGAGCACCCTATATATAGATATGGGTATGGGTCCTGTCAAACAATTTTTGGGTAACTCTAATATTTCAACATCTTGCCTTTCAAAAATACAAAACAAAGTTTATTTTGCATAAACTTAATTTTTTAATATATATATCGGTGTAATTTTTTTATAATTTATATATAAATCTATATTAATAATTAACGGTTAAATATTATATATGCAATTCACGTGTGACATTTATTACAAATATTTACAAGTATTTTACGGTCACAATAAAAATATATCTAAATAGGCATTAAGAGTCCCATGTCAAAGTGCAAGCACAAGAATTAAGGGCTTTATTTTACCCGAATTATATAAGGGATTTTATTTATAGTACAAAAATGTAATATTAACTTCTTACTTTAATTCTTTACAATAACAAATGCCGTATTAATGATAACCATTTTTAAAGCAAAATGTAAATTAATGTTGTGGTTGCCTCAACATTAATTAGCCATTAAAAGGAGCTATGTAAAATTCACTATTTAAAATTACATGCGCCATTCAAAATATGTGTGCCTTTGGAGCATGTAATTATTGGAGCATGTAATTTTTTTCAGCCATCAATTAGCCATTTAATGTAAAGCAATGTAAAATCATTTGTGTGCCCTCTTAAATTTACGGGCGAGTGAAATTGGCGGTTGGATTTGTCAATTACATATCACTATAAATAGATAGTTTTTGAGTTTATATTTTGAACTTTTGCCTTTCCATTCTCTTCGTCAATGTGTAATCTTATTGGTCAATAGAAAAATCTCACCGGGGCAAGTGTTGAAACTTTTGTGCTCAATTTTTGGAAATGTATTGATTTCCTCTTTGTGTCAAAAATTGGTATGCGTTCTCACCTTTAACCCCTCCAAAATTATGAAATTTTGTTAATGTAAAATTCTCCATAGTTGAGTAGGGCTTATATCCATGTAGGGATTTTTTAGATAATTAAACCAAAGTAAGTATTTTATTCAATATTTTGTAGAAGGTAGTTTTGTTTATCAAATAAATAATTTTGTAATATAGTAAACATTTGTTAGAGAAGTGAAAGAAGGATGGAATGGAGCACATCTTGAGAGATAAACAATGTAGATTAATCCAAAGAAATATGAGAGGAATATTTGCGGAGTTTTTAAAGACCCAGAACACCACAAGAATTTTTTTTGCTATGTTTTGAAAAAGAAGCATAGTGGTATGGATTGTGGATGAATTTGTGCAGTAAAAAAGTGAATATCGAGAATTGATTTATAGTCAAGGTCGTGCTTAGGAATTGATGAGAAGATGTATTTTATAGAATTGATATTATTTTGTTGGCCTTATTGTTGTCCACAAATAGTCATCTATTGCACATACTCAGCCAAATGCAATGGCTACGATGTCATTGACATTGTCAATGACAATATCTTAAGAGATATTCATGTTAAGAATGATTTTCCATTAAATGTGTTGGTGTTGGATTACAGAGACCTATTTGTGAAAAAATATGGTAATGTAAGAGTAGGAGAACCAAACAGATTTTGAAGAACAAAAAAATTAATATAGATTTACATAAGGAGAATTCAAGTACAAGGAAACTCTAAGATGTTAATTATTATTTTTAATAAAAACACCACTCTGCTACTATGAAAGTAGCATTGCTATCCTAGAAATTATTCAAAAATGTAATTTTTCTCTACTTGGGTCGTGTTTATCTAGCTTTTATCTTTTTCTGGCTACATGATTTATCTCTTTTTATTCTTCCTTAAGGGAATTTTTGTAATAGGATGATGGTCCTTTCAAAACCCCTATATTCACCCTTTTAGAAAAAATGAACATAGTAGTTGTACATCGAAATATGTTGTTGTGGCATAATCTAAAGCAGACTCTATGATGACAATATCTTACTTTATTATGTTAAATCCTATCAATCAATAATATCTAAGTATTATGGTGTCACATAAGCTAGCGGACGCTAAGATAAAAATATTAATCTTTGACTTGTTAAATGCTAGGATCCATAAGGTCAAAACATTGTATTATGAAACTATTAGGTTACCTTAATGGGCGCTAAACTCAAAACATTTTACTTTCTTAGCTACTGTCTCCTCAGGAATTCTATACCTTTCATTCAGACAAATAATGGCTCTTTAATGCACAATAAAAATAAAAAAATCTATTACTTTTCAACTTTATCATGTTTATATTTTATTTAAATAAATTTGTAATCTACAAAACTTATTTATATTTTTCTTTATTTTCTAATTAGTATTTATTTGAAAAATATGAGGAATTGTTTGCAACATTGATTAATTCTATTTAATAAAAATAAAAATTCTAATAAAGACATTCATTCGAATTTTTAAATAAGTTATGCGATTTAGAAAAACAAATGTTGATAGAATATTGATTGCATTTAATGTTTATCCAAAAATGAAGATATATTTGCATGCTTGGAAAAGTGGTACCTCGAAAATAGTACACTATTCATAACAATTAGTAAATTTTATTTAACGAGATAACATTATAAACATTTCTAAATTAAATCCAATCACACTCGATATATTTATTACTAAGTTTTGTTTTTGCTGGTAAAAAACTTTTATCTTTTCCTTATCCATGTTTGCAATAAAAATTAGATTTGTAAGTTAAATTTTATAAAATACAAGTTTTTATATGTTTGTATTAAATTTTTAATAGTAAATTTTTTTATATCGATTATAATGTGTTAAGACAAGAAAAATAATACTGCTATTGTAAAAATATTTTAACTGATTTATTTTGGCTATCAACTTGTAAAATCATGGTGGTTTTTTTCTTAATTGCACCTAAAAGTACAACATATTATGTATTTCAAAATGCCACATATATTGTTGTAATATTTTCAAGCATAATATGATTCTATATTGCTCTATGTTTTTGTAAAGAAGTATATATTTGATGCATAATTTTATTTTTTGTTTTGTCTTCTATCAAAATTTTAACGGGGTATTTATAATATGTGGAACATTTAAATTGGATACATGCAGTATATACATATTTTATGCATTCAAAATCATTACATAGGGCATTATATCTTTTAGAATTCTGTTGATGTCGTCATACCATATGTGCATAACTTATACATTAAGTATTGGTGCATTCTACTTTCTAGCAAAATTTGAAAGTGATTATTCTTAGCAATGTAAAACATGTAGTAAAAAAATTATAGAAAACTTTTCAGACAATCGCACAACAACTAGCACATCTCCGACCTTGGCGCATGAACTTTCCGATCCTTCTTATTGATTTTAAAATGTTATTAAAAAAATTACTATTAACAAGGTTTATTACATATTATAAGTATAACATAATTTTTTTGTAGTAATCAACAAATCTTTTAAATAAATACAATTTTCATCCACCAATCTTTACAATTCAATACTAGTTAAGGCAGGTAGACTTCAACTTGTTGACATAAAGGAGGAATCCTTTAGTCCAAATTTTCCTCCAAAATCCTTTTCAAGACAACATATGATCGACAATGAATATGTTTGGTCCTATAACTAATATGTTAGGTGTTATATACTTGAGCATTGTAATCATTGATCTCCATCAACACATGTAGGAAAAGAATTTTTATAAAAACAATGGATCTAAGAGGTTTGAAAGACATCAAACTATTTTAGAAATATGTTCATTATTTTTCATTCAAAAACAACATATTATAAGTACAAAAAAGGAATTTTGTATTAATTAACAAATTTTTCAATCTTGCCAATAACAAGAACTTTTAACATCCACAAGGATAGTTGCATTTTGTTCAAGTAGTAATAAAGTTTAAAAAATGTGACGAATTTCACTGCAATCCCAAACTATTATACCTTTTTTTGTTATATCATTTCAATCCTCCAATTAGGTGGAATTTCATTAAAGATTAACATTAGAGATAGTAGAAGAAACTAAACTCAATACGTCTCTCTTTAGCTTGTTAAATGATAGTGAATCTTTAGCTCAAAATATTATATTCTTCAATTATATTCACCCGCTAAGGTATCAGACACTAAGTTCAAAATTACATTTAGTAACTTGTTAAATGAAAGTGAAAACTAATCTCGAAATAATCTAAACAACCAACTTCCAATTGTACTTCGAAGAAAACAATATTGATTCAAGTTAATATATACCCACACTAGTTTGAATTCACGTAAGGGTTCAATATAAGAAGATATTTTAACATCCACAAGGCTAGTTAAAATATTAATATTGTGCCTATATTTATGTTTTTCTAAATAGGTGGAAGTTCATCACAAGATTAATATTGGGTCTACATTTATTATTTTTCACATCAACATGAAAAATCATATTATTCTTTTTATATACTTGTAAATATACCTCTAGTTCTACTTGTAAGAGAACACAAAACCAATAAACATATTATTCTTGTCATGTACCTATAATTGTATCTATATTTTTATTTATCTTCATTTGAACTACACATGTTGCCCTCCATTAAGAAATTCGGACACGGGGATAGAGAGGAGTTGTGGGGAAGATTTTTTCAAAACAACATTGTCCTCGTCTCATTCAAGTAAAATAGTGTTTTTGAAATAACCTCACCAAATCTTGGAAACAAATTTCCATTATAATTTCTGCTTGTGCTCTGTGTAACATCTCGTGCTTACCATATTCATTTTCATGTGTAGTATGAAAACCTTGGAGAACCTAAATGTAAAAATAGATGTGTCGATAAAGAAATTCCAATAATATATTGATGATTGATTAGTTGTCTAATAATCTCTACAATATTAAATCATGCCTAACAATGTTAATTATTTAACCGCGCTCCATTTTATTTGTAGGTTATTTGTTTATAATATATATTTAACTAAATACATCTAATATCGCTATCATTAACCTACACCCTCCACTAAATGTAGTAATTGCATGAACATGAAATAATTAATGTTACGGTTTCCCAAACATTAACTATGATTAAAATAAAGTCTGTTAGGTTATGTTGAGGCATAACTATATATTGATTTGAGCAAGAGAGAATACGACATTTATGGATTTTTTGGGTATTTATGATATTCATTGATTGTGTTCGTGTGATGGACAAGATCAATTAATGGCTATTACTAATTAGGACAGAATTCAATTAGAAATTTTGGAGACAAAATTTGAAGATTGGAATGAAGGTGCTCGACATCTCTATTTACAAATCGTCTATATCAGGCCTTTGCAAATCACTATCACAATAGCTTTGTTCACTATGGGTGGCACTAGAAAATGCATTGAGCCTTCTTACTATGAAGAGGTTAAGGTGAACTTGGTAGTTCTGAATATTTTGCATAATGGTCATGTTATGTCGTTTATGGAAATATTGTTTAGTCACTATGTCCGAGTAACTTGCGGTGTGTTACTGGAAAAAATGAAGAGTCAAAGTGGGAAAGATAAAATTTCTCATTTCAATAGATTCCATTATGGATGCGATGGAGATCCCGCAGAGGGAGAAATTTATTTTAAATGATCGCTTCAGGAGGAGATGGATGAGTTCTTTTATCCTGGTGAAAATATGAGAATGTATCACTCGAGCTATGAATAGCACTCACTTCCACAACTATGGGATAGAGTTCTTTGAGTAAGCGAGGAGGTACTTCACATTGGAGTGATGCTACAAATTGAGCTATAGACCTTATATTTTTCTTATTCTCTATGTTTGACATGATTGGAAGGTAAACTTTATGGTTTTCTATTTCAATCACTTGAGAAGTCCTTTAAACTGGCTAGAGAAGAAGAAGGTCCCTTCCTCCACCAAGACATTTTGTATTTACTCTTTAAAATGATAGCTTTCTAAAACTAAATATTTTTCTTCCTCTCTAAGCCGGGAAAGTAGCATCGTGTCCCCCTCCACTTCTCGTAATTTTCTCCCTCTTTTTTTGTCATTACCACCACCTTTTTCTCCCTCTCGACTATGATTCATAAATCATGATCATTAGCCAAAGCACTCTAGTGGTTTCTCCCTTTGTTTCACTCTTGTCACTCCCTCATCTTCTCTCGACAACTCTTAACCCTTCAAAACCCTAGAGAAATCTCTTAAGGGTTCTAAATACTATCGACCTAACATATACTTCATCTCCACTTCTTGTTGATGCTTCTCTTGCTTCTCCTCTCATCTCCCTGGATATTTTCATGGCTACACATATCTCAACCTACCTGATCATGAAAGCATGTGGGGTTTCACCCCTCCTTTTTGCATGGAAGTTAAAATCGACTACGATATTCTTGATGTGTTTTGATATCTCTCCTCTTTTAGCCTATTTATCCTCCATCAGATAAAATGGGCTCCCCACCTTTTGCTTCAAAACACCATGAGCATTTAGAGAAGATCTCTCCTGACCCACACAAGGCCATTGAAGATTATGTTACACTTAGTATCTGATATCAAGGAATGCAAAAGTCACATGAACATTACCTAGATGAAAAGCAACAAAGACTTCTTGAAACACACTCGGTTAGTGGACGTGTTCATTGAAGGAATCCCTACTTCTGATGCTAAGGATGAAGGAAATTCTGTCGTGAACATCCATAAAATGCAATTTAGCTTTTTCCGATTTGGGACATTTTGGTTTTTTTTTGCTACATATAGGATTGTTCTCTTCTTGTTTCATTGTAGTGTTTGGTTGAGAGGGATTTTTTTATACAATACGTGGTCATTTGGAAAAACCCACTTTTACTCTAATTCCAAATAGTTTTATGTTTTGACATATATCGTAGCCATGACTAAGCTCCTAATTTCTTAATGTGTTTTCTTACATCTTTAAGATCGCCATGCTCCAAATATTATGTCTTGATATAACCTAGCGAACTCTCAGATCACAATATCCTACTTTATTTTGATAAAACCTAGTGACCACTAAGCTCCAAAAATTTATGGTGTGGCATAACATACCATTGCCTAATATCAAAATATAATTCTCTTACTAGTTAGGTGCTAGGAAAACTAAGCTCATAATCTTATATTATGGTATTAGCTTTTTAAAAGTTATAAATATCTTCCTCTAATTTGTTAGATGATGTAAAATATCTTAATTATGAATTATTAAACCCTAGTGATGAAATATCCAAATAACATGTTGTGGCATAACCTAGCGGCCGCATAGCTCAAAATATATTTCTTTTATTTTGTTAAATTTTATTGCATTTTGATCTCACATGATAATATATTATTTAAGTACTAGTGACATTAAGCTCAAACTATGTTGATTCATATTTTCTAAATCCCGGTGATAATTAAGATCTAAATATTATTTTTTAGCATAACCTTTGGCAACTAAACTAATAATTTCCGATTTCTTTTATTTAAACCTAGTGAGAACTAAGCTCCAAATATTATGTTGTGTCATAAGCTAGCGGATGCTAAGCTCAAAATATCATTTAGTAACTTGTTAAATGATATCAACCACTAAGCTCCAAATAATATATTATGGAAGTACCTAGTCTCCACTTAGTTAAAAATATGTTAATTTAATTTGTTTAATCATATTGACCATAAGCTCCATATATATTATGTCATTCGCTCAAACTAGCGTTAGCTAAGTTAAAAATATCTTCTTGTAATTTTTAATTGTTGTAAAATATCACATTTATGAAATATTGATCCCTTGTGAATACAATCTCCAAATAATATGTTGTGGCATAAGCTAGTGGTGGTAAGCTCAAAATATTTTAAACCACCAATAGTTTCCAAATATTATGTGGTGGCATAACTTAAAATGCGCTGATCTCAACATATGTTAGTTCCAAACCTTAAATTCATACACAAATTCAACTAATTTATACTTGGTCTTGATTGCTATAAATATCTCCAAAGTTAATGTCCTTGATTAACTTAGAGGTCACTAAACTCAAAACGTGTAATTTAATTTATTAAAACCTAGCGAATTCTAAGTTTCAAATATAATTTGTTAAGTTATGTTTAAGCATAAAATAGAGGACATTGGACTCAAAATGTATTTTTGTTTTGTTTTGTAGATACTAGTGACTTTTTAACTCAAAATATTATATTATTAAGTACTTAGTGGCGCTAATCTCAATCTATGTTGATTCAAATTTGTTAAATCCCAATTACCATTAAGATCCAAATATAATGTTTTGGCTTAACCTACTAGACACTAGCTTAGAATTTTGTACTTTCTTTTCTTGAAACCTAGACATTTGGTAAGATCGAAAATTTTGTTGTGGATAAGTTATAAATATATTCCTCTAAGTTGTTAGATGTTGTAAACTATCTTAATTATGAATTATTATACCGTAGTGATGAAATCTCCAAATAACATGTTACGGCATAACCTAGAGTTGCGTAGCTCAAAATATCTTTCTTTTGTTTATTAAATGGGAGTGAATTTTGATCTTGAAATAATACATTATTTATGTACCTAATGGCCGCTAAGCTCAAACTATGTTGATTTAAATTTTCTAAATCCCAACGACCGTTAATATCAAAATATTATGTTTTTTTTAACCCACCTTTGGAGGCTAAGCTAATAATATCTTATTGCTTTTGTTTAAACCTAGTGAGTGGATGCTAAGCTCAAAATACCATTCAGTAACTTGTTAAATGATAACAACCACTAAGCTCGATATAATATATTATAGAAGTACCTAGTCTCATCTTAGTTCAAAATATGTTAATTTAATTTGTTTAATCTTATCAATCATAAGATACATATATTATGTTGTTTTTTAAACTAGCATCAGCTAAGTTCAATATATTTTCTTGTAATTTGTTAACTGTTGTAAAATATCGTAACTATGAATTATTGAACCCTTGTGAATACAATCTCCAAATAATATGTTCTGGCATAAACTAGTGGTTGCTAAGCTCAAAATATCTTAAACCACCGGTAGTCTCCAAATATTATGTGATGACATAACCTAGCTGGCACTAAGCTTGAAATATCTTAATTCCATATCTTAAATACATGCAAAAAATACAACTAATTTATACTAGTCTTGATTGCTATAAAGATCTCCAAAGTTAATGTCCTTAATTAACTTAGAGGTCGATAAGCTCAAAACAACGTTATTTAATTTGTTAAAATCTAGCGAATTCTAAGTTTACAATATAATTTGTTATGTTATGTTTAAGCACAACCTAGAGGACATTGGACTCAAAATGTCTTTCTTTTGATTGTTAAATACTAGTGACGTTTTCACTCGAAATATTATATTATTAAGTACCTAGTGGCTGATAAGCTCAATCTTGTTGATTCAAATTTGGTAAATGACCATTAAGATACAAATATTATGACCATTAAGATATAAATTCTTACTTTGTTTTGTTAAAACCTATAGATTCGCTAAGATCCAAATATTATATTATGGCATAACCTAGTGGCTACTAAGTTTAAAATATATTAATTTGATTTAGTAATTACTAACCATCGATACGCTACACATATTGCATGTTGTCATAATCTAGCGGGCACTAGGATCATATATATTAATTTAAAATATTTAAATCATACAATGAAGACAATGATTTGAACAGATCTTGATTGCTTTATATATTTCTTGAAAGTTAATGTGGTTAATTAATATAGTGGTTAGAAATCTAAAAACAACTTACTTTACTTTTTCAAAATGTAGCAACTTAAAATATTTTAATAAAAATTGTTACATAATTATGAGGAATAACCTTTTTGGGGGCGATAAGAGGATATGGCATGTTCAACTTTATTGAAATTAATATATTGCATGTGTGTGATAGAAAAGATTGATTAATGGTTATACGTATGCAAGATGTAAGATGACATCGGGAATTTAAGATTTTTAATGTGAAGAATGATATTTTTATTAGGATATCCAATCAATGATCTTTGAATAATTTGTCACACTTCCCTCATTTCGTGTGTTCATGTAGTGGTGGCTATATATATCTCGGCTTGGATGAAAAATTCACTACCCCTTTCCTCTTTTCATTTTTCGTCGTTGTGCTTCTAGTGTCTCTCTTTGATGGTGAAAGGGGTGCTAGTGGTTTCTTGGGTAGCTTGGAGTGCGGTTATAACATGAGAAGAGGAAGAGAGTAATGATTGTAAATGATTTCGGGGAATTGTTTACTTCTTAGATGAATGGTAAAATTTGGAATGCAACTATGTGGAATTGTCTCGAGAAAGGTCTATTTGATCACGGACCATTTTGAAGAAGAAGAGGATGGTGATATTTGTGATAGCTATGTTTAAGCTGATGCTTGACCCAAACTTGTCCAAAGGGTGGAGGAAATTTTTGACATTTGAGGGTTGAGTAGTAAACATACTTTCCAAATTTTCATGGCAGTTTATCTTACATAAATGGAAGAGCATCTAATCAGCCTTGAGTATCAATTCCATGCCTTGGTTAGGGGATGTAGTCAATGTGTGTGGTCTAGAGGTATTTTTTGAATATTAGGGTAGAGAACTCCTTGTTGGTGCTAAAGTGAAAGTTCGGAATATTTGTGTGGATTCATCCTCCTCCTCTTATCACAAAAGTAAAGGGGACTCTTATGTCGATATCATTAGTGAAATGTAGCCAGAGGTAGAAAGGCCTAATCTTTGATGGATGAAGTTGTCTTTACTTTTTGATTAAGGGTCGAATGACATGTCAAGATAACAAAGTGTACGAGATATAGTAATTATTTGAGGGTAAAGTAAACATGATTATAACTCTTCCCATTCATTTTCCATATATTTCATATGATAAGTTGCTTAATGAATCATCATGGTAGTCCACTGTTGGAAGAGTTATCATGGAATGGTTCCTCATGGTCTACTTTTTTTTAAGAATTAGTTAAATAGTTCATAGAATTTTTTAGCGTGAAATATTATATTTTTAAATACCTAAAGTGAATTTTAAGCACAAACTATGTTGATATAATTTAAATAATATATTGTTTAAATACCTAACAACCACTAGGCTCAAACTATGTCGATTTAATTTGTGAAATGTAGTGACTACTAAAATCCAAATATTATATTTGGCATAACCCACCCTCCACTAAATATTGTAAAATATTGTAAAATATCATATTTGAAGTTATTAAAACATAGCGTATTGAATACCCAAATAGTAAGTTGTTAAATAACCTAGCGCCCACTAATTATTACCTCTAACCATGCAATGCACCAACGATTATGTGGTAGCATAACCTAGTTAGTGCTAGGCTCGTAAAATCTTAATTTAAAATCGAAGATTACATATCATTTGTTGAAGTATTGTTGAAACAAAACCTAGTGGAAACTAAACTCAATATGTTTATCTTTCATTTTTTAAATGCTAGTGACTATTTATTTGATATAGTATATTATTTAAATACCCAGTGACCACTAAGCTCAAACTATGTTGATTTAATATGATAAATCCCGGTATTTACTAAGATCAAATTTATCATGTTTTTAAGTAAGCAACAAAATGATAAGCTTATAATATCTTAATTTGGTTTTTAGTCAAACCTAGAGATTGGTAAGATCCAAATATTATGTTATGTCATAAGGTATGAGATGCTAAACTCAAAATATCATTCAAGATTATCCTCCTTGATAAATTATAGTAAACCAACTAAGTTGCACATATTATATTGTGGAAGTACCAGAGCCTACTTAGATCAAACTTGTAAGGTCTTAATATTATGTTTTGGGATAACGTAGTGTACGAGAACCGTGAATATTTACAACAAGTTTTTAGATATGACACGATAGACTCGGTGAAGTCTAGTATTTGGTAAGCTAGTTTTAAAAGTAAATATATTATTTTCACAATGAAGTTGTGTTATGAATTTAATTGTTAATCCTTACATATTTAACATGATACAAATAAAAAATTGATCACTTAACCCAAAAATGGGTGTTTCCTATAACAAAATCTACTTATCAAGTGAGTCCGCTAAGGCAAATGAAGACTGCCTCTAAATAGGATATATAGTCTAGCAATGATTCTAGAGTAGGAAACATTTTTCATGTACAATATATTCATACACAAGTTTATACAAATGGTAAAAATAAATCTATTATTTATGTAATGGATACATAAATATACATGTAAAATTTGTATTTTATGTGATATACGGTATACGTATAGATTTTGAATAGTGATTGATAAGTTATATAACAATATTTTAATTATGACACGATCTACTCGTTATAGCCTCAAAGCGACCGCTAAGCTATTGTTAAAGGAAAATATATCATGTTCTTAATAAAGTTGTGTTATAACTCTAAATTGTTGATCTTTATGTATACAACTGGAGAAAAGTAATGAAATCGGTTTCTAGCACCAAATAAAAGTGTGTTTCCTATATAAAAAAACATGGTCCTCATGGCCATAAAAGGTAAATGAATTTTTTTCCAAATAAGATTTATGTCCCAAAGAGCACTAGTGTACTCAAATTTTTCATGTAGAGTGTATTCATATAGGAGAAATCATATTGAAAAGCTGTAAGTGATAACAAATAAATCTATATTTTATATAATGGAAACATAAATATACGTTTAGAATCGTTTCATCCTAGAGACCACTAATCTATTCTTAAAGATAAAATATATCATGTTCATGATGAGGTTGTTTTATATATCTAAATTGTTAATCTTTGACAATATAAAATCAGATAAAGATCAAAAGCAATCGCTAGGAAAAAAAAAACTTTGTTTCCTATATAAAAATAAGCTCGATTCCCGAGAGGCGAGGTAAATGAAAGGTTTTCAAATAATAATTATATCCTACTTGAGACACTAAGGGTGAAAATTTCTCCCATGGTAGAGTATATTTATATAAGAGAAATCATATTGAAAATATATAAACGATAAAAAATAATTCTCGAATTATTTATGTAATTTGAAATAAAATTTGGGTTTAGTAAATAGGTTGTCGAAACAAAGAATCATATCATGTCGCCTCAAAGATATATGAATTTTGGGCATATATTAGTGGGTGCAACATGAAGAATATATTAATTATTAAATACATAGTGATTAAAATTGTATTTAATAATATTAACACATATATAATGTGTTTAACTTCCAATGTACAAAACATAAAACTATTGAAGACATTACATTTTGTTAATTCTACATGGTAACACGTATATAATTGGAAATAATTATCATATAATTGAATTATTAATATGCTTTTATAGTTTTAAAGAAATTTTTTAATGTCGATATTTTCTTAAAATGTCTAAACGGAAACCGTGTAAAAAATGTAATATGAATTAATTAGTGACGTTTCTTTACATCATCTTAATGAAAAAAATTAAACTATTTTGGTTCTCCCAACCAAAATAAAAATTAACAAAAGATGATTGTTCAAGAATTTAGACACTGTAGTTTGATCAAAGCACTATTATTTCTAATATTTCACTAACTATTCTCTTTCTTACCAATATATGATACCTCGTCAATTAGACCCAACTAACTCCCCCTTTATGATACATTTTTGATCATATTCCTCTTATAAATTGACTAATTAGGATAATCTAACATCTTATTGGATAAAGGCCCTTCTAACCAACTCCTACTAGCTTTCTAGATAACCATTAGATTGATTAAACCTCTCACAACTCTCTTTAAACCCTTATTTCTCTCTAATCATGATTAATTAGCCTAACCTAGTTTAATTATCCCTAATCATGTTTTAACATCTTCTAGATCTAAAAGTGACTTTTGGAATATCCTTTTGTCCCACATGCACCCAAAGTCCCCCGCTTTTGAAATTAGAAACCTATAAATACTCCACTACCCCCAAGTCATTTTCTAAAAATAGTTTCCCTTTCTAGGCTAAACTATAGAATTATTGCTAGGATTAAGAGATTTTTCTTCATTTGTTTTATTGAGCTATTGTTACTTTACTTTGTTATTTTCATTAAATATTTTGAGTAAATGGAAGAAACTATGTGGATCTTTAGCCATTAATGGAGAGCTCCCATTCTCATGATCATAAAATAATTACTTTAAATCTAACTAGGCTCATTTATAAAGCTTTCAAGAGTAGAGGATAACTATATTTTTTGTTTACTTCAAGATTAATGCATGCAAAGTAATAAATCCTTGTTTATCTCTTATCTAATGGTTCATTGAGTTGTTTATTCAAAGATTTGGGGCATCTTTAGTGTTCTTACCCTAGTTTTATAGCTTTTGCAAACTCTTCTTTGTACACATTTGGCACACTAGGTGGGACTAAGCGCATAGTCCTTTAGAAGTATTTTCTATTCTTTTCATATTCATTTGTAACAAATTTTATTCTTTCTAGGGTTAAAAATATTACTTTATAAAAGATTTCACATTTTAGATGGGCTAAATCCCCTTTTTCTTAAGGATTTAGTGGGTTCAAGCTAGAAAAACAAATTATGGTCAATAACTAACCTGTTTGATTCTTTAAATTTTTCATTTCCATGAGTTTTGAGGTTTTTGCATGGGCTACATGCAGGTGTCCAAAATCAGCGTGCATCCATCGAAACATGAGCGTATGCATTGATTTGGTCATGCATTTTCCTATCTGCTTTAAACTATCAGTCCATTTATAAAGGGGTGCATATCTGTTGAAACATGAGCACATGCATTGAATTGCAAGTGTATACACATCTCTAGATGTGCGGGTATCTTTCAGAACCGTGTTGACCTTAATTTTTGGCTTTCATTGAAGTCATCCATCGGGAGCGTATCTCTCAAAACCCCAAAGATAGATGTCTTTTTTTCTGTGCGAGTCTTGAACCTCACTTTCATACTCTATTGCCAGCGTATCCATTGGTAAGATATTACGAGTCATCGGTTAAGACGCACATGTGGCGATCTAGGCGTGCAGTGTCTGTGTTGAAAATTGAAAAATTTCATGAGTCTGTAAGATTAAAGTATCTCATTTTTACTGATTGTTTAGAGTTTCTTAATAGTTGTTTGTAGGGTCTTTTGGTTTTGTTTTGACTAACTTAGTTAAGTGTTTTCAATTTATCATTGATAAAGGTCTTCAAAGCATGGATGCTCTTCCCTCACACCTTATAAGTGATCTTGGGAACCAAAAATGTTTTCAAAACCTTCTTCTTACTTTCAAAACACTTGATTTAAGCTTCATAATGGATTAATCTTCAAATTTGTTAACACGAATTCCTTTTTACAACAAATTTGAAGTATTTTCCATTACTTATTTATAGTTGAGTTTGTTGCATTGTGTATGCTCTTCCCTCGCACCTTTTTGGTGATCTTGGGAATCAAAAGCAACACATAAACTCTCTTTGATATTGTGATCTTTTGGAAAATTACTAACCTTTTGCATGTAGGAAAAAATTATTTTTGAAGAAAGGAGGTTCAAAACACAAACCCATTATATGTGTTTTGATTGTAGGTTTCTAAACGGTGTGCTACACAAAACCATATTAAAATAAAAAAGATAAAAACACACCACATACATCACATTATATTGAAAGTTTCCTAAAAGGATACGTCCCTATCCACTCAACTAGAACATAACCCCTTTGGCATAATGCCTTAAGGTATAACAATGGGGGTGGTTCAAGGAACCCTAAATTAATCCACCGCTAAGTAACCTCATGGATGAAATAGGAAGTGCTCTAACTTACCCACTTTACTAGATTTTGCATTGTGATTTTAGAGTCAAAGTTTTTTGTATCATGACACCGGTGAGAATACGCATGAATGCATTCATTGATCAACGTCTTTTAAGAGGGTAAATTAAATCTGAGATAATCCAAGACTAGTCATTGAAAAATTCTTGGTAAATCAAGCTCGCATTAGAAAAATTGTTGACACCTAGTTGAGTGAACTACTCAGAAATCCATCTTGTCTTGGAGCCCACTTTACTAGTCCATTATCACGTCTTGTCAAACCATCAAAAATTAACGACTTACTTAGAGTCTAAACCTCATTTTTTGAATAAGGAAAAGAGTGCACTTAAGTTATATCTAAGTGTTACTCATCAAGAAATTTACGATGTATCACTTTTCTTAGTTTCTTTCTCGCCTTAGGACGAGGTGAAAATTTTCCCAAGTGAAAATTGGTTTATTTCCACCTCATTTAACTATACCTTTATTTTCTTGTTGCCTATTTAGGACAAGAGAAGACATCTTTTCGAGAGTGTTATAATAGACTATGTTCACCAATTTTTTGTCCGTTTACACTCATCCATGTTTCATGGGTTGAGTTGTTAAACATCTACTGATGTTTGGATACGTTATTACATCTTTGATAATACCTTGATCATGATTTCAAGATCATATTCATAGCTAAGATTGGGTTTCATCATTATTTCCCCTTTTAGTTGTTATTTTTCTTGCATCTTAGCCATACAATTATGACACTTACATCTTGTTTTCATTTTTGAGAACTTGGTATAAGTTTCCTTATTGTATCATTACGCTGCTCACATAGTTAATAACTTCTTGCTATACTTGTACTTAGTTTTTGTCCCAACATCATATGAGGATTTTGAGAGTGTTGATACTATTTTTTTATATAACAATAGCATAATATTGATACTACCACCTTTTTGTTCCAATATTGGTTAATGTGTTGAGGTAGTGTTGTTACACTATTCACATTTGTAACATCCATTATCATAAACTTAGATATTTTTAGTGATTAAACTAGTCATCGTATATCTTGTGGAGGGATCGTATCAATATCACTTTGGTGCTTAGGTCTTATTGATATTTTAGCTCGACATAGGTATTGATAGGGTGTTTTCACTATCTATTTTTATGTATATTGTTGAAACCATAGCTTAAGGTATAGTCTTTCCAAAAATAGTTTGAGTGTTTGATTATTTTTCTATAAAGTTTACATTATTGTTTCTAGTACAAAAAAATCACATAGTTTCATAATTAGGACACACTGGGACATTGAGACTTTAGAAAACTTACACCACCTACACCTAGGTTTCGAATAATTAGGATATACATAGACAAAACCTAGTGCAACTTAGACTAGTGATGCCAAGAATAATAAAAATGGTATCTAAATGAGATGAACACAACTTATAGGTAAATCCTTTTAGTTCAACATACCCATTTAGTGCGAAAAACATTAAAACCCTATTCTCACAAGTAAAAGACACAAAACCTTTGGTTGATCATAGTGGAGAAGACTTTGATTCATCTAGGGAACAACACAAGTTAGATCTAGCTTCTTTTGATGAGATCCTTTACTATAATAAAGACCAATTACTCACAAAAGTCCTCGAGGTAGGAGCTAGACTACCACAAGAACAAGAAGCAGTAGTAAAAATTGTTAACCTCAAAGTGGAAGATCCATTGCGATTGTCCCTCATTGATATGGAAAATCCTTTTGATGTAGGATATGCTTACAATTTAGTTGCACATAACAAAAACATAGAGAAAAAGTACTAAAACCAATTGATGATTCAATGAGACAATACTTCAAATCTTCACATAAAGTCAAAACTCGAATGTGATTGCACCAAATCACCTCCTCCTAGATTTGATGAAAAAATTGATCCCTTAATTTAAGAAGAGAACATTTAGAGACAAATTTTAAAGCTTGGTCAAAATATAACAACCCTAGGTTCCTTGAGCAAGAACATACACAAGGTTAAGCCCAAGACAAAATCAGGTGAATTTCACTTTGACCCATATGATGACGTGACTTTCAAAGTTGCTAAAGTGAACAGACCGCTATCACCCACAAAGGAAAAAATCATTCAACATGAGTTGCAGATGATGAAGAATACGCTTACAACTATCCAAGAGAGCAACGTAAGACAAAATAGAAAATATATATATGAAGAGTTATGTCCTTACCATTTTTATAAGGATATGTTGCAACAACCATTTCCAAAACATTTTTTTGTCCCTAAATATGACAAGTACAAAAGAAAAGGTGATCCTTGTGATCATGTCAAATAATTCTATGTGGCTTGTTAGGAAGTCACTTTAGAATGATAATTTTCTAATACAATTATTTCCTCGTAGCCTAGGAGCACTGGTGTTAGAATGGTTCTTTAGTATACCTAAGGGATCCATTATGAGATGTTATGCATTAACCAAAAGTTTTGTGTGCCATTACTCTTTCAATATGGATAATGATATCACCATGAACGACCTTTGCATCGTAAAAAAAAAATCTAATGAGACCTTCATAGGATTTTTAAAGTGATGGTGTGGATTAGCGAGTTTTTCCCTTGTGCCGTCCCATAAAAACATCTAAGTAAGAATATTTTTCCCTAACTTAAACCCGGATATAGTCTTTCACATACAAATTCATTTTGGCTCTAACATCGAATAACTTATAGAGAAAGGAATCCAAGATAAAAAAATATCTCATTGTGAAGGAGATACTCAATCTTGTCATGAATGTAAAACATGAGACAAAACCCATAGATAAACCAAATTTCTTCAATAAGAACAAACAAGTCGTTGGCGATAGAATCACGAATCCAAGAGAGTCTAAACTATATAGAGTGGTCCATTATTAAAAATTTCATGAGAACATCACCCAAAGGCATCTACAAAATGCATATTTACACCTTTAACATAATCATCATCTACCATACCTAGACAGATAAACAAAGTGAGCATGGTGAAATAACCAACTATAACGTGCCATATCTAGAAGATGCTCCTAAACTAGGTTTGTTCAAATAACATGACTACTATGATTTCCACCATGTCAAAGGACAAAAAAATGATAGGTGCTTAAGATTGTGACATTATATATAAGATATCATTAAATATGGTAATATCATAGTAGATTAACCACCGACTCGGGACGGGGTCCCAATGATAAAATGGGTATATTCAAAGATCCCTTTCCTAACCGTGGAGATAAAAATAACAACTAGTCGGATGACAACCAAGCTTCCAATGACTATAGGATTGTTTCCTACGTTTATACAACTAACGATAGTCCATTTGATTCCCTTATATGTTGTATTTGTTCATCTGATGAATAGGTGAATACCATTAGGATCTTAGAGAAGAGTTGTGATGTTGGTATATAAAATGCTAGTTTGATTATACTTGATCCCCTACCTGTTCCTTAGGAAGGCTAGTATAGCTTTTAAGAACAATTGGAGAAGACACTAGCTATGATTTTGATACTAGATCTCCTCAAAATATCTACTGCTCATAAGAACATATTATATAAAACACTTCAGAGTTCAGGAGTCTCCACAGATGTAGATCCCACATACCTTCAAGCGATGATTGCACAACATGATTCCAATGATCATATCACTTTTGATTATACTATAATCTCACGTAATGACCCAGAGCACAACCTACCCTTATACATAAAAGTAGTTATTACTCATCATAAATTCAAGTGAGTGCTTGTGGATGGTGGATCTGGTCTAAATATTTACACTTTGAAGCTGGTAAAATAGCTAGGAGATTCATAAATAAATCTATGGGATAAAACTATTACAATCACAACCTATAATAATGAGAGTGAGAGTCATTGAGTATTATAATAGTTCCGATTGAAGTAGGGCTGACTTGTCACGATACAACATTCTATTTACTTTACTTGGATCCCCCTTATAACATGTTCTTGGGACAACCATGGATACATAGACCATTCCCTCCACCTTCCATTAGTGTATCAAGATGTGTCATAGATGATAGATAATCACCATTCAGGGTGATCTAGAACCATTCACACATTATAGGGCATTACATATTTTTTCTCATTTAGATTATGAATGTCCTTCTATAGATATTGTTGTATTCTTGCAGATAAAAGATATAATGAACATTTGGATCTAGATATACTCAATCCTTGTAATAATAACTTTCCTTCATTGGTCAACCCTTTCTCATCATTGGAGGAAACATCTACAAAGTATGGACCAGGTGATCAATTTAATCTTAAACAAGCCCTATTGATATCATATCTTCGGTGTCACCTACGACACGTGGTAAACCCTAATTTCAATTAAAAATAACTTAGGATAAATTCCCTGAACCCTTTGAGAGATTCATTACTAGTTGTCTCTTATGCAAGGAAAATATGTTAGAAGATCATATCGAGGAGATTACCTAAAGGTACCATGGCATCATGTCATCAAGCTCCATAGTTTATCAAAGACCACCGCATGATGTATTTCATGGTCTATGATGGATTTAGATGTGGTATCAATGCACAAGGATGGTTAGACCCATTCCTATTCCTCATTTAAAATCAAACAAACATGGCCTATGAATTAGGCGTCATGATGATCCACCTTTTGAGATAAACGCCAGCTCTTCCAGAACATGAGGGTAGCTCATCTCATTCGAGATAGTGATACGAATTCCCAATGTAGCCTATAGGAGGATCTTGCATCCACAAAAATATTACCTAATTCAGATGTTTTTACCTTATCCAGATCCAATCGCCAACCCAATTTCAAATAGCCATTGTATATCTCGAACTTTTATATTAGGATCAACAATTTTATGTGCCAATCAATTTCTTTGAGAATGACAAGGCATTTGTATAATTTATGGAACTCAAGGATTTTATTCCGATTGGGGATCACAAGAAAGGATTTTCCATTAAATTAGATGCATGGACATACTTTGGAGAATAAGTAGAGATGTGTGGACATTTGAATAAGAAGGTTGTAAGAAAGAGTAATAATGGTTTAGAGAAGCCTTGTGGGACAAACAAGTGCAAGTCTCATAGTGAATTTTTTTTTAAGAACTAGTAGATTAAAAAAAATGAAGAACCAATAGAAAAAGATCTATACCCACTCAAACATGATGATGATCCACCAATGGAAGTTGATTTTACTCTTCCCCTAATCCTACAAAATTCAAGATGCTTCTAAAATACTTTTTGAAGAAATAATCAATGTCAATATTAGCTTAGAAGAGGAGCCTAGAATGATAAAGTTGGGAGCTTCACTCTCGGCCTAAGAAAAAAAGGTTTTGTGTAGGATTACTATGGGAATATGCAGATATGTTTTCATGGCCATACACGATATGACTAGTTTAGACCCAAAATTAGTCATGCATAATATTGTTATGCACCCAGCACGCTAAACCCATCAAGCGAAATTGAGAAAGATGCATCCAAATATTACACTTCTTATAAAAGAAGAACTAGAAAAACTATTATCTTTAGAATTCATCAAACCCATTGACTATTGATTGGATATGAATATAGTTCTAGTACAAAAGAATTCGATTGGTATAATAATTTTCACCAACTTCTATGACATCAATAAAGCATGTACCAAAGATGACTTTCCCCTTCCTAATATCAATATAAATTATTATATTTTATTAGTTAAAAATAAGTTAATTTAGGAAGGTGATTAGTGTGATTTTAGTAATTTGTTAAGTGACTTGATGAGGTGTTGTTGTGAACTAGATGAGGTGTGAGGGGATAATATCCATTTATATATTTTAATCATTTAAATAATTATTTTAGACTTTAGAAATATGATGGGATAAATTAATTTAAAAAAAGGGTGATATAAAAAAGCATCGCAAGTGTGTCATTTTTAGTCATGGGCTTGTTTAAGTTTAGGGGAACAAATTTTGGTGTCTACATTTGCCCCTTTTTCTAGAAATTTCTAGGAAAATTACTAGACAAAAATGATGAAAGAAAATTTTGTTGGTATGGGTGAATCCACTATAGTGTAATGCAGCAAGCGCCAAAGTGCATTTTTGTTTTAGAAAGGCTTGCCCTAATCGGAAAGGGTGCAAAGTGTGATGCTAGAGAACCAAGTGTTAGGGTGGCCAAAGGGCTCAACACCTATGGGCATATGATTCTTACTAGATAAATGGGGAAAAGGCCAAGTGATGGGGGCCAAAGGGCTCGTCTCCCATAGACATATGGTAAATCCCAATGTTGTGCTTTGTTTTTTCGAAAGGTTTCCATGGGCTAAGGTCCATTTCAAAGGCATGGCACACTTGTGCATATTTTGTCTTTTGTTTTATTTTAGCTTTTGTTTTGGCTTGATAAGGAAGGATAAAAAAATAAGGTAATCATCGACGATTTACCTAATCGTCGGTGATTGCGAAGATCACTAGCGATTGGGTTATGAAGAAAATCAGGGGTATAAATACCCAAATGGTTTGTTTATTTGTCATTTTATATTTGTATGTGAAAATGACCTGTCAGAGTGAAGGAAAAAATGTGTTTTTTTTTAGCAAAAAGGTGTCAAATTGCCTCATCTAGCCAAAAACGAAAGCCTTCTTCGCTGAGGTAGGCTATAATTATGTTTTAGTTTAGTTTTGTTGCATTTTAAAGGATTTTTTATGTTCTTATAAGGATTTACGAATGTGTTAATTCCTGTGGTAAAATTACATAAATCACTAGTGATTTATTCAATCGTTTTAGTGATTCACCTATAATGCAAATGCTTTGTGTTTTGTGTTTGAAAAATGTGATTTTTAGAAATGTGCTTAACTTGAGAGGATGTTTAGGATAATATTACACATGTTTTTTATCATACTTTTATTTTTTGATGGATAATTAATGGTATAAGTGATATCTATATCTTTATTAATGTTTTCTTTTGTTTTTTTGTTTTCACAGGTGGATGCCCAGTTGACCATACGAGACCGCATCCCCTTGATGCTAGATGAGGTGAGGAGGATCTATCTTATAATGATTAAATGCATCTTGAGGGTGTGGGGTTTATTGGGATGAGATATTAAAGGAGGTGCACAAGATGTCTTAGTTTGATTACCCATAGGAGATATGAGCATCACACTTGAGGATGTTCATAATATTACGAGGCTAATAGTGAGGGGAGAGCATTTTTATTGTATTTCAGATATAGAGAGGGCTGATACTATGCAGCATTTATATAGAGATGATGTTGTGGGTGTTAGATACACATTAGGGGTTTTTGACTATCAAGCTTTGTATGATGTTGATAGAGAGGGTTGGTCTCGGATGACCACGATGATGATTTGGATTTCATGTTTTGTGTTATCAGATTCAAGGGAGGTTGATTCTCATGGATGATGACCAGAGTGGTTGCAGAGATGATGGAGCACCATATTGTTTTTGAGTGGGTACCCACTTTACTGGCACATACATATAGAGAGTTGTGGGATTGGATGACCCACAAGTGTTATGGGATCAATGTTGGTTTCTTATTATATGTTGGGCACATGAGCATATTTCTATTTCTTGTCCATTCGTCTTACCTAGTGTTATTGAGGAGAGGAATCTAGGTTTCATGAGGTTGAGCTATAGTTTAGGTCGGAGGCAGGAAGCTCAAGGGGCCTACTTATTACATGGATTTGATTTTATGGTTACATGTGGAATATGTGATTTAGCATTCATGTGTTGAGTTTTATGATTGGCCTGCTTTTTTCAAGATCTATCATGTTTGGCTAAAAAGTAGGATACTTTGGTGTAGAGCCGTAGGGTTGGAGAGGATGAGATGATACACTTTAGTCGGGTGAGGAGATGTTTTGGGTTATTTAGGGTGTACCCTAGGATCCGATTTTATATAGATGGGATGATGGGGAAACTTATATCCCATGGGCAGTTGTGACTAGGCCATTAGTCATTGTTGATGAGCTAGGGTGATGAGTCTAGATGAGGATGGCATAGTATCTACCGGTTGATAATGTGGAGGTCACTCCTGATTTTACTATTTTGTGGTCTTTGTTCATTGTCGGGTTTTAGAGGGTGAGGGATGTGTAAAGAGAGTAGCGTAATTTGTTAGATAGGTGTGGGCTTGAAAAATGGAGGCATTGAGGAGAGGAGTGAGTGGAGGTGATGTAACCATAGGTTTATATGTTGGTATTATGATGACCAAGAAGGCCATACTGGAGGCCGAGAGAGACTCTATTTTCAAAGAGCGAGATGACTTGATAGGAGTGTGTGATACTCTCATTAGAGAAGAAGGATGGATTTATTGTAGAGCGGGATGACGGGCTTTAAACCCAACTTGTACATGTTTCTTATAAGAGAGACTGGTATAGGAGCTAAATATATACCTTTAAGAAGGCCTTGGGGATCACATGGCCTTCAATTTATGGGATAGAGTTATTAGCATTGTTAGACAGAGAGGGCCATATGTAGGATCTTCTGGTATGATTGTGGTATCTCATTATGAGGTTGTGAAGGAAGAGTGGGGCTATTATGTAGATAGGATCATCAAGAACTATTCCAATGCTATATTGTATGTTGATCACATAGTTGCCCAAGGGGCACCAAAGAGTAGCTAGTCCGAGTGATAGTGCGGCGAGTTATGGGGCACCCTCCTCGGAGACCACCAAGAGGGGATGACGGCATGCAAGAGGAGCCAGTTGTGTTATAGTGGGAGGAACTCTTGATCCTAGTTTGATGGAATTTACCATTTTACCGTAGGCTTATAGAATCCCTTTTTCCCATGTATGACATTATATTGATTATGTGGACATTTGAATTATATATATATATATATATATATGATGGTGTTTTTTTAGTTCTATGATAGACTCTTGATTTTTACATGGATGATATGGTTATACATTTTATCAAATGTGATGATGAGGGTAATTATGTTGATGATTATATGATTATATGATTTTGTATATGATGATGATGACTATGATTCTTTATGATTTGTTATCATGTTTATGATATCCTATGTGTTGCATGAAATATTTGTTGAATGTGTTTATGTTTATGTTTTGATTATGTGATTATCTTCTTAGAAAAATGTGAATCAAATTCAAAATGTAATATAAAGTAAAGTAAAAGTGGAAAGGAAATGCCCCATTCGATAATGCATACGTAATGGATTTCATAATGCTTGCACTTGTAGCCATTTAAAATGTTAAATGAGATTATCAGTGGATAGTCCATACTGATTATGGTGGTCTTGGATCTAATGGAAGAAAGATTGATATGTATACATGCTTTCTTCAGGAAAAAGGGTTCTCTTTTTTGAGAAAATTAAAGAGAATCAATGCCTTATTACTTTATGATAAGAAATATTATGAAGCAAAATAATAAATATAGGAAATTTGCTTATGGGAAATTGATCCATGTGGGAAGCTTTCTAGGATGCTCTCTCGATATTTTGATATATTTTAGAGCCTAACAAAATGGGAAGCCTTTTTCATGGGTAGCCATCCTTTGAGGGTATGGTCTACATTTTATATTTTTATTTAAATGGTCATCCTTTAAGGGATCAGTCCATGAAAAAATGGTAGTTGTCCTTTGAGGGATTGGTCTACACTTTTTTTGATAATTCAAATATCCATCCTTTAGTGGATCATTCTACTTATTATTTTGATTTTAACAAGAAGCATTTGTATGTATATTTTGACTTTATTTTGAGCTAAGAGCAAGACCCCAATAAATAATCCTATATAAGGAGAGGATAGATTTATAAGTGATATGTATTCATATGACCCATATATAAATGCAACGGTTTGGGAGGATATATATAAAAAGGTGTTTGTTGTTTACGATGGAATGATAAGGTTTGACCAAAAATATCGTCACGAAAATAAAAATCATTTACATTATAAAAGGTTACAAGTGTAAAGCATTTAGAGGCTCCTATTCATGTTTTCTCTGTCAGAGAGAGAAGCGAGACAATACACTCTTGACCCATATTTGTGAGTAATAAAGTAGGTACCAATCCAATTAGGGAAAACTTCCCATGTTTACTTCGTTCTAATTTAGTCACATTTTGATTTTCCTTAAGTAATAAGTCACCAATTTTAAAGTCACTTTATTTGACATGTTTATTAAATTCTCTACTAATGCATTGTTAATAAACTTGGTGATGTTCAATGGCAATTAAGCACTTTTCATCCAACAATTCTAGTTGTGCAAGATGATTTTGGTAGTATTCTTCATCAGGGATGAAATCCTTTAAAGATACACAAAGTGATGGGATTTGAATTTCTAAGGGTATGATGGATTCAAATCCATATATGACCAAATAATGTGTAGTGTCAATAGGTGTATGGAAACTAGTTAGATAAGACTAAAGGGAAAACATGATTTGAATGTTCCAATTCCTTCCTACATCATTTATAATTTTCATGAGGATTTTGTTAAGTGTTTTGTTGGAAGCTTCTGCTTGTCCATTTTCTTGAGGATAATATGGTGATGAGAATCTTAGTTTGATGTTAAATGTATCATAGAGCTTTTTAACTTCCATTTTTATAAGTATTTCCCATTTTTGTGATAAGCTTATGTGGAATGCCAAAACAACATATAATGTTTTGATATATGAATTTGATGATGGGTCTAGACTTTGTTGAAGTCAAAGGAATTGCTTCAACCCATTTAGTAAAGTATTCAATTGCAATGATGATTGAATGATGTTGTTGAGATGATTTTGGATTAATTTCACCAATGAGGTCTAACCCCCATTGAAAGAAACACCATAAGTCTTGAGTGGTTGTAACGATTGACTTGGGATGTGGATGAGATCATAATGGAGTTAACATTTAACACACTTTTCTATGTATGCACAACAATCTTTGGTAAAAGTGGGTTAGTAATAACCCATCCATGCAATAAATTTAATGATACCATACCATTGCCATTGAAATGGCCTCCACAAATGCCTACATGGAACTTCCTTGATTACGTTAGGTGATTCGTGTAACTTGAGACAATGTAGTAATACACCATCAAAACTACGTTTGTAAAGGATTCCCCTATGATCATGAAGCAAGTGACACATTGAAGGAAAGATCATTTAGTGCCTTGCGATAAGTCTAGTGGGATTTTAGATTCAGTAAGATAATCATATATTTGGGTATACCATAAATCCAATGGGTTTTCGTCAATAATGTTTATGGAAGGTAGCTCATTTTTATGTGAAGGATGATCTAATCATTGAATGACTACAAACATTTTAGTTTTATCCTTTGATTTCTCCATTTCAAAAGGGACAAGAGATCCTAAAGAAGCCATAGTGTTTACAAACCTGTTAAAGGACTATGGAATGGTTTGGATGGTATAATGATCAAACACGCCAAGGAGAAAATCAACAAAAACTTTATATTTTTGAAGTATTTTATTTTTACATTGGTATTCTCCTTTAACTTGACTGATGATGAGTTGTGAGTCTTCGTAGATTTCAAGACATGGACACCTAAGAGAATTGTGGTTTCAAACCCATGATTAAAGCTTCGTACTCTGCCATGTTATTAGTACACTCAAAATTGAGTTTGAATGATAATGGGATGGGAATGTTCTAGGGTGGTATGAAAACAATATCGGCTCCTCCTCCTTCTTGACATTTAGCACCATCAAAGAAGAGGGTCATTTTAATTGGGATGAAATATGATTCATAATCATCAGATTTGTTAATGTTATTGATGGATTCATTTGGAAAACATTCATGAGGTGGTTTGTTGTCTAAAAGAGGTGCTTCAGTGAGTTGATCAGCTATGGCTTGACCTTTAATAGATTTTTGTGGTATAATTTCTAAGTCAAACTCATTCATTAACATGAGCCATCGGGTTATGTGGTCATTATGATAAGGTTTAACATGCATGGCTTTAAGCGGATTAAAATTAGTGATGACGTATGTTTTGTGATTAAGAAGATAATGTCGTAGTTTGGAGGTGGAAAAATACAATGCACAACACAACTTTTCAACTTCAGAGTAGCATGTTTCGTATTCATGGAGCATGTAACTAATGTAGTATATGGCATGTTCATGACCTTGATTATCATGGTGAGAAAGCATGGCTCCTAGGGCATGCTCAAAGTGGATATATATAGGTAAAATGGTTCCCCATCATTATTTGGAGTGAGAACAAGTGGTGATAATAGATAATTTTTGATTTTGTCAAAGGATTTCTAAAATCAAAATCCCATTGAAATACTATATCTTTATGGAGTAAATGGTGGAATGGTTGACAATGGTCAAAGAGTTGTGATATGAAACATTGTATGGATTGTAACTTTCCTTGTAGACTACGTAATGGTTTGAGATTAGTAGGTGGAGGCATATTGATATTTCTCTGACCTTTTTGGGATTGACTTCGATTCCATAAAGAGATACAATGAACCCTAAAAGTTTTTTGGTAAGGATGTCGAAGACACACTTTTCAGATTCAAGTGAAGAAAGAATTGAATGAGGTGGGTGAAGATTGATTCAAGAACATCAAGATGATTTTTGTGAAATTTAGATTTTCCAAGGAGGTCATCAACGTAATCCTCAATAATTTTTGAATGAGGTCATGGAAGACATATGTCATAGCATGTTGATATGTTTCCCCTACATTTTTAGCCCAAAAGGCATGACACGATAATAAAAAGGTTCCCATGGGGTGATAAAGGATGTTTTATGTTGATCTTCAGTGCAATAATGATTTGGTTATAACCTGAAAAACCATCCATAAGGGAAATAATTTCATGGCCTATTGTCAGATCTACAAGCTGGTCTATGTTTGGAAGAGGGAAGTCATCTTTGGGACAAGCAAGATTGAGATCCCTAAAATCGGTGCGAGATGTGCAAATTTTTCCTGAAGATTTAGTTACTAGAGACAATGTTAGAGACCCATTGTGGATAATCAATGGGTATGATGAAATTAATGAGATAAGAGATGTTGTAACTCTTCTTTAACAAGGAGAGCTATACGTGGGTGCATTTTGTGGAGTTTTTATTTGACGGGTTTGGCATTAGGATATGTGATGATGTTATGTACGACCATATTGGGATCAATTCCAGGCATATCACCATATGACCAAGTGAAGGCCTAATGATATTTTGTTAAAAATGAGGTGAAGTCATGTAATTCTTGTGGATTGATACTTTGACCGACTTTGACTATGCGAGGGTCCTGCGAGGTTCCCAAGTTAACGTTGATAGTGGATTCATTTAGAAGAGCTGAGTTATGGATGGTAAATATTTCTTAAGAAAATGCATTCTTCAACTCCCATGTGAGAGAGAATTTCTTGATCATCTTGACACTGAAGGATATCTATGGTAGGTAAATCTTCTTCAACCATGTCTAGTGAAACAAGTGGTAATGATTTGATGGAGTTTCTTGATTGATATGTGAGTGGTCCTAAGGATATAATGTTGACTAAAAAAATGTTTGGTGGGATAGATACAGTGTCATCTGTATCTTTGGAATCCTTAAATTTGGTGGGTGATGATGATTCTAATCGAAAATGGATATGGGGTTTCTTGCTCGAAAGAAAGGGCTTCTATAGTCTCAAGGGTGAATTTTCTATAACCTAGGTCATTCTTCTCATATGGTTTGAGGGTGCATAAGACGGGTTGATCATGTATTCCTTTTCATAATGCCCAAGGCCAAATCCTTTCCATGCGCAATGGTGGAGGTACATATGAGAAAATTTGGGATTATCAAGGGATTTGAGATTTGACTTGAATGGTGTTACATGGTGTAATTTGTTGATTGGGATGGTGGTTTATCAAACCCACCATAAACAAGATTTGTTTTAAGGTATGTTGGCCCATAAGAGATAACATCTCCCACATCAGGACTCTACATGGGTTGCTTATTAGGGTGACCATATATTTTTGGTGATAGGATATAGTTAAGCATAAGAATATGATATTCCCAAAGAGTGAGGCATTTCATATCTTCTGTAATAGAGGAATCATCTAGTAGTTTTGAAGAAAGTCACGATGTGCTAGTGAATGTTTGATGAAAAGACTCGAGATATGGTTTTAGGTTCTACTAAATCATTTGGAAGATACATCATATAGTAGTCAACAAATGGATTCGGGTCAGTGGGGACCATGTAGGTCTATCCTTCGTGTTCGTACTTAAGGCATCAATGGAGAGTTGAAGGAATGCAATGCATGGTGCATATCCAAGGGTGTCCTAATAAAATATTATATTGGAACTCTCCTTTTATGATGTAGAAGAGTTTTGGTAGGGTTTTGACACCAAATTTAAGTGGTAAGATGATAGTGCCTAGTGTGGGTGTGATTGTGTCATTAAATGAGCGCAATAGGACTAGGGTTTGAGAAACAACCATGTTGGGTAGTCTAAGATGATCAAAATCTAGAGAGGATATAATGTTGATAGTGGCACCACTATCAATCATGACTCTTTTGATAGAGATATCATTGATTTGAGTAGTGATAAAAAGTGGTAAGTCATGGTCTTCTAGTCTAAGAGTGGGTATTTTAGATGTTTCAAAGGAAATTGTGGTGGATGCTTTCAGAGAACCTAAAAAATTTGTAAGAGGGGTTGAGTCATTAGTTGAGATAGTAATGGATTGAAGTGCTTCTATCATGGCTTGTTTGTAAGGTGGAGATGTCTGAACAAGTTCATAGAGTGACATTTTGATAGGGAATTGGTGTAATTGTTTAGTGGCTATTTTCTACAATGTGGTGAGAGGAAGAGGGGTGGTTTTTATTGAAATTTTGGCTTTAGATAATGATGGTTGATTAGGATCTTTAAGGGCTAATGAAATTGAGACGTGAGGTTTATCAGATGACATTGATGATTCTAGGTGGTGAGGTATAACAACAAGGTCATTTTCTTGTTTGGATTCAGAGGGTTTGTTGTTGTAATTTCGTGAGCATGTGGTGATGTGAACAACATTGATTTGATGATCGATGCTTTAGGATCAGACTCATTTGATGGTGTTGATGTTGAAGCTGGAGTTGGATGGGAAGGAAGAAAGAGTGAACTACCAATCTTCTAGAATCTTCTGATGGAAGGCTTTACAATCTTCTATGGTATGAACCTGGGTTCTGTGATAATCGTAAAAGGCATTAAAACTCATACTAGGCAAGGCCTCCACCCCGATGATTTGATGGCTTAGAAGGGGTAATGTGATTAGTGATTCTTGTAATAGATTATCCAAAATGGTAACATATCACCCTTTTGGGCCGAGTGCAACTGGGCATTAGTTTCTGACAAGGATAGGTGAAATGGATTGTTGGGTGAAGGTTAGTTTACTCGGTGGTCATGGAGGTCTCATAGCTTCTCTCTAAGGAATGGGAGACATGGGTCTTGTAGGTGGTGGTGCCTATAAGGACACTTGGGTTGTATGGGGATAAATTAACGAGAGTTAGATGTAGCTATCCATTGTGGGATAGTGGATGTAACGTAAGGGCTCACTACTGGAACATGATGAGAAGATTTTTCCTTGTAATAATGGGGTGATTAATGGGTACAAAGAAAGAGGGATCATACTAGGTTTCTGGATTAGGGTTTTGGAAAACATTTTGTTTAAGAGAACCTATGAGTCTCAGTTTTGGCACGACAGACGGTTCTTCAAAAGAAGGTCGACCCTTGGATGAAGAGGTGGGAGAAAATGTGGAGGACCATGGAAATGATAAGTTTCATCATAATGAGGAATTTTAAAGACTCGGAAAACACCCTATTTATTTGGTCCCTTTAAAGTCTTAGATGAGCTCGGTGTATCTATTGAATTTGATGCTAATGAAGGAAGGGGAGTTCAAATAATACAATTGATATAATCCACATGATTTTTAGAATTATTGATTTTTGTAGGTTGTTGATGATTGAGATTCTTGGTGGATTTAGATGGGGGTGAATGAGCTAAAAATATTTCTAATGGTACCATTTTTATGTTTGCAAATCTAGGAGAAGGTGTAGGTGTAGTAGTATTCGTTGATGTAGGCATGGATCCCGAGACAACATCGGGTAAAGGTGTGGGAAGGAGGTTAGTGGCAAGTTATGGTTCAATGACTGTGAATTTATTAGATGTTGGTATCAATTCCTAGGTGTGAATCAATAACTGAAAAGGATGTGGGAGTAGTTTGTAGGCTGATTGGAGTGGGTTTCTTATTTGTGATTGCATATTTGTTGGCCTCTAGGTGGGAATTCTTAGATTTTGTTTCACTAGGTAATAAAGTGGATAGAGAAATGGGTTCAATTTTTGTTATTGTGTTAATGGTGTGGACAATATTAGCTTGTGGTGATTCAGAGGATGAGGGATGATTTAGGAAGGGTTGTTTGAATATATCAAGGTTTTTGTTTGAAGGTGCATTTGGATTATCTAAATGGAGGTCACATTTATCAATCAAATCTTGAAGGAAATTGCAAAAATTACAGCTCTATGTCATGATTATTCACACAATGGAATTTTCAACAATCATTATCATGGTACCAAATGGGATTTGATACCGATATGTCAATAGGTCGAATGGGTGGTAATGATATGATGTTAGAAGCAAATAATTTGTCCAAAATCGCACTATAAGTCTCTTTTATGGGTGTGTAATTGCTGCTATTGATGAACTTGTTCAACAATAGGATTTTCTTTGGGAGAAGATTTGACCACAACGGTATTAGAAATTGATTTAGTTTTATTTGAATTGGATGTTGATTTAGGTGGGAACTCTACTTTTGGTTTCTTGGGGTGAAGCTTCATCGACCCATCTTCTAGAGCTCATAATTCCAACTTATGGGCCATGGTGAAGGATTCATCAAATGTGTGGAATGATTCGATTTGTAAAGTTGATGAAATGTGCTTAACATAAGCGCAAAAGAAAATATCAATCAATTTTTTTTGCGGTAATGTGAAGGATAGCTGATTGGTTACACCCCTCCAATGGGAAATGAAATCAGTGATGGATTCATCTTCAAATTTTTGATGGCATACAAATCATTAATGGTAATTTTACAAGCTATGTTTATGGAGAAATGATCTAAAAATAGTTGAGTGAGTTATGCAAAGGAAAATAAAGAATGTTGTGAAATGTTGTTGTACCAGTCCAAGGTAGGACCAACAAGAGACATAGGGAATGTTCTTAACATTAAGTCCTGATCATGGGATATCAAATAGCATGCATGGAAAAAATCATGAATGTGTTGCTGAGGGTCATATTTGCTGTAGAACTTAATAAAATTAAGAAGCTCCTAGTGCGGGGATATAGTTTGTATGTCACGAGATGGATGGATCCATTCATTGTAAACTTTATCATACTAGAGGTTATTTTTGGATGAGGACAAGGCATCTTCTAAACTAGATATGTGGCTTAGGAAATCTGGAGGGGTCTTCCCGAGCTTGTTAGCTAGGATGTTATGAAGACTAGGGTGAGTATGCTTGATGTTATTGTAAAATGTTGTTTTGGTAGTGATCTGAAAACCAAATTTAACTAGCAATTGTGCACTCACATTATTGTTGCTTTGTATTGATTTTCGATGTAAAATTTGAGCATTATATCCTTTTGTATTTTTAATAAAAGAATAAAAACTGCAAGTATTGTGCAAATATTGAAAGAAATGAAGAGGATTCACCAGCAATTTGACACAAGAATTGATAACGGAGTTCGGCGCTTGAGGCCTACGTCTCCGGGTCCGGTTGAATGGGACCGATCTATTAAAATCTTGAAAATAATTCTTTACAAAGAATTCTACAAAATTATGACCTTCTCATAGTCTTCCTCTGTCAAAAATAATAGGGGTTGCTTTTTACATCTCCTCCAAATTCCACTCCTAGCTCAAGTTATGAGCATTACAATAATTTTACACAGTCCCGAATACCATACAAATATAATATACCTCCTTTTATATTGTTTCCAAACAGTTGGCGCATTGGTTAGGCACCTATACTTTTGGATGGGAGGTCAGTTGTTCCAATCCCCTCCACTTCTCCTCCTTCTCCTTAGGCGCATTTTAAGTGTTTTATCCCACATTGTGGGGTGTTAAAAATGGTAAGCATTTATAAATGCATGGAGGCGGTTTTGAATTGGCTTAAGAGCCACCTATATGCTTATGTGGAGGGCATTTCTTGGGATAGCGCATGGTTTGATTTTTAGGCGCTAAAACTCAGCCAAGGATAATGCGTGGTTAGTTGGATAATGAGTATGCGTGGACAGTGGTATATGCAATGCATGGAAATTAATAAAAAATGTGTGGAAATGGTAGTTAATAACAAATAGGCGTGGGAAATTTGCATAATTTAAATAATGCATGCCTAAATGTCCCACATGCATGGCGCAAAGGCAATTATAGGAGTTTATATACACAAGTTGGTTTAATGATTAAATGAGAAGGAGGCCAAGGCACCCCTCCATAATCGAGTGTGTCGAACCTGGCTGAGGGCCCCCACCAGTAAATAGCGGGTCCATTTGTCCGAGAACGAGTGTCCAAGACCGGCATTCCAAAACCCATTTTTTTAGTACGTCACACAATTCATCCACGTGTCGCAATATAATCAAAACACTTGGCGAGCGTGCACACGTCCAACCTGCACAAAACTCCAAATTTTGCCAGTTGCCCAAAAATTTCAGCGGGCTATAACTTTTGCAAATGAGCTCCGTTTCCTGCAAACAAGATGTCGTCGGAATCGTATAATTTTTCTCCACGCTTTAAAAATGACTGCAACTTATTCTGAGAAGATCTTAGATCGGTGTTTCTCTGTGAGGATCCTCTGGATCATTCCTCCCCACTGAGAAACTTTTGGACCCCAAAAGTCAACCTAATTGGTGAATAGGTGAGGGTATTTCTCCCTCACCTTTCCGGTTTCCATCCATTTAGCCTTGTTTGGATGCATGCCTTTGAACCCAACACGAAGATACTCAATATCACCCCTTCACGAAGTTCTTACTTTCCTATCCAAAATGATGTCTTCCTGCAACTCATCAAGATACTCAGGAGCAAAATCATCAATGGAAGGCATAATGTTAGAATCATCATGATCAACAATCATAGGTGGTTCATACAATCTTAAATTCTCAACATTTACAATTGAGTAGATTTGCATATATGGAGGTAAATCTAACTGGAAAGTGTTGTTACCAATTTTTCCAATATTTGGAATGGACCATACCATATAGGTTTCAATTTTTTACCTTCACCTGTCAGTCTTTCCTTGCTGATGTGAAGCCAAACTGAATCACCAACTTTGAACTTGTGATCAGTTCTATGTTTATCATGCCTAGCTTTGTACTTAGCCTGGCTTTTCTCCAATTGTTCACGGACATACTGATGAACCTGTTGTATTCTCTGCACAAATCTTTTAGCCTTGTCAGAATCACTTGCACCATTAACAACAGTTTCATGTCCATAATATATATCTAATGGAGAATTAGGTAGATATCCATAACAAGTCTCAAATGGAGACTTCAAAGTAGAAGAATGTAAGGCACGATTATAAGCATGTTGCACATAATAAAGATGTTCATCCCACAATTTAGGATGTTTGTTACTATAGCCCCTAAGTAATTGTACCACTGTGCGGTTTACAACCTCTGTTTGACCATCAGTCTGTGGATGAAAAGCAGTGCTCTTTTTCAGTTTTGTGTCCATTAACCCCCACAATGTTGACCAAAATTCCCCAAGAAATCTAGAATCCCGATCAGATATGATTGAAGTAGGTAAACCAAAATGAACCCAAACAAACTGAAAGAATAAATGTGCAGTTCCCTCACCAGTTATTTGTTTAGTACATGGAACCAACACACACATTTTGCTAAATCTGTCCACTACCACATATAAGTAATCATGTTTCTTCCGTGTCATGGGCAAGCCTCCTACAAAGTCCATGGAAACACTTTCCCAAGGCCGTGTTGGAACAGGAAGAGGAGTGTAAAGTCCTAATTTCCTGTTACTTGGCTTGCTTGTGGCACAAAGAACACATCCCTTAATATACCGGTTTACATGTTCATGCATTCTAGGCCAATAGCAATATTTTTGTAAATGTGCAACTATCTTACTAACACCAAAATGCCCTGAAATAAGAGAAGTATGTGCTTCCCTAATCATATGCACACGCTCATTTTCTGGAATACAAAGTTTTCCAGAATGATATAACAATCCTTCATGCAAATGATAATCTTTTTCTCCTACTTGTTTCCCACTTACTAGATCCTCATACACTTCTCTAAAATCAACATCATTTACATATTGTTCCTTGTAACTAACATGAGCCAAAGAACTATGCGTTGCAAAAGGATAGATGCTACTACCATTGGTGGTCTGGATAACATGTCGGCAACCTTGTTTTGAATACCTTTTTTATACCTGATTACAAGATGAAATTGTTGCAAAAATCCCATCCACCTGAAATGTCTAGACTGCTGCAATTTGGTTTGTGTTTGTAAGTATTGAAGCGGTTGATGGTCAGTATGGATAATTGTTTCTTTTCCCATTAAATAATGCTTCCACTTTTTAACACTTTGAACCAAAGCATACAACTCTTTATCATAAGTTGGATAGTTTCTTACCGCACTTGTAAAGGTTTCTGAATGGTAACACACTGGTCGTTTGTTCTGCATCAAAACTGCCCCCATTGCGTAGTCACTAGCATCCATCTCAATCTCAAATGAATGTTGTAAATCCGGAAGTGCCAAGATCGGAGCGGTACTTATCTTCTCTTTCAGTGTATCAAATGCTTTTTGTTGTTTTCCTCCCCATTGAAAGACCTGTTTAATACTTGTCAAAGCATGCAAAGGAGATGCAATATATGAGAAGTTAGCAATAAATTTCCTCGATCTTGAAGCTGCACCTAGAAAACTTCTAACTTTGGTCACATTTGTGGGTCTAGGCCATTTCACAATAACCTCTATTTTTGCAGGATCAATTCTCAATTCTCCATTTCCTACAATATACCCCAAGTAAATTAAAGATGTTTTTCCAAATTCACATTTTGACATCTTCAAATACAATTTCTCTTTCCTTAGTGCATCTAAGACTTTCTGGATGTGTTTAACATGTTCATCCCATGATTTATTGAAAATAAGAATATCATCTAAGTAGACAATAATGAAATTATCAATGAATGGTCTAAAAATTTCATTCATAACTCTCATGAATGTTGCCGGTGCATTGCACAAACCAAAAGGCATCACTAACCATTCAAACAATCCTGTTTCATTTTAAAAGCAGTTTTCCAAACATCACCTTCTGTAATTCTTACTTGGTGATAACCACTTCTTAAGTCTAACTTAGTGAAATAAATTGCATTCTTAATTGATCCAGTAAATCATCTATTCTAGGAAGAGGGTAATGATTCTTTATAGTAATCTTGTTTAAAGCACGGAAATCAACACACATTCGCCAAGTGCCATCCTTCTTAGGAACCAATATAATTGGTGAACCACATGGGGATGTACTTGGATGAATTATACCTTGAGCCAAAAGTTCCATTACCTGTCTCTTGATTTCCTCGTTCTCTACTACTGACAACTTGTACATTCCGATATTGGGAAGAGGTGCATCCTGAAGCAACTGTATCTCATGTTGAACCCCTCTTTTGGGAGGTAGACCCTGTGGATCCTGAAAAACATCATCAAAATGAGAAACAATTTTTACCAATTCATCCTTATGTTTTAGATCGCAAGTCTCAAAAGCCATCTCATTTTCTTTTTCCTTGGCTTTGACCACCATGAGCACAAAACTTTTGCTTGAGTTTACAAGCCTTTTCATTTGACTGTGAGTTACAAGGATAGATTATTCTTTTCATGGTGAGCTCTAATAATAAACTCAATTCCATCCTTTACAAGAAAATATTTATTTTCTTCCCTATAGAAGATTGCTTTACGATCATACAAATAAGGACTTCCCAAAACCACCCCACAAATATCCAAAGGAACTACATCCAATTCAACCTCATCTATAAACTTTGTTGTAATGGAAAATCTGAAAGTACAAGTTTTAGTTACCTGCAGTTTTGCATCATCACAAACCCAGCCCAAAGGATAAGGCTTGGGATGTGGTTTAGTTTTGAGTCCTAGTTTCTTAACAACCTCCTCAGAAATTAGATTAGCTTGAGATCCACTATCAAAAAGAGTATCAATTTTCGTATGCTTTGAAATTACTCTAATGTGGAAAAGCTCATTTCTTTTCTTATCATCAGGTATAGTTTGTTTACTAGAAGAAGATGCAACATCTGTAGTGCTATTGTTGGAAATTGAAAGAGTTGATTTACCTTGTAAACTCATAGTTGTGATTTTGGTTTCATCACGAATCGGAACCAAGATCATGCACTACGGTGTTTGTTTTCTTTTCTTTTCCTTTCTTAACCATCCATTTAGGCTTCTTTTAGGATGTAATTTCCAACATTTAGACTCATCATGGTTTTTTTTACAATGATTACAAAATGGTTTTTCATCTTCCTTCTTAATGAGTAGAGTTTGTTTTATGCTTACCCTTTCCTTTTCCTTGTTCTTTCGAACCTTTTCCTTGATTGCTTGTTCTTGATTAAAAGAAGAGAAAGAGGACTCCTTTTCATTTTCCCTCGTGCTTCCGGATGGGTTGCTTGAACACATACTTTGCATCAAGATTAGTAGGACCTAAAACAAGTATCATATGCCTTAGATAACTATGTAATCCACCAATATATTTGAGTAGTGTTTCTTACGTGTTTGGGAAATTCCAGAATTAGAGCCCTTTTCCTAAATTCTTGTGTGTATTCTTGAACACTTTGTCCCTTAGTTTGTCTTAATGTTTGCCAATCCATCATAGCTTGTTGCTTATAACCAAGAGGATAAAATTGTTGCCTAAGATTTGAAACAAATTCAGACCAAGAAGTGATTTCTATACCTTTGTTTTCTTCCACTTCTGAAGCTTACTCTCCCACCAAATGAGTGTTGTGCCACCCATCGAAGAGTTTCGGATGAATATTTGCTTCATCATCAACAATTCTCTGAACCCTACAATATACTTCTATTTGCTTGACCCAGTTATCCAACTTCTCTGCATTTAGCTCTCCAGTATACATAGGCAATTCAAACTTGATATCTAACTTTAATGAAAGAAAATCAGATTTTAAAGAGTCTCTTTTTGGAATGTCAGAACTAGAGCTTTCTTCTTTCTTACCTTCTCTAGTTCCCTTTTCCCTTTTCCTATCTTGGTACATTTCTTCCACCATTTCCTTCATTTGTTGGAAGGATTGACGAAAGTTTTGTTCCACTTCCTCTCGATCCGCCATTGTAGGACTTCGAGATCATCTGGTACCAATTTTGGGATCTCCTTCAACTAACTCTCCTTCACCCTTCTTAGATCGAGACCTTGTTAACATCCAACACACAACTTGCAATCCAAAACACGTTAAACTAAACCAAAAATCAGTCAAAACCAGCTCTGATACCAATGATCTGAAAACCAAATTTAACTAGCAATTGTGCACTCACATTATTCTTGCTTTGTATTGATTTTCGATGTAAAATTTGAGCATTATATCCTTTTGTAATTTTAATAAAAGAATAAAAACTACAAGTATTGTGAAAATATTGAAAGAAATGAAGAGGATTCACCAGCAATTTGACGCAAGAATTGATAACGGAGTTCGGCGCTTGAGGCCTACGTCTCAGGTCCGGTTGAATGGGACCGATCTATTAAAATCTTGAAAATAATTCTTTACAAATAATTCTACAAAATTCTGACCTTCTCACAGTCTTCCTCTGTCAAAAATAATAGGGGTTGCTTTTTACATCTCCTCCAAATTCCACTCCTAGCTCAAGTTATGAGCATTACAATAATTTTACACAGTCCGAATACCATACAAATATAATATACCTCCTTTTATATTGTTTCCAAACAGCTGGCGCATTGGTTAGGCGCCTATACTTTTGGATGGGAGGTCAGCTATTCCAATCCCCTCCACTTCTCCTCCTTCTCCTTAGGCGCATTTTAAGTGTTTTATCCCACATTGTGGGGGCGTTAAAAATGGTAAGCATTTATAAATGCATGGAGGGTGGTTTTGAATTGGCTTAAGAGCCACCTATATGCTTATGTGGAGGGCGCATTTCTTGGGATAGTGCATGGTTTGATTTTTAGGTGCTAAAACTCAGCCAAGGATAATGCGTGGTTTAGTTGGATAATGAATATGCGTGGACAGTGGTATATGCAATGCATGGAAATTAATAAAAATGCATGGAAATGGTAGTTAATAACAAATAGGCGTGGGAAATTTGCATAATTTAAATAATGCATGCCTAAATGTCCCACATGCATGGCACAAAGGCAATTATAGGAGTTTATATACACAAGTTGGTTTAATGATTAAATGAGAAGGAGGCCAAGGCACCCCTCCATAATCGAGTGTGTCGAACTTGGCTGAGGGCCCCCAGCCAGTAAATAGCGGGGTCCATTTGTCCAGAGAACGAGTGTCCAAGACCGGCGTTCCAAAACCCATTTTTTTAGTACGTCACACAATTCATTCCACGTGTCACAATATAATCGAAACACAAGCGTGCACACGTCCAACTCGCAAAACCCCAAATTTTTCTAGTTGCCGAAAAATTTTAGCGGCTATAACTTTTGCAAACGAGCTCTATTTCCTACAAACAAGATGTCGTCGGAATTGTATAAATTTTCTCCACGCTTTAAAAATGACTCCAACTTATTCTGAGAAGATCTTAGATCGGTGTTTCTCTATGAGGCCTGGATCGGGTAGGGAATGTTTGTTTGAGGGATGTTTTGATGATAAGAGAGGTTAGGTTGATAAGGATTATTTTGTTGTGAAATGTTATATTGTGTGGCACTATGTTGCGTAATATTTTGTTGAGGTGCGTACTATTGGTGAGGAATGTTTTGTTGAAGGTGTTCTTCGATAAGGAATGTTTTGTACTAGGATGTTTTATGATGAGATATTTTCCTAAGGGATGTTTCATTGGGGGAAAAAACCATCTTGGAAAGCACTAGATTGTGAAGTTTGAATGTACTGGTATGGTGTTGATATTTGCATAAGAGGATGTGAATATGTGGGAATGTTTTGGGGTGGTGTATAAAAAGCGAAAGATAATGGTGAGTGTTGTGGGATATTCTATTGTTGGATGTTTTGCAATGGTATGGAATGTGGTAGACAAATCAAAGGTTGAGAGGGTTGTGGCATGTATTGCAAGGTGGGATGTGTTCGGAAATGGAACTGGTGTTAATCATTGGTGTTGTTGAAGGGATAGACATGGTAATATTTTGGATGGGGATGGTAGTCTGTTGAGATAATACAAAAGTAGAAAGAGGAACAAAACTTAATGATGATGTTGGTACATGTGAGGAGACCGAAAGAGCCATCATGGAGGTAATGGTATTATTTTGGGGAGGTGTAGACCCTATAGAAGGACTAGATGAAGACATGAATTGTTAGGAATAGATGTTTTGTGATGAGATCATATGAAGATCAAAGAGATGATCTTTGAGGAAACTTCGATGCTTTAGGTTAACTTACAAAAGGTTTTTCATGTAATGTGTCAAATGGATTCATAGAGCTAGTAGTGTTTTGAGATTGACTAATGCTTAGCATTTCGGATTGAGCTGAAGTATCAAAAAAAAACTGCTGAATAACGGGTTCTTGGTTTTTCTCAATGAGTTATACAATTGAGGTTAAAGGTTTGTGAGCATGTGGAAAAAATTGTGGTGTGAATGAATGCATTAAGAGAAATAGGATTTGAATCTAACATCTCTTCAAAAATAGGATCACCCCCATTATAAAATGGGAGTTTGGTGCAATGGGAGAAAGCCAATGTTTTGAATCATTTCTATAAAGAATTCATCCATGGTACTGTTGCGGAGAATGAAAGGATTGTTGTCTAGTTTCATTGTTATAACCAGACCCTACTTCACTCCATGTTTGTATGTCAGAAAAGGGATTGGATGTGTTTGTTTGATAAAGCAATTCTTGTGGCTGCATAGGTGAAGAAATTTTTACTGGGAGTGGTGTAGTGCAAAGTGGGGCTTGAAGTTGAAATACAAGTGTTGAGGTAGACATGTTTTCAAATAATTGATTACGTGCTTGTTGTCTAGTAAGTACCATAATAAACAAACACACACAAAACACAAAGCAAGTGATTAATAACTAATCTTGTTAATTATCGAACAAGCAATGACAAACATAGTATTTATTCTTATGTTGTTTTAATTATGAAAGAGGAAATTTGTAAAAAGGGGTTATAAGGGTCCTTAGATATGGCTTTCTAAAGATGGTTTTAGGTGTGTTTAAAGGAGGATTCATTGATATACTCGAAGGTATGTGAGGCACTAATTGGTACTGTTGTTGGTACATGTGTGGTATTGGGGTCTATCGCCTCAGTTCACGGTCCCACCTTTGTGATAAGGGAACTAGTTCTTTAAGCCAAAATATACTAATAAGAAGATGTTTATACTTGTCCAAAACACCGAGTTGGCCTCCCATTGGGGTGATGAAATCACAATTAGTTTCACCTAGGGGGAATTGTTTTAAATTTTTTTGATGTCAAAGTGGTTTGGTTGTGTGGGGGAAGAAATAAGTGAATGCAACAAATTTCCTTCCTAATTAGACTATGTGATCAAGAAGTATGTGTTAATTCATTTTAAATCCCAAAATGAGATGTTGATTTCGATGAGGACAAACAATCAATGATGCAAGATGGGAAAAAAGGAAGGGTGTTATAGACTCATCATCAAATTGCTCCAATATATATAATTTTTATTTTTAGCAATTTTAAGTCATTTATTTAGCAAATCCGTAAAATTAGAGTTTCCAAAGATGAAAAACCTGTGATTTTGTTAAAAACAACAACAAACGAAGGAAAAAAAGATTGCAAATTGATGAAATTTGTTAGAGAAAATTAAACAAAGAGAATCGCAAGTGATCAAGCCAATCGCTAACAATTGGATCGGTGGAACTTAGTGTTAAAATGATGATGAAAATGACAAATTTACAAGGGGTTGGGTCCCATCGTGCATGCCTAAAAGTCTCGCATGTTTTTTACCTGGTTTTCTTGAAGTTTCCAAGGGGTAACAACTGAACTCAACCTTGATATGGTGGGGTTTTGGGATACCCATGGATGTTGATTATGTTTTTGTGCACCATGTTTAGAAACAATCAAAACAAGTCTTTGCACTTGAATAAGACTCATGTAATCAAAGCTACAATGTTATGTTAAGACAAATGTTATTGATCAAGATGAAGCACTCTGATCTTTATTTAATACATATAGTTGTGTATATAAAATAGCTTGCTAAACAACATATGCTTATCACTTATTTAAGTACATATATGATTTGAGAGTAATTAATGATTAAATCCACAAGTCAGATTCTCGATTAGTATAAATATTTTCAAATGTCTTAAGGGTGAAAAATAAAGCATTATGACTTGATAAGGTATTGTAAGGTTGTTTTGTAGGTTTAATAAGTGTGTGTGTGTGTGTGTGTAGTGTGTCATACGTCAAGTATGTGATACAAAAATCATTAAATATGTACAAATGTTGTAAAGTGCCTAGTTTTTCTAATGAAGGCACATAATGAGTTGTCATGATTCTCAAAGGGAAGTTATGCATCTAGAAGGTAAGATGGAAGTTCAAGAGTCACAAATGGTAGTTAGGAATCATAAATTAGGAGTTACATGAATGAAACAAGTGAATATAGGAAGAGGAGAGGTGAATAGGAAGATTCATTCCTCATGGAAGGAGGAAAGGGAAACTAGAATGAAGAATGACAATGTAAAACGCTTGATATGAATGCATAGTATTTGGTTATGAAAACTTTGTTTAAGCACATATATGAGTTTTCTTGTGAAGTATAATTATCTTCTTATTGGTATTACTATCATGAGTGAATGGTATTATTATTTTTGATTACATGCTTCTAAACCTTGTTTTAGGTAGGATGCACAAATTGTGTGTGAAAGGTAGATAATTTGACTCAAACAATTTAACATAACGTTTTTATTTTAACTCAAAATGAATTGAAATTTGGACCATAGGAGGATAATATCATTTTTAAGATGATTTTTGAATGGTTTTTCTTTATTATCAATATTTTTTGAGTTATGAAAAATTTTCCTAGCTTGACAGAGGATGCCGACAAATTATTTGTCAACATATATGTTTAATAAGATGAATGATATCCCATGATTTAAAGATTTAGGTCCTTAATTTTAGAGGATATAATTTTTCAATAATTTTGCAATTGGTTATTTAATATTTTGTGATTTTACCTTTCTATGAAAATTTATGAAAATATCTCGGTCAGACTAATCTTAGGCATGGGTTAAGATCCTCAAATGCATAGTAAGGATTAAGTTTGATGGCATGAGGATTATTTATTGGTTCAATGTGTGATTGAATTTATTTTCTCTACATCCTTTGGTATCAAATCTTGGTATTTATTTTTGAGTGACAATTGATTTTTATTTCTAATAAGAAATTGTGATGTTGTTGTGTTTGTAAAGTGATAGGTGAAGAGACAAGGATAGGGATGGACCAAGAATAACTAGTGGTGGAGTTGGTGAAACTGATAGGGAAGAAGAGAGAAAAAAGAGAGAGAGAGAGATAGGAGAAAATAAGAGTAGATATATGGATAGAGGAAGAGTTGAAAGCATTAAGAGAATATGTACATAAACTAGAAGAGGTGATAATGATGAGAGACCATATAGTAGTGGGATATGTCATGACAAAAAGGGTAAAATGGAATATAGATCATATTTTCAAGAGGAACCAGAGGCTACAGTTGAAAAGGATTGTCCGTGAAGAAGAAGAAAAAGATGAATCAAATAAGGAAGCATGCAAACAAAGAAAATAAAGAAGAATTCAAGGAAGTTGTGCATGAGAGCATTCAGAGGATGGATGAAGAAAATGAAGATGCAGCATCAATATATCAGTCCATGAATAAGGTAAGTGAACCATTTCAAATACAAAATCAAAGTTGTTTAAATGTAAATATTCAAGAGTGTGAAAAGGTTAAGTTTGATAATCTTTTGAATAATGAATATACGTGCAAATTGAATGTTGAAAAGAAATAAATGAGTCTAGTAAATTTTATTTTGATGATGGAACTTAAGAGATTATTATTGAGAACTACCTAACAAGGTTAAATAAAATGAGCAAAATCAAGGAAAATTGACAATGTAGAGTATGGAATAAGTAAAGAAGAAGGTGAAGAGGTCTTAGATGAGGCCTTAGACATGTTTTTATATTTTGACTGCACTAAGAGAGGTATAATGCATAAGAAATTATTTGAGAAAGAAGATTAAGAGAAGAAAGAGATGAGAGGAAAAGAGATTCATGCAACACTTGAGGAAGAGAAACAAGAGAAAAGTGAAGATAGTGAAGAAAGAGAAGAGAGAGATGGAAGTGAGAATGAAGAAGCTCATGATGAAGAGATTGTGGACCTAGCAAAGGGTCTAATGGAGGAAAAATTTGTTGACGAGGAAGCGAGGATGGTGAAAAGATGTAAGATGAAATTTTTGGGCAGCATACTATCCATTTAAGGAAGGAAAATGATGGAATCATGTCGAACAAAGGATATGAAGAGGTGGAGAACATTCTAAACCATTAAAAGTAATGCATTTTTTTTTATTTGTGTTTAATTTTACTAGTAAAAATGATAAAGGATTTAAAATGATAAAGATGAAGAAGAAGATCAAGTAGGAAAGTAGCCATTTCAAAGAAAATTTAAAGCTAAATAACCAAGTATGGGATCCATGAGGTCTTAAAGTTAGAAAGGAAAGTGACAAAATAGAAAGAAGAATAAAATCATACAAGGAAGATGAATGTGTTAATATCTAAGCAAAGGACATGGGTTATTTTTATTCTCCTTGGGAGTATGATGTGAGGGCATTAGTGAAATACTACAAAAGTTAAATTTTACTTGTTATGAGTTCAAGGGATGAGTTAGGAGGCTAGAGAGGGAGTGTCAAACTTTGAATTTTTGAAATTTATTTCCTTCCATTGATTTTGTGTTCAAATGTTTCAATGGTGAAAATGAAAGGATTGTGACTTGATAAGGTATTGCAAGGTTGTTTTGTAGGTTTAAGGAGTGAGTGTGTGTAGTGTCATAGATAAAGTAGGTGATACAAGAAACATTAAATGTGTATAAATATTTTAAAGTGCCTATTTTTTCTAATGAAGGCATATAATGAGTTGTCATGATTCTTGAAGGATAATTGTGCATCTAGAAGGAAAGATAGAAGTTGAAGAGTCACAAATGGTATTTAAGAATCATAGAGGAGTTACATGCTTGAAAATTTTGAATATAGGAAGAGGGGAGGTAAATAGGAAGATTCATTCCTCATGGAAGGAGGAAAGGGAAAGTAGAATGAAGAATGACAATATAAAAAGCTTGATATGAATGCATTGTATTTGGTTATGGAAAACAATTTAAGCACATATATGAGTTGTCTTATAAAGTATAATTATTTTCTTGTTGGTATTATTGTTATGCATGTTATTCTCATGAGTGAATGGTAGTATTTGTGTTGATTACATGCTTCTAAACCTTGTCATAAGTAGGATACCCAAACTATGTGTGAAAGCTAGGTAATCGTTTTCGAACTAGTCAACATACATTTTTGATTTTAACTCCAAATGACCTGAAATTTGTACCAAAGATGGATAATATCGGTTTTCAAATGATTTTAAAATGTTTTTCCTTGATGTTTAGTATTTTTGAGTTATCACAAATTTTCCTAGATGGACAAGGGATACACACAAATTATTTATCAAAATATGTATCTCAAAAGTTGAATTTATATCCTATTTTTTAAAGAGTTAGGTCTTGAAATTTGGAGTGTAGATTTTTGCAGGAATTTTGTAAGTGGGTTTTAAATATTTTGTGATTTCACTTTCTTAGTAAAAGTAATGGTAAAATTTCAATCGATTGTTCTTAGGCTTGGGTTAAGATCCTCAAATACGAGTAAGGTTTAAGTTACTCTGAATGAATCTTCTTTATTGGTTGGATGTGTGAATGAATCTATTTTCTCTGCATCAGGTGATGAGTGAACCTCACTCAAATAGGCCATTTTCTGGGAAAGAAGTTCTAAATTATCAGTTTGGGACAAGATTTTCCCAAATGAGTTTTGCAGAAAACTAAATTATCATTATGACCAAACATGAATTTTTGAACTATGTGAGGATTTTTACGATCTTTAAAAATTTATGTACATGATTATTTTTGTTCATTTTAAAATTTTATGCCACAAAGTGATAAATGGTCAAATGTGGTTCATTTATGTTGATAAATGGTCAAAGTGCGCATTTATTTGGGGAAGTTTCATCATGTAGTTTGTAGAGATCATCTTAGGTGAAGGCCTTACAATTAATGTTGGAAGGAGTTCGAATATGTTTAGGTAAGGTAATCCAGATATATTTCAATTGGTATGATTTTGGTATCATTATGAGTTGATTTGGTTTGGTTTTGGGTTCATTTATAAGCAATAAGGATTCTTACTTTTCAAGATAGAAATGTTTTTATTGAAAGAATGAGTTTATTGGAGCATGCAATGGATGAGTTGAAGTTTAATGCCACCTGTAATGTTAATAGTCATGTAGTTTTAACCTATTGAATCAATTTTGAGGTGTTGAAAGTGGCAGCAATGGTGTTAACCAATTTGGTTTTGTAAAATAGGTTTTTAGGGAGCTTGATTTGTTGAAGGAGAAAGTTGATGTGCTTTTAACAAGTGATAGTTCTATGACCTCTAACTTTCATTAAAAAAAATTGAATATTATTGTATTTCCATTGAGTGGTCACATTCTATATTTTAGTGTATCTTAATTGGTATTAAGGCCCAAAGGTAGATTCAGTTCTAGAAATAGTTGTTTGGTTCATGTAAATTGAGACCATGTACGATATTTAAATATAGTATTATTCATTTTTTTGTTATTTCTAGAGCTTTACTAAAAATATTTTTGTTGGTAGGGTATTTTTCTCATTCCTACGAGGAGTATTTAAGGATTTTTGGTGCATGGAAAGTGGCTTTTGGCTAGACCCACATTCTTGGGTCACTTGTGATTGTTGTGATAAATTTTATGGGATGTTTTATATATGATGATTTTTTTAAAAAGGAGGGAAACCGACTTCATTTGAATAATTTGAATCAAGAAAAAGCAATAAAAGCATAGTTTTGGGTGCTTTTGTGAGCTAGTTGAGTGAGTGCAAGTGTGACCAGGTGTAATTTTTTTAAGGTGTATGAGAATTATTTGAGAACTAATAAAATGTATGACAGGTTAAATATTTATAGAAATAATGTGTGTAATATTTTTATTCTTTGAGAAGTGAAGAAAGAGAAAGATAGTGCAAGTTTGAAGACTCGAGGTTTGATGAAGGGTTTGAAAGTGTTGTGAGATGAAATTGTGATTTATATCAGCTGTGGAAACAACAATACATTAGAGGTATTTTCATAAGGTGGTTGAGTTGGTGCTTGATTATCTTTGGGGGTGGTATCCTCCCTATGGAGTTTTTCTTGAAAAACTAGGATTTGGTGCTCTGTGTAGCATTATAGCTCTACTAAAATAGGGGTTGGTGCTCCTTGTGGGGTTTTTGCCTCACTAAATTTGAAACATATCAACATAAATAATGTTTTTCAGAGGTTTTTCTTCCCCATGAAGGTTTCTCACTCATGTCTTGTGTCTTGTGTTGTTTCTCTTGTTCATGGTTCATTGCAAATATGATATTTGATAGAGTCAACACATTAATGGATGGCTATGTGGTTTTATGTTTTGAATAATCAATCTAAAATATGATATATTTTTTTAAGGATTGATTCACCTCCGTCTCAATCCATTGTTCTTCCAAAATTGGTATCAAAGTAAGTATTTTTGGAGATGTTTGATCACTTTAAAGGAGATCCTTGAAGCAAAAAAATGGTGAGTGGTTCCTCTACTCAAAAGGTACCATTGTTTGATGGAACAAACTATACATTTTGGAATCTTAGGATGAAGACTTATTTTATGTCTCAAGGGTTTGATGTTTGGAAAGATGTGGAATATGGATATACTCCTCCTACTACTCCTCCTACCAGTAAAGTAGACAAAGAGGCATATGAAAACAAATCTAAGGTCTTTAGTGATATCATAGATGGTCTTGGAGAATCTTAGTTAGGAAAGGTAATTCATTGCAGTCAAGTCAAAAAGAGGCTTGGGCTAAAATACAAGTCTTGTATGAAGGTGACTCAAAGGTAAGAATTTCCAAGCTTCAAACTTTTAGAAATCATTTTGAGTCTCTTAAGATGAATAATGATGAGTTTATTGTTGCATATTTTCTTACACTTAAAAAAGTGCTCAATAACATGAAAGGGTTAGGTGAATATGTGAAAGAATAATTTGTTTAAAAGGTTTTAAGGTCACTAATTCCTAAGTTTGATTCTAAAGTTTTGACATAGAAGAAGAAAATGATTCAAATAATTTGAAGATGGATGATTTACATGGTACTTTGATTGCTTATGAGATGAGGGTAGTTGATTCCAAATCAGATAAGAGAGAGATTGATTTCAAATATGAATTGGAGGATAAATGCAAAATAGTTAAGGATGATGATGTTACTCCTGAAATTGAATATGAATAGCTCTTTTCTATGATGGTTAGAAGATTGAAGCTTGGATCAGGTAAGTATAGAGGTAAAATTTCATTTAAGTGTTTCTTTGTGATGAAGTATGTCATTTTGCAATTAATTGTCCTCATAGGCATGAAAAGGAAGATGATGATGAAGATCATGAGGCTGAACATAGAAATAAAAATTACAAATTTGGTAAAGGTAAGAAAAGTTTTAAGAAGTTTGATCATAAGAAGAAGAGAAAAATAAGTTTTTATACAAAGGAATTTGGTGAATTATATAATGATAGCAAGTGGTGTTCCTGATTTTGAATCTGAAAAGATCATGAGGATGTAGGAAATGAGGTTTTATTCAATTCCAATGATGCAATAAGGTCTTCTAGTGATGGATCTTATTTATTAGGAGATTTTTTATCTGGTTATTATAGTTACTTTGATTAAGATTAAGTGGAATTAAAATATCTTCTTGAAGGCGTTCAAAAGGAATTAAAATATACTACAAAACATAACAAGAATCTAAGTTTGTAGGTCAAGGAGTATGAAAATAATATTTAAAAACTATAAAAAAATTACAAGTATGAATCAAGAAAACTAAATTATTCAATTAGATTATTATAAGAAAAGTTAAAGTATCTTGTCTTGTGAAAGAATGTATGTGTTTGAAATTCGAAAAAGATATAGAGTTCATAAGGGATGAGTTACTGGAAGTTGGCAAGAATACTATGTCCTTTGATAATTTTAAGAAAAGTTCCAATGACCTAGATTATCTACTTGGAAAACAAAGACTAGCAGGTGATAGAGCTGGTTTGGACTTCAAAGAGGAATCTAAAGGTAAGGAATTCAAATAATTAGGCATGATTTAGAGCAAGGAGGTATGTTAACCTACCATCAAGGAAGAAAGGAAAAGGTATTCATCAAGGAAAATGAGAAGAACAAGCCTATTAGGAAACCTAATGCCTCATGGTCATTTGGCCATGGGGCAAGAGAGTATAGAATATATTCTAGAGACACTCATCCATCGAGAGACAATAGGAGTGAGTAAGCAAAGAATTATATATTGTATAATTGTAAAGATATAGGCCATGTTTCTAGTATTTTTTTGAATGATTCATCTAGTTATGTTGATGGTCATAAGAGAAAGAGTTTTGTGGCATGTTTGAACTGTAGTGGTGTTGGACATGATGCAAAAACTCCTATGTGGCTTCTTAAGAAAAAAACATAATTTTCAAGGTCATATAGTGTAAGGAGGTAGCTTTCAAAGGACAAGAATGCATAATAACAATCAAGGAAGGAATTGTGAGCCTAAGATAGACCAAATATTCTCATCAAATGTTGGAGTTGATGAAAGGAAAGGCATAATTTAGGGGTCAACTTAGAATCATAAAAATGGAGTTCTACTAGTGTCAAAGAGGGATTGGGACCTCTTAAAGACCTTCTTGTAGGTCTTATTAGTATTAATTTTCCACTACTATGCTTCTTAGAGGTACTTGGTCCTTGTGAATCATTCGAGTGAGGGGAGTTGTCTTGGTTTGTGTGTAACTCCTCCATAATGTAAAGGTATGTCCTTCAAGTCATTAACCATGTTAATTTTTTTTATTATTGTTTCTCATGTAATAAATGTAAAGATCTCAGTTTTGTTGTCTTTGAAGTATGTGAGTATATTTTCTTGAAGTCAGTGTTTGCATTTTCATGGCATGTTGACATTTTGGTATGATTCATTGAATGAAAGAGTCATGATAAAGTCACATAAGTGGTTTGTAAATATTATGTCATTCATAAAAAAAAATCTTCTTTTAGTTTGAGTCGGTAGTTAGTTGTGTAGGATTAGTCTATGGTCCGTGGTGTCTCAAAATTCAATTATAAGGCATGAAAGGTGTATCATGGGTCTATATTAAACTCTAAAAGCATGAATCAAGTATTTCTAGGTGTCTATGATGAATTAAAATGATGAAAGGTATCAAAAGTAAAGTCATTGTGTGAGTAAGTATTTTAAAGCTTCTTGGTTGTTCATTAGTGTTTTAGTAAATTTAGGTGTATTTTAGTGAAAATATGCATGGTTATCTATCTATATGGAATTCTTGTAATGATGTCAAGTGTTCGAATGCATTAAAATTTTAATTTTTAAGATGGTATGTGTTATAAATTATGATGAGATGATTATACCATCACTTCATAAGTCATCTATAGAAGTGGTGTGGTCCAAAAACGTAAGCTCAAGTGAAAACCAATGTGGATTCAGGTAATAAAATATTATTCATGAGTCCAAATCATGTCACAAATTCCTTAGAGTGTTAGGATATGTTGCTACAATGTTGGTGGTCAAGTTTGAACTTTTGAAATCAAGTTGTGTGCATTTTTAATGCATCTCTATCTCAACCGGTTATGAGTATTCTTAATGAGCCATATGGAAGAAATGATTAATTTCAAGGTGAAAATGTAGACTCCAAAGTCAATTTATGGAATAAATCTCCTTGATAGGTGGTACTTCATCATTCATGAATTTTTAGACCTGAAAATGCATAAAAGTTTTGGGGATCTTGATAATATAGTAAAGTTTACAATGTGAATGTAAAAGACCTGTTTGTCAAAAGAAGAAACTACAAAATAGCCATGTTCTCCTTGATTATAGTCCTCAAGGTTCATGGAGGGAATTTTTGGCATAATGGGTATCTATAATGGGTGAGATTTCATTACGAAAATGTGAATGATAAAATTTAGACATGGAAAACCTATACAAAAGGGCTAGCTATTTGAGTTCGCAATATGAAAGGATGTAAGTGGTTGAAAAATAATCATGATACTCTTGGTTGGTATCTTAAATGCATGAATATGGCTCATATATATCTGTGTATGAATCCTTGAAGTCGTGTTAATAATATATTCTATGGTATAAAATGTGTTGGGTCCTAATTTCCTCAAACTTTGTGAATTTGGTGGTTCAATGTGCTTAGGGCATGGTATCAAGCTTCTAAAAGTAAGAAATGTTCTTCCAACATATTTAATGGTGTGTTAAAAAGATTTCAAGAGTCATATATGTCTGGGTAGTATATATATCACCTCATAAGAACATGAGGTATGGCTAGATGGGCTATACTATGATTGAGTAATACAGTGACATGACTCAGCTCAAAGGTAATTTTTGTACATCTAAAGGTATGGGAAATGGTATATTACAATTTTGATATGTCTCAGATTTAAGAAAATGGTTATGTTATAGTGAGGATGTCATTGGGTTTTGAAAATGTGTTGAAGATGATCTCATGGTTGATAATCTTGATTCATTCACTTGATTAATTCTTATGTAAAATAACATGTTATAGGATAGGTATAGTGCATATGAAAGATGTAGAACATGTGACATCATCAGCTAGGAGGTAAGTTGGGAAGTCATTGAGATAATATAATTACTCTTGAAATAATTTCATGGAGGTGACAAGGTGATGGGGTGCTAATTTGCTAAGGTTAGATAAATTCGGGTCATAATGAACTTAGAGGTAAAGAATGAGATACTACATGTACAAGGTATGAGAAAAAGGCAATATTTTATGGTTCTACATGTATGTGGATTGTATCAAGTCCATATATGTTGTGGAAATGTGATCTATAAGGTGGATTTCATCTAAGAAGAGGCCAAAATTGTGTCTAGTTGGCTTCATTTGTGAAGTGGGTGTTTGATGCTTGTTGCTCAAATATAGTGAGTATAAAGGTACAATGCTACAATTTTGAAAAGATGTTTGAATAGGTGAAATTTGTGTGTCAAGACCATCTATGGCATGTTAAAATGCATTCAAATTGCTATGTAAGGAAAATAAGTGAATATTATGTCAAAGAAGCAAATGTGTGTCATGTGGACTATGATATGATAGGAAATGATCATTTTAGCACAAAAATGCATCCTAAAGGCATGTAGGTGATTGATTAGGTATGATGGAAGTTATTTTTAAGGGATACAGTATCTTTTTGCTTCTTAAGGATGAAAAAATAAATAAAAAAGTGGAGAAGTTGATGACTAGGTATATTAGTCATGTTTGCGTAAAAATATGCCTCACAACTCACATTGAGTCTAATATGATGCTACAGTTCTTATAGTTGTTGTTTAAGTGTGCAAAATGTCTTCATGACAAGGAGAGAAAGTGGTTTTTCTTCTATGAGGTGTTCTTGACAATTTTAAAGGCATTTAAGGTATGTTTTTGAGTGTTTTCTCCAAAGTAAGCATGCTAGTACCAAAAGTTGCTTTATCTCATTCAAATGTGACTATATTACATTCGAGAAGATGGTTTAGGACCTAGATCAAGTGTTTGAGCTATATCTATGGCTTGTGTAAAAGGTAAGGAGTAAATTTTTTTGGTATTTAACTAGAATAAGATGGTACTAACTTAGGGGGAGTGATGGGAAGTTGAGCTAAAGGGTGAAAAATAATTTGAAGCAAGTCAAAGTTAGTCTTAAAACCAATGAAGAGTCTTCTTAGGGATATATGTTCTTAATGTAGGATGATGACAAGAAACACGTGACTAAATAATTTTTGTGCCTCCTAAAGCTAGGATAACTCAAGGTTGAATGTATGCATTTAATTTTTTGGTCCCCAATCAGTATTTGTGGCATGATCATGAGATGTTTCCATTAGTTATTACAAAATTCCTAAAATTTTTTTTTGATTGAAATGACTTGTTTGAAATTTAGAATGAGACCTTTTGTTGATGTTTCCAACCAAGATGTGACCCTGTGAATTGAGAAACATGAATAATATACATGTACATGTATGCCTTTGTCATTAATGTAATAAGGGGTAGATGTTCATGTGGTTTTCCATCAATGAAAAGGGGGACATTATTGCCATGTTGTTGTAAAGGTGTTATCATTGATGCAAAACATGATTAATGACAAATTGTATGAATTGTATAATGGGGTAGGGTCAGATCATGCTGAGGATGATGATTACATGATGATTCAGATGTTTTCATGGTGATATCAGGTGATTCAGTGAGGATTTCTTATTCTTGTAAGCCTATTTAGGTGACCTAGCTAGCCTAGGTGACAATGCATGGTGGTATGAGATTCTTGGTGGCTTGAGAAGCATGTTGGAATGATGGAGAGCATGATTGGAGAGTTCTTGGGCACTCACATGAGTTTCAAGGTGTAGATACAGGTTGGTGACCATGTTTTAGGTGTTCATTTGGACTAGGTATGGCAACTAAGAAGTAAGAGATTGAGATATGGAGCTATATGGGCAAATGGATGCATATATTCAGATGTATTATGATTACAACTAGGTATGTTAGGACTTTTTGGAGTGATTTCATGATGTGTTATGAGGTTGTTTCAGTTGACCCTAGCCTTTACAGTGTAAAACCCTAAGGGCTAGCTATGCAAATGAGATAGGATGGAGATATGGAGAGATATATAATGCATTATGATGATTATAGATGATGATCAGAGACATTCTTGAGGTGTGAGAAAAATTTGTAATCATTCTAAAGAATAATTTGTAAAATATGTCAGTTTTGGTGAAATAGGGTAAAGAAGAATGACATTTCTAGCTCAAATTACACCTTCGATACTCGTGCCCTTAATTGTGTCCTTTTCATGGGACCTTGTGGCTTTCAAGGATATTTTTATATTTATTCTAGAAGGTTTCACAAAAATAATGAGGTCATTTTATCGTCACATGTTTTAAAAATGATTGTTAAGAAGGTAAACTATTTTTTATGAGTTTAAAACCCTAACTGAAAGTAGAGAAAGAATCACTTCATAAGTGTCTAGTTTTATGGATATTACATTGATGATTTATATGACTCCTCTAGAATTATAGAAACTTAAGATAGAGCTTATGATGATGAGTGAAACCCACTCAAACATGCCGATTCTCAAGAAGTTCAATTTGGGACAAGGTTTTCTAAAGGAGTTGCAAATAAAATGATCATTTTGTTAATTATATGAGTTATTATTTATTTCCATTATGGTTTTAGGTCATGGTGATGCTGATAAATTCAAAGAGAATGCTTCATTTATGTTGACTCGTCAAAGGGCATTTTGGGGTAGTTTCGTGTAGTTTAGAGATCAACTTAGTTAAAGACCTTCCACTTATATTTGGAAGGATTTACAATATGTTATGGAAAGATAATTACACAATATTTCAAATTTTATATGTTTGGTATGATGATGAATTTATTCAATTCTTTTTCCCATCAGATTGTGAGTGAGAAACATTCTTGCTTTTAGGACAAAATTGTTTGTGCTAAAAGAATGATTTGATTGGAGCATCAGATGGATGAGTTAAAGCTTTATAACACCACTAATGTGAAGAGGGGTATATTTGACACCTATTGAATCCATTTGGGGTCTTTAAAGTGGAATAAATGGTGCTTACAAGTTGGTTTTGTAAATAATCTTTTAGCCAACTTGATTGGTAAAGGCAAACATTTATGTGGTTTCAACTAGTGATTGTTTCATGAGATATAACATGTTTAGAAGTGTTCTATAATTTCTAGGGTTTTGATTTAGTTGTCACATTACATAGTTTGACTACATCACATGGGGTCTTGATGCCCAAAGTTAGATTCAAAGTTATTCAAAACCATTATTTGGTGAATTTAAATAGCCACTAGACCCATTAAATTAAATAATTTGATTGGTTTATGTAAATTAAGACCATGTATGACTTTTAAATGTCATATTACTCATGTATGACTATTTTTAGAGCTTAACTAAAAATATTTTTGGTGTTAAGGTATTTTTCTTATTCCAATAATGGGGATTTGATGATTTTTTTGTGCATGGAAAGTGGTTTTGGTTAGGCTGTCCTACTATGGTAGCTTGTGACTATTGTGATAAATTTTATAGGATTTTTTCAAGATGACGGGGTTTAAATAAAGGATCAAAACTAACCTCATTTGAATTTGAATCTATAAGAAGTTATAAAATCCTAAGTTTGGGTGTTAGTTGAGTGTGTGCAAGAAGTGTGACCTAGGTGTGAGAGTTTTGTAGGTGTACGAGTATGATTTGAGAACTGATCAAGTGTTTTATAGGTTGAATTTTGAAAACAAGGGTTTAAAAGTTTTGTGAGCTGAAATTGTGATCTCTATCAGTTATGGAAGCAATAATACATCGATATCTTCTTCATTAGGTTGTTGAGTGGGTGCTTGATAATATGTGGGTGTTGTAGCCTCCTTGTGGAGTTGGTGCTTCACAAAACTAGGGGTTGGTGCTCTTTGTAGGGTTGGTACCTCACTAGATTTGAAACATATAATTATAAATATTGTGTTTGGTAGGTTTTCATCCCTTTAATGGTTTCCCACTCATATCGTGTGTCTTGTGTTGTTTCTCTTGCTCATGGTTCATTGCATATGTGTTATTTGATAGTGTACACACATGAATGGATGGTTAAGTGGTTTTATGTTCTGAATAACCAATCTGAAATCTAATTTAATTTTCTAAGGATTGATTCACCCCCCTGTCTTCCCATTGTACTTCCAAAAATTTATTATGTTGTAGGTTTGAAGAACAATCTTACGAAAATTGTTAAATTGGTATAGAATGGAAAAAAATTATCTATTGAAGATAATTAATGTGTGATTTTGGAGAAATCCTCGGTATACAAACTAGTTATAAAGTATAAAAGAGTAACGATAGATTATTTCTTGAGAGGTTAAGACTAGCCAAGTCCAAACCTCACTATATAGTTTCATCCGAAGCCAAGTCGGGAGCCATATTAGAAGATTCATTTAGAGCCATGTTTAAAGCTTTAGTTTCACCCAGAGCCAAGTCCATATCTATAGTCTCATTTAGAGCTAAGTCCTGGAGCCACATCCAGAGCTAAAGAAATTGAATCAAATTTTTAGTCGGCTTATGTATGATGAATCGTGGCTATGACATCTGGGTTTAGACATTTAAATTTTGGAGGTTGGAAATTTTTATATCGGAAAAATATTGAATTTTTTTCCTTTAATTGAAAAATCAAAGAAATTTAGTGAAGGGTGTATTTTGGGAGGAAACACAAAGAAATATTCCTACTTGAAAAATTTGTAAAATCATAGGAACCACTAGAACCAATAGAAATTATTCATTCGGATGTATGTGGACAAAGGCAAACACCTTCAGGTGGAGGTTGATCATATTTTTGACATTCATATATGACAATACCAGCAAGACATGGGTATAATTTTTGAGACACAAATTAGATGCACTTTATACATTTTAGAAGTTCAAGGCTTTATTGGAGAAGCAAAGAAGATAAGTACATTAAACTTCTAATTTTTTGCAAACATAGTGGTATACATAAGTATTTTATTTCTAGGTATAAACCACAATAGAACAATATGGCAGAGATGAAGAATATAACCATAATGGAGATGGAAAAAATTATGATGAAGGCCAAACATCTATAAAATGAGTATTGGGTAGAAGTAGTAAAAAAATTGTTTACAATTTGAATAGGTGTCCAAGAAAATTGTTATAAATACAATTCGTTAGCATGCTTGGACTCATAGAAAACACAATGTTGCTAATTTTGGAATATTTGATTGTGTGGCATATGGGCATGTTCGTGATGAGCTAAGGAATAAATTAGAAAACAAAGGAGAAAAGTGTATTTTTGTTGGATATTTAGAGAATAAGAAAAACTACAATTTTTTGATCTAGTCGCAAGAAAAATTCATAATCGATAGGGATTCATAACTTGTTTAAAATGAGGCAGAGTATGTAAGTTTAGAAAAAATAGTAAGTATAGTAGTAACGATTTTTCAAGATGATATGGAAGGGGGAGAGCTAGCACCACAAGGTATAATACATTTTTCCACTCTTGTACATACTCCTCAAGTCAGTTGTAGCACAATCTACACCTCTATCAACAACTAAGATGGCTACAAGATTAAACTTAACTTCATCTATGTAAGAATTACCATAAAGAACACTAGAAGAAACTCCTTCAAACAAGAAGTTCACTTCAAAGCATACCATATTCAAATAGTTCATTCCAAAAAAATCGGTCTTAGTGAGATTTATAATGTTGAAACATCTAGATCTTTTTTCATTTTTTGCATTATTTTCTCAAGTTGAGATCCATTTGTCTTGTGAAGAAGTAATGAATGAAAAAATGGGCTCAAGTCATGGATAATGAGATAAATGCAATAGAGAAGAATACCATACTTGGGAATTGCTAGATCTTCTTAAAGGAAATGATGTGATATGAGTAAAATTGGTTTATAAGACCAAGTATAATCACTATTATATAATAAAAACACAAAATGTATATTATCTATTCAACCCGATTACATATAGACAGAATATGTCTCCAACTAACAAGGTGTTTTCCTTATTAATGAGACTCACGAATTACTCAACAATAGCATACATTCTAACTATATGTGACATATTGTTATAACATATAATAATTTTTATTATAAATAATATATTCTAATAACTAATCAAAATAACATAATTGTAATTAAATGATATTTACCATACTCGTAAACTCAAACCATGTAGATAAATATGATATTTATAACATTTTTCCCTTAGTGCGAACATGGGAGAAAAGAAATTGCACTTCTATTATATAGCTTGTCATCCATGTGTGCTCACGATCTAGATGGTTTTTAGGATATCTAACAACCTTCAAGGATGGTTTTTTGGAAAATAACTCACAAGAAAGGATGGTTTTCATGAAATCCAACAACCTCAACAAGGATGGATTTTCAAGTAGCTTATCAACAACCACAATAAACCATATTTGTATAGGACAACCAATAACCTAAATATTATGTTGTTGTATTTCAATATGCTTTCACTCTTGAGGTGGTGGTTTTAGTATTAAGTTTTTTATTGGATGATGTCATCTCTTGTGGGAGATGGAGTTCGGTATATATACACATCAGGCATTGATATTTAATAAGGAAGATAGATCATAAGAACTAACCATCTAATCTACTCTTTTCGCTAAATTCACATCTTCTCAATTTGCTCTTAATTCATATTGTACTTGAATTCTATTGGACACTCTTCCTCCTTGGATTTTTTTGTTTTATTGGATCATATATATTGAGTCTAGGATATGAATGTTGTTCCCTTTCTCCACCCATATCAATTCTCAATTGGTGTGCTTCTTCTCTTGAGATATAGATGCATTAGCGACCACCCCATAGGTAAGTTCTATATCTCTCTATTTCATTTAGCATAGATTAGTTAATTTACATTCCCCATTTCTCTATCTTAGCTTAGTATTATATGTACATCAGTGCTAGTTAGCATAGTGTTTTTATATGATCATATATTTAGTTTTCTTTTACTTATATTTCATTCACATTTCAATTATGATGTAATGGTTATATTTTTCATGCTTGTCTTATCAACCATCAATCTATACCTCTCCAACATGTACCGATATCGTAGGAGGGAACTCTCCTCTATCTTATTTGTGGACCTTGAAAACCATAAGAGAACCTACTATTGGGATTACTTCCCTCTTGAAATGTGACCTTAGTGCTCATTGTATTCCCTCTAAATCAATCAATTGTGCATTCCATTTGTGTCTCTTATTTGTTTCCTCATACCGTAATGCGTTGAAAGACATAGAAGCACAAGTCATTGAGATGCATTCTTGGCCCACCATATATCTAATGATTGTAAACCTCCCACAATCAAAAAATATGCTTGCAAAGTTTTATTCCTAATGCGCAGCCCCGCATGGCAACAATTATGCCACATGAAAAACCAAAATATGAACTCAGCTCACACATTAAGAAATTTGGTCTCTCATGTATGGTTTGGTAACTATAATATAGGAAGATACAACTAAATATCCTTATTTTGAAATAGCCATCAAGAAGAAAAAATTAATAATCTTATTCAAAAAAATTAATGAAGAAAAACCACACATTTGAGACACCAAAACAGCCTAAGAACCATGATAAAAACTAAGCATTTTTTATGAGGACAAGAAAAAGAACACTATTTTGAATATGTAGATTAAGCCTTATATGCTCTAATTTAAGCCAAACAAGAAAGTGGATTCTTTTTTTAACCACGTTGACACATTGTGGGGATCATTCCTAGCACTGAGATTGGATATCGTAGATGATTTTATCATTCCTTTTTGTAGAGAAATACATACCGAGCATACATAAATGTTTCAACAAAGATCAAGTAGTTTGAGTATACCATAAACTTTGAAAAGGTGGTGAATATGTTGACAAGAGTGATGCGGGAGCATAACTTGCAGAGACCATAACTTTTGATCCGACCATTGGATCATCCTAAAATTTTACAGTGTGGTAGATATACATTAGTACTATGCTTGGGGTGAAATTTTCATATTGGCACGTTTTCGGGCCCATATTCCTTCATCTAGTTGCCTAAAATTGGCTCGTAATGTTTTTTTCACTTTTGACTAGGTCTTAGAACTTTAATAAATTTTGTTGTGCTTGTTAGAATAAGTCCAAATTTTGCGTGAGCCCTAATTTATGAAAGCATATTTGGCACACAAAATTTGGGGTCTATCCGAGTTGTTTTGCTAGTAGGTAATTTTTTGCATTTTAGGGTTTTTAGAGTAGACATGAAATAAAAGGAGGATTGTAATGATGTAATAGATCAGTGTGGATTCCGAATGAGAAGTAAGCTATTTTGAAGCTCTTGGTTTTTCTTTGCAAATTTGTTTATGTGTGTTTTGGAGGTATTTCAACCTCTTGCAGCTTGATTCACATCAAAGAGGATTCCATGTTCAACAAATATTAATAAGAAGAAAAAACACTTCATTTTTACTAGAAGGGAAGAAATGATTTTAGTCTTCCAATAAGTCTTAGAAGAACAATAATCATCAAGGGGAGAAATTTTTTTTTTTTTGGAAAATGGCCATGACTTGGAATATTATTCAATAATATCAACATGGAAAACAAAGCAATAAGAAAAGGAAGAAGAATAAGAATTGGAGGAAGAAAATCCAAAAATAAGTGAATGTTACTAAACATGAAGATACTTGGGATAATGGAAATTCCTTTATGTCACTCAACCCAATGAAACAACCTCTTCTACAAGTGGAATAAGGTACATTGATTTATTTCCTACTCAACACATGACCGGATGTAAAGACTAGTTTCTACACAATGTGACACACCAACCAATAATCACGTTTCATTAGGTGATGATGCATGACACACCCACCAAGAATCATGTTTCATTGGGTGAATTATGTTTCATGCTTCATCTCTTGAATATTTTTACCTGTTGGTACACATAATTTTAGACTATATGATGTTTTATATGTATGTGGTTTCACTACGAAGATTTGATCATCCAATAATAATTTAGATCATAATTTGATAATTGATTTTGATTGCAAAGGAAGAAATAAAATGTCTCTCATTAGAGATGAATAAAGAAGATCACAATTTCTTGCCATAAATTATAATGTAGGTTGGATGTACCCTGCTTGATTATTTCCAAAGAGATGATCAAACACTGTGTGGCAATAGATACCTCCCATGGTATTAGATACTTGGCCATGTTAGCTTCAAGTATATCGATCCACTCCTCCAATACAACACCTCCAATATGACATGGTGAAAGGACTGCCACCACTCAATAAAGACATAGATAAGTTCCTAAACCACCTAGTAGCTAAACAACATCGAGCACCATTCCATATAAATACATTTCGAACTGAAGTTAGAATTGATTTATTGCATATTGATATTTGCATGCCCATAAGACCTTGTCATTCTAGATTATGGAGTATTTTACACTCTTTCTTGATGATTTTTATGTAAAATGTATAAAATAATTAGGGATGCTGTGGATGGTCCTCTAGACACATCCAATCCTAGACCACCGACTCACCATAAAATACTTTTCGTTACTAAATCTTTGATCCCTTTATAGTTCACGAATCCCTACAATCCAAACCTCGGAAATATGACATAAAAGTTGAATATCAGTAAATGATTAAAAAGAACACTTAACATCTTGTTGATCTTTCACCAAGGAAGAATACCATTGGATCTAGATGGATTTTCAAAACTAATTACAAAGCACATAGTGTCATTTACAAGTACAAGGTGAGACTAGTAACAAAAGGGTATGCTTAGAAGGAAGGTATTGACTATAAGGAGAGTTGTTCCCATAACTAAAATCAAAGTGATCAGAATGGTTCAATGGGAAATACCAGGGCGAATAAAGTCAAAATAAGTGGAGTCAAGACAATGACACTCTAATAGTAGAAAGAGTGAAGACATAAGGGATGACAGAACGAAAAAGCGTAGTCATCCCAAATGTGTAGAAACAAATTTGGGGCCGAGAGCCCAAGCGAAGGCGAGAGATCAAGCCAAAGAATGAAAGACAAATGCACTCAAAGTACTATAGATAACTAGCCATCAGGGGAAAAAATTGTAAAGTATCAGTATTATATTTGGGTGTGAATGATATGCCAAATGTCATTCATAGAGTCCCATTATATCCTACCAGATCGCCACTCATAGGTACATCAAGCCCAGCATGCATGCTATGTCAACTCACGCTAAATCACCAGAAGAACCATATACATGAAAAAAATCAAAATTCAAACGTGCGAATGGAAGTTTATTTAAATAATTCAAAGGGATGCTGCACGCACAATGTGGGATAAAGACACCAATATGTTAAATGTGCTCCAAAAGCACTTATCCAAGGTCGCGCGAATTATGGGATTCAAACAACCGACATACCACATCACACAGAAGCGTCCTAACTGCTCCAACATCCGCCCATATTTTAAGTTCAGCATATGTGATATGGATTTTAAAATGAAGATCGGGACAGTAGAGGCTTATAATAGGACCCCTTTAGGCATGTTATGAAAATGATCATTTGGGATGAAATTTATGACAATGTAAATGATGAAGGCATATTTCAGTTCGGCATTTTAATTAAGAGGAAACTGTATAGGGAGATTATAGACATTATTTTGGGGTTTTGAGAAGGCATGAGGTTCTACAGGAGCTTTGAAAAGACCTTACCCTAGTAGTATTCATTGATGTTGATGGAAAAAATTACCATTTTGAATCTTTCAGGTGTTACAGGAAGGTTGGAGGACATCAATTAAGGTGATTAAGGTCTTCCAAAAGGTCTGTGAGCATAGTTTTGCAGGTTTATATTATAATTATTGTAATATAAGGTTTATAGTTATTCTTGTAATCATTTTTAATGGATCGGTTCGTTAGTAAAAAAACGCAAAGAGTAGGAATTCATCTATGAACTTTGTTATCAATATTTTTTTCGTGTTTTATGGTGTTTGATGACTTGCATGCTATTTTGATTGATTATTTACAATGTTAATTTCTAAAAAATTTAAAAACAATTTAAGGATCCATTTTCGTAAACCTTCTATAACACGGGATCAGTGTTAGACAAACCAATGTCTTAGTGATAAAACATTATTATATTATTGGAATTTTTTTAAACAGTCCACATTCGTTGTTAGGATTCTGCATTCCGTATACATATTTGTAGAGGTGCTTGCAACACCAGATAAAATGTTTTTTCATTTTCTAAAACTCTTAATATTTTGCACGCTTGTGTCATATCTGGATATGTTTAAGGTTGTGCTAATTTACATATTGTGTTAGAATAATGCAAACATTAGCTATAAATAAATATGTTATGTGGTTAAAAGTTTAATTCTTATGTGTTTTCTATGGAAAAGACTGAAGATTATAAATCTCAGCACTTACACTATACTATGTATACATAAATAATAATAAATTTGCAATTATAAAAAATCTACTCACGAGGTGAGTGAACAACTATGCTGGAAAAGAAAAGAAAATCTTCTATTCATTGTCTTGTTCTTCTATTGTACATAGAAGTCTGGAATGTACTAAATTTATTTAAAACTAACTAACAAACTGCAACACCTGATTAGGCAGAAAATTGGAGATGTCTGCTAAAATTACAAACTAAGTAACTAAGAATGACTATAATTGATTATTAACTGAAATTACAAACTAATGATGTATGTAGTCGAACTGGAATAGTCATTGGAAGTGAGGATGACTGAAGAGTTGTTCATTCATCCTTCAATATCCCCTTGCATGAGCAACGGGGATGAGTCCCAACTAATTCCTCAAAGCAAAAAAATTGGCTGTAGGTAGAGCTTTGGTAAAAATATCAACAACTTGCTCAGTTGTAGGGAAAAACTGTAATTCCACTGTCCCATCTTGAACTAAGTCTCGGATGAAGTGATGTCGAATCTCAATGTGCTTTAATCTAGCATGAAACACAAGATTTTTGGTCATTGTAATGGTACTATTGTTATCATAGTAAATAGTGGTTGGATGTTCCTGAACCAATTACAAATCTTCCAAAATCTCAAATCCATATGGCTTGACAACTAGTTGTTGTTGTTGCAATATACTCTGCTTCTACAAAAGAGAGAGCAATGGTTTCCTACTTTTTACTACTCCATGAGACAACTCCAAAACCAAGTGAGAAAATATAACTAGATGTTGATTTTCTATCATGCACTAAACAAGCCCAATCATAATCCATGTAACCACATAGCTAAAAATTATGTGTGCAAGAATAATGAATGCCAAAATTGTGTGTACCACTCACATACCTTAAAATTATTTTTACATCACGCTAATGAGACTCATGTGGATCCTGCATGAACTGAGAGATGAGGCTCACAACATACATAATATCAAGTCTCGTGGTAGTGAGTTACATTAGGATCCCAACCAAACTTCGTATAAAGTAGCATCTACTTTGTAACTTGCATCTTCTTTGGTACATTTGTCACCAAGGGAAACAGAGTGGCAAATGCAAGTGCGTGACATCATTATAAACCACTTCAATAGATCAGCCGCATACTTGGTTTGAGAAATGGATATACCTTCGATTTTTGTTGCACCTCCATGCCAAGAAAATAATGCATGAGTCCCAGATATGACATCTTGAATTCTTGTTTCATGTTTGCTTGAAATTTCTCCATGAGAGATGGGCTATTACCTGTATAAATGAGATCATCAACATAAAGGCAAACAATTAGAATATCATTACCAAGATGTTGGATATAGAGGGTTGGCTCGAGGAACTTTGAATGAATCCTTTGTTCAAGAAATAATTGTCAATCCTTGCATACTAAGCATGAGGTGTTGTTTTCAACCCATAGAGAGCCTTTTTAGCTTGTAAACAAAATGTTCTTTTCTGGAATTTCATAACCAAGAGTTTTTATACATATAATTTCTCATCAATAAAAACATTTAGGAAGGCTGATTTTACATCCATCTGATAGATTGGCCATTTGTGTTGTGTAGTAATAGCCAATATAATCTTAATTGTATCAAATCTTGCAATTGGAGTGAAAGTCTCTAAATAATCTACTCCAGGCATTTGTGCAAATCCCTTGGCAACTAATCTTTCCTTGTGTCTATTCATAGAACCATCAACATGATATTTCACCTTATAAATCCATTTGACACCAATCACTTGTTTATCTTTAGGAAGTTGCATTAATTCCCATGTATTGTTTTTAACAATTCCATGCATTTCTTGATTCATAATATCAATCCATACTTGTTCTCTCACAACTTCTTCATACATATAAGGTTCAACTTTAATGGTACTAAACAAAGAAATATTGGAAACTAGACTCACATTAGAACTCCTTTGATAAATTTCATTTAAACTTTGTACCTTTTGTGAAGAACTTGGACTTGATTTTGGACTAGAACTATCACCTGAAGAGGAACTTGGTGAACTTGGTGAAGTGGGGCTTGAACTTCCACTTGATTTTGTGGGGAGAGGAGGAACTTGATCATCTTCAATATCCATGATTAGTGGTGTAGTTTTTTGAACACCTTTTTTCCATTGTCATACTCCCCCTTCATCAAAAACCACATCTTGACTAATAATCCATTTCTTTGTGTCAAGATTAAAGAATTTGTATCCTTTTGTGTTAGGATTATAGAATTTGTATCCATTTGTTTGGAATTTATTTAAAACTAACTAACAAATTGCAATAGCTGATTAGGCATAAAAGTGAAGATGACTACTAAAATTACAAACTAAGTAGTTGAGGATGACTAAAGCTGATTATTAACTAAAATTACAAACTAATGATGTATGCAATCGAACTAGAGTAGTTTTGGAAGTGAGGATGATTGAAGAGTTGATCGTTCATCCTTCAATCTCCCTTGCATGAGCAACAAGGATGATTCCCAAGTGATTCCTCAAAGTAAAAAAATTGGCTGTACATAAAGATTTGGTAAAAATATCAGTAACTTGCTCGGTTGTAGGGAAAAGCGTAATTCCACCGTCCCATCTTTAATTAAGTCTCGGATGAAGTGATGTTGAATCTCAATGTGCTTTAATCTAGTATGAAACACATGATTTTTGGTCATTACAATGGTACTACAAGTTATCACAATAAATAGTGGTTACATCTTCCGAACCAATTACAAATCTTCCAAAATCCATCAAATCCATATGGCTTGACAACTAGTTGTTGCTGCTGCAATATACTCTGCTTCTGCAGAAGAGAGAGAAATGGTTTCCTACTTTTTACTACTCCATGAGACAACTCCAAAACCAAGTGAGAAAATATAACCAGATGTTGATTTTCTATCATCCATTGAACAATCCCAATAAGAATCCGTGTAACCACATAGCTCAAACTTATGTGTGGGAGAATAATGAATGCCAAAATTGTGTGTACCACTCACATACCTTAAAATTATTTTTGTAGCACGCCAATGAGACTCATGTGGATCCTACATGAACCAAGAGATGAGGCTCACAACATACATAATATCATGTCTCATGGTAGTGAGGTACATGAGGCTCCCAACCAAACTTATGTATAAAGTAGCATCTACTTTGGAACTTGCATCTTCTTTGGTTAATTTTTCACCAAGGGCAACATGAGTGGAAACTGCAGTGCATGACATCATTCTAAACCACTTCAATAGATCAGCCACATACTTGGTTTGAGAAATGGATATACCTTCAGATTGTTGTTGCACCTCCATGCCAAGAAAATAATGCATGAGTCCCAGATTTGACATCTCAATGTCCTATTTCATTTATGCTTGAAATTTCTCCATGAAAGATGGGCTATTACCTCTAGAAATGAGATCATCAACATAAATGAAAACAATTAGAAAATCATTACCAAGATGTTGGATATAGAGGGTTGGCTCTGAAGAACTTTGAATGAATCCTTTCTTCAATAAATAATTGTTAATCCTTGCATACCAAGCATGAGGTGCTTGCTTCAACCCATAGAGGGCCTTTTTTATCTTTTAAACAAAATGTTCTTTTCTTGGAATTTCATAACCAAGAGGTTGTTCCACATAGACTTACTCATCAATAAAATCATTTCGAAGGGTGATTTTACATCCATCCGATAGATTGGTCACTTTTGTTGTGCAATAATATCCAATATAATCTTGAATGTATCAAATCTTGCATCCACAGTGAAAGTATCTGAATAATATACTCCATACGTTTGTGCAAATCCCTTAGAAATTAATGTTACCTTGTGTCTATTCATAGAACCATCAAGATGATATTTCACCTTATAAATCCTTTTTGACACCAATCACTTGTATATGTTTAGGAAGTTGCACTAATTCTCATGTATTATTTTTAAAATTGCATACATCTCTTCATTCATAGCATCAATACATATTTGTTCTCTCACGGATTCTCCATACGAAGGTTCAAATTTAATGGTACTAAACAAAGAAAGATTGGAAACTAGACTCACATTAGAACTCCTTTGATAAATTTCATTTAAACTTCGTACCTTTCGTGAAGAACTTGGACTTGATTTTGGACTAGAACTATCACCCGAAGAGGAACTTGGTGAACTTGGTGAAGTGGGGCTTGAACTTCCACTTGAGTTTTGGAGAGAGGAGGTACTTGATCATCTTAAATACCCATGATTAGTGGTGTAGTTTTGTAACTACCGAAATCACACACATGAACAACACAGTGAAATATAGGATAACTTTTTTTTTACTTGCTTGACACATAACATGATGCAACATGTCGTCACCAAGGATACAACTAACACTGTGAACAACTTGATATAAGGATGGCCATAAAGGCAGCACGGAAACGTTCACACATATCAAGGACAATTTACTTTTCTTTTGACAAGACAACATAGAAGTCCAATCACAGAACACACTTACAGTTAGGGCCAACCACAATGAGATATTCTTGAGGGTTATTTATTTTAAAAGGACATCTTGCAATTCTTAGCTTACGTTTTCAAGGAGGCTCAAGATATGATTCATACAATTCATCTTACCAAGTTAAATTTATTCTTTTGACACTGAGTAATTATCTTTAAATCTTCTCTATTATGACCTTTATTTGCTTAATTCGTTTATCAAGAAAAGGAGTATTTAAATTCCACAAGGCCATCTGCTCACCACTAACGCTACTAAGATTCGTTCTTGCCCACAAGACAACATGGTTTTAAGTTCAACACACTTAAGAGAAGAGATACAAGGTGCCTTGAAAAAGGGTTAGAGGGAGAAGGTCGAGATGAAACATTTTTAGGACCTCATTAGTTATTGCCAGTATTAAATTGAAGCTAGGGCTCTTAACCAGAATTAACAACAACTTTACTTAGGCTTCGCTAAAAGTATTAACAAGGAGTAAAAGAATTTACTTTCCAAATGGCTGAGAGATAGATTGTGTGGTTTCAAAATTGTTTTCTCCTGTTTATTAAATCTTATTATCTTCCAGAACTAACCATAGATTTCCTTTAAGTTCGTTTAAGAATTCCACCATGAAAGGGATAGTGTTCATTAGTGTAGCTAGGGGTATCAAGTTATATAATGTTACTTGCAATGATAGTCCTGCCCTTGATTACTCAAAGAATTTCTTGCTCTCAAGTTGGTGACCCCTACGTTACTTTATTTGAATACAACTTTTAATTTAACTTCCAGAAGTATTAAACAATCCCATGTTAGTTTACTTATGACACTTTATTACTAAGTCATGGCAAGGTTTAACTCAGAATTTATTCTCAAGGCAAAGTTGAAGCAACACTCATTTACGAGAACAAAACAAGATTACATCATTTCTTAAAATACTGATACTCCACAAGTCACTCAACCACAATAACCAAATTTTCTTATAATTTCAATGATGGTCAAACAATACAAGGTTTCCAAAGTTCAGATGACAGAGTCCACAATGCTTTATACTAAGACATTAATCCTTTTTTTTAACTTTCCACTGGACATTAACAAAAGTTGAACAACATAAAAAGGTTTCGAGCAAAGGATCTTCTCAACTGAGGTTGATGACAAAAGTCTACAAATCTATCCCTCATCTACACGCAAAATCCATCTGCAAAGCAAATTTTCTACAAGAGTCAGTTCACGAGAACTGAGCAAGATAAGGCTACACAAAACCACCATAACTATTATCTAACAATATCACGAAAAGGAAGCACTTTATTACAAGAATTGGTTCAAACCTCTAAACACTATTAACACATCAAGTTAAAATAAAGTCTTCATCATGCCAATCAAAGAAGGAGAAGACCTTGTACTTCAGTTAGGAGTAATAACAACGAAAGTATAGCAATCGTAAGAGAATGGCCCTTGGCCCTATAAGGAGAAAACAAACAATCTAGCAAAAACAGAATTCCCATCAAGTAAGTAATTAAACAATAATTACAAGATTGAGATTTGATATAAATAGACCAACCATCTAGAATTTTATCAAAGGTACCAACGCATAGGCTAAAATAATATATTTCTAAAAATACAAAAGTTGATCGGCCCAAGAAAGGGGAAACACGGGTTCCAAAATTTTAACACAAAAAGTCATGTATAAATGAGTTTCAAACCTGAAATCAATTAGAGTATACACACAACATAAGTTTCGAAGCGAAGGCATAGTATACTAGTTTTGACCATTAACTACAAAGAGATCTACCAATCATCCAGGAAGGGTCAAAGTCTCTACAGGCTAGTAGCAAACACGCGAGAGAAGAAGGGGGTTCCGTCCAACAAGAGTATACAATAATGTCATCAACAATTTTATAACACTAAAGGTTTGCAAACTTCCACAACAATTCTAATGTTTGATTAATTTAAAATAAATTATCCATTTCCCGAAACAACCATATTTTAAGGCAACCCTTGGTAACACAGTCAACCGTCACAGTCAACAGTCAACCATATTCTAAGTGACATTATCAAAACAAAACCTTCCGCTATGAATCCATAAGACTAACAAATGAAAGCTGAGTTTTTCCCGAAGATTAATCACATTTAAGGAAATTTCCATCACAAAATATTAAGGTAATTATGTGCATAAAAACCGACCAATATTAGTTAATAGCGTTAACATTACAAGGGAGAAAATAATGCAAGTTAGGAAAAACAAGAGCGCCATCAGCAATAATTCTGAGAGGGGGATTAGACCAAAACTATTCCAGTGTCAACGAGGTACCAGATTCGCACAAAGAACCTCGAGCTTAGTTGATCCGTAAGGCTAGTTATGGTTCAAGTTGCCAGGGATGGTCAAGGTACTTCTTGAGGATGGCCTTAAAAGTCTAAACACGTGAGACGGAAGACACAATGCACACAACCTTTTCATTCGACCAGTTTTAATACCAAAACTCAAAGCTGGCTAGCCCAAGCATTGATCACACTAATCCTACAACCTTCCTTTCTCGATGCCGAAAGGTTATCCAAGGAACTTGCGAAGGGGCTAACAAAAAACGTCAAAAGACAACTTGGGTGCTAGGGAGGAGCTTCATAGTTATCGTAACTTACTTCCATAATATCGAAAATACTAGTTGATCAACATAATAACTTGCAACTCAATCACAGAGAAGAATTAATACATAAACAAACAGATGAAGGTCTATCAATCGAGTAAGAGAAACATAACATTCAGAGGAGAGGGCACACGCATCCTTTCGACCCACATACTATCGACGATAAAAGCTAAAATAAGAAGAAACAAGTAGAAAAGGGAAATCTCCCATCATGACATCCAACTGACAAATCAATGCAAGGAAAAATTGGTTCGATTTCGCAATAATTGTAAATATAATAGCAGTAGAAAGGTGTAGAAATATCTTGCCTGTTTCTCCAGCTTCAACAGGTCGTACAGACTCCACACGGGCCAAAGATAAAACAATAGCATGAGACAAGGATGTGAGTACTGCTGCTGGCGATGTCAAAGGGCCAAATGTGATAACTGGATAGACAGATGGGGCAGAAAATTTAACAGTTGAGTCCTTTCACAAATCCACCTCACACCGCCTCGTAGTACGCTTCTGCACTGGAAACAACTCGAGGAGATTGTCTTCCATCTTCCCTCGCTTCAGCAGTCCTATGAGATCATCAAGGCTGTTATCAACCAAGTACTCCTTGAAAAAGTCTGTGATGAATAAAAGCACGATGCCCTTGGCCACAAGACAACCCAATTAATCCAGAGAAAAGACCATACAGAATGACAAAGTTGGAGAAAAGAAATATCAAGAGATGCTCTCCTCGTAGTCTCCTAGCATTGGATTTACTGCAGGCTCTTTCTCACATTTCCTGCTCTGCCCAAGTAGCTTTCCATTTCCTTCAAGCAGTACTCTCCTGCTTTTCCCAATCTCCACCTACTCTTCTTCTTGCTTTTCATCCCAGAGATGCATACCATACATCAGATTTGATGAAGTAAACAGCATAGTCCAGTCCTCTTAACACTCAGAAAAGAATACTTTTTGAAAGTGAAAAAAATAAAGTCTGATTCCTTCTTATCGCTGCAAGTTTCATATGATGCACCTTGTTATAGTGCAAATGTGCAGCCCATTGCTTACAGCTTGCTTCACTTAGCAGCACCAATAATCTCCATAAGAACATTGTCATTGTTTAAGATGAGAGAGCTGGATTGCATTACCCACAACAATTTCTCTAGCAATATAATCTTGGAGATAAACTTGGTTGCAGTGTGGCAGTCAACATCTGCTAGAAGGCTCTTTTGAACTTAATATAATAGAGTGTTTCTCCACCATGCTTGTGCCACAGAGACTCGATATCATCATTTCATCTTTGTCCAATGAATTTTCTGGCTTTGCTTCTGCCTCATCTCCAAGTCCAGGCTTCTGAAAACACGCAGAGGAATCCAGGGCTTTTGGTGCACTTATATCTATGCTGCTCTCATTCAACTCGTGAACAGTGTGTGTGGTTTCAGAGTCATCTGCTGCACCTTCCATTCCATCATGGTACAAAACCTCAGAACTCTGTAGCACTCCCAAAGGACTCTTTTGGACAGAGTCAACATGTTCCATGTGTTCCTTTTGGGTGTCAAGTTCCATCTTTTCTGGTTCCAAAGCAGATTTATGCCCTGCTTGCAATATGCAACGATTCATGCCCTGCAATCACTTGAAGGAGAATCCCGAATTTGAGGATGCAGTTGATACTGAACAGAAAACAACCTAGTTGGACAGCCTGCCTGTTGGAGGCGCTCACGAAGGCTTCTACCAAACTGTAGCATGCCTTTTTCTGGCTATTTATCATTGCAGGTAGTTCTTTGTGGATCCCAATCTCGAATCGAGGATACCCAAGTAAACAAGAAACCCAATCGTAGAAAATGGGTGAATCGAGAAGAGGTGCGAAGCATTACCCACCTCAAGATTTGATCGAGCTTCTTCCTTGTTAAATTCACCACCCTGGACAGTGTTTACTTTCCAAAATGAAAAGGCAAGACACTCAAATAAACTTTATCTCGCCCTTCTACTACAGCTGCAAGATTTTGCAACCACTGATCACGACTGTGGTCGCGTGCAACCAGAACATTAGGTTCAACACCAACGGTTCCTTGGGATCGCCCTGCAGCAGTTGTCGCACTTAACTCTCTCTGGAGGCCACTAATTTTCTGAGATAAGTTTACTTCTCTACCCTGTAGCTGCTGCATATAGCGAACCACTTCCTCACGGCACTTTCCTAGGAGAAATTTCGGTTCTACGCTCCACTGAAACTGCCTGTATAGCACGATTTTGAGGATCCACACCCACCCACGCAACATCAGGGCGATAGACCTTCATTTCACCATCAATGAATCCACTAACCAGAACACGCCAGTGCAAGCTACGCGGCCACCAAGGTTTCTTTGCGTGAGCAGGTCAAAATGAGGTGACAGGGAAAGAAAAAAACACCCAAGAAGAAAACGCGCCCAACACCCACCTGTACGCATTGAAAGAACAATAAAAGGGATAACAGGTCCTTCCACCAACCGCCAGCCTACAACTAGCTGACTGCATAGCTAGGCACAGGAAAAAGAATGGCGCATAGGAAGGAGAAGAGCAAAAAAATTATGTTTTCTTTATTAAGTTGGTTGCAAGGCATTAACAACACATGGCTAGATTTTAATATCCCCATCCTCCACGTAGCCAGGAAATAATGCTGACCGAGACAAGGTAGGTTGGGGGCATTACAAGTTTTTGAACACCTTTTCTCCATTGTCATACTCCCCCTTCATAAAAACCACATCTCAACTAATAATCCATTTCTTTGTGTCAGGATTATAGAATTTGTATCCTTTTGTGGAATCTAAATAGCCCAAAAAATACAAATTTGGGATTTTTCATCCAACTTATTCTGCTTATTTTCTAGAACATGAACATATGCAAGGAAACCAAATACATGAAAGTGAGCTACTAAAGGCTTTCGGCCACTCCAGGCTTCCTTGGGAATGATATTCAAGTAGTTTCATTGGGATTCAATTCAAAATATAAGTTTTGGTTGCTACTAAAACTCCCCAATAGCAATTAGGAATGTTTATAGAATTCAAAAGACTTCATGCCATATCCATAATGGTACGGTTATTTCTTTTTGCAATGCCATTCTATTGTGGGGTATAAGCTACGTAAGTTGTCTCTTGATTCCATGAGTATTACAAAAATCAACAAACTCATTGGAAGTGAATTCTCCCCCTCTATCTATTCTTGAGTATTTTGAGAGAATACTCTCTTTGATTTTCTACCGTAGCCTTAAAGTGCTTGAAGCATTCAAATGCCTCAAATTTTTCTTAAGAAAATAAATCCATGTGTAGCGTGAGAAATCATCAATAAATGGCAAAAATTAAATATTCTTATGCAAAGATTCCTCTTGCATGTCACCATGCAGAAGCTCTAGAGGATATTTTTACCTCTATGATTTATTCGCGGAAAACTATCTCGGTGTTGCTTGCCTAGTGCACACCCCGAACAAACTTCTTCTTTTTCCTAAATTGTAGGAAGTCATATCACCATGTGTTTTTATGAAGCAAACTTAAAATATCATGCTATAAATTGGGCACATGAAGTCCTCTCACCATGTATTTCTTATGAAGCAAATTGAAAATATTGCAGGAAGTCCTCTCACCTTGTAATTTTTTGCTACAAGTTGCCTAATACTTAAAATATCGTGCTATAATTTGGGCACATGAAAATTTTCATGAATAAATGTAGTTTTTCCTTGCCTAGTTTTGAATAAAAGGGTAACTTTTCCCATTACATCAACCTCTTTATCATCACCAAATTTTACTTCACTCCTTACAAATTCACCTAATTTGACAAAGATATCAGATTTACCTATAATATGATTTGAGAAACCACTATCTAAGAACCAAACATCCTTTTGAGGTTTTTTTGCCAAATTGCAAGCGAAGAATGTGGAGTGATTTGTGTTTTCAAAAGACTCTTCAAGATAGTTGGATCTTGATTTATTCAAATCAGATTTTTTCTTTTACATTCGTGATTCATAGTGACCATACCTTTCACAATATTGGCACCGGATGCTTCTTTGATCCATATAAATTCTTCCTCTTTTTTCTCATCTTCATCTTCCTTTACCACGTCCTCTAGATGTAGAATACTCCCCTTGATATTTTCTTGATTGATAACGGGTTGTAGATTTTTATTCAATTCTTATAGTAGACTTGAAGGCATGAACTAGGTTCTCTGTGAGAATGTTATATATGCTCCTCATGAGATTTCAAAGAACCTATCAACTCTGTAACTTTGAATGTGGTTAGATATTTACTTTCTTCAATGGCTATAACCATTGGATCAAACTTTAGAGGAAGATGTCTCAAAAAAAAAATTGCAATTTTTTGCTCTGTGACACATTCCCCTTGAGTTTTGAGACGGTTCACAATACTTTGAGCCTAGTAATAAACTCTTGAATAGACTCAACTTCCTTCATACTTAAACTTTCAAAATCTCTTTAAAGAGTTCGAAGTCTTACCAACCTTATTTTGTCACATCCTTGGTATGAATTTTGTAGGGCTTCCCATACATCCTTCAACTTTGTCATACAAGCTATATGAGGAAAAATTCATATATCCAATGCAGATTGGATAGTAAAAAGAGCTCGATTGTCCTTCATTTTGTCTTCTTTCAATTGATTTTGTTGATTTGTTGTTAAGGCATTTAACAAATTCTAATCTATAGGTTCCGTGTATCCTCCTACTAAATTGCAGATATCTTGGGATAATAGTAGGTTCTTCATCTTTATGCTCCAAAGAATTGTAGTTGTCTCCGATAAAAGAGAAAGATAGAATGTGAAATTGCCTCCATTTGACATTCCGATCATTTTGGGAGAGAACCTTTAACTTCCGCTTCAAAACAAATATTTTTGTAACCTTCTCTCGATACCAATTAAGGATTATAAAACTCAACACTTACACTATACTTTTCATACATAAATAATAATAAATCTCCTCATAAGGTGAGCAAATAGCTAGGCCGAAATGAAAAAAGTTCTTATACTCAAACTATCTTGTTCTTCTGTTGTATGTAGAAATCTAAAATGTACATAATTTATTTAAAACTAACTAACAAACTACAACAACTAATTAGGAAGAAAACTGAAGATGACTTCAAATTACAAACTAAGTAACTAAGGATGACTATGGTTGATTATTAAGCGAAATTACAAACTAATGATGACTGCAACAAACTAATGATGGCTACAAAAAAATGGTGTAGTCGGTGGAAGTGAGGATTATCAAGAGCTGATCGGGCATCCTTTAAAGACATTTCCCCATTGGATTTTGGTTCATGCAATTGACTCGTAACAACCGAATGGATGGTGGAGATCTTTTGAGGTTGTATGTTGATATAAACTGGCTTGTTTTCCATTGATGTAATTTAAAACCATGTGCTTGAAACCTAATCCCATTGAAATAGTAATATTCCATTCCCCTTATCTTTGTAATCACATTTTGTGTGATGTATTTATTTAGTGAACAAAACTATCTATTGGGTCAAAACTATAGGTAAATAGTAATACAACATATAATGGTTTTTAGTACATGTCGTTTGGCAGTATACTATTGTTTTCACCTATTGCAATTAGTTTGTATGGATACCTGTGCTATTCTAAAGTTTCAAACAGATATTTCAAAAAATATTTCCTTTGTACCTACGGATTCCTCCAGGAAATTAATTTGAAATTCCTCTGATTGGTCTTGAGTAATTCCTTCATTGCCAAAATAGATTTGGCAGATAAGACCTATTTTGTTAAAGTTTTTTGGGCCTGTTAAACAAGCACACATGGATTTGTTACGGCTTTTACTTCCCTCTATGCAATTTTTAGATATTTTTAGATGTTGTTGACACTTGGATTCTTGCATGGAGCTCTTAGTTTGTTTGTATGTACATGGGGAGAAGAACAATTCTGTGCCCATGGCATCTATTCACTAGCAATTGTACGTGAAATGTATGATGTGAACGCTAAAAGGGATCAAGAGAAGAAGTGAAACATGATGAAGAAAAAGAATGGGAGAGGAAGTGGGGCGTGGAAAAAGGTGGTTGAGGTTGGAAAAGTTAATGGGAAAGGAAAGAGTTATCGAGGAGCCAATGTGAAAATATACCCCCTAAGAAGTACAAGACATGTTTATCCATTATTAGAAGGTGAAAACCCGTGTTACACAAGTCATTGATGAAATTTCCAAGGGAGATTTCTTGAAATGTAAGTGCCAATTGGAGAATGTTGCCGAGGCGAATACTTGTTTGAATTTGCAGCTCTTGAATTTATTGGGTAGTCGAAAAAATGTAAATGTAAGGGGAATTTCACCTCTTGCACTTTACAGTTAGTTAGAACACAAATAAACGCAAGGTGAATTTACTTATTTGTTTCAAGGGTTAATTCAAAAATAAGGATATGTTGTGTGGACCTAAAATCCTAGGGTAGGGTTTGTATACACAATTACAATTAGGGTTTCTTTGTACCTATTAGGGGTATGAACAAGGTTTGTTTCGACCCGATAGGCACATAGTTTTTCCCAGTGTGGAAGATGCAGGTGAAGTACACATGGAAACGTGAAGGATGGTGCAATGTGTTTTTGGCCAGGAAGATGTTTGTAATCGAGAGGGGGTTTTCTGAGATTACAACCCTTTGGATCAAGTGGAAAGGACACGTAAAAGAAATTTTTAAGGAAGAAAACACATGAATTGAAGGGCATTATCCACATGAATGCAATTTGCATTTAAATGAATGAAACTATAAAAAAATAGGAAAATCAACAACTCATTCAAAGGAAAGGGCGTTAATTATAGTTGGAATGGTTCATTTGGATCAAATTCTAGACAAAAAACTTTCAAATATATTCTAATCAAGATTGATGTCATAAATACAAATTTGATCCATAAATTGATTGCACATTGAAAACTGAAAGCTAACAATCTAAATTCTACACCTCTGTATTAAGAACACTAATTCTGAAAACCATTAAACTAATTCTTCACCATTACACTATGTTTTGAAAAAGGATTTAACTAACTTCAACATGGCCTCCATAGGTTCTAACCGATTCATATCCATAGTAATTGTACAAAAATATTATTATCCATTTTGATTTTTCTCCATATGATATGGGGGGAAGGACATTATTATTATCTATTTTGATTTTTCTCTAGGTGATATAAGAGACACAATGATACTTTATTATTATTTTGATTTTTCCCCATACGATAAAGGGAAAAACACCACCAGAAAACCAATTTCAAGAGAGATTAAGACTGACCAAATTATACAAGGAAGGGTTTTGAGGAAACATGTCGTCAAGCTCGTTGTTTGACAAATCAAGATACTCCATATACTCGCGCTATGCAAATATCTTTGGTATGTTGCTCGTGAGCTTGTTATTTGATAGAAAACACCATCAAACTTCTCATACCTATCAAAATATGATATCAGGTCGTTGAAATTATTGAATGACAGTTGAACAAGCCACAGGCTCGGCAAGGAGCCGAGAAATAGTGGCACCATTCCAGAAAGTAAATTGTGAAAATCTAGTTGTGGGGAGTCTCAAAGCCAATCATTCGAGTGGAAATTTCAATGAAGGAAATAATTGTGATAGAAGTCATCCACCATTAGAGGGAGCTGAGCACAAGGAGCTCCATTCTCTGAATCGTGCAAGATTCGAATATGTACTTGGCTTCCTCAACCTGGGTAGAAAAACACCCACATTATATATATTACAGCTCTATATGGCCATGAACTGATGAAAAGCTAAAGGAACTTGGTGAGTCCAATGACAACCATACATATATAAAAACCAAGTCTAAATCACCTATGGAGTCGAGGAGGAGGGGAATCTCAGTCTCTTCCACTTTAAATGTAGGCTAATTCCAACATGGTGGAAGGTGGCTCCAAAGGTAAGAGTGTCCTAGAGATATCTCAGCTGGACCATATTTTAGTGTTGTTGTTGAACAACTTTGGAGGAGATCTGGGAGCCATGATCGGCTCGACTTTGATTTTGACAGATAATTTGAAGAATTTGATGATTTTTACCACGGATTTGGTTGTTTTGGTTGCGTGTGTTTTCTTCTTCGTGTGGAGGAGGGAGGATCATATACATAAAATCCAATGGTGCAGGTGACGCCTCTAGTGAAGGAGGAAGATGAGGAGGACAAAAATGAAAAATCTAAGTGGTTTGCATGCGACAGAGACAATGTGAGACCGAGAGTAATATAAATTTTTGTTATATGTTTGATGTATTAGCTACTGCAGTCATATCTTGTGTAAATTTATCCAATTTTTTCTACGAAGAACCGCCTGGCATCACCGTCTTGGCCGCAGATTCCTTAAGCTTCAACACATTCTTTCTAAGTTCACTCCCTTGATGCCCTGTCATTAGTGCTTCATAACATGACGCAACATGTCGTCACCAAGGATACAACTAACACTATGAACAACTTGATACAAGGATGGCCATAAAGGCAGCACGGAAACATTCACACCTATCAAGGACAATTTACTTTTCTTTTGTGAAAGGACATGGCAAAAGACCAACCACATTACATAGTTATAGCTGAAGACATCCCCTTTGTGAAAATCTTCTTAAGATTACTGATTTACTAGAGACATCTTACAATTCTTAGCTTACGTTCTAGAAGGTTCATGATATGTTTCATACCATTCTTCTTATAGGATTAAGTTTCTTTTCTTTTATATAACTTGAGGACTATCCTAGGATCACCTATAATATGAAAATTCCTTGATTAATTTGTTTACAAAACCAGGTGGTATACAATTCCACAAGGCTATCTATCTAAACCCCCTCTACTGAAACTCGTTTCATACCCACATTGCATAAGGAGGAAAGCGTAAGATCAAAAGGAGAGGAGTATCGTTAAGGTTCAGAACCCTAATCATCTTTGATCAAGAATTAAAAATTTATCATAGCTTAGACAAGGACTACAAGGTACCATGGTAATGGTTAGAGAGAGAAGATAAATTTATTTTATTATGATCTATTTAGTTATTAACCGGTCTTTTAATGAGTCTTAAGAGTTCAATTGAATTTTGGTAAAAGCTTCATTTAGAAATCATCTTGATTAAGTTCGTCGGGGGATACATAGGGGTTCCCAACATGGAAGCATTATACTTAATGTGTTTTTATTCAAACTCCTGTACTAGATAAGATCTACCGATATCCCCAAAAGCCAACAGTGATATTACTTTTAAAATTAATTAACGTTTCCCAACAAGAGGACAATATTTAATCCATAGCTTAAGGTTAGCAATGGTAGGTATTTTTTTTTTTTTTTTTACATCGTTAGATAAACACTTTCTTTCCAATTAAAGACTCTTAATTTTATCAACCAAATACAACTTCATTATTATCTTCTTTATTTATTCATCTATGTATTCCTCTTCTTTTATCTTTGATTATCTTTAGAAAAAAGGGGTTTCAACCCACTAAAATATGCCTGGAATAACATTGATACTAGTACCATGGAGGGTTACTAAACCAATAAGCATTATGACCTGAAAGAAGAAATTATCGTTATTTAACGAGAACGCAAACCACGGTTATAACATTTCCATTCAACATGGCACATGAACCAAAGGAGTCAAGAGATTGGATTTCACTTGGGTCAAGAACAAGAAGGTAACAAAATAAGCCAAGCCATGCTACAAAATTTCCATGACTGTAAATGATATCACCAAAAGAATACTCATAACAAGGTCAAGATTGAACATTATTTCTCACAAAGGTAATTTACCAGTTAACCTACAGAAGGACAAGACAACATCATCACGAAATTTCAGAACAACCCAAGGCAAGAGGTCTTCTAAACTCCTTTGCAAGCACTATTACAAAATTTACCTCACATTGGACATTTTTACAAGGAACTTCATAAATTGCACTGATGAAACCTTTACAACTCTTTCCTTTAATCTACTCGCATAATCCATCTGCACAAATACTAGCTGGAATCAGTTCGCGAGAACTGAGCATGTTAAGGCTACTCATTGCAACAGTAAGCTAACATTTAACAATATCAAGAAAGGAAAGTTCTAATTCAAAAATGGATTAAAACACAACCCACAACTCCAAAATTATTCGCATGAGAAAGAAATCTAAACCATCCAGCAAGGAGAAAGTCAAAATACCAGTAAGAACAAAATCACATAAATCAAGGCAAGACCTTATGGGTTAGGAACAAGAAGGTCAAGAGTGTTGATATCTCCTTCATGTAATCCTATGGATTACGTGATTGGAATCCAAAACTTACTCCATCCAACTAAAGGGGTCCAAGAGAAGACAAAACATACTAATTATGATCGTAGGCGTGAAACAAAACGACGTTATCCAAATCTCCCAAGGGGAGGCTTCATAGCAATAATTAGGGTTCGACGCCCTTAAAAGAAAAACAACTATAGTTTCAGTTTTAACCAAGGAGTTTTACCACTACCTTCTTATAGGATTTCTTAAACGTAGTACTAGTTAACAAACAAATCCACTCTTCCAAAAGCATACAAATGAGACACAAAAAGGGCCATTATTCTACCAACAAACCTTATCCTAATCGTCAACTTCTCTACATAATATAAGGGAAGGCTAAACCCAAAAGTCGTTAATAATTTTTATATATTTCCGACAATGTCAATAAGCATTAAAATAAAAATTGATTTCCTTAACAAGGCCACAAAATGGGACCTTTTAGTAACCAAGTTTGAAGTATAAGATATTCGAGTTCGAAAACAAAGGGATTCGATACGCAGAGGGTAAAACACCAACGATGCCCCAGACTCAAAAGACCCTACCACGAGTGCAAGCACAAAAATAAGAACCAACACACATATCCATCAGGAAGGTTACGCAGTGCAGTCAGGCCTAGAAGTTCTATGAGCTCCTGGCCAATGGTATAGAAGATGGAAATTTTACCCGATCCATGTGGGCTTATCAAGGACATGTCTAGCAAATATCAAACAGATGAACATAATAACCACCTATTATATTATCACTGTAATCAGCTGTCATCTAACAGGAAATGAGTTCACGAGTCCAATACCATGGATTCACCTACAACTTTTGTTTCGGTCCAGCTATTAATAGCTTGCTCATGACCCTTAATGAAATTGAAGAGATTTCCTTCAATTAAACCTACAATGTCTCCCCCTTACTTTAATCAAACAAGAGTTTGAACCAGGTAGTAGGTATAGTAATTTTCTCAACACGTAGAGGCCAAAATAGATGTCAGGTTATTCATCCCCTAGAACTGGGTACAAAAGTCAACCATGTACAGTTCTAAAACAAAACCCTAATGCCATTTTCTAATTAAACAAAAGTAAGAAATGTCCACAGGCTTAAACAAGTTTTAGAACACAATGTCACTATTAATGTACCTTTAGCAAAACAGGAGAGCCCTAAACAGGAAATACGTATTCATTCAAGCAAATAGAGATATGAAGGCTTAACCTTCCATATAGTAAGCCTTCAATTACAAAATACCATCACAGAATTCTTTTAAAAGAGAGTCATATAAGCAAACGAAACTCTATAATGTTTCCTTCCCTACGAACTAGACTGCATCACTCAATATTGCAGTAGCCCATTTAGACAATTATGAAATAGAGTAAGCTATAAGAGAGGAAAAGAACATTCCAAGCAAAACCAAGCGAACTAGGAACGAGATTTAAAGGAACAACCAACACAATCAGGCAGCGATATAAACAACCACGAAAACATTTAGTCTAGGCGCCATTCAAGAGGAAAGAAAATTCATTTCAAGATACTGAAAGAAGGTAGAAAACTACTACAAAGAGTATAGTTAACATGCCTGATTAGAATTCTTCCAATCCAACAAGCACGTCGACCAGGGCTCGGGCAACAAAGAACACAACTCGTGTAAACTTCTCTTCCTTAGCTCTTTGAAGGTCCAAACTCTGTTAACGGCCATGCTTGGCATAGGAAAGGGGTGATTGAAACATGCCTTCTTGGAATCCTCGGGAGAAACTCCGGGAAGATAGAAGCACTCTGCTATGAAGAGCATCACAACCACCATAGAAACCCACACAACCAAAGCACTAAACTTAATACATGACCATACCCACATCCCTCGAAATACTCCACACAGTGTAGAATTAGAACTAGAATCATATATAACCAAGTTTCCATTTCGATCAAGGCGCAGAAAACACAACCGGTCTACATCTCCTGCAGATTTCTTGTGCCACAACATTTTCGTCTTGTGTATCAGTCAATGCAAGATTACAACCTCTTTCCATTTCCAGCCTTATTCTCTTGTCCGGAGATGTGAGATACTCACCTAGTGCAAGACCATTCCAAACACCATTGTCATGAAAGCGCAGAAGAAATGGCCACAGTGGGCAATCCACAAACCTGATTTTCTCCATTGGGGTTTCAAAATTAGAAAGAGAACACCACTTCCTGGTCTCAATCAGTCCATGATCCGAAGCCATCACATCAAGAAAATCAACATGAGAAGAATTGTTATAATTATCCGTGACAAAGAATCAAGAAAAGCATAGGCGTTGGATACAGAAGCCCATGAATAGCCCTGCAGAGCATATGGTCTGAGATAGGGGATTGTGGCTTTGAAATCACAGAGCAGCCATTGTCCTGGCACAGATTCATATGTTCCCACTGTGCAATACTCTGTCCAGCGGACATATCTGGTGATGACCACATTGGGTGTGGTTAATTTGTGAACTTCTGCAAATGCTAGGCCGCTGTAATAGCGTTTGGAGGTGCTGATTTTGTTAGGTGTCATCAGATTGCTGAGTGCAACTGCAATGGCAGCCCCATCTTGTGGACTCAGAGCTCCCTCGCCTCCTCCCGATCTTGTGAACAATGCAGTGCATAAATTAGCATTCAACAGTGACCGTATAAATGCAAGGAGTAATGGGATGATTTGCATACGAGAAGGATTATTAGGCATCGCCATTATTACAGCAAAGCAAACGTGCTTCAAGAATATTCTGATCTGAAACAGATCCACCTCCAAGAGACCCTCTTCCATGAGCTACATCGTAAAATAGTAAGGTCTCAGTAGAGAATCTTGTAAATAAATTTCATCACCTGGACGGAAGCGACTTTCCAAAATGAAAAGGCAAGACAGCTCAACTAAAACTTTATCTCGTTCTTCCACTTCAGCTGCAAGATTTTGCAACAACTGATCACGACTGTGGTCGCGTGCAACCAGAACATCAGGATCCACACCAACGGTTCCTTGGGATCGCCCTGCAGCAGCTGTCGCACTTAACTCTCTCTGGAGGCCACTGATTTTCTGGGATAAGTTTACCTCTCTACCCTGTAGCTGCTGCATACAGCCAAATACCTCCTCACGGCACTCTCTAGGAGAATTTCAGTTCTACGCTCCACTGATACTGCCTGTGCAGCATGATTTTGAGAAAAATATCTTGAAGGAGGAACCCGAATCTGAGGATGCAGTCGATACTGAACAGACAACAACAAAGTTGGACAACCTGCTTGTTGGAGCGCTCAAACAGGCTTCTACCAACTGTAACCTGCCTGCCGCCTAGCTAATCCTACTATTGCAGGCTGTTGCCGTGGATTCCTGACCCGAACACACCTCGAGGCACCCAAAGAAAAGTGGAGGTAACGCGCCTGCGACTGTAGCTTCATCTAAAACCGCCATATCAAACCCACGCGGCCAGCAGGGGGGAAAGCCAGGAAGAAGAACAAAAACGCCATGACAGAGATTTTGCTGGCCTCTCTGCCCACATGCGACCAGGAAGAACACCTCTCACACGCCACACGCAGTCCAAGAAAAACATGCCCAACACTCCACCTCAACGCATTCAAGAAGGAAATCAACAAAAAAGATCATGGTGAAGAAAAACGACTCCACCGACTCCTCACGCAAGGACAGACATGACAGTCTTAAAAATTGGCAGGTTGGGTGGTTGGGAGGAGGCCAAGGTGGCAGTGGAGGCAGGTAGAAAAAGAATCGATGCCCAGCGGGGCATTACATTCTCCTCCCCTTAAGAAAGCATCGTCCTCGATGCGACATAACACAACGGAAAAGAAATGGTTCGCAACCAAGAACAGGTACAGGAGAAAGTACACTTTATGGTTTAAAATTTTAGTTGATTAAAGCACGGCCACAGGGTAGCCTTAGGAACATTTGGTAGAAATTTTAACTTTCAATGTTCTGTGAAGATTGGCAGTTCTTTCTTGTTCATCATTTCATTAGTCTCTTTCCATTATCATTATTTCTAGTTTTAGTTTCTTTTAAAAAAATATCATCATTGAAGAGTTTTGATTTATTCCTTATTGTGGGTGCCCAACATGAACTGCTAACACAACACCCTATCAGGTTCACAAGACCCTACAGATTCACAAGCACACAAGTATATACTTCAAGATTGTATTACACCACAAAAGGTTACTCAAATACGGAATGGAATAGGCACAGTCCACATAACATAGTACTTGTCACACATCAATGACTGACATACAAAATACTCAACCAAAAGAGTACTACAATCCACCAGACATTTCCTCAATTTGCATCGATGAAAGAATTCACATAACACCAAACCATGCTACAGGTACATAGTGTCCACAAGGGAATCAATGACATATCCACCACATCACAACACATATCCATCTGACATGAGTAACACATACATCAAAAGACCACTACCAAACATCACAATGACTCAACATATATCCCAGAACATCAACCATACACACAAATATCATATGCCTCCCTCAAACTCTTATGCCTCCCTCAAGTCTCTTATGCCTCCCTCAAACTCTTATGCCTCCCTCAAGTCTCTTATGCCTCCCTCAAACTCTTATGCCTCCCTCAAGTCTCTTATGCCTCCCTCAAGTCTCTTATGCCTCCCTCAAGTCTCTTATGCCTCCCTCAAACTCTTATGCCTCCCTCAAGGAGGCCGGTTGACCCTATGGTCCAAGACACATAGAGTTCGAACACTCCTAACCCAAGTGACATAATAACGCGTGGTTCAACAACCCGCTAGTTATATGTACTCCTTGGGGCATACCCCCATACAATGAAGCGGGTCCATAGGTCCAACCAATCCATGGTGCATCCTATGACCCTATTCCACACATCATGACAATAGAACCAACACAACAATCCAATCCAAAGTGCCAAGTGGCAAAGTACAAGCCTTGGGCAAGGTGGTAAAAATTCCAAATTTAAAAGAAAACCCAAAATCAAGCAAAAATAAATGGCCAAATAGCCATAGTTAGTATCAAAATCCCCATGTTAGTGCCATAAACCAAGGAAATGCCCAAAATTGTAAAGCATTGCAATCAAGAAAAGTTGCTGGTCCTTACAAAATAAAGTAAAAAGCTCAATTTACGAATAAAATCAACTTATAATAATGTCACATTACGATAACTGTGTGGCCTTATCTAGCCACCAAGGGGTACTCAACGAGTTGCTAGCACTCGGAACATCGAGCCTCAGCTCGTAAAATACATATCAATAATACAACTGTCATCACCTCCATCTGAATCATCCCGCCACCACTTCGACAAGGCTAAACATAGTCATAGTTGCACTTAGGTTGCATACATGCAACCACATAGGGAGAGAGGAAAGAATCACATGTTATCTACTAAACCGAGTTTTGACTCGAGTTATTGACCCATGGTACACCATTCCTCACTCTCAACATACACTTCTACCGATTTCCCTCAGGGTCGGTTAGCGTAAGGTTCACAACATAACATGTAACTACATCACTAACACAATGGTGGTACGTATACAAGGTAGATCACAATCATACATTCACTGAGTGTAACACATCACTTTACCACATTCTGCACCCAAAGCGCAGTCACCATACGATAGGGTTCATACACTCACCGTATGACCCCAAATCACAACATGAAGCATTACATATTTGCACAAATCATACATACGATGAACATAGTACATCACAACATAACATCCATTGCTACATAACAAGGTGGTACACACATTTCTTCAACACATGGTAAAAACATCACGATACCACTCATTTCTTTTAACATCAATCTAGTCATACAACACATTGATACACTTACATACCACAATATGTCACAATGTTCCAACACTCCATCATCCACATTAGAATTCTTTTCACACACCACAAACAGTAATTCACACGTGAACTCTTCATAGAATCCACAAGAAGGAGAGAGAATACTCCCATCCCCAACATATCAACATGATCACAAACACGCACAATGTGACATACACATCATGTGCATTCACAAAAACACAATTACGACAATAATCACATCACGTTTAAAGCACATTACTCTTCCAATATCTACCACCATCATGCAACATCATCATCATCATGCAGTATCATCATGTAACACCACCACCACCATGTAACATCATCATATAACACCAATCCGGCCCATAGGTTCGAGAGCATGAACCTATGCTCTGATACCAAGTGTAACGACCCAAAAATCCACACACGAACAACACAGTGAAATACAGGATAACTTTTTTTTTTTTGACTTGCTTGACACATAACATGACGCAACATGTCGTCACCAAGGATACAACTAACACTGTGAACAACTTGATACAAGGATGGCCATAAAGGCAGCACGGAAACGTTCACACCTATCAAGGACAATTTACTTTTCTTTTGTGAAAGGACATGGCAAAAGACCAACCACATTACATAGTTATAGCTGAAGACATCCCACTGTGAAAATCTTCTTAAGATTACTGATTTACTAGAGACATCTTACAATTCTTAGCTTACGTTCTAGAAGGTTCATGATATGTTTCATACCATTCTTCTTATAGGATTAAGTTTCTTTTCTTTTATATAACTTGAGGACTATCCTAGGATCACCTATAATATGAAAATTCCTTGATTAATTTGTTTACAAAACCAGGAGGTAAGCAATTCCACAAGGCTATCTATCTAAACCCCCACTACTGAAACTCGTTTCATACCCACATTGCATAAGGAGGCAAGCGTAAGATCAAAAGGAGAGGAGTATCGTTAAGGTTCAGAACCCTAATCATCTTTGATCAAGAATTAAAAATTTATCATAGCTTAGACAAGGACTACAAGGTACCATGGTAATGGTTAGAGAGAGAAGATAAATTTATTTTATTATGATCTATTTAGTTATTAACCGGTCTTTTAATGAGTCTTAAGAGTTCAATTGAATTTTGGTAAAAGCTTCATTTAGAAATCATCTTGATTAAGTTCGTCGGGGGATACACAGGGGTTCCCAACATGGAAGCATTATACTTAATGTGTTTTTATTCAAACTCCTGTACTAGATAAGATCTACCGATATCCCCAAAAGCCAACAGTGATATTACTTTTAAAATTAATTAACGTTTCCCAACAAGAGGACAATGTTTAATCCATAGCTTAAGGTTAGCAATGGTAGGTTTTTTTTTTTTTACATCGTTAGATAAACACTTTCTTTCCAATTAAAGACTCTTAATTTTATCAACCAAATACAACTTCATTATTATCTTCTTTATTTATTCATCTATGTATTCCTCTTCTTTTATCTTTGATTATCTTTAGAAAAAGGGGTTTCAACCCACTAAAATATGCCTAGAATAACATTGATACTAGTACCATGGAGGGTTACTAAACCAATAAGCATTATGACCTGAAAGAAGAAATTATCGTTATTTAACAAGAACGCAAACCACGGTTATAACATTTCCATTCAACATGGCACATGAACCAAAGGAGTCAAGAGATTGGATTTCACTTGGGTCAAGAACAAGAAGGTAACAAAATAAGCCAAGCCATGCTACAAAATTTCCATGACTGTAAATGATATCACCAAAAGAATACTCATAACAAGGTCAAGATTGAATATTATTTCTCACAAAGGTAATTTACCAGTTAACCTACAGAAGGACAAGACAACATCATCACGAAATTTCAGAACAACCCAAGGCAAGAGGTCTTCTAAACTCCTTTGCAAGCACTATTACAAAATTTACCTCACATTGGACATTTTTACAAGGAACTTCATAAATTGCACTGATGAAACCTTTACAACTCTTTCCTTTAATCTACTCGCATAATCCATCTGCACAAATACTAGCTGGAATCAGTTCACGAGAACTGAGCATGTTAAGGCTACTCATTGCAACAGTAAGCTAACATTTAACAATATCAAGAAAGGAAAGTTCTAATTCAAAAATGGATTAAAACACAACCCACAACTCCAAAATTATTCGCATGAGAAAGAAATCTAAACCATCCAGCAAGGAGAAAGTCAAAATACCAGTAAGAACAAAATCACATAAATCAAGGCAAGACCTTATGGGTTAGGAACAAGAAGGTCAAGAGTGTTGATATCTCCTTCATGTAATCCTATGGATTACGTGATTGGAATCCAAAACTTACTCCATCCAACTAAAGGGGTCCAAGAGAAGACAAAACATACTAATTATGATCGTAGGCGCGAAGCAAAACGACGTTATCCAAATCTCCCAGGGGAGGCTTCATAGCAATAATTAGGGTTCGATGCCCTTAAAAGAAAAACAACTATAGTTTCAGTTTTAACCAAGGAGTTTTACCACTACCTTCTTATAGGATTTCTTAAACGTAGTACTAGTTAACAACAAATCCACTCTTCCAAAAGCATACAAATGAGACACAAAAGGGGCCATTATTCTACCAACAAACCTTATCCTAATCGTAAACTTCTCTACATAATATAAGGGAAGACTAAACCCAAAAGTCGTTAATAATTTTTATATATTTCAGACAATGTCAATAAGCATTAAAATAAAAATTGATTTCCTTAACAAGGCCACAAAATGGGACCTTTTAGTAACCAAGTTTGAAGTATAAGATATTCGAGTTCGAAAACAAAGGGATTCGCTACGCAGAGGGTAAAACACCAACGATGCCCCAGACTCAAAGGACCCTACCACGAGTGCAAGCACAAAAATAAGAACCAACACACATATCCATCAGGAAGGTTACGCAGTGCAGTCAGGCCTAGAAGTTCTATGAGCTCCTGGCCAATGGTATAGAAGATGGAAATTTTACCCGATCCATGTGGGCTTATCAAGGACATGTCTAGCAAAAATCAAATAGATGAACATAATAACCACCTATTATATTATCACTGTAATCAGCTGTCATCTAACAGGAAACGAGTTCACGAGTCCAATACCATGGATTCACCTACAACTTTTGTTTCAGTCCAGCTATTAATAGCTTGCTCGCGACCCTTAATGAAATTGAAGAGATTTCCTTCAATTAAACCTACAATGTCTCCCCCTTACTTTAATCAAACAAGAGTTTGAACCAGGTAGTAGGTATAGTAATTTTCTCAACACGTAGAGGCCAAAATAGATGTCAGGTTATTCATCCCCTAGAACTGGGTACAAAAGTCAACCATGTACAGTTCTAAAACAAAACCCTAATGCCATTTTCTAATTAAACAAAAGTAAGAAATGTCCACAGGCTTAAACAAGTTTCAGAACACAATGTCACTATTAATGTACCTTTAGCAAAACAGGAGAGCCCTAAACAGGAAATACGTATTCATTCAAGCAAATAGAGATATGAAGGCTTAACCTTCCATATAGTAAGCCTTCAATTACAAAATACCATCATAGAATTCTTTTAAAAGAGAGTCATATAAGCAAACGAAACTCTATAATGTTTCCTTCCCTACGAACTAGATTGCATCACTCAATATTGCAGTAGCCCATTTAGACAAATATGAAATAGAGTAAGCTATAAGAGAGGAAAAGAACATTCCAAGCAAAACCAGCGAACTAGGAACGAGATTTAAAGGAACAACCAACACAATCAGGCAGCGATATAAACAACCACGAAAACATTTAGTCTAGGTGCCATTCAAGAGGAAAGAAAATTCATTTCAAGATACTGAAAGAAGGTAGAAAACTACTACAAAGAGTATAGTTAACATGCCTGATTAGAATTCTTCCAATCCAACAAGCACGTCGACCAGGGCTCGGGCAACAGCAACACAACCTGCGCAACTTCTCTTCCTTAGCCTGCTGAAGGTCCAACTCTGTTAACGGCCATGCTTGGCATAGGAAAGGGGGTGATTGAAACATGCCTTCTTGGAATCCTCGGGAGCAACTCCGGGAAGATAGAAGCACTCTGTTCTGAAGAGCATCACAACCACCATAGAAAACCCACACAACCAAAGCACTAAACTTAATACAGCCATACCCACATCCCTCAGAAATACTCCACACAGGTGTAGAATTAGAACTAGAATCATATATAGCCAAGTTTCCATCTGACTGAAGGCGCAGAAAACACAGCTGGTCTACATCTCCTGTAGTATTACTGTGCCACAGCATTCGGCTGTACTGTGTATCAGTCAATGCAAGATTACAACCTCTTTCCATTTCCAGCCTTATTCTCTTGTCCGGAGATGTGAGATACTCACCTGGTGCAAGACCATTCCAAACACCATTGTCATGACTGAGCAGAAGAAATGGCCACAGTGGGCAATCCACAAACCCGGTTTTCTCCATTGGGGTTTCAAAATTAGAATGAGAACACCGCTTCCTGGTCTCAATCAGTCCATGATCCGAAGCCATCACATCAAGAAAATCAACATGAGAAGAATTGTTATAATTATCCGTGACAAAGCAATCAAGAAAAGCATAGGCGTTGGATACAGAAGCCCATGAATAGCCCTGCAGAGCATATGGTCTGAGATAGGGGATTGTGGCTTTGAAATCACAGAGCAGCCATTGTCCTGGCACAGATTCATATGTTCCCACTGTGCAATACTCTGTCCAGCGGACATATCTGGTGATGACCACATTGGGTGTGGTTAATTTGTGAACTTCTACGCAAATGCTAGGCCTTTGTAATAGCGTTTGGAGGTGTTGATTTTGTTAGGTGTCATCAGATTCTTGAGTGCAACTGCAATGGCAGCCCCATCTTGTGGACTCAGAGCTCCCTCGCCTCCTCCCGATCTTGTGAACAATGCAGTGCATAAATGAGCATTCAACAGTGACCGTATAAATGCAAGGAGTAATGGGATGATTTGCATATGAGAAGGATTATTAGGCATCGCCATTATTACAGCAAAGCAAACGTGCTTCAAGAATATTCTGATCTGAAACAGATCCACCTCCAAGAGACCCTCTTCCATGAGCTACATCATAAAATAAGTAAGGTCTCGGAGAGAATCTTGTAAATAAATTTCATCACCATGACGGAAGTGACTTTCCAAAATGAAAAGGAAAGACAACTCAACTAAAACTTTATCTGTTCTTCCTCTTCACTGCAAGATTTTGCAACAACTGATCACGATTGTGGTCACGTGCAACCAGAACATCAGGATCCACACCAACGGTTCCTTGGGATCGCCCGCAGCAGCTGTCGCACTTAACTCTCTCTGGAGGCCACTGATTTTATGGGATAAGTTTACCTCTCTACCCTGTAGCTGCTGCATACAGCCAAATACCTCCTCACGGCACTCTCCTAGGAGAATTTCAGTTCTACGCTCCACTGAAACTGCCTGTGCAACACGATTTTGAGAAAAATATCTTGAAGGAGGAACCCGAATCTGAGGATGCAGTCGATACTGAACAGACAACAACAAAGTTGGACAACCTGCTTGTTGGAGTGCTCAAACAAAGCTTCTACCATACTTTAACCGGGAAAGCTTTAGCTAATCCTCTCATTGCGGTGTTGCCATGGATTCTGACCCGAACACACCGAGGCACCCAAAGAAAAGTGGAGGTAACGCGTTCCTGCGGCTAGCTTCATCTAAAACCGCCATATCAAACCCACGCGGCGCGAGGGGGAAAGAATCGAAGAAGAAAAAAACGCCATGATAGAGATTTTGTTGGCCTCTCTGCCCACGCGACTAGGAAGAACACCTCTCACACGCCACACGCAGTCCAAGAAAAACGTGCCCAACACTCCACCTCAACGCATTCAAGAAGGAAATCAACAAAAAAGATCATGGTGAAGAAAAAAATGACTCCACCGACTCCTCACGCAAGGACAGACATGACAGTCTTAAAAATGGCAGGTTGGGTGGTTGGGAGGAGGCCAAGGTGGCAGTGGAGGCAGGTAGAAAAAGAATCCGTGCCGAGCGTGGCATTACACCCTCATTATGATTATGATGCATGTACAAGGTGGCCAAATGCCTAACTTAACCCTAACCCTTGAATCATTTGATAGAGATATAGGGTGTAGTGTACAAGTCATTGAGGCGATAATATACTATGAACGATTAAGATCACTCACTACCACAAACATTTTCAGAAAGGATTTTTTTGTATTTGCGATTAAAACCATGGCATATTTGAAAATTTCATTTGCTTTTGGTTAGATTAAAATAATCTTGTTGATGGAACATTTTATGACACACTAGTAAGGGTTTCTCCAAATTGTTTATATTGTTTTGACTTTTGTTTTTATGTTTTGTGTATTCCTTTTGAAAAATGCATCCTAATTAATGGACTAAGAGAGATTAATTTGTTTTGCAGTTAGCATTGAAGTTATGAGAAAAGGGACAAGACCAGCTTCCTACTTAGTCTCCAACCATTTCCTCAGATGTAGCACCGTTAAAACTGTCAATTATACTCTTTTTCCACTGTGATCATACAATAATGACTGCTTTGATTCCAGATTTGCTCTTGTTTTGTTCTAAACACTGTCAATTAAATTGAATCTCGGGGTAATGTTGTACTGCAGGTGAATAGTGTTGGGTTTGGTGCAGACGGTTTAGCTTATTATTGTTCTGAGTGAAAGTGGTGTCATGCATCACTGTTACTAATTTGTAACCACTTACGAAACCATAGAACTGATACTATATTTGTTTTATCCTTCTAATGAAAATTGTTGATCTACAAATTCCACCTGGCATACTATCATAGAGCAGAAGCATCAATGTTTTTAATAATTGGATCTAAACTGAAAGTTTTGTTGGCATCTATGGGAGATAGACAACACATCTTGTCTGGTGTGATAAGCCGTCATCCACCACTGTTTGGGAAAATTTTGCTTATTGCTCTAATTACTGGTGGTTTATTTATAAGAGCAATAAATATTACTTATTGCTCTAATTACTTGTGGTTTGTTATTTCGCTGGATGCAAAGAAAAGTAACATTGTTGAAACCGAAATATTCAATTACAATAAAGTGTCGAGTCTCAACTCGAAGGATTTTGAGAATGTTGCTTGCTCCGAAGATTCTGTGGGCTATACAGAACTTGAGTGTATCGTGTGGAGGAAAATAGGGAGCGAGCAGACATTTTTCTCCGCATTTCGTTCGTCGAAACTTGCAAGCCGCACACGGATACGCTATCCCAGATGCCTCTCTTATTTTGTCTTCCATCTAATTCAATGAAATAAGAATACACAGGCTGAATTACCAAGACCCAGATGTGGAGAATGGAATAATATTGTTCAGGCTTCCATGGTATTCTCATACAAAGTGGTATTTATTCCCTAAAATGTAGGGATTTTCACTCGTACATCTTCCGTGAAATTAATGACGTCACACAAACAGGAACAAAAATAACCAATTGAATTTAGAAATATTGAGTTTTGCAACTCTGTGGTCCAAAATGCCATGCAAATCTGTTGTTCCTCAGACAAAATGTCTGAGCCTCATTTTACCCCCTCCCTCTTTCACGCATTGGCAGAGAATGGACAAACTGAGGGTTTCACGCAGAGGAAGAGTGATAGACAAATCTTGCAGAGACATAAGTGGAATAGCGGGAACGGGAACTTTCAATGTCTTAATCAACACAACAACTACTCGAAATAAAAGATAAAGAGCAGGAAAATGAAGTGGCCTGGTTACTGTGTTTCATGAAAATGGAGTTCTACACAGAGTAGAATACAGAACGGATTTTTTTTTTTTTTATATTAGTTTGAGTTTATCTTTGTAGAAGGCAAAATGATAACTGCAAAGGATCTTTACATCCTGCTCACAGTAGTTGTAATGCCCCGTGGGCATCGGCCTCCACTGCCACCGTGGCCTCCTCCCAACCACCCGGCCTGCAGATTTGACCAGCGTCTTGTCTGTCCTTGCGTGAGGTCTGAGCGGAGTCACATTTTTCTTCGACATGATCTGTTCTTGATTCTCTTTGAATGCGAGTAGGTGGAGTGTGGACGCGTTTTCTTCCTTGGACCGCGTGTGGTGGTTGGGGGGTGTCTTTCCTGGTTGCGTGGGCATTTTTGCTTCCTCCTGGCACGTTTTTTTTCTGCCTAGGTTGCTGCGTGAGCCTGGTTTGCCGTGGGCATTGTTCCTGCTGTTTCTGGTTGCACGCGACCGCAGTCGTGATCTACTGTTGCAAAATCTTGCAGCTGTAATGGAAGAACGAGATAAAGTTTTAGTCGACCTGTCTTGCCTTTTCATTTTGGAAAGTCGCTTCTGTCCAGGTGGCGGATCTAACATGGAAGAAGCTCGATCAAATCTTGAGGCAAGTTTTGCTAGAGAGGCTGAGATTTGCGTTCACTACTGTTCTTTTGCTGACCGGAAGTTTTCCAGCGCATAGCCATGAGTTAGATATGGTGGTTTTAGATGAAGCCGCAAGCTTGTGTAACAGGCATGTTGCAGTATAGTAGAAGCCCTTTTTGAGCGCTTCCAGCAAGCAGGTTCTCCAAATCTGTTGTTGTCTGTTCAGTATTGAACGCATCCTCGAATTCGGGATTCTCCGTCAAGATATTGCTGTCAAAATCGACCTTGTGGCAGTGAGAGTGTTCCAGCAGACCTGATGAAATTTAATTGCAGAGACTCTCTATTGAGACCTTCTTGCTGTTCGACGTAACTCATGGAAGAGTATCCCATGGAGGCGGATCTGTTTCAGATCAGAATATTCTTGAAGCACGATTTGCTTTGCATTTTTATGGGCTCCTTCAACGAGTCACTGAGTTGGCAGGCATAAAGGTTTCTGTTGGAATTATCACACCTTACAAGCTACAGCTGAAATGTTTGCACTGAAAGTTTGATGCTGTCCCCAGATCTGATGAAGGAAAAGGGTTGGTGATTTAGTTGGATATGCGGGGAATCCTATGGGTTCATACACTGAGGAGCAGATTCTTCCTGCAAGTTTTATTGTACCAGTGCCATCTACCATTTATCCTATTGTGGGTGCTGCAATTATATCCAAGGGTATATTTGCTTCGAGTTTCTTCTTCAAGCGTTGCTTTTAGGTGGAGCCGGGCATACTGATTCTTGCACGCCAAAAGCTGCAATTTGGAGGAGTAGGATTTTTGTTATGTCAATGGGGTAATGCCCTTGGTGCCACTGTCATTGGTACTGTATCGACCAAGGAGAAGGCCGCACAAGCAATTGAAGATGGATGCCATCATCCCATTATCTATACCCAGGAAGATTTTGTAGATTGTGTTAAAGAAATTACAAAAGGACAAGGTGTGCAGGTCGTTTTTGATTCTGTGGGCAAGGACACATTCTAGGGATCTTTGGAGTGCTTGGCTTCTAGAGGTTACATGGTGAGCTTTGGTCAGTCATCAGGTGCAATTGATCGTGTTCCTCTGTCAGCCCTTGCCCCAAAATCGTTGTTTTTGACACGGCCTTCCATGATGCAATACACTGCAACTCGAGAAGAGCTCCTGGAAACTGCAGGAGAATTATTTGCAAATGTTGCATCTGGTGTTCTAAAAGTCCGTGTGACAAAGACATACCCACTGGCAGAAGCTGCAAAGGCTCATACCGACCTCGAGGGTAGGAAGACAAGCGGTTCAATAGTTTTGATTTCCTGATAACTAGCTGATGTGGAAAAACATAGATCCAGGAGCGTGATGTTATCATTATGTCTGGTGTCCGAGCTTCAAACCATGGTTGGTGTTTAGCCTTCTAGCGCAAGTGCTCTCGGACTGAGTGGTAAGCAGTTCGACTCTCACCCCCAAAGCAGCTGCATTGAAGCAATCTAGTGTTTGGACAGCCACCTATTGCATCCTTCTAGTCGTGCCTTCAAAAGGGAATCCTGGTGTGGTATATTGCAAGAAAAGACCAGTGAAACAGAGGATAAAGCGGAAGACATGTGGCTGTAGCAGTCCCTGCTGGATGTTCACGACTGGTGGATGCGTTAAAACAGGCAAGATAGACTAACCATATACATAATATGCTAGTATCTAATAAACCTCTTGAAATGAAACTTTCTCCTTCTAGAAATTGGTTTAAATCTGTGATTATGTGGTTTTGTGTTCAATATATGGTTAACAGTTTGTTACTTCCGGATTGCCTCTGTTGGTTGTTCTTGTTGACGTGATCAAACCCATTTATATATATATATATATATATATATATATATATATATATTATATATATATAAAACAAACAAAGGTTCCGAGTGTATGCTTTGATTGATCATATGAAAAATATATATATGTATATATAATTTTAAAGTTACTTCCTTCTGCAAAAATGTCGTTGTTTCTTTTGTGAACCTGGGTATGTAATCGCCCCTAGAACGTTGCAGCGTTGACTAGTATTGGTTTCCTATTATGTTGTTGCCCTAGAGGAAAACATACAGTTAAATTATTATTATTTTTTTATAAGCATGATTATGCACTTCGTGTATTGTGCAAAGTATTAGGGCTTTTGGAAATTATAAGTTCAATATATATGCTTGTTAAGAAGGAAGTTTTGGGCCGAAAATATGTCCTGGGTTGATAGAAGGGCATAAATTATTGATAGAACCCCATTTTGATTCTACTCTTTCGATGAGTAAAATTTGATAAAATTAATGACCTTTATGGTGTTAAGATATGGTATGTTGATGATTCCTTGTGTGATCGATTTAATCATGTATCGACATAATGCCTTGATGGAGTAAGGTAATATCTTTCATGGTTCGTGAAAGTTAAGGTTTTCATCAACTGCTTAAGGTAACATGAAGTTCCTTAAATTAGTCAAACTTGTTTGTACTTCCTTCTTGATGAGTGACCTTTCATTGCAAATTTAGAATGATTGTGATGGAAGGTCGTGAATATATTTTGTTGTCAAAAAGGGAAAAGAAGTTATGGAATAGTTTGTTTATGTGTCGAGTGTAATAATTGTAATTACATCGTTATAGAAGTTAGTTATTGGAGGATATCTATCTTCAATGGTATATTGTGTGTTTAATCTCTGCATAGGTTGCTATAAACTTAGTGTTGAGATGTAAATTAAGGAGAGTTGAGAGACCTTTTCCTTTGTTTACATCGTTTATGATATTAGGAAGTGAGTTGACGTCGGAAAATATCAACCAAGTCTAGATTCATGGCTATGTTCCTCTAGAACGGGAGGGTTATAAATATAAGGTATTATGAAAATTGCAAGGATGTGTTTAGAATGCTAGATTGCCTACTCAACTTGGGTATTAATGAGGCTTGTCGCTATTCCGGCCCTGGTTATGTTCAGTAGGTAGCGTTGTTAGGCAATACCTATTCCGGACATTCTTACCGTCCTTTCCACTCATCCTTATTAGCTATGAAGTCACTTATTACCTAAGATATAATGGTTGTGGGTTTGAATATAATATTTTCATCCTTTAAACCTTTTTGATTACATGATGGAACTTTGTTTTTACCCTCGTTGTTCGTTTATAGCCTATTAGGCCTATGGCCCTACGGAACGATTCCAAAACTATATTCTTTTTGGCAGCTAAGATCGGGTCTGGTTTTTATCTTTTGACTTCACCTTGAGAATGTGGATTGATGGGTTACACTTTAGATTTCAATCACGTAATCTACGGGATTACATGATTGAAATCCTAATACTCTCAACTCTTGTGTCTAATCATTTAAATTTCATAGTCTTGCGTATTTGGTTGTCAAACTTTTGTAGTTTTAGAGGTATTTTCATAACTAAAACTTATGGTTTTCTTCTTAGTTGATATGTTGAAAATTACATCTTGTTTCAAAAGGTTGTTAGAGGTTAGAACTTTGATCCATTTCCTGAAATAGAATGTTTCCTTTCATGGTATTGTTAGCTAGTAGCTTATTGTTGCTATGTATAGTCTTATCTTGCTCAGTTCTCACGAACTGACTCAGGTTATTAATTGTTGCAGATGGCTTACGTGGTTAGATGATGGAAAGACTTGTAGATTATTGCATCAATCTTGGTTATAATGTTCCTTTGTACGAATGTGTATTATGTTATAAAATTTGGAAAGGGCCTTTGGACATTTTAGAAGAAGGGTCGGTGCCTAGTAAATGTATTGTAAAGTATTGTTGTTGTAACTGTTGAAACTTTGGTTTGTTTGGTTATCATGTGAAAGATGAAATTTGATTACCGCTTGGTTATGGGATATTCTAGTGAATTTTAACCCTTAGTATAGTAGCGGGGCTTGTCCCATGTTATTACTCTCTTGCTCCCTAGTCATGGTTCAATAGAGATAGTATGTCCCTTTGATTTGTGCATCATGTTGGAATGAATTGATATAACCTTGTTTTGTTTCTGCAAACGAATACTGTTAAAATTTGCTCTTGAGTTAAAATGTTGAGTTGTAAATCCTCCTAAGGCATAGTAGTGATGAGTTTGTAAACACTATAAAGTGAACTGGATATTCCTTATAAAAGTTAAATGAAAATTTATGTATATGAGCATATTATGTAGATGTGATCTACTTGATAACCTTTGAGACCTGGAACAATCAAGAGGAAACTATCTTTGTAACGAAATATGATTACTTATTTCTTTCCCGAGCCAAACCAATAAACACTATCCTTTTTCAGTGAAACCTTAAATGATCTCATGGTGAAATCAATGGTTAGATTTTAGAAAATGATAGGATTTAATAAGTAGGAGTGAAAGTGATTAATAAAACCTTAAATATCTCTTTATCGTTTGAAATGTTCCCCTTTGTCAAACTTAATTAAGTAAAGTCTAGATGGAACATTTAACCAATCTCGATAAACTCTTAACTTCAATGAAAGTTTGATAGTAAACAATGTGACCCTGAAGCTAAATTCTGCTGTCCTGTTCTGTTAACCCATGCCTTGATTCATGGTGATATTTCTTAAGCAAGGTCAATATTTAATCCTTAAACAAGAAGGCTATTGTTATGAACCCTAAGCGGTACTTATCACTCAATCGGAGCTTATGCCTTCACCTGTGCAATAGAGTTGTGGAACATGTGTTAGTGGCTTGAATAAGATAAATTAACCTTGTAAGAAATGGAAAATGTTCTAAAATCAAATGAATAAGAAAGATTTGGACATCAAATTGATGATCCCAGTTTAGAAAGCTTGGCCTTAAGCTATTTAGTCAACCGTTGAAAAGAAAGAAGTTCTCCCTTGTGAAAAGAATTGTGTGAATCATTACATAAAATTTTATAAGAACGTAAGTTAAGAATTAAGAGACACTTTAGTAAACAAGAAAATTTAACAAGAAATTCCTCATGGGATGCCCTAGCTGTGAGTGTGTCATGTGGTTGGACTTCCATGTTGTCTTGTCAAAAGAAGAGTACATTGTCCTTGATAGGTGTGAACGTTTCCGTGCTGACCTTGTGGTCTTCCCCGTAACAAGTGGTTCCAAGTGTTGGTTGTAACCTTGTGACGACATGTTGTGTCGTGTTGAGTCAAAGCAAGTCAAAAAAAAAAAAAAAAGTTATCTGTATTTCACTGTGTTGTCATTGTGTTGGTATTTTTGGTGTGTTACAGTAGTGGTGCCGCTATACGTGGCGATGATTTTGGTCTACGGCTCTGTGAAATGGTGGAAGATTTTAACGCCGGACCAGTGCTCGGAAATAAATCGTTTCATGGCCGTGTTTGCGGTGTCATTGATGCCTTTCCATTTCATTTCCACCAATGACCCATACACTATGAATTTCAAGTTCAGTGCTGCGGACACTTTGCAGAAGGTAATAATGTTGTTCGTGCTGGGGATCATTTGGACCAGATTTACCAGGAGCGGTAGCCTGGGTGGATGATCACCATTTTTTCCTGTCCACGCTGGTGATGGGAATCCCCCTCCTAAAGGCCATGCATGGGGATTTTTCCGCGAGCCTCATGGTGCAAGGCGGTGGTTTTGCAGTGTATCGTCTAGTATACGTTTTTATGTTTTTGTGCTGAGTAGTCGCTAATGCGAAGATGACAGAAATTCAATCTTGGGAACCGTGGAATGGTGAGCCCGCGTCGTCGAATATCGGTCCCTCGATGCGTATTCGCTGTAGTCGCCCGAGAGCATTCTAATTTTGAAGATGACATAAGTTCACAAAAACTGAATGCAAACACCGTCTATCACCGTTGGATTTCAACGACACTACTGAAAGAGGAATTTCATTGATTCGATTTCTGACTTTTGTCAGAATCAGGAGGTCCTATTTCACTATATAACACCTTCGGCGTAAAAATGAGCAATCCATTGACTAGCCCCATAGGGGATTTCTTGGACACATAAGTCTGCAATCATCATAGGACAAGCAACCACAATACTTTTGTGGCATTGTTTTTATTTTTTGTGTTTTTAGACAGATCACTTGCCTTATGAAAAATGCCATATTTGAAGAGTTATCAATTTATCAATGATATCCACTAGGAAATAGATCATTAAATAGTAGACGAAACCAGATGAAAGACACCCACAAATGATTATCACCCTCAACCTTAGAGCATCAATTAAAATCATTCAAAAATACCATATACAACCATAACAAATGATTCTCACAATTTTTCCATTATAAAAGAAACTCTAACAAAATTATTTGGAGTGAGCTGTTGAAGGAGGCACTCTACATCCAACAAGCTTAGTTATTTCCGACCCGTGTTTTGCATTTTCTCAAAGATCTCCAAGGCATATTTTGCAAATATGTCATGTTTTGATAAAAGTACCCTTATTCTACAAACAGAGAGGATATTTGCAAAGGGATATGGAATATGGATTTATACCTACCAATCGCATTTCTTGGGGCATTCAGCACCCATTTCATGTGTACACTTTTAGAAACAACTAAACAAGTGCCTTACAAATTGTTATGTTTTTAAAATAAAAACATACATGTTATACAATCTTTCCACAAGAAGTAGTTTTAATTTCTACATCTTCTACGTAGATTTATTAATACATTATTTGAGGAAATGGTGGGTAATCACAATTGTGGTAAAACAAAACTTGGCTCTGACGAGAGAAAGGCGCATGACAATGCACTACTTAGGCAGCATTACAAGGAGAACAAAGACGAAATCAATAGGCATCGTCGAAGCTCGTACTAGACCAAAAAAATCCTAGTAGCATACTATAAGCACCTAAATAGAGCAAGTAGGAAAGCAACCCCTTTGAAAACCCGACTTCATAAGGTACTAAGTAATGCCCATATGAGTTTTCGTGCTAAAATATAAGCATTACGGGATATGTCCATCTGTGTTATTTGCCATGAATCCTACCCAAGCATGAAAGTTAAGGTTCGCGATCAATGCTTTAGTCATTTGTAATAATAAGCATGATGGCGAATGGTTTTCAACATGGAACAATATAGATCGGGGGCCCAACCTAAATACGTTAAGAACCATGCGCACAATTTATCCAAACAAGCCAACTTCAAATATCCCCACTTTTGCATACATCCCTTCCCAATACCGAACCATGCTTGTTATCTATTCAACAAGAATCCTCTTTAGAATCATTAGGATCCATGTCATTGTTAACCCGTGCGCCTCTACTCAAAATGATTATTTATGGCACAACTAGCACTAGTAAATCATATCTAATCGGAAAACCACATACATCCTACAATCGTTATCCCCTACATGCCACACCCACTTACTACTCCTAGCCCTAATAGGTGTCACAACTTTCCATATTAAAGGCACCACTATCCATGTAGGCCTTTCAATTCCAATCCATGATGTACAACCACTTCAGGGCCAAACACTGCTCCACTTCCAAGAGAAGATGAAATATGTGAATTACATATTAATTGATGAAATGAGTTTCATTAGCCCACGTCTACTAAATGATATCAACATGCGACTATGACAAGCCTTCCCAAAAGTTGCAAACAAAGACTTTGGTGGTTGTTCAATCATCCTCGCCAGTGACCTCCCACAACTACCTCATATTAATGATGTGACAATGTATTCAGGTAACATAGTTGGCCATGCCTTGTGGAACAAATTCACCATAGTAATAATACTAGACACTAATTTCAGTAAGCTAGAAGTACGCGCTGACAGCCCATTTAGAGCCCTACTTTCAAATCTCTAGAACACACATGCAACAAAAGCTAACTTGTGCCTTCTTATGAGTAGGGCCCCACCAACCATTACAAAAGAGGAGCAACAAACATTTAAAATGCACACCCACCTATATGCTACTAACAAACTGGCATCAGTCCATAACAAATGCATACTTAAATCCCTAAACTTTCCTATTTCTCTTAGCTGCCGAAAACACCATGCTACCACCCAAGCATTACCCATTTCCCCCACCCAATTAGAGCCTATACTCCTACTCTGTGAAGGAACAAAAGTCATATTAACAATATATATATATATATATATATATATATAGAAGTCAAGCTAGTAAATGACGCAATTGGTAAAGTTGTATGCATAGTGTACAAAGGCCCCAAAAAACCCCCCAACATCCCACTGTACGTAGTTGTTAAATTCACTTAATACCTAGGCCCCCCTGGGATATGAATAACCCAACCCACGTACCCATCCCTCCCATCACAAGAAACAATTTCCGAAAATCCAATCAGAAGATGGCATGGGCTCGACCATACATAAAGCACAAGGAATGACGCTCGAGAAAGCCACAATTGACATTGGTGTCACCAAGTGTTGAAGCTCACATTTACTATTATTTCCTGAGTACAACCCCTTTCCAACTTGATTATTTCTCCCTTTTCTCATTTGCACGGTAGACACGCAAAGCATTCAACAAATATGTGCATAAGCTGGAAAAAATCCAAGTACCACTCTTCCTAAAAACATGGCCACAACCCTCTTATAAAACTCCACCCCCACTACACTTCCCACTACACCTCCCCTACTACTCGGTATGCTACACCTACCACTACTTGTAGCCCCAATTTTCTGATATCATTACTATGTGCAGGTCCATCGACTACCCTCTAAAAAATAGCCCTGTAAATAACAATGCCAAACCAAGTGTAGCCCAACACCTAAAGAGCACTCCAGGTTGCCAACCAAACATGCCCACCTACCACTGCCAATGGTGATTGCACACTCAGGTACAATCCCATATACATAAATATTTCAAAAAAGAAAAAAACATTTTATAAAAGCCAATTTGTCTCTATTGACATTGTTTACTATACTAATACTACTATTGTTCTCGGTATTGTTTCTCCCCCACTAAAGAAAGTACACATGCTCAAAGGCCATAACAATGTTTTCTACAAATTAGACACCAAGCTCGAACAAGACAACACATTACCCTTCACCAACTTGTGTGCGAATCCATCAAATCCCGTGCCCACAACACAAACATTGTATCCAAAGAAGGCCTCTACACATTCCAACTTACCCTTGGAAAACTACAAGATACACTCAAATGTTAACGCAGACCACCATCGTCATCGAAGATACCTACCAAATTGTACGCAACAAGGCCTACGAGCAATACTGCCGCTGAAAGGCGGATGTAAATAGTAACTCATAACTGTAGAAATAAAATATACAAATAGTAGGCATATCTTTTTGTAATATTAATACATATACCCAGCTTTATGTGAAAGTAAATGTACTCATGAATTTGTATGTTTTCCACATGTTAATAATAGTTATATGTGAATTCATAAAAAGGGTAGTTAGTAATGATCATGTATTGAGTTTATTTTGCACCAAAACTTCATATTCTCAGCACCCATTTAAACAGAAAAAGACACATAATCAACACATTCCAATGCTTTCCAAAAAACACTCCTAAAAACATAATGCAATAATACACATAAAATAGGTGTCCGATAAAAATATAAACCATTCATTCCTCGAGTTTAACAAGTCCGATATTGTTTCGACTTTACCAAAGAAACTCATGAGTATTAGAGCTACTTTAGATGGACTATTTCATATCTACGTTATGTGCAAAACATATTTCTACACGAGTATACATGTGTAAATTGACAACCATTATTTACCAAATACCTATCTCTATAAACACATGTTTATTATGTAACGACCCAAAAATTCACACACGAACAACACGGTGAAAGAAAGGATTTTTTTTTGACTTGCTTCGACCCATAACATGACACAACATGTAGTCACAAAGTTACAACCAACACTTTGGGAACCACTTGTTACGGGGATGACCACAAGGTCAGCACGGAAATGTTCACACCCAAAAGGATAATACACTTTTTTTTTTTTGACAGAACAACATAGAAGTCCAACCACATGACACTCTCACAGCTAGGGCAAGCCACAAGTAAGAAATGACCTGAAGGTTATTAATTTTGATAAAACACCCTTTAACTCATGACTTATGTTTTGAAAGATTCAATATATGATTCGCACAAATTCATCTTACCAACTGAGTTATTTTCTTATACACTGTAGAGTAGTTCACTTAAAGTCTTCTCCTACTTGCTAAATCTTATTATCTTCCAGAAACTAACCATTGTTTTCCCTTAAGCTTGTTTAAGAGTTCACCCAAAAGAGTAGTGTTCACTAGTTTAGCTAGGGATATCAATTTATAAAAATTTACTTTACAAGGATAGTTTCACCTTTGAGTACTTCAGGAATCTCTTGTTCTCAAGTAAGTCATCTCTACATTAATTTATCTGAATATATATATTTTAGTTAACTTCTATAAGGGTTAACCACTCCATTTAATTTTACTTATATCACATCATTACAAGGTGTCAGAGAGTTTTGACTTAACACTTTATTCTCAAAATCAAGGTTTTACAATACTTATGCCAATGTAATGATTGAATATCATTTCTCACCAAGGTAAGTTACTAGTCTAACAACAAAAGGGAAAGAACACTTCACCACGTAGTTTTTTTCGAACATACCAAGACAAGAGATCTTCTAAACTCCTTGCAAGCAAAGTTACAAAATTTACAACGCATTGAACTTTCTACAAAGAACTTCATACTTTGACTTTCGATGAAACTTTTACACTCTTTTCCTTTAATCTACTCGCATAATCCATCTCGCACAAATATTTACTAGAGTCGGTTCTGCTAGAAGCTGAGCATGATAAGATATAAACCTCACCTAATAATTTATACCATCTGGCATTTAAATAAATGAAAGTTTGCAATACTCCTTATCAAATAAATTTCTAACATACATTTAAAACTTAAGCGCACATCTCATGATAATACATTTCATACTCATTAATGTTCACTTCCTTAAGATCTCGCTTACATAAGAACACAATTCCAAGTGACTAGATATACAACCTTAACCATGCAATCAATCATACTTAAATTACAGTTATAATAATAATGCTCACCTAATACCCTCGACCTACTTCACATATATAAGTATCCAACAATATTATCTTTCAATTAAATAAAAGCACCAACGACATTAAGTTTATATAATAAATACAAGTATCAATCTTATATTATTCATCGATATTACCCAAGTATCGAACCTTAATAGATAATCAATGATATGTAAGTATAATTTTGATATTTATCCCAAAATTTTAAGAGTATATTTACGTTAACAAAGATTTCACCAATCAGCAAGTTCATATATTATTTAGATATCCTTTTGGTTGCTTATTACCATGTCTTATATATTTCTTCTAGTAAAAGAGTCCAACTCATAAGAATGAGTTATGATCGACAATACTGTCATCTGTTGGTAATATGCCAAAGATACATTTGACTAGCTAAGATATGTAAGCGCGGTCCAAGCCACTATAAATACAAGTATCAACATTATCTCAACTCCCAATTGAGATGCAAGTATCAATTTTTAGCTAACATAATAATCATCGTAAATGCCAGAAAATATTCCACTCGTTAACCAAGTATTGAAATAACATATTTATCCTTACTGGTTACCTGATAACATAATATACCCTGTTATATAATTCAACCTCCACTTGCATACCCCAATTTATGGGTATTAATTATTGTTCTATAAAATGAAGTTAAATAATTTCAGGTCAACTTCTATCCTTACTGTCATACATGGTATGCACAGTCCCATTATGGCAATTGTCACCTTTACCTAAGGCTGTGTATGAATCCATTTTAGGGTAGTTCTCATAACTTCCCTATTCATCTATTTTCCTACCAAAAAGCATTTCAACAAGCTTATAAGTCAAGTATAGGATAAATTTGTAATTTCATAATTCAAGCATTGCACGAATTCATATGCCATAGGGCAATGTCATGTCAATCAACTTGAAGGATGTACACATTCATGAGAGTTCGATGTATCAATATTACTTTAACCGATTTGAAAATCCAAGTAGTGCCTCAACTTAAGCCATATAATTATCCACACAAGCTAACGTCTTGAGTGCTTACCATATTCAAAAAGATCACAAAAACAACCCCATCAACACATGCTTCAGGAGCGTTCCCATCTAAAAAAAATAAGCTCATAGTACTAATAATAATAACAGAGGGCCTGGTGAGGGGTTTTCAATAATCCCCAAGGTAAATGCAGATAATCAAAAGAGTCATATGGTATCTAGAAAGACTACTAAAACCCGATCGACTCTCCCCAAATAGAAGCATCGAATCCTAATGGGGGTTTATATTATTATCAAACCACATTAAAAGACAAACATAGTCTTCCAAGAAAATTCCCGTTTTCAAGCCATGTTCTACATAATAAAACAATACAAGGAATATTCTAAATCTCATTCACACACCCCAATATTTTCTACGAAACCACTGTTCACAGGAATAATCATGGCAAAAAGATAAACCAACTCTATAAGATCGATAAGCGAGAATCACTGGAGAGATTTCTTCTTGTCAAATAGTAATTAAGATAAACTGGAAAGGGGAGAGAGATCAGCTCATGCAATTATGATTAAAAGTCATTTGAAACCCATCTCTTTCTGGGCATCTCTTTCAAGAAAGAGTCAATATATGTAAATACATGTTATATATATCCGAGTCCAAATGCTATTTATTTAGTAAAACGAAAACACATCAACATTCCAAAAGAAAACCACATCTACAGCATTCGAACAAAATTACAAAGATTGATTTACTCAAATACTAAAGGGAATAAATTATTAAGAGAGAGGGTTAGGGCTTATCATGCCTGTTTTAAATGCATCCACCAGCAACATATCCAGAAGGGACTACATAAGACACACGTCCCACTGATCCAATTCTTTTAGCTTTGAAAAACACCACTCAAGGCACCCTTAAGACAAAGACAGTAGGAGGAAAGCGGCCGATAAATGTTTGTTGTCTAACCCCATTAAGCGCACCGGGTCCCGAGCTCCAACGGTTTCAAAATCCCCAACAACATCCTCCCAAACTCACGTGGCTAGAGGCAAGGAAGGGACAAAAGCAGGTAAAGAAAATGAGGATATTTACATTGCATGCGGCCAACAAGAAACCAATGCTCCTTTCCCCCAAAACGTATCAGGAAACAACATAAAACCATGTCCATAATTTGTGTCAGACCTCGGTTATCGGACCCTCATCTACGGGCGAGTAGAAGAAAAAGGCACACGTGGAAGGAGTGGTTGGATTCACGTTTGGTACAGGAAAGAGGGGGGGTAGGAATACGCAGTAGCAAAGGCAATCTGTGCTTCACGAATATTCTGATATGAAACAGATCCACCTCTATGAGATTATCTTCCATGAGTTACATCGTAAAAAAAGTAAGGTCTCAATAGAGAATCTTTGCAATAAATTTCATCAGTCTCCTGGTAACACTCTCACTATCACATAGTTGATTTTGATAAAAATATCTTGAAGGAGAATCCGAATTTGAGGATGCATTCGACATCTTCTCTTGCAGATAACAACATAGTTGGACAACCTGCTTGTTAGATGCGCTCAAAAGGGCTTCTACAAAACTGCAACATGCCTGTCGCTTGGCTAATCCCTGTTGCAGGTCGTTGCTATGGATCCCTCGACAAGAACACACCTCGCAGCACCCAAAGAAAGTGGAGGTAACATGCCTACCTCACTAGCTTGTAGCTTCATCAAAAACCACCATATCGAACCCATTATGCGCCCAAGGAGGAACCAGGAAGAAAAATGCCTTGATGCCAGAAAAAGATTTTGCTAGCTCTCTCTCGCGCAACCGAGGTCCAAATGGTAGTTTGGGAACAGGTGCCCAATAAAGGAAAATAGAATTTTCCAAGGCCTCTCAACCACTCCACACGCAGTCCATCAAAATAAAATCTCACGCGGTCGAGAGAAGAATATTGCATGGAAGGATAAGAAACATAGAAGATTTGCAAATCATAATTAATAAATGAAGGAAGTGCGGCCACCACAGAAGAAAGAGTCCCACACGTCTAGTAAAAGGAGTTAATGAATTGGCGGTGGCCATCAAAGTTACCCCCACATTTTCCAATAAAAAAGTTTAATCACCTCCACAATGGATATTTCGTAGAAATGATTTAGCGTATTCCTTAAAACAATTTTTTTGTTGTATTTATAATTTTTGTGTTCCTTGTGAATTCCATATCATGTTTCATTTATTCCATGTTGAAATAAGACGATGTATCTACACCCCGTGATCTTTGTATGGGAACATACAAAATTTTTATTCACGTTGTTCATGTATGTATTGTGTGGGACTAAATTTGATGGTTGACCCTTTCAAATGATTTTATGATGGTTATTCAACCAACATCTCCCTTAAATAGTGCTATATTTCTAATGTTCAAATTTGAGAGTTTTTCATGTTTAGGTGTATCTATTGTACTACAATAAATTACCCCCTTTAAACCTAACATCCATTAGCTTTCCAATGTTGAACTTTATAGATATCCTTATCTTAAATGAGGCATAATATTAAGACACAAATACAATTATAACAATGAAAATACAATCATATGTTGGGAACCTAAGATTCGATAGATTCCAATTGTTGTTATTTAGATATAAAGGTTGGTGGGAACCTAGCCTATGTTCCGACATTGTTCTTTAAATATAATGCTTTCCATTAGCATTAAATATAATGTTCCCTCTTATTTATTATTTCATTAGTTCCTTTCCATTAGCATTATTCTTAGTTTAATTTCTTTTAAAATTTCATCATTGAAGAGTTTTGGTTTATTCCTTATTGTGGGTGCACAACATGAACTGCTAACACAACACCCTATCAGGTTCAAAAGGACACTACAGATTCACAAGCACACAAGTATATACTTCATGATTGTATTACACCACAAAAAGGTTACTCAAATACGGAATGGAATAGGCACAGTCCACATAACATAGTACTGGTCACACAACCATGACTGAAAATTATACTACTTGAACAAGGTGTACTACGATTTCCAGACATTCCCTCAATTCCACAGATGAAAATTTCACATAACTCCAAACAAAAGCTACATGTACATAGTGTCCACAAGGGAATCAATGACATATCCACAACATCACAACACATATCCATCTGACATGAGTAACACATATGTAATGCCCCATGGGCATCGGCCTCCACTGCCACCTCGGCATCCTCCCAACCACCCGACCTGCAGGCTGTCTTGTCCACCACATTTTCTTTTCTGCCCTTGCATGAGGGAGACAGGAGTGGGTGGAGTCATTTTTTTTTTTTTTTCTACGCCATGATCTCTTCTGGGATCCTCCTTCAATGCATGCAGGTGGGTGTGGGTCTCGAAAAATCATGTTGTGCAGACAGTATCCGTGGAGTTTCAAGCTGGTGAGGAAGGCATGTTACCTTCACGTTTCATTGGTTGCTGCGAGGTGTGTCCTGGTCGTGTGTTCGAGACGCAGGGGTGTGTAAGGGACTGGGCGCGAGGACCGTTGTTTACAGCTCTGCGGGGTTCCTTCTGTAGCGGCCTGCAACAGTTTTAGATAGGCAGCAGACAGGTTGCAGAGTTGTAGAAGCCATCGTGAGCACCTCCAACAAGCAGGTCGTCCGACTATGTTGTTTTCTGTTCAGTTTAGAATGCATCCTCAATTCGGGATTTCTCCTTCAAGATATTTTCATCAAAATCGATTAAGTGACAGTGTGAGTGTTACCAGGAGACCCGATGAAATTTATTACAGAGATCCTCTACTGAGACCTTGCTTGTTCCACGATGTTACTCATGGAAGAGGATCTCATCGAGGTGGATCTGTTTCATATCGGAATATTAATGAAGCACAGTTTGCTTGCAGAAGAGAGTTTTTAGGAGATCGATGAAGGATAGAGGGATTAAAAAGAAACTTGGTGTAGTTGGATTAAAGGCAATAAAAGGTGCATGCTTTTTGTGTAGGTGACAGATCACACCCATGGGCACAGGAGATCTATGCAATGTTGGAGAAAATGTCTTGGGAGATGAAGGTAGCAGGATATTTTTCAGATCCAGAGCAAACGAGCATTGAAGTGCATCCTGGGAGTTTGAATAAATTTGTTGGTATCCATAATGCAAGTTAACTCCATGTCAGTAGCTGTAACAGTTGTTTTTATGCAAAAAGGAAACTCGAAGACAGTTTTAGGGTTTTGAGTAATCTTTCAAAGCTGCACCGGATTTTTGAAATCACAAAAGGAACTAAACTTTCAAAGTTCAGTGGAAAGGATGTTGAATACTTTTCTCAGTGGTTGAGCAAGCAGTATGAGTTGTCTTTTTTTTTTTGTGCAGAGTTTATGTTTTGAGGTTTTCAACAAATTGGTTAATCAAACAAGAATGGAACTGTTTGAGTAAGGCTACTCTTCCATCATTATGCATAATCAAACATGAAGGAGGTCCTCGATGTGCTCAAAGCCTTTTCAAAAAAAAAAAAACCAGTAACAGAGGTCTGTATCAGTTATTCAAGAAACCAGGTAAAAGTTGAGTCTATAACAGCTTAAGGAAGATGTTAAAGCTCTGGAATCTTACAGAATGGCAACATTATCTTCTTGAAGTTCGAATCACAGTTGGGTAGACGCTAAAGACAGGTATATCTCAATAATGGGAAGTAAATGTTGTTCACGCTTCTAAATTCAAACTTGGGTCAGTGTTAGAGAAGCTGATGAGTCTCTATTGAGCTCTAATTCCTCAAACATGCTCCTAGCTCGATGAAGAAGTGCAAAAGATAGTTCTTGTCTTTTGACATTCCTGTCTCTTGAACTTGCTAGGAAAGGTGAACTGACCTTCTTGAGTTTTCAAGATTGAAAGGTCAAGAGGGTGGCTCGAGGTTCTTTTGAAGAGTGAGTTAGTGTTGTGTGGAATCATGAATAAATAGATAAGAAAGGTGTTTGAGAATTGGACTGAGAATTATTTGAAAATACAAGAGTTGAGAGTGAATGTTTGCACCGAGAGTTTGATGTTGTCCTCAAACCTGATGGAGGAAAAGGTTATTTATCATTACGGTAAATGCCTTTCAGAGCCAGGAGCGTGTGGTAATCATTATGTCTTGTGTCCGAGCTTCAAATCATGGGGTTGGCTTTGTAGCTGTTTTTCACCGCGTGAATGTGGCGCTAGCTCGAGCTCGCAGAGCACTTTGGGCTAAGGACAAGCAGCGGCATTGAAACAATCATATGCATATGGAGATGGCGTTTTAAACCAGGCATGTTAAATCTACTCCTTGTAATAGTTTTCTACCTTCTTTCAGTATCTTGAAATGAATTTTCTTTCCTATTGAATAGCGCCTAGACAAATGTTTTCATGGTTGTTTATATCGCTGCCTGATTGTGTTGGTTGTTCCTTTAAATCTCGATCCAATTTTGCTGGTTTTGCTTGGAATGTTCTTTCCTCCCTTATAGCTTACTCTATTTCATATTTGTCTAAATGGGTTACTGCAATTTTGAGTGATGCAATCTAGTTCGTAGGGAAGGAAACATTATTGAGTTTTGTTTGCTTATATGACTCTCTTTTAAAAGAATTCTGTGATGGTAGTTATAATTGAAGGTTACTAAATGGAAGGTTAAGCCTTCATATCTCTGTTTGGTTGAATAAATACGTATTTCCTGTTTAGGGCTCTCCTATTTTGCTAAAAGGTACATTAATAGTGACGTTGTGTTCTAAAACTTGTTTAAGCCTGTGGGCATTCCTTACTTTTTGTTTGATTAGAAAATGGCATTTGGGTTTTGTTTTAGAACTGTACATGGTTGACTGTTGTACCTAGTCTAGAGGAGGGATAACCTGACATCTATTTTGGCCTCTACGTGTTGAGAGAATTACTATACCTACTTCTTGATGCAAACTCTTGTTTGATTAAAGCAAGGGGAAACATTGTAAGTTTAATTGAATGAAATCTCTACCTTTTTTTATTAAGGGTCGCAAGCAAGCTATTACTAGCTGGACTGAAACAAAAGTTGTAGGTGAATCCATGGTATTGGACTCGTGAACTCGTTTCCTGTTAGATGACAGCTGATTTCAGTGATAATATCATAGGTGGCTGTTATATTTATCTGTTTGATATTTGCTAGACTTTTCCTCGATAAGCCCACATGGATCGGGTAAAATTTCCATCTTCTATACCTTTGGCAAGGAGTTCATAGAACTTCTAGGCCTGACTGCACTGCGTAACCTTCCTGATGGATATGTGCGTTGGTTCTTGTTTTGTGCTTGTACTCGTGGTAAGGTCTTTTGAGTCTGGGGCATCGTTGGTGTTTTACCCTCTGCGTATCGAATCCCTTTGTTTTCGAACTCGAATACCTTATACTTCAAACTTGGTTACTAAAAGGTCCCATTTTGTGGCCTTGTTAAGGAAATCAAATTTTATTTTAATGTTTATTGACATTGTCTGAATTATATAAAAATTACTAACGACTTTTGGGTTTAGTCTTCCCTTATATTATGTAGAGAAGTTGACGATTAGGATAGGGTTTGTTGGTAGAATAATGGCCCTTTCTGTGTCTCTTTTGTACGCTTTTGGAAAAGTGGATTTGTTTTGGTTAACTAGTACTACGTTTAAGAAATCCTATAAGGAGGTAGTGGTAAACTCCTTGGTTAAAACCGAAACTATAGTTGTGTTCTTTTAAGGGCGTCGAACCCATATTACTATGAAGCCCCCTGGAGAATTGGATAACGTCATTTTGCTTCGCGCCTACGATCATAATTAGTACGTTTTGTCTTATCTTGGACCCCTTTAGTTGGATGGAGTAAGTTTTGGATTCCAATCACGTAATCCATAGGATTACATGAAGGAGATATCAACACTCTTGACTTTCTTGTTCCTAACCCATAAGGTCTTGCCTTGTTTTATGTGATTTTGTTCTTACTGGTATTTTGACTTTCTCCTTGTTGGATGGTTTAGATTTCTTTCTCATGTGAATAATTTTAGAGTTGTGGGTTGTGTTTTAATCCATTTGTGAATTAGAACATTCCTTTCTTGATATTGTTAAATGTTAGCTTACTATTGCAATGTGTAGCCTTAACATGCTCAGTTCTTGCGAACTGACTTTAGCTAATATTTGTGCAGATGGATTATGCGAGTAGACTAGAGGAAAAGAGTGTTAAAGGTTCATCTGTACAATTTATGAAGTACCTTGTAAAAATGTCGAATGTATTGTAGATTATTATTGTTGTAAGAGTTGAAACTTTGGTTTGTTTAGATAACATGTGAAAGATGAAATTTGATTACCGCTTGGTTATGGGATATTCTAGTGTATTTTTAAATCCTTAGAATAGTAGTGTGGCATGTTCCATGTTATTACGCTCTTGTTCCCTAGTCATGGATTAATAGAGATGGTATGTCCCTTTTGTTTGTGCATCGTGTTGGAAAGAATTGATGTAACCTTGTTTTGTTTTCGCAAACGAGTACTGTTAAACTTTGCTCTCGAGTTAGAATGTTGACTTGTAAATCCTTCTAAGGCATAGTAGCAATGAGTTGGTAAGCACTATAAAGTGGACTGGATAGTCCTTATAAAAGTTAAATGAAAATTTATGTATATGAACATATTAATGTAGATGTGATCTACTTGATAACCTTTGAGACCTGGAACAATTAAGAGGAAACTATCTTTTGTAACGAAATATGATTACTTATTAAATTTTTTTCCCGGGCCAAACTAATAAACATTATCCTTTTTCGGTGAAACCTTAAATGATCTCATGGTGAAATCAATGGTTAGATTTTAGAAGATGATAGGATTTAATAAGTAAGAGGGAAATTGATTAATAAAACCTTAAATATCTCTATATCGTTGGAAATGTTCTCCTTTGTCAAACTTAATTAAGTAAAGTCTAGATGGAACATTTAACCAATCTTGATGAACTTTTAACTTCAATGAAAGATTGATAGTAAACATTGTGACCCTGAAGCTAAATTCTGTTGTCCTGTTCTGTTAACCCTTGCCTTGATTCATGGTGATATTTCTTAAGCAAGGTCAAAGTTTGATCCTTAAACAAGAAGGTTATTGTTATGAACCCTAAGCGGTACTTTCCACTCAATCGGAGCTTATGCCTTCACCTGTGCAATAGAGTTGTGGAACATGTGTTAGTGGCTTGAGTAAGATTAATTAACCTTGTAAGAAATGGAAAATGTTCTAAAATCAAATGAATAAGAAAGATTTGGACATAAAATTTATGATCCTAGTTTAGAAAGCTTGGCCTTAAGCTATTTAGTCAATAATTGAAAAGAAAGAAGTTCTCCCTTGTGAAAAGAATTGTGTGAATCATTACATGAAATTTTATAAGAACGTAAGTTAAGAATTAAGAGACACTTTAGTAAACAAGAAAATTTAACAAGAAATTTCTCATGGGATGCCCTAGCTGTGAGTGTGTCATGTGGTTGGACTTCCATGTTGTCTTGTCAAAAGAAGAGTAAATTGTCCTTGATAGGTGTGAACATTTCCGTGCTGCCTTTATGGCCATCCTTGTATCAAGTTGTTTCAGATGTATGTTAGTTGTATCCTTGGTGACGACATGTTGCGTCATGTTATGTGTCAAGCAAGTCAAAAAAAAAAAAAAGTTATCTGTATTTCAAAATTGTGTTGTTAAAGGGGGTGTGTGTCGTGATTTTTGAGTGCATTACAACATACATCAAAAGACCACTACCAAAACATCACAATAACTCAACATATATCCCACGGTGGTTTGGAAACATCAACCATACACACAAATATCATATGCCTCCCTCAAACTCTTATGCCTCCCTCAAGTCTCTTATACCTCCCTCAAAACTCTTATTCCTCCCTCAAGGAGGCCGGTTTTCCTATGGCCTAAGACACATAGAGTTCAAACACTCCTAACCCAAGTGACATAATAACGTGTGGTTCAACAACCCGAAAGTTATATGTAACTCCTTAGGCGTACCCCATATCTGATGAAGCGGGTCCATGAGGTCCAACCATTCCATGGTGCATCCCATGACCCTATTCACACATCACGACGATAGAACTAGAAACAATCCAATCTAAGTGAGTGGCTAAGTACAAGCCTTGGGCAAGGTGGTAAAAATTTAAAATTTAAAAATAAGGTCCAAACCAAAGAGAAGAATAAATGGCCAAATAGCCATAGTTAGTGTCAAAATCCACATGTTAGTGCATTGAATTAAACCAAGAAATGCCCAAAATTGTAAAGCATGGCAATCAAGATTTGCTGGTCCTTACAAAATAAAGTAAAAATCTCAATTTATGAATAAAATCAACTTATAATAATGTCACATTACGATAAGCTGTGTGGCATTATCTAGCAATAAAGGGTACTCAATGATTTTGTTATCAAAGCATCGGAACATCGAGCCTCATTTGTAAAATACATATCAATAATACAACTGTCATCACCTCTATCGGAATCATCCGTCACCACTTCGACAAGGCTAAACATAGTCATAGTTGCACTTAGGTTGCATACATACAACCACATAGGGAGAGAGGAAAGAATCACAAGTTGTTATCTACTCAAACTGAATTTTGGCTCAAGTTATTGACCCATGGTACACCATTCCTCACTCTCAACATACACTTCTACCGATTTCCCTCGGGGTCGGTTAGCGTAAGGTTCACAACATAGCATGTAACTACATCACTAACACAATGGTGGTGGTGAACATATACAAGGTAGATCACAATCATACATTCAAGAGTGTAACACATCACTTTACCACATTCCGCACCCAAAGTGCAATCACCATACGATAAGGGTTCATACACTCACCGTATGACCCTAAATCACAACATGAAGCATTACATATTTGCAAAATCATACATACGATGAACATAGTACATCACAACATAACATCCATTGCTACATAACAAGGTGGTACACACATTTCTTCAAAACATGGTAAAAACATCATGATACAACTCATTTCTTTTAACATCAATCTAGTCATACAACACATTGATACACCTACATATCACAATATGTCACAATGCTCCAACACTATGTCATCCACATTATAATTCTTTTCACCCACCACAAATAGTAATTCACACGTGAACTCTTCATAGAATCCACAAGAAGGAGAGAGAATACTCCCTATCCCAAATACATCAATATGATAAAAACTAACGCATAAAGTGACATACACATCACGTGCGTTCACAATATCACAATTACGACAATAATCACATCACGCTTATACCCATTACTCTTCCAATATAAATCATCACCATCAATACCATCATCTCCATGAAATAATATCATGTAACACCATCACCATCATGTAACATCACCATAAACACCAATCCGGCCCTAGGTTCAAGAGCATGAACCTACGCTCTAACCACCAGTGTAACGACCCAAAAATTCACACACACGAACAACACGGTGAAAGAGCAGGACTTTTTTTTTTTTTGACTTGCTTGACCACATAAACGACACAACATGTCATCACAAAATTTCAACCAACTCGGGAACCACTTGTTACAAGGATGACCACAAGGTCGGCACGGAAGCGTTCACACCCAAAAGGATAATACACTTTTCATACTTTTTTTTGTGAACAACATAGAAGTCCAACCACATGACACTCTCACAGCTAGGGCAAGCCACAGTAAGAAATGATTGAAGGTTATTAATTTTGATAAAACATCCTTTAACTCATGACTTATGTTTTCAGAAAGATTCAATATATGATTCGCACAAATTCATCTTACCAACTGAGTTATTTTCTTATAAATTGTAGAGTAGTTCACTTAAAGTCTTCTCCTACTTGCTAAATCTTATTATCTTCCAGAAACTAACCATTGTTTTCCTTAAGCTTGTTTAAGAGTTCACCCAAAAGGGTAGTGTTCACTAGTTTAGCTAGGGATATCAATTTATAAAATTTACTTTGAGGATAGTTTCACCTTTGAGTACTTCGGGGAATCTCTTGTTCTCAAGTAAGTCATCTCTACATTAATTTATCTAAATATATATATTTTAGTTAACTTCTATAAGGGTTAACCACTCCATTTAATTTTACTTATATCACATCATTACAAGGTGTCAGAGAGTTTTGACTTAACACTTTATTCTCAAAATCAAGGTTTTACAATACTTATGCCAATGTAATGATTGAATATCATTTCTCACCAAGGTAAGTTACTAGTCTAACAACAAAAGGGAAAGAACACTTCACCACGTAGTTTTCCGAACATACCAAGACAAGAGATCTTCTAAACTCCTTGCAAGCAAAGTTACAAAATTTACAACGCATTGAACTTTCTACAAGAACTTCATAATTTGAACTGATGAAACTTTTACACTCTTTTCCTTTAATCTACTCACATAATCCATCTGCACAAATATTTACTAGAGTCAGTTCGCTAGAACTGAGCATGATAAGATATAAACCTCACCTAATAATTTATGCCATCTAGCATTTAAATAAATGAAAGTTTGCAATACTCCTTATCAAATAAATTTCTAACATACATTTAAAACTTAACTGCACATCTCATGATAATACATTTCATACTCATTAATGTTCACTTCCTTAAGATCTGCTTACATAAGAACACAATTCCAAGTGACTAGATATACAACCTTAACCATGCAATCAATCATACTTAAATTACAGTAATAATAATAACGCTCACCTAATACCCTCGACCTACTTCACATATATAAGTATCCAACAATATTATCTTTCAATTAAATAAAAGCACCAACGACATTAAGTTTATATAATAAATACAAGTATCAATCTTATATTATTCATCGATATTACCCAAGTATCGAACCTTAATAGATAATCAATGATATGTAAGTATAATTTTGATATTTATCCCAAAATTTTAAGAGTATATTTACGTTAACAAATATTTCACCAATCAGCAAGTTCATATATTATTTAGATATCCTTTTGGTTGCTTATTACCATGTCTTATATATTTCTTCTAGTAAAAGAGTCCAACTCATAAGAATGAGTTATGATCGACAATACTGTCATCTTTTGCTAATATGCCAAAGATACATTTGACTAGCTAAGATATGTAAGCGTGGTCCAAGCCACTATAAATACAAGTATCAACATTATCTCAACTCCCAATTGAGATGCAAGTATCAATTTTTAGCTAACATAATAATCATCGTAAATGCCAGAAAATATTCCACTCGTTAACCAAGTATTGAAATAACATATTTATCCTTACTGGTTACCTGATAACATAATATATCATGTTATATAATTCAACCTCCACTTGCATACCCCAATTTATGGGTATTAATTATTGTTCTATAAAATGAAGTTAAATAATTTCAGGTCAACTTCTATCCTTACTGTCATACATGGTATGCACAGTCCCATTATGGTAGTTGTCACCTTTACTTAAGGTTGTGTATGAATCCATTTTAGGGTAGTTCTCATAACTTCCCTATTCATCTGTTTTCCTACCAAAAAGCATTTCAACAAGCTTATAAGTCAAAGTATAGGATAAATTTGTAATTTCATAATTCAAGCATTTCTGAATTCATATGCCATAGGGCCATCACATGTCAATCAAACTTGAAGAATGTACACATTCATGAGAGTTCGATGTATCCAATATTACTTTAACTGATTTGAAGATCCAAGTAGTGCCTCAACTTAAGCCATATAATTATCCACACAAGCTAACGTCTTGAGTGCTTACCGTATCCAAAAAGATCACAAAAACAACCCCATTAACACATGCTTCAGGAGCGTTCCAATCTAAAATAAATAAGCTCATAGTACTAATAATAATAACAGAGGGCCTGGTGAGGGGTTTACAATAATCCCCAAGGTAAACGGTAATCAAAAGAGTCAGATGGTATCTAGAAAGACCAGTAAAACCAGTACGACTCCCCAAATAGAAGCCTCCAATCCTAATGGGGGGGTTTATATCATTATCAAACCACATTAAAAGACAAACATAGTCTTCCAAGAAAATTCCCGTTTTCAAGCCATGTTCTACATAATAAAACAATACAAGGAATATTCTAAATCTCATTCACACACCCCAATATTTTCTACGAAACCACTGTTCACAGGAATAATCATGGCAAAAAGATAAACCAACTCTATAAGATCGATAAGCGAGAATCACTGGAGAGATTTCTTCTTGTCAAAAAGGTAATTAAGATAAACTGTAAAGGGGAGAGAGATCAGCTCATGCAATTATGATTAAAAGTCATTTGAAACCCATCTCTTTCTGGGCATCTCTTTCAAGAAAGAGTCAATATATGTAATTACATGTTATATAATATCCAGAGTCCAAACGCTATTTACTTAGTAAAACAAAAACACATCAACATTCCAAAAGAAAACCACATCTACAAGCATTCGAACAAAATTGCAAAGATTGATTTACTCAAATACTAAAGGGAATAAATTATTAAGAGAGAGGGTTAGGGCTTATCATGCCTGTTTTAAACGCATCCACCAGCAACATATCCAGCAGGGACTGCATAAGCCACACGTCCCACTGATCCACTTCTTTTAGCTTTGAAAAACACCACTCCAAGCTCCCTTAAGCGGCAATGGGGAGGAAAGCAAAGGAGAAAATGCCATTGTCTAACCCTTGCTAAGCTGCACTTTGGTCTTTGAGCTCCAACGGTTTCAAAATCCCCAACAACATCCTCCCAAACTCACGTGGCCAGAGGCAAGGAAGGGACAGAGCAGGGTAAAAAAAATGAGGATATTTACATTGCATGCGGCCAACAAGAAAACAATGCTCCTTTCCCCCAAAACGTATCAGGAAACAACATAAAACCATGTCCATATTTTGTGTTATCAGACCCTCATCTACGGGGCAGAGTAGAAGAAAAAGGCACGCGTGGAAGGAATGGTTGGATTCACGTTTGGTACAGGAAAGAGGGGGTAGGAATACGCAGCAAGGCAATCTGTGCTTCATGAATATTCTGATATGAAACAGATCCACCTCTATGAGATTCTCTTCCATGAGTTACATCGTAAAACAAGTAAGGTCTCAATAGAGAATCTTTGCAATAAATTTCATCAGGTCTCCTGGTAACACTCTCACTGTCACATAGTCGATTTTGATAAAAAAATATCTTGAAGGAGAATCCCGAATTTGAGGATGCATTCGATACTGAACAGATAACAACATAGTTGGACAACCTGCTTGTTGGAAGTGCTCAAAAGGGCTTCTACTAAACTGCAACATGCCTGCCGCCTGGCTAATCCCTGTTGCAGGTCGTTGCTGTGGATCCCCGACAAGAACACACCTCGCAGCACCCAAAGAAAGTGGAGGTAACACGCCTACCTCACTAGCTTGTAGCTTCATCAAAAACCACCATATCGAACCCATTACTGCGCCCAAGGAGGAACCAGGAAGAAAAACACCTTGACAGAAAAGATTTTGCTGGCCTCTCTGCCCACGCAACCAGGTCCAAATGGTAGTTTGGGAACAGGTGCCCAGCAAAGGAAAACAGAATTTTCCAAGGCCTCTCAACCACTCCACACGCAGTCCATCAAAAGAAAATCTCACGCGGTCAGAGAAGAATATTGCAGGCAGTCAACAAGAAACATAGAAGATTTGCAAATCAGAATTAATAAATGAAGGAAGTGCGGCCACCAGCAAGAAAGAGTCCCACACGTCTAGTAAAAGGAGTTAATGAAGTGGCAGGTGGCCATCAAAGTTACCCCCACATTTTCGATGAAAAAAATTTTAATCACCTCCTGATGGATATTTCGTAGAAATGATTTAGCGTATTCCTTGAAAACAATTATTTTTTTGTATTTATAATTTTCGTGTTCCTTGTGAATTCCATATCATGTTTCATTTATTCCATGTTAAAATAAGACGATGAATCTACACCCTGTACTGTATGGGAACATACAAAATTTTTATGCACACTGTTCATGTATGTATTGTGCAGACTAAATTTGATGGTTGACCCTTTCTGAAATGATTTTATGATGGTTATTCAACCAACATCTCCCTTCATAGTGCTATATTTTTAATGTTCAAATTTGAGAGTTTTTCATGTTTAGGTGTATCTATTGTGCTTCTGATAAATTACCCCCTTTAAACCTAACATCCATTAGCTTTCCAATGTTGAACTTTATAGATATCCTTATCTTAAATGAGGCATAATATTAAGACACAAATACAATTATAACAATGAAAATACAATCATATGCTGGGAACCTAAGATTCAATAGATTCCAATTGTTGTTATTTAGATATAAAGGTTGGTGGGAACCTAGCCTATGTTCCCGACATTGTTCTTTAAATATAATGCTTTCTATTAATATTAACATTAACTATGTTATTTGCGAATATTCCATTGAAAAAAAAATGCTTTCTATAACTTGTAGTTGATATCATAGATGTCATTGACCTAAAGTATGTCATTGATGTTATTGTTTTGAAAAAGATGTAATCTTAGGGAAGAATTACAATGGTAACAATGGAAAGACATATGGGTATATTGAGAACCTAGTGGTCACTAGGTTTCCATCATTATTATTATTTTACGGCTTACAAAATAATTATCAATTATAGTCACCATGGTCAGTAGTCAAGGTGGACAATTTTATTTTATTTTTAAATAATTATTATTATGGGTATTCCTTTTAACAGGACACGCCCTAACAACACCCAAACACCAATCCAGCTGCCTACTAGGCTATGAGAACACAATCTACCTTAGCGGGGGTGATCGAAAGTGGCAAACCAACAAAGATCAGCAGAAGCACAACATCGTTAAACGCTAAGCAACACGGTCATCACGAAGCAAGCGAAAGGAGCAACGATGAGCGGGGCATTACATATTATTTCGACTATATTTGGAATGCGCATTCAACTTCTACTTGCATTTTGAACTACAAACTATTGTTGGGTGTTAGAAAGAAAAACAATCGGTACATTATTATATTTCGTAAATATATAAGATATTCTTCTACTTTATCTTTCTGGATCCTCACATTTTCCTAATAATTAAATCTTAGGAATATGGTAATGTTTTCCATTTTTCGAAAAGGTTTTCATGGACGCATTATGAGTTTAGTTGTATTGAAGAGGAGGGTATGCTTCTGAATTTTTCTTACGCTTAGCCTACATGTTAGGTTAGAACAATAATTTAGATTATGTTTATACACACAAATTTGTTCATTGTCTACTATATGTTTTTCCCTACTCTTTTCCACAACCATACTCTTGATAAAAAAAGTAAGAATCGTTTTCTCCTCTACCCATTGCTTAGATGCTTCAAATAAAAATGATCTCTCCAATATTCTTCTTATACGTTATGCACTTTCTTTCCCCAATCCTTATCCACACAAATCTGTTTAACAGTAAATATGATACTCGTCACAATTTTGTACCACAAATTGTCTTCAACTATTGTGATGTCCGTAGCTAGTGTAAATTACATTAATACGAAATTGACTTGGATTTTTACAAAACCAACACACAACAAAAACCTGCAACATACCAAAGTAACATAAACAACTACCACAATTACGAACCGATCCATGAATATGGTGCCAAAGAAACCAAAAACCACTACTTTTACTCTTCATCAAATGACATCACCTACATCAGCTTTTAGCCTTGCCAAAATTAAACCAACAACAATAAACTCATTTATATTCTTTTGTGTTGCTTAGCATTGAAACATAATGGCAGCGAATAGTATACTAAATTTGAGGTCTTACGGAGGGTCTTTTGTTCCAAATCATATGTAACTACATAGTCTATGAAGTTTCCTCAAACCTATTAGATGAGAAAAATAAATCTTCTTTGTAATGTTCTACCTTCACATGTAGATTTTGCCTTCAAATTGGTTCCTAACAATCAATACTATGCATAGTAGAGCCTTTTGGAGATGATTCCTTCCAAGAAAGATCCAACTATAAGTGCAATTTACTTCAAGTGAACTTTAGCTCCACAACATGGTTTTACCTAAAACAATTTCAGCCTACTGGAATGTGAGCAGAAGCACCAACGTCTTTGCTCTGCAAACTGTAAAACTTCCCAATAATCCTTTAAACGACACTAAGATTCCCTAACTCACTCCGATTACTAAATTTAAAGTTACTTAAATCCCATAACCAGAAGATTTCAAATGCTCTGTTATCACAACAACCGCCAATGTGCCTACTAATATATTGAAATATCCCGTATGGGATACTACTTAAAAATGCACAAAATATTGAAAATTTACAGCCAAATAAAATACTGATTTTTATTGATTTTTACAATAAGGACAATGAACTAAAGAAAATTAAAATCTCCCAAAATATCCACTCGAATTACATGAAAATTTAAAGAAAGCTTGATATTATTATAAATGACGTTAGAAAATTGTATTTAGGATTTTACATAAATTAAAAATGTTGCCAGGTAATTACAGCGTGCCCTAGACAACTAGAACTCTTCTAGAATTCATAACTCTCCAAATACATGAGCATAAATTATGAGACTTTGGAGATAACATTGACAAATACAGGAAAGATAACTCAACCTTCAGATCTGAAAGTGGCTAACTGGAAAACCCTCCAAATAAAGGTCAAGTCACCTCGCTTGGAAAGGGGTTGGAAATTGATGGAGGTGCCTTCAAAGTGATGTTAAGCCCTACCCAAATGGCTGTCGTAAATCTGATCTGGGACCCTTATGATGATCTTCCCAAATGCCCCCAAAAATCCTCAAACCCTTCCTCTGAACCTGCTGATAATATCTCTATAACACAACCCTGAAAGTGGCTCCAAAATGATAGACTAGGGTAGATCTCTCACTACCAAAGAATGCCCTACTAGTTAGGGACGAGTCTCTCACCACCGAAGCTAGGGTCCCTATGGGATTTCACTCCACAAGCTGTAGATGCGCAAACAACAGTTGCACGTGAAGGAGGATAAAATGTATGCGACAAAAGTTCTATTTTTTTCTCCGGCTCCTTATATACTTCTCCACGGAAAAAGAGCCTCAATAATCCTAGACGCATTTCTTTCCATGGTGGGGCCAATAAAATAAAAGTAACTAAAGTTACTTTTTTCCTTTTAAGTCACCATGGTCCAAACATGACCCCCAAATGCAAAACGTGGATATTAGAACTACGTGGCCCCTTCCCAATACCTCCCAACGTCCACAACCCCTTAGGTATGACCACGGTTTAGACTCGACCTGGCCCTTAGGTCTTGGGCGTTGGAAAAGGAGACATTACATATATTACCCAATCCTCCAATAATCATTCACTTCATAGGAACAAACTCATTGTACCCAATCTACTACACCAAACCACAAACAATAAAAAATGGTATGCCAAAAATACATAAAGAGCACCAACCCACCCTTAAAAACGGTATATCCTTGCTCCCAACTCAGGTGGAGCAACTGCTAGTTCTATCGCATGTGAACGGTTTTCTCCATGTAAATGCCTAGCCGACTAACATTTCCCAGCATTAAAGAAAGAATAAACTTGTAAACTGATTAAAAAAAGCGTTTAAAGACTGTTTCAAGCAGCCCAGATGCGTTTTACAAGAAACTTGCCTCTCAAAATCTTAGCTGTCATACATAAACCATCTACCGCGGTTGTAGAATGTTTCAGAGTCAATAAAACTAGCAATCGCATGTGAGGTGTGCAATGTTAACGCCGAAAGAGAGATAATGGTGAGCAGAAAAGTTAATTGAAACAAACATAGCAAAATATTGTTTATAGGTTAAAGTTGAGGACGAGTAAAGACAAACCAGGTGGATGGAACAATTAGTCATAAACAATGTCGATGATAGAGCTAGCAGCACCACTAAAAAGACATGTTTGAAGCCACAAATTTGCGCAAAGATTGACTTTGTGGTTGACGTAGAGAAACATTTTGTGTTGCAAAAGATCCATAATCAACCTATTATGAGTCAATTTACCAAGTGATCCCAAAAATATGAGTACATTATGTAAACCATGTGTGGCAACTACCCATAAGGAGTTTATTATAAATCCATCTTCGACTTTCTTTAGGGCGAGGGTATCATGAGCATAGACATGCCAGAGGGGGAGCACGTCGTAAAGAGCATGAGCTTTGTTCTGCACTCCCTCACCTTTGCATCTTGCAGATGCATTTCAATCCACTTCGCCGCTCCACCTCGAACATCTTCTTCTTCTTTACTCTTTCCACAATTGCATGTGCTTTGGTTTGAGGCAACTTTGGGTTTGAGGCTCAATTGGTCGGTGTATGTTTCGTGGGGCTATTGCGGGTAAATATTCGAAAGAATTATGGTCCTCCATGTTCTAGAGTCCCCTATGCAAACCTTCCTGACATGAACCAACTCTACCCAGAAATATTCCTTCCTCTTCAATACCCGCAATGTGCACAGAAACATATGCGAGAGGTCCTCCGTTCTTTTCTTCAACGATATTGATATAGCTAATATCTCACATGTTGTTGGAACCACTTACACCTAAAGGGCCATGGATTGGGTGAAAATCAATTGCACTCGGAGCAACGGGACCTCTGAAACATTACAGAACATCATGGTGGTTTCTCAAAAAAACAAATTGAGTGGACGAGGGTAATCATTAACCCCAATTTTTTTATCAACATCGTCGATGACACTTTGTGATTCAAGAAAATAAAAACTTAGTTTTTTTGTTTTGTTAGGACAGGCTTCCAGATGGAAATGTTGCGAAGTGGTTTCTTCTAAGAAACATAAAATGGAGGTTAAAATAAGAAGTTTCGGGAATCATGATGTTGTGTTAACACCAACATAGTTGTAAATGCCATATAATTTTGTGTAGTTTTATACATTGTATGGAATTTTTGTGTCTTCTTTGCACTTGTAATTCCACTTGGGGAAAAATAGATGCGATACATGTTTTATATCTTCAACTCGACAACGTGTAAACATTTTTTTTATGAATAAATGTGTGCCACGTGTACGGTGAAGGAGTGTCTGTACTTCATCGACTAACTGCTCATGATAATCGATGGTCCACTTGTCGAGGGAGGGGTGATTTCCCTAATGAAGACGCCTTTCGACGTAATTAACTAAAATCCATAATAACCTCCTCATGAAAGATGTTCTACCATTGCCCCATCACTTAAATACCCTGTTCAAACACCCAGTATTACGTCATATGTCACAGCACAATACTTGTAAATCCATTTGAGAAACTTCAATATCATTATCTGTGTTGGATTAGTTACATTCAGATGTTGCTTACGAAACCTGTACTGCGTATGAAATAATATACATGAAAGCTTCCATTTTAAATCTTAAATGACATTATAGCTTACTCGCACAGCTTTGAGTGTCTGTATTAACTGCCATCGACTGGGTTATTTCTCGATGCCTTGCATTCTCAACATTGTAAGGCTCCAACAATGAAGCACCCTTCAGAAATTTCAAAGCCGCATTGAAGTACAACCCAGTGCATTCAAGTTCCATGCCTTTATTCTGTAATATGCATCACACAGATGTTAAGAGACAAAAAGATTTCTCACAGTCAAGATGGTCGATGATGTAGAGTTTTTGAACCGTAAGATGTCTGTCACTTCTCAGCGGGATGGGGATTTCCCTAGTGAATATGCCTTTCGGCGTAAAAACATATGGATACAGAAGCTCATAACAGTCTGCACCTTACAAAGAGATGGTTGTGAATCATAAAAACTACTGAAACCCAAAGGAAAACACCATACCTATCTAAATTTACAACTTATTTGCATAGATATTTATCGGGCTTGCGAGGAGTGACAGGTGGACTTTGCAAAGAGGACGATCCTTTTGAGCAGCTCCTCTGTATTTTCTCCCACCATTTTGTACACCACCTAATTTTCGTCCTTCATAAATAAAAAGGTCGGCATCACCTTCACATCCAGTTTTTCTACAACACTCTGCACGACACCAACAACAACTAAAAACTTTAAAAACACCCCCAAGACACAAAATTTTATAGATTTGGATTCGGAAACAGGGCAGAAAAATTACTTTGAATTCATCCACGTCAACTAACAGAAATAGAATAGCCGGGTACTTGAGAGCCACCTCCTCGAAGTAACCTTTCACGAATTTAGAGGGCGCACATCACTCCGTAAATAAATGAATCACAATTGGGGGTGTCTGGCAACCCCAACGATCCGATCGTCATTATGCCTGTCGTAACTACTGCCAAAGCCAAAGATAATCGCCACCCCACCAGCCATGGATCTTCTGTGTGTCATAATTTATCATATTGGCGACCAATATGCCGAAAGTGATAAACAACTGGAAGCACATGTTCAACGCTCCTCTCAATTTGGGCAGTGCCACTTCTAAGAGATACATCGACATTGACTGCCAAACCACATCAGAAATTAATTAATATTTAGCGACAAAACATCCTCGTCATAAACGACACAAAAAATGATGCAATCAAACTGTGGATGCGTAAGAGACGAAATTATTTCCCACCGTTTGATGGTTGACGATGCAACAATTTGGGATAATCGATTTTGTCAGACAGTGGTGGGTTGCCCACCTGTGTTTACGCATTCCGGCGTAGTAACGTACTAACAATCAGACGTGAGGTGTGTGATGTTAACGCCGAAACAGAAATATTGCTGAGCGGAAAAGGAAATTGAAATGGAGAACAAAGAACCATGTTTCGATTGAACCTGACAATGAGAAATAAAGGCAAACCATGCGGGAAGAATGAATTTCTGTAAACAGTGTTGTCGATAGACCTAATAACATCATTTACAAAACAAGTTTGAGCCCATAAATTTACGGAAAGTATGTGTTTCTGGTTGATGTAGAGAAAAATGTAATGTTGCAATTGATCCATAATCAACCTATCATGAGTCAATATGGTTGGTTTCTCTTGAAAAGAACTCTTCATTTAACTTGCTTAATGCGCAAGCTCTTGAGTTCATTCTCAGAGTGCAAGCACCATGACCTGTTTAAATGAAAACACCCCCTTAGAGGTTAGTGTTTGTGGACTTCACGCCGCCTCTACCGTAATTTCTGTTGTCACCACACTTCTCACCACTCCAGCTCGAACATCTTCTTCTTTGTTTCTCTTTCCGCTTGATATGTGCATGTGCGGGTTTTAGGTGGTTATGGGATATTCAAAAATTGACGCCTAGAGCTCGCCATTAAACAAGCATTGGATGTGACAGTGCTCAGGTAATTTTCTTTGTTTCTTGCTCTTCGATCTCTTTCCCTAAACTAATCATTGGAGTGATATAAATAAGAAAAACAAAACAAAAAATAAAGAAATTGTGTATTTTCCTAGCAAGTATGAGTATTGATAGCAATTGATGATAAGATGGACAACCACAACCTTCAATTTTGAAATCCCTTTACTCTCCCATTGCCAATTCCACTAGGCATACTGACTCAGGATCGGTTGATTATGGTTCGCTTGCAACACAAAGTTTTCCTCTACGTCGACCAAAAAGTCATCCTTTGTGCAAATTTGTAGGTCAGAAAATGTCTTCTGAATGTTGTTACTGCCTCTATCATCAACAATGTTTAGGAAAAATCATTCCATCCACATCGTGTGCCTGTATTTCTCGTTGTTGAATCCGATCAAGACACGGTGCTTTGTTGTTTGTTATAATTTTGTTTCCACTTACCATTATTTCTCTTTTGGCGTTAACATCGCTCACCTAGATTGCTAGTTTTTTTTTGGAATGAGTACTCAGGAAAAATCAGTTGGTTGGGTCGAAAAATGTCTTATGAATGTTCTTCTGTCTCTATCATCAACAATGCTTAGGAAAACTCATTTTGGACACATCGTTTTCCTGTATTTCTCGTCATTGAATTTGATCGGTACGCGGTGCTTTGTTGTCTATTATAATTTCCATTTCCACTTACCATTATTTCTCTTTCGGCGTTAACATCTCACACCTAGATTGCTAGTTTTTATTTGGAATGAGTACTCAGGAAAAGATCGGCTAGCAAATAACATCACATGCATTATGGGATTGTTTAATACACTCCCAAATACAGGTGGTAAAGCAGTGTGTCCTTCTTTTCGAACGCAGAAGTAGCTTCTTGCTTATCCAACCAAATCATCTTGGTCGTCACTGTATTTGTCGGTTTCTCCCATTGTAAACACCTTTCGGTGTAATAATGGTTGGCGATTCCGCTACTTCTTTTTTAGCCATAACAAAGAATTATTAAATATTATTTTCTCAACATAATATCTATTGGTGATTCCGCGCTTATTGTAAAAAAACAAACTTCCATATATGTTAACATTTTTAATCTTCTTTTGAATATTTCTACATCACCAACCGTATAATTTAATAAACGTGTTGACAAATATAAATTCTCATACAAACTTTTTACACTTTATTTTTATATATTTAAAAATAAAAATACTCAAAACACCCCCCAACACACCAAGGAAAAAAACATTAAAATAAAAAAAGTGTGCTATGCTTTCAAACACTAACGATGTCAGTATCCTCTGCTCTTGGGCTTGACATGTAACTCAACTCTGTTCTTGACATGTGGCTCTTTGAAGAAGGGAATTCCTGCTGGTGAGAGAGAAGCCATCTGTCCACACATTCCATGTGGAAGTTGTGCCAACACTGTGGCAACACTTTTAATGTTTCCCCTTCTGCATATTCGGCCAAGCAGACAACACACTCCGCTACAATATTTGGGTCAGACCTCATTGTGCTTTAGATAATAGAGGGAAGTGCTTCTACAACTTTTTTCTTCAATCCGGTATTTTCTAGCCTTAACCCGATAATAATGAAAACCGTGAATTTTCATTACAAAATTTTGTCAACATTCACAATACGAATGTGAATTGGTTTTATAAATTCATAGCAATGAGCCCGTCTTTCAGATTCAAGTCATTACATGCATTGTCATTTATATGATACCTACAATTTTCTTATATCCTCTTATAATCTCATTTATGGTGACAAAATGGACTCTTATTATCCTCTTATAATCTCGTATATGGGTAGGGCCCGCCGTCAAATCTCAGCCCTGACCAAAACCCTGTAATTTTTTCTTTTTTTGGTTGGACTTGGGCAAGATTTCAATAAATTTAATTTAATTTTACTTTGTCACTTGTTGTTTTAAATAAGGAGGGCGTCTAATTATTTGTGGTGTGGAGTTGGACAAACAATTCAACCGAATCGAGTTTTAATTTCATCGGTCGTCCGAGTACGTATCCCCTGTAATTTTTGTGTTTTTGGCCAGGTAAGATTTCAATCCGTGTTCATTTCAAAGTGTTCGACATGGGTTTAATTCCAAATGTTCCCGATGAAATAAGCAAAGAGTGTCTGACGAGGGTGGGATATGAATCGCATAACACTCTGAGAGCGGTTTCCAGAAGTTGGGAGGCCTTGTTGAATAGCCCCCATTTTTATGAAGACAGAGAAAGGTTTAAGCGGGCGGAGCATGTGTGAAACAGAAATTGATTTTATTGGCGGGCTGGAATCACTACACCTTCCGGGAACCAAAACTGTTTTCATCTATGATTTTATCTCGCGCGCATGGCGGCGCGGCATGCAGACTCTGCACTATTTCCTGTGTGACTTCAATGCGTACAGTTTCAGCCACGTGTACGGTAGATGTCAATGCGTACATCGTCGACCAAAAAATCACGCTCGCTCATGTCTTTGTCCGCGTCAGAGCCCCTCGGGCTTTCTAACTTAGAACACGCCTTTCGGCATAAAAATCCTTCAGGATGATGTCATGATTTTAGACTGGGTTCAACGTAATATAGCATCATAGGAGGCGCTGAAGATCTTGATGGTAACGAATATTGTTCTCTTTTATCATTTCCACCATTGATTCTCTAAAATCCTTTTACGGATCACACGAGGATTTCCCCACTGCAATACTCGCACCTGATTCGCCACATTGAACATAATTCTTATTAGAAGTAACAATATGGCATTTATCTGCTACTTTAGACCTCTTCTGCTCGCTTTTGTTCCTTTCGACCTCAGTTTTGCATTGTAATTCATGTCATTGGCCTTTGGAGAAAGAACTCTGGTTCTGCTTTTGTAATCGATTTGGGACCTTGAGTTTCCCAGCTTTCTGGCTGCCTGTGGATTGAAATTCGTAACAGAAGCTGCCGAAAGTTGCGTCTGTCCTGCATTGAACTTTTTGCGAGCAGGAACGGACTTTTTCTCTGAGCTCTCTTTCTGATTTTCTTCTTTAATTCCATATTGAAAGTCCCTTGATCTGGTCATGGAGGGCCTGCATTCCTCCCAATACTGAAGAAATAACTGGTTCTGTTCAATCTCTGCGGACAAACCTGAAGACTTCAATATATCAATAAACGAGACAGACACTTCTTCTTCGCTGGAAACCGACAGTGCTTTCTAGTCAATGGAGCATACAGAGCTCAATCTGCAACTGTTGTAAGAATTTGAACGAGTAAGACTGGTATCCGGGACAAATGGGTTCCCAACCAGTCCAAACATTTCTGTCACTTTTGCCCCGGGGGTTGTACCCGCCTGAAATCCTCATATTCATCTACGGGGCTGGGCAATCCTGCAACATAGTTGAAATGGTGACTTGATTGCTTCAAATTTCCAGTTTTAGACTCCGATTGAGGGCAAAGATGGCCTGGATCCAATCTATCCGTGAATTGTGTACTGCAATTCTTTGTAGACAATTTAGAGTAGTACCTTACAGGCCGATCTTGTTCTTCTAGTTCATGTGAGATCGAAAAGTCATCTCTTACCGTTTCCCTTGATTCCCAAACGGAATCCACTGTGGCTCTGCAGCTGCAACCTGCAAATATTCTAGAGCCTCTAAAAGTAGAGGATGAAAACGACCCACCTTTGCTTTTCATCTTCCCTTTTCCCGTCTTTTGTTTCATGGATTCCATCTCCACCATTTCAGGTTGAGCTCTGCACCTCGTTGCTTCTTCTCGAGAGTTCCTATGATTGTAAACTCTCTCTCTCCTGCCATAATGATGGCTGCTTCCGGGAAAACTAATGGCAGTCTCATCTCTATAAGTACCGTACTTGGATTGAGCAAGTCTTCTCTTCTGGGATTACTCTCTGTACCTACCAATGTCTTCTCTTATCTTTTGGGACTCTTTGTACCTTCCAATGTCTGTGAGCTTGTAAAACCACACATTGGGCATTACATGAGACAGCCTGAACTTTGATTTTCCCATTGAATGTATTAAACTCTAATTCTCCATAGCCATCCTGCTCGAACAATAAACTTGGCCTGCATAAGACAGATTCTCCAGTTATCTTTCAAAGTCCAATGTTGAGCACAATGCGTAATAACATAAAACATTACATCGATGTTGTTAGGTCCAATGTTTCAATCCGGATCTAAACAAAGCTTTTAATGAAGTAATTGATGGACCCCAGAGGTTAAATTTAATGTTTCACTATACCTGACTAACATTTTTGGGTATACAAAACAATGTTATTTACACCTAATAAATTGTTTAACATACTATTTTGTATTTATTTAACTAAATTTAATATGTACCAATATAATTTACACATAATTCTATATAAAAATGACTTTATTTTAAATATGGAAGTCATATGTGACATTATATAAAAATGTGTAAATATTTTATAACTAAAATTATAAATAACGATCGAATGACTATTGACTCAATGGTGAATATGTTTGGCTCTTAAAGAGCCCAACAACGTTCAATTCTCGTTGCAAGCAAAGTCTGGAGATGCACTGTAATAAGGGATGAGGTCGACATTGTATCCCATGTGAATTTGACGGAATGGATACCCCTCAGTCCTTGGCCGCTTAGCCTAAGAAATCTACCCACTTCACCGTGGCAAAAGGTGATCCACGGACTTGCCAGATTTCAATCAAAAAAATTTACAAATAATGTCTAAACCAGAGTCAAATTTAACCCTTGGTTGATGGGTTTGTAGACTTGACTTCTTATACATCGCTTTAGAAACACGTTATTCAACAAGTTCAATAGTAACAATGCTAACCATTGCATTGCACATTTTAATCCCAAGCTTGCTAACCATTGTATGGTAAACACCTAGGAAAAAATTATATTATGTAAAATAAGCTACGTAAGGGCATCCTATTAACAAATATGAATCATGGAGTGAAAAATGGCACCTATAGTGCATAAACATGGTACAATACTACTCTATGCTTTAGATTGACAACTCATTTTTATGTTGGAGAACATGTTGTTATATGACAATTGCAAAAAACTTTGGAGAATTGTAACTTTCATTTTCCAGAGCGAGAGATTCGAACTTGGCATCCGAATTAGATTTAGTGTTTGATCCCTGAACACCACATACTCAAAATCAAATAAAAAAGATATTATTATTGAATGATTTATGCATATAAGCCAAAGTGCTCGCCTTAGAACTAGGAAAATCATCTACAAGCACTACCTTCATAATGACAACACAAAACATATTATTACAATCTCTATCTCAGTAAAACCAATATATCTCTTAGTTACTTGTTGAATTCTATTTTCTGTTAAAAAAATTCAATATGTCTCCCCTTGTTTTTTAGTTTTTCCGTACAAATACCCTATAACATAATAATTACTATAATTTCATTGTTATTACAAATTATAACAATTGTAACAATTATTAAAAAACTACACAACGATTACTTACCCCAGGAAGTCTACCGTCTCTATTGTAATTTTATGTGCTATATTTTCCTTATTGCATCTTTTGGTTATCATGATACATACCGTAAATGTGATGATGCATAAATATAATCTATATAGCCCTTGCATGTAGGTGGTGATTTTTTATGAGGAATGAAAGATGTGGAGATGCATGTGAAAAGATATATGAATTCAGAATTCCTGCATGTTTTGCATAAAGTCAAAAAGGAAATGAATTGGCCCTTCCTAATCATAACTATATAGCCCGTGCATGTAGGTGGTGACCTTGTATGAGGAATGAAAGATGTGTGGAGATGCATGTGAAAAGATATATGAATCCCTTGCCCCATAAAGTCAAAAAAGGAAACTCCTGAGAAAGCACGATTGAAGTAGAAAAATCAACTATTCAATTCACTTTCTTTATGAGACTTCATGACGAAAGCAATCCAATGGAAAAATTAGATTAGTTACTTAGAAGACTTAGGACCTTCTTAATATACAAAAGTAAGCGGTTCTATCTTAATATACGCATTTTTCAATAAAAATGGTAAAGTATATGTCTGTGGCTATCGAGACAGGGAATTATGGAGCAATCTGCTATTACCTTTTCTATTATCTACTCAAATAGAAGGTTGAGTTAAAGTGATTAGAAAGGATACAATATTGATTGAGCTCAGAAGATCAAAAACTAACAGATACCTACAAGAATAGCATGCATGCTAAGAATTGAGATGCAAAGAGCATGCCACCATAATTACCATTTGAATTAACAACATCGTCTAGAAATGATTCAGCCTTATATAAATACCTTCCTATTTGGTGCAAGCTATATTTAGACCGTATTCTAAGCTTTTCCATGCATTACAAAAAAGGATACTCAACTCATTTCAGACCTCCCTTTGTTAATACTTTTGACAGTATGAAAAAAGTTGAATCTGTTGTTCTGAATATGTATATTTTGTATACCATGGCATATTAGAAAATTTGAACATTAGATTATTGACTTTTGTGATACATGAATTGTTTAATGTTAGAGTTACAAATACTACATGATATGCAAAATATGGTATTAACAACAGTGTTTTTATATTCTAACTCTGGTTTTTTTAATTAGATGTCTTGAAGCTGTTCAGCTGTACCTACTTCTCTACTTCCAATCTGATTGCAATTGCTTAAATATTATGGTTTATATATTGTATGCAAATATGTCACGGCGCCTACATATTTGTTGTGAAAATAAATAATGAATGTAGTTTAGGTGATGGGGGTATGTTGCAGAGTGCTTTGCAGGAGGTTATTCCTGAAAGACATGCATTTCATGCCCATTGTTTTGTGCTATGAAAATGTTCCCTTTGCAGTTGTTGACCTTCTTTTTACAAATTCCAACTTTATGTTATTAGGTTATAAGTTTAGAGTGAAAGCAATAATGATGAAATCATTGTGCATTATGTAATATGTAATGGTGCATGTTAAAAAATTGATATATTGAATATGATAAATTAGAAGGGACACTAACAACTAATAGACATTCATGAAATCAATTTATGTTATGGGTTCTTTACCTATTTTTACCCATTTCTTGCTTTCCATATAAACAACATGCTTCTACGCTTTTACGACAAGTATTATTACTACAACGTAGCTCTTTTTACTTAGATAAAAATGCTATTTAATTATATTATTTTTTTTATTGATAAAGCGGGTTGAAGGGACCCATTCCCTAATCCTTAAGGAGAACAAAAGGGTTATAATAGCCAAAACAATAGTTGTCTACCAACTTAACAAAGATAAAAATATCCTAGAAATACTTCCCACCCTGGGATGGAAAATAATCATTAATGCTTCCATGTGTCCTTTTTTATTTTTCCGCTTCTTTACCTCTTGCCATTTGCCTAGATCAGATGAAATAACTAGCGCAAGGTCATTGGGATTTGCCGAAGCCATCAAATTTTCTGGACGCTGAATCCTACTCTGATTCCAAACTTTCAGAAGTATGTCCCCTTTTCAAACCACCTATAACCAGGTGATTTTCTTGAAATCCCATCTCTGTATCATTCTTCTCTATAACAATTTTACCATCGGAGGTAAAATTATTTGGATTATCTTTAAAATTTGATGCAGATACCAAATCAAGGTTTACAGAGCCCCATCCACTCGAAGATGTCGATCCAGTTTTTTTTCCATATTTTTATTCTTATTGAAGGGACATGAAGCTTGCAAATGGCCTGTATTTCTACATAATCTACACCAAAATGTAGTATTCTCATAGTCTAAGACCTGGGTATGCTGAAAATCACCAAATTTAAGGTTGATTCGATCAGGTATTCCTTTTCTTAAATCAATTTCAACACAAATTTGGGAAAACGAACATAGACCGAATGTGTTCTGTCTAGGTCCTCTTTTATAAATTTTCCCAAAACGTTCCCAATATCATCCAGGGCATACCACAAATGTAAGGGGAGGTTAGGAAGCTTACCCAAACTAGTGTTTTGGCCACTAAATAAGTATTCAGATCAAAATATGGGAACCATGGAGTGATAAATAAACCCGCATGTCCCCAGAACCAAGGACCATTTGTCAAACAATGTTGGTAATCTTGAGTCCCTAAAATGGACAACAAAAAAACCTTTGGAACAGAGAGAAATTTCACATTTTTGGTCCAATTTTGAAAACCCACTGATATAGATCTGAGGAGGAAGGCCAAAACCCATTAAACCTACCAATAATGACATCCCGTGATAAGGTTTTGAAATATTCTTCAACTTCTGGATTTTCTATGGTGAGTGAAGGAATATCCTCGGCCAGGTCGACCAGATAGGCCTAGTTATTTGATGTATTCTTTCCCGAGGATTGGCTGCCCTTGTTTTCAAGTGCATCTTTGAAGGAGGTAGCCTTCTGGGTATGCACCAAGCCATGACTGTCTGAATCTCTAGCTACCTTATTCCTACTACCGTCCCTACCTAGGCCACCAGCTCTAGATGGATTCATTTTTGGAGCCCTAGGGTTAGGGCACAACTCCGGCTCCTTCTTATCTCGGCCAACTTGGTCCTCGCTCCACCACCAACTAGTGACCCCTTCAAAATGTGGCCGAAATCATTCGATGTTCCCTTCTTGACCTGCGTAGCATTTTATTTCCTACAGTTGACCTCCTTCTCATTCGCTGGGTTCGCACTCTTTCCCTCCATTGCCAATCACTCGCACTCCTTCATCTGATTACCTGGTATAATGGTGTCATGTTTATCCAAAATATCCTTGAATGAAGATGGTGGAGGAGGATAGGCCATACCCCGACTCCCATAGGTGGCACCCCATGTGTCCATGTACTATATTTTACAATGTCCACCCACATCACGCAGTACATTGCCATGATTGACTTGTGAAGAGAAGGGTTAGGGCATGGAAATCCCAAATTTCACTCGCCCTCAACATGCCTCAATCTATTTAATTATATTGTTATAACTATATGGTTATATCAATTTTATTTGTTTATCGTAATTATATTTGATATTGTTTGTAGTTTGGTTGGGTTGTTGAATATGTGTATATTTATGGACTTTTCCACATATCATTGTGCAATGTATGTAATCATTGTAACCCTCATGCTTTCTACTTAGATTCTTTCAATAAATAAAATATCTCTCTGGGTTTCTGGTTTACACATGTTTTCTTTCATAGAAGATTGTTGGAGGAGTGAAGGAGGATGGAAGTAGTGTTTAAAGGAGCATTGGATAAATTTATGCAAGAAAAGGAGAACCAAGTTTGCCTCTTACAATTCCCAACATCACCCTATTGTATTCACTACACTTGATAGTAGAAACCAATGTACGGAAGCTTGCATCTGATTTAAGGAAATTAAAAATCGGTAGGTATGCACTCTTGGAGGAGATAGAGGCTATCAACTCAAGAAAGATTTTTTTAGGTGATGTAATGTCAATAATATTACATGAAACTCATTGTTTACATCTAAGCAATTTAAAGAGCCATACATGATATACTCTACTCAAAACTACCTTCTAAACATACAAAACCACCTTCTAAATGTACAATAATGTTGTCCAATTTTTTATTTGATGAAAAATAATTTTAAAACCACTTTCCAAATCCCTGGTATTCACAAAACAATGTATGACAGTCATTACAAGTTTGTTTGTTAACCTTTAAATAGTAGTTTTTACTCTAAAGATCTAAAATTCTCCTTTGGAGAGTTAGTAAACTAATTTTGTAAAGACATCACAAGTAGGATGTAGTCAAGGGTTCATATCCCCCAAACTTAATTTTTTGTTACAATTTTGGTGGACCTACTAAATTTAGGGCGAAACTCAAATTTAGTTACAACTAACTAGATTTAGCAAAAAAAAAAGCCATATCTAGAGTTAAAACAATTCTTTAAAATTTCCCAAAAATTAAAAATTTGATTTATTTGCAAAGCAACATAGGCCAGAAAGTATAAATAAGAGTATTTTTTAGTAAATTATACCAAAAAATAGAATTTGACTACATCTTGTAAAGGGGTTGCGCATGAGGACAAAGTGCCCAAAACATATATTTTTTACTGAATTTAAATTTTTTTAGGGAAAAGGAGCTAGCTGGTTTTTTCAATTTATTTCAATTAAACTTATACCAATGATTACTTTAGATGGGAAACTAATGTATAAAACTAATTTTCATCTTAATCTTATATACCTATTACTAACAATTTCTTTTTATAGGTAAGGCTCACTTGTATATCTATTTCTTTAGTGGGTTCCATAAGGGAACTACCGGAATGGGGTATGACTATTCACATCTTCATTTTGGGTTAGAGATAGTACATAGAGAAACATAACTCGATGTAGTCCTTGCCTTAGTTACCGTTGTCCTTAATTATCACACACATTAGCAATCCCGACACTAGTTTTTATTTGACTTCATCATTGAAACTTTCCACTTATTGTTTATTGATCGGTGACACATTACCTCATTTATAAAAAAAATAGGAATTATTGGATGATGACATCACCCATGGGAGATGTTTGTGTTATGTTTTTCTATCTAATGCCATTGTCCACAAGTGACGACGCTGTCAAGTCTATATGTACAACACATCTTGAAAATTCATAATCAAGTAAGATAGATCACAGGAACTAGCTATCTCTTGTTCTCTTTTGCACCAAATTTTCATCTTCTCACTTTTCTCTTGGTTCATCTTGCACTTGAATTGGATTTTAAATTCTTCTTGGTTGGTTTTCTTGCATTTCTAGGTCATCTATTGTGAGTCTTGGACATGAACAATGTTCCACTTCACCATTCAAAACAATTATCTCTTGGTGTGGTACTTATCTAGAGAGATAGATGCATCAACGACCCCCCCATAGGTAATTTCTCTAACTCTCTTTTTCATTTTTCATAGATTATCTCATTTCATTCCCCATTTCTCTATGTTATCTTAGCATTGTATGTACATCGGTGCTAGTTACCAACTTATATATCAATTAGATATCATTTATATTGGAGTGGTGATATTTTTCATTTGTTTCTTATCTTACATCGATCTATAACTCTCCCCCTTTTACCAATATTCTAAGAGGGTACCCTCCTCTATCTTGACTATAGGCATTGCAATCCCTAGGTTGACCTAGTATAAGGATGACCCCCTCTCGATATGTGGCCTTCCACTCTTTATAGCCCCTTTAAATCAATCTTGTGTTGGTCCATATTTGTATCATATTGATTTCATCATAACCTAGTCAAATGGAACACTTACAAGTGTAAGACATTGAGATAAATTCTTGGAAAAACATATAATTTTGGTGAATAAGACATGAATCCTAAAAAATATCAAATTCAACACATATTGCTAAAATTATAAATCTAAAAAATAGACCTCATTCTATATCACCAAAACTTTGAAAAAATCTATAAACCAATCTGCAGTGATGTCATCACCTAGTGGTGATCCTATGTGTTTCGAATCCTCTATTTTCCGATGCCATCAAACCCTATGTAATTTATCTTCTATGGCCAATTATGTTGATAACCCCTATTTCAGAACATGTTCTTAGCTAGGTTATAACTCCATAATGGAGTATATAGGCCTAGGGTCTTCATAATTTGTTTTGCAGACAATTCTTAAAGCCTTTCATCCTAAACCTGAATTATGCTTCTACATGGACTGTTATGTAATAGGATTCCCTACAAATAAAACCCCACCCATGGGAATGGCCTATTTGAGGAAGAGGATTATGAAAATGACAATACTTCTAATCATCCTCCTAAGATTTATAAATTTATCATGTAATTTCCTAAATACAAGGATGAATCAAAATAAATGCTTAGTAATAATCTCCTAAAAATTTTCTCCAAACAAATTGTTAATCTAATAATACCTAAAACTCTAACCCTAATAACCTTTTCTTTCATCCCATTGATAGGATGAATCAACGACATTCAGTACTAAACCTCAATTTCATCAAATGTAAGCCAAAATGGATAAATTTTCAACCTCCTTACAACAAGCTCTTGGGGTACCATGCCCCCTCCTTTACGAAATGTGCCTAATGGTGTTATAGTCACCCAATTCCCTATCAACAAAAATTCTTTCAAGAAATACAACAATATCCTCTAGCACCTTACATTGTTAGCATATATATTTGAGGTATTGCTCCTCCCGTCTCCTATAACGGGTCCATGACATTCATAAATATTTACAAGGAGTGGATCGGAACCAATTCATAGATTTCCACATAGATCCTAGATAATACCCTCATCACGGATGCTTTGGATTGGTATCATACTCTACCTCCTAACTCTATAGTTTAAATATAATCCTTGATGACAACCCTAGTAAATGAATTTCAATATCTTGACCTACCTAAGAACGATATTAATTCTTTCATTAACTATTGACAATCTGAAAATTAATCAAAATAAGCCTCATCAAGCATAGAACACCCTAACTAAACGATTAAAACATAATATTCTTAGTGATAGCCTCTTTCAACATTTTCCAAGGGATTTTTAACCTCACCTCCAATACAAAGTTATATCCTTATCTCTAACCTCTCTTTGACTCCTTTGAATAAGCTAAAAGGGAATATTACCTCATGAAAAAGTTTTGAGAAAGTTCCTCCTAAGGCGCAACAAATCGTCTAGCATCCTATGAAAAATAATACCAAAGATGATGGTGTCTCCAATTCTCTTCCTCTTATTGATTTTTCGAACATGATTGTCTTCAACAATGATCAACATACTAATAAAAAAATATTCCTAAATATCATCAACCATTGAGCAAAGAAGAGTTGAAACATCAATTTCCTAAACCATTTTACATGATCTTAGATCATTCTTAACTTGTTCCTCAATGTCATGATGAAAGTAAATTTTTTTGTGGCATGCTAATTGGGTTGATTCTCATTAGAACTATCGTGTACTCTACATGGATACCATCAATTTTTTCTTCACTACCAATTTGACCATGATACCATCACTTTTGAATGTTTTTAGTGAAGCGTTCTAGGACAACAAAAAGAACACCAAAAATAAATTAAACAAGCTAATGAGAAGTTGCATGCCTTCTCTAATCATATGTGTAACTATAATACTGGTGAGAATTATAAGAAGAAAGAACATTCTATGACAAATGTAGTTGACACACACTATCCTGTTGAAAATACGATTCAATTCATGATGTGATATGTGTCATAGTTTGTGTAGAGTTTGAATACTTCACATCATTCTATATGGAGTAAGGGTAGGGGAAGTGATGGAGTAGAGCCAATCCATTAAAAATATTATAAGAATAACTATAAACTTTCTAATAACTATATAATGTTTAATGGAGTATAGATAGGGGGTATGACGGAATAGAGCTAATCCATAGTTAACCATATCCAACTTAAGATCGTTTACACCATTTATTAAGTATATTAATGTCCCATGACAACTTTTACAACTTTAAGTGAAATTATTCTAAATCCTAGACCACAAAACACAACCTAGAAAAATTTAAATATTTGGAGTGTGGTTTTGGAGGGAAACTCCTAAATCTACTTATTACAAAGAAAAGAAGGTCCAAATGGACATGAAATATTCTAATACACCCACTAGGAACTCCAACACCTAAAACTCTTAAGAAAACCAAATTTTTTTATTATGTAAACAAAAGTATGCTCTTGTATCACTCCATGGACCCAAAGAACGAGGGAAAATTAGTCTTGAATATCTTTTGACGAGGTAACTATTATGAGTTTGAGATTCCTTTATCTTATCTTGTGTTTAATTTACTAGAATCTAATAAATATTGCAACTGGATTGAATATTTCACTCTTGGTGGGTACTGTTTTGGCCAAGTCCCCCATGAAATTCTATTGGAACAATGTGTTCACAATTATTGGAAACAATCAAGCTCGAGCGAGTGCAAAACCTCACCAAGGATTTTTTATTTCATTTCAACAACGTTGATAATTATAAATCCATTTTCAACCATGGCTGCTAGTTCATTCACAACACAGTCATGGTGTATTCTTACTTAACCAGGGAATTCTAGGTCTTAGAATAATCTAATATCAAAATCGTAGTATGGGTGGAATTTAATGGGCTACCTCTCCACTTGTGGGGATTGTGAACACCGATCAAACCCTTGGGTCAAATTATTTTTCTAGAACAACCAAAAAAATTTAACACTCACCCGCAAAACCTTGTTTTCATCGAGGTGGATTTGTCTATAGACCTAAAAGACACTATTGATATCCAAGTTGGAGATACTCATTTTTCTTAGTGTGTTTTTATATTAACTTACCCATTACTTGTTTTCATTGTCAAGGTTCCCTACCACATGATTTGAAAGTGAGATATCAGTGACCATATCTCCCATTGTAGCACAAGATAAGGAAAAAACAAATTCTAAAAACCCTTGCCATATGATGCGTTGACCATGATAACCAACAAAAGGGGTTCCACTCATGCTCATGTAAAACCCTTAGATTTGTTCTATCGACCGGTCTCTTCTAATAGAGCCATATCATCTACCACTCTGTCAAATAGGTTGTGCCTTAGCCACCTATGGCCTTTCTATATTCATCTCTTTCTCTATTGGCTTCCTCTCTATGATTTCCTGAAATATCCTACTTCATTGGTATCCTTTCCTTTCAATTACAAGAAGTTTCTTTTGTGGAATAAAATAAAATTCCTTTGTCCTTAAAATCTCACCTTAGTCATTCCCTGTAGCCTAGTCCCAGCAAGAGAAAGATGACAATTTTGTGGATGAAAATGTAGACCATGGTCTATGGAAGATGTTGCTCATGCCACATCATCCCATAACTAGTTTTCTTCATTCTCCATTCTTGATTATGAGGGATCCATGAACCACGATTCCATATAATGATTGTGTACTCTAGGAAAATATGTGGCATTACATTCTCACATATATATATATATATATATATATATATATATATGGGATAGTTATCTTCATTTTTATCCTATGTGTTCTTTATTTACAAGAAGTTAAACTCATAGGATTTTTAATTCATTCTATTTCTCACATAATCTAGGGGTCCAATACTATTTGAAACACGTCCAATAAAAACTTAGACATAGAGGGTTCATGACATTTAATTACCCTGATATTACACAACATGTTAATTCATGGTGCTTTGACCCCCTCATAGTGTGGTTTTTCATCTTTCAATTTTGACAAGCGTATTCTTGTGTAAGACAATATTTATGCATCCAATAATGTTATGGAATGAGATATATTTTGGTGTTGATTTGATGACTCCTTACCTAATGTTCTTTGGATCAAATGTGCTGATTTTTTATAAATACCTAGAGGCACAAGGTTGGTTGCTCGTTAGTGAGTGGGAAAGCCTTTTTATTCGAGGCACAAGCTCAAAAGTTTGACCCCAGCATGCCCTTTAAATACAGCTTCAAATCTTCCTTGTACACTTGGTCCAATTTTAGACATGGTCAAGATTGAATTTTTCAACGTCTGGACCATGGTCTAATGCCAAGTTAAGACTTCTTCTATCTTTCCCCATTTTAGGCAGGCCTCTTGTGGTTGCCGAAACCACTCTCCTATTAGATCATTCCCCCATTTTATTGTATATTAACTTGGTTAAACCTGTAAAAAAATACACAGTTAAATCTCAATTCTATTTAAACATTGTGATCTTCAAGCATGATCAGAATGTGTCACATTTCCAAAGAGTTTCAAACTTGGTTCCTTGCATTGTTAGCCAAGACGTATGGATTCTTTGGGTGGAATGCATTGCCATCAAAGAACCAACACCTTCCTTAACATTTTAGGCGAGGCCTCTTGTGGTTGCCAAAACCACTCTTCTATCTGATCATTACCCCATTTTATTGTATATTAACTTGGTTAAACCTGTAAAAAATACACAGTTAAATCTCAATTTTATTTAAACACTATGATCTTCAAACATGATCGAGAATGTTTCACATATATAAAGAGTTTCAAACTTGGTTCCTTGCCTTGTTAGCCAAGAGGTATGGATTAATGGGTGGAACGATGCCATCAAAAGAACCAACACCTTCCTTAACATTTATTTCAATAAAGGTACTAGACTCTTTCAATAGGTTGTGCATGAGTCTTCATGTCACGAATTTCAAAGAATCTCACAAGGGCTTAATTCATATCCTTTCACTCAACCCTTGCAACTCCAGGATGCCTATTGGAGGAAAAACATTCAGGCGGAGGAAGATTAAATATCTAGGGTTCTCTATTGTAGGATCATTTACATTGGCTAAACTTCTAAGAAAAATCCTCCATATAATTCTTTTCCCTGCTTCATGCCAAGAATTCTTCAACTGAAATTAAAGCTACTTTCAAGGAAATGTCTGGCACACTTATAGTATTGTAATAATGAGGTAAAAGTATTATTTTGTTTTCCATTTATATTATTGTATTATTAAAGAGACTTCACGGTGATTGAGATATATCGGAAATCAAGTTGTTATGATAAAACAAGAGTTTAGAGTCATAACTAAGCATGAGTTCAATGGATATATATGAATAAGTCTAAACTGGTAAACGATGAGGCACATTTTTTTAAAGAATTTTTAGAGCGTGGTTAGTCTTATTTCTATCGTTTAATGTATTTTCATGTTTTAAGGAGTTACGGGAATGTAGAAGATGTCCTATAGAAGCGTATGTGTACTTGACAAATTTTATGCATCAAAGAAAATAATATTTTGACTAAGTGCTTTCAGACTGTAAACTAAGAGCCAGGGTTTTAGAAATAGAGAAACTTTCTTATTGTGAAGCATAACAATGGAAACTAGCTAAATATTGGTGAATATAAACCAAAAGGGGTAAATGAGGCAAAATGCAAGAACTCGGGCCTGAATGTAGTTTACCGTGTTTTAGAGGAATTATTCTAGAATTTTTTTTGAATGAACTTAATTATCTTTAGTAATAATTTATTCTTGTACTAAATATGTATGAGGGTCTAGAAAAGCTATAAATATTGTTGATTAATACTTATAAGTTGATTTAATAAGAGAACATCAAGATCTATACTTCATCAAAGTCTAGAAACCAAGAACCATGAGAGTCTAAAAGAGAAGTGAACTATTAAGAAGTAAAATATTAATAGATGGATTGGAAAAAATTTAAATAGATAAAAAAAGGTGGAAAAATCTAAAGTGGTAAAAAATATAAGTTAAGATTTTTTTTTGGTACAAAAACCAGGAAAAGACAGTCAAGAATCAAAGTGCACAATCTCAAGTAGGATGGGTGAGATAACTCAATGGTGTGTCCAACACTTATGAATAAATTTGTTATGGAAGGTGGAAAGGGATGTATTGATAAAGAATAAAAGATGAGGATAAATTCTAAGATAGGAACAATAAGTTCATAGAGCAAGATGCTTATAAACTACAAGTTAATACTAACAAAGCAAAAATAATTTATGATATTAAAATAGTGAAAAGGTGTGATTAATGGAGAATAAATTGTTTGAACATTTCAATAAACTAGTATGAAGGATTATAAGGTAATTTGAATAGTTATAATTAGAGGAGAAGAATTTAAACGTTAAAAAATAGTTAAGATAACTAATTATGACCTATAGGGCTAACTAAGAAGGTGAAAGTGGTCTTGGGAGAAATGTATGAAGAATTGGCATTCAAAAAATTTCACAAGATCTTGAAAGTATATAAAAATCTAAATTTTTAAATGGTTATCTTGAAGAGGAGGTTTATGTACAACTACTAGAAGGATATGAACTTACACGTCATGAAGAAAAGGTATACAAGCTGAAAAATGCGCTCTACGGACTCAAACAAGCTCCTAGAGCATGGTACAACCACATTGATTCTTATCTAATTAAGAATAGCTTTAGTAAGTGCAACAATGAGCCTACTTTGCATATCAAAATGGAGAAGGTAAAATGTTGATTGTGTGTCTTTATGTTGATTATTTAATTTTTACGGGTGACCTTTATTTAAAATATTTTAAGGCAAGCTATGATGAAAGAGTTTGAAATGTGACCTTGGTCTCATGAAATATTTCTTAGGAATAGAATTTAGGCAATCAAATGAAGTTATTTTTATTTCTCAATCAAAATATGCAAGTGATGTGTTGAAAAATTTTAATATGTTGAATTGTAAACCAACAGCTACACCGGTTGTTATAGGGCTTAAATTGAGCAAGGAAGATAATGGCTCAAGTGTTGATCCTAGATTGTTTAAAAGACTAGTTGGTAGTCTCATTTACTTGACGGCCACAAGGCATGACATTATATATGGTGTGATACTTATTTCAAGATTCATGGAGTTTCCAAAGGAATCTCATTGACAAGTTGGAAGGAGAATACTCAGGTATGTTTGTGGATTAACGAACTATGATATTTTGTATTCAGTTGTGAATGAATTCAAGATCATTGGATACACATACAATGATTGTGCTGGAAGCATCAATTGATGATAGGAAAGGTACATCTAGAACTTTATGATTTTCATTTTGGAACAGGGATAGTATCTTGGGCTTCGAAGAAACTACCTAATGTAACTCTTTCTTTAGCAGAAGCGAAGTATGTGGCAGCGATAAGTGTGGCAAGTCAAGCTGTATGGATGAGGAGAATGCTAACTAAGTCGGTGCATGAACAAGAAGAAACCACGAGGATTTATTGTGATAATAACTCAACCATTGTTTTATCTAAAAATCTTTTTTTCATAAAAGAAACAAACACATAGACACTAGATATCATTTTATAAGAGAGTAGGTAAATAATTACAAAATATGTTTAGAGTTTGTTCGATCACAAGATAAATTTGCTGATTTTTTTCTAAGCTATTAGGAAAAGATGCATTTGAATATCTAAGAAGTTGTTTGGGTGTCTACGCTGAAGATGAAGTGAATAACAGAAGTTCTGTAATTCGTAGTAGAAGCTATGGATATGAGAATGATGAAAACGAGTTGAGATTAAGGGAGAGTGTTGGAGAATTCTAATCTCAACACCTTGCATTCAATAATGACAACTACAGCTGGGAGATCTCTGAAAAATCAGATTTTGAAAAAAAGAAAAAGATATTCGTTTAGTGAATGTGTAGATTTGATTTCTCACATTCTCTTAAAATATGGAAAATCTATTTATATTTTTTGCGAGTGTATCTACTTTTGACGTGCAATTGTGAATGCATTAATTTCTGATTTTATGTATTTTTGTTGGTTTGCATTTTGTAATTTAATAGAAGGAGAAAATAGAGAAGTGTAGGAGGAAGAAGAAGAAGAGATCAGCAATGCTTTGTTGTAGATTTTCTATATATATATATATATATATATATATATGTTGGTTTTTATTGTTGTTTCTAGTTGTGCATTTTTTTGTTTTGTTTCCATCATTGTTGGGTTTTTGGTCATTTTTATTTCTATACATTTCATTTTTAATTTTGTTGTTCATATTCTGAGTGTGCAACCCTTTTCCCCTGCATCTTTCATTCAGTTTGTAGATAAAGAGCATCAAATTCACTGTATCTGTTGTTATTTGATGAGATACACCACATAAAACCCTAGTTAGCAAATCTTCTAAAACATAAAATATTGTATTATCTGAACGATTGTTAAAAAACAGGCCTACTCCAACATCCTCTCTTCCACTCCTACATGTGTGCAGGTATAAATTTACACTAGTTTAACATGATTAAACTTTACAACTTTCTAAAAACAATAAATATTCATGGATCTAAAACTCTTGATTGAAAACCCATCCATCTGCCATTTCCTCATGCTAGTAACATAAAAATTATAAAATAAAAATAGATAATCTGATTTATGGGAAATGACATACTGGGGCTCCATCATCCCCTAGATATATTTTTGTCTCTAAAAAATTAGAAATAAAAATCCTATACGCTAATTATGAATAATTGAAGTTTGGAATATTTATTGTTTTTTTATTCAAGATAGTTCTAGATGGGAGTTAACCTTCTTTGGGGAGTAAGACTATTCTACGTATGGAAATATAGAAAAATGGCAATGCACAATAATAACAACATTTCCATTGAATGACTGCATTTGACAACTTATCCCATAAACTTCGTTCATAGTCATGAATATGTGGCATCAATTAATTCAATATTTTCTTTTATTTTATTTTATAAAATTATAGATTCGAGATAATTCTTCCATATGGTAATTTAGCCAATAGAATTAGAAGGAAACTATTTTTAATAAATAAAATTGAATTTACATTTTAACTTTAGTCAACTGAAATTTACTATTGGAACTAACGTTTATATTAATTAAAATAAAATAGAGTTACATAGCATGAGGGGGCGACCAAACAACTCATCGTCCCAAAAAATTCCACGAGGGCACCAAGAAAAATGCCATAAAGGCTTACATTACAATGCCCGTAGGGAAGCCGAGAGAGAACAAAAAACAAACACCATCATCCACGAGTCATTGCTTTGCACCAAAAAGAAGGGGAAGATCATCCGGGGATGAATGAAGGCTCTACTATCGAGGATTTGTGGATGGAGGATCCACTTGCTAGTTGTCCTGATCGGGATACCACATCTGAAGAAGCACCATAATTCCCAAAATGGGAGGTGAAAATCCAACGAGAGTTTGCATGGCCGGTAGTGGAGATCCCCACTGTAGAGTGCTAGTAACACCTTTCCCCCATGGAGGTGGGCTTCAAATTGGTCTAGAAGAGGATGGTGTAGAAGGGTGGCTATGCAGGGAAGTAGAATAGTGAATGTGTGAGTGGCTCCTCCAGCATGTGCCCACAGAAGGTGGCCCTCGGGGAGGTAAAGGCTGAGGTGGCAAAAGCGGACGATCTGGTGGGACCTGGCTCATCATGCATAACGCACTCCCCTAGTGATCCGGAAGCTCCTCAAGATGAGAAAACTCCAAAGCAACCTTGGTGGCTTGAGCTTGTATCTGTATGTGAATAGTAGATAGAATAATCACCTTGTCATTAGTAGAAAAGATTATAACAAAATGATCTTTCTTGAAAATAAAGGCATTGCGATCTCTACGAGATATGAAACCAAATACAACCATGAAATAAATGCCAAAAATTTCAATATAATGAGGCCAAGGGCTAAAGTCACCAAATAAGGATAAACACCACAAGAAGAACTCGAGATGATAAGGCTGAAACAACGAGTGTATCCATTTCTAGATATATTGGGAATGCATTGACAATGCCAGAAAAGATGAAGAAATTACTTGGGAAAGGAATAGAAAGGGCAATTCAGAGGAGTAATGAAAATATGTCTAAGACTTTCACCTATAAGAAAACATTGAGAGACAAGAGTCCAAAGAAAATGGTTAACTTTGGGCTCGAGAAGAGGGTTCCAAGTATGGGAAATCCGACGAAGCTAGATAGACTACGCAGAGCGCATAACCCCCAACGATATTTGAGTTTATCAATGGTTGGAGAGAGGACATAAAAGCTGATTTAAATATTCCGAGTGTTATAAGGAAAAAAATATGTCCTGATTCCATCTCCAGTCATGCCACCAAGCAGCTAGAGGATGAAGGCCAAGTTTATGAAGCATAACATCTAGAAGGAGTTCCTAAATTCTACAGATTGATAAGAGATCCGAATTGATCAAATTGAATTTATCTTTGAGCTCAGGCCAAGGAATCTAATCTCTGTGATGCACAAGATCCTGTATGGTATGAATTCCCTTGCGATAGAGCCAAATTGTAGTGCTCACTTTCCTTCAACACTTTTGATATTGATCATGATACCGCTCACTATAATATGGACATTATTATAGTTTTGATTTAGTATGGTGTTAGATGTCAGATCATGGATTATTGTTGACTCTAATTCATATATGATGCATGATGATTGTTAGAGACATTTTATATAGATGTTGACATGTTGTTGGACATGGATATGTGTGTGTGTGTGTGTGTGTGTGTGTGTGTGTGTGTGGATGTTGTTAGGACATGTGATATTTGGATATATTGAGTAGACCGAGAAAATTGAATTTAAAATTGATGATTATATAGTTGTTGATGAAATTGTAAGTGATATTGTTGATTATCGAATATGTTGTTGTGATTCATATATATATTGATGATTTTGAAATTATATTATATTCATTTGGATGTTATGATATGGCCATGAGGCCGAAGGGGTATTTGTATTGTGCAGGTTAAAAATATCACAACAAACATTAGGGGATTGGAGACCAACCACATTAGAATTCTAGATGAATTCAACAAGGTCACCATGGCAACTTGTATTGTTTGTGTGTGTGTGTTTGATTGTTAGGGATTCCCATGGGGGGATCACCTTTAAATGTGACCAAGGGTTATGTGTATTTATTTATTTGGTTCCTTTTTATTGATGTTTGTATGTGTTTATTAAGTGATGTGTTTACCCCTTTCATTATTTATTAATTGTGGTAAATTAATGTGAGTAAACATGTTAAAATTAATTAATCAAATTGGGACATAAGAAAGTAATTATTAGAGTTGTTGGCCTAAAATTAAAGTGTTGTAAGAAATGTGTAAGTGATGTGTAAGAGATGTGTAAATTAATTTTGGAGTATGAAACACTCCACCTCCTTTTGAAATTCGAATTTTTCCTTGGAGGCTGATTTTGGAAGCTTATGGGACAAGTTAAACTTGTCCCATACCTCTTAAATTTTCATGTCAACCTTACCTATGGTTGGAGGGTTTAAATATAGCCTTCATTATGCATTTTTGTAAGTCAAGTTGTATGCTTTTATTGCACTTTCTTACATGCTTTCAATTTCAGTCCTTATGAGGTGTGGGTTTGATTTGAGTGTGTAAGTAAAATTGTCATTTATTCACCTACTTATTTATTGTGCCTTGGAGATTGAAGTTGACTTATGAGTTGGAGTTGAGGATGTGTGATGTGGCATCCCACATGGATCCACCTCATCCTCTTCTCTTTCCTCTTCTATATATTCGAATTCCTTGGCTTGTTTTTGGGGGTTTTTTTTTGCTTCACTTTTATCACTTCATTTTTGGCGACTTGCTTTGGGTTTTGGAGCTCTTGCAAATTGGGAGAAATTTAGAGATTGTTGCATACTTGTTGATTGTTGATCTCTTGGTTTGTGTTGCATTGGAGAGATTGTTTTTTTGAACTTGGGACAAACTCCATCATGGAGAGGTAATAGCTTAGCTCTTGGAAATACTCTCCTTTTATTTGTATACATATGTGAATGGTTGAATGTTTGAATGTGTTGTTTTATTTGTTGGTTATTTGGGTAGATGGCCTAGGATGGTGTAGGAGAAGACTATGGGGCATTTTGTGGGAGGCATAAGTGTTTTGGGGAGGTATAAGTGTGGAGGGAGTTGGGATTTGGGTTCCACCTTACAAAGAAATAGCTTGCATTTCTTTACTCATTATGGGGTGCCATAAGAGGTTGGGGAGGCATAAGGAAATGTGAGGAATAAGGGGTACTTGGGGAGGCATAAGGGCATGTCAAGGATTTGAAATGATATATATTTTGGTAGTTTGTTCTCAGGTGGTGATACCCATTTCCCCTTTGGGAGGCATAAGCAGCATCCCCATAGTTTCTTTCTCCTTTGGCTTGCATGATGAAGCCTAAGTGTTGTTTGTTGTTTTGTTCTATGGTGGAAAACTGTAGTTTGTTTTGGACTGTGTTTTGAATGAGAAATTTGTCTTTGTGTTGTGGAATCCTATTGTTGCCATGAGTTGAAAAAAACATTTCTTATTACAATGTGGTTGGGGCTCGGGGCCAATGAAGAAGGATGGCTTCTCCCTTTTCATTGGATGTCTTGGTTGGGTGGAGAGCATTTCCTTTCCCTGTTCTATTGTGACCAAATTAGAGAATGATGGAAATTCATACTGCTATTCTGGAACTAAGAAAGAAGATAGTTTGATAGTCCTTGCTAAGATCATTTCTTAATGTAACCTTTTCCCACTTGAAGTGGATGATCTTGTATATTATTTGTGATGGAAAGATGGTTTGTATGGGCTATGAAAGTTGTAAATTGAATTGTGAAAGAGATATACTTTTTTTCTAATTTTGAAAGAATGTGAAAGAAATCATATTCTGTATATTGTAATTGAGGAATGAAAGAAGAAATTGTAAAGGTATCTCTTTGAATCAATAAAGGATTGTATTACTTTACTCAAATGACATTATTGGGTATTGAAATCTGATTGTTGAATGTATTTTGAAATTGTTGGAAGGATGAAAAAGTGAATACGTATGGAGAAATGTCATAATACTCTATTTTTTTTTAAATAAATGTTTTAGAAATTAGAATTGTAATTTGGCATTTGAATACTTTCTTGAGTCAACTTAGTATGTTAGATTGGGTTGGAATGAATTCATAGTTTAAAGTTGGCAAATGAAAATAAATCTATTCGAATTTGAGCTTTGTTAGATAACTTTCATACATTGGCAATTATTAATCGAAATTGAACATAATGACCCTATAACATCAAAAAGACAAAATGAAATATCAAATTTTATTTGTAAGGTCAAAACAACCCCAAACATACCAAAATACTTATGAAAATTTTATAGAACCTTTCAAATTGGGCAAAGGCAAAATTACAGACTTCTTGTTGTATAAAATTGATAAATTTGAATGCAAATCAATCAAGAAAACTTAACCTTGCAATCTATCCTAAAATATTCCAAGTAAAATCCTCCATGCCTATTTGGCAAGTGGAAAAAGAATTAACGACAAATTTGAACAAAATTGATAAGTTAAAAATACCAGTTCACTTTCTAAGTGACAGAAATACGTTTTCTCAAAATTGACCCTTTAAACTTTATCAAAATAAAATTCATAAGGATCTTTATGAAAAGAGGACGTCGAGAGATTTCTATAAAGTCCTTGTTTTCCAAAAATTGAGTTCCCAATCAAAAGTTATGGCCTTCTGAAGTTTTTACTTCATTTCGGGCTCAAAATAATCTAACTATCAAATTTTAAATGAATAAAATATTCTTGGGCGGACCTGTGGGCTAAAAATTTTTCTTTTTTGCTTTTTTCCCAAAAGGTGCAAATTCATGAAGTTTCCTACCGCTCGCATTAATCCATGAGCATTCATTTTGTCTAAAAATGATTTAAGTCAAAAAGTTGATTTGGCAATTTTTCCTCCGTGGCCCCACTACCCTGCAGCCAATCATTGATCAAAATGTGGCTTCATTGGGTGTCGGCGGAGGCTCGGATCGATTTTAACCTTAAGCACTTTCAAAAATAAATTTGAAAAATTTGTAAGTTTTCCCTGCAGCCTCGCTAGCCCGCAGGTAATCAAGTGTTACCACATGGCTTCATGAGGCATCGGCGGAGGAGAAAATATTTTAAAGCCTTAACGCTTCAAAAACTTTTGGGCAAAATTTCCAAATTATCCCCGGCCCGCCAAACTGTAGCTAACGGTTGGCTGACACATGGCATCTTCTCGCGTGGGCAAAGGCACAAGTTCCTTTCAACCTTTTTCTCTTCCTTTTGAATAGTCAAATTTTCCAAAAGTTCCCGACCCGCTGACCCAACCAATAAAGAGCTGCCACGTGGCCTCCCTGGGCATTGGCGAAAGGTGCAGTGTAAAATTCACTTTGTCCCAAAAGGGAAAAAGCACTAAATGTCTTCCCCGCTCCGATCCTGCGTATGGGAAAAGTTTTCTTCCCTGCTCCGCTGGTCCACTTTTCTCTTCGGGAAAATTTTCTCTCCAAAGTCTGTAGGCCCAAGTTGGGGAAAATTTCCTTCCCCAGGCCCGCAGCCCACTCTTGGGAAAATTTTCACCCCAAGTTCCACCGGTCCATAACTTGAGAAATATGAGGAGTTAGGAGGACTTCTTTATATCACCGAGAAAGGTGAGGAAATTCCCTATCTAATGGGAATGTTTTTAGGAATTTTTAATTGCATTAATCATGGGAAAAATCAAATTGAATATTTAACCGAGTTAAGAGTGGGTAAGTAAGAATTTACTCTGATGATTTTAAATATGTATTCTTTTCCCCACTATAATTAAACCTTTCTCTTGTCTTAGATCTTGTGGAATTAAATACCTTAGGTATTTAATTGTTTTGGTCCCTTAACCCTAAAATTTTAATCAGGGAATATTTAGTTAAAATGTCAATGTAATCAGTGATTAAATTAATCCCTAAGGAGATTTGAGCTAGGTGTTGACTTATTACACTTGTTGCTCTATAATTTGGAATTAATAATTATTATAATGGGAAAAGTTATCAATTGAATTTAATTATCCCTGAGACTTTGGTTGTTAACACTTTAAAAAAAAATTATTCCATAATTTTGTAACTAAACCTAGGTTGTTCATGGGTCTCAAGTGGGAGATTTTAGCAGGCGTTACACAAATGTATTTAATTCTAGGGGTTTCTACTAAGGAAAGAGTGTCATCGGTGATAATAGAACACCACTAGATGTTCTACAAATTAAATAAAAGGCCAGTGAGAAATACATTGGTAACCCACATCATAAACGGCTTCACCTGATCAAAGGCTTTCTAAATACTCTTCACAACAAAAGTGCCAGAAATCTTGACATGAGAAGAAGTTATGATAAGAGAACGTAATCCATTTACGTTCCAACACTTGTTTCCATAAGGGGCTTCAGATTCAATGCAATACTGTAAAATAATTTTCCAGGCTTGTGGACTCGAAAGGCACCTGATAACCCATTTAGAACATAAAGTCACGCTCTGTCAATACACATCGATAATGCCCATACCACCTTGATCATGAGGAATAAAACAAACATCTTAGAAACTGAGTGAAATCCAAGTGAACCGAAAATTTTACACCATTGAAGGAAGTGTGAGAAGGGCACAAGTAAGGAGAATAATAAACATGAGTAGCTACAAGAATTTTAGTGCAAACCTAGAATTTTTCAGCCAAAGAGAAGGGTTTGGAATACCATTTGGTAACATTCTGCTCTACTCTGTTAAGAATAAAATTCCACAAAGTATCGAGTCATTCTCAAATGCAAAGGGAATGCCAAGAAATCAGAATTTCTCACCATGCCCAATCCACTTCCAGGGGTAAAGCCGAAGCCAATTTGGTAGAGGTAAATAACTCTATCAATATCCTAAGGTTTTATCCATTTATATGTGTAGACACCTAAAATTGATTATCAATTTGGTGTCCCTAAATGCGCGTTACTCTCTCGGGTAACTCAGGGCACGTTTATATCACCACTATCCCCTTGGGATATTATCCGCCGAGGAGCTTATCGCTTCCCGGACCGCTTCTCGGGCATTCCACCTAAATATCTTTTAACGTGGTCTTTTTCGTCAAGCATCGGTGTCTCGCGAGTTACTTGGATCTCATGCGGAATTGCCCGTGTGCACCGTCTTATCTACATCGGCTTCCTCATCCATCTAAATCTTCGGATCTTGTCCATCGGTATCGATTTCATTGGAGTTTTCGGGGTTTTGTGTTTAGTTTGGTGCATTAACTTGGACAGGTAACAAGCGCAAAATTCTTGATCAACATTCTGGCACGCCGGTGGGACCCAACCAAAGTCCCTTATTGGTAAGTTCATCTCTTTTCTAGTTTTGAGCTTTGTTCTTTTTCTTCACTGATTTTTATCAGTTCTACTTGAGCATTTCCTTTCATCGTTTCAATCTTGCTCTTTATGTGAAATTGTTATTTCCTTGAAATTTTTCTAGTTCCTTAAAATAGAAATTTTCGTTTCACCATTATCTGGATATATCTTTCTGGATTTTGTTTGGTGTTTGCTTAACCTTTTCTTGCGGAGCGTTTTGCTTGTTTGAGGGGAAGAGCTCAACAACGCACTTTTTGAAGTCCACACACCTTGGAGAGCTAAATCTACAGGTATTTCTCTTTTACGGTGTTTTCTCCTTTTTAGGAAAAAAAAATAAAAAAAATTCTTTGTTTGTTGTCTATCACATCCGAACATTTCAATTGTTGGTACTTAAAAAGAATTTAATCGCATTTGGGAAAGAATCTGTTTGACTTGTCTTCATCGAAATCAAACACTTCGTTTTTAAGTGCTTAAAAAAAAGAACTCTTTCTTTGTCATTTCTACTGTATGTTTTTCATCTAGTTTTAATTAGGCTGGAAAATTGATCAAAATCGGTAGTGACACTATTTGATTTTTATTTTTCACCCTTGCACACAAAGCCAAAATCACTAGGTATAAAGCATTTAAACAAAAATTCTTTCCCTGGCCTCGCCTACTTGGAAGTGACATCCAAGAGGAAGAGCCTACGCAGTACTGAGCGCGCGCTATAAATTCACGAAGTTACGGTATATATTGGCAAAGCACCCGACTCCATTATCGCAACGGTGTGTGAAGTGCGGGGTAGGCCCTATATCAAGCCACGTGCGGTCTTTTCTTGAAGTGCCTTCGGGACTCCTCACCAAAACACCCCTCAAACCATCCTTAGTTTGGCTATCCGAGTAGTTCTGTTCTAAAAGGATCTCCCTAATATTTTCTTTCTTAAAAGCATAAAAACTTAAAAGAGATAATCACCTACGCTGCTTGAATTGTCTGTGCATTAGTTAGGTCAATCTTCTTTTCTGCTTGTTTATGACGGTCATCACTCGGTTACAATCTAGAAGAATGGCTCAATTAGCCCCTTCTTCCTCCGAGATCACCACTAGTGTGGATGTTTCGGCACCCCCCAGGTCTTCCTCGGGACCGCTGTTAGTTGGTTCCCCATCCTGGTCATATAATCCTTTCTATCAGGCCAAAGCAACCCCATCACGTCCAACTTCCCCTAGTCCTTCAGAAATATCATCTGCTTCTGACTCAGAGTATGTTCCTCGCAGGGATCCACGAATTTCGGGTGCTCCTCGATCGTGTCCCAGTAGCCCTCATGGACTACCTAGTACACAAGTCTATTCAAATATCTGATCAGGGACCACCAATCCAGCAAGTGTACGATTATTCTCGTGAACCATCCCAGGATTTTGTAGAATAGTTAGCATCATCTTTCTCGCCTCGAGCCACGGAGAAGGGTGGCGCACCTGTGCCTCCTTTTTCTCTTCCACCGACCATATCGACTAGTTCTCAAATAGTCTTACCTATTCCTAACGCCGCAGTTACCTCGACTATTCCACAACCTACTTCTGAGAGGTCCTCTTCTCTGGCTATAATGAGTGCATCTGTGCACCCGCATATTGCTGTTAACTCATCTATGCCGTCCATTGTGTCCCAGGGTCAGTACCCCTTTATGAGTCAACCCCCTTCGACTAGTCAGTTGGTTCCTGCTTCTCATCCTCCAATGGGTTTTTCTTCCAATGTTCCAGCAACAGTGACCTACGCCCATCCTCTAGTATCGGTGCCCTTAACAACCAATCCTACAGGTAAAAGCCTCTTTCGGGTCTTATTCCCCACCATGTCCAATCAAATCAGCACCCATGTTCCTCAACTGCTCCGATTTAGTCAACAAGCATAGGAGTCCACCAATCACGGGCTCCTTTTGTCATCCAACCTTTATAGAAAATACCCCACCAAGCGTCACCCAGAACGCCTGGTTACTCCTCTTATCATCCTATCAATCAACAAATGAATCCCCTGTTGACACCTCAACAACATCCACCATTTACTTCTTATGTAGGACATGCCAGTCTGCCTCCTCCTCAATCTGACGTGGTTCAAATTATTTTCAAGAAAATCACAGACTTGGAAGCCTCCACCAAAGGGGCTCGTCCTTCATACTCTTTTGAAGAAGTGTGTAATGAACCCATTCACCCCTCAGTGGCTTTTAAGCCTTATCCTCCCCAATGGGAACTTCCTAAATTTTCAAAATTTCATAGTCGGGAGGACCCTCAACAGCATTTGCGAGCATTCAAACATGCTTGCTACCTCATAGTCAGGATCGGGAGCTTATGCTCCGTGCTTTTCCTATGTCTCTAGCGAGTCCCGCTTTAGTGGTACAATAACATTCCTCAACATTCCTTGTTTTCTTTCTCTTAATTGGCCCGGATGTTTGTTGAAAACTTTTCAATAAATATTGCGCATAAGATCTCGATTACAGATCTTTATAACATTAAATCAATTCGATGATGAGTCTATTCAGAGACTTTGTCACTCGTTGGAGAGGGATAATAAACCAATTATCTTTCTCCTTCCTCAATCCCAACAAATCGAGTTGTTTACTCGATCTTGTGCTAATCATATTTCTTCCACTTTAAGGATCCAGACTTTTCATACATTTGAAGAAGCCTTTACGATGGCACGCAAACTTGAATCCTACACCATTGAACAAGGGAAGTTAAAACTTCGCTCTAAATCTAAACCGGATTTTTCTTGGTTTACCAAATCAAATCCTTCCACTTCTAAAGACAAGAATCAGGGATCCACCAACACTATCGTATTAAAAACATCACGAGCCGATACCACTTCTAATCAAACACCACGAAGAGACTCCTCATCTTCTCGAAAAGGGACCTCATCATCTCGATCTTTCACTTCATTGGGGGAATCATATGCTTCTATCCTGGAAAAAATGTTGGAAGTTCACATGATCGAACTTCCTCCCATTAGGAATATTGATGAAAGCCAAGAATGTCCATTCTGGTATAGGGAAAATGACTTCTATCATTATCATAGAACCAAAGGTCATGACATCGAACGATGTCAGACCTTCAAAAATCTTGTCCAGAAATTCATTGATAAAGGTGAACTCATTCTGGATAACCCAAATGCTCCCCCAAATCAAGCGCTGGATGTCTTTAAACAACCTTTTCCCAATCATTCCCGAACCATGATGCTTCAGAGTCTCAAAAACCAAACACTCATACTATCAGCTTCATCTCTACGGAAGAATCTTCTTCTAAAACTAAGCCATCTGCGAACACATCGACCGAATCAGAACCTCCTTCCGCTTCGTTAATCGTTGGGATTCCACCATCTTCAGATAGCCCGTCTTTGAATATTCCAACATTGTTAGATACAGATTCACCTCTCTCTGCTTCTTTGTCTGATCTTCCGTCCATACCCGAGACAGTGTCATCCTCATCTGTCTCATCGTCAGACATCCTTTCAATGCTCGAGGCAATTACATCTCTTCGAGTTTCCACATGAGATACATCCACTTCTATTTCTCCCATTTTTTCTGCGACTATGCCCTTGGTGAACATACCTATAGTTGTGCCGACTTCGACGGAAGCGTCTTCGATTTTGACTCTTCTGTTTCCTTTCCTATAGTAGTTTCACCCACAATTACTGTACCAGAAGTAGTTCCCTCGCAAGGAACTGCTTCTTCATCACTCACTTCTTCCATCACAAATGTTACTTTGCCTATTAAGGGGAAATCTAAAGAAGTAGCACCGACACCTATACGCTCGGTTCCTGAACTTAGACCGAGACAACCGAAATCTAACGTTGTGTCATCAGTACCTCCCATTTGCTTCCCCGAAAAGGTTACAATCACCTTATGCGGTTGAAATTGTCACCATCCCTGAAAAAGGAAAGCCCATATTTCGAACCATCAAGACTCTTGGTGCTTTTCCGCAAAAATCTCTCTCTGCGCCTCATAAAAGATTGGATTTGTCCGCTGAGAAGGCGTCTTCTTCTACACACTTATCAAAACCATCATCTTCTTCTACAACACATTCTTCACCAGCACCTCGAAAAGTGGACTTACCTACTAAAAAGACGTCACCTCTTTTATCAGAATCATCATCTTCATTACCAAAAGCCAGGGCACCCTATGTTCCTCCGATTACACCTACTTTGGAAGCTTCTCCCTCATCTAAATCGACATCATCTAAATCATCATTAGTTTCGACCAAGCAGCCTCCCTTATCTCTGAAGACCACAACACTTGTCACATCTCCATCATCTTCAAAATCTATTTTAGGGGCTCCCCCTCCACCAAAATCAATCATGTCTCACTTACTTCCATCTCAAGTGCCCAAGGCTGCTCCTCCAGATGTCCAAAAAAATAAGATGATCCCTAAAAATACTGTCAAACCTAACATGCAGGTTCTTTTACCTCGGCAGTCTGTTAAAGTAAAAGAGGCACCTTCATCATCTCTGTCCTCATCTTTGTCTCTTTGGGTTCTATCTGAAATCCTTCACCAACTTGTCCAATCTTCATCCATATCTCTTCCTCCGATTAAACCCTATAACCTAAAGGAGTTAAACCTACTTAGTTTAACTCGATTTGATTTGTGCTTACCACCGTACCCGGGTCATGATCTTGAGGGATGTAAAGATCTTCTCTGATACGTCGTCAATGACCTTTTGGAAGAAAGTGATCTTTTGCTGGAGGAGGAGAAACAAGTATCTCCTGTCATCTTAGCTCCATCTGAGCCCCAACGATCTACTCAGACCTCTACTTCTAGTGATTCCACTCCAAATGATCTTCCACCTTCTCAAATCGACACAATTCATATCGCCACGAGAACCCAACAGTATGATAATCCATCCTCATCTACAGCATCTCGACCACGGGTTGTCATTTCTCTGTACCCCGAAGGAGTTCCTCCTTCCTCATTAGCCCCGAGACCTCGGGTCTCTATTCATGCTGCACCTCGGGCTCAAATTCCCGTGTCAGTTGAGGAGAGTGTTATGAAACAACTCACCCAGGCTCTGGTCAAAATGTCTCTTTTTGACCTCATTCAATCCTCTCCGCAACATCGCCAGGCTCTGATTGATAATCTGCGTCGCATCGCAGTGAATTCAGATGAGCCCCAACCCTTTGAGATGGTTGTTGGATTGAATAGACCATCAACCGCCATTTCTTTTGAAGATTCAGAAATTCCTTCCCTTTTTCTTACGAGGATTTGGAGGCCCCTCTTTATCACAGTCTAAATCGACAACACTACATTAAAACGCATTATGATCGACAGTGGTGCTGCACTCAACGTCATCTCCTCGCACACATTCAAGCAACTTAAGTTACCAAAGAACATAGTGTCACCCCCGCCTTTCGCTCTTCGATCATTTAACGATCAGCTAGCAGTTACTTTAGGAACTATGGTCTTACCCATTCGAGTAGGTAAGAAGCTGCTTCACAAACTCTTTTACATTGTTGAAGGGAAATTCCACTATAATATGATCCTCGGACGCTCCTGGATTCACGCAATGCATTGTGTCCCATCCACCCTCCATCGATGCTTAAAATATCAATATGAGGGCAAAATCTATACTCATCCAGGAGATCCTTTTCCTTCCGCACAATGCGACATGACCACAGGGTCTACCCCTCTAAAGGAAAATGCTTGTTCTCCTGACGGGGCCTCATCTTCTTCCATACCTGCAACCAAACTACCGGATGTACAAAATTTAGAAGAGACATTGCAGCGTTTCTCACTAGGAGAGCTTCCTCTCCTTTCTTTTGACACCCATCTCAAACCTAGTGAGTATGGTAGACCAGACAAACAACCTGAATATCAGCCAGGTCTTGGTCGCATCGTCACCATTGGTCTGCCCAATCAACAGACTAATTTCATTTACGGTGGTCTTGATATGCCTCACTATCACCCAAATTCTCCTCGTAGGACCAAACCTTACCTAACAGGGTTCGATTGTCTGACGTAATCCCACATTTTCAAAAACTTATTTATATCGATGCACGTGGAAGGGCTTTGTCTTGGGTAAATATGAACAAGGTGTGCATGACCTTGCGTCCATTCCAACTCTCAAGCCACATCAAAAATTTGGTTTAGGATTTAAACCTCTTTCAAAAGCCACCGTCACTATTCTCGATGAGCCTCTTCCTATTGAGGAACCATCTTCTCCCACTAAGTCAGAAGCATCACTCGATGTGGACGATGCCATTTCCATCCTGTCTAACTTTTTTTTTTAATCAATACCATTTCCTTAGGGCCACTAAACTATAATACTAATGACAGTCCGCTTCCATACCGTTAATCTTCCCTGAAATAGTTGGAGATGACTCTCCTACTATCAACACTATCCACTGTGCGGATGATGATTCTGTCCTCACCTATCTAGGGCAGAGGATTTCTATCTTCCTAAAACCATTCCTTCGACACGTCTACACTTCTCAATGAAGCCACTTTATCGACCTTAATATAGGGACTTCTAAAGACCCTCGCATCATTAAGGTCGGCCAATCCTTAATCCACACGGGAGTTAGGAAACTTTACCACTTTTCTTTCCAACCATCAAGCCTTTGCTTGGTCATATGAGGATATGCCAGGACTCGATCCCGATATTGTGGTCCACAATATCGTTACTCTTCCCAACATCAAACCAGTTAAACAAAAATTGCGTAAAATGCACCCTAGAGTAGCCCTTCTTGTTAAAGAAGAATTGCAGCGCTTGCTCTCGGCTAACTTCATCCAACCCATCGATTATCCACAATGGGTTTCCAATGTAGTACCAGTAACTAAAGCTACTGGGAAAATTTGAATTTGTACCGACTTCCGAGATCTTAATCTTGCTTGTCCAAAAGATGATTTTCCTCTACCTAATATCGACCAACTCGTGGATTTAACTGCGGGTCATGAGATGCTTTCTCTTATGGATGGTTTCTCTGGGTATAATCAAATTCTCATCGCACCAGAAGACCAACATAAGAATTCTTTCATAACTCCTTGGGGGACCTTTTGTTATCGTGTCATGCCTTTCGGTCTTAAGAATGCAGGAGCAACCTATCAGTGAGCAATGACCTACATCTTCCATGATCTCTTACACAAAATTGTGGAAGATTACGTCGACGATCTCCTCGGTAAATCCAAACGTCGTCAGGATCATCTTTTCATTCTTGCACCTCTCTTTGAGAGGCTTATTCACTTTTGTCTTCGTCTAAATCCATCTAAGTGCGTGTTTGGCGTTCTCACTGGTAAACTTTTAGGTTTTATCATTTCCATTAGGGGTATTGAAGTAGACCACGCAAAAATAAAAGCTATCCTTGAGATGCCTCCCTTCTAACTTACGAAACTCCCACAAGTATCTAAGGGCGTCTTGATCGGTGCGTCATTTTATCTCACAATTGTCGGACCGTTGTCAACCTTTTCATCATCTCCTCGTAAGAATGTTCATTTTGAATGGGATGAACATTGCCAAAAGGCCTTCAATGATCTCAAAGCTTATCTTCTTTCTCCACCTGTGCTTACACCTCCACGCGAGGGGGAGCCTTTCTATCTTTATATCTCTGTGACTGACCATGCTCTGGGAGCCATGATCTCACATCGGGACGCTTGCGGTAAAGAACAAGCTATCTATTACATCAGTCGCACCCTCCATGAGTATGAAACACGTTATTCCAAAGCTGAAAAGCTATGTTGTGCTCTCTTCTTCGCAACTTCTAAGCTTCGTCATTACCTTCTTAATCACAAAACTTACATTGTCACAAGTGTCAATCCACTCAAGACAATTCATGCGAAGCCTTATCACAATGATCGTATCACTCGTTGGCTCATGCTTATGACAGAATTTGATCTCAAGTTTATCCCGCAAAAGTCTATCAAGGGTCAGGTCATTGCAGATCAATTAGCTGATGCTCCTCTTCCGAGACACTCAAGTCCCCCTTGCCGATTCCCCGATGAATATATCCAACAAATTGATTTTGGTCTGTCTCCATTTAAAGTAAAGCTCTTCTTTGATGGATCCAAATGCCAGCAAGGGGGAGGTGCAGGTTTCGTGATGATTCCTCCTTGGGGTACGCCTATCCCAGTCGCACAAAAACTAAACTTTGAGTGCACCAATAATATGGCTGAATATGAAGCTCTTGTCTTGGGTCTTCAAAATGCCATTAATCTCGGTGCTCGTCATATTGACATCTTTGGTGATTCTGAACTCATCGTTAATCAAGTCACGGGTGTCTATCAATATAGGAATGATATCCTTCAAAAATATCGTGATATCATTCTCGTTCAACTCAATATTTCGATAAATTCACTATCTAAGCTATTCCTCGCACTACTGAATCGATTCGTAGATATCTGATGGCTTTGTTAGCCTCACTTATCCCACCTTTTACGAGGGACTCGCGACTTTATGTGGCAGTGTGCAGCGATTAGATCAACCATCTCATCTTAGGTAATTAACTTCAATCCATCTTTGTCACAACCCATACTCGGGATGAGTGGTATCAACAGATCGTTGATTATCTATCTCATTCGGTGCTTCCTCCAGATCTGACTTCCAATGGTAGAAGATCTTTTATCCTACGTGCTAATCGCTATACTATTCTAGGCGGGATCCTCTACAAATGTGGCTTTGATGGTATTTTGCTTCGGTGCCTCAAAACCCTTGAATCATCTAAAGCTATCCAGGAAGTCCATGATGGTATCTGTGGTGGACATTTTAGTGGCTTGGTTGTAGCTAAACGCATCTTACGTTTGGGATATTATTGGCCTTCTCTTAATCGAGATTGTTGTGAATACACTAAGAAATGTGTCAAGTGTCAACAACATTCCAATCTCACACATATCCCTAGTCAAGATTTACAACCTACAGCGGATTTGTGGCCTTTTTCACAATGGGGTCTTGATCTCATTGGTCTCATCAATCCCCATTCTTCACAGCGTCATCATTCTATCATTACTGCCACTGAATACTTTACTAAGTGGGTGGAAGCTATCCCTCTTTCTTCAACAAAAGCTAAACCCATAGTTGATTTTGTCTATCAACACATCATTTGTCGCTTTGGTGTTCTACACAAACTCATCACGAGATAATGGTAAGTCTTTCAAAGCGTTGATTTGCGGAACCTCTGCGTGACGCTTTCAATATCAAACTCAACACTTTTCTTCTCCATACTATCCTCAAGCTAATGGTGGTGAAGCTTCCAATAAAACTTTTGCGTAATATCCTCACAAAGGTAACTAGTCGAAATTTGGTAGGGATTGGCATTTACATATCCCTTTGCTCTCTGGGCTTATCAGGACTAGCATTCATACTCCTAATTGGTGCTACTCACTTCTCTCTCATCTATGGGTGCGAGGTTGTTCTTCCTTTGGAAGTCCAAATCCCATCTCTCCGTGTTTCTCTTAGAGAATTTTTCTCGATGAGGACTATCGTCAAAATCGTCTAGCACAACTTGAATTATTAGATGAGCGGCGTCTCAACGCTCTTGAACATCATCAAGCCTATCTTGAGTGTGTCAAACGTGCTTATAACAAGCACTTACAGCACCGTGACTTCAAAATTGGTGATCTTGTTCTTAAAGAAAATCAAATGTCACTACACTCGAAAGGATTCAACGTGGTAAGTTTGCTCCCAATTGGATGGGTCCGTATGTTATCACTCATAAATATGGGTCGGGGGCTTATCGTCTATCTTCTATGGATGGTATACCTGAAGTAGAACCTCTTAATGCCTTGCATCTACGGCCCTTCTCTTTGTTAAAATCCATCTTACACAAATCTAGTCACAAGACAAATCTTTCATCCGTCTAACAACCAGTCATATACTTTCATGGTGATTCGAAATTATGTGGTTCTCCGCCTATTGTCTTTTTTACCTTAAATATGAGTATCGCGGCTCTACTCATAGCATTTTTCTTATGGATATGTTTCTCCTCATGGTAGGAACACCTTAATCACCGTTTCATTTGTCCCAAGTGCTTATCTTAATCGGATCTACTCGGGGCATGAGTGCATGCTCTTTATACGTTTTCTTCCCCTCTATCTGATCTATCTAGGTCTAAACTCAGCTTCTTCCAAAAGCTTTTCAAAAAAAAAAAAAAAAAAGGATAGACTGATCCCTTGAAGGACAGCTACCCATACAATCAAATGAATCAAAAGATATAGACCATGCCCTCGAAGGATGGCTATCATTAAAATTCAAAATACAAACCGCTCCCTTAAAGGACGGTTGTTTCTCAAAGGAATACTCAAGGCTTCTTGCATTGATCAGCCTTTCAGTCAATTTATACATTTTTTAGCATCTTTGAAAGACTTCCGTATTGATCGGTCTTTCCATATCTAGCAAACTTCCCGCATTGATCAGTTTGCTTTTCGCGTAAATCATGAAGCTGAGATATAAGACCTTTTGTCGATCATATGGAGAACCCTATTTTCCCAGTATGAACATGTATTCTGTCCCTTGTAAATTTCGACAAGATACTTACTTACTGCTCCTCTCGTTTCCCTCCTAAATCTGGTTTGCGGCTAGTTAGTGTCAGGCTTATTTTAACCTCATATAGGGCCTTGCATGCATGATCTTTTGGTTTCCTATCCAGATTCTATTTATGGTCGGTTGGGAGTCCAGCTTATCATTTTTTTCTTATCTGGGTGTATTTCCTTTATTTCTAGTCAAGGTCATTTTCATTACATCCTTGGCTCTCGCAAAGAGTATTCCCCATTATTATTTGTTATTCATCCAGTTAAATTGACATTTCACATGTTAATTTAATCAAAATTTATCATCTATCTAATTTCATCTTATCTATCAAAGCATGTATTGTCAACACATGTGGATCTGTCTATCTATTTTCATCAAAATTAAATTAACATCTCAAACATACCGAATCTATCAATCCCATCTATCCATCAAACCATCTAAAAACTTGTACATCCAAGTTACACTACATCTATCTATATCCATTTTTCATCAAAATTAAATCCATACATCAATCACATCTATCCATCTATCCATCAAAACATCTAAAAATATGTACATCCAAGTTACACTACATCTATCTATATCCATTTTTCATCAAAATTAAATCCATACATCAATCACATCTATCCATCTATCCATCAAAATATCTAAAAATATGTACGTCCAAGTTACACTACACCTATCTATATCTATTTTTCATCAAAATTAAATCCACATATCAATCACATCAAATTACATCACGTCTATCTATCCTCTATGTCTATGTTCATCCAATCACATCTATTTATCATCTCTCAGCATATGTCGATATCCATCACAATTATGCTACATCTATCCATGTATATCAAAATTAAAAATAGGAGAACAATCATATGACAAAGGAAATGATGAATCTATATATATACATGAGTGTCTGTACAACAAAAAATGGGTGGCTCTCAATCAAGCCATCTATACGATGCCTTCCAATCGAGGCTACATCAATACACCGATACAAAATATATTAATCCCTACATCGTAAAATCTGATGCATGGAGGACACTATCTCCTCCACCCTCCTCTGGACGACCGACAGTTGTCTCTCACGGCCGCCGCCTATCTCAACTAGATGCACTGCTGCTGGAGGCCTTTGCCCACCTCGGTCTCTCCGGTGCTCCCTCCCTCTAATGCCCCGCTCGCTGTGGCCGTCGCTGATCTCCTCCTCGCCCCGTACCGAGGCACATCTGGGGCATGCTGTGCTAGGGCATCCTCGTAGTATCTCACCTCAGCGAGGAGAGACTGATATGTGCTCAAGCTCACGGTACCGAGTGTGCTCGTAATGGTGCCTTTGGTGGTGCCCCTCCTATGGTCGTGTGCCTGTGTCCCGGACTCGACATGGTGCTGTCTCCCCATATTTGGCCACGAGGACCTCCCATGTCGATGGTAGCGATCCCTCTGCTGGATCGCTGTATCTCGCTCCTGGTGAGCGGTGTCTCTCTCCAAAATTAGGGCATCCCTCTCCTCTGTCAGAGCTCTGATCTCCTCAAGAGCCACCTGGTGTGTCTGCGTCAGGGTGGCGTGCTCTCCCTCCAATCTCTCTGAAGCAGTAGCCATATCCTCCTCGTCGACATCTATAGATCGTTGGAAGGTGTCGTGGTAGCTCTGTCGCATACCATGCAGCATAACCATCACCTACTCCGGCGTCATCATCACTGTCTGTGGAGGGTGGGGCCTCTCTCAATGGATCTACGGGATCAAAATCGGCAGATCAGTCTCTCTGTTGTCTCACCTATAAGGCCTGTAAGTAGTCGGCACTGTCTGTACTAGGCCGAACTGTCTCAATACCCGCATAAACGGGACGCGCTCCCACATATCAGGCCTACGGCCCCTAACCACCCTGCTCCGTCTCAATCCCACCAGGTGAGCATCCTGACCGGCCCATGTCAGAAATACCCGATATGGTCTCCAGATGACCTGCTCTGGTGTCAGTGTCCTGAAACGCTCGGTATACCAATCTGCAGATCTACCTGTATCTCCCGAGGCCATATCGGCCCGCCATCGCGGAATCCGTAATCAATAGCTCCCACTGCTGCTGGCATCCAAGGAAGCCCGGATGGCCTGATCACTGCTATATGCTCATATGCCCAGCAATGGAGCACAAAACTAACATCGATACCTGTCCTCCGGCCAGTGGTATACATCCATAACTCATGATATATCTGAGCTATCAAGGTATCAGCAAAAGCAAACATCATGTCAATGCGCAGGATGTCACAAACACAATCTAGTAATAACATTGGGAATCTCCCGCTTCCTAAATCTGGTAGAGCAAAATAGGATATCGCCATCTGAATCAAAACTATTCATCTGCTCCTGGGACTATCCTGTCTATACTGCGAGGCTATCCGCACTACCTCGGACACTATCTCTGAATCATCTGCCCTATCTCCATACAATCGAACTAGGGCCCTCTGCTACTACTCTCGTGGTGTAATCTCTATCGGGTCCCTAGTGATCAGTAGTCTCAAAATCCTGTATATATCCTCATGGGTGATGGTCATCTCACCCGTCCTAAACCAAAAAGTGCAAGTCTGGCTATCCCATCGTCGCACTAGTGCTGCATCAACTCTACATCTCGTGGGCACAAATCTGTAGTACCGAAAGCCCCCGAGCCCAGATAACTCTAAATGCCACCAATGCTGTCAGTGACGTCAGGGAGAATGGTCTCCAGTAGCTCGGGAATCACATCCCTCATATGTAGTACCTCTCGTGCCTGCATCCACGACATCAAGAGCAATATTAGCCTCATATTTACCCAAATCCGAACATCCAAAACAAATTTTGATTTAAGTCTATCTAATCGGCGTCGATTAAATACAATCGGCGTCGTTTATATATAGTCGATGCCGATTAATATTAATCGGCGCCGCCTACATAAAATGGCGTCGATTCTACCAATCGACGCCGATTGCTGCGGCGGATGTTAAACACACCCTGGCCTCCCACCAAGCACAATAGAAACCAAAAAAAAAAAAAAAAAAAAACAAAACAAAAATAAATACGGCGGGTTCAAGAAGAACCACTTACCCCAGGTCGTGTCCTCCTCCGCTTCTGACCGCTTCCAGAGGCTTCCATGGTGCTCAAATCCAATTTTTGACTCTCTCTGAATCAATCGTCACGGTGTAAATAAATCATTCACGTTTTCCGTTCACATATTTATATGTGCTGTGAATGGTCGGCGCCGATTTTTTTGGTCGGCACCATTTATTTAGGTCGACGCCGATTATTGTGATCGCCGCCGATTTTCCATCTCTTTTCCATAGTGTTGATGCTTGGCTTATTTATCTGGTCATTATTGTGCGCTGAATGTTGCCTTTTGGCACATATTTTCGATATCACCGTCCATTTCGAGTTTGTTCCCTTTACGTGGGGCACTCGTACTTTTTGGCAACTTAGAGTTAAACGGGTCTGTAGGCACTAACGTCATCGCTTGCAGGACCGTGCAGTTGTCCCTACCAATGTGTCTCTCTTTAGATGCTGACTATTTTGCAGCCCTCCTTACACTCATGGGTCTGTAGGTACTAACGTCGTCTCATGAGGAGACCGTCTAGTCTGCCCTACCAATATGAGTTCCTTAGGTGGCTACCTCTTTATTCATGTTTGTGCATCATCAATGATCAGATCTACTCCAGACATCTAGCTGGGGCATCCCGTGTTTTCATCTACCTTTTTCAAACTTGGGATCGTTTGTTCTATCACCCATCCCATCCCTAGTTTGAGGGGGATCGCATCATCACTTTTTCTTCCTTTCTTCCACCTCCTTGTTTTTGTCTCACAACCTTGCTTATCGCAAGTTACTTGACAAAAAGGGGCAAAATGTAGACACCTAAAATTGATTATCCAATTTGGTGTCCCTCGTGCGCGTTTGCTCTCTCAGGTAACCTGGGGCACGTTTATATCACCACTATCCCCTTGGGATATTATTCGATTTGTGATTTAAACACCTATCCTAAGTTTAATTCACCCCATTATGTTTTACCCATGAGTAATTAAATATTAACTATTTAATTACACCTTTTCACATGTATCCTAACCACTTATCTACCCCATATCTATCCTATCCATGTATCCCCTATTTCTCCTCCTCCCAAAGCGGGATATTTCCCGTATTTGAGGTGGAGGGATCACTCTTATCTTCCCAGAAATCACTCATTTTGGCCATCTCGGGAGTCTGTTCCGTGATCGGCGCCGACCGGTACTCGGTCGACGCCGATTTTTCGGAGCGGCGCCGATTATAAATAGAAGCCCAGAACTCAGTTCTGGAGGGGAACACAGAGAGAGACAGATCGTGACACAGAGACACAGATTGTAAGAGAGAGAACGAGAGATCTTTTAGCATCAAGTGTGAACATTATCTATCGAATGAGAGCGGATCTTGTCCAAATCAATCCCTGAGAGGAGCACCGTTACTCTGCTCTTATCACATCAACATCGCATGTCTCCATTGATTTTCTGGTGACTCTGTTCCTGCATCCAGCACAGGTAGAGCCTTGCCAGTATCTCTCGGCTTCTGTAGATCCAGCAGACGTTGACGATCTGGCCTTCGCTTTCGATTTCCAAATCTTCTCGCACTTTGTCTCGGATCGACGCTGATCTATATCAGTCGACACCAATTTACATCAGTCGACGCCGATTTTAAACATTCGACGCCAATTCTACATAATCGATGCCAATCTTCCTGTGAGGCAGTAAAAAGACACAGTAACACAAATCCCACTTTGTTTTCACAGTTCCCTGTTTTCTGTTGCTTTGCACTGCTTTGTTTAGATTATGTTTATTACTTTGATCAGAAAATATAGTCTTGTACGTACATCTTTTATCATGTATACTTCTTTACTTAATTGAAAATGTGGACTGACATCCGCCGAGGGAGCTTATCGCTTCCCAGACCCGCTTCTCGGGCAGTCCACCTAAATATCTTTTAACGTGGTCTTTTTCTGTCAAGCATCGGTGTCTCACAGGTTACTTGGATCTACTGTGCAGAATTGCCCGTGTGCGCCCGTCTTATCTACATCGGCTTCCTCATCCGTCTACATCTTCGGATCTTGTCCATCAGGTATCGATTTCATTGGAGTTTTTCAGGGTTTTTGTGTTTAGTTTGGTGCATTAACTTGGACAGGTAACAAGCGCGAAATTCTTGATCTACAATATGTTGGAGCTAGAAGCCGAAAAAATGTGTCAAGACAATAAAAGACCACAACATTGGTGTGTTCAAATTTGGCACCGTGTAAGAATGGAATCATTCAAACTACACATTGATCAGCTACGTTTTGTGATCTAGAAGAATAATCCCCAAATACGACCCTAAGCAGTTTGATGGGCAATTAAGTATCTCGGGGCATACGGAAATAAAATAAATAGAGCTAGCGTGCAAGAGGGAACCCCTGTGTAATGGAGTGGATGAGGAAAATGGTAGTCAACTAGTGACCATTAATAGTGAGCTAAGAAGAGGCACTCGATAAAAGCATGGTCACATCCGATTTGGAATAAATCTCCACAACCTAGCTTTAAGCATAGCAAGAATGAAAGGCCATTCAATGCGATCATAAGCTTTCTCAAAGTCAATTTTAATAAAAAGAGGCTTCTACGATGAAACATGAGCCCATTCCATGCCTTCCCAAATTGTAAGAAGATTATCTAAAATATATCAGCCTTTGAAAAACTTGTCTTCTTGGGCTAAAAAATCATTGGAAAAATATTAACAATATGGAGAGCCAATGCCTTAGCAAGAATTTTATAAGATACATTCAACCTAGTGATTATTGCTAATTATTTATTTTTCAAGATCACCTGTTTTAGGATAGAATTGGATGTTTCCTTGATTAATGAATCTCGAAGAGAGCGAGATTACAAAGCTGCATTAAAAACCGAAGCATATCAAGAACAACAAAGGACCAAGTTGATTTGTAAAACTCTAATGGGATTCCATCCGACCCAGGAGACTTGTCATCCACAAGACAAAGAAAAGTTGCATGTATTTCTTCTAGAGTAAGAGGGCTTCACATAAGCATGATCTCGGGCCTAAGTTATGAAGGCACAACATCAATACATTTGTGTAAGGTGGAGGCACGCTCAAGTGAATACTCGTGAGCTGGAAAAACAAGATGATAGTGCTTGAGAAAAAAATTAAAGATCTCTCTGGTAGCTCGGTAAGTCGCTGGTGAAAATAATATATTTTCTTCATCTATTATTGATCATGCTTAGACATGAGGGATTTGAAGACTATTATAGAGGCTTTATCTCCCACCCTACTCCAATGAATTCTCAAACAGATCCACGCACCACGGGCTGAGTGAAATTCAATGATCTTAAGCTTACAAAGTGAATAACCGCCGCCTAAGCCTAAAGCTAATAATCAAAAGGATTGACCTCCAGGAGTAGGGCAACTATTTTGAATTCTTTGTGCATAGTAGACTTTGCCCATCTTCTAATCCGAGTAACCTATTTGTGAAACCGGTGGGGAATTTAATGGTGCATTGAATCATTTCCTCCCACCATGAAATCTAGATAAGAGAAAATGGCGGACACGGTGCCATATTCTATATCTTGGCAATGAGTTGGACCACTCCAGGATGAATCAGTAATTACACATTAAGGAAGAATTAAGTAGTAGGTACCTTGGGAGGGCCCCCTTGCCAAAGTACCATAAATGTGACAGATGGTTGTCTGATTAAAGCACTTTTGACCAAATTTTAATAATGAAGGAGCCATGCATGTCAAAATTAAAAATGGAATATTGTGAAAGAAGAGCACAATCAAGGAATTGTAATACTCGATCATATCCTTCTCAAAGATTGGTCTAGATGAAGCTGGACTTGGTCATTAAATGCCTTCCATCTATTGAGTAATGGATTAAAAGGCCCCAATGACTTTTAAAGTATTAGCAGGCTGCAGATTCATTCAGACATCGACTTATCAGTGTTGCTCCACATTTGGCATCTGCATTCTCCACCATATTAAATTCACCACAAACTAACCAATAAGCAATGGGTAAGTTATCACCTAACCATCTCCATAATAAATTTCTTTCGGGTCCTTCATTAGGGGCATAAACATTGAGAATACCAAAATGAATATAATTAATAGTTATAGTCACCTAAACAACCCTATTAGTGGGTCTTAACCCAAAGCAAAAATTAATGCCGAAAACTTTGACACAATGGAAATACTAGGTCCAACTTTTGCCATTAATGTGCTTTGAGTATAGAAATCCACAAAATTTGGAGCAATACACGTCAATGTAGTCTAAAGAAAAAAACTAGAAATCTTGATTTCCTTTAGGCAAATAACATCTAAACTGCTAATTATCTAGCAAGCTAAATGAATAGAGAATTTTTGTGAGGGCTTTGTCAGACCTCGAACATTCCATGACATGAAATTCATGAAAAATTAGACATATCAAAGCCCCCTTGCCCATCGGAATTCCATCCCTCAGAGCGAGAATGGTGAAGTTTTTGTGCAAGAAGAAGTTAGCTTGAATTAGTATGCTCAACTTGAATGGAGTGGTATTTGGCCCCATTTAATCCCGTGTGCTGCATGGAACCTCTCAAGGTGGACTACATGAACATCACGAGAGGAAGAGAGGTTAAGGAAACATTAATAGTAGTCTACGAATTGGTCGGAACAACTTAGATGTGCGAGGCAGTGGAAGGAATGGAAATCGAAGGGTTAGGTTGCATCACCCACGTCTCATCCCCATATGGTGGTGGGAAGAAAAAGAAGAAGGAGGTGAAACTTGGTAGATGACTCAACCCTCAAATTTTTCTTAAAACTGACCACCTTCTAGCCATCAATCGGAGGGTCAACCGTAGAGTTCACTCTGACGAAGGTTGCGTAGAAGCAAGCTTTGAATGGGCCAAAAGGGGATATTTATAAATGTGATGAGTGCTGGGCCTAACGGGAAAAACTTGTATTAGGGAGATTAAAGTAAACAACCTTATGAGAGATTCACAGGGACCCAATTTGAATATTAAGATGGTCGTAGATCTTTCACTAGGTTCACTTTGACACACACTCGCTTGTTAGGATGAGAGAAGAAAACACGTTTTTGTTCATGGCATATCACCTTGTCAATGGGCTTGACAATCTATGATAAGAAAGAGAAGAGATGCACGGGAGGCCTGAGAGCTCAATCCAAACATAGATTTTAAGCAAAACTTCACTTTCGCTTTGAATCAAGTCCTATTGGGATAACACAAGTAAGTCTTGCCTAAATCTTGGTATGCTTCCTTAGCGAAGGGCTTGGACCTACAAGAGCTTGCGAGAAGGTGAACAAATAAAAACATGTCTGAGGTTAAATACCCTAGAAACTGGATATCAGAGAGACTCGCCAATGTTTTTTCATCCAATTCTGCAAGTAAGTTTCAGATAGGATGCAACCACATATGTAGACAATAAGACAATGGTTTTGATACCACTTAACCACAGGGTCTAAAAACTTATTAGAAATTAAAACATTTGGAGAGGGTTTAGAGTCCACACATCGTCATACACTTTCAGCAAAAACTTCCTTACGCACTTGGTGACCATTTTTGCCGCAGTAGTATGATGATTGCACTAGGGAGAGTTGGCGATTTATAGGTGCAACACCACCTTAGCGGTCACGGGAAAAGGCTGAAAAACACTATGATATGACCAAAGGGAGATTGCAAACAAGGCTAAGGATGTACAATTTCCACGGTGAAAGAAGGCAAGAAAAAGCATGAGAAAGCGAAGAAACTAGCTAAAATTTAAATAGAATTGGCACTTTTTTAATTGATTCTAAGAAAAAGTTAATATTTTTGTAGTGAAACTTATATACCTACCCACCGTAGGATAGTTATTAAATAGTCGATTTAACTTTGCAATTTCTTAAAATTTTATCACTACAAAAGAAATCATTGCCTAAATTAAGGAGATGTTATGAATTAATTGCAGAGATGGGAATGATTGTGTTGTCTTCAAACTGAAATAAACCACCAAATCTTAGTATTACTAAAGCCGAATTCATTACTAAGAAAACCTTTTAAAATGTTAAGGTAAAGGAAATGAGGAGGTGAGTGAGAATCAATTATATCTAGCAAAAACGGTTAGTGGCTTGAATTGGTGTAGGTATAGAAAATGAAATACAAATCCCACAAATAATATTTAAAAATATGTAATAAATGAAATCAAAAATTATGAAAAAACATTATCCCATCCCAGCCAAAAAAACAATAAGATAGGTGCCTCTATGCATCATATTGTCAATACCTTCGACTCCCCCACTCACGAGTTTTCAACTTTCCTAACTAGAAAACTAAAACATTATGTACGTTCCAAATGATCCATTATCAAATACTATTTTCCTTTGTTGAATTTGTTAGAAAAAAAAAAATTTGATTGTGGCTCCATAATAATATTTGATTTCGTATCCCATTTTTCCAAGATCAATAATTGATGAAGCAATTCAAATGAATAAAATAAGTAATGAAATTGGAAGTACACATCTAGTTGAAATTAATTTATGCTACATAGTTTATAGTTTCAATAATGAAATTTATTATCAGATTGAGGGTATTCTTATGGATTCCAAAGTTCTCCCATGATTTCCAATCTAAGTAGGAAATGCTTTTAAACAAAGCAAATTATATGATACCTATTAATACTAACTTGTTGGAAATGATTTTTAAAACATACCAATGTATTACGGGTTCATGAAATGAACAACCTTATTGAATTTTTCTTTCACCTCAACAAAATTTCACCACACATTCAATTCATTATCGATTATGATAATAGACAATGGTCCATTCTCTCACAACATTGTTTTCAAAAAAACACACACTTTTGCCTTCGTGTAGAATTCCACCATCATTGGGCCCAAAAAGTTGGCACTTTTAGAACATTGGCTTCTATATCCCTATAAATCTTTGATGGTGAACACCTAACTCCTAAATTTAACCACTTAATCACCATTTTTACAAAAATAGTTATAAGGAAGAAACAATTCCTAACAAAATGTAAGAGAATTTTAATCCTCTTAAAATTCTACCATACCTAATTATAACTATAAATCCTACTCACCTTTTAGTAAATCACTATTGATTAAACTATTAAAATTCAAAATTAAATTATGTATTTTTACCTCTTTGATTCATATCACTATCTTGACAAGCAACCCTTAAGTCCCCGAAAGATAAAATTAATCCTAATCTTCAAAATGACGATTGTATGATTAAATGTTTTTTTGCAAACAAGTCGAGACATTAATAAGATTGGGAGATCACTATTCTCTTCGAGTAAATAACCCAATAGAGACATTAAATATGATTAAAAAATAAATAAATAAAGGTTTGCATTAGTTGAACACACTCCATTTATATTGACACTACTAAGGTTCTTACTGTTAAAAACAATATGCAATTAAACACCCCTTTAAGTTGTCAAAATCATGTCCCATAACAATATTATTAATAGGAATAGTGGATGACATATTATTATCACTTGGAAAATATCTCTCTAAGATTAATTCCTTTGTGCTTCTCTCATGATATTCATTTCAATTTGTAATTAAATTTATTAATTTAAAATGCAAAAAAAAAATTAATAAATATTAATTATTATTATCTAATGTATTAAATCCAAACTATTAATGATTAAATACTCTTAAATTGAGTCATTAATTATTTTTAAACTCACTAACATACATATTTGTATATTTAAAAACTAAGTTTAAATTTATTATAGTCACTATGAATTTAATTAATGGTACAAACTTTTATATTGATTTAAAGGAAAGTTACATAGCGGGGGACGACTAGACAACTCACAGTCCCACAAAACTCCTCGAGATCAGCAAAAGTATGCCACATGGTCAAACACAAAACACCAAGAAGGATTTACAAGAGTACGCAAAAAGGGCAATCAACTTTCATCAAATAAAACAAACACCAAAAGATCATTAGGCACATGCCACCACCGCACCAAGAGGAGGGGGCAATCATCCTGAGGAGGGATGTAAGCTCCACTAGTAGGCTCGATAGAGATGATAAATCCACTTCCAAACCCTATTGTTTGTGAAACCACATATGTAAAGGCACCATAATACCCCACCCAGGTGGTGGAGATCCTGCAAGAGTGTTCATTTTCGGTGGCGGTGAGCCCCACCAAGGATTTCTAGCAACGCCTTTTCCCCCGGGGTTAGACTCCAATCCAATCTAGAATATGATGGGGAAAAGCAAGCCCGAGGTAAAGCGAGTGGTGGCTACACAAGCGGCTCCTCCAACATGTGCTCACAGGTGGTGGTGGCATTGGGGAGGCAAAAGCCGAGGTGGTGGTAGTAGTGGATTAGGCGGCACACACCTCATAGTCCATAGCACACTCCCCTGGTGATCAATAAATCCACGAAGGTGTACAAATTCTAGAGCAACCATTGCAGCTTGAGCTTGAATCTGTGATTGCACAGTAGACAGAATAATCACCTTGTCATTAGTAGAAAAGTTGATAACTGTAAGATCATTTTTAAAATAAAGGCATTGCGAGCTTTCTAGATATGAAATAAAATGCATGCACAGAAAAGATGCCACAAATTAGCTATATAATGAGGCCATGGAATAAAGTCCCCAAATAAATCCATATGCCAGGAGAAAAACTCAAGGTGATAGGGTAGAAACAAGGAATGAATCCAACGCCATATAGTATGCACGAAGGAAAACCAAAATAAATGTAAAAAGACTCTAGTCTAGAACAAAAGGGGCAGGTCAGGGGAGAAATGTCAATATGCTGAAGCCATTCACCTAAAGGCAGACCTTGATAAATCAAGCACCATAGAAAATGATTAACTTTTGGTTCAAGGAGAGGGTTCCAAGTACGAGCAAACTGCAAAGCCAGGTAGAGGGCAGCGACAAGAGTCCCCAACGATAATTTAACTTATCAATTGTGGGTGATAGTGGACAAAGAATCATATAAATCATGTGAGTGTTCTAATGAAAAAGGCTATATCATGATTCCAACACCTATCGTGCCACCAGGAAGCCGATGGACAAAGGACAAGTTTATGAAGCATCACATCTAGAAAATCTAGAATTCTGCAAAGAAACTTTTTTTTTAGATTAGGGCATGTGATGTAATCCCTGCGATGCACCAGATCTTGTATGGTGTGAATGTATTTGTGGAAGATTTGAATGGATTTTATGCAAGGAGTTCAACTAATAGAAGCATGCCCTCGAGAGAGGTGGAGACCACGGATGTTATGAGCATTAAATGAAAGGCCAGTGTAAAAACCATCACCAATCCACCGTTAAAAAGGATTAACCTACTCAAGTTATTTCCAAATGATTTTAACCATAAAGGTACCTTGAATCTCAACTAGAGCATACATAATAAGAAGAGTATGCAAACAAATACCCTTCCAGCTCTATTTGCGAAAAGGGGCACCAGATTAAATACAATGCCACAACAAAATTTTCCAACAGTGATCTCCAGAAAGACAACAGATGACCCACTTAGCACAAAGAGCCACACTCCTTCAGGTAAAGATCAATTATTCCCATACCACCTTTCTCGTGAGGGAGAAAATAAACATCCCAGAAGATAGGGTGAAAGCTAGTTGAACCGGAACTTTTACACCAAATAAAATCCTATAGAATTTTTTTCCAGCCGATTGAATGATAAATGAGAAAGAAACCAATAGGAAGAATAATAAACATGAGTAGTGGAAAGAATTTATGTCCACACTTGAAATTTTCGCCAAGGATAGCGGTTTAGAGGACAATTTCCTTACTTTCAGATCTACTTTGTTAACCACATAATTACAGAGAATTGTTGAATCATTGTCGAAGGGAAAAGGAATGCCCAAGAAGAAAAATTGCAAACCATAACCAATTCATTTCGGGTACACCCAAATCCAATCTGGCATTGGAAAACAACTTTGACAAAAACCAAGAATTTTCTCCATCTGAATGTTAGAACCAAAGGCTAAACAGATGTAGATAAAAAATTAAAACGGCAACAACATTTTTCTCAGATTTAGCAACTGTAAGGAAGGAATCATCTGCAAAATACCCATTAATAAAATTATGTGGTGGTCGGGTAAGTTAATTCTCCAAATTCGACCTTGGATAGCTTGATGAGAAATTAAGTAACCCATAGCATCTGCTATAAGAACAAACAAATCTAGAGGGAGGGGAAACCCTATTTGATGGAGTAGTAGAGTCCAATGGCTTGAGATTGATGGACATTAATAGTGAGTTGAGCGAAGCATCTAAGTATAGAGTAGAAACAACATAACAAAAGAAGGTACCAAACTCTAAAGCCTTGAGCATCGCTAAAATAAATGGCCATTTGATACAATTATAAGCATTTTTAAAATCAATTTTAAGAAAAAGACGCTTCTAACAAGAAATATGAGCCCATTCCATACCTTCCCAAACCACAAAAAATCATCTAGAATATAATGGCCATTGATAAAGCCATTTTTCTAGGCCGCACAATCTTTGGCATAATATTAGCAATTCGAAGGGCTAAAGATTTACCAAGAATTTTGTAGGAAACATTCAACAAACTGATAGGCTGCTAGTTATTAATCATCTCTAGATTGCCTAATTTTGGAATGACATTCATGTTTCCTTGATTGATGAAATTCCGTAACTAGCGAGATTGAAGAGCCTCAAGATAAACTATGATTCTATCGGGGCAACAAAAGACCAAGTTACTTTATAGAACTCACTGGGAAATCCATCCAAACCGGGATATTTATCATTAGCTAAAAAAACAAAGAGGAATGAAGTTATTCTAGGGTAAGAGGAGCATTACAACGAGCCAAGTTACGAGGTGAGGTTTGCATGAAGGCACAACATCAATGCATTTCTATAAAGTAGAAGCTCATTCAAGAGAATCCTCATGAGGGTGAAAAACCAAAGGATAATTCTTCAAAAAAGTAACAAAACTTTCGGGAGCTCGGTGTTTGCGTAGTATATCTAGTATTAGCTTTTTTGTTTTACCTGTCATATTCCATTATTCTATCTCCATTTGATCTCCATTTGTAACTCCCCTAAAATATCGGGAATATTGTTATAGCTATGTGTGTGTGTGTGTGTGTGTGTGTGTGTGTGTGTGTGTGTGTGTGTGTGTGTGTGTGTGTGTGTGTGTCTCATGTCACTGAATAATATCAATCCGAGTTCTCTACATCTTCTCCTCAATCCCATATAAGAAAGTAGAAGGGACATCTCGCAGCTCAACAAGATGATGACTCTGATGAAGAGACACCAGAAGGAGCCAATTGTAGCAATAATCTTGTGCTAGTCTCCCAGACCATGTAGACCATGTAGAAAGTATGATTGATAGAATCGGGTGCCAGTAAGCATATGTCAGGTGACAAGAAGCTATTTGATACGATGAAAGAACAACCCACTAGAGATCTAGTGAGAATAATAGATGACAAAGAGTACGTTACAGAAGGAGAGCCAGGTCACTATTCCTCTCGGAACATGAAAATGTACATTTACAAAGGTATTGTATGTTCTGGATTGACTACCAACCTCTTGTCAATCAGTCAGCTCCTAAATCATCATCTAAAGGTAGAATTTCTTATTCAAAATGGCATCAAATCATGCTTGATCTTGAGACAAGGTACAATTATTGCTAGATCTTTTCTAAAAGATAAGTTATTTTCTTTAGATATTTTTCATCTTCTGCAGTAGCTTTATCTACCTCAACAATAGAATCTACTACCCTCTGGCATTACCAATATGGTCACTTGTCTATTAGATCTTTACACTAGTTGAGTTCAAAAGCAATGGTACATGGACTTCCCAAGTTGTCCAGTTCCTTACCTATTTTCCCTGGTTGTCTTGCAGGAAAACAACATAGGGATCCGTTTAAGGCAAGCACCTTCCATGCCAAGAAGTGTCTGGAGGTAGTTCATACCGATATGAATGGACGTTTCCTACTTCCTTTTTAGGATACCAGTACTTCCAATTGTTCATGGATGACTACTCTTGAAATATGTGGATGTTTTTCCTAAAGAAGAAGAGTGAAGCCCTTCATAATTTCCAGATCTTCTATCAACGTGTTACAAAGGAGATCGAGTATACTCTTCTTCTACTCTACTCAAATTGAGGGGGAATCCACATCAAATAAGTTTTTGGTTTTCCTAAACTAACAAGGCATTAAATAGAACTTGAATGCTCTCTACATGCCTCGAGTAGAATGGCATTATTAAGCGATGCAATCACACAGTGATGGAAATGGCTCATTGCATGCTATCAACAATAAAGTTGGAGGATCGATATTGGGCCAAATCAATATAGACAATTTTTTATCTTCTCAACAGGGCACCAACAAAGATTCTACAAGATAAAAAACCTGAAGATGTATGGTGGTGTAAAAGGCCATCAATTTCTCTTTTAAGAGTGTATGGTTGCACAACATACATACATGTCCCAACTCAGAAGAGAAAGAATATCGAGCCAAAGACATTCCCATGCATCCTATTGGGCTATAGCACTACCTCAAAGGCTTACCGTCTCATGGATCCACGAGACAAAGAGAATCTATCAAAGCTAAGATGTGGTTTGTGACAAGTCATCCTTTGAATCAGTAGTGTAGAAAGAAGAACTATCACCAACCACCTCTCACCAACTAGTCTTCGAGTCAGAAGATGAGCAAGAGGAGACTACTCAAAGAAAAGATGAGCTGCAAGGGGAGCTATATGTTGACCTTAGAGAGCTAGAGAATGTTACTACACATCCACCCACACGGAAATAGAAAATTCCTTCACAACAATAGTTGAGTTACGGTCGGAAATGGGTACAAAGCACCATCAAAGACTCTCATATGCAATCACTTCCAAATACTTCATCAAAAGTTAGAATGAGGAGTCAGACAAGAAATGAGGTAAATTTTGCACTCATGAGTACACTGATTAATAGCTCTGATCCTGATAATGTTCATGAAGCACTCAGTCAACCTTAGTGGAAAGAAGCCATGGATGTAGAATATGACTCACTCATACAAAATCAGACATGGGAACTTGTTGATCTTCCTATAGGAAAGAAACCCATAGGCTGCAAATGGGTTTTCAAAACAAAATATAAGGCATATGGATCCATCGACAAACATAAAGCACAACTTGTAGAAAAGGGATATGCTCAGAAAGAGGGCATTGACTATGAAGAAACCTTTGCACCCACTACGAAGATCAAAACCATTAGAGTAGTTTGTGCACTAGCCAAGCAGAGAAGGGATGGAAACTTTAGCAGATGGATGTCAAGAGTGATTTCCTTAATGGTGATCTGAAAGAAGAAGTGTACATGACCCAACCTGATGGATTTATTGATGAAAAACATCCTGATAAGGTATGTAATCTCATCAAGTTCATGTATGGACTGAAACAAGCTCCAAGGGCATGGTGCATCAAGATAGATGATCACCTTTAACAACATGGTTTCATTCGTAGCCCCTCAAATTCCAATTTATACATAAAGAAGGTAGGCAAAGAAATTGTCATTCTTGTTTTGTATGTGGATGATCTTATGATCACTAATAGTTCAGAAGATTAGGTTGATATTGTGAAGAATGATCTCAAAAGAACCTTTGACATGGCTGATTTAGAGCTACTACATTATTGTCTTGGCTTGGAGATATGGAAAAAGAAGCATCATTTTTTTTTTCTCCCGGATAAAGTATTCCAAGACACTCTGGAAAATTATAGAATGTCCAACTGTAAACCTATATCCTCTCCCATGGAAAATTTTTGCAACTTTCACAATTCCAGGACTCACCTCAAGTAGATGCTACTCTCTATAGGAATCTTGTTGGAGGGCTCATCTACTTGACATATACCAGACCAAACTTATGCTATGCTATCAGCTATCTTTCTAGGTTCATGTAGGAGCCACAAAAATGTCATTGGACTGCAACAAAGCATGTTTTGAGGTATGTCTGAAGTACAGTTTATCATGGTCTGGTATATAATAAGAATTATCAATTCTTCTTATATGGATACGTCGACTCAGACCACACGGATTTGTTGATGACATGAAGTCAACTATAGGATATATTTTTCATCTTGGATCTGGACCTATCTCATGGATAAACAAGAAGTAGAATGTTGTTTCTATTTCATCCACAAAGAGGCAGAATATCATGTCGCACGAGGAGTTGTGTGTGAAGTGATATGGTTACGTCACATTTTGGATGACATGGGAATTCCTGAAAAGCAGTCACCTATTCTCTATTGCGACAATCAAAGTGTGTTGAAGCTAGTGTAGAATCGATTATTCATGAATGAACAAAGCACATTGAGATTGATTGTCACTTCATTCGAGAGAACATCTTGAACCACCACATTTAGCTCCAGTACTATCCTACGAAGCACAAGTAGTTGATATTCTCACAAAATCCCTTGGAAAAGTGAAATTTGAACTTTTTAGGGTTACATTTGCAAGAATAATGTAATAAGGGGGAATGTTAGTGTAGTATAGATAGAGTTAGCTTTTTTATACCCATCGTATTCCATTATTCAATCTCAGTTTGATCTCTATTTGTAACTCCCATAAAATATTGGGAATATTGTTATAGCCCTCACATATAAATATGTACATGTTTCTACTGAATAATATCAATCGGAGTTCTTTAAATCTTCTCCTAACTCGGTAATCCACTTGTGTGACTCATATGTAACCTTGATCTATTGACGAGCATGCTTTGTTTGGAGGGATTTGAAGAAGCTCTTATTATATTTATCTCCCACCCTAAGCCGGTGGATCCTTGAGCAGATCTTAGACCTCGAGCAACATAAGATTCACTAAGTTTGAGCTTATGCCGAAGAACCGCCACCTAAGATTGAACCTGAAGATCAAAGGGATTGGATTCTAGGAGCTAGGATACCCACCGAAATTATTTATGCAGAGAAGAATGACCCATCTTCAAATATGAGAAACCTACTTGCCATAGTGATGGAAACATTTGGTGGTGCGTAGGATCACTGCTTCCTAGCAAGAACTCCAGATGGAAGCAAAAGGGGACATGGTGCCATATTCGAAATTTTTACGATGAGCTAGTTAACTCCAAGTCGCGTAGCGGTGAGACATTCAAAACAAACTGTGTACTAGGAACCTTGGGAGGACCCCTACCAAACAACCTTAAATGTGATCGATTGGTGGCCTAACAAAATCACATCGGACCAAACCTTGATAAGGGTCAACATGCATGGTGTTGTGTCCCACTTCTTGTCCCGAAAATGTGAGCCAAAATGGCAAATGCACGTTTTCCAAGGGGTTTGCGCGAACATACCCTTCACGCGTGAACCCATTTCACGCGAAGAGACACGCAAGTTGTGTTATTTTCCGCGTGTCGCAATTGATTAGGTTCATGCGAATAGAATGTTCACGCATGAACATCCTTCGTGCGAATGGTGTTCGCGCGAACCCCCTCGCTTATTCATTGGAGGCGCTGCGGAGGAAATCATTTTCCTCCGCCCCGCCTCCTTCACGTGAAGTTTGTGTGACCGACCAGAGCCCACCACACCAGCCGAGAGCCCACCACACCAGCGAGCCCACCAGCGATGAAGCCCAGCAATGACGAGCCCAGGTATGTTAGCAAAATCGTACCCATTTTTTTAGCAAAATCGTAGCCATTAAAATACCATTTTTTGCAAAACCCTGGCTCGTTTTTTTTTGGTAAAACCCCATTTTTTCTCGTAGAAATGAATTGAATGTGAAGGTCAACTCTGAAAATACCTGGTTGGCCATTTTGTATGCTACATCCTTGTTACTTGTAAATGGTCTCTTTGAGAAACTCTGAGGGCAATAGGCAATATTTATACCCTTCCATTATGTACGTCCAATCAGACAATAAAAAGTATTCTTTTACCAGGTTCAGAGAAACTTGTTTTTTACAATGGATGATTATACTGTAGTTTCAAGCTAATTTTATCTAGCTTTATTTCTATTAGCCTTGATCCACGACTAAGGAAGAATTCATATGGTTCTTACGTACATTTTTCCAAGGTCCCGTGGCATTGGGACATGGATGGTCTCATAATTACAATTCGTGCATGAAAACCTTTTTTATGAATTCTTGTTGGGTTTCTATATATTTGAATATATTATATATACTATATATATATAATACTTGTAGTCTGTGTGTGATTGGTTTTCCTTGTAAGCAAGCTACAATGAATTCAATAGTCATGCTTTATTTTAAGGTGTAAATTTTATATATAGTTTTATGTTTTTGGTGTGGATTTATATTTATTTATATATTGGTTTTGAATTTAAATATGTATTCATGAATTTATTAGAAGTGAAATGGAATGGTATTTATATTTTAAGAGTTGTTCATGTTTAGGAGAATTCATTCTTCATAAATATGAATGGTCTATTTGGTACTCATTGTTTTTAATTTATTTCTTAATAATATGAATGGTAACACAATTTTGAAGGTTAATATGTTATGAGAAGGAGATTCAGATCCCACGTACAAGAAGCATGACCCGGAAAACTTTTAGCCAAACCCCCATCCCCCAACCTTACCATGGATGTGTATTTGTAGTATGCACAATAAATTATTATTTATCAATAAACCCTCAAAAAATTCTATTAACAGTGATCCATCAACCTACGTCATAATTTGCAATGTGCATTCATCGTTCATGCAATGTCAACCTTAAATATCAAATTTAATAGTCATCTAATAAATTCAAGTTTCAAAAGCCACAATTATAGATACCAGAAGTGATCCAAAATGGTTCAGAAAATTCAAAAATACTAATAATGCAAAGACATACAAGTAAGATCCAAACACCGAGCCCTTACAATGAAGGCAACAAACACACACAAAATCAAGACGTGAAAGAAGATGACATAGATGACTGTCACACCAGGCTGTTGTACTTGTACCACTGGGCAGGTCCTTTGAGGATCTGGATCCTCAGGAGTTGACAAGAAGGTGCAAGGCAGAAGAGAAATGAACACTCAAAGTTGATGGTTGGGCACATGCTGAACACGTCAGTGTTGTGAAACAGTGAATAGTGATGGGTATGGCACATGTTGTACCCATCCAACTGTGGGGGTAGAAATGAAATGGGTTTAGTCCATTTTGAACCTGTCGCCAATCATTAGTGCAGGTGTTGTGGGTAGCTGCCAGGGGTTCAAACCCACCGGGTTCACTTGGGCAGCTTCAGGACCTGCCAAACCCATCAACAATGACCGTTGCGCTTCCAGAAACAAGCAGCAGAGATGATACATCATCCAAAAAACACTGCTGTTGATCTTCCATGTTGTGTCAAACAGGCACTTGAAATGATCCTTAGGCATCTATTTAGACTGGCATTGACCTCCATGCTGAGCATATAGAGAGTTTTCAGTAGTTGTATGAGAGGTTCAGTTTTATAGGAGGTATTAGAAGTCTGATTTTGCACTGCAAAGAGTATTGCAATGCTGTAGGAGAGTTGGATTGAGTCCACAGTAGTCCAAATTGATCCATTGGGAGCCACTCTTTGTATTGTGCATTTCGATTTCCAGATTTTAATGGAAGAGCAGGCACAATTCATTTCCGGTTTTGCATGGCAGAGAGTATTGTAATGTTGTAGGAGAGTTGGATTGAGTCTACAGTAGTCCAAATTGATCCATTGGAAGCCTCTCTTTTGTATTGTGCATTTCTGATTTGCAGATTTTAATGGAAGAACAGGCACAGACCCATTTCCATGCTCGAGTTTTCCAACATTTGGTTTCTCCTAGGTAAACAAGGTGTAGCTTCTTTGTTATCCAGGTTTTTACAGTCGTTTACATTCTTGTTCTGTTATTTTGATAATTATGTTGGCAAGCAACCATATTTCTGCAGCTTTTAAAGAAAAGTACTTAAAATAGAGCAGTCCTAATTTCATTTTCAGTTGTTACATTGTGAGAAATCTGTATTTTGAATATCCAAGGCAATAATAGATCAACAAGTCTATACTAACTGCCCCAAATCTTACAAAGAAATGCATATACAGCATCTGGAATTTGGTTTTCCCTAATATTAACTAATAAAGTACAAGTATAGAGATAATATCATTATAGTACAGAATTCTAATAGACCATGGTGATCTAAACTAGGATTGTGGTCCACATTGCCTTTTGACTCTTGTTGTGTCAGAGAAATCAAAGCCTATCAGTGATTTTATTTTCATTGTAGTAAGCTTTCAGCAATATCTCAACCAGACACTCATTCTCATCATCTTCACATGGACCACTATTATTCCCCATCATTTTTGGTCCAATTAAATACTCTTGTGTCTTTTGAGGTGAGAAGGGTTCACAAAGTGAACTGGATGGATGCACATTTACTCTAATTTCCGTGACAGAATTTATGTTATTAAAATGATAACTATTATAATAGACCACCCTAATCCTACATCCTTTCTGGTCCATTAAAAAATTCTAGTTGCTTGTGAGATAAAAGATGATGATTGGAGTGAACATTCATCATATGTTGAGCCTCTTCATTGTAATTTCTGTGACAGAACCAATAAATATTGTAATAGAACTTATTTAGTTTGAGAGGGAATTATAAGCAATAGTTTTAACTTAGAAGTCTTCGTTTTGAAATTACTTGTGAAGCGAAAAAAAATATCCAACCAACAAAGCAATGGAACCCCAATGGCTAGGTCACTTCTTATATTTAGGTGACACTCATAAGGGTGAAGCACCAAACTTTCTGATAAGTTATCTATCAAAGTATTTAGAGAGACCCTAATTTTTCACCCTTACACGAGCATTGTGCAATGCACATCAATACTCATGAAATATGGTTGTGAACTAGTCATATTTGATTTAATATAGATTTGCTAGAAACTATTCCATAATCGAATCTCAAAAAATTATTACATAATTTAATCCATCGTAGAAGTACCACTTTTTTATTGAAAATATTGACAATTATAACAATAGTCCAAACTACGACAACATAGAAAAGAATCTAGAACATAATAACTACAACTACAATTTCAATCTTCTAAAATGGACCATTTGATTATCTTCGAGCTTTCCCATTTGCTCTTCAATCATTGTTATTTGGTGATCCAAATCAATGTTGTAAGCAAGCTCTTTCTGAGCAACCTGAAAATATTTTGCATTTGCTCTTCCACAAGTGGTCGATAACCAATTTTTTAGAAGACTTGGCAATCACATTATGAAAAATATTGATGTCTGGCATAACTTCTTTCCAAGATAATGTGTTTCCAAAGATAGCACAAAGACTATTGTGAATAGAAATCTATGTCTTTTTAGTGAGCTTGTATTTCCAAAAAGTATGCATGATAGACTCGAAAAAAATTCTAACTAGACACTTAAGACGGTTGGTTACAAGAAATTGTATGTCATCGCCAATAGGTAGTGTGTGGAAGAACAATGGCTAAAAAACCTTTTTAGTCATGGCATTAGCTTTGAAATTGTAAATAGTAGCTCTGAGGTGCTACCATTTATATTCTTTAAGTTTACATCTTCATTTTGAGTTGAGTCTTTGTTCCAAGGACAAATCCAGGATGAATTTTTGATAAACACATTTGAGCATGGAGTGATTTAACATGTTGTTGTTAGACCATGTCCAGTCCTTCAAGAAGTTGCATTGAACCAAGAGTAGACATCTTAACAAGGAGTGAGTCATCCTCAAGTTGCAAAATTCCAATTATAGTTGTCTTGTCAGCTACACATAAGTGAAAAAAAACCTTTAAGAAATGCCAATGTTTCCATTGGTACCATTATAAGTGACACAAATCTTCAAACTCGCATATACCTATTTTTAAAAGACGTTTTTATTTCAGCCTAGACTACAAAGAAGGGGAAGATTGTTGATTTACACGTCTATTCAACCAAATCGATGAAGTGGGAAAGCTAAGGCCATGTTAAAGAGATTTGTTATTCCATTCCAACAGCTCATAAATGTCACGTTGTGCTTTCCAACGAACTTAGAACTGACAACTTTGAGATTTCCAATCAATTACTAGTGAAAGGGTCTTCGAGGGTCTGCATAGGAAAAGATACTCATCATATGCACAAAAATGTGATGGATGGAAAGGTGAATCCCACTAGGTGGATTAAATTTGATAAAGGGAAAAGAAGTAAACTTACATTCTCTTCTACAAACATTGCTTTGATTTAAGATCATCTAAAGTATTCAAAACTTTTCATTTCGAACTCGCAACATCAATTGGTATATTTTGTTATCATTGTGATTTGTAATTTATGTAATTTATTTGATTTTGTAATTTATTTTCTATATTAGTTGTATTGAAGCTTGAAAATTTCATATTTCCATTTTCATTAATATAGGAGAATATCTTAGGAATTTTTTTAATTAAAAGTACTATTAATTAGAATTTTACTTTCATTTTTGGCCATCTACTTCCGAACTCCTAATTTGTTTGAGAGGACCGATTTAGAGATTGCAAAATTTCAATCTATTCTCAAAAATCCAACTATAGTTGGGTAGTATATGGTCCCATTGTGAAAAAATCTAGTTGATCTTCATGAGAATAGAGACAAGTTTGAAAACATATAATCCATTTGATTCGTCAATCAATAAAAAAATTTATGGATTCACTAAAATTGTTTCTCAAGGAGATGTAGGTTATAATGAGATTACATCACTAACTTTCCGATAAGGAAGTCGTTAAGAGGTCTATTGGAGTTTTTATCCACGAAAGGAAAATAAGAGCATATTATGTAAACAAATGTTCATGTCCTTTATGTGCCCCTTTGATTTATCCTAGATTTGTGGCCTCTTTTAGGCCAATTTCCAAATAATGACTTTTTAGTTTATACTTCATAATGATGTACATGCCGAGGTTCACTTAAACCTAAAGGTGAACTATTTAGACATCCCTAGTTATTTGGGGCGGGTGTGGCCGTATTAGCCACATGTAGGCATATAGAAAGGAGGGAGCTCCAAGATTGTTGAGTGCGCGCGCAGCTTGTATCAAGGCCACAACCATTCTTATGGAGATATTCGGATTTTCACAAACCTTCAATATACCGCACATGAGGCTACTTATCGAGGGTCTTTGGCATATGCTCTTAAGACCCAATTGATCTCTTTTGAATGTGGGCCTTTAACTGCTTCAGAGATGTGAGATAAGATAAGTGGAGGTATAAATAAAAGACCAAGAATGCGTGCAAGGTATATGTTCGTGCATCTTTGATTTCCCAGATGACTTTGAGCTGCATTACTGATGATCCCACTGAGAAGAACATGCTTTAGGACGCATCATTGCTAACTTTTGCGTGCATATGAGGTGATTCTCGGCATGCAGCATTCCACTATTCGGGGTTTTAGATTTTATAATGCAGAGTGGGAGTGTATTCTAGGCACTATCAAAAACAATGCTACGAGATAGAAGGATGGGAAGTAGACGGGATTGTCACACCGATGTTAATACATTTAATTCCGGTGTGTGAAAATTAAACCTTTAATATAATTAAAATTTATTTTAATTGATTTTTACTTTACAATTTATTAATATTAAAATTAAACATGTAATGTTTTTGTTTATTCGCTTAAGCATGTGGAGCTTCAGTGATCACACCATTTACCCGTGTCACATACAGATGGATAGAGCACAACATGGATCTCGATGTTCCGGGTCTGAGTCAACTTGGCTTAGTTGGCGACATATTTGCTGGTGTTGAGGTCATGGATGACAATCCCATACATTTGGAGACGCGTTCCGCAGAGGTATAAATACATGTGTTTTAATATAATTAATATTTAATCTAAATTGAAATGTTAGAAATTAATGAACTTTATTCAAAAAACTTATTTATCAACTTCTTACATTTTATTTATTTTGTTTCATAGGGATCTACGGGACAGAGATCTACGGGTAGCATAGATACTCCCAACATCCACGCAGGGACAAATACTGAGGTAATCAATTGTACATATCAGTTATATAATGTATTGAATTAATCAAGAAATTGTTGTAGATTTCTGCTTATATATTTTAATATATGGTACATGCTATATATAGTTTATGACATGTATATTCCTTTTTTTTAACATGCAGGGTGCAGCAGAGCGTAGTGAGGGGTCTGGCACTCGCCCTAGTGCACGGAGGAGACTTCAGTGATATTTTATAGATTTCAAACATTTTAGACATACTTCTGGAGATTTTAGACATGTATATATATTCATACTCATTCTAGACATTATTATTATATTTTGATATATGTCTTAGACACGTGTATTATTAATATATTTTGATATATGTCTTAGACACGTGTATTTACAATTATGGATGTGAATATAAGACACCCCCTTATCTTTCATTTTTGTCTCTTGATGATATCATAATAGGTATATAACTAGCAATCGCATGTGTTTCATGAGATGTGAATGCCGAACGGTATATGTTATTTGATTTAGAGGCATAGTTATCTGAGTTTTACTATCAAGTTCGAATGCTTTTCTGTGAAATGTTTCAAAGACGTTTGTATTGAAAATGGAAAAGGGATTTGCAAATATTCCCAGTCTAAAATAGATAAAGATCACATCAGCTGATCAAATTGCCAATTTTTCCTTGTTTGTGTGTGAGACCTTATGTGGATCGATGTAGTTGAGCAGAGTTTGATCGTGCTTACTGCAGTATGGATACAAAATGATCAAAGGCGATGGGCATGCCTGTAGGGTGTTCATCATTCATGCCTCAACACGCGGGGTAGTGGGCTTCCGAGTGAAGGAAGCGACATTGGCTGATCAGTACTACAATGTACAGTGTGCCAGGTTGCAGGTGAGTTAGAGACTATTGGATGACATCATAGTCATGAGGTTCTGAATCATCCTCTTCTATACTCTTGGATCAAGGGGGGTTTGTTAGGACTTGTGTTCCAAAGGTTTAGTTTGTTATCATCGTGTATGGGGCATGCTACTCACTTTAGATAATTATATGCTATTCACTTTATATTAGTAAAGTGTTAATATAAATTAGTTTGGGCCCGTTGAACCAAATGTAAAGCTTATTTAAAGCCTTAGAAATATTGAAATAAAACAATGGAGATTTATTTTGCAAAAGCTTTGTCAAATCATTAACGTAGTTTCTTCCATTATCCTATGTATTTTTCCCTAACTCGATTTGATGAATAAACATATTGAAGCTTTATCATGTAATCTCCTACTGATCCTATCATTTGTATCAGAGCAGGTTTGCTTGTAGACACAAGATGTTTTTTTGATTTCCTGGGGCAATACTAATTTGCTTGGTTGCCCTGCGGATGGTAGCCTTTTGAAGTGCATATTAGTTTGTAACGTAAAAGCAATTATTTGTTGTGATAGTGCTTTGCGGAATCTATAGCTATTGTTTTTTATTGGTTCTGTGTTCCCTAGGGCGTTATAGGGTATCCTAGAGGACAGTTTGAGGATGATGCTTTGGTATTGGTATGGTGAGAAAGAAAAGGGAAAAGCACTACCTTGTTGGTGTAGCACAGGTCTGATCTTCGCACAACTCATGCAGCCATACTACTTGCCTGGCATTGATGACAACAACTTTCCACTGTTCCTTAGTTGCCTTCTATACTTCATCTGGTAGACATGATCTGATCACGTTGATGTGTTGCTTTGTCCATCTCTTGCCGTCCTCGGTCAGTGTCCATGCAGTCTTTGCTGTAATTAATAATTTAATAGTGTTCTGTGTCACTGTCATCTGTTATCAACTCGTATGTATTTTATTTAATCTTTGTTATCACTCCCCATAAATTCTGCACAACGTATCTTTGCCCATTCACATCCAAGCTCTTTGGTGCATGGTTTTGTAATATCAAGCCATAGAAGTTTATCTGGTAATTCGGTTGCAGAGTTTTGTTATTTAGAAGTTTATCAGTATTCTTTGTTTATTAATAGTATGTGAGTCTATGATGCTTAAAAATTAGTTATTAAAATCCTTAGTGTTGAATTATTGAATCATTTGTCTTTGTAATTTAATTATTTTCGGACAACAGATTGTTGTTATAGTCAGAAGACAATAATCGAGTGTCATTGTCAAAATTATTGAGTCTTGTGTCTAGTAGTATCATTAATAAATGTCGTTTGGTCAGTCAATAATCAGTGTATGTCATCAAGACACAAGGTCATTTTAAAAATAATTTTTTTCCTTGTAATGGACACAATATTGGGAAACCCCAGCGTCCAATTTGGAATGGAAATGCCACTCCAATGGGGGGGTTTCCTCAGAAAAACGATATGCAGCTGAGTATCAAGATCCATCTTGTTGAGTCAGTGTCATTCCTTGGAGGTCGGAGACAAGGAAGGAAGGAGGTCCATCAACAACCTCAAGTTCATAGCTAACTCAAAGGCTGTGTACTGCAGTAGTGGCAAAAAAATCTGTGCCAAACCGACTAAAGATGAGATCGGTTTCCAAGCGCCAATGGTGACTATCTTATACTGTTTGTGATCAATTGGCAGTGATCTAGAATGGTGGCTGGTCAAATTTAGCTGATCACATTAGCTGATCAAATTTGGTGTACCTTGTGTAGGAGCAGAAACTAGGGAGGAGGTCCCTGGACACCGAGAATACCATTTATAAATTTGAAGCTGGATGGAAAATTGAGACCCACAACCAACCCAAAAGGAAGTCGCCCTCAATTACCAATTTATAAATTTGAAGTTGGATGGAAAATTGAGACCCACAACCAACCCAAAAGGCTCGGCCACTTATTAGAAGCTTTGGGGATTGTGAGGGAGGGGGCGTGTAACACTCAGTTCTACGCATATCTCAAAATGCTATCTGCTCCAGCTATTCAAATTTAAGTTAGCCCATTTGTTCTTCTATGCATCTCTCAGAATGTTATCTACTCCAGCAATTCAAATTTAAGTTAGCCCATTTGTTGGTATGCAATAATGGCAAGTCTCCATAGTCCCTACTCTGCATATCTAGCCATCAAAATACAAAAACATACCCCGGGTGTCTTCTTGATGAAATGTTTGACTGATCGCAGAACTTTCTCATTGTCTGTAGCATGCATCATCAATTTCTTTTGTAATACTGCCCCGTGTGCTAGTAATTTACATGGCTTCCTTTGATTTTGGGTAAGGTGCATGCAAATACTACAAGTATTCCATTTGTGCAACCTCAAGACCCCACAGGAAATGTTCTGCTCTCTAATATATTGAAATGAAATAGGAAGTCTAAATCTACTAGAATCAAACAGGTTTGCGGGCTGAACTAGGAATTAGAGATGATATATGGACTAGCTATATTTCTTTGGTATCTGAATAAATTTTTCACCCTAGTGACTGTTAAAGTAGCCTTCTTTATCTAAGGATACAGATGATAGCCATCTTTCATCCTGTGTTTGAGCTCTGCACAAGTTTGATAATTCACGGGACTATATCAAAGCAGAAACTCTGCATAAGGAATAATAAGTCAACTGAAGCAAGTTTTTGCATGAATTCACAACAAATTATTTTGTAAGCTGGAATAGGAGACATACAGTTATCGTGGGATAGATTTATGAGAAATTATCTTCCTTGTTTCAGTCTTAACTACGTTAAAATGCCCCTACATTTATCATTGAAAAATACTCATCGGTTAAAAAAACTTTGGAAAGTGGGATTGGGTGAGTGAAATTATAAGGAAAATAATATTATAAATGTCATTGACAATACCCGGAGCCCAACTGATGAGAAAGTAGTGTACAAATGTTAGAAGGAGAAAGTTGGAGATGTGGTGTAGTGAAATAAATTGGATCCCATTGAAGAATTCTGGTTGGATCCCACCTTTTGACCAACACGTGAAAAGAAAATGCCAAAACATACACAAAAAGGGTCCTAGGGCGATGAAGTGTCTTGTTTCATTTGTCACATGTATGGCACAATTCCATAACAGGAGGGTTTCTGACTCTCCAATATACCCAAAAGCGGAATGGAACCACCCTGAGCTCTTGAGCTCTCTTAGAAACTGTACAGATCTGTTTACAAGAATTTGTTCGTGTTAGAAAGGAGCAAAGAGAGCTGATTCTGTTACAACTTTAGACTACTTGGAGTTCTTCAAAATTGAAATTGCTTGAGACAGTATTCATTGGTAAAGTCCAGGAACATCAGATAATCTTATTCAACTCTTTTAGCTATAATTTTAATGCTTTTATTTTCAATTGAATTCCTTAAGTTCTCTCTGTTACATGTGTGGCATTTCTGTGCTTGAGGTAATGAGTTTAACTCATTAAGGATCACAGTAGTCTTTTATTCTTCTTTTCTGTTTTATATTCGTGCTATTGGGCTTAGATAGTATCAGATCTATGTTGTAGTTCAATTTATCTTGACACTACTTTGGCTTTTTGGTTTTCTACACTTCAATGAAATTAGTTACTAATTCCTTCATCAGCATTGACCACCATAAATATTATATATTGACAAGAAATGATATGATATTTAGTTGACGGTGGGAATTTTTTGGCTTAAGAATGCCATGATACAAGTAAATGTCAATATCGTCCTTTTGAGTAGAATGCTTAAATGCTTTAGTCATTTTCACCATGAGCCTGCTAGATTTTATAGAGCATGTCCATACCCTGTTCCAAAGCTCCCATTTTGGCACAGGCAGGGAGGATGCTGACAAAGGTTGTGGAATTTGGCTTTACATCTACCAATTGCAATTGTAAAAACCATAGCATACTCACTCGCAGGAATATTAAGGAACTCCATAATTCTGTCCCTCAAATCCTTCTCCAAGCTACTTGATATACCATTTAATGCATGAGAAGTGAGGTTCACGGAGATCTGAGACAGCCCAAATGAAAAACACTCCGCCTGAGAATGAGACAAGAGCCCAAATCCACAGTAATCCAAGCACACCTTCCTACTCTGCTGCTGCTCTAGATGATGATACTCATCAAGCCTCAGCTCCTCTACTTTTTCAGCAACCAAAAACTTGGGATACATTGTCTTGAACTTGGTATACGCTTCATCCAAATCAGGAATTTCATGGTGGCTATTGAAGGTAGCATCTGCTGCAGCCTGTGCAGTTGCTTTCAAGAACTCAATCTCTGCATTCAAATAGGAAGGAGTTTTGGTGGGCAGCTCCAGATGGATACGTGCATCAATTATATTTGCAGCACCAAAATTAAGATATATCAAATAATGGAAAGGCCTTGGAACAGACCAAAGAAAACATAGATGTGATCTTGCATAGGACAATGTAAACAACATAAGCAATCATACCTACAACAAATTGTGATGGTTCCTTGGTTCAAATTCTAGCATACCCATGTTGAACAAGTAATTAGAAATTGATTTGTAAATCTTGCACATAATGCTATTTAAAAGACTTAAATTCATGCCGAGTGACAGTTTTAATTCATGCCAATTACAAAGGCCAGACTGGAGGGAGGAGGCATGATTTGAATCCACAGGAAAGTTGATGTAATGGAGATCTTGGCACTAAGCTGAAAGATTCCGAGCACCTAATACCAAAGATACTTTTCAATTTTTAGAAGGACAGAAATATTTAAAGAAAATTAGATGTTTACTCCAGTTTCCTTTTATGTCAATTCAGACAAGCCGAACTCAAAAAAATAAGATTTGCAAATGAAAGACAGCCTTTTCTTTTGATCCAACAGAGAATTACATGAATTTGCAGCGTCAGTATCAGGATTCACAATCAAATAAAAAAATCCCTGAATAAATCGTTTGCCAAACCAAAGACAACCTAGATGTAATCTTTCACGTGACAGTGCGAAAAACATACCTAATCATGCCTGCAACAAAATCGTTCCATGTTAATTTATTGTCGTTATAATTATCATTATAAGTCCACCAAAATTGGACAATAATGGCAACATATAGGTCAGGAGTAATCAAAATTTCAAGAAATATTGAGAAAATGCAGAACTAGCGAGAAATATACAGACCTATTGAAGGCATGCAAAATTAGCTAAATATGTAAAGATATTGTCTATGCTTCCACATTTTGCATACATGTCTACCCAGTTTCAACTACATCAGTCAAAATTCCTTTATCCATTATGCTTTCATGGATGTCCATACCCTGTTACAAAGCTCCCATTTTGGCACAGGCAGGGAGGATGCCGACAAAGGTTGTGGAATTTGGCTTTACGTCTGCCAATTGCAATTACATGGATGTTTCTAAGTAATTACAACACATTTTCAACAAATCCATTTTGGGCATATCCTGCATGTCTACCAGGACATTTGCAACCACATCTCACAAAATTCCTCTATCCTTTATGCTTTTATGGATATCCATACCTGTTCCAAAGCTCCCATTTTGCCCAGCAGGTCGAGAGCATGTTAGCAAATGTAAACTGATTGGCTTCAAGGCCTATTTGTTATATGGTGAAACAGTGTGAGCGCCTCGTGAGGATAAGCGTCAGACGCGTAAAAAGGCAAGCGGCGTGGGAATCTACAAGTAACTCTTCCGTGTACCCGACCTCCCGATGAGCAACATAGCCGGTGGGGATGGAATATTCATGGGATCACAAACTAGTTAGGAAATCTAATGTATACGCACTAGTGGAATTTGTGAATCTAAGGCAAAGAAGGCCCTTCTAACTCGAGCGGTGTGATAGATCGATCGGAGAAAGGATGACTTGCTCAAGGCTCCAATCAATATCGAGCTCGTGTGATTCGATCTATGGGTTGTGGAATACGTGGAAAATGACCGGGATAGTTTCGTGTATGTCTCCGAGATAAGGTCATATGGTGGGTAATGAAAATCGACTTATGGACGATTCTCCGGCCTAGTCCAGAATTCTCTAGCTTTGTTAGCCGTTATATCTAGTAAGGAATGCTGTTCGACGATGGTGGGTGGAAGTGGGGTAGATGCGAATACTAATATACGTAGGCCGATTTCTATGTCCGATTGACTTATGGATTCATTAGGTTGCGGGATTTATGGATCACAACCGTAGACTCTTGGTTGTTGCGGTCCTCTGCTATGGTCATGTACGAAATCAAGTCCTAATCCTAATATCCAATAATCATATCGCCTTCTATATTTAGGATCAATATTCTGCATGATCTTCTCGGAGTACCTCACCTTTCTTGCAACCTGGATTCTTAGATGGTATCTATATCTAGAAGAGTGTCTCCCGCATTTGGTGTGGGACCAAAGGATCACAACCAAAGGTTTGTTCTCTTCGAACCCTTCTACGATCATGTGTATGTTTGCCTAGGGTAATCAGTAGTTCGGTTGATTTGACCAAAACGTGTGTGCTTGGTGCCTTCTATATTTAATCCCTTCAATCGAGAGTGATCTAATTTGTTGCTTGGAAGATTTGTACTCTAAGGTTTGGTCATGTCAACTATTAGTGTGACGAGATTGGGTTGAGGCACAATTGGCTCAAATACGTATTCCCTGGGCTCCCTGGTCCCGTGATTGTCATACAAAAAAAATAATGTAAATCTAATCGCAATAAAGCAAATTTTAACTCACGTGGAATAAATCTAGAACATATATATAATTTCTATTTTGTATTTTCTGAGAAACAAGCGAGCTATTTAAACGTATCTAGAATTTGACAACTAAGATAAAACTTAAAACAAACAAAATAACCGAGTGTAGTTATTTGTCATGTAATTTGTAGATCTATTCTAAATAATGAAATAACTTGCTTAATCTATTTGCCAAACTCTTGATCCTACCTCATAAGTGAGGAATGAATCATAGTTTCTCAGAAACTATCAATCCCCACAGCTTCCCTGGCAATATCAAAAGTAAACTTAACTGAAAAGAAGTGATTATCTACTTTATTTGATATATTTTAACTTTAGAACTTTGAAAGCTAGAACCTGGATTTTCGGCATAATGTGTGGCGAATCCAATGGTGCGTGTGATCTTGTCCCCTCAGTGATCTCCTCGTTCCTTTGTGTTCACGTGAACTTAAAAGCATGTAAGATCAGTAAGTAGATATTGGGACAAAGGCAGCTGTGCAAACCAATATAATGCGAGTGGGAGAGGGATATAAGAGTACAGAGCTTGCTTATGCAATTCCTTGGGCCATGCAGTCATGCAACATTGAACCTTAAACTATCCTGTTTTGAGGAGCAAAACCTGCAACTTTAATGGCTTCCTAAGCTATTCACTCTAATGGATTGGGTGAAATAATAGCATACCGCACAAGATGGATAGGTGGCTTACCAACAACTAAACAATGCTAACTAAACATGCAAAGAATTAAAACTATTTTCTAAGAAAAATAATAGATCGAACTATTGAAAATGAGAGCATGAAAAGTGAATGAGGGGTAGACCATTTGTTTGATCACAAGCCATTTATTTATAGCTTTTCATTCACCCAAAGATCAAAACCAAATCGAACTCTAAAACTATAAACAATGGCCAAACACTATTCCAGGGACCAAAAACATAAATGCAAGCTCAAGTCGGCAAAAAAATGAATTGTTGATTTTTACGTGAGTCACGTTAAAAACACTTTACGGAAAATGCGTAAAGGACCGCCTGCTCCGAAAGGCGGCGGTTATGGGACCGCCACCCCGATCGGGCATGGCGGTCATGAGACCGCCGCATATGCAGTGGCGGCGGTTTTACATCAAGAGCAAAAGGCCAAGAAAAGAGGGAAAGAGAAAAAAACAAAGGAAGGGCTAAGCGGGGCATGCGGGATGTTAACGTGGAGATCTTTTGATTCGAACACTCTTGAGGAGACTCTGTATCATCATTGGGGCAACGTTGTTCGGCAAGATCTGATACCTTACAATTTTGGGTACATACAATAACCATGTCTTCAGTACTGCAATAATTGTATCACTCCTGTGAGCAATGAAAATCAGATTGTCTTTCCTTGTGAAACCATGCTCATGAAAATACAGGTCTGCAATAATTAAAGGTCTACAAGAATGGTACGAGCTACAAGAGAAAGGAGGAAAGGCATGAGTGGCATGCTTCCATAGGCAGAATTTCAGAGATGTTGAACTTATGTGTTGGTCCACAGCTCTCCCCAAATGCTATTTTAGGGAGAGTTTCAGTCATACATAAGACATACACAACATCACGAATAAAAATTGTAGACCATGCTAAAAATTCTGTTATTTGAACTTAAAATTCTTTAGAAAATTAAAATGATAAAAAAATCTGTTATTTGAACTTAAAGATGTTTGTTTTTCCAAACTTAATCCATTGGCGAACTTGAACCAAACTTTATCCTCATTGATCATGAAGCCGGACTCAAACTTTACTTACGTTAGAACTAGAAGCATGACACTTCCTAGTATCATCTCTCAATTTAAATCCAAGAGGACGACATGATGAGTGTTAGGTTAAATTTAAATCCAATTGATCTTGTAGAAATTATCTCTATTCCTTCTAGGGAAAAATAAAGCGGTGACTCCCAGTGAAACCTAAACTCACCCTAGATTCATTCCAACCTATTTTGATAACCAAGATATGGATGATAGTGCCTTGAATGGTCTTGTGTGTGTTTGTGTGTGGGCGCGTGCGTGCGTGCATATATATGTACATATATATATACACATATATGTATATGTATATGCATATATGTGTGTGTATACACACATACATTTACATACACATACACATACACATACACACACATACATGCATAAATGATCATTCAAGGTATTATAAAATCAAAGTAGTAAAGAAAAATGTGTTGCTCTAGAAAACCCAAGCCAACTCAATGATTTAATCACTTTTTAAAAATATCTTTTAAGACATACTCATGAAATAGCTGATATGTTGAGTGTAATAAATGAGATTTGGTTTGAAATATCTCAAGAAGATGGTCTTGGTGGCGATGGAACAAAAAAAATTGTATATAAAAAAATAATCATAACAAAGCACACAAGCATAAAGGTAGACTAAGACGAAGTAGAAAACCATTGAGAGCTCTAATACCATATAAAAGTTAGGAAAACTCATCCACCGAATCACTTATGCGCTCCATGAATGCATTTAACTAAGCCATAATAAACATATGATTGAACTTAGGGAGCATTCACACAAATTTGAATTTGTCTCTCATTCATGCGATTAATAGTGTACAATACGGAACTTCTATAAATAATAAGGAAATTTTATTTTACAATCACCATATAGTTGTCTTGAACACACTATTATTTAAATTGCCTAAATATGCACTCAAAAAATGGTTTGTGCACATATCTCTCAAACATCTAAACAACCTCTCTAATTTAAGCTTAACCTCTCTAATTTGAATTAAATCGTAAAAAATATCATCAACTCTCACCTAGGTCACATGTTTAAATAATATAAACTAGCAATCGCACGTGATGTGTGCGATGTTAATGCCGAAACAGACATATTGCTGAGCGGAAAAGGAAATTGAAATGGAGAACAAAGCACCGTAGTTCGATCGAATTCGACGATGAGAAATAAAGGCAAACCAGGCAGGCAGAACAAATTGTCGTAAAAAGTGTCAATGATAGACTTAATAGCATCATTTACAAGACAAGGTTTGAACGCATAAATTTATGGAAAACATGAATTTCTAGTTGACACAGAGAAAAATGTAATGTTGCAATTGATCCATAATCAGCCTATCATGAGTCAATAAATCATGTTTATACCATACATACTTCCATGTAACAACCATATCACAATACTTGTAAACCATAAACCATCTCACAACAAGTAAGAATCACAAGTATTAAACAACTTTATTGTATAGTGGTCTCCATAGTCCCTTCAAGTAGAAAATACAATGCTATCTAGCTTAATAGTTTATTACCAACAAGGTTTAGTAATTTATTCCATGTCCTTCTATATAATACCAAGTGGCTCTGCTCATTGTTCAATGACTTGTAAAAATTTTTCATGGTCTTCTACATCTAGTCTCCATTTTTTGCATTTACTATTTGTAGTCTTCACCTGCTGCAATTGTAACCCTGTAGCAATTATGTGATGGGTGTAATGATACACCTTTTGTCTAGTTTGTAATCAACAAAGTGAATCCCACTTTGGAGGGCTTTCACTTGTTGTAAGTATGTTCCTGCACTCTGGTGAGCCGAGCCAAAAAAAATGTTGTCACTTCACTTGTTATTTCACATGTTAGCTTTGTTCTCTCCTCTCGTGCAACGCAACAAGTAGTACTCCACTTTCTCAATATTGGCTTCTTCAAAGAATGACCGCAAATACATCTCCTACAACAAAATGCAAAGAAACATTCAATGATCGGATGTATAGTATAAATTATATACATATATATTTAATTATCAAATTATACTTGATCCTTTCAAATAAAACATACCTTGTTTAACCAACCTGATATGTGGTCATAATCGGTTGAAATTAATGGCACATCTTCAAAACTATCATCATGATCTGATCCATATGTGTCATCCACAACTAAAGGAACTTGCTTCCACTCACCTACATACCCATGTTTTTTACTATTGCACTTTGAATATGATTTGTTCATGCATTCATAACAAAAACAAGAATAATCTCTTGTACAGATTGTCCAGTTATTACTATCCATAGTCATCAAAGAGTGCAAAGACCTAGAATTGGGAATCCTTTCACATCCATACTTTTTCCTCCGATCAATACCTTCATTTAATCATGCTCAAAAGATCAATAAAGTTTAAAACAAACAACAAAAATCAGAATAAAAAAATTTAAAGTTAGTAACTTGTAGTTCACTTAATAAATCACATCAAGATTTACATATCTATGTTTTAAATGTGCATGTACCTATTATCTCCCAAAATACTCTGTGTGGGGTTGAAGCATGTGATGTTGAAGCCTGTGAGGTTGAAGCCTATGAGGTTGAAACCTAAACTGCAAAATGTTTCTTACACCATTCAACAACGGTGTGGGCATCAATCAATCGATCTCCCTCATAATCAAAGCTTTGTTTCTTTAGAGCACGTTTGATGCATGCACCCACACCATCGTGTTCTCCCTTCCCATGACCACTCTAAAAAAAACTCCATAAATGAGGAATTTTGTGATGACGATGATAACGATTGAGTGCAAAGAAAGGGCGAGAGGATTTGAATTGTGATGCGCAACCATCTGACCAAACAAAATGGTGATCTATTTGTATTCCTCGTTGATGAAGATATTGAAAGAACAAACCAAAACAATGTTGCACAAAGTGGGTGTCATGTTCCTTGTCATCACTTATATAGAAGTGATACTCCTTCTTGATCATTCGCTTCACATATGTACTTTCAACCCCATCCAAATCCAATTGTGCATGCCTATAAAATACTTGAACCATGATAGTAACACGTCGATGATAATATGTGTGTTTGAATTTCTTTTTGATGAGAAAATGAGTAATTCTCAAGCAAAATCAACCACGGACAATATGGAACCAATAGGGAATGTGTCCCCTATTTAGTCTTGAATTGTGTGCTTTCGCCACTTTGAATAGTGAGAATGTTTGATGTATGGACTAATTAAACTTCGGAAACTTTGCATGAATGTAGCAATGGGGATTTCCTCTTCTACCAAATCCAACCTGGTTGCATCTTTTCCAAGCCTTGTTGAATATTTTATGTATTTGAACCTACAAAATCAATTCATAACATGGACAAATTGTCATGTATTCATTTGCAATAAAATAAAAATCAAAATAAAATCTAACATCCAAATTTAAAAACATAAATTTATATATATCACCTCTTGCAAGCAACCAGGTTAACTGTGTCCAAATCTTCATTTGTTTTTGGCAATAATTTCAAGTCCCCACACTTGTCACAGACACCTTTGATGCAAGTCATACGATCATCAACATGATCATCAGATACGTTGCAAATAATTGAAGTTATGAATTCACTGACACGTGTAGGTGGGGCAATTTCTTCTCGTAACTTTCTATACACCTGAAAAAAACATAGATTTTGAAATACATTAATTTTAAATCACATGTCTCAAAAAATGATATTTAAACAAATTTTAAATATATAGATATAAATGAAAGCACGCCTCAAAATATATATACATTGAATCTATAAATTTTTATGTACCTGATAGTGATAATCAAACTCAACGTGATAGCGACAACAACATGTGTCAAGGACTTTATCAGCTCGCACATACCAAGGCTTCAAATTTTCAAACATTCGTTGTCCAATCTTAACATCTGGATTTTCTTCTATAAACTTTATGTACATCTCATGTTGAGTTATTTCAAGCCAATGTTTTATATGTTCGTCATAGTTATTGCGAGTTACCCTATGTTTTAAAACATCCCTCACATTCGGAGAAGGACGAGTCCTCTCAGTCCAAAAATCAGAAACTATCTTCACAATATTATCCTCTATTTTATCAGAACGTGGATTTCTACACATTAGTGCCCAATTTCCTTCCATAGTAGAGTCATCCAATGTCTTCCTCCTTTTTGCATACCTGCTAACCGTCTTTCTAGATAAACCCAATGCCTTGGCAAAGGCGGTAACATGACGATTCTTTGTTGTATCTTCACTTACAACTGAAGTTAATATTGCTCTACGAGAAATACTCTTATCAGCAGACCTAGTTTTTGTACCCAAAGAACTTATTCCTTTAAAAACATTCCCAACAAATTCTTCTTCTACACGTTTTGAATTTTTCCGTCCAAAATCAACACCTAACAATTCTAATGTTTCCCTCATATCAACATGATTCAAGAATGTAACCAACAAATGTGCTCTAGCAACTGTAGTCAAATTAACAAATTCACCATATACTATCTCTACACTTTTTGTTGTTTTCTTTCGTGATAGTGGTTCTTGTTCGGAAAATTCTTTTAATTTTTGTAAATCCATCTTCACCAAGTGTTTCACATTCTTTTTGGGAAGTAATTCCATAACTTTTGATATCACTTCAGCATAATGTTGCGCATCATGATCTGTGTCCATAAACATACACATGGGATCCTATCAAAACCCTTGCCTTTACGCAATCTAAAAAACATAAATTATCATATTTAAACCTTAGAACTAAAACAAAAATTAGGATCTATCAAGGGTTTCTATACATATGTACCAATTTTTGCAGCGTTGTCTTTCACTTGTTGTGTCTCTCTCTCTCTCTCTTTGTGCCCTCCTACGAACAGATCTTCTAGCATTCTTCTCTGCATTCTCTTCCTCGGTATATTTTCATTTCTCATTCTTTGCATTTCCCATGATTCATCCACTTCAATAATTTTCACCCGCACACATAAATCGTGATAGATCTGAATGTGTAAGAGTAAACTCGATACAAAACTATATGTGCATGCAACTCTATTTATATACAAATCTCAGTAGAAATTAGGTTATTTTTAATTTTAGTTTTTATAACTTTAAAACAACTTTTCTAAATTTAATAGAATTTATATTTAATATGTAAAACAACTTTTCTAATTTAATATTACATATTTTTGGTTAAAAACAATTTTAAAAAAACACACTTACTTTAAAACACAAAAAATATGTAAAAAATTAAATTTAAAACATAAAAAGCGAACAATATTAAGTAAGTAACTTGTAAAACATTAAATTTAGAAGGGGAGACGCAATTGTGAATCATTAAATCTAGAAGGAGACGTTTGGCGGCGCTTTGGTGGCAAGGGGTTTCATACGAAAGGGGTTTCGCGAACAATGTTCGCGAACCCCATTTCGCGTGAACCCTGGTGAGTGGTAGTGACGTGGCACCGATTGGCACATTTTGGCTCCAAATCCTTTTGGGGGACAATTGTGAGCCAAAATCTGCCACTCGGGTGCCACGTAATCAGGGTAAACGAAATAGTTAACTTACAAAATTTTGACACAAAATTCATATTTTTATTGGCTTTCTAAAAATGTAATTTTCATTTTTTAAAAATCTGTTTTGCTATTTATTTTTTAATTTTTACTAACATACGGTATTTTAGGACAATCAATAGTACACAATCAACCAAATTTGAAAAATAGTACAATATATCAAAAAAATTTGAAAAAAATATACTTAGTATTTGTTGAATTCTTCTTCTTGCTGTGAAATTTTTTTTTAATTTCGATATAAATATTAAAAGTTATTGGCATTGAAATATGGATGCCATTTATTTTAAAATATAGTTACTAAATAATTAATTAAAAAAAATATATAAGTCAAAAAAATATGAAATTTTGACAGCACGTCAAAATTATAATCTTGAACATATATCTAAAATTTCATAGTGAAAAGATAAGTTTTCATTTTAAAAAACCACCGGGGACAGTCATTCCTCTTTAATAACATAAGAAACAACATATGAATAAAATTAAGAAAAATACTATATTTTTTGCCAATTTTTTTAAAAAATATACATGTATTCTACACTCTAAACACAACATTTCGTTAGTTTGTAGAATTTCATGAATGTGTACGGTTTTGTGGCTATTAACTTTAGAAAATCAATTAAACTGAAAATTCATGTTTACTAAGGTACAAACCATACCAAAAAGTGGGACATTTTATTGTGCTTTTACCCTAACGGTGGAGTCATGCATGTCAAAATTAAAATAGTTCTACTGAGAAAGAAGAGCATAACCAAGGTGTTTTAATACGTGATCCAATCCTCTCGTGAGGTTGGTCAGAAGTAAACCAAGTGGAATCTTAAATTCCTTCCAGGTTGAGAATGGATCGAGAGGCCCCAATGACTTCTAAAATAATACCAATCAAAGCATGTTCCCCAAGGCACCAACACATCAGAAGTGCACCACATTTATCATCAGGATGTTCCACCATATTAAAGTCTCCACAAACCAACCAATAAGCTATAGATAGGTTGTTACCTAGCCACCTCTATAAAAAAATCTTCGAAAGCATCATTAGGAGCATAAACATTGAGAATACCAAAAGACATATCATTAATATTCAAAATAACCCACACCGCTCAATTACTTGGGTCGTGGCCCAAGGAAATAATTAATGCCAAAAATTTGGCACAATGGAAATGCTAGCACCACCCCGACCATTAATGTGATGAGTGTGAAAGTGCACAAAATCATGGGCAATACACATTAGTGTAACAAGCAAAAAACTATAAATCTTGATTTCCTGTAAGAAAAGAACATCTAAAGTGCTAATTAACCGGAAAGCTAGCGGAAAGAGAATTTATTTGAGGGCTCTGTCATAGACCCAAGAACATTCCATGACATAAAATTCATGAAAAATCAGACATGTCAAACACTCCTTGCCCATTTGGAAAACTATGCTCATAACCAAGAATGACGAAATTATTTGCAAGAAGAATTTGGTCTAAATTAGAAGGCTCAACTTGAATGGAGCAATGTTTATCCCCATTAACTCCCCATGATCCGCATGCCACTTCATGAGGTGGGATGCAAAAATTCCACATTAGTAGAGAGGTTGAAGCCACATTCCCATAATTCTCAACAAGTGTCTTTAACTCGTGGCTCTACCAGATCGTGATTGCAATGGAAACTGAATGACTAGGTTGCTCCACTAGACGCTCATCCCTGGTTGGTGGCAATGAAAGAGAAGACGGGGAAAAACTTCCACGTGAAGGCCTCAACCCCGAATTCTTTTTCAAACCAACCACCTTCCAACCATCAGCCTAAGGGGTAATCACAAATTTCAGCTCCATGGATGGTGCGGAGTGGGTTTAGAGCGAGCTAAAAGGGGACAATCCCTAATACGATGGTCTGGGCCTGGCAGTGAAAACACGTGTTCGAGAGGTTAAAATAAATTATCTTCTTATAAAATTTCGTGGACCCCACCTAAATATTTAGATGGTCCTGCAAATATTTCGCAAGGTCCACTTTAATGACACAAGCTTGTTAGGTCATGCGTAAGAGAACGTTCTTGCTCATGGCATAACACCCTGCCAATGGGTTTGACTATCTCGTCCAGAAAAGACCAAAGATGAATAGGAAGACCGAGGAGCTCAATCCAAATAGGGATTTTGAGCGAAACCTAGCTAGTTGGGCTAAAATTCGAGTCCAAGAGGATAACACAAGAAGGGTATTGCCTAAATACCAACAAACAACCTTAGTCATAAGGGTCTGGACCTATGAGGGCTCACAAAAGGTAAATAAATAAAAACTTTTGGTTATATTTTGACAATAAAAACACGAATGTCGGAAGACTCTCGGTGGTTTTTCATCCAATTCTACAAATATGACTCGAGACGGGAGACATCGAAAACAATATGCAATAAGGCAGTGGTTATGATACCAAGTCACTACATTTTCCAAAAATTCATTACCAATAACCACACCGGGGGTGGATTCAGAGTCCATACCGTCAGCCGTAACTTCCTTGTGCACTTGGGAGTGTTGGTCGCCAATATCAACAGTCATGGAACTAGAGGATGTGGTGGCTATTTATAAATGTGAACAATGCCAAAGCAGTGAAAAAGGACTGAAACACATTATGATAAGACCGACGGAAGACCATAAGAAGGCATAAAGACATATAGTTTACGGAGAAAAATATAGCAAGAAAAAGAATGGAAATCCAAGCAAGCCACGGATTGGATGGTTTACTTTTACCGTAATCGTCTACTACGAATTCATTTCATAATTGTATTGTAATTTATTATTACGCGGAAGGCATTACATAGTGGAGTTAGACCTGCTGATTCTGACAAAATTCATAAATCACGCGGATGACATTCCTCATCATAGTTTCATTGAAATCCAACGGCGGATACATCGTCGCAGACTCGCCACTAATCTTGACAGTTTCTCTGAATTTGATTATCTCAAAGATCTCCCCGAGATACTGACTGTGCTCAAGGACAATACAGATGTTCACGAGGAGAAACAAACAGGAAACTTTGATTCTTTTGAGCGGAAGGGTGGTGCTGCAAGAGAAAAATGAAGCTGGGAACCCTCAAGCCCAAGGAAGAGATAATTTCAACAGATATGTTTAAAAGAAACCTGGACAACGTAATAACAAGGGTTGCCAAGGAATAAAAATGGTTGGAAGATTCGAGCAGAGCACTACAATGCTACAGCCAAGACTCGCCTTTACAGAGCATTGCATGATAAATATCCATACATTGTGCCGATTTTCCGGTCAAGGACTTTGGAGGTGATTAATTCTAAGAAAAACCCTAGCTTAACCTTGGCGGTGAAATGGTGCCCTTCTCTTGATTCCTTGTACGATCTCTCTACTTCTCTGCGAGTACATTACACATAGGGTTTTTCCCCATGAAGATTATGCAAACGTGACAGATGATTGCCATAACGCGGTTGAGGAAGTAGGTTCTGGTTCCGCTGCGAAAAGCCATGTATTTGCCCAAGGTGTATATGAGCGATATTTGATATGCGGCGTTAACCACACAGGAACCCAAGTTAACGTTGAATCTTTAGCAGTGACTCGGATAGTTGCAGCGAGTGTAGGCTTTTCACTCTCCAATTAAATAAACAGAACGTCCCGGAGAACTGTGCTGAACGGAGCTCTCAATAACAACCATCTTAAAATCAGAGCCAAACCAATCAAACAGTTGGGCAATTGTTCTCCCCATTTTTATGGGAGCTTTAATTTTTCTATTCCTGACGGTGATGGAATTGTCTCTTATGAATCTTCCCGACGCTCACTTCCTCTACAATTATGTTTACATTTTACATGCTCATTATCTATTAAAAAATCATATATTCTACATACAGGTCAAAGTTTGTTTGGATGCAAAGAATGAGTTTGTGGTCTGTACTAAGTTGTTTTCTCCTTTGTTGCATGTCAGCTGTCCAAAGGTGTGATGAATTATGTCCCACAAGAAGTTAAGGATCTGTATTATCTATTGGAAAATGATTTCCACCCATTGGATCTTGCTGAAAAAGCTCAACCTCTTCTAGGAAAGCTCTCTAATCTTAGTGACAAATTATCCTCAGCTTCTCTTGTTCCTGAAGTACAATTGGAACAATATATTCCTTCTTTGGAAAGGCTAACCACATTGAGGGTGTTGTGGCTGAGCCTATATGTCATGTATGTTCGCATTGTACTTGGGCAAAATCTAACCGGTGACTTGGGTTTTAGAAGCAACACATCATACTATTGCGCCACACCATTCGTTAATCAAAAATTTGTTAGAAATTGATCAAGTTGACCTTAGCGAACTTGTGTGAGGGTTAGGGTTATCGGTTACAACAGGGGATGTGGTTTTCTTTTTATTTTTACATGTTTAGTCACTTTGTCACTCACTTCTTACGTTATGTATTTATTTCACTTTGTTCATCATATATGTAGCATTAATCTTGTTATTGTGTCATGGAGGATATCTTTTTAAAAATCAAACTAATTTTTTTATGTTACTTTTGCAAATGTATCATTAACTTCTATTGTTGGCACTCATAGGTTTCGGGAATCTCAAGTCTATCAAACTATGTAAATTGGAGTCATAACATGGATGATACCCTTTTTGACTTCACCGTTGTTGAAAAACTTAGCATGGATGTTGTTCACCACAATTTTGTGCGAGATGAAGATTGACCATTTAAAGGGTATTGTATTGTTTGGCAATGTAGAAAAATACAATGTTTGTTTCTATATAACTTGTTTATTTGAAGATATTACTTCATTGATTTGGATATTTTAATATTGAATGTTAATTTCAGCTACTCCATGGATTGTTTTGCAAGACCTTGAGTCGAGAAAAATTTGAAACCACTTGACTATTCTTCGCAAAGTGTTTAAACAAGGTTAGAAGTCTCATACAACCCCAAACCATTGAGAAAGCAACAAAACCGACTCGCCTATACCCATCTTACTTGAGACAATAGAGAGAGCACATGAAGCTTCTTTGTCGCAAGTTTTGATTGAGAGGATGCAAGGAGGAGCAAAAGCGCCAAATGCTTGAAATGGTATTTTACATTAATATGCAACATATAATATAAGTGTTTGTGTCTATTTTTTTGATGTTTCTAATTTACTTACTACCATCGGGCTTTATCAAGGAACGTGAAGAGGAGTCCAAGTGATTGAAGTGAAAAAGAATAATGTAAGAAGCAAAAGCATGTTGCTTTTTCCATGGTCATAAATGTTATTTTAGGGTTTTTCAAGACTTATACGCAAGTTGTCATGTCGTCGACTTGCAAAAAAACATGACCAATGACCTTGAAAATATAAGCGTTACATCTTACCACTTCACCGTTGCACATGCAAGTCCTAAATATATGCCTAATCGTATTTTTATTGACTATTGTCGAAATCCATCAAAAATGAAACGTGCTCGCTGATGAGGCTTTGATTCGGGCATTGTTCAACATGTGGATGGCAGAGATTGAAGTTTAAGGGCATGTGTTAGTAGAATGTAGTTCCTATTAGGAAACCCATGGTCTAGACCACACATAGATGGTAAATAAATAGACTACTACATTGGACGCAACAATTTTAGGGATGCTTCATTGTTTTTGTGTACTAGAAGTGCTCATACCCGAGACCTTGCGCCACTCAGGATGTAATGCCCCATTTGGCGCACTCCTAGTCCTTGTTTCGTGACCATTTGCTAAACATTGAACATTTGCGAGTGCTCTCTTTATTCATTAGATGAATTCTTCCTTTTCACAGAAGGATTAGCATCCTTTGTCTCCGTCTTGCCTCCTCTTTTTGTCAGCTGGCCGTTGCCCTGGTTGTCAGACCTCAGAAAGTGTCCTTTATGAATACCTGTTAAAGGCATATCGTGTTCTATTATCCTAAAGTAGAGGGTTGGAATGACGTTTTGGTGTGTTAGGTTGTGCTCGTTTAAAGAGGAATATCCATAATAATAATAAAAAAAAAAATTCTCTATTGTCGAGCTTAACTTCGACCGCTACGATTATAATTAATAACTATTTTAAGCTACAAAGTAATAGTAATAATAATATTACTATTATTATTATTGTCGATCGGGGTGATTATATTTTATTTTGAATTGTTATCAATTTTAAGTATTAATTATTATCGTTAAGTTTTTTTATGTTGTCGGTCGCTCCGTAGACCGAGCCTGGGTTCACGCAATTAAAGAGGATGTCTATTATTGTTGCCTTGGTTAGCCATTCAAATGTGTTGCCTTAAAAACTGCAACCTCTAGTCTTTTTCCCTTGGCTCCATGCAAGCTTAAAATTAATGGAAAATAGTTGCATTCACCTACCTTCATGCCATCCTTTATGGCCATCTATGCGACCTGCCTGGCGTGAGGGAGAAGTTGTTCCATGGGTTGTTGTTGTTTTGTCCTTTTGGCAAGTGGTGTGTGGTTGGGTGCCTCCACCAACTATCTTCATTGTTCGACATACCTACTTGTTCACCAATCTACCTTAAATTATAACCCTGACACCTCATTTTGACCTACTCACGCAAAGAAACTTTGGTGGCCACACATGCCCATTTATTAAAATGTTGACTTGCATCTGCATTGTCTCACGTGGTCTACCTGTTGTTTTCTGCCCTAAACCACGAATGCTTGTTTGCGCTCCATCAAATGCTGCAACAGATGAATTGCTACAGCGTGTTCTGGATAGTGGATTCATTGATGGTGAAATGAAGGTCTATCACCCTGATGTTGCGAGGGTGGGTGTGGGTTCTCAAAATCGTGCTGCACAGGCAGTATCAGTGGAGCGTAGAACTGAAATTCTCCTAGGAAAGTGCCGTGAGGAAGTAATTGGCTATATGCAGCAGCTACAGGGTAGAGAAGTAAACTTATCTCAGAAAATCAGTGGCCTCCAGAGAGAGTTAAGTGTGACAGCTGCCGCAGGGTGATCCCAAGGAACCGTTGGTGTTGATCCGATGTTATCGTTGCCGCACGCGACCACTGTGATCGCCGTGATCGGTTGTTACAAAATCTTGCAAAGCAGTAGAAGAAAGAGATAAATTTTTAGTTGAGCTGTCTTGCCTTTTCATTTTGGAAAGTCGCTTCCGTCCAGGTGGTGAATTTAACATGGAAGAAGCTCGATCAAATCTTGAGGCAAGTTTTGCAAGAAAAGACTAGTGAAGCAGAGGAAAAAGGGGGCGTGTGGCTGTAGCAGTCCCTGCTGGATGTACACGACTGGTGGATGCATTAAAACAGGCAAGATAGACTAACCATATACATAATATGCTAGTATCTAATAAACCTCTTGAAATGAAACTTTTTCTTTCTAGAAATTGGTTTAAATTTGTGATTTTGTGGATTTGTGTTCAGTATATGGTTAATAGTTTGTTACTTCTGGATTTTCCTCTGTTGGTTGTTCTTGTTGAAGCGATCAAACCCATTTATATATAAAAAACAAAGGTTCTCGGTGTATGCTTCGATTGATTATATGAAAATGTATATATATATAATTTTAAAGTTGCTTCCTTCTGCAAAAAATGTCGTTGTTCATTTTGTGAATCTGGGTATATAATCACCTCTGGAAAGTTGCAGCTTTGACTAGCATTGGGTTCCTTTTATGTTACTGCCCTAGAGGAAAATATACAAATAAATTTTTATGTTTTTTTTTTATGATTATTAATAGGCGGAATATTCTGTAACTTATGGTCTTATTATTATTGTTATATGGAAAACCCTTGATCGATTCTGGTTGAGTTATCCGTTTTTTAAAAAAAAAAGTGGGTCATTAGTCCATATTAATGGAATGATACACTTCTATTTTTTTACGATTTGGGTCTATTTTATGATAAGCTTGATTATGCACTTCGTGTATTGTGCAAATTATTAGGGTATTTGGAAATTAGAAGTTCAATATATATGCTTGTTAAGAAGGAAGTTTTGGACTGAAAATATGTCCTGGGTTGATAGAAGGCATATCTTTGATCTTGCTTTAAATATTTTTAAACCTCCTGGGTTGTATGGCTTCATATTTATTGTATTTGGTAGGCCGACTTTCACTCAGTTGAGCCTTAATGTTTTAATCACCCTTAATCGGGTATATGTGTATCATTTCGTTGTTTTGGTGGGCTAAGCCGAGTTGAAGTGCAAGTTTGATTTTTGTTACGAGTTTAGAAATTGGCACTTTTGTTTAAACCCGAACTGAGAACTTTGGGGTCAATTATATATTTTTTTGGGTTTAGACCTCTGTGTTTTCGATTATGTTGTTAGGTCCTGAATGGGATGGAAGCTTAGACTATTATTATTGTTTAAAAGGGCATGATTATTGATAGAATCCCCATTTGACCCTACTCTCCTTAAGAGTAAAATTTGATAATATTAATGGCCTTTATGGTGTTATGATGTGGAATGTTGATGATTCCATATGTGGTTGATTTAATCAAGTATAGACATGATGCCTTGATGGAGTTAAGGTAATATATTTCGTGGTTTGTGAAATTTAAGGATTTCATCGACTGATTAAGGTAACATGACGTTCCTTAATTTAGTCAAAATTGCTTTTGTACTTCGTTCTTGCTGAGTGACTTTTCCTTTACTAATAGTTTGTATATGTATCGAACCTAATGGTAGTGATTACATCCTTACAGAAGATCATCGTGGGAGGATATCTATCTTCAGTGGTGTATTATGAGCTTTATCACTGCGTAGGTTAACACATGTATAGTGATGAAATGTAAACTAAGAAGAGTGAGAGACTGTTTTTTTTTATAACATTTACAATTTTTGGAAGTGAGTTGACTTCGGAAATGTTCAACCAAGCCTAGATTCATGGCTATGTTTCCTCTAGAATGGGAGGGTTATAAATCTAAAGTGTTATGAAAATTGAATGGATGTGTTTAGAATTCTAGCTTGCTTAATGGACTTGGTTAGTCATGGGGCTTGTCTCTATTCCGGTCTTGGTTATGTCTAGTAGGTAGGCTGCTAGGCAATGCCTAGTCCAGACATTGATTTTCTTTTTTTCATCCTTTCCACTCATCCTTATTAGCTATGAAGTCACTTGTTAGATAAGAAATAATGGTTTGAGTTTGAATATAATATTTTCAGCCATTTAACCTTTTGTTTACATGATGGAACTCTCTTCTTACCCTCGTTGTTTACTTCTAACCTATTAGGCCTATGGCCTTCTAGAATGATTTATTGAACTATTGTTTGTTTTTGGTGACTAAGATCGTGACTGGTTTTCATCTTTCGACTTCACCTAGAGAATGTTGATTGATGGGCAGCATATTAGATTTCGATCACGTATTCTACTGGAGTACATGATTGAAATCCTAATACTCTCAACTCTTTGTTCTAATATTATAAATTCCATAGTATTGCATATTTTGGTTGTCAACCTTTTGTGGTTTTCGAGATATTGTTCATAATTAAAACATAGGGCTCTCTTCTTAGTTGGTATGGTGAAAATTATATCTTGTTTCAAAAGGTTGTTAGAGGTTAGAACTTTGATCCATTTCTTGAAATAGAATGTTTCCTTTCATGGTATTGTTAGCTAGTAGCTTATTGTTGCTATGTACAAGATTATCTTGCTCAGTTCTCTCGAACTGAATCAGGTTATTAATTGTTGCAGATGGCTTATGTGGTTAGATGATGGAAGAACTTGTAGATTACTGCATCAATCTTGGTTATGATGTTCCTTTGTACGAATGCGTATTATGTTATAAAAATTTGGAAAGGGCCTTTGGACATTTTAGAAGGAGGGTCAGTGCCTTAGTGGGATGTATTGTAGAGTATTGTTGTTGTAACTGTTAAACTTTGCTCTTGAGTTAAAATGTTGACTTGTAAATCCTTCTAAGGCATAGTAGAAATGAGTTTGTAAGCACTATAAAGTGGACTGGATAGTCCTTATAAAAGTTAAACGAAAATTTATGTATATGAACATATTAATGTAGATGTGATCTACTTGATAACCTTTGAGACCTGGAACAATCAAGAGGAAACTATCTTTTGTAACGAAATATGATTACTTATTTTTTTTTCCCGAGCCAAACTAATAAACATTATCCTTTTATGGTGAAATCTTAAATGATCTCATGGTGAAATCAATGGTTAGATTTTAGAAGATGATAGGATTTAATAAGTAGGAGGGAAATTGATTAATAAAACCTTAAATCTCTCTCTATCGTTTGAAATGTTTTCCTTTGTCAAACTTAATTAAGTAAAGTCTAGATGGAACATTTAACCAATCTTGATAAACTCTTAACCTCAATAAAAGACGGATAGTAAACAATGTGACCCTGAAGCTAAATTCTGTTGTCCTGCTCGTTAACCCTTGCCTTGATTCATGGTGATATTTCTTAAGCAAGGTCAAAATTTGATCCTTAAACAAGAAGGTTATTGTTATGAACCCTAAGCGGTACTTTCCACTCAATCGGAGCTTATGCCTTCACCTGTGCAATAGAGGTGTGGAACATGTGTTAGTGGCTTGAGTAAGTTTAATTAACCTTGTAAGAAATGGAAAATGTTCTAAAATCAAATGAATAAAAAGCTTGGACATAAAATTGATGATCCTAGTTTAGAAAGCTTGGCCTTAAGCTATTTAGTCAATAGTTGAAAAGAAAGAAGTTCTCCCTTGTGAAAAGAATTGTGTGAATCATTACATGAAATTTTATAAGAACGTAAGTTAAGAATTAAGAGACATTTTAGTAAACAAGAAAATTTAACAAGAATTTCCTCATGGGATGCCCTAAATGTAAGTGTGTCATGTGGTTGGACTTCCATGTTGTCTTGTCAAAAAGAAGAAAAAAAAATGTATTGTCCTTGATAGGTGTGAACGTCTCCGTGCTGCCTTTATGGCCATCCTTGTATCAAGTTGTTCACAGTGTTAGTTGTATCCTTGGTGACGACATGTTGCGTCATGTTATGTGTCAAGCAAGTCAAAAAAAAAAAAAAGTTATCCTGTATTTCACTGTGTTGTTCGTGTGTGATTATTTGGGTCGTTACATAGGAAAGCACCTATGACTATGCATTTTTGGCATAAACAATCAGAGAGTACGTCCATGTCACCACATATGGAGAGACTTCACACATATTTTTGTGATGTCGTGGAGGTTTTTGTCCATGTTGTGGATTTGGTATAAGAAAATTAAATTCAAAGATAACCGATATTATTAGGGTCCCACAATTTGACCTGTGCAAAATGTGCGATACATGCATTTCAGTTGGGTCTCAAACATGGAACCTTTTCAAATTTCCCCTTTTTAGTTTTTCCTCTTTAAACGCATATTGCATGGGTGTGAATAATACTTGTCGATACATACGATATATTGCAACATACGATTTCGTGCCCCTCCACCAAACCTCTTCTTAATAACCCCTCATCCTTTTCCTCTATTTCGCTTCCTCATTTTTTTATTCTTCATTCCATCCCCTTCGGCATTTCCATCCTACACTTCAAGTACAGTTGTTACTTATATAAAAATTTTGAAATTATAATAAAAACTTTCTACGCTTTAAATACAAATATATTAGTTCTCTTGCAAAGTTACAAGGATTTTATTTTTTTCTAAATTTACATACAGTTTTCTCAAATATCAACAATAGACCAAGGGCCCTTCAATATTTGTTCAATTTTTACTTCCACTTAGAAGAAATTATGTTAGATACTCCTTATTTATAAGTTTCCATTTTGGCAACTATTTAATTTTATGCTAATTTGTATTATCCTTTGTACTTCTACTTCTCGTAAATTGTATTTCGTACTCATCTGCCTTGTTCTCCTTTAACAAAAAAACATTTAAAAATTAAAAATAAAATAAAATTACATCTTTCATTTAATAAAATATAATAAATAAGCAAAAGAATTATAAATGTATCTATTGCTTTCTGTAACACCCGCAAGAACACACTTGCAAGAGACTCAAGGACAACCTAGATTTAGTTAGAAAAAAATTATGGAATAATTTTTTTTTTTTTGAAGGGTGTGCCCGCATACAGGCTCGAAACTACAAAAGTCACGATAATGCTTCAAGGTCAAAGATATTTAAATTTATCTCATTCGACGTTTCACTAAAGTTAAGAAGGGTCGTCTTTCGAGTTGATTAGTCTAATGTCTGATAATATCATAATAACAATATTTCTAGATGTTAACCTTAGAGTATGATATAATTTATTATGAAATGAATATTAGAATTGAGACATCGATTTTTTTTTTTGGGATATTCAAATTCAAATTATAATGTTTTATAATAATCAATATTTTAAAAAAATTAAATATATATTGCGATTAAGATTTGAATATTAAATTAGGACATCAATTTTTTTAAAGTAGGTATAAAAATGGTTAATGGATATTTTCATTTAATGCCATCTAATATAAGAAAAACTTTATAACGGGAAAACTTATTTAACATTAGACAAGACACTTTTCTACTTATTGATATAAAAACTAATAAACATATATGGAGTTAGAAGTAAACAAAAACTAATTCAGATTTAACTGTGATTTAATTGAAATAAGTTAAGAGAAATACGAGTTTGCAAAATAAGAATTTTTAAAAAGAGGCTTTTCTAAATTCATTTATAATTGTTAGAAAGATATCAAGTGGAATGTCTTGAAAAGTTATACTATAATATAAAATATGAATAGTAGTAAAGGACACTGAACAAAATTTAAGAGAAAGTGTTGGAGATTTAATTGTATTTTTATGGACTAGTTAGGGTTCAAACATAGGCCTCGTATTTGAATATTACAATGCTTTACTATTTTCCAAGTACCAATTAATACTCAAATATAAGACCTCCTATTTGAATGTTAGGGTTCTTTATTTGTCAAGATATAGCATTCAAACTATGCTTAAATTTTTATGGTTGGGGGCGGTGGGTCACTCAACAACCACCTGACAAAAATTAAGACTCCCTACCTCTCCTTGCGTGTTAACTAGCTCCTGCTGGGCCGCACATAACATTTAATCACTTAGATTTGCAAATCCAATACTCCACACAGTCGGCCTGCTATTTTATATTGTCCTGGCCGCGTGGAAACAATATGGTGGTCGAAGATGAAGCTATGGCGCGTGAGATAGGTGAGTTACCTCCACTTTCATTGGGTGCTGCAAGGTGTGTGGCCTTGGGATCCACAATCGCGCCTGCACAGTGGGACAGTCAGGCAGTGAGGGCGTTTAAACAAGCAGTCTGTCCAACTATGTTGCTATCTGTTCAGTATCGAATACATCCTCAAAATTCCGGATCCGCCTTCAAGACATTATTGTCTAAAATGAGCGAGGGACAGAGGGAGTGTTACGAGGAGGGTGGATAGTCCATGCCTTGTAATTTGCACACTTCCTTGCCAAATGCCCAGCAAATTCTCTTAAAGACAACTTCACGAATCGCCCCAGCGAACTCAATCTTCTGATCGTGATAAAACTCCCAGCCCCTTCTCCAGTATAATACTGGTTTTTTTATAAAGAATCCACCACATTATCAATGCAGGGCAAACTATATGCACCATGCAACCACGATGCCATGTCTAAAAATAGCAGAAAAGCCCATAATAGCTCAACCGAAATACACTTCTGCACATCCGCATGCACATTTGTCTACCAAAGTTTCTCAAAACAATGCAAAAGAAAAAGAATGGAGTTGATTCTACATGGCGGTAGATCTGCTTCATATCAGAACAATCATGGAGCGCAGTTTGCTTGCACTTATATAGATGCCTCATTTCAGAGAGGTGGGTTTGTTTCAAATCAGAATATTCATGAAGCACGATTTGTTTTGCAATAAAATGTACCTATCAGCATAAATTTTGGTACAGTCCTATTGCCTGATGATGTTACAGAGATATATCATCTTCTAAATTGTTTATAAGATATGAATGTATGTTTATATATGTGATTTAGCACAGTTCACCTTGCAAACAAGAACAGTTCCTGCGTAGGTTTGAGTGCAGGCCTGTTACGGCCATGCCAATAGGACTTGTTTTGTATATATAATTAATATTATCTACTTGGCAATAATATATACTAACCTACTTTTGGTAATATAAAAGAAATATTGGTAGTATATTGATATTAATATAACTTGATAATAATAGATTCATTTATTTTAGCATTACTTTAATATGAGTAATATTTAAAATATATGTTTCCTTCTTAAACAATAAGGACATGTGGTTAATGGACTTGCTAAGTTAGAGCTTTTACCTTAAAATTCCTTTCTACACAATCTAATAGGCATTGAACGAGATTTCAAGTGGGTTTGTTTTCATTTCCTTTTACAATTTGCAAATAGATTTACAATGGATTCTTAAATGAAGAAAAGCATAATAGAGCTAGAGCATAGATTTCTTTATTGGCATATTTAAAACTATTTAAAACTTAAGTCTTTTCATCAACAAAACAAGAATGGTAAATGCTCTAGTATTCCAACTTTGCAATACATCTCCTTTGAGTAACAAAATGGGATTTAATATATGTATATTTTTAAAATTCCCAACTTTCCTCAAGAGGTGTTCAACAATCTTTCCATTAAGTTTTAAAGCAAGAACTACTAGCATTTCAATAAGATCAACTTATTCATAAGAGGTTCCAAGCCAAGTAAGAAGGAGAATAAATAGATTGTCTTCCTTTCAACTTTTGATTCCATCTACATTACAACCTTACTAATGAAGTTCAAAACAACTTTCCTTCAACATCTTGTTACAACACTTTCTACTTCATGTGGAAACAAATTTACAATAATGGAAGCTAAAATACAAAGCAATATTACATTTTTCCTCCACTCAAGGTGGGTAAAATACATGGTGGTTTCACATTGTCATCAACAAGGTTCCAATGCTCCAAATATCAACAAGGTGGCTCCTCCATAGTTTGCTTGATTCACAACAAAATAAGGGGAGAGGCAACGCTCTCCTCCCAACCAAAATACCCAATGGAGAAGAGAAGCCATCCTCTCCATTAGCCCCCGAGCCCCAACCACATCACAATGGGAGAAAATCCAACTCATGGCAACTACAAGCTTCCACATAACTAAACATAACATTTCACATTCATTCCATAATCCTTCAAAACAAGATTTACAACACAACAAGAGGGAAAACAATCACAACAACAAGTCACAAGGCTTATCAAGAAAGCCATAAGAGTAAGACCTATGGGGAGGCCACTTATGCCTCCCAATGGGAATGGGTGCCACCTAAAAGCCTCCAATGCAAAACACAATACCCCAAACAACTCTTATGCCTCCCTCAAGTACCCCTTATCCCTCCATCCACTCTTATGCCTCCCTCAACTCTTATGGCTCCCTCAAGTAAAAACAAGAAGAAAATGCAAGCATTTCTCTTACTAGGTGGGCACCCAACCCAAACTCCCTCCTCAAGAAAATGATCTCTTATGCCTCCCTCAATTAAACTCCCCATAGTCTCCTCCCACTCCCAACTTAGGCATTCTACCCATTCCCAACAAGCATTTCAAACAACAATATTCAACACAACATATGTACTCATTCATATAACAAAAAGAAGAAAACATAATACAACAAAGGTGAAGCTCCTACCTTTCCATGGTAGAGCTTGTTCCAAGTATGAAGTCTCAAATCCCTCCAAAGGTCAAGCAAGCATCCACAAGCTCCAACAAAATTCCCACAAGTATCAACAAGCTCCAAAAATCCACAAACTCTTTCCAAATCCTCTCCTCTCCAAAATACAAAAGACTAAAAAATGAAACTTCCAACCCCCAAAACAAACAAGAGGATCAAATAAATAGAGAAAAGAGAGGGAGGGATGATGTGGCTCCAAGTAGGATGCCACCTCCTTTTCCCTCCACTCCACATCATTTGGTCAACATCAAATTCCAATGCACCATTAATAAGTGGTTGAAAGAAAGGCAAGCACCTTACACACTCCAACTAAGCCCACTCCCCAAAGGACAAAATTAAATTTGAAAGAAAGTGCAATTAATATTTTACCCTTTTATCCCCCCAAAACACCTAAAAGACCCTAAATTTGGCCTTCCAACCCATAGGTAGGGTTGGCATGGGGTTTTAAGAGGTGTGGGACAAGTTTGACTTGTCCCACAAGCTTTGAAATTTGGCCTCCAAGGCCAAATTCGAGTTTCCCATGTGGGGTAGAGTGTGCTACACTCAAACTCAAACACACATCAATCCACACAAAATCCCAAGTAAATCAAATCCTAATAAATGAACTCTCTTAGGTCACATCTTTTAATTAGTTTAGGACAATTTCAAATTAACTTAATTAACCCACTACAACCCATGGCTAACAAAGGGGTAAACTCCAATCCAAAGAATATGAATAATAACATAAGTAAAATTTCACTTACTAAGAGCAACACATACTAACATAATAAAAGGGAAAAATTAAAACAAAACAACACATGATCCCTAGGTCACAATTTTCCCTTTACCAGATAATTCTAACACACACACAATTACTTGTTGCCATGGTGACCTTAGCTGGATTCTTCTCGAATTCCGATGTGGTTGGTCTCCACTCCCCAATATTGTTGTGAATATAATATACCTGCAGAACAGAGAATACCTCCTTCGGCCTGTTGGCCGCATTAAAACATTCATGCCAAATATACAATATAATCTAAAATAAACGACACATGATTTACTATCATCTATGCAAGTACGATATCACTAACACTTTCTAGCACATTTCTATTCCACATTTCATTTATGTCAAAACGATCATCACATTAGTCCAATTATCAAGTTCTACTCAAAATGATTAAACATATCACATGTCATAATTAAAGATAAATAACTCACAAAAGTATACAAATATCGTCATCAAATGTCCACCAGTAAACCATATGCATCATATAAAGATCAAATCACTAACAATCCAATGTCTATGATATCTACTAGCATGCTAAATCAAGAAGCCATAATAATCCATAAGTGAAGTAATCAGTCTCAAAGCAACAAAACAAAATGGTGTCGAAGGGAAGTGGGCACTACACTTTTCGCCATCTACTGCCTTATTTGCATTTGTGCCCTTCAGTGACTATCTGCGCCATAGCTACATTTCATCAATGTACTTATTAGCTTTTGTAATGATTATCAAAGTCTTTAATTTCATTATTAAAGCATAAACTTAAAAGTCTCATAACTCATATGAATGATTCGCGATGTGGAATTATTCCCTTTAACGTAGTTGTATGTGTGGAGGTTACATATTTGAAAGATACTTAAATTAAAATAGGGTTTACGAGTTTATTTTATTTATTTTTGAAGCGGAGTAATATAAGTTAGGGTTACGGGTTTGGTATTTGAAAGTTAGTTTCAATTCAAATAAATTATAAAACTTAAATTTATTTATATCGAATCATACCAAAAAAATAATGTGGAGATTATATGTTAAAATAAAGTAATTCCATATTGTATTTATTGTTTTGGAAATAGTTAAATGGTTTGAAAGATAGTTAAATTAAAATAACATTTAAATTTTATTTTATTTATTTTTTGAAGAAGAGTAATGGAGGTTAGAAGTTAAAAAGTTCTCAAACTATTTGCAAACTCATAAACACAGTAAAATTGGAGGAATACCCAATTTATGAATAAAAGTTTGCAGTTTGTTGTTGTACCCATATATTTGCAAACAAATAAGCTACATGTTTTTCCCAATACCACCCCTATCGATACAATGCATGTCCTACATTTTTTCCCAATACTACCTCTATCCATACTTTCTATTTTAAATCAACGAATCAAACAAGAAACATCACCATGATATATCGATAAATTATTTATACTGTTGCCCATGGCAAGAGGGTAGAGGGAAATAATCGTTACATATCTTAAAGAACATCTTGGGTTTTCGATGGAATTATTTAAACTAAAAAGGCTAGTTAATCCCAACACGGGAATTCTATGTTCAGCTCATGCTTGTTAGTCCTGTTGTAATTGTACCCATGCCATTTTGATGCATTTTTTGCAACCCTGATCGTAATATCACGGACATGTGCGAATCACATACATTCCATCACATATGTAACTCTTTCTAATTGAGAATTTTAATTCTTTGTAATTGATTATTTTAAAGATTTTGAATTGAAAGGTTTTGCCGTACATGGATAAAAGCATTGAATACAAGGTAAGCGTATTATAAAATCAGTGAACAAATCATACTCACGTCCATAGATGACAAATATACAAATAAAGCATAGTTTCATGAATTAACAATAAAATTTATTCAAAAAGTGAAATATAACAAGGAACATGTAGCCACAACCAACATAGGAAATAATTGTGGAGGATTGTCCTATTCATCTCTCAAACCTCTCCATATTTTATCAAATAGGCTACTCATCTAGCAAGTTTTATCGATCGTTATTTTCTTTTTCTTGTTCTTTATCTTCGACATTTTGATTATCAAACATTTAGTGAGTGAAATTCACTGAAGAGGTGCCACCCAACCATCGAGTCCTCACAAGCATGGTCTCTGTATAACTACTTCCACCACCTTAGAACCACAAACTAGAGAAGGATATCATTCCCATAGGGAGACACTCAAGTGTATTTTACGAGAATGATATTTTTTGAGTAGCCTCAATGAGGACAATGGTCGCAAAGTGAGTATGAAAGAGCTCAAACAATATTAGTACAACCCGGTGCATCTTTACAATTGTTAAGAGACTATCAAATGCACTACCTCTACGTGTACTTTATATACTTGCATTTGTTCATATAGAGAGTGACATTAGAAAACACATTAACTCATTTAGTAATAGAGTAAAATAAATTCAAAAGATTTTTATTAAAATTGATGTCATTTATATCATTCAAAAGTTGATAAAATTTTATCTAAGTTCAAAATATGAGCCAATTTTGTGTATTTTACTAAAAGAATGATCAAGTTTCCCAAGAGAACCATTTTCCATGTGAATATTTCCTTTAGAGAGGCTCAAAACAAGAATGGATCCAATTTCAAATGCACAAAGATCACTTACAAAATAATAAAATGTGTTTAATAGGATTTGTTTGGTGACAACAATAATAAACTAGGTAATCCATCCATTGTGCACTTGACCACGAGTAATTTAGAAGACCACGATGAAGAGTGCAGCAAAGTAAGTGGGGTATGATAGGTTCAACAATGCCCGCCAATTTGGTTCTTATAATGGAAAACCTCCATTTCGACACTTGTTTACCGAGATTGACTTTTAAATGAGTATTGTGAGGGTTGATAAATGTTTTTATGAGGATACAATATGACATCATAACAAGGGTTTTACAAGTTAAAAGGTGTATTACAAGACCATTTGTTGTCATGAGACTCGCAAATGTGAAATTTTTGTTTTTTTGAATTTTGACCAAGTATTTTGCTCCTCTTAGTTGTTTTTCCTTATGTTTGTCATGTATGAGGAAGAAAGATTCAATAGTTAGTGAATTTTGGGGTTTTTTTCAGCTTAGTCGCATGAATGAGTCGTTTGAGGAACATGAGGAACTATTCCCTTTTTCCTCCTATTCCCGATTTTCCTATATTTTTCCTTTGTTTAGTCTATTCATTAAGTTGATCGCTTCGGAACTTCACGTACCATAAGAATGTTTCCTCTCGAGACGTTGGTTCCCCACAACCTCAACTTATCCGCTACAAATGAGAATGAAAATTGTGTGAAAATTATTTCATTTGTTCTCTTAGCCTTGCCATATTCGCTTTATAAGAGAATAGAGGCAAAGTTTGTATTTAGATAGGTTATGTTGGGCTTCATTGCGCTTGACTCGTTGTTCTAATGGAAAAGTGGATTTTAACCCCAAGGATTATATAAAATCCCTCCCATTCAAATCTATTTTCACATTAATGATAAAAATTCTCCTCTATTTGGCGTATTGTGTTTTATTCATTCTCCCACGTGCAAATGTGACTTTTTTCTCATAAATTTCTCATGCCTCCACTAAGTTTAAAAACTTAAGTTGAGTTGAGACCATTGAGTAGTATCCTTCATCTACAAATAAGAGGTGACTAATTTTTCCCATGTTTCATCCACTTTGGCATCTATTTGAGTTTTTGAGCTATTTCCTCTTGCATCCTCTCCAAAACCCACTTTGCAAAACCGTTGTTTTTCACTTAATCATCCCCATATTGTCACAAATAAATTTCAATGTCGTAGATATGAGCATTTGTCATCCTTTCAAACCTATGTCCCTAAGATAGGAGATAATGATGCGAAACATATAAATTTAGAATATTATTGGGATATAGTAAAATATTTTATCCCAACACCATTTGACCGAATTATTTAAAATAGTTGGTTAGCTCATCAATAGGTTTTACTATATCAATCAAGTAAATGAATACAATCCTAGTTTGTGCCTCTAGCTTTCACCCTCAAACTAAAGAACTAAAGGATCCTTAAGGGAAAGTAATTTCCGAGCTAGATTCTCATGACATCACCATGGAATTAGTTATTCCAAAATTTGAAGGTTCCGAATTCCTAAACATGATTGATTCCCAAAGAGAATAAGATCTCACTCTTGTAAAATATCATACAATGATTTCCAAATCTTGTCTAAGGGTTAAAAAAAGGACCATATAAATTTCACAAGATTCTCTATATGATTGATTTTTGGAAGAGTTGTCGGATATGATAACATTCCTAGTGAGAGTAATGGGTTTTTCATCTACTCAAGAGTTTGAGAATTGGATGATTATCTATATCAACTTAATTTGTGAATGATTACAACCATTGAAATATAGAGATATAATCTATGAGAACTTAACAACTCACTTAGGTTCACCAAACCAAATTTTTTTATATGACCCCTACCCGATGTATACTACAAAGCTAAAGAATGTGGAATGGCTTATCATGCAAATTTTAGCCATTTATGACTTTTATATAGAACTCACTTGCGAAAATATAAAAAATCATCATAGTAGGGTTAATGATACCTTCCTATTTTTTGGTGAGGTTTCTAAGGGAGTGTGACAATAATGGTATCACAAAAAGAAAGACAATTGATTTTCTATCTATGGCATTTTGTTCATATAGCCTGTGGAAGTTTTCCTTTATCCAAACAATGGGTTCGAAGGAGTAAAGGTTATAAAACACCTATATATTACAATGATAAGATCATTCTTATTGAGATTTGCAGTAGTTGGGTATTCTTTAGAAAACCCGTAGAGATAAAACGATCTCTCATATAAAATTGAACATAACTTTGGGGAATTATACATGCAGGATAGATTTAGATGCACAAAATGTTGAAAGAATAATTTATCCATTCAACCTACATCCTTTAAAAGGATTTATTTTGATATAAAGAACTTCATTTTTAAGAATCTCCAGATTAGCATACCATCACTTTCCAACATTCAAAGACTATTAGGAGGACTACATTGATCACTGGGTAAGTGCAACAAGTTGGTGGACAAAAAAGGGGTCATAAGTGGACGTCATATTATAAAAAATAGTGAAATATCAACTTGTAGGGATTATTAGCAATACACACACTCAAAATTAGAAACAATTATATAAATATGAATCGTAGCATCCGAAATCTAGTTTTTAAACTATTAATTTTTTTAAACAACGGAAAATTTTAGCTATATTAAACACTTAAAATTACATGACTTGGTTTTTTTTTGAAAAAACTAATAAGATTGTAGTCCATTTGCCCGCGATTTGGATGACCAAATCTTTTTTTTTTTTTCATTTGGTGAAAAGTTAGATGTAGTTGTCTATCTTGGGATGGATTTTATTTTGTATTTTTTCGAGCAATATTTTTTTTAATAATTTTTCCATGAAAGTGGTTTGAAAAGATTTAGAAAATGAAGCGCTTTCCATTTGCCCGCCATAACTATATCAAAAAATATCGAAATCAAATATATATATTTTTAACGTGTATAGAATTTCTCCACACTTGGGATGGTATAAGTTTTATCACATTTTGATAAGCGAAACAAAAGTTGTAGTCTTAAACGTAGACATGAACATTCATGGGAAAAAATGTCTTAAAGACCTATTGTTAGTAAAAATTATAAAATGATATTTATCTTATTCTATTCACTTTAAAATCAATATTTCTACAAAGCTAACAGCTCTCCCTACGCGATGGCACCATTTTTGTGAAATATTTTTAGTTTTTCAGCATGGTTCAAGTTTGTGGAAGAGAAAATTTGAATTTTTTTGACCTTTTACACTTCATAATGACCTTCCATAGCTTTAGTTGGGAAAAACAAAGATTTACCAAGCCTTAGGGTCAGATTTTATGATATAGATAGAATTGTGATCGCGGTTTATAAACCACGATAGTGGGTTTTATAACAAGAACCTTGATCGCACTTTATAAACCACAAGTGTGGTTTGTAAAGCACGATCATGGTTTTCAAATCATATTTACACACATCTAAAAGTTCTAATTACCATGTGATTTTTACTGTTTGACTTTACCGTATGAATTACTGTGAAATTTTGTCATTTTTGCACGTTTTTCTTATCACTAAAAGAAAAACATCATGGGAGACAAGAAACGAAGTCAAAAAAGGAATTCATTAAGTAAAAAAACACCAAATGAATTAGAGGAAAATAGATTTCAAAATGTTGAGTGAATGTGGAATCTTCGTGAATCAAGAAGAGGTTCATCTTCAACCCCTACTATTGTAAGAAATGAGGAACCAGGTAATGTTTCTATTATCAATGTTGAAGTTGAATTAAATACTCATGATGAAGATGTTTTTACTGTTAATGTTGAAGAAGAATTAAATACTCGTGATGTAGAAAATGTTGAAATTGAAGGAGACAATGAAAATGTGAATAAGGAAATTTAGGTTGAAACTATAGACAAGAAAAATTTGACAAAAACACCTCCTAGGATTTTCAGTAAGAAACCTAATTATTTTATTGAAATTGATGAAAACATTTTGAAACCAATGTCTTAAAAACTCTCGAATGGAAAATCAGAAAAAAAGCCACTAAAATTTGGGATAAGCATTTTAAAATTTTAAATGATTCCCAAAGATTTCGGTTGTTGGTTAGTTTGATGAAATTGATTAACATGATACCTACATTAAACACCTTAGGATTGACAACATCTAATATACGTGGTCAAACCTCTACAATTGTTTAAAACCTTCATGATACATATCACACCATTGTTGGTGTCGAGACGCACTTATTAGGGATAGTAATATTGTGCATCATGTACTTGCTACTAGTGTTGTAAGTGAATCAATAAAAAAATAACGTTTGATTACACAAACAAGTCGAATGTTGAAAGTTAATTGAAAAATCTAATGAAAGCAAATGAAAGACATATTATCCTTAAATCACTCAATAACACCGATTTTTGGGCATTTTCTACTAGAGCACTCACGTAAGAACAAAGATAATTTTCATGCTATAATAGAAGTTGTTATTCAATTTTGGCATGATAATACTAGAATTTCACCTAATACAAGAGATGTTGTAAAGCAGAGAGTTGGTTTTACTAATCGCGAACCACATCCAAATCATTTCTTAGATATGACTCAAACTCAATTTTTCATAAGTTTGAATAAGAGCATCTGGAAATTAAAATTAGTCAACATTTTTTTGAAATGTTGAAACCATTCTATGTGAAATCAACCATGCTCGCTTCGCACCACTTGTTGTTGTAGGCAATATGTTGAATTTGTGATGCATCATGCTAAATTTTTACGTATTCATTCTAATTTTCATTCTGAAACTTTGTTATCGAAATGTGGTTGTTCAAGTTCCACTAATATCTTCCGGGGATTTCATTCCTATGATATTTTGTGAAAAATATGTTGGACAATTTTTTTATAGTCGGGATTGTTTAGATGGAAGTTGTGGTACATGTGGTGGATTACCTAAATTGGAAAGTTGCATCCATGAGAAAATTAAAGGTGTAATAAGACATAATTTAGTTTAGTTTGATAAATATAAATCAGTTGCATACCAGTTTAAAGATGGAAAAGAGTCTAAACGGTGTGAGCTAGTTATAGAACATATGCATATTTTTCAATTTATGAGAAAATTTAAGGATGAAATTATTTATGAGTATGTTAAGCATACACACAGAGCTCAATGGTTGGATGAACAGTTCAAGATATGCAATGACACATTTCCTATTGGTACTATTGTTTCAGTGGTCAATTTTGCAGAGAATTACACATTGCAACCACAAATGGAGGTTCAATCACAATATTACAACTCAATACAAGTTGTCATTTTTGTGCATATAGCATTTATACATTCTCTTGAAAGTACAAAGAATGATCAATTTTTTTAAGAGAGTACCACTTTTATATCAATGATGATCATACTCATTCTACTGAATTTTTGCAAGGGTGTTTCCAGTTATTTTATGGAAACTTATGTCTCGATAGGGACATCCACTTCAAACAAAATTATATATGGTCAGATAATTACACGTGTCGGTTTAAGAATGCATGAATTTTTATTGGATGAGAAGATGCACATCAAGATGGGTGTGTGACATATTTGGAGTTTCACTAATTTGGACATGGAAAAGGAGAGCATGACGGTGCGTAGGGCATGTGTGAAAAGAGCTCTTAAGAGAAGAGTTGAAGTACAAAGATGGTGCTAAATTGAAAGATGCAAAGAGCATAGTGGAATGGTGTATTGACAACATGGCCTGAGGTTCTCAATAAAATTCTACAATTCACAAATATTTTTGGTTGATAGAGGAACAACAAATTGCTAACTATGAGGATTGTATGACACTCACTAGGTCTAGTGATATGCACTCATTTTGTAGCTCGACGCTACTTCGTGGGCCACATGGACAAGAAAGTTAACATATTTTTGTGCATCTTGTATCAAATTTGTCACTGTTGAGTGTGATTCACAAGAATGGGTGGATGGATGGATTTGTAGGCCTCTAACTCCACTTCCTAGTTATCAACCTCCATAAGCATTATGACTTGTTTCTACAGATGAAGTTGCAACATCCAAAGACTTTGATGAAATTTTGATTTTGGTGCTATAAGGTATTTATGGTTATTTACAATTTTTATTGAGTTATGTCCATTGAAATTTTAATATGTACAATTTAAATTTGAGTTGAAACCTTTTTTTCATACGACATGTGTTTACAGTTATTTAAATGAAGACAAATGAAGAAGGAAAAGACTATTTCTTATATCATTGCATCAAGGAAAGAAATAATTTGACTCCTCTGTTATAGATGGCGAAGATATTGAGTACCCTACAGGGTCAGTGGTAGTTACTAGAACTTGGCTTCAATGGTATCCATTAAAAATCCTCTATTTGGGTGTTTGAAGACTTTGAGACACACAGGAAAATACTCTTATATTCGCATCTAGTTCTAGCGAAAAATATTCAGTTGTATAGATATCGAGGAAGGCCTAATAACAAGATTCTTTGGAAGGTTTGAGAGTCAGATCATGAAGCAATCATGCTCTGCTATTCGAGTATATTTGATCCTAATAGTTCATTCAAATGAATTTACAATGCTCATGTACGGTATATATAATTTCTTTGATTTAATTTCTTTGGTATATATAAATTTATTAGTTAGATAAATTTAAGTTCATATATTTTATTAAATTTGTGTATTTTGTATATATCTAGTATGGTTTTGATTTAAAACTTAAATTTCTTTGACTAACACGTAATGCCCAAGAAAAAACAACCCACTTGAGACCCAAGAACAACCTAGGATTAGTTAGGAAAATTATGGAATAATTTTTTTTTTTTAAAAGAGTCTACAACCAGGTTACAAGTCAATAGTTGTCGCAGGAAAGTTTCAAAGCCAAATACTATTAATAGCTTATAGTTTTATTAATACAAAAATTATAAAATATCACAAGGTCCAAACTTAGGGTTAGATTAATCAATTAGGTTAAGAGGGTAATTTCTCACTATACCACTCTCTAACAAGCTTAAAATATTCAACTTGATTTTTCTAAAAATTAACGCACTAAAAACTTCCCAAAAACATTCCCATTAGATAGTAAATTTCCTTACCTTTCTGGGTGATATAAATAAGTCCTCATGACTCCTCATACTTCTCAAGTAATGTGCGGTGGACCTTGGGAGGAAAATTTTCCCAAGAGCGGGCTTTGCGGGCACTGGGAAGAAAATTTTTCCCAAGGGAGTTTGGGTCGAGTGGAGCTGGTGAGGAGAGTTGGATTGTTGGTGCATGGGGCAAAAAGTTCACTTTACCCCGGTGTGCCCGCGAGTCCGTGGTAGGACTTCGCGCCCGAGAACAATATTATACCTTGGGGCGTAAGGGACACGTGGCACGTTCTAAGCCAATGTGAGGAAGCGGGTTAGCAGGGACAAACAGGAATTTTTACCTTAAGGTTAAAGAGGTGCATGGAATTCAAAAAAACCACCCACACCTCCGCTAGTGCCTCATGGCGCCACATGTCAAACGTTCATTGGGGTGCGGATCGGCGGGTCGGTGAGGAGAATTGGGAAAAGTTGACTTTTGAAGTGTAAAGCTTCGAGACACTCACACCTCTACCGGCGCATCATGGAGACATGTGTCATCCATCCATAGATGTAGATCGATAGGCCGGTGGAGAATGTAAGAAATTTTTCCCAAAAAAATTCTAAGTGCTAAGCTAAAAGGGGATCCGTTCCTCGCTAACGATATTATGACGCATGTGGCAAAGACCGATTCGTCATGCAGCTAGAGGGTGGAAGAGGAAACTTAGAAAATTTTCCCAAATTATTTTAAAGGTTAAGTTGTCTTTTCGAACTGCGTGGACGCAAAAACAACCAAAATGGCAAAGCAGGGCGGCGGGTCCATGGGAAAAATTTTCCAAAATTTCTTTTTTGAACTTAGGTGATTTTTTTGACAAAAAGAAAGGCTTGTGGGTTAGTGGAGTGGGAGGAATTTTTTCCTTTGGAATTTTCGACCAAAAAGTGCTAAGGAAAATTGGGCCTGTCAGGTCCGCCAAGGAATTTTTGCAAAAAAAAATTCTCGACAATTAGAATTATTTTGATGCCAAATGAAGAAAAACTTCATCGGGCCATAAATTTTGATTGGGATATTGTTTTTTGGAAAACAAGGACTTTTTGGAAAGCTCTCGACATCCTATTTGCACAGAAATCATTAAATTTTCATTTTGTTAAAGTTTAAAGGTTCAATTTCATGAAAATGATCTGCGCAGGATTTTAAAAGACAAGTTGGTAAATTTTAACTTATGAAATTTTAATCAATTTATCTTCTTCCTCTCTCAACATGTCAATTAGACTTGGAGAATTGTTCTTAGATGGATTTAGGATGGATTTGGAAGCTAGGTTTATTCGATTGACTCCAAATTTTAAAAAAGCAACTTTGATAAATAGATACGATAGCAAAATGGTTCGAGCCCAATTTTGCTAAGTTTTCAAGAAATTCCTTAAGTGTTTTTGTCCCATTGAATTCATTTAGGGCATACTAATTCAATTTAATCGTTTAATTTTTATTTGGTTGTTGCGAGTTCGAACTCGCGCATTTTGGATAAACTATTTGCCAATTTGAAAAATACAAAACATAGATCAAATTTTAAAGGATCTATTTTCCATTTTCATCTTCCAAGTATTATAGTTCATTCCAATTATAATCTAATACTTTTAGTTGATTCAAATCTAATTATTCAAAACCAAAATGCAATTTTGATTTCCAATTTACATATTTCAAAAGATAGAGTTCTACATTTTCCTCTCACGCATTTCTTCCTTTCAAATAGAGATATCAAATACATTTCAAACTCAAATTTTAAACAACAGTAGTTCCAATTTTGGAAAAATAATGCAACTTTATTCAAGAGACAATATTTCCTTCTTTTACAACTTCTCTTTTCTATTGATTTTCACAATACAATATACACAAATACATCTCTTTCTTTCAAAATGAAAACAGAGTATATCTCTCCTTTACATTTCAAAATTACAAATTTCATATTCGATACAACATATTTCCACTACAAAACATATACAAGATCATCCACTTCAAGTGGGAAAAGGTTACAATAATATTTCATTTCAACAAGAGACTATCAAACTTTTTTTCATCTTCTCCGAATAGCAACATATAGATTTATCAATCTTCCAATTCTGATCACAACAAGAGCAGGGGAAAGAAAACACTCTCCACCCAACCAAGACATCCAATGAAAAGGAGAAGCCATCCTTCTTCATTGGCCCCGAGCCCCAACCATAATGCAATAGAAGATGCGATTCAACTTATGGCAACAAGGATTCCATAACACACAAGCAACATTTTCACATTTAAAACATAGTCCAAAATAGAATGTAGTTTACAACTACATTAAAGTATGACAAACAACACTAAGGCTTCATCAAGCAAGCCAAAGGAGAAAGAAACTATGGGGGATGCTACTTATGCCTCCCAAAGGGGAAATGGGTATAACCACCGATTTCAAACCGCCAAAATATAGTATATCATAGCCTGATATGCCCTTATGCCTCCCAAGTATCCCTTATTCCTCACATTTCCTTATGCCTCCCCAACTTCTTATGGCACCCCATAACGAGTAAATAAATGCAAGCTATTTTTTGTAAGGTGGAACTCAAATCCCAACTCCTCCGCACTTATACCTCCCAAAACACTTTGCCTCTCCAGTAAAATAAACCCAGTCATCTTCTCCTACACCATTCCTAGGCCATCTAACCAACATCCCATAAACATGCCATGATGGAGTTGTTTCAAGTTCCAAAATAGTAAGTTTTATCCCAATGCAAGCAATCCAAATTATCCAAGCAAAAGCATGCAAAAATCTTCCAAAACTTCTCCAAAGTAAGAGCTCCAAAACAGAAAAAAAATTCACCCCAAAAGGAGTTTCCAAAAGTGAATCCAACCCAAAACAAGGCAAGAAATTCAAATTTTATAGAAGAGGGAACTGAAGAGGATGAGGTGCGTCCATGTAGGATGCCACATCACACATCCTCAACCCCAACCCAAAAGTTAACTTTATTCTCCATTGCATAATAAATAGGTGGGTGAATAATATGACGGTTTACTTACATACTCAAATCCAACCAACACCCCAAAGGACTGAAATTAAACCATGTAAGAAAAGTGCAATTAAAACTTACAATTTGTCTTCTTAAAAAGCATTATAAAGGTCTAATTCAACTCTCCTATCATAGGTATGCTTGGTAAATAAATTTAAGAGGTATGAGACAAGTTTAACTTGTCCCTGAAGCCTCCAAAATCGGTCTCAAGGAAAATTTGAATTTCCAAGGTGGAGTGTTTCATACTCTAAAATCAACTTACACATCTCTTATAACACTTAAACCGAGACCAAAAACTCTATTAATTACATTCTCATGATATATTTTAATTAATTAAATAACAACATGATTACTCACAAAATTAACAACACATTAAATAAATGATGAAAGGGGTAAAGTGCACCACATGAAACACATGCAAACATTAAAAAAAAGGGGACCAAATAAAAGAAAAACATAAAATCCCTTGGTCACATTTAAAGGTGATCCCCCCCATGGAAATCCCTAACAAAACAACCACACACAAACAATACAAGTTGCCATGGTGACCTTGTTGAATTCATCTAGAATTCCAATGTGGTTGGTCTCCAATCCCCCGATGTTTGTTGTGATATTTTAACCTGTAAAACACAAATAACTCATTCGGCCTCATGGCCATATCAGAACATCTAAAATAATATAAATAAAATTCCAAAATCATCTAGATATATGAATCATTACATGACATCCAAGCAACCAACAAGATCATTTGTAATTTTACTCAACAACTATATCATCATTAAATAATTTATATTTCTATGTCTACTCACAATATCCAAATATCACATGTCCAAACAACATCCATAATATAACCATGTCAAATAGCATATCATCATCAATATATAGAAATACCTCTAATAATAATCATCCATCATAATCAATCAAGGTCAACAATAACCCATGATCTAACATCTAACATCATACTATAATAAATTCCATAATAATGTCCATAATATAATCAGCGGTATCATGATCGAAGTATCAAGAGGTGTCAAAGGGAAGTGGGCACTACATCCCCCTCCCCTTAGACTCAACTTCCTCCTGGACATCACTAGAACAAATGTGGAAACTAAACTCGTAATAATGTAGCATCCTCCCATGTAGCCAGTCTCATCATATTTGTCCCACTACATGCGGACTGATTAATCTCTTTTCCTCGAAGGCCTGTGGTCCTACGATCTATAATGCGAATGCGCTTCACCATAACTTGTCCTTGATCCTACACCTCCAATTATGTCCAATATAGCACATAAGAAGGATCAGCAACATATCTCCTAAGAACTGAAATATAAAACACATCATGAACACAAGACAAGCTAGGTGGAAATGCTAGATGGTAGGCCAAAGGGCTGATACGCTCTAAGATCTCAAAAGGACCAACGAATCTAGGATCTAACTTAGAACCTTTTCCATAATGAGATAGGGCTCTTATGTGGTCTAACACAAAGGAACACCTTCATGCCCACATCAAAACTATGGTTGGTCCTATGCTGATCTACGTACTTCTTCTACTTGTCTTGTGCCTCTTGTAATATTTGTTTGATCAAAACCACCTGCTGCTCCATGTCCTGCAACAAAGCTGGTCTAAGAGAAACCCTATCCTCTAACCTATCCCAACTAAGAGGTGTCCTGCACTCTCTACCATACAAATCTGAAAAGGAGCCATGCCTATAGAACTTTGAAAACTATTATTGTAGGAAAACTCCACTAAGTATAAGTACTCCTCCCATTTAGGATCTGTTGATCCATCACATACAACTCTGAACAGCGTGTCCTCTAAAATCTTATTCACCCACTCAATTTTTCCATTTATCTCGGGGTGATATGTTGTGTTGAATTTGATCCTCGTCCCAATGGCATACTACATGGTGGTCCAAAATGAGAAGTATACAAAGGATCATGGTCACAGCATAATCTTCGCGGGATCGAGGTGCAACCTAAAATCTCATTCAAATATACCTGTCCAATGCACTAGCTATATAAGTGGTCTTCACCATAAAAAAGTGAGCCACTTTTGTCAATTTATCAATCGTGACCATGATGGCATCGTGGTGATATCTCGACATTGGTAGCCCAACAATGAAGTCCATGGAAATGGTGTCCCATTTCCACTCCAGTATAAAGCATGAGGAAAGAGAAGGCCGGTGGATCTTGATGCTCGGCCTCTTCACTTCTACGGCACTTTAAATATGTGACAAAAGCGAGCCATGTCTTTACAAAGTCCTCTCCAATGATAAAACTATCTCAAAGTAGCATGCATTTTCTTCACCCTAGGATGGGTTGAATAGGGTGCACAATGTGCCTCTTTCAATATGTCCTCTATGTGTGAGAAGGCCATATGCCTCTAGTGATAAACCATCAAACTTCCCTTCAAGGAGTCCTAGGGACTCAATCTCGATCGAACTCGCGATGTAGAAGCTTCACAAGAGGAAGGAAGCTCAAGAATCCTACTCAGAAATCTATGCCCTTTGAAGTGGCCATAATACATGTCTCTGTCTTTTGAGAGTGTCTACCACCACATTGTCCTTTCCTTTCACATGCTCTATCTCCATATCATACTCATAAATAAACTCCATCCAATGCCACTAACAAGCATTGAGATTGGGCTACGTGAAGAGGTGGTGAAGACTCAGGTGATCCGTCCCGAGTGTGAATCTACGACCAAGTAGAAAATTCCTCCATCGAACCAAAGGTGCATAACTATCGCAAGCTCAAGACCATGAGTCAGATAATTAAGCTCGTAATATTTGAGTTTGCGAGACTCAAAAGCCACTACTCTACCCTCCGCATCAACATGACTCCAAACACTCCTAAAGAACCATCTATGAAAATGAAAAACTCACCCCTGTGGATCTAGAACTTCAAGGATAGGTGTTATAGTGAGACATTCCTCAAGTGTTCTCAAGGCCTTCTTGCACCTATCCCACAAAAAAATTCTTCCCTTTTCGTTGAAGGGAAGTTATGGGGTGCGCAATCTGAGAGAAGTCCTGAACAAATCTCCTGTAGTAACCTGCTAATCCCATGAAGCTACGCACCTTAGTCACAGTAGTGGGTGCTAGCCAATCCATGATAGCTCTAATCTTGGAAGGATCGACGGTGATTCTTTCCCTAGAAATGATATGACCCAAATACCGCACCTCTGTCTAAAAGAATGCACACTTCTCCAAGTTCCCATAAAGATGCTGCTCCGAAGACACTGAAGAACCTAGTGAAGGTGCACCTCATGCTCCTCACGCATACGTGAGTAAATCAAAATTTCATTGAGGAAGATGAGAACGAAGTAATCTAAGAAGGTCCTAAATACCCCATTCATCAAACTTATAAACACTACGGGGGCATTCGTCAAACCAAAAGGTACCACTGTGAACTCATAGTGGCCATATCTCATACAAAAGGTGGTCTTATGAATGTCCGCCTCCAAAATCCTCGGTGATGGTAGCCTAACTTAAGGTCTATCTTAGAGAAAGTTGTGGCTCCCTTCATCTGATCAAACAAATCATCAATGTGTGGAAGGGGATAACGATTCTTGATTGTTACTTTGTTCATCTATGTAATCGGTAATCAATACCGCAAGAGGATCCATCCTTCTTCTTTACAAATATCACCGGTGCACCCCAAGGGGACACACTAGGATGAATTAGGCCTTTCTCTAGAAGGCCCTCAAGCTATAACTTAAGCTCACAGAGCTCGGGGTATTCATCCAATAAGGTTCTCGTGCGATATGCTCCGCTCCTAGAACTAGATCTAAATGAAAATCAATCTCATGTGGGGATGGTAACCTTGGTAGCTCCTCTAGAAAGATATCGAGAACCTCGATCCACGGTGGTGGGTGCTGGCCAATCCATGATATCTCTAATCTTGGAAGGATCGACGGTGATTCTTTCCTCGAAATGATATGACCCAATATCGCACCTCTCTCTGAAAGAATACACACTTCTCCAAGTTCCCACAAAGACGCTGCTCCCGAAGACACCGAAGAACCTAGAGAAGGTGCACCTCATGCTCCTCACGCATACATGAGTAAATCAAAATTTCATTGAGGAAGATGAGAACGTAGTAATCTAAGAAGGTCCTAAATACCCCATTCATCAAACTTATAAACACTGCAGGGGCATTCGTCAAACCAAAGGGTACCACTGTGAACTCATAGTGGCCATATCTCGTACAAAAGGTGGTCTTATGAATGTCTACCTCCAAAATCCTCAGCTGATGGTAGCCTAACTTAAGGTCTATCCTAAATAAAGTTGTGGCTCCCTTCATCTGATCAAACAAATCATCAATGTGTGGATGGGGATAATGATTCTTGATCGTTACTTTGTTCATCGCGTGTAATCAGACAGGTAACCGCAAGGATCCATCCTTCTTCTTTACAAATATCACCGGTGTACCCCAAGGGGACACACTAGGATGAATTAGGCCTTTCTCCGGAAGGCCCACAAGCTATAACTTAAGCTCGCAGAGCTCAGGGTATTCATCCAATAAGGTTCTCGTGCGATATGCTCGCTCCTAGAACTAGATCTAAATGAAAATCAATCTCATGTGGGGATGGTAACCTGGTAGCTCCTCTAGAAAGATATCAGAAAACTCTCTTAAAATGGGATGTTCATCTAGCGATGGTCCACTAGACCCATCTTCTAATCGATCACTAACTATGACGTGAGCAAACATCCGACAACCTCACACACACACCGCTTAAGTTGCATAACGGATATTATGTGAATAGAAATGGGCCTCCTAACCCCGCTATCACCGCCTCAACTCCTAGATCATCTCATACAAGATGGGTCAAAAAGAAAAAAAAAAGGTCCCACTTTTTGGTATGATTTGTACCTTTATAAACATGAATTTTTAGTTTCATTGATTTTCTAAAGGTAATAGCCACAAAATTGTACACATTCATGAAATTCCACAAACTAATAGAATGTTTTGTTTAGAGTTTAGAATACATGTATATTTTTTAAAAATAAAATTGGTAAAAAATATGGTCTTTTTCTTAATTTTTTTCATACGTTGTTTCTTATGTTATAAAAGAGTAATGATTGTCCTTGGGTGGTTTATTTATATGAAAATTTATTTTTTGACCATGAAATTTTAGATGTATTTTTAAGATTTGAATTTTGAGATTCTGTCAATTTTTCATATTTTTTTGACTTATATTTTTTTAATTAATTATTTAGTAAAAATATTTTCAAATAAATAGTGTACATATGTCTATGCCAATAAAATTTAAGATTTATATTGAAATTGAGTTTTTTTTTCACAGGTACAAAGAAGACTTCAATAAATAGTAAGTTTATTTTTTTCTATTTTTTTAATATATTCTACTATTTTTCAAATTTGGTTGATTGTGTACTATTGATTGTGCTAAAATAACATATGTTAGTAAAAATTAAAAAATAAATAACAAAACAAATTTTTAAAAATGAAAATTATATTTTTAGAAAGCTAATAAAAATCTGAATTTTGTGTCAAAATTTTGTAATTTAACTAGTTTGTTTACCCTAATTATGTGGCATCTGAGTGGCAAATTTTGGCTCACAATTATCCTCTAAAAGGATTTGGAGCCAAAATGTGTCACCCAAAGCGCCACATTAGTGCCACTCAGCAGGGGTTTGCACAAACAGGGGTCCATGCAGGAAACTGCATTCGTGTGAACGTGGTTCACGTGAACCCCTGTTTGCGCGAACCCCTCCTACGCCACCAAAGTGCTGCCAAAATGTCTCCTTCTAAATTTAATGTTTTGCAAGTTATTTTTTATAAGTAACTTAATATTGTTCGTTTTAAATGTTTTAAATTTATTTTTTTACATATTTTTTTGTTTTAAACTAAGTTTGTTTTCTTTAATTATTTTTAAGCAATAATATGTAATTGTTGATGGTGAATCACAGCACCCCTGAATGTCTGTAACTCGATGGGTTGAGACTCTTAGTGCGATTGCATAACATGGAGCTTTTCCCAAGTGTGGGACCTTGTGAATCGGGAAAGCTCTCCAAATGAAGGCCGGTTCCTATTCCTCTGTTCAGATGCACACATAAAAATGCAGAGGGTTTACTCAAAAACCTAATCTAACTTGCCAAGGAGACAGGGTAAGAAGATGCATAAAAATAAACCTAAACTAACAAATGTGATGCACCGAGGAATGAAGAAACACCTGTCTTGCCAATAAACACAAACCATTAAAATGCAATGCAAGATCATGCACAGATGACTAGATTTGCGGGGAAAGATCAGGGGAGGATGCAAACGAACACAAAGAGGGTTGAGAATCATCCACGAGACATGCATTATTTGCTCCAAAGATTGATACAATACACTATAAAATGCCAAGAGGCAAAGTTGCATTGAGTTTTAGATGGGAGGTTTGAACTCCACAAATTCACTATTTAAAGAGAAGAAGGGAGGGGCAAAAAAGAATGTCCAACCTTTAGAAAGAAGCCCCTCCTTACAATTTATAGGAAGAATGAGAGAGGAAGAGAGAGGAATTCCAAATCTACCCCAACCACCTCCGGGTTGTATTTAATTCATCTCATTATGGTGGTAGGTGAGAACCCTAACAAACCCAAAAATGGTGAATTATATTTTGCATTTTGAAGAACTTGTTCTCACCCAATTAAAGATATTCAGTCATAGTTGGGTATAGGACCTTGTAAGCTTTCCAAAAATTCCAACCTTGCATGAATCCGAGCTCCCTGTGAAAAGTTATGGCCATTTGAATACCGGGTCGTGGTTTGCTTTTATCGGGTTTTAGGGTGTCAATGCTCAAAATGTTGCGCCTCCTAAAGATGCACCTCGGCGCATCCATACTCATGTCAACATACTCTTAAGTGTGCCATAGGCACCTTTGAAAATGTGGTGTCGACATCTTCTGATGTGCGCCTCCAACCTGCGCGGGCGCGAATTTTTCCATGTCGACATCTTTTGATGTGTGCCTCCAACCTGCGCCAGGGCACGAATTTTCCCATGTTGGCACCTTCTGATGTGCGCCTCCAACCTACGCCAAGGTGCGAATTTTCCCATGTTGGCACCTTCTGATGTGCGCCTGTGGTGCCACTTTTAGGCGTAAATAAATGTCAGTTTTGAGTTTCTTTGATTTCCATATTCTTCTATTTGTCTATATTTACCTAGGGAGGGAGATATATACAACAAGATAATATTAAATTAGAAAATTTGTTTTAAAGTTTTTTACATATTAAATATAAATTCTATTAAAATTAGAAAAAAATTAAAGTTATAAAAAATTAAAATTAAAAATAACCTAATTTCTATTGAGATTTGTATATAAATAGAGTTGCATACACATATATAATTTTGTATCGAGCTTACTCTTAGACATTCGGATCTATCACGAATTATGTGTGCAGTGAAAATTATCAAGTGGATGAATCACGGGAAATACAAAGAATGAGAAACGAAAATATACCGAGGAAGAGAATGCAGAGAAGAATGCTAGAAGATCTGTTCGTAGGAAGGCACAAAAGAGAGAGAGAGAGAGAGAAGACACAACAAGTGAAAGACAAGGCTGCAAAAATTGGTACATATGTATAGAAACCCTTGATAGATCATAATTTTTTTAGTTCTAAGGTTTAAATATGATAATATGTTTTTTAGATTGGGTAAAGGCAAGGGTTTTGATAGGATCCCATAACCTAAAACAATAGAAATAATACATGTGAAAATAAAATCATTTGACATAAGAATGATGTCAAAAAAATTAAAAAAATAGTAATGGTTATATCATAGAGAACACAATCATCATATGTTTCATTTAAAATTATAATGGCATCCTCTAATTTGTCTATGTAGAGAACAAAAAAGTAGGAGAAATTGGACAACCGTGTTTAATACTAATGATGATACCGATATCTTGTGTAAAACCAAGATATCATCTTGTGGTAACAATCCACTCGCTCGTGTGTAGATAACTAGTTCATGCCCAAGATGACTCCATAAAAGCGCAATGGAAGGATACGAAGATCCGAGGTAGTGGTGAAAGGTCCCAAATCCACTACACACTCCTTAAATAAGGAGTCTACAGAGATCTTGGCTCCATAAGCCATCTCAACATCCCAACTATGACCCTACCTAACTGCCACTAGCCTGCATCGCTCTACTAAAGATGGTGCAATAAAAGAATCAGAAGAACCAGAATCAAACAAAATGGAGGTAGGAATACCACCAATGTTACTTGTAGTCTCAATAAGCGTGCTCTGGTGCTCACCTCTAGCTATTCTCAACCACTACATAAATGGATTCAAAGATTTCCCTTTCAATGGTAGATAAAGATCACTCTGATATATGTACTCCTCCACTTGCATCTTCCATAGCTGAAAGTTTTGGTCGTTAAAATTCTCAACCATGAACTTGCTATCTTTTGCCATTACTCCCACTCAAATAAGAAACCCTCCTCTGAGCTTTTTCTACCAAAACAAAATATCGCTTTGATACCAGTTGTTAGGATGAATACAAATGAGCAATAAAAGTAAAATTAAAACATAAATAAATGAAGCATGCAATCACAAGATAAACCCAAGATTTAATGTGGTTCACCCAATTTGGGCTACATCCACCAAAAACAAGCCTAGACTTCTCTTTTATTCAGTTCGAGTGATACAATACAATTCTCTCTTTTTCATACATCAAAGAGTAAATCCATGCACATATATATAATTTTTGCACCTTTTTGTCAAAGCTTGCTTCAACCACAAGCAACCTAAATATCACATGCTTATTAATAAAATAAACATAAAAATAACAACTCTAGTCTATTAATAAGACACTGTTATTTTTATCCATGGCCATGATTTCCTCCCAAAAAATAGAAAAAAGAAAAACAAATTACCACTTTAACTTGAAATCAGACTCCACAACTTCAATAATCTCCCACTTGGAGACTGACTGCTGCAACCCACTATTACAGCTCATCCTTGGACTCTTCTCGACTTGTTTTTGGTCTTCAAGCTCAATCTTGAAGACTTACCAAGCCAAACAACCTTACAACTTCTCTTTTGTTACTGCATTTGTCAACATATCAGAGGATTCTGACTTGTATGGATCTTCTCCAACTTCAGCTGTCCATCCTCCAAAACTGATCTAATAAAGTGATACCTGAGTTGTATATGTTTAGTTCTCGAATGGAATGGCGAGTTCTTTGCAAGATGAATTGCACTCTGGCTATCACTGAATACTCTGTAATCCTCCTTACTTAGATATTGACTGCTGCAACCCACTATTAGAATGCGCTTTTGGAATGTATTAGGCATTCACACTGTTCTCCACGATTTGGTCACTATACACGATGAAAATTACAGATGAAATCTTCCACGTTCCTTTCTTGCACAGAGTTTTCTCGAGGAACGTCATATGTCAGACTCCTCCAACCGCTTTGAGAAATATGCCACGCAAGTGCAGGAGAAAACATACAAACGTGGGTCTATGTTACACAAAATTGGAAAAGGAGAAACAACAGGAGCAAAACACTTACATGTGCCACGGTTCAGGACTTTTCTCTTTGATTTGGCACGCTTCTGTGCTAAAACAGACTTCCACTTTTCGTCTCAAACTTTTGGTGCATACAATGATTAACAAGCTGGTTTCTATGCCTTGTAGTGTAAGATTTCTTGGTTTCTCCTCCAAATTCACGCCAAAAACAGTTCTTTTGAACAACAATGTGCCAACTATCACATTTTTTTTTCTTGGTCGATGTTGCAAGGCATGGTTATACCAAGGTTCACATTTTTCACACAGCGAAAAGAAGGTTTCAATGCTTTAAAAGTCGTTGCGTCCCAAAAAAGGTCTTGTTGCCACGTTTCTTTCGCATAGGTCCGCAACAAATATAATTCCATGCCAAACGAATATAATCCAAAACGCAGGTCAAAGAAGTCAATATAATGAGAAACAGTTCCAAAATACTTAACCCAAACTGAATGGAATGAATCCTAGTCGATTAGAATGTAATAACGAGTTCAACTAAGCTAACGAAGATGCTTACAAAATAGAGCAAACTAAACTAAACTAAAGAAAATTTAAAGTTCGAACAATGTTAAAACTGTTTATTTCGTGTTAACCACACTCGAGCTGTTTATTTCCTGTTGCATGTAAATATCATATTGCATGTAAATATCAAGTCTATGTAAATATCAAGTCTGTTTATTTCTTGTTGCATGTAAATATTTCTTGTTGCATGTAAATATCAAGTCTATGTGATCCAGCCCTTTTCTTCTCATCTCTTCACTAATAATATCACAGGAACATCATCAAACTTTGAAGTGTTTGAACAAGAAACAAAATTACTCACAGCCATAACTAAGTTATTCCAAGTTTTAAGGAGCACAAAATACAAAGAGCCCTAACTTCATCATCAAAATTTACTCCTATAGAGTTTAATTGGCTAGTAAGCATGTTGAATTCATTCAAATGATCATTTACCGAATCACCTTCTAACTCCAATTGCTTAGAAAAGATTTTGAGAATCTAAATACGAAAGATTCAAATTCAAGTAGAATCATTTTTTAAACATATTGTTGGGCTTGTGAATCAAATAAAATCACACGGGTAAACCATAGAAGATCAAAAGATAGTTGAAAAATCCTTAGAGTTCTACTGTGAAAGTTTGATCCTTTGGTTGTTGTTATAGAGAAAACTAAGGATATGAGTTAGATGATGATAAATGCGTTGCATGCCTCTTTGATAAACCATGAGTGACAAATGAATAGATCACATATAGGCATAGAAAATGCATTTTCGCCTCGTGCTTCTATAAGCCGTGGAAGAGGTAGAGGAGGTAGAGTCACTCCTAGAGGAAGAGGTAGAAATACATTTAGAGGACGCAACAAGAGTCTTGTAAATCAAGGGGAAGAGGACACAACCATGATCAGCCACTAATAATATCACCAGTAACATCATCAAACTTTGAAGTGTTTGAACAAGAAACAAAATTACTCACACCATAACTAAGTTATTCCAAGTTTCGTGGAATGAGCACGAGAAAATACAAAGAGCCCTAACTTCATCATCAAAATTTACTCCTATAGAGTTTAATTGGCTAGTAAGCATGTTGAATTCATTCAAATGATCATTTATTGAATCACCTTCTAACATCTTCATATTAAACAAATTTTTCATGAGAAATACCTTATCGAGGCCGAGGGTTTTTCATACAACACATTGACACAAACATAAAAATATCTTTTGAAAGAACAAAGGAAAAATGATGGAAAAGCCCTCTTTTACATTCATCAAGCAATGCATGAGAGTATTCTTCCTAGATTTGCAATAGTAAACCAAGCAAAGGATGCATGCGAAACACTCCAAGTCACATACGAAGGTAAGGATAAGGTTAAGGGATCAAAACTCCAATTGCTTAGAAAAGATTTTGAGAATCTAAATACGAAAGATTCAAATTCAAGTAGAATCATTTTTAAACATATTTTTGGGCTTGTGAATCAAATAAAATCACACGGGTAAACCATAGAAGATCAAAATATATTTGAAAAAATCCTTAGAGTTCTACCCGTAAAGTTTGATCCTTTGGTTGTTGTTATAGAGAAAACTAAGGATATGAATTAGATGATGATAAATGAGTTGCATGCCACTTTGATAAACCATGAGCGAAAAATGAATAGATCACATATAGGCATAGAAAATGCATTTTTGTCTCAAGCTTCTATAAGCCGCGGAAGAGGTAGAGGAGGTAGATTCACTCCTAGAGGAAGAGGTAGAGATACATTTAGAGGACGCAACAAATGAGCTTTGTAAATCAAGGGAAGAGGACACAACCATGATCAGCCACTAATAATATCACCAAAGTAACATCATCAAACTTTGAAGTGTTTGAACAAGAAACAAAATTACTCACATTACCATAACTAAGTTGTTCCAAGTTTCTGTAATGAGCAGAAAATACAAAGAGCCCTAACTTCATCATCAAAATTTACTCCTATAGAGTTTAATTGGCTAGTAAGCATGTTGAATTCATTCAAATGATCATTTCTTGAATCACCTTCTAACATCTTCATATTAAACAAACTTTTCATGAGAAATACCTTATTGGAGGTGAGGGTTTTTATATAATTTACCCAATATTGAGAAATATTAAATACTACCATTTTGTCAGGAACAACCATATGGTTCTCAAGTGCCTTCCAAACAAGACCATCCCATTCTTCATCTGTTATAGCTGATGGATTCAAATATTTCCTTTCAATGGTAGATAAAGATCACTCTGATATATGTACTCCTCCACTTGCATCTTCCATAGCTGAAAGTTTTGGTCGTTAAAATTCTCAACCCTGAACTTGCTATCTTTTGCCATCACTCCCACTCAAACAAGAAACCCTCCTCTGAGATTTTTCTACCAAAACAAAATATCTCTTTGATACCGGTTGTCAGGATTGAAATACAAATGAGCAATAAAAGTGAAATTAAAACATAAATAAATGAAGCATGCAATCACAAGATAAAGCCAAGATTTAACGTGGTTCACCCAATTTGAGCTACATCACCCAGAAACAAGCCAGACTTCTCTTTTATTTAGTTCCGAGGAATACAATACAATTCTCTCTTTTTCATACATCAAAGAGTAAATCCATGCACATATATATAATTTGTGCACCTTTTTGTAAAAGCTTGCTTCAACCACAAGCAACCTAAATATCACATGCTTATTAATAAAATAAACATAAAAATAACAACTCCAGTCTATTAATAAGACAATGTTATTTTTATCCATGACCATGATTTCCTCCCAAAAAATAGAAAAAGAAAAACAAACTACCACTTTAACTTGCAATCAGGCTCCACAACTTCAACAATCTCCCACTTGGAGACTAACTTGAAATCAGACTCCACAACTTCAATAATCTCCCACTTGGAGACTAACTGCTGCAACCCATTGTTACAGCTCATCCTTGACTCTTCTCTAACTTGTTTCTCTTCTTCAAGATCAATCTTGAAGACCTACCGAAGCCAAACAACCTTCCAACTTCTCTTTTGTCACCACCTTTGTCAACATATCAGAGGATTCTGACTTGTATGGATCTTCTCCAACTTCAGTTGTCCATCCTCCAAAACTGATCTAATAAAGTGATACCTGAGTTGTATATGTTTGGTTCTCGAATGGAATGCTGAGTTCTTTGCAAGATGAATTGCACTCTGGCTATCACTGAATAACCTGTAATCCTCCTTACTTAGATATTGACTGCTGCAACCCACTATTAGAATGCGCTTTTGGAATGTATTAGGCATTCACACTGTTCTCCACGATTTGGTCACTATACACGATGAAAATTACAGATGAAATCTTCCACGTTCCTTCCTTGCACAGAGTTTTCTCGACGAACGTCATATGTCAGACTCCTCCAACCGCTTTGAGAAATATGCCACGCAAGTGCAGGAGAAAACATACAAACGTGGGTCTATGTTACACAAAATTGGAAAAGGAGAAACAACAGGAGCAAAACACTTACATGTGCCACGGTTCAGGACTTTTCTCTTTGATTTGGCACGCTTCTGTGCTAAAACAGACTTCCACGTCTCGTCTCAAACTTTTGGTGCATACAGTGATTAACAAGCTGGTTTCTATGCCTTGTAGTGTAGGATTTCTTGGTTTCTCCTCCAAATTCACGCCAAAAACAGTTCTTTTGAACAACAATGTGCCAACTATCACATTTTTTTTTCTTGGTCGATGTTGCAAGGCATGGTTATACCAAGGTTCACATTTTTCACACAGCGAAAAGAAGGTTTCAATGCTTTAAAAATCGTTGCGTCCCAACAAAAGGTCTTGTTGCCACGTTTCTTTCGCATAGGTCCGCAACAAATATAATTCCACACCAAACGAATATAATCCAAAACGCAGGTCAAAAAAGTCAATATAATGAGAAACAGTTCCAAAATACTTAACCCAAACTGAATGGAATGAATCCTAGTCGATTAGAATGTAATAACGAGTTCAACTAAGTTAACGAAGATGCTTACAAAATAGAGCAAACTAAACTAAACTAAAGAAAATTTAAAGTTCGAACAATGTTAAAACTGTTTATTTCGTGTTAACCACACTCGAGCTGTTTATTTCCTGTTGCATGTAAATATCATATTCCAATATAAAAATGGTTCCTATGTATTTGTTACATGCTCCTCATAATACTGCAATTAAAAAATGATTTGCATTTCTCAAAAACAAACAAAACGTAGATAGTATATATAAAATGCAAACACACCAACTATACATCCCAAATCAAATCAGGGAAAACTATTGTGCTTCACATTCTCCAAAATAGAAATTGTAACAAGCAATATAAAAAGTATGAATACAAATGTAGTCCAGTTGTGATAATTGTGTGTCAATAAAAATAGAAAACAAAGGGATCATAGTTTTTCCTCAACCCACCAAGATGTAGATTCGCTCTCAAAATTAGGGGTGAGCCTGGTATCCTTTTTATATTTTATGTTTTATGTTTTCTGTTTTCGAGTGGCACATTGTTGTCTCTATAAAAGATTGAGGGTACCTTTCAAACTACCCTTTGATTTACTAATAGGATCAAGTCTATGTGATCCAGCCCCTTGGGTTGATCTTGTCCTATGTTTTGTTGTACATGTCATTCCAAATTGTCATATATTTCATTATTTGTGTTCAAAAGGTTTGAGAGTTCTTTTCAAAACCTCCTTATTACCTAATCCAAAAAGGAGGACAATATGAGCAAAGTAATGTTGTCTTTATGTCATTTCGATGTCTCTTATCACATTCTTATTTGGATGTCACATTGGCATAGATAGTCTAACATTCCTTGTAGACACTCTATCCCTTGAAATACACAAATTTCCATAATGAACAGACGGTTTAGAAAGGTTTCCTATTGAGAAATAAGGAATCGACTTATTTTTGCACATTATTTTCCGAAAGAATAAATTTAATTTTCTGAACATCGCATACCAATGCGATTTGCTACATTTCCTTTGGACATCATGCCAACTTAAGGATCGTATTTAGTTTTCCAATCACTTACAATTATTGATATCTAAGATCACAAATTAAATTAACATTGTAATCCATCACACGATGCACGCCCCACATACAACAATCGATCTTGGAAGATTGTAAATTCAAAGTGCATGGTCACACGGTTCTAGGACACCACTCGCATCTTTAAGTGAATTATTTACTTAAGATAACGTTCGAGATACACTTCCACAAACACCTATTTTTGTGCATGACAATTGCGTTGGTCTTCATTCCTTAACACATGAGACTAGTAAACAACATTGGAAGTGCTAAATTATGTTAATTTATAAGGAAAGATTTATTGTTTTAATAATATTAATTTATAGATTAAATACTATTGTACCAATGATATGACAAATTATGTTGAAGTCATTGCATTTTAGGAAATTAGGAAAAAAATACAAAAACTTCAAACTATAATTTTTAACATACATATTATCAACTAAAATAAATGAAATTTAAGTGATTAGATATAATGTAAATAAAAATCAGCATGGAACTTTTATGCATGTTTTACCAAAAACAAGTGAAGTATGTACAGATAATTTTGCATGGAAAGCAAATTTAAACATGAAATCAATCTTACCTTACATTATCATCATTATTATCATTATCAATTTTACCTTACATTAATTTAAAGATACTGAAAATAATTACTTAGGAAATTATTCCACAAATACATTTAAAAATTCCGTTGCACTTGCAAATGTCTTGTATAAGAAATAGAAGGAAGCAATTCTTTTGTGCACACTTTTGATCTCCTTAATACCTGCGTACCTTCTGAATATTCTGCCATACAAATTGTCAAGCGAGCCTTTTTATAATATTATTGTTGTTATTATTATCATCATCATTCTTATTCCCAAAAGATGATTCCTCTATTTTGTTTCCTTTATTTAAAAAAATGTGTGAATAAGATAAGACTAACTGCAATTTGAGCATGCCTAAGCTGTTGTGCTTTGTGGCCACAAAATTTCCATTGAAAATTTTTCCAATATGTACTGATGTTAGTGAAGTTGAAAATAACCAAATATGGTACCCTAAAAAATCATAGAAAATCGTTTGAAATGAATCTTAAAATAACAGTCCCAAGCGAAACACAAAAACTAAGTAAATAAAATGAATACTTTTGTGCCGAGGGGTTAGTTTTACAGATCTACGATAATATCATGATCTACAAAAATAATGAATAAAAAATAATGGAAACGAGATACAAAATAAATTGGCATTGCATGATGTAGATCTTGAGTTCAAATTTGATGAACAAGATATTTCGAGAAATAGAAAGTGAGATAAGTGTCTGTGTTGGAGAAGTCTAATCTCAACCCTCCCGCATTCAATACTGAAAACTACAGTTCGGAGATCTCTGAAAAATCAGATTTTGACAAAAGGAAAAAAATTATGCATTTAGTGGATGTGCATATTTGACTTCTCACATTCTCTTAAAATCTGGAAAATGTATTTATGTTTTTGTGCAGGTGTATGTACTTCTGATGTGCAGCTGTGAATGCATTAATTTGTGATTTAATATATTGTTTGTTGGTGCTGCATTTTGTAATGTAATAGATGGAGAAAAATAGAGAAGAGTAGGAAGAACAAGGAAAAAAAAAGAGTAGCGGAGCTCTGCTGTAGATTTTCCAGAAATCTAAAAATATATATGCTGGTTTTTATTGTTGTTTTGAGCTGTGCATTTTCTGTTTTTCAAGTTTAAGTTATTGTGCTTCCAGATAGCAACAGAGGTTATTGACATCCATTAATGGTGTCCACATCTGGAGCAACTTTGTCTAGTTTGCAAACTCCCTAGTTTAATGGAAAAAATTATGAATATTGGTCCTTGACCATGAAAGCTCTTTTTAGATCTCAGATGTTTGGGATATTGTTGAAAATGGGTATCAAGAACCCGTGAATGCAGTAGAATTACAACACTTGACACAAACATAAAAATATTTTTGAAAGAACAAAGGAAGAAGGATGGAAAATCCCTCTTTTACATTCATCAAGCAATGCATGAGAGTATTCTTCCCAGAGTTGCAGCAAGCAAACCAAAGAAAAGGATGCATGGGAAACTCTCCAAGTCGCATACCAAGGTAAGGATAAAGTTAAAGGCAACAAAACTCCAGTTGCTTAGAAAATATTTTGAGAATCTAAATATGAAAGATTCAAATTCAATAGAATCATTTTTTACACATGTTGTTGGGCTTGTGAATCAAATAAAATCACATGGGAAACCATAGAAGATCAAAGGATAGTTGAAAAATCCTTAGAGTTCTACCTATTAAGTTTGATCCTTTAGTTGTTGTTATAGAGGAAACTAAGGATTTGAGTTAGATGTCAATAGATGAGTTGCATGCCTCTTTGATAAACCATGAGAAGAGGCTGAATAGATCACATACAGGCATAGAAAATGCATTTTCATCTCAGGATTCTATAAGTCGTGGAAGAGGTAGAGGAGGTAGATTCACTCCTAGAGGAAGAGGTAGAAATACATTTAGAGGACGTAACAATAGTCTGTAAATCAAGGTGGAAGAGGACACAACCATGATCAGCCACATGGTCATAATCATTCAACCAGTCATAGACAAGACAAGTCACATGTTCAATGCCATTATTGCAAAAGGTATGGACACTACGCTTTTGAATGTAAGAAGAAACAATATGATCAAGGAAAACAAAATCAAAATCAGCCTAAAATTTCTACAAAAACTTCTATGTTTATTGCATGCACAAAGATTGTATGAAAAATTTCCACAAAATCATCGATTGAATGTAATATGGTTCAAGAAATTCCACATGATATTTGGTATTTAGATTCAGGTTGCAACAATCAATCATATGGAAATCTAGAGTTATTTTCAGTTTGGATGAATCAATAAAGAGTAATGTTACTCTTGGTAACAATAATCAAGTGAATGTAATGGGAAAAGGGACTATTGATATTCTAACCAAAAAGGGGGAGAAAAGGTCATTAATGATGTTTTTTATGTTGTTGGTTTAAAGCATAATTTAATGAGTATTGGACATAGTTGGTACATAAAGGATACATGGTTTATATGGAAGATAATGAGTGTGATTGTGGACAAGGATCCTAGCACTCAGTTGATTACAAAAGTGAAGATGAGTAGCAACAAAATGTTTCCCTTGAGATTATAACCAGGAAAAAAGAGAAAATCTGATTTTTTGTAGCCAAAACAATAGCTCAGTTTGTAGCCAAGTCTCATGCCAAGCCAAATCAGACCTTTGTTGAGTCATGTGCTCAAGTAGTTGAGTCTACACTAACTCAAGCAGTGAGTCTTGTGCTCAAGTAAAGTGCAAGTCTACATACAAACAAAAGTCCCCAAGTGAGTCATGTGCTAAGAAAAATAAGGTCATGTGAGTCTATGCTAAGTAAATGAGATTGTCGCTAAGTAAATGAGTCATGCGCCAATGTAAATTAGGTTTGCACTAATGCAAGTGAGAGTCTATGCACTAATGCTAAGGAAGAGTCCTATGCTCAAGGAATACAATCATATTTCAATCAGTTGTGAAGGATGACTCATGGCTTTGGCATCTCAAGGTTTGGACATTTGAATTTTGGAGGTTTGAATTTATTACACAAGAAGAATATGGTTAAAGGTTTTCCATTGATTCAAAAACCGAGAAAGAGTATGTGAAGGTGTATTTTGGGAAGCAACACAGAGAGTCTTTCCCAGTTGGAAAATCAACAAGAGCATATGCACCTCTAGAGATAGTACACTTAGATTTATGTGGACCCATGCAAACAACTTCTATTGGAGGTTGTTTATATTTTATGACATTCATTGATGATTATACAAGGAAGACATGGGTATATTTTTTGAGGCATAAATATGATGCTTTTGGAGTCTTTCAATAGTTCAAGGCTCTTGTGGAGAAGCAAAGTGGTTACTACATCAAGGTATTAAGAAGTGATAGAGGTGGTGAGTATATTTCTAATGCTTTTCTAAATTTTTGTAGAGAACATGGTATTCACAAATAGTTTACAACCCACTACACACCTCAAACAAAATGGTGTAGCTGAAAGGAAAAATAGAACCATCATGGAGATGGCAAGGAGTATGTTGAAGGAAAAGCATTTTCCAAATGATTATTGGGCTGAAGTAGTAGTAAAAAATGTTGTTTATATTTCAAATAGATGTCCAACTAAAAGTGTAAGGAATATGATTCCTCAAGAAGCTTGGAGCGGTAGAAAGCATAGTGTTGCACACTTCAGAGTATTTGGATGCATTGCATATGCACATGTACCTTGAAGAGATGAGAAGAAAGTTGGATAATAGAGGTGAGAAGTGTATTTTGTTGGGTATTTAGAAGATACAAAGGCTTACAAGTTGTTTAATCCAAGCACTAGAAAAGTTATAATCATAATCAGATTGTGATGTACAATTTGTTGAGAATGAAGCATGGGATGGAAGTGTAGAAAAATAATAAGTATAGTATAAAAGTTGATTCACATGATGATATGGGTGATGAAGTGTTAGAACAACAAGGTATTCCTCAAGAAATACCTTCTTCCACTCCCGGACATGCACCACAAGTTGTAGCACAAGCTACGCCACCATCTACAACAAGGAGATCTTCAAGAAATCAGAATTTTATAGTTGGGTAGTAGAGTTCACCAAGAACACCAGCCATGATACCTTTAGAAAATAGTCCACCAAACTCATTAGTTGATAGTAGTAGTTCATCGGATCCTACATTGGCAAGTTTATTGCAGCGAAAAACAAGGAGTTTAAGAGATATTTATGAATCTGATTTTAATGTTAAAACAACAAATTCTTTTTCTGTTTTTTCTTTATTTTCAGAATTTGTTGATCCGATGTATTTTGATGAAGCAATAAAAGATGAAGCATGGGAAGAAGCCATGGATGAAGAGATTGAAGCTATTGAGAAGAATAACACTTGGGAGTTAGTGGATCGTCCTCAAGGAAAGGACGTCATAAGTGTGAAATGGATTTACAAAACTAAACATGGCATGGATGGTAAAGTGTTGAAGCATAAGGCAAGATTGGTTGCTAGAGGTTTCACTCAAAGCATCCTGGTATTGATTACAATGAAATGTTTTCTCTGTAGCATGTTTGGATATGGTAAGAAACCATTGGCCATTCAGCTCAAAACAAGTGGCATGTTTTTCAAATGGATGTAAAATCAAAATTTTTAAATGGTTATCTTGAAGAAGAGGTTTATGTACAACAACTAGAAGGATATGAAATTTCAGGTCATGAAGAAAAGGTATACAAGCTAAAAAGTGCTCTATGGACTCAAGCAAGCTCCTAGAGCATGGTACAACCGCATTGATTCTTATCTAATTAAGAATGGCTTTAGTAGGTGCAACAACGAGCCTACTTTGTATATCAAAATGGATGAGAAAGGTAAGATGTTGATTGTGTGTCTTTATGTTGATGATTTAATTTTTACAGGAGACCTTTCTATAAATTATTTTAAGGAAGCCATGATGAAAGAGTTTGAAATGACTAACCTTGGTCTCATGAAATACTTCTTGGGAATAGAAGTTAAGCAATCAAATGAAGGTATTTTTATTTCTCAATCAAAGTATGCAAGTGATGTGTTGAAAAGGTTTAATATGTTGAGTTGTAAACCAACACCTACACCAGTTGTTATAGGGCTGAAGTTGAGCAAGGAAGATAGTGGTTCAAGTGTTGATCCTAGATTGTTTAAAAGACTAGTTGGTAGTCTCATGTACTTGATGGCCACAAGGCCTGACATTATGTATGGTGTGAGCCTTATTTCGAGGTTCATGGAGTCTCCAAAAGACTCTCATTGAAAGCTGGAAAAAGAATACTCAGGTATGTTTGTGGAACAAAGAACTATGGATATTTTGTATTTAGTTGTGAATGAGTTTAAGCTCATTGGATACATGGACAATGATTGTGCTAGAAGCAATCAATTGATGATAGAAAAATTAGTACTCTAGTTACTTTATGATTTTCATTTTGGAACATAGGGTAGTATCATGGGCTTCAAAGAAACAACCATTGTAACTCTTTCTTCAGTAAAAGCGGAGTATGTGGCAGCGATAAGGGTGTGGCATGTCAAGTCGTATGGATGAGGAGAATGCTAGCTGAGTTGATGCATGAACAAGAAGAAAAAAATATTTATTGTGATAATAACTCAGCCATTTCTTTATCTAAAAATCATGTTTTTCATAAAAGAAGCAAGCACATAGACACTAGATATCATTTTATAAGAGAGTTGGTAAATAACAAGGAAATATGTTTAGAGTTTGTTAGATCAAAAGATCAATTTTCTAATATTTTTTCCAAGCCATTGGGAAAAGATGCATTTGATATCTAAGAAGTTGTTTGGGTGTCTATGTTGAAGAATTAATTTCTAATTTTATGTATTTTTGTTGGTGTTGCATTTTGTAATTTAATAGAAGGAGAAAATAGAGAAGTGTAGGAAGAAGAAGAAGAAGAAGAGATCAGCAATGCTTGTAGATTTTCATATATATATATATATATATATATATATATATATATATATATATATATATATATATATATATATATATATATATATCTCGTGTGTGTGTGTTTTGGTTTTATTGTTGTTTCAAGTTGTGCGTTTTTGTTTTGTTTCCACCATTGTTGGGTTTTTTTGTCATTTTTATTTCAGTATATTTCATTTTTAAGTTTGTTGTTCATATTCGAGTGTGCGGCTCTTTTCCCCGCCTCTTCCATTCGGTTTGTAGATAAAGAGCACCAGATTCACTATATCGTTGTTATTTGATGAGATACACCACATAAAACCCTAGTTAGCAGATTTTCTAAAACATAAAATATTGTATTATCTCGAACGATTGTTAAAAAACAGCCTACTCCAACATCCTCTCTTCCACTCCTACATTTTTGTAGGTATAAATCTACACTAGTTTAACATGATTAAACTTTACAACTTTCTAAAAACAATAAATATACATGGATCTAAAACTCTTGATTGAAAACCCATCCATCTGCCATTTCCTCATGCTAGTAACATAAAAATTATAAAATAAAAATAGATAATACTTGATTTATGGGAAATGACATACTAGGGCTCCATCATCCCCTAGATATATTTTTGTCTCTAAAAAAATAGAAATAAAAACCCATACGCTAATTATGAATAATCAAGTTTGGAATATTTATTGTTTTTTCTACTCAAGATAGTTCTAGATGGGAGTTAACCTTCTTTGGGGAGTAAGACTATTCTATGTATGGAAATATAGAAAAATGGTAATGCATAATAATAACGACATTTCCATTGAATGATTGCATTTGACAACTTATCCTATAAACTTCGTTCATAGTCATGAATATGTGGCATCAATTAATTCAATATTTTTTTTTTTTTTATTTTATAAAATTATAGATTCGAGATAATTCTTCCATATGGTAATTTAGCCAATAGAATTAAAAGGAAACTAATTTTTAATAAATAAAATTGAAATTACATTTTAAATTTAGTCAACTAAAATCTACTATTGGAATTGACATTATATTAATTAAAATAAAATAGAGTTACATAAAGAAGTGGGCGACCAAACAACTCATGGTCCCACAAAATTCCATGAGGGCACCAAGAAAATGCCATAAAGGCTTACATTACAATGGCCATAGGGAAACGAGAGAACAAAAATAAACACCATCATCCACGGGCCATCGTTGCACGGGAGGAAGGGGAGGATCATCCCTGGGACGAATGAAGGCTCTACTATTAGGATTTTTGGATGGAGGATCCACTTGCTAGTTGTCTTGATTGAGATACCACATCCGAAGAAGCACCATAATTCCCAAAATGGGACGCAAAAATCCAGCGAGAGTTTGCATGGCGGTAGTGGAGATCCCCACCGCAGAGTTCTAGTAACACCTTTCCCCCATGGATGTGGGCTCCAAATTGGTCCGAGAAGAGGATGGGGTAGAAGGGTGGCTACACTGGGGAAGCGAGAATGGTGAATGTGTGAGTGGCTCCTCTAGCATGTGCCCATAGAAGGTGGCCCTCGGGAGGTAAAGGCCGAGGTGGCGAGCGGACGATCCGGTGGGACCCGTTTCATCATGCATGATGTACTCCCTACCTGATATAGAAGCTCTTAAAGATGAGAAAATTCCAAAGAAACCTTGGCAGCTTGAGCTTGTATATGTATGTGAATAGTAGATAGAATAATCACCTTTTCATTAGTAGAAAAGATTATAACAAAATGATATTTCTTGAAAATAAAGGCATTGCGATCTCTGAGGATATAAAACCAAATACGACCACGAAATAAATGCCACAAATTTGCAATATAACGAGGCCAGGGGCTAAAGTCACCAAATAAGGCTAGACACCACAGGAAGAACTCGGGATGATAAGGCTAAAACAAAGAGTGTATCCATTGCTAGATATATTGGGAATCTTGACAATGGCAAAAAGATGAAGAAATTACTCGGGACGAAAGAAATAGAAAGGGCAATTCGGAGGAGTAATGCCAATATGTCTAAGAATTTCACCTATAGGAAAACCTTGATAGACAAGACTCCACAGAAAATGGTTAACTTTGGGCTCCAGAAGAGGGTTCCAAGTATGGGAAATCCGATGAATCTAGGTAGATGTGAGCATAACCCCAAATGATATTTGAGTTTATTAATGGTTGGAGAGAGGACATAAAAGATGATTTAAATATTACGAGGGTTATAAGGATAAAAATTATGTCCTAATTCCATCGCCAGTCACGCCACCAAGCAGCTGGAGGATGAAGGCCAATTTTATGAAGCATAACATCTAGAAGGATTTCTAAATTCTGCATATGTACGAGAGATCCAAATTGATCAAATTGAATTTATCTTTGAGCTCGGGCCAATGAATTATATCTCTATGATGCACAAGATCTTATATGGTATGAATTCCCTTGCAATGGAGCCAAATTGTAGTGCCCACTTCCCTTCGACACTTTTGATATTGATCATGATACTACTGACTATATTATGGACATTATTATAGTTTTGATTTAGTATGGTGTTAGATGTCAGATCATGGATTATTGTTGACTCTGATTCATATATGATGCATGATGATTGTTAGAGACATTTTATATAGATGTTGACATGTTGTTGGACATGGTTATATATATATATATATATATATATATATATATATATATATATATGGATGTTGTTAGGACATGTGATATTTGGATATATTGAGTAGACGAGAAAATTGAATTTAAAATTGATGATTATATAGTTGCTGATGAAATTGTAAGTGATATTGTTGATTGTCTGGATGTTGTTGTGATTCATATATATATATATATATATATATATATATATATATATATATATATATATATATATATATATATATATATATATATATTGATGACTTTAAAATTATATTATATTCATTTAGATGTTCGATATGGCCACGAGGCCAAAGGGGTATTTGTATTGTGCAGAGTTAAAAATATCACAACAAACATTGGGGGATTGGAGACCAACCACATTGGAATTCTAGATGAATTCAACAAGGTCACCATGGTAACTTGTATTGTTCGTGTGTGTGTGTTTGATTGTTATGGATTCCCATGGGGGATCACCTTTAAATGTGACCAAGGGTTATGTGTATTTATTTATTTGGTTTCTTTTATTGATGTTTTTATGTGTTTATTAAGTGATGTGTTTACCCCTTTCATTATTTATTAATTGTGGTAAATTAATGTGAGTAAACATGTTGTTAAAATTAATTAATCAAATTGGTACATAAGAAAGTAATTATTAGAGTTGTTGGTGTAAAATTAAAGTTTTGTAAGAAATGTGTAAGTCATGTGTAAGAGATGTGTAAATCAATTTTGGAGTATGAAACACTCCACCTCCTTTTGAAATTTGAATTTGTCCTTAGAGGCTGATTTTGGAAGCTTATGGGACAAGTTAAACTTGTCCCATACCTCTTAAATTTGCATGCCAACCTTACCTATGGTTGGAGGGTTTAAATCTAGCCTTCACTATGCATTTTTGTAAGTCAATTTCTATGATTTTATTGCACTTTCTTTCAAGTTGTATGTAATTCAGTTCTTATCGAGGTTTGGGTTTGATTTGAGTGTGTAAGTAAAACTGTCATTTATTCACCTGCTTATTTATTATACCTTAGAGATTGAAGTTGACTTATGAGTTGGAGTTGAGGATGTTTGATGTGGCATCCCACATGGATCCATCTCATCCTCTTCTCTTTCCTCTTCTCTATATTCAAATTCCTTGGCTTATTTTTGGGGTTTTTTTTTTTCTTCACTTTTATCACTTCACTTTTGGTGACTTGCTTTGGGTTTTGGAGCTCTTGCAAATTGGGAGAAATTTGGAGATTTTTGCATACTTTTTGATTGTTGATCTCTTGGTTTGTGTTGCATTGGAGAGCTTGTTGTTTTGAACTTGGAACAAACTCCATCATGGAGAGGTAAGAGCTTAGCTCTTGGAAATACTCTCCTTTTATTTGTATGCATATGTGAATGGTTGAATGTTTGAATGTGTTTTTTTATTTGTTGGTTGGTTGGGTAGATGGCCTAGGGATGGTGTAGGAGAAGACTATGGGGCATTTTGTGGGAGGCATAAGTGTTTTGGGGAGGTATAAGTGTGAAGGAGTTGGGATTTGGGTTCCACCTTACAAAGAAATAGCTTGCATTTCTTTACTCATTATGGGGTGCCATAAGAGGTTAGGGGAGGCATAAGGAAATGTGAGGAATAAGGGGTACTTGGGGGAGGCATAAGGGCATGTTAGGTATTTGAAATGATATATATTTTGGTTGTTTGTTCTTAGGTGGTGATACCCATTTCCCCTTTAAGAGGCATAATCAGCATCCCCATAGGTTTTTGCACCTTTGGCTTGCATGATGAAGCTTGAGTGTTGTTTTTTGTTTTGTTCTATGGTGGAAAACTGTAGTTTTGTTTTGGACTGTGTTTTGAATGAGAAATCTGTCTTTGTGTTTGGTAGAAACCTATTGTTGTCATGACTTGAAAAAAACATTTCTTATTGCAATGTGGTTGGGGCTGGGGCCAATGAAGAAGGATGGATTCTCCCTTTTCATTAGATGTCTTGGTTGGGTAGAGAGCATTGCCCCCTCTATTCTATTGTGACCAAATTGGAGAATGATTGAAATTCATATTACTGTTGCTGGAACTAAAAAAGAAGATAGTTTGGCAATCCTGCTGAAATCATTTCTTAATGTAACCTTTTCCCACTTGAAGTGGATGATATTGTATATTATATGTGATGGAAATATGGTTTGTATGAGCTATGAAATTTATAAATTGAATTGTGAAAGAGATATACTCTTTTTTCTACTTTTGAAAGAATGTGAAAGAAATCATATTCTTTTATTGTAATTGAGGAATGAAAGAAGAAATTGTAAAGGTATCTCTTTGAATCAATAAAGGATTGTATTACTTTACTCAAATGACATTATTGGGTATTGAAATCTAATTGTTGAATGTATTTTGAAATTTTGTTGGAAGGATGAAAAAGTGAATACATATGGAGAAATGTCATAATACTCATTTTTTTAATAAATGTTTTAGAAATCATAATTGTAATTTGGCATTTGAATACTTTTCTTGAGTCAAATTAGTATGTTAGATTGGGTTGGAATGAATTCATAGTTTAAAGTTGGCAAATGAAAATAAATCTATTCGAATTTGAGCTCTGTTAGATAACTTTCATACTGGCAATTATTAATCAGAAATTGAACAAAATGACCTATGCAACATCAAAAAGACAAAATGAAATATCAAATTTTATTTTTAAGGTCAAAACGACCCCAAACATACCAAAATACTTATGAAAATTTTATAGAACCTTTCAAATCAGGCAAAGGCAAAATTACAGACTTCTTGTTGTATAAAATTGATAAATTTTGAATGCAAATCAATCAAGCAAAATTAACCTTGAAATCTATCCTAAAATATTCCAAGTAAAATCCTCCATGCCTATTTAGCAAGTGGAAAAAGAATTAACGACAAATTTGAACAAAATTGATAAGTTAAAAATACTAGTTCACTTTCTAAGTGATAGAAAGATGTTTTCTCAAAATTGACCCTTTAAAATTTATCAAAATCAAATTCCTAAGGATTCTGTGAAAAGAGGACATCGAGATCTTTCCAAAAAGTCCTCATTTTCCAAAAACTAAGTTCCCAATCAAAAGTTATGGCCTTCTGAAGTTTTTACTTCATTTCGGGCTCAAAATAATCTAACTATCAAATTTTAAATGAATAAAATATTCTTGGGGCGGACTGCATGGGCTAAATCTTTCCATTTTATTTTTTTTATTCCCAAAAGGTGCAAAGTCATGAAGTTTCCCACCGCTCTCCTAATCCGCAAGCCTTAATTTTTCTAAAATTTATCTAAGTCCAAAATTTAATTTCACAATTTTCCTCTCGTGGCCCCATCGCCTTGCAGCCAATCATTGATTCGACACGTGGCTTCATTGGGTGTCGACGGAGGCTTGGATCGATTTTAACCTTAAGCGATTTCAAAAATAAATTTGGAAAAATTTATACGTTTTCCGCAGCCCCGCCAACCCAAGTAATTAGGTGTTCCCATGTGGCTTCACGAGGCGTCGGCAGAGGAGCAGATCTTTTTAAGCCTTAATGCTTCAGAAAACTTTTGGGTAAAATTTCCAAATTATCCCCACTCGGCCCGCATGAAACCACACCTGAAACGGTTGGCTGACGCATGGCATCTTCTCATGTGGGCGAAGGCGCGGGTTCCTTTCGACCTTTTTTCCCTTCCTTTTGAATAGTCAAAATTTCCAAATGTTCCCACCAACCCGCTAACCTGCAGCCAATAAGGAGCTCTCACTTGCCCTCCTTAGGCATCGGCGGAGGTGCGGTGTAAAATTCACTTTGTCCCAAAAGGAAAAAGTGATAAATGTCTTCCCGCTCCTCGGCCCGCGTCTGGGAAAAGTTTTCTTCCCCACTCTATCGGTCTGCTTTTCTCCTCCGGTGAATTTTCTCTCCGAAGTCCGTAGGCCCGAGTTGGGGAAAATTTTCCTCCTAGGCCCAGCAGGCCCACTCTTGGGAAAATTTTCACCCCAAGTTCCACCGGTCCATAACTTGAGAAATATGAGGAGTTAGGAGGACTTCTTTATATCACCTGGAAAGGTGAGGAAATTCCCTATCTAATGGAAATGTTTTTAGGAAGTTTTAATTACATTAATCATGGGAAAAATCAAATTGAATCTTTAACCAAGTTCTGGGAGTGGGTAAGTAAGAATTTACTCTGATGATTTTAAATATGTATTCTTTTCCCCCACTGTAATTAAACCTTGCTCTTGTCTTAGATCTTGTGGAATTAAATACCTTGGGTATTTAATTATTTTGGTCCCTTAACCCTAAAATTTTAATTAGGGAATATTTAGCTAAAATGTCAATGTAATCAGTGATTAAATTAATCCCTAAGGAGATTTGAGCTAGGTGTGGACTTATTACACTTGTTGCTTTATAATGTGGAATTAGTAATTATTATAATGGGAAAAGTTATCAGTTGAATTTAATTGTCCTTAAGACTTTGGTTGTTAACACTTTAAAATATATATATTCCATAATTTTGTAACTAAACCTAGGTTGTTCATGGGTCTCAAGTGGGAGATTTTAGCGGGCGTTACACAAATGTATTTAATTCTAGGGGTTTCTACTAAGGAAAGAGTGTCATCAGTGATAATAGGACACCACTAGATGTTCTAAAAATTAAATGAAAGGCGTTGAGAAATCCATTGGTAACCCACATCATAAACGACTTCACCGATCAAAGGCTTTCTAAATACTCTTCACAACAAAAGTGCCAAAAATCTTGACATGAGAAGAAGTTATGTTAAAAGAATGTAAGGCATTTTTGTTCTAACACTTGTTGCCATAAGGGGCTTCAGATTCAACGTAATATCTTGTAAAATAAGTTTCCATGTCTTCAGACTTAAAAGGCATGCTAAGTTTTATCAAGAGTTCCTCATTTCATTATATTAAGTAGTGACTTGAGGATTGTATGCATCTTGGTAATTATGGTTAGATTTAATCCCATTCAAGTATTGTGTGTAAATTAAGTGTGTCTGTTTTCCCTCTTGACCTATAAATAAGTCTACCCTTTCCTTAACTTGTTTTTTAGTTACTATGAATAATACTCTATGACCTATTAATTTTGGATTACGTGGAGACACTTATGGATGCTTTGAGTCTTTTGGACCATGACATTGGTGATGATAGTGTAATTAGACCTTGATAATTTAATCTTGGTGGTATTTTATAATGTGATTCTTCTTGCAAAACTGTAACTCTTGGTCATAAAGCCATGTTGAATAGATAGCTGATTGTCTGCTTAAATTTGACGCTTTCTAGCGAGTATGTGGTGTTCTTATAGTTAAAATATTTCCTTTTCATTTTTATTGCTTGGTTGGTGGTATCCTATGGTAATATGGGTGTAGATTTGAAAACTTTCCTTGTCTTATCATGTGAGTAAAATTTTTTCGCCAAAACAACAAACATTGTTAAACCCTAGTAGATTAGTAAAAGTAATTATGCTTCCTTAATGGGCCTTCCTTGTAACTTATTTTAAGAACTTTTAGAAACCCACTAGGAATGTTTTATGATAGTTGTAATTAATGGAAAAAAATCTTGAAATACTATTGTGATCCATGTTGGTTGATTGTTTCCTAGTTCTTATAAAAGTAATAATGTGTTTTCTATGTTGAATGTCCCTTGTTTTCCTTAGAATTAAAAATGTGATGTGTTGATTTACCTCTCTCTCCCATAAAAGTAATAGTGTGATATGTTTACCCTTCCTTCTCATTAAATTTTTAATTGACAAGTTGACTCACCCAAACATCATAAAACTATAATTGAGGAGATTTGGCCTTGAAGCTTAACAAATAAACTGGAACATAGAAAGAGAAAATGGTTCTTGCTTTAACCTTGGTAGATTAATAGAAGAAAAAAAAACATGTAGAAGAACAAAAAAGGAAAACTTTGTCCATCTACCTCCCCTAGGAGTAAAATAAATACTTTTTCTCTTTTTATGCCTTTATAGAATGGCGAGATATCATGCCCCCTTAGTGGTCCTTATAACACAAAGTTGTGATGTCATAATAGGAGGAAGTTTAATTAAGAAAACTCGTAAAGGAATGTGCTTAGCAAACGAAACTACAACTTTTGACTTAATTAGTTGAGTTATAAAATAAGTAATATTTATGTGTATTGAGTGCAATGTTTAGTTAAACCGTAGTTCTGTCACCTACCTAAAATTGTGAAACACCTGGTGGATAGCAATGTGTTCTAGTTGCTTAGTACTTTCTTATTCATAGATGTATGTGCCTTTCTTGTGGGATTTTTGGGTCATCATACCCTTATTTTCCTCCTCGTAGCTCAATGAGTGTGAGTTGTGGTCCTTTTGGATTGAGACTTATCTGTTGTTTAAGAAGTAACCTCCTTGTGTGTTGTCTTGTCCTTGGAGACCTAAGTTATTGTAATTTTAAGGAAACATATGTTAAGGATATAAAATAACTTTAGGAAGTATTCTTTTCTTCATATTTTCTTGGGTCACCTTGTTATTGTTGCCCCTTTTCCATTAGGATGGAAAGTGCAAGATGATGTTATTCACTTTTGATCAATGCACCCTTGGATTGTAGTTGGACCCCATGTTACTTGTTCTTCTCCCTAGTGACCTTGAGTGGTCCTTGGTGTTTCTTGTGCTCTCTTTATGGTTATTCCGAGCTTGAGCAAGAAATAAGATAAATAAATCCCATTGTGTTATAATGTATGGTACTTGTATTGATATGTTAGTTGTTAGGGGATATTATATATATATATATATTTTGCTAAATGGTTGACTTCTTTAGATTTGGTTGGTATGGTGTGTTGATTCTTAAAACAAAAGTGTAAAAATTAGACTATAGGAAAACTTGTGGTCTTGACTTTGCTTGTATTACCATGAAAAGTTAATTGTACCCTCTCGAGTTATAGAAGTTCTTTCCTTGAATAGTTCCTTGATTTTAAATGTTTTGTTGATTTAGGTGTCCTTGTTGATTAACCTCATCTATGTGATCCTCAAATATGGGACCTTGAATAGACTTGTTCCTTGTGCAAATTTGGTCATAGTTGATTTTTGCTAGCCTTGTCTAGAGAATGAACCTTGAAATCATGGTTTAAACTTAGTAGAAAGCTTAAATTTTATTATCGTAGTATGTTGTATTCCTTGGGAAACTATGTGTTCATTCTCAAACTCATGGAATTCTCCTTATTATTCCTCTACTTGGTGGTTACTCTTAAGAATCTTTTGAACTCTTCATGTTATATTGTTATGTGTGGTATCTTGGTTGATAGTGTAAATTTACTCTCTAGATTTAAGTGTTTGTAGCCTTGCATGCAGAAATTTTAGAACTCATCCCTTAAAATCTCCCTTCTTCTTGTTGAATTGCATTGGACCAAACTTAGGTTTCTGTAGACCCACACTTGTTTGAAGCAAGCAATCCCATAATGGAGTGATCCTTTTTCTATTGCATTTGTTCCTATCTCTCTTTCCAGTGACTTCCAAGAGGAAGTCGAGTCTAAGGGAGGGGGTGTAGTGCCCACTTCCCTTTGACACTTTTGATATTGATCATGATACTACTGACTATATTATGGACATTATTATAGTTTTGATTTAGTATGGTGTTAGATGTCAGATCATGGATTATTGTTGACTCTGATTCATATATGATGCATGATGATTGTTAGAGACATTTTATATAGATGTTGACATGTTATTGGACATGGTTGTGTGTGTGTGTGTGTGTGTGTGTGTAGATGTTGTTAGGACATGTGATATTTGGATATATTGAGTAGACCAAGAAAATTGAATTTAAAATTGATGATTATATAGTTGCTGATGAAATTGTAAGTGATATTGTTGATTGTCTGGATGTTGTTGTGATTCATATATATATTGATGATTTTGAAATTATATTATATTCATTTGGATGTTCTGATATGGCCACGAGGCCGAAGGGGTATTTGTATTGTGTAGGTTAAAAATATCACAACAAACATTGGGGGATTGGAGACCAACCACATTGGAATTCTAGATGAATTCAACAAGGTCACCATGGCAACTTGTATTGTTCGTGTGTGTGTGTTTGATTGTTAGGGATTCCCATGGGGGGATCACCTTTAAATGTGACCAAGGGTTATGTGTATTTATTTATTTGGTTCCTTTTTATTGATGTTTGTATGTGTTTATTAAGTGATGTGTTTACCCCTTTCATTATTTATTAATTGTGGTAAATTAATGTGAGTAAACATGTTGTTAAAATTAATTAATCAAATTGGGACATAAGAAAGTAATTATTAGAGTTGTTGGCCTAAAATTAAAGTGTTGTAAGAAATGTGTAAGTGATGTGTAAATTAATTTTGGAGTATGAAACATTCCACCTCCTTTTGAAATTGAATTTTCCATTGAGGCTGATTTTGGAAGCTTATGAGACAAGTTAAACTTGTCCCATACCTCTTAAATTTACATGCCAACCTTACCTATGGTTGGAGGGTTTAAATCTAGCCTTCATTATGCATTTTTGTAAGTCAAGTTGTATGTTTTTATTGCACTTTCTTACATGCTTTCAATTTCAGTCCTTATGAGGCGTGGGTTTGATTTGAGTGTGTAAGTAAAACTGTCATTTATTCACCTACTTATTTATTGTGCCTTGGAGATTGAAGTTGACTTATGAGTTGGAGTTGAGGATGTGTGATGTGGCATCCCACATGGATTCACCTCATCCTCTCTCTCTTCCTCTTCTATATAATCAAATTCATTGGCTTGTTTTGGGGTTTTTCTTTTCTTCACTTTTATCACTTTATTTTTGGCGACTTCTTTGGGTTTTGGAGCTCTTGCAAATTGGAGAAATTTGGACATTGCATTGCATACTTGTTGATTTTGATCTCTTGGTTTGTGTTGTATTGGAGAGCTTGTTGTTTTGAACTTGGATAAACTCCATCATGGAGAGGTAAGAGCTTAGCTCTTGGAATTACTCTTTTTATTTGTATGCATATGTGAATGGTTGAATTTTTGGATGTGTTGTTTTATTTGTTGGTTGGTTGGGTAGATGGCCTAGGGATGGTGTAGGAGAAGACTATGGGGCATTTTGTGGGAGGCATAAGTGTTTTGGGGAGGTATAAGTGTGAAGGGAGTTGGGATTTGGGTTCCACCTTATAAAGAAATAGCTTGCATTTCTTTACTCATTATGGGGTGCCATAAGAGGTTAGGGAGGCATAAGGAAATGTGAGGAATAAGGGGTACTTGGGGAGGCATAAGGGCATGTCAGGGATTTGAAATGATATATATTTTGGCAGTTTGTTCTCATGTGGTGATACCCATTTCCCTTTGAGAGGAGGCATAATCAAAGCATCCCCCATAGGTTTTTGTTCCTTTGGCTTGTATGATGAAGCTCGAGTGTTGGTTTTTGTTTTGTTCTATTGTGGAAAACTATAGTTTTGTGTTGGACCATGTTTTGAATGAGAAATATGTCTTTGTGTTGTAAAACCTATTGTTGTCATGAGTTGAAAAAAGAATATTTTCTATTGCAATTTCATTGGGGCTGGGGCCAATGAAGAAGGATGGATTCTCCATTTTCATTGGATGTCTTGGTTGGGTGGAGAGTGTTGCCTTTCTCCCCTGTAGGTGATCTAGAATGACCAAATCATGTTGAGAATGATGGAAATTCATACCTTTGAGATCATTTCTTATTGTAACCTTTTCCCACTTGAAGTGGATGATCTTGTATATTATATTGTGATGGAAAGATGTTTTGTATGGGCTATGAAAGTTGTAAATTGAAATGTGAAAGAGATATACTCTTTTTCTGCTTTTGAAAGAATGTGAAAGAAATCATTTTATGTATATTGTAATTAAGGAATGAAAGAAGAAATTGTAAAGGTATCTCTTTGAATCAATAAAGGATTATATTAATTTATTCAAATGGCATTACTAGGTATTGAAATCGATTGTTGAATTTATTTTGAAATTATGTTGGAAGGATGAAAAAAGTGAATACGTATGGAGAAATTTCATAATACTATTATTTTTTTAATAAATGTTTTAGAAATCAAAACCGTAATTTGGCATTTGAATATTTTGCTTGAGTCAACTTAGTACGTTAGATTGGGTTGGAATGAATTCATAGTTTAAAGTTGCAAATGAAAATAAATCTATTTGAATTTGAGCTCTATTAGATAACTTTCATACTGGCAATTATTAATCAAAAATTGAATAGAATGACCCTGCAACATCGAAAAGAAAAAATGAAACATCAAATTTTATTTGTAAGGTCAAACCGACCCCAAACATATCTAAATACTTATGAAATTTTTATCAAACATTTCAAATCGGGCAAAGAAAAAATTACAGACTTCTTGCTGTATAAAATTGATAAATTTCAAATGAAAATCAATCAAGAAAACTTAACCTTGCAATCTATCCTAAAATATTCCAAGTAAAATCCTCCATGCCTGTTTGGCAAGTGGAAAAAGAATTAACGACAAATTTGAACAAAATTGATAAGTTAAAAATACTAGTTCACTTTCTAAGTGATAGAAAGATGTTTTCTCAAAATTGACCCTTTAAACTTTATCAAAATAAAATTCCTAAGGATTTTTGTGAAAAGAGGACGTCGAGATCTTTCCATAAAGTCCTCATTTTCCAAAACCGAGTTCCAATCAAAAGTTATGGCCTTCTGAAGTTTTACTTCATTTCGGGCTCAAAATAATCTAATTATCAAACTTTAAATGAATAAAATATTATTGGGTGGACTGCATGGCTAAAAATTTTTTTTTTTGTTTTTTTCCCAAAATTAGCAAATTCATGAAGTTTCCGCCGCTCCGCTAAACCACAAGCGTTTAATTTTGTCTAAAACTGATTTAAGTCCAAAACGTTAATTTGGCAATTTTTCCTCCGCAGCCCCACTACTACGCAGCCAATCATTGATCGACAAGTCGCTTGATTGGATGTTGGCGGAGGCTCGAATAGATTTTAACCTTAAGCACTTTCAAAATTAAATTTGGAAAATTTGTAAGTTTTCCCCGCAGCCCCGCCGGCCCGTAGGTAATCAGGTGTTGCCACATGGCTTCACGAGGTGTCGAAGGAGGACGGATCTTTTAAAGCCCTTTAACACTTAAGAAAACTTTTGGGAAAATTTTCCAAATTATCCCCATTGGCCCACCAAACCGCAACTAACGGTTGGTTGACACGTGGCATCTTCTCGCATCGGTGGAGGTGCGGGTTCCTTTCGACCTTTTTGCCCTTCCTTTTGAATAGTCAAATTTTCCAAATGTTCCTTGCTGACCCGTTAACCCACAGCCAATAAGGAGCTGCCATGTGGCCTCCTTGGGCGTCGGCAGAGGTGCGGGTGTAAAATTTGCTTTGTCCCAAAAGGGAAAAAGCACTAAATGCCTTCCCCGCTCCGCCGGCCCACATCTGGGAAAATTTTTCTTCCCCACTCTATTGGTCCACTTTTCTCCTCTGGGAAAATTTTCTCTCCGAAGTCCATAGGCCCGAGTTGGGGAAAATTTTCCTATGCCCGAGCCCACTCTTGGGAAAATTTTCACCCCAAGTTCCATCACCCATAACTTGATAAATATGAGGAGTTAGGAGGACTTATTTATATCACTGGAAAGGTGAGGAAATTCCCTATCTAATGGAAATGTTTTCAGGAAGTTTTAATTGCATTAATTATGAGAAAAAAATATTGAATCTTTAACCGAGTTCTGGGAGTGGGTAAGTAAGAATTTACTCTGATGATTTTAAATATGTATTCTTTTCCCCACTGTAATTAAACCTTGCTCTTGTCTTAGATCTTGTGGAATTAAATACCTTGGGTATTTAATTGTTTTGGTCCCTTAACCCTAAAATTTTAATTAGGGAATATTTAGCTAAAATGTCAATGTAATCAAGTGATTAAATTAATCCCTAAGGAGATTTGAGCTAGGTGTGGACTTATTACACTTGTTGCTTTATAATGTGGAATTAGTAATTATTATAATGGGAAAAGTTATCAGTTGAATTTAATTGTCCTTGAGACTTTGGTTGTTAACACTTTAAAAAAAAATTATTCCATAATTTTGTAACTAAACCTAGGTTGTTCATGGGTCTCAAGTGGGAGATTTTAGCGAGCGTTACACAAATGTATTTAATTCTAGGGGTTTCTACTAAGGAAAGAGTGTCATCATGTGATAATAGGACACCACTAGATGCTCTACAAATTAAATGAAAGGCCAAAGTTGAGAAATCCATTGGTAACCCACATCATAAACAGCTTTCACACCGATCAAAGGCTTTCTAAATACTCTTCACGACAAAGGTGCCAAAAATATTGACATGAGAAGAAGTTATGATAAGAGAATGTAAGCCATTTACATTCTAACACTTGTTGCCATAAGGGGCTTAGATTCAACACAATACTATAAAATAATTTTCCAGGCTCATGGACTCAAAAGGCACTTAGGATAACCCATTTAGAACATAAAGTCACCCTCTCACAATACACATCGATAATGCCCATACCACCTTGATCACGAGGAATAAAACAAACATCTTGGGAAACCGAGTGAAATCCAAAGCAACCAAAACTTTTACACCAAAAATTATCGGAGTAGCTTGGAAAGCCGATTGAAGGAAGTGTGAGAAGGGCACCAGCAAGAAGAATAATAAACATGAGTAGCTACAGAATTTTAGTGCAAACTGAATTTTTTTCAGCCAAAGAGAATGGTTTGGAATACCATTGTGCAACATTTTGTCTTCTCTATTAAGAACACAATTCCACAAAGTATCTAAGTCATTCTCAAATGTAAAGGGAATGCCAAGAAATTAGAATTTCTCACCATGCCCAATCCACTCTGTCCAGGGGTATACCCAAAGCCAATTTGGTAGAGGTAAATAGCTCACAATACCCTAAGGTTTTAGCGATTTATATGTTGGAGTTGGAAGCCTAAAAAATGTGTCAAGACAATAAAGACCACAACATTGGTGTGTTCGATTCGCCACCGTAAGAAAGGAATCATTTGCAAAGTGCACGTTGATCAGCTACATTTTGTGATCTAGAAGAATAATCCCCCGAATATGACCCTGAGCAATTTGATGGGCAATTAAGTATCCCAAGGCATCCTGGAAAAAAATAAATAGAGCTAGACAATAGGGCACCCCTGTAATGGAGTGGATGAGACAAATGGCAGTCACTAGTGACCATTAATAGTGAGATGAGAAGAGGCACTCAATAAAAGCATGGTCACATCTCACTGAAAGAAATCTCCAAAACCCAAAGCTTTAAGCATAGCAAGAATGAAAGACCATTCAATGCGATCATAATCTTTCTCAATGCCAATTTTAATAAAAAGAGGTTTTATGACAAAACAAAAGCCCATTCCAAGCCTTCTCGAAATTGTAAGAAGATTATCCAAAATATATCGCGTTTCAAAACTCCTGTCTTCTTGGGCCAAAAATCATTGGGTAATATTGACAATATGGAGAGCCAACACCTTAACAAGAATTTTATAAGATACATTCAACACAGTTGATTACTGCTAATTATTTATTTTTCAAGATCACCGCTTTAGGATAGAAATGGATGTTTCCTTGATTAATGAAGATCCAAAGAGAGCGATATTACAAAGCCGTGTTAAACACCCGAAGCATATCAAGACCAACAAAGGAACAAGTTGATTTGTAAAACTCTAATGGGAAGCCATCTTGACCCAGTTACATGTATTTCTTCTAGAGTAAGAGGGGCTTAACAACAAGCATGATCTCTGGGCCTAAGTTATGAAGGCACAACATCAATACATTTGTGTAAGGTGGAGGCACGCTCACGTGAATACTTGTGAGCTTGAAAACGAGATGATAGTGCTTGAAAAAAACATTAGAGATCTCTCGGTAGCTCGGTAAGCCGCTGGTGAAAATCATATATTTTTTTCATCTATTATCGATCATGCTTAGACATGAGGGATTTAAAGACTATTATAGAGGCTTTATCTCCCACCCTAATCAACGAATTCGCGAACGGATCCCACGCACCACGGGTTGAGTGAGATTCAATTAGCTTAAGCTTATGGCGAATAACCACCACCTAAGACTAAAGTTAATAATCAAAAGGATTGACCTCGTGGAGGAGGGTAATCGCTTTGAATTCTTTGTGCATAGTCGAGTTTTCCCATCTTCTAACTGAGTAACCTATTTCTGAAACCGGTGGAGGAATTTAGTGGTTGGTCAATCACTACCTCCCACCACGAAATCTAGATAGAGCAAATGGTAATGAATGACATGGTGCCATATTCTATATATTGGCAATGAGCGGGACCACTCCCCAGGATGAATCAAGAATTACACATTAAGGAAGAATTAAGTAGTAGGTACCTCGAGGGCCCCTACCAAAGTACCTTAAATGTGATAGATGGTTGTCTTATTAAAGCACTTCGACAAAATTTTAATAATGAAGGAGCCATGCATATCAAAATTAAAAATGGAATATTTTGAAAGAAGAGCACAATCAAGGAATTTTAATACTCAATCATATCCTTCTCGAAGATTGGTCTAGATGAACAAGACTTGGTCATTAAATGCCTTCTGTCTGTTAAGTAATGGATCAAAAAGGCCCCAATGACTTTTAAAGTATTAGTCAGTGCGCAGATTCATTGAGACATTGACTTATCGGTGTTGCTCCACATTTGGCATCCTGCGTTCTCCACCATATTAAATTCGCCACAAATCAACCAATAAGCAATCGATAAGTTATCACCTAACCATCTCCATAATAAAGTTCTTTCAGGTCCTTCATTAGGGGCATAAACATTGAGAATACCAAAATAAATATCATTAATAGTCATAATCACCCAAACAACCCTATTAGTGGGGTCTTGACTTGAAGCAACAATTAATGCCAAAAACTTTGACACAATGGAAATACTAGGTCCAACTTTGCCATTAATGTGCTGAGTATAGAAATCCACAAAATCCAAAGCAATACACGTCAATGTAGTCTAAAGAAAAAAACAAGAAATTTTGATTTCTGTAGGCAAATAACATCTAAAGCGATATTTAACTAGCAAGCTAAATGAATAGAGAATTTTTGTGAGGGCTCACATGGGTCCTCAAACATTTCATGACTTGATATTCATGAAAAAAATAGACATATCAAATCCCCCGCCCATTAGTAATTCCATCCTCGAGCCAAGAATGGCGAAGTTGTTGGCAAGAAGAAGCTAGTCTGAATTAGTATGCTCAAATTGAATGGAGTGGAGTTTGGCCCCATTTAATCCCCGTGCGCCATGTGGAACCTCTCGAGGTGGACTACATGAACATCATAGAGGAAGAGAGGTTAAGGCAACATTCATAGTAGTCTCTGGATTGGTCGAACAACTTGGCTTGCGAGGCGGTGGAAGGAATGGAAACCGAAGGGTTAGGTTGCACCACCACGGCTCATCCCTACATGGTGGTGGGGAAGAAAAAGAAGGAGGAGGTGAAACTTCGGTAGAATACTTAACCCTCAAATTTTTCTTGAAACTGACCACCTTCTAGCCATCAATCGGAGGGTCAACCATAGAGTTCGGCTCTGAAGGTTGCGTAGGAGCAAGTTCTGAACGCCAAAAGGGGATATTTCGAATGCGATGGTCCGGGGCCTAACAGGAAAACTTGAATTAGGGAGATTAAAGTAAACAACCTTTTGAGAGATTCACAGGGACCCAATTTGAATATTCAGATGGTCCCATAGATCTTTCACTAGGTCCACTTTGACACACACTCGCTTGTTAGGATGAGCAAAGAAAACATGTTCTCGTTCATGGCATATCACCTTGTCAATGGGCTTGACAATCTATGATAAGAAAGACCAGAGATGCACGGGAAGGCCTGGGAGCTCAATCCAAACATAGATTTTAAGCGAAACTTCACCGCTCGGATCAAGTCTAGGGGCTATCGGGATATCACAAGTAGGGTGCCGCCTAAATACCGGCATGCTTCCTTAAGTAGTAAGGGCCTAGACCTACGAGGGCTTGCAGAAGGTGAACAAATAAAAACCCGTGGTGAGGTTAAATACCCTAGAAACCGGATATCAATAGACTACCAATTGTTTTTCATTCAGTTCTACAAGTAAGTTTCAGCAGGTAGGATGCGACCACAGAAGTAGGCAATAAGACAATGGTTTTGATACCACTTAACCACAGGGTCTAAAACTCATTAGAAATTAAAACATCTGGAGAGGGTTTAGAGTCCACACATCGTCATACACTTTCGGCACAAACTTCCTTACGCACTTGGCAGCCATTTTCACAAAAGTGGTAAAGTGATCAGACCGGGAGTTGGCGATTTATAGCGCAACACCACCTTAGCAGATCACGGGAAAAGGCTGAAAAAACTATGATATGACCAAAGGGAGACTGCAAACAAGGCTAAGGATGTACAATTTCCACAGCAGAAAAGAAGGCAAGAAAAAGCATGAGAAATGAAGAAGCTAGCTAAAATTTAAATAGAATTGGCACTTTTAAATTGATTCTAAGAAAAAGTTAATATTTTTGTAGTGAAACTTATATACCTACCCACCGTAGGATAATTATTAAATAGTCGATTTAGCTTTGCAATTTCTTAAAATTTTATCAATACAAAAGAAATCATTGCCTAAATTGAGGAGATGTTATGAATTAATTGCAGAGATGGGAATGATTGTGTTGTCCTCAAACTGAAATAAACCACCAAATCTTAATATTACTAAAGCCGAATTCATTACTAAGAAAACCTTTTAAAATGTTAAGGTAAAGGAAATGAGGTGGTGAGTGAGAATCAATTATATCTAGCAAAAACGGTTAGTGGCTTGAATTGGTGCAGGTATAGAAAATTAAATACAAATCCCACAAATAATATTTAAAAATATGTAATAAATGAAATCAAATATTCCTCTTTGGACGATGATATTATGAAAAACATTATCCCATCCGAGGAAATCATCCTTAATTTACGGCCAGCCAAAAAAACAATAAGATAGGTGCCTCTATGCATCATATTGTCAATACCTTCGACTCCCCCACTCATAGAGTATTCAACTTTCCTAACTAGAAAACTAAAACATTATGTACGTTCCAAATGATCCATTATCAAATACTATTTTCCTTTGTTGAATTTGTTATAAAACAAAAATTTGATTGTGGCTCCATAATAATATTTGATTTCGTATCCCATTTTTCCAAAATCAATAATTGATGAAGCAATTCAAATGAATAAAATAAGTAATGAAATCGAAGTACACATCTAGTTGAAATTAACTTATGCTACATAGTTTATAGTTTCAATAATGAAATTTATTATCAGATTGAGGGTATTTTTATGGATTTCACAATTTCCCCATAATTTCCAATCTAAGTATGAAACGCTTTTAAACAAAGCAAATTATATGATACCTATTAATACTAACTTGTTGGAAATGATTTTAAAACATACCAATGTAATACAGTTCATGAAATGATCAACCTTATTGAATTTGTCTATCACCTCACCAACATTTCACTACACATTCAATTCATTATCAATTATGATAATAGACAATGGTCCATTCTCTCACAACATTATTTTCATAAAAACACACACTTTTCCCTTCATGTAGAATTCCACCATCATTGGGCCCAAAAAGTTGGCACTTTTAGAACATTGGCTTCTATATCCCTATAAATCTTTGATGGTGAACACCTAACTCCTAAATTTAATCACTTGATCACCATTTTTATAAAAATAGTTATAAGGAAGAAACAATTCCTAACAAAATGTAAGAGAATTTTAATCCTCTTAAAATTTTACCATACCTAATTATAACTATAAATCCTACTCACCTTTTAGTAAATCACTATTGATTAAACTATTAAAATTCAAAATTAAATTATGTATTTTTACCTCTTTGATTCATATCACTACCTTGAAAAACAACCCTTAAGTCCTGAAAGATAAAATTAATCCTAATCTTCAAAATGACGATTGTATGATTAAACTTTTATGCAACAAGTCAGACATTAATAAGATTGGGAGATCGAGTATTCTCTTCGATTAAATAACCCAATAGAAATAGAGACATTAAATATGATTAAAAAAAAAAGGTTTGCATTAGTTGAACACACTCCATTTATATTGACACTACTAAAGTTCTTACCCGTTAAAAACAATATGCAATTAAACACCCCTTTAAGTTGTCAAAATCATGTCCCATAACAATTTTATTAATAGGAATAGTGGATGACATATTATTATCACTTGGAAAAATATCTCTCGAGATTAATTCCTTTGTGCTTTCTCATGATATTCATTTCAATTTGTAATTAAATTTATTAATTTAAAATGTAAAAAAATAATTAATAAATATTAATTATTATTATCTAATGTATTAAATCCAAACTATTGATGATTAGATATTCTTAAATTGAGTCATTAATAATTTTTCAAACTTGCTAACATACATATTTGTATATTTAAAAACTAAGTTTAAATTGATTATAGTACTATGAATTTAATTAATGGTACAAACTTTTTATTAATTTAAAGGATTGTTACATAGCGGGTGATGATTAGACAACTCACAGTCCACAAAATGCCTCGAGATCAGCAAAAGTATGCCACACAGTCAAACACAAAATGCCAAGAAGGTTTTACAAGAGTACGCAAAAAGGGCAATCAACTTTCATCAAATAAAACAAACACCAAAAGATCATTAGGCACATGCCACCATCGCACCAAGAGGAGGGGGCAATCATCATGGGGAGGGATGTAAGCTCCGCTAAGAGGCTCGACAAACATTAAATCCACTTCCAAACCCTATTGTTTGTGAAACCACATATGTAAAGGCACTATAATACCCCACCCATATGGTGGATATCCTTCAAGAGTGTTCATTGTCGATGGTAGTGAGCCCCACCAGGGAGTGCTAGCAACGCCTTTTCCCCCTGGGGTTGGACTCCAATCCAATCTAGAATATGATGGGGCAAAGCAAGCCCGAGGTAAGTCGAGTGGTGGCTATCCAAGCAGCTCCTCCAACATATGCTCACAGTGGTGGCCTCCGGGAGGCGATAGCCGAGGTGGTGGTAGCAATGGATTAGGCGGCACGCGCCTCATAGTCCATAGCACACTTCCCTGGTGATCTAATAAATCCCAAGGTGTACAAATTCTAGAGAAACCATTGCAGCTTGAGCTTAAATCCATGATTGCACAGTGAGACAGAATAATCACCTTGTCATTAGTAGAGAAGCAGATAAGCGTAAGATCAGCTTATTAAAATAAAGAAATTATGAGCTTTCTAGATATGAAATAAAATGCATGCAATGAAAAGATGCCACAAATTACCTATATAATGAGGCCATGGAATAAATTCCAAACAAATACATATGCCGGAGAATAATTCAAGGTGATAGGGTAGAAACAAGGAGTGAATCCAATGCCATATAGTCTACACACACGCAGCAAAACCAAAATAAATGTAAAAAGACTCTAGTCTGGAACATAAGGGGTAGGTCATGGGAGAAATTCCAATATCCTCAAGCCATTCACCTAAAGGTATACCTTAATAAATGAACCACCACAGTAAAATGATTAAATTTTGGTTCAAGGAGAGGGTTCCAAGTAAGAGAAAACACGCAAAGCCGGGTAGAGGGCAGCGACAAGAGTCCCCAACAAGAATTTAACTTATCAATTGTGGGTGATAGTGGAAAAAGAATCATATAAATCATGTGAGTGTTATAATGCAAAAAGGCTATATCATGATTCCAACACCAATCGCACCACCAGGAAGCCGGTGGACAAAGGCCAAGTTTATGAAGCATCACATCTGGAAAATCGAGTGCAAAGAAAGTTTTTTTAGATCGAGTGCCATGTGATGTAATCCTCGTGGTGCACCAGATCTTGTATAGTGTGAATGCCTTTGTGAAAGAGTCGAATGGATTTGATGCCAGGGAGTTTAGCTAATAGAAGCATGCCCTCAGAGAGAATTGGAGACCACCAGATGTTGTGAGCATTAAATGAAAGGCCAGTGTAAAAACCATCACCAATCCACCGTAAAAAAGGCTTAACTGCTCAAGTTCTTTCCAAATGCTTTTAACCACAAAGGTACCCTGAATCTTAATCAAGCAGACATAATAAGAAGAGTATGCAAACAAATACCCTTCAAAATTTATTTGTGAAAAGGGGCACTAGATTAAATACAATGCCATAATAGAATTTTCCAACAGGTGATCTCGAGAAAGACAACGGATGACCCACTTAGCACAAAGAGCCACACTCTTGAGTAAAGATCAATTATTCCCATACCACCTATCTCATGAGGGAGAAAATAAACATCCCGTAAGACGGGGTGAAAGCTAGTTGAACCAGAAATTTTACACCAATAAAATCCTATAGAATTTTTGCGAGCCGATTGAATGATAAATGAGAAAGAAACCAATAGAAGAATAATAAACATGAGTAGCGGAAAGAATTTATTTCCACACCTAAAATTTTCCGCCAAGGATAGCGGTTTAGAGGACAATTTCCTTATTTTCTGCTCTACATTGTTAACCACATAATTACAGAGAATTGTTGAATCATTGTCGAAGGGAAAAGGAATGCCCAAGAAGCAAATTTTCAAACCATAACCAATTCATTTCGGTACACCCAAATCCAATCTAGCATTGGAAAACAACTTTGACAAAACCAAGAGTTTTCTCCATCTAAATGTTAGAACCAAAGGTCTGAACAGAATATATATAAAAATTTAAAAATGGCAGCAACATTTTCTCAGATTTAGCAACCGTAAGGAAGGAATCATCTGCAAAATGCCCATTAATAAAATTTGTGTAGTGGTCGGGTAAGTTATTTCTCTGAATTCGACCTTGGACAGCTTGATGAGAAATTAAGTAACCCATAGCATCTGCTATAAGAAAAAACAAATCTAGAGTGAGAGGGAAACCCTATCTCGATGGAGTAGTAGATTCTAATGGCTTGAGATTGATGGACATTAATAGTGAGTTGAGCGAAGCATTTGAGTATAGAGTAGAAACAACATAACAAAAGAAGGTACCAAACCCTAAAGCCTTGAGCATAGCCAAAATAAAGGGCCATTCGATACGATCATAAGCTTTTTCAAAATCAATTTTAAGAAAAAGAGGCTTCTGACAGGAAATATGAGCCCATTCCATACCTTCCCAAACCACAAGAAGATTATCTAGAATATAACGGCCATTAATAAAGCCATTTTCTCAGTGCCGTATAATCTTTCGCATAATATTAGCAATTCGAAGGGCTAAAGATTTACCAAGAATTTTGTAGGAAACATTCAACAAGCTAATAGGCCGTTGCTGATTTTGGAATGACATTCATGTTTCCTTGATTGATGAAATTCAGTAAATAGCGAGATTGAAGAGCCTCAAGATAAACTCGAGTCTATCGGGGCCAACAAAAGACCAAGTTACTTTATAGAACTCATTTCGGGAAATCCATCCAAACTGGGATATTTATCATTAGCTAAAAAAACAAAGAGGAATGAAGTTATTCTATGGTAAGAGGAGTGTTACAACGAGCCAAGTTCCGAGGTGAGGTTTGTGAAGGCACTACATCAATGCATTTCAGTAAAGTAGAATCTCATTCAAGAGAATCCTCATGAGGGTGAAAAACCAGAGGATAATTCTTCAAAAAAGTAACAAAACTCTCTGGGAGCTTGGGGTTAGCGTAGTATATCTAGTATTAGCTATTTTGTTTTACCCGTCATATTCCATTATTCTATCTCCATTTGATCTCCATTTATAACTCCCTAAACTATTGGGGAATATTGTTATAGCTACATATATAGATATGTGTGTGTGCTTCGTTGAATAATATCAATCGGAGTTCTCTAAATCTTCTCCTAAATCCCGTATAAGAAAGTAGAAGGGACATCTTGCAGCTCAATAGGGTGATGACTCTAATGAAGAGACAGGATGGAGCCAATTGTGGAAATAATCTTGTGCTAGTCTCCCGCACATGCGCAGCCCATGTAGAAAGTATGATTGATAGAATCGGGTGCCGCATAAGCATATGTCGGTGACAAGAAGCTATTTGATACCGTGAAAGAACAACCCACCTGGAGATCCAAAGTGAGAATAATAGATGACAAAGAGTACGTTATGCAGAAGGAGTAGGCTGAGGTCACTATTCCTCTCTAACACAAAAATGTACATTTACAAAGGTATTATATGTTCCTGGATTGACTACCAACCTCTTGTCAGTTAGTCAGCTCCTGAATCATCATCTAAAGGTAGAATTTCTTGTTCAAAATGGCATAAAATCATGCTTGATCTTGAGACAAGGTACAATTATTGCTAGATATTTTCTAAAAGATAAGTTATTTGCTTTAGATATTATTTCATCTTCTACAGTAGCTTTATCTACCTCAACAATAGAATCTACTACCCTCTGGCATTACCAATATGGTCACTTGTCTATTGGATCTTTACACTAGTTGAGTTCAAAAGCAAATGGTACGTGGACTTCCCAAGTTGTCCAGTTCCTTTCCTATTTCCCACGGTGTCTTCAGAAAACAACATAGGGATCCGTATAAAGCAAGCATCTTCCATGCCAAGAAGTGTCTGGAGGTAGTTCATACTGATCTGAATGGACGTTTCTGTTTCCTTTTCAGGATACTAGTACTTCCAATTGTTCGTGGATGACTACTCTCGAAATATGTGGGTGTTTTTCCGAAGAAGAAGAGTGAAGCCCTTCATAATTTCCAAATCTTCTATCAGCGTGTTACAAAGGAGACCGAATATCCTCTTCTTCTACTCCGCCCGTATCAAGGGGGAATTCACATCAAATAAGTTCTTGGAATTCCTAAACCAACAAGGCATTAAGTAGAACCTGAATGCTCCCTACATGCCTCAGTAGAATGGCATTATTGAGCGATGTAATCACACAGTGATGGAAATGGCTCATTGCATGCTATCAATAACAAAGATGGAGGATCGATATTGGGCCAAATCAGTATAGACAATTGTTTATCTTCTCAACAGGGCACCAACAAAGATTCTAAAAGATAAAAAAACATGAAGATGTATGGTGGTGTAAAATGCCATCAATTTCTCTTTTAAGAGTGTCCGTTGCCACAACATACATACATGTCCCAACTCGGAAAGAGAAAGAAGATCGAGCCAAAGACACTCCCGTGCATCCTATTGGGCTATAGCACTACCTCAAAGGCTTACCGTCTCATGGATCCTAAGACAAAGAAAATCTATGAAAGTTAAGATGTGGTTTGTGATGAGTCATCCTTTGACTCAGTAGTGCAGAAAGAAGAACTATCACCAACCACCTCTCACCGACTAGTCTCCGAGTTAGAAGATGAGCAAGAGGAGACTACCCAGAGAAAAGATGAGTTGTAAGGGGAGCTATATGTTGACCTTGGAGAGCTAGAGAATGTTACTACACATCCACCCTCACATCAATAGAAAATTCCTTCATAACAATAGTTGAGTTCGGTGAAATGGGTACAAAAACACCACCAAAGACTCTCATATGCAATCACTTCCAAATATTTCATCAAAAGTCAGAACAAGGAGTAAGACAAGAAATGTGGTAGATTTTGCACTCGTGAGTACAGCGATTACTAGCTCGATCCCGATAATGCTCATGAAGCACTCAGCCAACCTCAGTGGAAAGAAGCCATGGATGTAGAATATGACTCACTCATGCAAAATCGGACATGGGAACTTGTCGATCTTCCTATAGGAAAGAAACCCATAGGCTACAAATGGGTTTTCAAAACAAAATATAAGGCAAATGGATCCATCGAAAAACATAAAGCACGACTTGTAGAAAAGGGATATGCTCATAAAGAGGGCATTGATTATGAAGAAACCTTTGCACCCACTACGAAGATCAAGACCATTAGAGTAGTTTGTGCACTAGCCATATAGAAGGGATGCAAACTTTAGTAGATGGAAGTGAAGAGTGGTTTCCTTAATGGTGATCGAAAGAAGAAGTGTAAATTACCCAACTCGATGGATTTGTTGATGAAAAACATCCTCATAAGGTATGTACTCTCATCAAGTTCATGTATAGACTGAAACAAGCTCCAAGGGCATGGTGCATCAAGATAGATGATCACCTTTAACAACATGGTTTCACTCGTATCCCCTCGTATTCCAATTTGTACATAAAGAAGGTAGGCAATGAAATTGTCATTCTTGTTTTGTATGTTGATGATCTTATGATCACCAATTGTTGAGAAGATCGGGTTGATATTGTGAAGAATGATCTCAAAAGAACCTTTGACATGACTGATTTAGGGCTACTACATAATTTTCTTGGCTTGGAGATATGGAAAAAGAAGCATCATTTTTTTTCTCCTAGATAAAGTATTCAAGACACTCCCGGAAAATTATAGAATGTCCAATGTAAACCTATATCCACTCGCATGGAAAATTTTTTGCAACTTTCACGATTCCAGACTCGCCTCCAAGTAGATGCTACTCTCTACAAGCATTTTTTTGGAGGGCTCATCTACTTGACATATACCAGACCAGACTTATGCTATGTTGTCAGCTATCTTTCTAAGTTCATGTAGGAGCCAAAGAAATGTCACTGGACTGTAGTAAAAGCATGTTTTGAGGTATGTCTGAAATATAGTTTATTATGGTGCGGAATATGATAAGAATGATCGATTCTTCTTATATGGATACGCCGACTCGAGCACCACAGGACTTGTTGATGACATGAAGTAAACTATAGGATATATTTTTCATCTTGGATTTGGACCTATCTCGTGGATAAACAAGAAGTAGAATGTTGTTTCTATTTCATCCACAGAGGCAAAATATCATGTCGTCACGAGGAGTTGTGTGTGAAGTGATATGGTTACGTCACATTTTGGATGACATGGGAATTCTAAAGAGCAGTCACCTAATCTTTATTGTGACAATCAGTGTGTTGAACCTCGTGTATAATCTGGTTATTCATGAACGAACAAAGCACATTGAGATTGATTGTCACTTCATTCGAGAGAACATCTTGAACCACCACATTTAGCTCCATTACTTTCTATGGAAGCCAAGTAGTTGATATTCTCACAAAACCCTTGGAAAAGTGAAATTTGAACTTTTTAAGGGTTACACTTGCAAGAATAATGTAATGAGGGGGGAATGTTAGAGTAGTATAGCTAGAGTTAGCTATTTTGTAATACCCATCATATTCCATTATTTTATCTCTATTTGATCTGCATTTGTAACTCCCATAAAATATTGGGGAATATTGTTATATCCCTCACATATAAATATGTACGTGTTTCTACTTGAATAATATCAATCAAGTTCTTTAAATCTTCTCCTAACTCGATAATCCACTTGTGTGACTCATATGGAACCTTGAACTATTGACGAGCATGCTTGGTTTGGAGGGATTTGAAGAAGCTCTTAAAATATTTATCTCCCACCCTAAGCCAGTGGATCCTTGAGCAGATCTTAGACCTCGAGCAACATATGATTCACTAAGTTTGAGCTTATGCCAAGAGCCGCCTCCCGAGATTGAACACGAAGATCAAAGGGATTGGATTCCAGGAGCTAGGATACCCACCTAAATTATTTATGCAAAGAAGAATCCACCCATCTTCAAATCTGAGAAACCTACTTGCCATAATGATGGAAACATTTGGCGGTGCGTAGGATCACCGCTTCCCAAAGAAGAACTCCAATTGTGGCAAAAGGGGGACATGGTGCCATATTCGAAATTTTCATGCAATGAGCTAGTTAACTCTAAGTCTGAGCGTAGCATTGAGACATTCAAAACAAACTATGTACTTAGGCACCTTGGGAGGAGCCCCTACCAAACAACCTTAAATGTGATCGAATGGTGGTCTAACAAAATCACATCGGACAAAACCTTGATAACGGTGGAGCCATGCGTGTCAAAATTAAAATAGGTCTACTGAGTAAGAAGAGCATGATCAAGACGTTTTAATACGCGATCAGATCCTTCTCAGAGGTTGGTCCAAGTAAACCAAGTGGAATCTTAAATTCCTGCCACCGGTTGAGAATCGGATCGGAGAGGCCCCAACGGCTTTTAAAATAATACCAAGCAACATGTTCTCCAAGGCACCAACACATCGAAGTGCACCACATTTATCATCAGGATGCTCCACCATATTAAAGTCACCACAAACCAACCAATAAGCAAAAGGTAAGTTGTCACCTAACCACCGCCATAATAAAATTCTTTTGGAAGCATCATTAGGAGCATAAACATTGAGAATACCAAAAGACATATCATTAATATACAAAATCACCCACACCGCTCGATTACTTGGGTCGTGGCCCGAGGAATTAATTAATGCCAAAAAAATTGGCACAATGGAAATGCTAGCACCATCACGACCATCAATGTGTTGAGTGTGAAAGTGCACAAAATCAAGGGCAATACACATTAGTGTAGTCTGAAGCAAAAACTATAAATCTTGATTTCCTGTAAGAAAAGAACATCTAAAGTGCTAATTAACTGGAAAGTTAAGCGAAAAGAGAATTTATTTGAGGGCTCTGTTAGACCCCGAACATTCCATGACATAAAATTCATGAAAAATTAGACATGTCAAACTCTCCTTGCCCATCTGGAAAACCATCCTCAGAGCCAAGAATGACAAAATTATTGCAAGAAGAATTTGGTCTAAATTAGAAGGCTCAACTTGAATGGAGCAATGTTTATCCCCATTAACTCCCCACGATCCACGTGCCACTTCATGAGGTGGGATGCAAAAATGTCGCATTAGTAGAGAGGTTGAAGCCACATTCCCTGCATTCTTAACAAGTGTCTTTAACTGTGGCTCTACTTGCAGCTGTGGTTGCAATGGAAACCGAAGGACTAGGTTGCTCCACTAGACGCTCATCCCTGGTTGGTGGCAGTGAAAGAGAAGATAGGGGTAGAACTTCCACAGAAGGCCTCAACCCCAAATTCTTTTTCGAACAAACCACCATCCAACCATCACCCTAAGGGGTAATCACAAATTTCGGCTCCATGGATGGTGTGGGAGTGGGTTTAGAGCGAGCTAAAAGGGGATAATCCCTAATACGATGGTCCTGGGCCTGGCAACGAAAACACGTGTTCGGGAGATTAAAATAAATTACCTTCTTATAAAGTTTCGTGGACCCCACCTAAATATTTAGATGGTCCTACAAATATTTCGCAAGGTCCACTTTAACAAACACAAGCTTGTTAGGTCAAAGGCGTAAGAGAACGTTCTTGCTCATGGCATAACACCCTGCTAATGGGTTTGACTATCTCGTCAGGAAAGAACAAAGATGAATAGGAAGACCAAGGAGCTCAATCCAAATAGGGATTTTGAGCAAAACTTGGCTAGTTAGACTGAAATTCAGAGTCCAAGAGGATAAAACAAGAAGGGTATTGCCTAAATACCAACAAACAACCTTAGTCATAAGGGTCTGGACCTATGAGGGACCACGAAAGGTAAATAAATAAAAACTTTTGGTTATATTTCGGACAATAAAACCCGAATGTCGGAAGACTCTCAATGCTTTTTCATCTAATTCTACAAATACAACTCGATGGGAGACATCGAAAACAATATGCAATTAGGCAAAGTGGTTATGATACCAAGTCACCACAGGATCCAAAAATTCATTAGCAATAACCACACCAGGGGTGGATTCAGAGTCCATACCTCATCATAACTTCCTTGTGCGCTTGGGAGTGATGGTCGCCAATATCAACAGTCATGGAACTGGTGGATGTGGTAGCTATTTATAAGTGTGAACAACGCCAAAGCAGTGAAAAAGGACTGAAACACACTATGATAAGACCGACGGAAGACCATAAGAAGGGATCAAGACATAGTTTACGGAGAAAAATATAGCAAGAAAAAGAATGGAAATCCAAGCAAGCCACGGATTGGATGGTTTACTTTTACCGTAATCGTCGCTATGAATTCATTTCATAACTGTATTGTAATTTATTATTACGCGGAAGACATTACATAGTGGAGTTAGACCTGCTGATTCTGACAAAATTCATAAATCACGCGGATGACATTCCTCATCATAGTTTCATTGAAATCCAACGGCGGATACATCGTCGCAGTCTCGCCGCTAATCTTGACAGTTTCTCTGAATTTGATTATCTCAAAGATCTCCCCGAGATAATTCTGACTGTGCTCAAGGACAATACAGATGTTCACAAGGAGAAACAGACAGGCAACTTTGATTCTTTTGAGCGGAAGGGTGCTGCTGCAAGAGAAGAATGAAGCTGGGAACCCTCAAGCCCAAGGAAGAGATAATTGCAACAGATATGTTGAAAGGAAACCTGGACAACGTAATAACAAGGGTTGCCAAGGAACAAAAATGGTTGGAAGATTCGAGCAGAGCACTACAATGCTACAGCCAAGACTGCCTTTACAGAGCATTGCATGATAAATATCCATACATTGTGCCGATTTTCCGGTCAAGGACTTTGGAGGCGATTAATTCTAAGGAAAAACCCTAGCTTGCCCTTGGCGGTGAAATGGTGCCCTTCTCTTGATTCCTTGTACGCGGATCTTCTACTCTTCTTTGCGAGTACATTGCACATAGGGTTTTTCCCGTGAAGATTATGCAAACGTGACAGATGATCGCCATTACGCGGTTGAGGAAGCAGGTTCTGGTTCCGCTGCGAAAAGCCATGTATTTGCCCAAGGTGTATATGAGCGATATTTGATATGCGAAGGCGTTAACCACACAGGAACCCAAGTTAACGTTGAATCTTTAGCAGTGACTAGATAGTTGCAGCGAGTGTAGGCTTTTCACTCTCCAATTAAATAAACAGAACGTCCCGGAGAACTGTGCTGAACGGAGCTCTCGCTAACAGCCATCTTAAAATCAGAGCCAAACCAATCAAACAGTTGGGCAATTGTTCTCCCCATTTTTATGGGAGATTTAATTTTCTATTCCTGACGGTGATGGAATTGTCTCTTATGAATCTTCCCGACGCTCACTTCCTCCGCAATTATGTTTACATTTTACATGCTCATTATCTATTAAAAAATCTTATATTCTACATACAGGTCAAAGTTTGTTTGGATCCAAAGAAAGAGTTTGTGGTCTGTACTAAGTTGTTTTCTCCTTTGTCGCATGCCAGCTGTCCAAAGGTGTGATGAATTATGTCCCGCAAGAAGTTAAGGATCTGTATTATCTATTGGAAAATGATTTCCACCCATTGGATCTTGCTGAAAAAGCTCAACCTCTTCTGGGAAAGCTCTCTAATCTTAGTGACAAATTATCCTCGGCTTCTCCTGTTCCTCAAGTACAATTGGAACAATATATTCCTTCTTTGGAAAGGATAACCACATTGAGGGTGTTGTGGCTGAGCCTATATGTCATGTATGTTCGCACTGTATTTGGGCAAAATCTAATTGGTGACTTGGGTTTTAGCAGCAACACATCATACCATTGCGCCACATCATTCGCTAATCAAAAATTTGTCAGAAATTGATCAAGTTGACCTTAGCGAACTTACCTGAGGGTTAGGGTTATCGGTTACAACAGGGATGTGGTTTTCTTTTTTCTTTTTGCATGTTCAGTCACTCTGTCACTCACTTCTTACTTTATGCATTTACTTCACTCGTTCATCATATGTGTAGCATTAATCTTGTTATTGTGTCATGGAGGATATCTTTTTAAAAATCAAACCAATTTTTTTATAGTTACTTTTGCAGATGTATTATTAACTTCTATTGTTGGCACTCACATGTTTCAGGTATCTCAAGTGTATCAAACTATGAAAATTGGAGTCATAACAAGGATGATACCCTTTTTTGACTTCACTATTGTTGAAAAGCTTAGCGTGGATGTTGTTAAGTACAATTTTGTGCAGATGAAGATTGACCATTTAAAGGGTATTGTACAGTTTGGCAGTGAGGAAGAAAAATGCAATGTTGGTTTCTATATACCTTGTTTATTTGAAGATATTACTTCAATGATTTGGATATTTTAATATTGAACATTAATGTAAGCTACTCCATGGATTGTTTGTGCAGGACCTTGAGTCAAACAAAATTCGAAATCATTTGACTATTCTTGCAAAGTGTTTAAACAAGGTTAGAAGTCTCATACAACCCCAAACCATTGAGAAAGCAACAAAACTGACTCTGCCTGTACCCGTCTTACTTGAGACAATAGAGAGAGCACAAGAAGCTTCTTTCTCGCAAATTTTTGATTGAGAGGCGCAAGGAGGAGAAAGAGCGCCAAATGCTTGAAATGGTATTTTACATTAATATGCAGCATATAATATCAGTGTTTGTGTCTATTTTTTTGATGTTTCTAATTTACTTACTACCATTGGGCTTTATCAAGGAACATTAAGAGGAGTCCAAGAGATTGAAGCAACAAAGACTAAAAGAAGAAAAGCTTGCTACTTTTTCCATGGTCATCAACGTTATTTTGGGTTTCTTCAAGACTTATACGCGAGGTTGTCTGTGCCGTCGACTTGCAAAAAAAGCGGACCAATGACCTTGAAAATATAAGTGTTACATCTTACCGATTCAGGTGCACACGCAAGTCCTAAATATATGCCCTAAGCTTGTATTTTTATTGACTACTGTCGAAATCCGTCAAAAATGAAATGTGCTCGCTGAATGAGGCCTTATGATTCGGGCATTGTTCAACATGTGGATGGTAGAGATTGAAGTTTGAGGGCATGTGTTAGTAGAATGTACTTCCCTATTAGGAAACCCATGGTCTAGACTACACATAGATGGTAAATAAATAGACTACTACTAGACTCAACAATTTTAGGGATGCTTCATTGTTTTGTGTACTAGAAGCGCTCATACCGAGACCTTGCGCCACTAGGAAAGCACCTATGACTATGCATTTTTGCATAAACAATCGTAGAGAGTACATCCATGTCACCACATATGGAGAGACTTCATACATAGTTTTGTGATGTCGTGGATATTTTTGTCCATGTTGTGGATTTGGTGTAAGAAAATTAAATTCAAAGATAACCGATATTATTAGGGTCCTATAATTTGACCTGTGGAAAATGTGCAATACATGCATTTCAGTTGGGTCTCAAACATGGAACCTTTTCAAATTTCCCCCTTTTTTAGTTTTTCCTCTTTAAACACATATTGCATGGGCATGAATAATACTTGTCAAATACGAGACAATATATTGCAACACATTGTCCTACCCTCCACAAAACCTCTTCTTGATAACCCCTCATCCTTTCCCTCTATTTCGCTTCCTCATTTTTTTATTCTTGATTCCATCCCCTTCGGCATTTCCATCCTACACTTCAAGTACAATTGTTAGATATGTAAAATGTTTGAAATTATAATAAAAAACTTTCTACGCTTTAAATACAAATATATTAGTTCTCTTGCAACATTACGAGGATTATTTTTTTTTCTAAATTTACATACAGTTCTCAAATATCAACAATAGACCAAGGGCCCTTCAATATTTGTTCAATTTTTACTTCCACTTAGTAGCAATTATGTTAGATACTCCTAATTTATAATTTTCCATTTTGGCAACTATTTAATTTTATGCTAATTTGTATTATCCTTTGTACTTCTACTTCTCAAAAATTGTATTTGGTACTCATCTATCTTGTTCTCCTTTAACAAAAAAATCATTTAAAAATTTAAAATAAAATAAAATTACATTTTCATTTAATAAAATATAATAAATAAACAAAAGAATTATAAATGTGTCTATTGCTTTCCGCCATCTACTACCTTATTTGCATTTGTGCCCTTTGTGACTACTGCGCCATAGCTACATTTCTTCATTGTACTTCTTAACTTTTGTAATGATTATCAAAGCCTTTACTTTGATTATTAAAGCATAAACTTAAAAGTCTCATAACTCATATTGAATGATTCGCGATGTGGAATTTATTCCCTTTAACATAGTTGTATGTGTGGAGGTTACATATTTGAAAGATAGTTAAATTAAGATAGGGTTTAAATTTTATGTTATTTATTTATTCAAGCGGAGTAATATAAGTTAGAGGTTACGGGTTTGGTGTTTGCAAATTTGTTTCAATTCAAATAAATTTTAAAACTTAAATTTATTAATATTGAATCATACCAAAAAAATAGTGAGGAGATTATATGTTAGAATAAAGTAATTCCATATTGCATTAATTGTTTTGGAAATAGTTAAATGGTTTGAAAGATAGTTAAATTAAAATAGTATTTAAATTTTATTTTTTTATTTTTTTAAGAAGAGTAATAGAAGTTAGAAGTTAAATAGTTCTCAAACTATTTGCAAACTCATAAACAAGTAAAATTGGAGGAATACCCAATTTATGAATAAAAGTGTACTATTTGTTGTTGTAGCCATATATTTGCAAACAAATAAACTACATTTTTTCCCAATACCGCCCCTATCGATACAATGCATGTCCTACATTTTTTCCCAATACTACCTCTATCCATACTTTCTATTTTAAATCAAGGAATCAAACAGAAACATCACCATGATGTATCGATAAATTATTTATACTGTTGCCCATGGCAGGAGGGTAGAGGGAAATAATCGTTACATATCTTAAGAACATCTTGGGTTTTCGATGGAATTATTTAGACTAAAAAGGCTAGTTAATCCCAACACGGGAATTCTATGTTCAGCTCATGCTTGTTAGTCCTGTTGTAATTGTACCCATGCCATTTTGATGCATTTTTGCAACCCTGATCGTAATATCACGGACATGTGCGAATCACATACATGCCATCACATATTTGTCGCATATGTAACTCTTTCTAATTGAGAATTTAATTCTTTGTAATTGATTATTTTAAAGATTTTGAATTGAAAGGTTTTGCCGTACATGGATAAAAGCATTGAATACAAGGTAAGCGTATTATAAAATCAGTGAACAAATCATACTCACGTCCATAGATGACAAATATACAAATAAAGCATAGTTTCATGAATTAACAATAAAATTTATTCAAAAGTGAAATATAACAAGGAATATATAAATATTATGTAATAGTAGCCACAACCAACATAGGAAATGATTGTGGAGGATTGTCATATTCGTCTCTCAACCTCTCCATATTTTATCAAATAGGTTACTCATCTAGCAAGTTGTATCGATCATTATTTTCTTTTTCTTGTTCTTTATCTTCAACATTTTGATTATCAAACATTTAGTGAGTGAAATTCACTTGAAGAGGTGCCCCCAACCATCGAGTCCTGCTAGCATGGTCTCTACAACTACTTCCACCACCTTAGAACCACAAACTAGAGAAGGATATTGTTTCCATAGGGAGACACTCAAGTGTATTTTATAAGAATGATATCTTTTGTAATAGCCTCAACCAAGACCTCAATGAGGACAATGGTCGCAAAGTGAGTATGAAAGAGCTCAAACAATATTAGTACAACCTGGTGTACATTACCACAATTGTTAAGAAACTATTGTAAATGCACTACCTCTATGTGTACTTTATATACTTGCATTTGAATATAGAGAGTGACATTAGAAAACACATTAACTCATTTAGTAATAGAGTAAAATAAATTCAAAAGATTTTTATTAAAATTGATGTCATTTATATCATTCAAAAGTTGATAAAATTTTATCTAAGTTCAAAATATGAGCCAAGTTTTGTGTATTTTACTAAAAGAACGATCAAGTTTCCCAAGAGAACCATTTTCCATGTGAATATTTCCTTTAGGAGAGGCTCAAAACAGAATGGATCCAATTTCAAATGCACAGAGATCACTTACAACACAATAAAATGTGTTTAATAGGATTTGGTTGGTGACAACAATACTAAACTAGGTAATCCATCCATTGGTGCACCAACCACGAGTAATTTAGAAGACCACGATGAAGAGTGCAGCAGAGTAAGTGGGGTATGATAGGTTCAACAATGCCCACCAATTTTATGGAAAACCTCCATTTCGACACTTGTTTACTTGAGATTGACTTTTAAATGAGTATTGTGAGGGTCGATAAATGTTTTTATGAGGATACAATTTGACATCTTAACAAGGGTTTTACAAGTTAAAAGGTGTATTACAAGACCATTTGTTGTCATGAGACTGAAAATGTGAACATTTTTGTTTTTTTTTTAATTTTGACCAAGTATTTTGCTCCTCTTAGTTGCTTTTCCTTATGTTTGTCATGTCCGAGGAAGAAAGATTCAATAGTTAGTGAATTTTGGGGTTTTTTCAGCTTAGTCGCATGAATGAATCGTTTGAGGAACATGAGGAACTATTCCCTTTTTCCTCTTGTTCCTCGATTTTCCTATATTTTTTCCTTTGTTTAGTCTATTCGGTTAAGTCAAGCGTTTCAAGAACTTCATGTACCATAAGAATGTTTCTCTCCGAGACATTGATTCCCCACAACCTCAACTTATCCGCTACAAATGAGAATCAAAATTGTGTGAAAATTATTTCGTTTGTTCTCCTTAGCCTCGACATATTCGCTTTATAAGAGAATAGGGGCAAAGTTTGTATTTAGATAGCTTATGTTGGGCCATCATTTGCTGCGACTTAGTGTTCTAATGGAAAAGTGGAATTTTCAACCCCAAGGATTATATAAAATCCCTCCCATTCAAATCTATTTTCACATTAATGATAAAAATTCTCCTCTGTTGTCGTATTGTGTTTTATTCCTTCTCCCACGTGCAAATGTGACTTTTTCTCATAAATTTCTCATGCCTCCACTAAGTTTAAAAACTTAAGTTGAGTTGAGACCGTTGAGTAGTATCCTTCATCTACAAATAAGAGGTGACTAATTTTGCCCATGTTTCATCCACTTTGGCATCTATTTGAGTTTTGAGCTATTTCCTTGCATCCTCTTCAAAACCCCCTGCAAAACCGTTGTTTTTCACTTAATCATCCCCATCTTGTCACAAAGAAATTTCAATGTGGTAGATATGAGCATATGTCATCCTTTCAAACCTATGTCCCTGAGATAGGAGATAATGTGTGAAACATATAAATTTAGAATATTTTTGGGATATAGTAAAATACTTTATCCCAACACCATTGGACCGAATTATTTAAAATAGTTGGTTAGCTCATCAACAAGATTTTACTATATCGGTCAAGTAAACATATACTGAGTCCTAGTTTGTGCCTCTAGCTTTCACCCTAAAACTAAAGAACTAAAGGATCCTTAAGGGAAAGTAATTTCCGAGTTAGATTCTCATGACATCAACGTGGAACTAGGTATTCCAAAATTTGAAGGTTCTAAATTCCTAAACATGATTGATTCCCAAAGAGAATAAGATCTCACTCTTGTCAAATATCATACAATGATTTCCAAATCTTGGCTAAGGGTTAAAACAAAAGGACCATATAAATTTCATAAGATTCTCTACATGATTGATTTTTGGAAGAGTTGTCAGATATGATAACATTCCTAGTGAGAGTAATGGGTTTTTCATCTACTCGGGAGTTTGAGAATTGGATGAGTATCTATATCAACTTAATTTGTGAATGATTACAACCATTGAAATATAGAGATATCATCTATGAGAACTTAACTTAACAACTCACTCAGTTCACCAAACCAAATTTTTTTATATGACCTCCTACCTAATGTATACTATAGGCTAAAGAATGTGGAATGGCTTATCAAGCCAAGAGAAAATGCAAATTTTAGCCATTTATGACTTCTATATAGAACTCACTTACGAAAATAGAAAAATCCATCATAGGAGGGTCAATGATGCCTTCATATGTTTTTGGTGAGGTTTCTAGAAGGGAGTGTGACAATAATGGTATCACAAAAGGAAAGACAATTGATTTTCTATCTATGGCATTTTGTTCATATAGCTCAAGAAGTTTTCCTTTATCCAAACAATTGGGTTCGAAGGAGTAAAGGTTATAAAATACCTATATATTACAATGATAAGATCATTCTTATTGAGATTTGCAGGTAGTTGGGTATTCTTAGAAAACCTGTAGAGATAAAATGATCTCTCATATAAAATTGAACATAAATTTGGGGAATTATACATGCGGGATGATTTAGATGCACAAAATGTTGAAAGAATAATTTATCCATTCAACCTACATCCTTATGTAAAGGATTTATTTTGATATAAATAACTTCATTTTTAAGAATCTCTAGCTAGCATACCATCACTTTCCAACATTCAAAGACTACTAGGAGGACTACATTGATGACTGGGTAAGTGCAGCAAGTTGGTGGACAAAAAGGGGTCATAAGTGGACGTCATATTGCAAAAAATAGTGAAATCTCAACTTGTAGGGATTATTAGCAATACACACACTCAAAATTAGAAACAATTATATAAATATGAATCGTAGCATCAGAATCTAGTTTCTAAACTACTAATTTTTTTAAACAACAGATAAGTTTACCTATATTAAACACTTAAAATTACATGACTTGGTTTTTTTTTTTTTCAAAAAACCTATAAGATGTAGTCCATATGCCCGCGATTTGGATAACCAAATCTTGTTTTTTTTTCATTTGGTGAAAAGTTAGATGTAGTTGTTTATCTTGGGATGGATTTTATTTTGTATTTTTTCAAGCAATATTTTTTTAATAATTTTTCCGTGAAAGTGGTCTGAAAAGATTTAGAAAACGAAGCACCTTCTGTTTTCCCACCATAACTATATCAAAAAATATCGAAATCAAATATATATATTTTTAATGTGTATAAAATTTCTCCACACTTGGGATGGTATAAGTTTTATCACATTTTGATAAGTGAAACAAAATTTGCAGTCTTAAATGTAGACATGAACATTTGCGGGAAAAAATGTCTTAAAGACCTATTGTTTGTAAAAAATTATAAAATGATATTTATCTTATTCTATTCACTTTAAAATCAATATTTCTACAAATCTAACAGTCTCCCCTATGCGATGGCACCATTTTTGTGAAATGTTTTTAGTTTTTCAGCATGGTTCAAGTCTGTGGAAGAGAAAATTTGAAGTTTTTTGACCTTTACACTTCATAATGACCTTCCATAACTTTGGTTGGAAAAAACAAAGATTTACCAAGCCTTAGGGTCAGATTTTATGATATAGATAGAACTATGATCACGGTTTATAAACCACGATAGTGGGTTTTATAACAAGAACCCCGATCGCACTTTATAAACCACAAGCATAGTTTGTAAAGCGCGATCACGGTTCATAAATCATATTTACACACATCCAAAAGTTCTAATTACCATGCGATTTTTACTATTTGACTTTACCATACTAATTACTATGAAATTTTGTCATTTACTACACGTTTTTCTTATCACCGGAAGCAAAACATTGTGGGAGACAATAAACGAAGTCAAAAAAGGAAGTCATTAAGTAAAAAAACACCAAATGAATTAGAGGAAAACAGATTTCAAAATGCTGAGCGAATGTAAAATATTCGTGAATCAAGAAGAGGTTCATTTTCACCCCTACTATTGTAAGCAATGAGGAACCAGGTAATGTTTCTATTGTCAATGTTGAAGTTAAATTAAATACTCGTGATGAAGATGTTTTTACTTGTCAATGTTGAAGAACAATTAAATATTCATGATGTAGCACATGTTGAAATTGAAGGAGACAATGAAAATGTGAATAAGGAAATTCGAGTTGAAAGCGTAGACAAGAAAAATTTAACAAAAACACTTCCTAGGATTTTCCATAGAAACCTAATTATTTTATTAAAATTGATGAAAACATTTTGAAACCAATGTCACAAACTTTACAACGGAAAATTAGAAGAAAAGCCACTAGAATTTGGGATAATCATTTTGAAATTTTAAATGATTCCCAAAGATGTCGATTGTTAGTTAGTTTGATGAAATTGATTTACATGATACCTACATTAAACACCTTAGGATTGACAAAATCTAATATACGTGCTCAAACCTCTACAATTGTTGGAAACCTTCATGATGCATATCACATTGTTGGTGTCAAGAGATGCACTAGGGATATTAATATTGTGCATCGTGTACTTGCTACTAGTGTTGTAAGTGAATCAATAAAAAAATAACGTTTGATTATGTAAAAAAGTTGAATGTTGCAAGTTAATCAAAAACTTTAATGAAAGCAATTGAAAGACATATTATCCTTCAATCACTCAATAACCCCGATTTTTGGGCATTTTCGCTAGAGCACTATGTAAGGAAAAAGATAATTCGATACTATAATAGAAGTTGTTATTCAATTTTGGCATAATAATACTAGAGTTTCACCTAATACAAGAGATCTTGTAAAACGGAGAGTTGGTTCTACTAATCATGAACCACATCTAAAGCATTTCTTTGATATGACTCAAACTCAATTTTTCATAAGTTTGAATAAGAGCATCTAGAAATTAAAATTAATCAACATTTTTTGAAATGTTGAAACCATTCTATATGAAAATCAACCACACTCGTACCACTTGTTGTTGTAGGCAATATGTTAAATTTCAATGCATTATGCTAAATTTTTACGTATTTGTTCTAATTTTCATTCTAAAACTATGTTATCGAATGTGGTGTTCAAGTTCCACTAATATCTTCCAGGATTTCATTCCTACGATATTTTGTGAAAAAGAATTTAGAAAATTTTTTATAGTCGGGATTGTTTAGATGGAAGTTGTGGTACATGCGGCGGATTACCTAAATTTGAAAGTTACATCCATGAGAAAATTAAAGTTGCAATAGGACATAATTTAGTTGAGTTTGATAAATATAAATCATTTGCATACTAGTTTAAAGATGGAAAAGAGTTTAAACGGTGTGAGCTAGTTATAAAACATATGCATGTTTTTCAATCTATGAGAAAATTTAAGGATGCAATTATTTATGAGTATGTTAGGCATACACACAGAGCTCGATGGTTGGATGAACAGTTCAAGATATGCAATGAAACATTTATTATTGGTACTATTGTTTGGTGGTGATTTTGCAGAAAATTACATATTGCGAGCCACAAATGGAGGTTCAATCGCAATATTACAACTCATTACAAGTTATCATTTTTGTGCATATAACATTTATACATTCTTGAAAGTACAGAGAATGATCAAATTTTTTTAAGAGAGTACCACTTTTATATCAGTGATGATCGTACTCATTCTACTGAATTTTTGCAAGGGTGTTTCTAGTTATTTTATGGAAACTTGTCTGATAGGGACATCCACTTCAAACAACATTATATATGGTCAGATAATTACACGTCTCAATTTAAGAATGCATGAATTTTTATTGGATGAGCGGGATGCATGTCAAGATGGGTGTGCGACATATTTCGAGTTTCACTAAGGCTAGACATGGAAAAAGGAGAGCATGACGGTGCGAGAGGCATGTGTGAAAAGAGCTCTTACAAGAGAAGAGTTGAAATACAGAGATGGTGCTAAATTGAAGATGCAAAGATCATAGTGGAATGGTGTATTGAAAACATGGCCCAAGATTCTCAAGAAAATTCCACAATTCACGAGATATTTTTGGTTGATAGAGGAACAACAAATTGCTAACTATGAGGATTGTATGACACTCACCGGGTATAGTGATATGTACTCATTTTGTAGCTCGCACGCTACTTCGTGGGCCACATGAACAAGAAAGTTGACATATTTTTGTGCATCTTGTATCAAATTTGTCACTGTTGAGTGTGATGAACAAGAATGGGTGGATGGATTGATTTTTAGTCCTCTAACTCCACTTCCTAGTTATCAACCTCCACAAGCATTACGGCTTGTTTCTATAGATGAATTTGCAACATCCAAAGACTTTGTGAAATTTTGATTTTGGTGCGATAAGGTATTTATGGTTATTTACAATTTTTGTATTGAGTTGTGTCCATTGAAATTTTAATATGTACAATTTAAATTTGAGTTAAAACCTTTTTTTTTTGCAGGACATGTGTTTACAGTTATTGCGATAGAAGATAATGAAGAAGGAATGACTATTTCTTATATCGTTGCATCGAGGAAAGAAATAATTTGACTCCTCCTGTTATAGATGGCAAAGATATTAAGTACCCTAGAGGGTAGTGGTAGTTCTTTGGAACTTGGCTTGACGGTAACCAATAAAAAAATCATCTATTTGGGTGTTTGAAGACTTTGAGACACATAGGAAAATACTCCTATATTTGCATCTAGTTATAGCGAAAAATATTCAGCTGTATAGATATCGAGGAAGGCCTAATAACAAGATTCTTTGGAAGGTTCGAGAGTCATATCATGAAGCAATCATGTCCACTATTTAGAGTAGATCCGATCCTAATGGTTCATTGGAATGAATTTACAATGCTCATGTCTGGTATATATAATTTATTTGGTATATATAAATTTATTAGTTAGATAAATTTAAGTTCATATATTTTATTAAATTTGTGTATTTTATATATATCTAGTATGGTTTTGATTTTAAACTTAAATTTCTTTGACTAACACTGTATGCCCTAAGAAAAACAACCCACTTGAGACCCAAGAACAACCTAGGATTAGTTAGGAAAATTATGGAATAATTTTTTTGTTTAAAAGAGTCTACAACCAGGTTACAAGACAATAGTTGTCACAGGAAAGTTTCAAAGCCAAATACTATTAATATCTTATAGTTTTATTAATACGACAATTATAAAAGATCGCAAGGTCCAAACTTAGGGTTAGATTAATCAATTAGGTTAAGAGGGTAATTTCTCACTATACAACTCTCTAACAGGATTAAAATATTCAACTTGATTTTTCTCAAAATTAATGCACTAAAAACTTCCCAAAAACATTCCCATTAGATAGTAAATTTCCTCACCTTTTGGGTGATATAAATAAGTCCTCCTAACTCCTCATATTTCTCAAGTTATGGGCGGTGGACCTTGGGAGGAAAATTTTCCCAAGAGCGGGTTTCGGGCCTGGGAAGAAAATTTTCCCCAAGGGTGTTTGGTTCGGTGGAGCTAGCGAGGAGAGTTGGATTGTTGTGTACATGGGGCAAAAAGTACACTTTACCCCGGTGCGCCCGCGAGTCCGTGGTAGGACTCCGCGCCCGAGAACAATATTATACCTTGGGCCGCAAGGGACACATGGAACGTTCTAAGCCAACGCGAGGAAGCGGGTTAGCGGGGACAAATAGGAATTTTTCCTTAAGGTTAAAGAGGTGCATGGGATTAAAAAAACCCTGCGCCTCCGCTAGTGCCTCATGGTGCCACGTGTCATAACGTTCATTGGATGCGGATCGGCGGGTCGGTGAGGAGATTTGGGAAAAGTTGAATTTTGAAGTGTAAATCTTCGGGACACTCCACACCTCTACCGACGCATCATGGAGACATGTGTCATCCATCCATTAGATGCGAGATCACTAGGCCGGTGGGAGAATGTAGGAAATTTTTCCCAAAAAAATTTCTAAGTGCTAAGCTAAAAAGGGGATCCGCTCCTCTGCCAATGCCTTGTGACGCCATGTGGCAACACCTGATTGGTTTACGGGGTGGAAGAGGAAACTTAGAAAATTTTCCCAAATTATTTTAAAGGTTAAGTTGTCTTTTTCGAGCTGCATGTGACGCAAAAACAACCAAAATGGCAAAAAGGCGGCTAAGGGGGTCCATGGGAAATTTTTTTCCAAAATTTCTTTTTGAACTTAGGTGATTTTTTGACAAAAAGAAAGGCTTGTGGGTCAAGTGGAGTGGGAGGGAAATTTTTCCTTTGGCGTTTTTGACCAAAAAGCGCTAAGGGAAAATTCGGGCCCGCTCAATGGACTGCAAGGATTTTTTTTGTAAATTTTTTTTTTTTATAGTTAGAATTATTTTTGACGCCAAATGAAGAAAAACTTCATAAGGCCATAAATTTTGATTGGGATATTTTTTTGGGAAAACGAGGAATTTTGGAAATCTCTCAACATCCTATTTGCACAAGAATCATTAAATTTTCATTTTGTTAATGTTTAAGGGGTCAATTTCATGAAAATGATCTGTAGGATTTTAAAAGGCAAGCTGGTAAATTTTAACTTATGAAATTTTAATCAATTGATCTTCTTCCTCTCTCAACATGTCAATTAGACATGGAGAATTGTTCTTAGATGGATTTAGGATGGATTTGGAAGGTCTGAGTTTATTTGATTGACTCCCAATTTAAAAAAACAACTTTTGATAAAGAAACGATAGCAAAATGGTTTGAGCCCGATTTTGCTAACTTTTCTAAGAAATTCCTTAAGTGTTTTTGTCCCATTGAATTCATTTAGGGCATACTACTTCAATTTAATCATTTAATTTTTATTTCTTGTTGAGTTCGAACTATGCATTTTGGATAAACTATTTGCCGAGTTTGAAAAATACAAAACATAGATCAAATTTTAAAGGATTTATTTGCCATTTTCATCTTCCAAGTATTATAGTTCATTCCAATTATAATCTAATACATTTAGTCGATTCAAATCAAACTATTCAAAACCAAAATGCAATTTTGATTTCCAATTTTACACATTTCAAAAGACAGAGTTCTATATTTTCCTCACATGCATTTCTTCCTTTCAAATAGAGATTTCAAATACATTTCAAACTCATATTTTAAACAATAGTAGTTCCAATTGTGGAAAATAATGCAACTTTTATTCAAAAGACAAGATTTCCTTCTTTTACAACTTCTCTTTTTTGTTGATTTTCACAATACAATATACAAAATACATCTCTTTCTTTCAAGATAGAAAACAAAGTATATCTCTCCTTTACATTTCAAAATTACAAATTTCATATTCAATACAACATATTTCCATTACAAAACATATACAAGTTCATCCACTTCAAGTGGGAAAGGTTACAATAAGATTTCATTTTAACAAGGGACTGTCAAACATTTTTTTTTCTTCTTCTCCAAAACAACAACATGTAGATTTATCATTCTTCCAATTTTGATCACAACAAGAGTAGGGGAAAGACAACACTCTCCACCCAACCAAGACATCCAATGAAAAGGAGAATCCATCCTTCTTCATTCGCCCCGAGCCCCAACCATAATGTAATAGAAGATGTGATTCAACTCATGGCAATAAGGGATTCCACAACACACAAGCAACATTTTCACATTTAAAAAACAGTCAAAATAGAATGTAGTTTACAACTACATTAAAGCATGAACAAACAACACTAAGGCTTCATCAAGCAAGCCAAAGGAGAAAGAAACTATGGGGGATGCTACTTATGCCTCCCAAAGGGAAATGGGTATCACCACCTGATTTCAAACCACCAAAATATAGTATATTAAAGCCCTGACATGCCCTTATGCCTCCCCCAAGTACCCCTTATTCCTCACATTTCCTTATGCCTCCCCAACCTCTTATGGCACCCCATAATGAGTAAATAAATGCAAGCTATTTCTTTGTAAGGTGGAACTCAAATCCAACTCCCTCCACACTTATACCTCCCAAAACACTTATGCCTCCCGGAAAATAAACCTAGTCATCTTCTCCTACACTATTCCTAGGCCATCTACCAACATCCCATAAACATGCCAAAACATTCACAACAATAACAATTTCATAAAAAAAAAGCATTTCAAGAGCCAAGCTCCTACCTCTCCATGATGGAGTTGTTTCAAGTTCCAAAAAACAGTAAGCTTTATCCCAATGCAAGCAATCCAAATTAACCAACAAAAGCATGCAAAAATCTTCCAAAACTTCTCCAAAGCAAGAGCTCAAAACAACAAAAGAATTCACCCCAAAAGGAGTTTCCAAAAGTGAAGCCAACCCAAAACAAGGCAAGAAATTCAAATTTTATAGAAGAGGGAAGAGAAGAGGATGAGGTGGATCCATGTAGGATGCCACATCACACATCCTCAACCCCAACCCAAAAGTCAACTTCATTCTCCAATGCATAATAAATAGGTGGGTGAATAATATGATAGTTTACTTACATACTCAAATCCAACCCACACCCCAAAGGAATGAAATTAAACCATGTAAGAAAAGTGCAATTAAAACTTACAATTTGTCTTCTATAAAAACATTATAAAGGTCTAATTCAACTCTCCAACCATAGGTATGCTTGGTAAATAAATTTAAGAGGTATGAGACAAGTTTAACTTGTCCCACAAGCCTCCAAAATCAGCCTCCAAGGACAAATTCGAATTTCCAAGAAGGTGGAGTGTTTCATACTCTAAAATCAACTTACACATCTCTTACAACACTTAAACCAAGACCAACAACTCTATTAATTACATTCTCATGACATCTTTTAATTAATTAAATTAACAACATGATTACTCACAAAATTAACACCACATTAAATAAATAATGAAAGGGGTAAGTGCACCACATAAAACACATGCAAACATTAAACAAAAGGGACCAAATAAAAGAAAAACATAAAATCCCTTGGTCACATTTAAAGGTGATCCCCCTCCATGGGAATCCCTAACAAAACAACACACACAAACAATACAAGTTGCCATGGTGACCTTGTTGAATTCATCTAGAATTCCAATGTGGTTGGTCTTCAATCCCCCGATGTTTGTTGTGATATTTTAACCTGGCAAACACAAATAACTCATTCGGCCTCATGGCCATATCAAAACATCTAAAATAATATAAATAAAATTCTAAAATCATCTAGATATATGAATCACAACAACATCCAAGCAACCAACAAGATCATTTGTAATTTTACTCAACAACTATATCATCATCAAATAATTTATATTTCTATGTCTACTCACAATATCCAAATATCACATGTCCGAACAACATCCATAATATAACCATGTCAAATAGCATATCATCATCAATATATAGAAATGTCTCTAATAATCATCATCCATCATAACTGAATCAAGGTCAACAATAACCCATGATCTAACATCTAACATCATACTATAATAAAGTCCATAATAATGTCCATAATATAATCAGCATCAATGATCAAGATCAAGAGGTGTCAAAGGGAAGTGGGCACTACATCCCCTCCCCTTAGACTCAAATTCCTCCCTGGACATCACTTTGGAAAAAATGTGGAAATTGAACTTATAATAATGTAGCATCCTCCCATGTAGCCACAGTCTCATCATATTTGTCCCACTGCACGCGGACATGATCAATCTCTTTTCCTTGAAGGCCTAGGGTCCTACGATCTATAATACGAACATGCTTCACCATCACTTGTCCCCGATCCTACACTCCAATGATGTCCAATCTAGCACATGAGAAGGATCTGCAACATATCTCCTAAGAACTGAAACATGAAACACATCATGTGCACAAGACAAGCTAGGTGGCAATGCTAGATGGTAGGCCAAAGGGCCGATATGCTCTAAGATCTCAAAAGGACCAATGAATCTAGGAGCTAACTTAGAACCTTTTCCATAACGGATAGGACTCTTATGTGGTCTGACACAAAGGAACACCTTCATGCCCACATCAAAACTATGGTTGGTCCTATGGTGATCTACATACTTCTTCTTCTACTTGTCATGTGCCTCCTGTAATCTCCGTTTGATCAAAACCCTATCCTCTAACCTGTCCCAACTAAGAGGTGTCTGCACTCTCTACCACAAATCCGAAAAGGAGCCATGCCTATAGAAATTTGAAAACTATTATTGTAGGAAAACTCCTCTAAGTACAAGTACTCCTCCCATTTAGACTGTTGATCCATCACATACAACCTAAGCATGTCCTCTAAAATCTTATTCACCCACTCAATTTGTCCATCTATCTCAAGGTGATATGTTGTGTTGAAGTTGATCCTCGTCCCGAGGGCATACTACATGGTGGTCCAAAAATGAGAAGTATACAAAGGATCGCGGTCACAAATAATCTTCCGTGGGATCCCATGTAACCTAAAAATATCATCCAAATATACTCATTCCATTTGCACTAGCTATATAAGTGGTCTTTCACCATAGAAAATTGAGCCACTTTTGTCAATTTATCAACCGTGACCATGATGGCGTCGTGGTGATATCTTGACATCAGTAGCCCAACAATGAAGTCCATGGAAATGGTGTCCCATTTCCACTCGTATAAGCATGAGGAAAGAGAAGGCTAGGTGGATGTTGATGCTCGGCCTTCACTTTCTGGAACTCTAAACAGCATGACACAAACTGAGCCATGTCTTTATGAAATCCTCTCCAGTGATAAAACTATCTCAAAGTAGCATGCATCTTCTTCACCCTAGGATGGGTTGAATAGGGTGCACAATGTGCCTCTGTCAATATGTCCTAAATGCGTGAGAAGGCCATATGCCTCTAGTGAGAAACCATCAAACTTCCCTTGGGGTCCCAGACTCGATCTCTCGCTCGAATCAGTAATGTAGAAGCTGTCAAGAGGAAGTGCTTTGAAGAAACTGCTCCAGTAAATTTGTGCCCACTGAAGTGGCCATAATCACATGTCTCTATCTGCTGAGAGTGTCTACCACCACATTCTCCTTTCCTTTCACATGCTCTATCTCCATATCATACTCACAAATAAACTCCATCCAATGCCACTGACGAGCATTGAGATTGGGCTACGTGAAGAGGTGGTGAAGACTCAGTGATCTGTCCTGAGTGTGAATCTCTGACCAAGTAGAAAGTACCTCCATCAAACCAAATCGTGCATAACTTCCATAATCTCAAGATCATGAGTCAGATAATTAAGCTCATAATATTTGAGTTTGCGAGACTCAAAAGCCACTACTCTACCCTCCTGCATCAATACAACTCCAAAACTCCTAAAGAACCATCTGTGTAAATGAAAAACTCACCTTGTGGATCCGGAACTACAAGGATAGGTGTTATAGTGAGACATTCCTCAAGTGTCCTAAAGGCCTTCTCGCACTTGTCCCACCAAACAAACTTCTTCCCTTTTCGTTGAAGGGAAGTGATGGGGTGCTAATCCTGAGAGAAGTCCTAAACAAATCTCTAGTAGTAACCTACTAATCCCATGAAGCTGCGCACCTCAGTCATAGTAGTGGGTGTTGGCCAATCCATGATAGCTCTAATCTTGGAAGGATCGATGGTGATACCTTCCCAGAAATGATATGACCCAAATACTGCACCTCTATCTGAAAGAATGCACACTTCTCCAAGTTCCCGTAAAGATGCTACTCCGAAGACACCGAAGAACCTAGAGAAGGTGCCCCTCATGCTCCTCACGCGTATGTGAGTAAATCAAAATGTCATTAAGGAAGATGAGAACGAAGTAATCTAAGAAGGTCCTAAATACCCCATTCATCAAAATTATAAACACTGGGGAATTCGTCAAACCAAAGGGTATCACCGTGAACTCATAGTGACCATATCTCATATGAAAGGTGGTCTTATGAATGTCCACCTCCGAAATCCTCAGCTGATGGTATCCTAACTTAAGGTCTATCCTAGATAAATTTTGGCTCCCTTCATCTGATCAAACAAATCATCAATGCTTGGAAGGGGATAACGATTCTTGATCGTTACTTTGTTCAGCTGGTGATAATCAATACACAACCGCAAGGATCCATCCTTCTTCTTTACAAATATCACCGATGTACCCCAAGGGGACACACTGGGATGAATTAGGCCTTTCTCCAGAAGGCCCTCAAGCTATAACTTAAGCTCACAGAGCTAGGGGTATTCATCCGATATGGTTCTCGTGAGATATGCTCTGCTCCCGGAACCAGATATATATGAAAATAAATCTCACATGGGGATGGTAACCCCGGTAGCTCCTCTGGAAAGATATCAGAAAACTCTCTCAAAATGGGATGTTCATCTAGCGATGGTCCACTAGACCCATCTTTTGATCGGTCACTAATTGTGACAGCAAACATCTGACAACCTCGTCGCACACACCGCTTAAGTTGCATAAGATATTATGTGAATAGAAATGGGTCTCCTAACCCCCTATCACCGCCTCAACTCCTAGATCATTTTACAATAAAATGTCCCACTTTTTGGTATGATTTGTACCTTTATAAACATGAATTTTTAGTTTCATTGATTTTCTAAAGGTAATAGCCACAAAAATGTACACATTCATAAAATTCCACAAACTAACAAAATGTTGTGTTTAGAGTTTAGAATACATGTATATTTTTAATAATAAAATTGGTAAAAAATATGGTCTTTTTCTTTATTTTTTCACATGTTGTTTACTTATGTTATAAAAGAGTAATGATTGTCCTTGGGTGGTTTATTTATATGAAAATTTATTTTTTGACCATGAAATTTTAGATGTATTTTTAAGATTTGAATTTTGAGATTCTGTCAAATTTTCATATTTTTTTGACTTATATTTTTTTAATTAATTATTTAGTAAAAATATTTTCAAATAAATAGTGTACATATGTCTATGCCAATAAAATTTAAGATTTATATTGAAATTGAGTTTTTTTTTCACAGGTACAAAGAAGACTTCAATAAATAGTAAGTTTTTTTTTTTTCTATTTTTTTATATATTCTACTATTTTCAATTTTGGTTGATTGTGTACTATTGATTGTCCTAAAATACCGTATGTTAGTAAAAATTAAAAAATAAATAACAAAACAAGATTTTTAAAAATGAAAATTATATTTTTAGAAAGTTAATAAAATCTGAATTTTGTGTCAAAAATTTGTAATTTAACTAGTTCGTTTACCCTAATTATGTGGCATCGAGTGGCAAATTTTGGCTCACAATTATCCTCCAAAAGGATTTGGAGCCAAAATGTGTCACCCAGGAGCCACGTTAGTGCCACTCGAGGGGTTCGCGTAAAACAGGGGTCCATGCAAACCACGTTCATGCAAACGTGATTCACATGAACCCCTGTTTGCGCATGAACCCTCCCGCGCCACCAAAGCACCGCCAAAACATCTCCTTCTGAATTTAATGTTTTGCAATTACGTCTCCTTCTAAATTTAATGTTTTGCAAGTTAATTTTTATAAGTAACTTAATATTGTTCGTTTTTAATGTTTTAAATTTAGTTTTTACATATTTTTTTGTTTTAAACTAAATTTGTTGTCTTTAATTATTTTTGACCAATAATAATAATGTAATATTAAATTAGAAAAGTTGTTTTACATATTAAATATAAATTCTATTAAAATTAGAAAAGTTTTTTAAAGTTATAAAAACTAAAATTAAAAATAACCTTATTTCTATTGAGATTTGTATATAAATAGAGTTGCATGCACATATAATTTTGTATCGAGTTTACTCTTAGACATTCAGATCTATCACGATTTATGTGTGCAGGTGAAAATTATTGAAGTGGATGAATCATGGGAAATGCAAAGAATGAGAAACGAAAATATACCGAGGAAGAGAATGCAGAGAAGAATGCTAGAAGATCTGTTCGTAGGAAGGCACAAAGAGAGAGAGAGAGAGAGAGAGAGAGAGAGAGAAGACACAACAAGTGAAAGACAAGGCTGCAAAAATTGGTACATATGTATAGAAACCCTTGATAGATCGTAATTTTTTTAGTTCTAAGGTTTAAATATGATAATATGTTTTTTAGATTGGGTAAAGGCAAGGGTTTTGATAGGATCCCATAACCTAAAACAATAGAAATAATACATGTGAAAATAAAATCATTTGACATAAGAATGATGTCAAAAACAACTAAAAAAATAGTAATGGTTATATCATAGAGAACACAATCATCATATGTTTCCTTTAAACTTATAATGGCATCCTCTAATTTGTCTATGTAGAGAACAGACAAAGTAGGAGAAATTGGACAACCATGTTTAATACTAATGATGATATTGATATCTTCGCATAAAACCAAGATATGATCTTGTGGTAACAATCCACTCTGGCTCTGTGTGCAGATAACTAATCCATGCCCAAGATGACTCCATAAGAGCCCAATGGAAGGATACGAAGATCCAAGGTAGTGGTGAAAGGTCCCAAATCTACTACACACTCCTTAAATAAGGAGTCTACAGAGATCTTGGATCCATAAGCCATCTCAACATCCCAACTATGACCCTACCTAACTGCCACTAGCCTGCATCTCTCTACTAAAGATGGTGCAATAAAAGAATCAGAAGAACTAGAATCAAACAAAATGGAGGTAGGAATACCACCAATGTTACTTGTAGTCTCAATAATTGTGCTCTGTGCTCGGCCTAGCTATTCTCAACCACTACATAAATCCCGTGACTATGCCCCATGTCACCGATAAGAGGCTCTCGAGATCTATGTCTTACCCTTGTTATTAGGGTTCTGTGGGCATTCTCTCCAAAATTTCTAGTAACACCACAACCAAAACAACCGCATGATTCTCTCCCCTTTAGAGTAGGTTGGTCGGTACTCTGGAGGTCTATGGTGTGGATCCTGATGATCTGGTTGTGGTCTGTTGAGGTCTTTTTAGGAAGCTCTACTCGAGTGAGCTCTTTAGGCACCCTGTGTCCTAATGGGACCCCTAGGAGGAGGCCCCATACTCCGACCTCTCTATGCATCAAACCTCTGTGGAGGTATATAAGGTGGACATGACTGTTTTTGTTGTGGTCTAAAAGATGACTGTGCTAAAGCCTGTCCACCACGATGAAGAGGTATTAACCCCCTCGATCTATTGTATGCGGCTTTGGACTTAGTCTTTAGCTTGTTGGGTCTTTTCCTGAGTCTCCTCTGCTATATAGGCCTTCTCGACGGCCTCAGCTAATGTATGTGGAAAATGGATCTATACTGCACCTCCAATGTCTAGATTCATGCCCTAGATGAACCTGTGGATCTACACGTATTCATCCTGCATGGAATCACATATTAGAGTAGATCTAGAAATCTACTCTCATACTTTGCTACTATAAGAGATGCTTGTTGGAGGTCATGAAACTCATCTATCCGTTGTTGTATGAACCTCCGTGACAAATATCTGCTCCTGAATCACTCCTCAAAGAACTCCCAGGTAACTATCTTAGAGTCAACATGGAGCTTATGCTCCTCTGTTCTCCACCAGATACCTAGCTCCATCCCTCAATAGATGGTTCACAACACGAGATTTCATGTTGCTAGAACAAGGATAGAGCTTGAAGCATCTGCTCAAGCTCACCAACCAGGCCTCTTCCTGAAATCCACCTGTGTCACCAAAATAATGTGATGGCTTAAGCTTTAGGATCTCCCTCATGTGATTTGCAGTTGTTTTCTGATGGCCTCTAGGCCTCTCTGTATGCTCATCCCTAAGCCTAGGGCTCGAGACCTCTCTCTATGTCCTGAAACTCGGTCTCCTTTTCCCCTATGCGATGACTTAGCTCTAACTAACTCCTCATGGGAGTTCTCTCCTCTATGCTCCTCATTGTGCCGAGGAGATGCATGAGCCTCAATGGATGTCACCCTATCATGTCTGACTGAATGTGCCCCTACGGTCCCTCCGCGTAGAGTGGCATTAACATTCTGAAGAGTCTGTAAAATCTATGGTAGGATGGCTACTACAACATGATCTGGAGGTGGTATTCCTAGGTCTATGTGAAAAGGATCCTCATCTTGTTTGTGCCTTCTGCACAAAAAAATGAGAGTTAGTTCCTTATTCTAGGTTTTACTTAGTTTCCGTGTTTACTAAAATATGTAATTTCTAAACTAAGTTGTTTTCTAGATTTAAAAGTGTGCTAGGTTTAAATTTCATGTCTCAAGTTTTCTAGTGTGCCCAATGGCCCAAGCTTTTGAACCACTACTTTGATACCAAGTGTAACGCGAAAAAAAAAACAACCCACTTGAGACCCAAGAACAACCTAGGATTAGTTAGGAAAATTATGGAATAATTTTTTTGTTTAAAAAAAAGATACAACTAGGTTACAAGTCAACAATTGTAGCAAGAAAGTTTCAAAGTCAAATACTATTAATAGCTTATACTTTTATTAATAAGACAATTATAAAAATCACAAGGTCCAAACTTAGGGTTAGATTAATCAATTAGGTTAAAAGAGTAATTTGTTACTATACCACTCTCTAACAGCTTAAAAGATTCAACTTGATTTTCTCAAAATTAATGCACTTAAAACTTCCCATTAGATAGGAAATTTTTCACCTTTCAGGTGATATAAATAAGTCCTCCTAACTCCTCATATTTCTCAAGTTATGGGCCGGCGGACCTTGGGAGGAAAATTTTCCCAAGAGCGGGTCTACGGGCCTGGGGAAGAAAATTTTCCCCAAGGGCGTTCGGTGTCGGCGAGCTGGGAAGGAAAGTTAGATTCTTGGTGCTTGGGGTGAAAAGCACACTTTACCCTTTGCGCCCCAAGAACAATATTATACCCCAAGTCGCAAGAGGACACATGGCACACTCTAAGCCAACACGGGGAAGTGGGTTAGGGGGACAAATAGACATTTTTACCTTAAGGGTTAAAAAGGCACATGGGATTAAAAACCACCCGCGCCTCCACCGGTGCCTCATGACGCCATGTGTTAGACAATCATTGGTTGCGCATCAGTGGGTCGGCAAGGAGATTTGGGAAAAGTTGACTTTTAAAGTGTATAGCTTCGGGACACTCCGCACCTCAACCAATATTTCGTGGAGATACATGTCATCCATCCATTAGATGTGGATCAAGCGAGCGGTGGGAGAATGTAGGAAATTTTTCCCAAAAAAAATTGAAGTGTTAAGGTAAAATGGGGATCCGCTCCTCCGCCGACGTCTTGTGACGCCACATGGCAGCACCTAGTTGGTTACGGGCAGGCGCAGTGGTGGAGGAAACTAAGAAAAAAATTTCCAAATTATTTTAAAGGTAAAGTTAACTATTAAGGGCCGCGTGGATGCGAAAAACAACCCAAATGGCAAAAGTAGGGCGGCGGATCCGCGGGGAAATTTTTCCAAAATTTTTTTTTGAACTTAGGTAATTTTTGACAAAAAGAAAGTGTTGCGGGCCAGTGGAGTGGTGGGGAAATTCATGCTTTTGGTGTTTTTGACCAAAAAATGCTAAGGGAAAATTCGGGCCATGGTCCGCCAAGGAAAGCTTTCCCAAAATTTAATTTTGAGAGTTAGAATTATTTTTGACACCAAATGAAGAAAAACTTCAGAAGGCCATAACTTTTTTTTTTGGGAGATCATTTTTGGGAAAAAAGGACTTTTTGAAATCTCTTGATGTCCTCTTTACACATGAATCATTAACTTTTCATTTTGTTAATGTTTAAAGGGTCAATTTCATGAAAATGATCTGCAGGATTTTAAAAGGCAAGCTGGTAAATTTTAACTTATGAAATTTTAATCAATTGATCTTCTTCCTCTCTCAACATATCAATTAAACATGGAGAATTGTTCTTAAATGGATTTAGGATGGATTTGGAAGGTAGGTTTTCTTGATTGACTCCCAATTTAAAAAAACAACTTTGACAGTAGAAACGACAACAAAAACGGTTTGAGCCCGATTTTGCTAAGTTTTCTAAGAAATTCCTTAAGTGTTTTTGTCCCATTGAATTCATTTAGGGCATACTACTTCAATTTAATCATTTAATTTGTTATTTCGTTGTTGCAGGTTCGAACTATGCATTTTGGATAAAGTATTTGCCAATTTGAAAAATACAAAACAAAGATCAAATTTTAAAGGATCTATTTGCCATTTTCATCTTCCAAGTATTAGAATTCATTCCAATTATAATCTAATACATTTAGTCGATTCAAATCGAACTATTCAAAACCAAAATGCAATTATGATTTCCAATTTTACACATTTCAAAAGACAAAGTTCTATATTTTCCTCACACGCATTTCTTCCTTTCAAACAGAGATTTCAAATACATTTCAAACTCATATTTTAAATAGAATTAGTTCTAATTGTGGAAAATAATGCAAATTTTATTCAAAAGACAAGATTTCCTTCTTTTACAACTTCTCTTTTCTGTTGATTTTCACAATACAATATACAAAATACATCTCTTTCTTTCAAAACAAAAACAGAGTATATCTCTCCTTTACATTTCAAAATTACAACTTTCATATTCAATACAACATATTTCCATTACAAAACATATACAAGTTCATCCACTTCAAGTGGGAAAGGTTACAATAAGATTTCATTTCAACAAGGGACTATCAAACTTTTGTTTTTCTTCTTCTCCAGAACATCAACATGTGGATTTATCATTCTTCCAATTCTAATCACAACAAAAGAAAGGGAAAGGAAATGTTCTCCACCCAACCAAGACATTTAATGAAAAGAAGAATCCATCCTTCTTCATTTCCCTCGAGCCCCAACCCTAATGCAATAGGATATGTGATTCAACTTATGGAAACAAGGACTTCCACAACACACAAGAAACATTTTCACATTTAAAACACAGTCCAAAATAGAATGTAGTTTACAACTACATTAAATCATGACAAACAACATTAAGGCTTCATCAAGCAAGCCAAAGGAGCAAGAAACTATGGGGGATGCTACTTATTCCTCCCAAAGGGGAAATGGGTATCACCACCTGATTTCAAACCACCAAAATATAGTATATCAAAGCCCTAACATGCCCTTATGTCTCCCCAAGTACCCCTTATTCCTCACATTTCCTTATACCTCCCAACCTCTTATGGCACCCCATAATGAGTAAAGAAATGCAAGTTATTTCCTTGTAAGGTGGAACCCAAATCCCAACTCCCTCCACACTTATACCTCCCCAAAACACTTGTGCCTCCCAGAAAATAAACCCATAGTCTTCTCCTACACCATTCCTAGGCCATCCACCCAACATCCCACAAACATGCCAAAACACTCACAACAATAACAATTTCATAAACAAAAAAAAAGAATTTCAAGAGCCAAGATCCTACCTCTCCATGATGGAGTTGTTCAAAGTTCCAAAACAACAAGATTTATCCCAATGCAAGCAATCCAAATTAGCCAAGCAAAAGCATGCAAAAATCTTCCAAAACTTCTCCAAAGCAAGAGCTCCAAAACAACAAAAGAATTCGCCCCAAAAGGAGTTTCCAAAAGTGAAGCTAACCTAAAATAAGGCAAGAAATTTGAATTTTATAAAAGAGGGAAGAGAAGAGGATGAGGTGGGTCCATGTAGGATTCCACATCACACATCCTCAACCCCAACCCAAAATTCAACTTCATTCTCCAATGCATAATAAATAGGTGGGTGAATAATATGACAATTTACTTACATACTCAAATCTAACCCACACCCCAAAGGACTGAAATTAAACCATGTAAGAAAAGTGCAATTAAAACTTATAATTTTTCTTCTCAAAAAGCATTATAAAGGTCGATTCAACTCTCTAACTAAAGATATGGTTGTTGAATAACTTTAAGAGGTATGGGACAAGTTTATCTTGTCCCACAATCCTCCAAAATCAATCTCCAAGGACAAATTCAAATTTCCAAGAAGGTGGAGTGTTTCATACTCTAAAATCAACATACACATCTCTTATAACACTTAAACCAAGACCAACAACTCTATTAATTACATTCTAATGACATCTTTTAATTAATTAAATTAACAACATGATTACTCACAATATTAACACCACATTAAATAAATAATGAAAGGGGTAAGTGCACCACATGAAACACATGCAAACATTAAATGAAAGGGACCAAATAAAATAAAAACATAAAATCCTTGGTCAAATTTAAAGGTGATCCCCCCCTCCATGGGAATCCCTAACAAAACAACCACACACAAACAATACAAGATGCCATGGTGACCTTGTTGAATTCATCTAGAATTCCAATGTGGTTGGTATCCAATCCCCGATGTTTGTTGTGATATTTTAACCTGTAAAACACAAATACCTCCTTCGGCCTCGTGGTTCATATCGAACATCCAAAATAATATGAATAAAATTCTAAAATCATCTAGATATACGAATCACAACAACATCCAAGTAACCAACAAGATCATTTACAATTTTACTCAACAACTATATCATCATCAAATAATTTCCATTTCTAGGTCTACTCACAATATTCAAATATCAAATTTCTAAACAACATCCATAATATAACCATGTCAAACAACATATCATCATCAATATATATAAATGTCTCTAATAATCATCATGCATCATAACTGAATCAAGGTCAACAATAATTATGATCTAAGATCTAACATCATACTATAATAAATTTCATAATCATGTCCATAATATATTCAACAAGATTATCATGATCAATATCAAAATGTGTCAAAGGGAAGTGGGCACTACAAACACTTTTATGTGCAAGTTAGTGGTGCCAAAAATCTTTCACCTTTACGTGGTTAGCTTTGTAAGTAGATAATTGTAAATTCTTGAAGCTAAAAAATCTTTCATTGTTTTATAAGAAAAGAGAAGCAATTAACAACAATTTATGTACATGTGGAGGGGGTTCTTGGCTCTAGAGGAGGTATCAAAGAATTAATTGGAGCTTAGAGAACCAAAATACACCTCCCAAGTGTTTAGAAGACCATCCCTATGTGTGTGCACATCGGTTTAGTGCCACGACCCATTGTTTACAAAATATAGCATTTGTGACCTTACACTAACTCAAATTGCACTATTTTGTGCATTTTCAAATAATAGGAAATGAAAAAAGCACTTATTAGAGAAGGAAAAACCAAGACAACATATTATATAGGGTCCCTACACCAAGGTGTGGGATCGAGACGAGATATCTCTAGGTGCCACATGAGTCCGATAGTCACCGTCGAAGTTGAAAAGTTTTTGGTCTCGGGGCTCTAAAGGGACTATGCTCAAACGAAGTAGCCTAGAAGCAAGGAAGTTTTCGTGCACCAAAACATTGCCTCCTCTAGCATTCACCTGAACATTCAGATGTGTCATAATTGTCGATTCGATGCCACGACCCACCATTTGCAAAATATAGCATTTGACAAATTGCCTTTACACTTGCTCAAACTGTACTATTTCATGTGTTTGTAAACAATAGGGCGGCGAGAGCCCGGTTGGAGAAGGAAAAAATAGAGACAGGATATTGTAGATGGTCTCTACACCAAGGTTTAGGATCGACGAAACATCTCTAGGTGCCACGGATTCCGCGTAGTCACCCATTGAAGTTGAACGATTTTTTTGTCTTCGGGCTCTCAAGGGACTACGCCTGAATGAAGTCCCGGAAGCAATGACGTTGTTGCACACCAAAAATATGCCTCCTCTAGTTTTCACCTAGCTAGTTGGACATGACAGTGAATTCGGTTTGGTGCCACAATCCACCTTTTACAAAATATAGCGTTTGAAAACCTTACACTCGCTCAAACCGCACTATTTCACGCATTTGCAAACAGTAGGGTAGCAAGAGAACTAATTGGAGAAAAAATGAGACTGGATATTATAAATATCCCTATGCCAAGGTGTAGGATTGGAATAGAGGTCCTTAGGTGCCATGGAGTCCACGTAGTCACCGTCGAAGTTGAACAACTTTTTGGTCTCATGCCTCTTAAGGGACTACACCCAAACGAAGTAGCCTGGAAGCAATGATGTTTTCACACACCAAAATGACACCTCCTCTAGTGTTCACCTAGCCACCCAAATGTTTTTTGGCACGATCGGTTTGGTGCCACAATCCACCGTTTGTAAAATATAGCATTTGACAGCCTTACATTGTCTCTCAAACTACACTATTTCACATTTACAAAATATTGGTCAACGAAAGCACCGATTGGAGAACAAAAAAACCAAGATAGGCTATTTTATAGGGTTTTATACCAAGGTGTAGGTTCAAATGAGACATCTCTAGGTGCCACGGAGTCCGTGTAGTCACCCATCAAAGTTGAACAATATTTTGGTCTCAACGCTCTTAAGGGACTATGCCCAAACGAAGTAGCTTGAAGCAATGACATTTTCGTGCACCAAAAATACACCTCCTATAGTGCTCACCCAGCCACCTAGATGTGTAGGTGTAGTCCTTTTGGTGCCACAACCCACCGTTTGCAAAATATAGTGTTTGATAGCCTTACACTGGCTCAAATTGCACTATTTCGTGCGTTTGCAAACAATAGGGCACCAAGCACACCGATTGGAGAAAAACAAAACTCAGAAATGATATTGTAAAGGGTCCTTATGCTAAGGTTTAGGATTAGATGATACGTCTCTAGGTGCCACAGAGTTTACGTAGTCAAGCCGTCAAATTTGAACAATTTTTTGGTCTTAGGGCTCTTAAGGGACTACGCCCGAACGAAGTAGCTCGAAAGAAACAACGTTGTCACACACCAAAAATATGCCTTCTCTAGCATTAACTTAGCCACCCAAACATGTCGGTGAATTTGGTTGGGTACCACAACCCACCATTTGCACAATATAGTGTTTGTGACCTTACATTGTCTCAAAGCGCATTATTTCATGTGCTTTGCAAACAATAGGCAACGAGAGCACCGATTGGAGAAAAAAAAAACCAAAACAGGATATTTTAGAGGGTCTCTACGCCAAGGTGTAGGTTTATACGAGATGTCTCAAGGTTCCATGAAGTCCACATAGTCACCGTCGAAGTTGAACAATTTTTTGGTCTAAGGGCTCTTAACGAACTACACGAGAACGAAGTAGCCTGAAGCAACGACATTGTCTCACACCAAAAAAATATCCTCTATCATTCACTGGTCACCTAGATGTGTCGGGCGGATTCAGATCGGTTCCACGACCACCGTTTACAAAATATAGCATTTGATAGCCTCACACTGTCTCAAACTGCACTATTTTGCGAGTTTGTAAACTATAGGGTAGTGAGAGCACCAATTAGAGAATGAAAAAATTGAGATAGGATAATCTGAGATAGTCCCTACCTTGAGGTGTAGGATCGGGCGATATTCCCTTAGGTGCCTCGAAGTCCATGTAGTCACGCATCGAAGTTGAATGATTTTTAGTCTCATGGCTCTTAAGGGACTAAGCCCGAATAAAGTAGCCGGAAGCAACGATGTTTTCGTGCGCCAAAATGATGCCTCCACTAGAATTAAAATGGCCATCGAATGTGTCAAAGCATATTCATTTTGGTGCCTGATCCACCGTTTGCAAAATATAGCGTTTGTGAGCCTTACACTGTCTCAAACTACACTATTTCACGTGTTTACAAATAATAGGGCAGCAAGAGAACCGATTGGATAATGAAAAAACTAAGACAAGATATTGTATAGGGTCCCTATGCTGAGGTGTAGATTAGATGATATGTATCTAGGTGCCACGGATTCGCGCGTAGTCACCGTCTAAGTTGAACGATTTTTTGGTCTTAGGGCTCTTAAGGGACTACGCCCGAACGAAGTAGTCCGGAAGCAACGACGTTGTTGCGCACCAAAACAAAACCTTATCTAGCATTCACCTAGCCATCCGAATGTGTTGGCACAGTTGGTTTGGTGCCATGACCCACCGTTTGAAAAATATAGCGTTTGATAGCCTTATGGTAGCTCAAACTACACTATTTCACACTTTTACAAACAATATGGCAATGAGAGCACCGATTGGAGAACGAAAAATCTGAGATAGGATATTATAGAGGGTCCTACACTTGAGGTATAGGTGTTATCCAATTTTTCCCTCAAGAAAAATTGAACGAAAATGATCTTGCAACGGGGAAACAATGGAGGGGTTGGTTCAGTCGTGTGAGCTCACATTCGATCCCAAAACCAAGTTTCTGACGGGCTCAAAAATGGAGATGCAAGGTCAGCCAATCAATGGCCGAGTGGAAATGTCAAAGAGATCGGAGCTTAGAAGGAGAAAAAAATTTGAGAAAAGGGTCTAAGTTTTTAATATCGGAAATTTCGGTGTTTTGGGAAAAAACGTCAGGAAAAAGGCTACAAAAAGTCTGAAATTGAAGTCCAATGTCTGAAATTTTGGACTTTCGGGTTTTGGGTTTGAAAAATCTTAGACCCAAAGTTGGAAAATGGAGCCAAAAATTCTGAATTTCCAAGTCCTGAAAGTCTGAAATTTCAGACTTTCGGAGTTTTTGGGTTTGAAATTCTAAGGAGAAAAATGGAAAAAGAGTAAAAAAGTCGAAATTCGAAGTTCGAAAGTCTGAAATTTTGGACTTTCGGGTTTTGGGTTTCCAAATTTCTCGGCCCCAAAATATGAAAATTGTTAGAAATGTCTGAAATTCTGAATTCTAAAAGTTTGAAATTTTGGTCTTTTGGACTTTCGAGTTTCGGACTTTCGAAACTCTCAAGCAATTTGGCAAATGAACAATGTTTTTTCTCCGAAATTCAAAATTTCTGAAATTTTGAATTTTTGGATTTCAGAGGGTTAATGCATTTCATATTTTTAAAGTTTGAGAACTCCCTGGACCACCATTTTTGCAGAATGGTACCTCGACCTTCAGATGGCCATAACTTTCGACTGGAACTAAGTTCTTAAAAATGAAAAATATTGTTCATCATTTTTTGTTGTGTCCCGTGAGTTTCTCACCTACCACCATTAATGAAGTATGGGCTTCCTTTATTGCCCAACAAGGAACAATACATGGAACCCATCATTGTTGAGGTGAATTCAATGCATTTCTTGGGTGGTTGGAGTAGGATTCGATTTCTTTTCATCTCCTTCTCTAATTCTTCCTATATATTGTAAGGAGGGGCATTTTCTAAAGGTTGAACATTTTTTGTCTTGCATCCTCCCTTCTTCTCTTGTCTGTAAGTGAATCTGTGGAGTTCAAACCTCCCATCAAATTATAAATACAATCTTGCCTCTTGGCCATTATAATGCATTGTATCAACTTTGGAGCAATAATGCATGTCTGTGGATGATTTCTAACCCTCTCTATGTTCATTTCTCCTCTCTGATCTCTCATTATAATCTTGGTCACCTGTGTATGGTGGTTGTATGCATTTTTATGGTTTGTGTTTATTTGCAAAGCAGGTGTTCAACATTCCTCTAGTGCATCACCTTTGTTAGTCTAGGTTTATTTTCACGCATCTTTCTCAACTATGTGTCCTTAGCAAGTTAGATTAGATTTTAGAGTAAATCCTCTACAATTTGAAAGTGTGAACCTAAACAAGAGGAATAGGATCTCGACCTTCATCCAGAGAGCTCTCCTAATCGCAAAGTTCCGCACTTTGGGAGAAGCTCCATGTTATGCAATCACACTGAGATTATTAACCCATCGAGTTGTAGACATTAAGGGGGGTTGTGATTATGCATCAACATTAGGATCAGAAAAGACCTCTCTAGGTGCCATGGAGTCCGCATAGTCACCCATCAAAGTTGAACAATTTTTTGGTCTCAAGGCTCTTAAGGGACTACTCCCGAATGAAGTAGCCCGAAAACAATGACATTGTCAAGTGAGCACAGAAAAGAAACATCCTCTAGCATTCACCTGGCCACCCGGACATGTTGGCATAGTAATTTCGGTGCCACAACCCACCGTTTGCAAAATATAGCGTTTAACATCCTCACACTAGCTCAAACTGCACTATTTCACGCGTTTGTAAACAATAGGGCAACAAGAGCACCGATTGGAGAAGGAAAAAACTATGACAAGTTATTGTATAGGGTCCCTACATCGAGGTGTAGGATCAGACGAGACATCTCTAGGTACCACGAATTCCACATAGTCACCCTTCAAAGTTGAGCGATTTTTTTGGTCTGAGGGCTCTTAAGGGACTACGCTGAACAGAAGAAGTAGCCGGAAGCAATGATGTTTTGTGAATAAAAATGATGCCTCCACTAGCATTCACCTAACCACCCAAATGTGTCGGGAAAATTCAATTCGGTGCTATGACCCACTTTGTTTGCAAAATGTAGCGTTTGTGACCTTACACTAGCTCAAACGCATAATTTCACGCATTTACAAAAATAAGGCAGCGAGAGCATCGATTGGAGAATGAAAAAACCGAGACAGGCTATTATAGAGGGTCCCTATGCCAAGGTGTAGGATAAGACGAGATGTCTCTAGGTGCCATGGAGTCCAGTAATCACCCATCAAAGTTGAACGATTGTTTGGTCTCAGGGCTCTTAAGGCCTACGCCCGAATGAAGTAGCCGGAAGCAACGCGTTTTCGCGCATCGAGATGAATCCTCCTCTAGCATTCACCTAGCAACCTAGATGTGTTGGTGCAATCATTTTTGTGCCATGATGTCCCGAGGCATGACTTCTCACTACTCACCTCCGTTCATTTCCTAGGACTGCCTAGAAAAGGTAGTTTGTAAACATTTATGCCACGAAGGCTCAAGGAATTCCAGGAAGGCTCTGGATCGGGTGGTCTGACACCAATCCAGACTCCCTAAGGTTTTCCATATCACCTAAAGGCATATACCCCTCCCAATCGAACGTGTTGGTGGTGACAGTTTGTTGGACCACGATGTCTCGGGCATGACTTCTCGTGCTACTCAGCTAGCATCAATGAGATTGCAACAAGGTTAACACATTACCATGTAAATACTCTAATGATTGTTAAATGATCTCTTTTTAAGCATGTTAATACACAATAAAACTTGTTAATAATATTGTTTGCATATATTTTGCCAACTAAGTTAAGAACCTTCAATTTACCATTATATAACATATAACATCATATATGATATGTGTCGATTGTTATATCTTAGTTTCAAAATTAAATGTTAAACAAATAGATTTTTATTAGATGTTAGGGTTTCAAATAAATATGACAAGGATACCTGCTAGCATTTGAAATGCCTAAAAAATTGTCAGTGTATCATCTTTAAAATGTAAGGATGTGAATTATTTGACAATATACATTACATACATATTTATGTGTTCTTATCTAGATTGATATGTCGTAACATATGTACAAACATCCTAAATAAATATGTAAAGAATGTTCACAAATTCCTTGATATATCGTTTTAAAATTCATTGAAGAACCTTGAAATTTTTTCAAATACCTTGGAATGGTAAGGATGTGAATTATTTGACAAACCCCCTCACAAAAATGTGTATTTTGGACTAGAAGGATTATAGGGTATACAAAAAATGGGGTTTTTAAAGTATTTTCTTAAATACAAAAACATATAGGACTTAATAGGGAAGTGAATCTACTTACGATAATCAAATCATGTGTAACATCTTAGTTGATTGCCATAGCACTAAATTATAAAGAGATATTAAGGTGTATCTATTGATCAATGGGATAAGCCCTATTAAAGGGATAATCTCTAAAACAATACATAAATGCTTCCCTTAATTTCTTAACAATTGTACCATGCCATAGTAACGTTATATTCATATAGTTCAATATGAATTCTACCTCACTTATTTCTAACAATGTTCGCATTAGTTGATATGTAACAAATGAGTGTTATCTTTAGAAGAAAAAAATTAGCTATAATAATTCCCTCACAACCATTCTTTCAAAGATGCGCGCATTGTTAGGAGGTGGGAAAATAATTAGAGTTTCACATACAACCTATGTAATTACTATGAAAAAATAATTACGTATTTCCCTTTTTTAGTTCACCTAACATGGTTATCATAGGTTTTCTTAAAAAAGTGTACCATGTTCTAGTGCTCGGGACATGGTTTTTAATTTTAAATCAAACATACATATAGAACTAATATACATAGAACATACATACATAGAAGGATATCATGTGTAATGAAATTAAATCAAACATAGAATTAATATCGTTATAAAAACAAACACATGGATATATAATGTATCAAACTAAGTGTGTTGGACGACATCTCACGAAAATATAAGTTCATAACATGTTTACATCTTGAACTAAGTGTGTTGGATGCACGTCTCTAAAAATATAAGTTCATAACATCTATACATCTCAAACAAAGTGTTTCATACATATAGGACCACATGTGGTCGCATAAGGCTATATATATAATGGACTATATCAAGAATCATGAACTAGGACCAGATGATCCATATATATATATATGTACATCCAGTGATGAGGCCATAATATGCCCGTTAAATGTACAATAAATGATCTCATCTTACTCTCATTTTTATTAAGTTTGATTCTCTTATTCAATCCCACGGCCTTTCAACGTCAAAAATTGTAGACTTTTCTTAGTTGAGCAAGTTAGATGTCACCTCAAGCCATTTTGTGACTTTAATTGATCGATATGAGTTAGGATGTAATTTTCCGTCTTTTGATTGATTTTGATTCTAATGTTTTGTTGGTCCAAAATCATGCGCCGGGTGGGTAGATCTATGGATACACAGCTAACGGTGTGTAGGGCCTAGCCCCTCTTTGAGACAAGAAAGTGAAACCGGTTTATTGCGAATTTGTGCAAGTCTTATAGTATTCTACCTTTGGGGGTTTGGGATCTCATCCGGTAGAGTTAGTTCCGACGAAGAACAGAAAGGAATGAAGGAAGGAATAGAAGAAAGATGGATCTGAAGGGAGAAAAGAAATGAATTCCAAAGTAGAAAGGTCAGAGGGTTTATGTTTTGGGCCGGTAGTAAACAGAGCCAAACTTACTCACATAAACAAACAAAGCAATACTGATAAACAAATGACAAAAGCATAGGTGAATCCAACAGAATAAGTATGCAGATCTAACTTAAGAAAGATCTAACACATAACACAGAATTCAAAGCACAAAGTCTCAATTTTTGTATTAATATTTTGTTCTGTTACAAGAAAGCTCAAAGTCTTTCTCTCCTCACTTCTATTTTTCATACAAATTTTCTCACCCTGAATACTACAAGTATCCAAGTATTTATAGAAGGAGAAGGAGAAAGAAGACAAAAAGGAGCCAACCACTATTTACAAAATATTTAAAAGTCAAATGTTGACTTTAGGGAATTTGTGGATGACAACATCCCATGGTGCAACATGGATGATGTCATCATTTGTGCCAACATACTTTTAAATACTTTTACAAAAATGGGATTTATCCCAGGAGGAAGGAGCCTATTCATCATCATCCCTTGGCTTGAAAGGAGTGTCTTGCTTCTGCTCAGGAGAGGTGATGTGAAACTGAGCTCGATACTCCATGAACTTGCTGACCATCGCCTGAAGTTGATCCTGAGTGGGACCCTTGGTGTGATCCCCGATGACTTCGCAAGTTTCTCGTTCATCTCTGAGTCTTTCAGGGAGTTTGAAGTATTCATTGCCTACCTCCATCAGGTACCCAATGAAGTCATGGTAGGCCAGAAGGTTGTTGATAGATTCTACATCAAAAGTGGCCTCGACGCTGAAATCTTGCGACGTGATTCCCTTAAAAAGCTAAATAGTATCATCTACCTTCCTCAAGGTGTACGCTGCACCGAGCAAACCCTGGAGACATTCTTAAGATGATATGCTCCATTTGATGCATGGCATCTATGGCTTCCTCCTTGATTTTGTCTATCTTTTCTAAGACAAACTCCATTTGGTCAACCCGATAGTCTAAAGCAGCAAGGACTTTGTTGGGTGCTCGCGGGTGATCAAAGATGCCGAATTTCAACAAGTCATCGACTGGGCAGTCAAGCATCTTCTGGAATGTCTCGTGTTGCAACCTGGCATGGTCCAACTCTTCGGAGATAGGCCCTGCTATTTCCTGGAGTTCCTTGTTCTCTTGATCTATATTTTGATAGAGCTTTGTGAACTTTGTAATCACTTCCTCACTATCTTTGAGGATCTACTCTCTCAGCAGGACACTGCTGCACCTTGCTCACCGATCTTGGCATACTCATTTATCTTCTCCTGACTAAGAACTTGGGAGGGTCGGCGGCAGTCATAGGAGGGGCATTGCCCATCTTTTGCAAGGCTTGGAGAAGATGTTTTTTTTTCTCTTTTAATATTCTCTTCTCTTCCTTTGCTTCTTGAAGCTTCTTGCAAAGGGCATCCACTGTGGATAAGGCCTCTCCTTTCAGGCTCTCTGATGATGTTCCCATTATGACCTGAGTCACTGTAAAATCTATAGGAGACAGATCTTCTTTCTTCTTTGTGGGATCAGGGTATGCGATCTCCATAACCCTTTCACCTGAAGTGCTTTGAGAGAAGTGGGTTATAGCATTTTTGCTTCTTAGGCCCTTTAGCTAGAATAACGGAGAAGTCCATAGGTGCAATAGGGACTTTCCTCTTGTGTTGGCTCAGGTGTTTGGAGATCCATTCTGGACTTAAGGGAGTGGGACCAGAGGAAGAGGAGGAAATGGGGGTGGAAGGAAGAATGACTACGAAGTGGACATGGGGAAGTGTGTCGAAACACACTGTGGTGGCATGGAGAAAGGGCCAACACACCCAATGCTCACGGGAATAGGAGTCACCACAAGAGAGAGGAACCATGGGGGTGGAAGGGATATGTGAGATGAGGGAAGAAATGTGGGGGACAGATCCACAAGGGAAGAGAAGATGGAGGAAGAGGGAGGGGGAACGGTAGAAGATGGAGGAGAAGACACAACCAAAGGAGTGGTTGGTTGAGCGACATGAGGAGGGGAAGGAGGAGTGAGAGAGGGAATGGTTGGTACTTCACCAGTTGTAGATGTGACAACATCCTGAGTGGATGTGTCCGTTGGAGCACTTACCGCTTCTTCTCTTCTAGGGACACTAAGTCCACAACTTGCTCTTCTGCGGTAGTGGAAGGAGGGATTTCAGGAACTTTCTCTTTCGAGTAGTGCTTGCCTCTCCTTCTTTATCCTTTCCTTTCCCTAGGAAAATGTTCTGGCCTGGATGGTGCATTACCCAAGGGAGACGTGGTAAAGTCTACCCCAAGGTAGATGATACCATTTTTCTTGCACCAATGCTCGGTGTGTTGCAGAGTGCCCTTGACCCTTTCCTCTATAGTCTGAGGGGCCTTGTTCCTATCAATTTCAGCAAATGGCCAATTGTCCCCATCCGTGTCTAGATAAACTTGATCAACTTCTTGATCAGTTGCTTGGAAATCCTTTGGGATGATAGCCACACCATATTGAATGATCTATGTCAAGGCCAATCGGGAGTGATCCTTTTGTCTGAGCTCAACTTCGTGATTTAGGTCGATGTAGATATCCTCGATCTGAGGGACGTGAATTGGATCGATCCTTGCTCTTGGAAGGCAACCATGAGGATCAAAGGTTGGCCTTGCCAGAAATTATGCTTCAGATTGAGCAATTCAAGCTCTGCATACATCTCCCGGGATTTTCTCTGTGAAGTGCAGGTGTATCTGCCCACCGTGAGGGGGAATGGAGTTCCACCCTTCTTCCTTTTCAAACACTTCTCATGGTATGTGATGAGCTGTCTAGACAGCTCCAACAGGATCAGTTTGGGTCCCGCATACCTTGGCAATTTGGTGGGCTCTCCCAAGAAGTTAGCGGCTCTGAGATAGGTGAAAGTGGGGAATTGCGTGAATAACGCTCCCCACTTCTCTGTGGTGGTGATCACGCTTTTGGTCATCCGACCACAAGTCATGTTGGGCCTCAAGAGGTAGATGACACCATAGAAGAAGACATCATTGATTTTACTGAATTGGGCTATGTTGTTCTCTAGTCTTAACTCTGGATAGTACTCATATATCTATTTTGACCTGGGGCCATATCCCACACCGATTCAATGTTGGGTAGTCCCTCTCTGAGGAAACAACATATACTACATAGGAGTTCATATAGAACCTCCCAGTTGTTGAAAGTTTGAAGTTGCTCGAGATGTGTGTTGATAATCTCTCTCCCACGGTCAAAACGCTGATCGGGAACATTTTTATTCATTGTTTCCAAATACCTAAGCATCCACTTGTAAAAGTAGTGGGTATCAGGTAGCCCAAACACCCTGCTTAGGAAGGTGATTGTGTCACTCAGCTCCTCTGAAAAGTCACTGCGATGAATGACTTGGGGCCACCTGCTTGTCACCTTCTTATTCTTGAGGTACACCTCATTCATTAACTGCATACATTTGTCTTCATTTTCAGTCCATGTCTTCATGCAGTCCTCCTAGCTCACTGCTACAAAATGTCTGGTGGTGAGGGATACCCAACATGATCTCAAAATGTCGGGCCGTGAGGTTGATTATCACCTCGCCCTTCTCATTTTCGACACATCTTGTGTCCTTATTGTAACAATGGCTCACCAACATCATAAACTCATTGTTGATTGCGCTCACTGGGAGCCCTGCAAGCAAAGTGTAGACCACTGCCAACCAATTTATCCATCCATGGGCTGCTGTGACCTTCTTGGTTCTAGCCCAAAAGTCCTCCATGTCAATGTGCCCGAGTTCTGAATCTCTGATATCAAGATCACACTGCAAGCGAGTCAGGCATCCTGACCCTTTGGTATTTATATTTCATTTCTTGCTCTGTTAGCTTGGCTTTACCCTTGGACTTGGTTGGCTTCTTACTCGATGAAGACATGTGTGGATCTGAGTTTAGCTATTGATCTGCAAGAAGAATCAGGGAAGTCCATCACAGAAGGGCCATGTTAGCCGTTAAGTCATCCATAAAAGCTTACAGAATGAAAAGTTAGCAATTTATGAGCTCTGGGCGCAAGGCGTAGCTTTAATGCATCAGTCGCAGGACTTAGAAAAGTAAGGCACACTTTGGGAAAGTGTTGCATGGGAGAAAGTAGCGCAAAAGGGGCGGGGTGTGGAAGACTACACACAACATTCAGATGTTGGTGTCAAGGGATATGTGCTTGTGCCATTGGAAGTCCTTTAGTGGGGCGCAGATATGATTGGTGTTACATAGTATTATGGTGCGCCAAGGTGCGGATGCAAAAGATGTAACATCAAGGTGAGGTGCGCCAAGGGGTTAAGCTTGCATGGTGTGGGAAGGGTTTACATAACATGAAGTGTTGTTGCTATTGTAGGTGTGCACTGCGCGCCTTAGGAATTTTATAATTTTTAAGGCGCGGAAAGGGCTTCTATTGCGAGTTCACAGTGCACCTTGGTGTGACTATTTTTTCATGCAGCATGACTAAATGGTGTGCCAAAGGGGTGCGAATGCATTTAGCGCAACACATATGAAAATTGCGCCATGGAAGACAAAGTAGGTCGATTCTCTTCATTTTGTGGTTTTTTACTCTCTCAGCTCAGATTTTGATAGCAAGGGGTTAACCTTGGAAAAGTAGGGGACAGAGGAGAAAAGGGGCAGGGGTCCATTCTGAGGCAGAGCCTTCCAGATTTGTAGATCTGGAAGGAGAGTGAAAAATGGCTTGCAGGTGGGTGTTGCAAAATGGGTTGGGATTGTGTTATCTTCTTAGGTTCATTGTTATCATCAACAATCCTAATCACCTAAACCAACATAAAAACCACAACAAATCCACAAGAAGGGCAAGGGCCACTTACCAGGAATATATAACGATGAAGGAGATGATGTGGGGTCCATGAACATAACAAATGGCAACACGTGGGGCTGACAGGAACGCTGACAATGCAGAGAAAAAGACTTTTCACATTTTTTGTAATGTGAAAATGACAGGTCGGACGCGCCTATATATAGCAAAAGGTGTAATAAATGTGCCACCAACTTTTTCCTATGGCACACTTGAGTGGATGTCGACACGAAGGGATTTGCGCCTTGGCATGCTTTGGGAGTGTCGACACTACATTTTTAGCGCCCACAACGCACTTTAGAAAGTGATAACAAGATGGCACTTGCGCCTTGGCGCACCTTTGAGAGGTGCAACATTTGGAGTGTTGACATTCCCTAGAATGCGCCAAAGGAATAGAGGGGTGTAGTTTTGGTTGATGTAACACTGAATGAAAACTGTGCCCAACCCAAAAAGGTTGAAAATGACCAAGTTCTAAAAACTAGATTTTCCGAAAAGGGATTTTATGCCATTCTGAACATTAAGAGACCTCAACGGGGACCAAAATGGAAATTTTTGGTATGGTTACCTGCAAAATTGCCCTTGTCAATTTTACAGATAACAAAGCTAGCTCTTTCTGGGGACTATCTTTGAGTGAAGCTTAAGGGTAGAGAATCCAGATCTACATGTGCCTATCCATTGGGTTACAGAGTCAAAAACAAGGGCGACGAAAAAGAAAGGAAAACACAACCAACAGTAAAACAAAACACATGACAAAAAAACACACAACTAAAGAAAACTGTACAAAGAAGAGAGCAAGCTCTACTTCCGAATATTTTGAGATGTTGCCCACTATAGGGAAGCGAGAGCTTCAGTTCCATCTAGATATGAGAGATAGAAGCTATTCTCTCCGTTGAGCTGCTTGATCTTGAAAGGCCCTCTCCAAAGAGAGTCAAATTTCCCATGCATGCCCTTTGGCTCTCTTCGCTTGTCCCATAAAAGGATGAGATCTCCCACCTAGAAATCCCTCTACTTGGCCTTTTTATCGAACAGTCTCTTGACTTGATTCTGATGTTCGGTGATCCTATCGACCACCCTTACCCTTTTTCTTCAAGTTTTGTTAGATACATGATCCTCTTTTCAAGAGAATTCTGGAAAGTTTCATCTTCGATCACTCGTGCCAAGCGTAGAGCAGGAAGTTCCGTGGAAATGGGGAGTTTAGTGTCGATTCCATATAACACTTGAAAAGGTGACATACCGAGAGACCTCTTCGGGAGTAATATGGTCTGCCCACAAAGCATCATATAATGACTTGTGCCAGGACCGTTGATTCTCATCGACTAGCTTCCGTATGATGGTCACTAGGTTCTTATTACTAGGATTTTGCCTGACCATTTCCTTGGGGGTAATAATCCGAGGCATGGGCCAAGGTTATTCCATATCCATAGCAAAAACCGATAACTTCCCGTGAGGAGAAGTTGGAAGCATTATCAACAATGATCTTGTGTGGGATGCCAAATCTCATGATGATATTTTCTTTGATGAAGTTGCAAACAACTTCAGAGGTGGCATTCTTAATAGGTATGGCCTCCACCCATTTGGTGAAGTAATCTGTTGTTGTTAGGACATAACTATGTCCGCACTTGATTGGGGATGTAGTGCTCGATAAAGTCAATTCCCCATTGCCTAAATGGTTCGTCAATAATGACGGGCCTGAGGGGAAAAGTCAGCCAATTTTGGTTTGCCAACAAACTATTGGCAGAGCTCACATTTTGCTACCTAGGTGGTTATATCCTAAAATAGCGTTGGCAGTAGTACCTAGCCCAAATGATCTTATGTGTTATCACAGATGAGGAGAAGTGACCACCGCAGGCCGAGTCATGAAAACTTTCAAGCAATTTGATCTTATGGTTTGTCAACGCATCGCAAGAAGATGCCATCAATCCCGCGCTTGTATAAACCGTCATCCCATATGACATATCTAGCTGCCCTGAGCTTTACTGTCCACTTCTCCTTTGAAGTTAGATGGGCTGGACACTCACCGTAAGTGAGAAAGAAAGTGATGTCAGAATACCACTTGTCACTAGTCACAACAAATAGAACCATAGGTAGAGAATCAACTTTCTTTCTGACCCCTGCACTCCATCGATGCAATCAACTTTCTCTTCAGGATCTCTTGAACCTTTACTTTCAGCCATGAGCTTGACATAGGCCTTTACCCTTACCAACTTGGTTGGTTTGATGTCTAGATCATCATACTTGGACCTTTGTGATCCAATTCCTCATAAGCTTCCTAACTCCTGTTGAGTTAGGATAGACTTAACTACCGTGTCAGGAACCAGCACTACCGTATGAGAGTTTAGGATGTAGTACCAGAAGTTCTTGACTGCTTTGACTACTGAAGGCATGTTTTTCTAACTGAGACATCTTCAATTCATGAAGCTTGAGAGGGGAGCTCATGAACGTGATTGGGGATTCAACATCCTCAGAGTTTTTGCATTAAGATGGCTGATACAGTATGCACAGATGCATAATTGTACATGATAAAATCCTTGGAGAAGTTGGGACATACTAGACAGGTGCATGAGCAATGGAGGCTTTTATATCCTTAAATGACGTCTTTCCTTCTTCACTCCATCGGAATGTTTGCGACCCTTTCATCATATTTGATATGTGACGAGTCTTTTTAGTGAAGTCGGGAATAAAGCATCTGAGAAAATTCACCTTTCCGAAGAAAGAGTGAACACCGGTCTTGCTTGTGGGTAAGGTAAGGCTCTGAATAGCCTTAACCCTTTCGACATCTATCTTTGTTCCTTCCTTACTGACAACGTGTCCCAACAACTTTCCTTCGATGACCCGAAAATAATTTTTAATTTTTTGGATTTAGGAAATCCCATGTTCTCGCATCTAATCAATACTTGCTCCAAATGATCACAATAATCACTTCACTTTTTTGAGAACAGCTTAAGTCATCCAAATAAACTATGATGATTTTCCCATCATACCTTTGAATGCGAAGTCCATCGCTTGCTGAAAGGTGGCACCAACATTGGTCAAGCCAAAAGGCATCCTGTCTGTAGGTGAATGTGCCCTAGGGAGTAGTGAATGTTGTTTTGAATTGGTCTTCAGGTGAGACTTCAATCTGATTATAGCCCGAAAAACCATCAAGCATGGACAACATCTCTGAACCGGTTACTACTTGTAGAACTTGATCCATTATGGGCAAGTGGATAATTATCCTTCAAGGACGCCTGATTCAGATTGTGAAAATCTATGCATATGCGTATCTCGCCATTCTTCTTTCGTATGGGCACATGATGTTTGCGACCCAGGTACTGTGATGGATAGGAAAGATGATTCTCACATCCAACATTTTCTGTATTTCCACCTGGATGGTACCCGAGATCTTGGGATTGTAATGCCTCTATTTCGATGAAAGGGTTTGACATCATCCTTTAACGGGATGTCATGTTGAACATCCTTAGGCTTGAAAGACTTTAGATCGGCATAAGACCATGCCAATACGTCCATATATTTCTTCAGCAATTTGACAAACTTCTACTTTTCTTTGGGTGTACAACATTTCCGATGTTCACAAATTATGGATGTTCTACAAGTACCTAGGTTGACAGATTCGGTCTCTGGAGAGGAGTTAGGATCATCTTGTCGCTTCTTCTTGACAAAATGATCATGTTTGTCAAACAATCATTCCAGAGAGACTAAACCCTTTGGAATTTTATTTCCCTTGAGCTGACATATGCCATCACCTTCTTTTGATTCATTTTGCTTGACAAAGGATGCATTCATGGCATGGCATGCGTGTAAGTAGATCCCTCAAAATGAAGCTCATTGAAATTATCATCTTTTTCTAGAAAAGCAACAAGTTGATTGTCATCGTTGAATACCTGCCAGTGCTGAGAATTGTCTAGCACGCTTGGGCGAAAGACTACCTCAATGGTATATGTGTTTGTTTTCAACCCTAGGTGAGGGAGCATAAGAGACGCTGAGAGACAACAATGAATCGGCCATGTCATTTTGAGCTCTTGGAATGGATTTTATTGAGAAAGCGTCAAATTCCTCAATGTTGTCCCATACTGTGTTGCGGTAGTGCCTGAGTCTATCATTCTTCACTTGGTACACCCCTTTTATCTGGTTGATGATCAGTTTGGCATCACCCTGTGCTTTTAGATTCTTGATTCCTCTTTCCTTTGCAGCTTGCATACCGAGTAACAAAGATTCATACTCAGTGGTATTGTTTGTATTGAAAAACTGCAATTTGAAAGAAAGAGGAAAATCTCCTCTTCAGGAGATATCAGATGGCTCCAGTGCCACATCCACTTGTTGCACAACTTCCATCAAACTACAAAGTGTCCATATCTTGTTAAGGTCCTCCTCCTGGATGAGAATGTCCATTCTATCAGACTCAATGGATAAGAAGTAGTTCCCCATCCCTGATGATTCAAAGAGAATCTAGGCCTTGGGGTCGTCAGAGTTGGTGACCAGGTACTTCTTTTGTGATTCAGGCTCCAATGTCTGCATTACTCCTTTGATGGAATTCTAGCTTTGGACCAGTCCATGTGAATCTCTCCACCAACTTCTCTATAAAATCTTCTCCCTAGTAGAATTCCATATGTTGTTGGGATATCAGCAACGAGGATGGTCATCTTTACCCTTTTCTCTGGGAACGCTACAAATGCGAACTGTGCGTCTTTGATCTGACCAATTAATGGAACCTGTTTGGTTTCCATGGAGTAACATCTGCCGAAAGGCTTGGTAAGGGTGAGGCCTAAAGCATGAGAAACCTTTACCGGCATGACATTGTCAGAATCTCCATAATCAATTATGCAGTTGCTTAGTTTGTGACCATTGATTAGGAGGGAGAGATAAAAAGGTTCAATTTTACCTGATGCGGAAGTCGAGGAAACATTTATGCGAGATGGAGGAGTGGAAAGGATTCCTTTGGGGAGACAGAGAGGGGATGGTAGCTTGGCTTTAGATATATTCGGTTAATCTTACAAGTTGCTCAAGGTTAGATCAAGATACTCACTTGGACATTTGAATCTTGGTCTTTTTAGTGATCGACTATGTCGAATGTGACCAAGGGTTGCATTGATGAAGGAATGAGTCCCTCATTTCATGATGGTAGGGTAGGGTTACTGGTCTTTATGGAAACAGAAGAAGGCTGATTTGGAGGAGAGATGGGAGGAAAATATTTCTTCGTAAAATATTTAATAGGAGGTTGAGCAGGAAGAGGATTACCTCTTTTAGCAATTGTTGGAGGCGTGTTCGACACAGTCTTCTCCTTTTGTATTCTAGTAGCAAATTCTGCTTCTTTTCCTTGTGAGCGGGTGAAAACAACATATGACTGTCCACTTGCATACCCTTGGGTACCCTCTTCTTCATCAGACTCCTCATCTTCAAATTCCATATACCCGATTGTAGAGTCGCCAGTCGGTTCACCAACATCTTGATCATCTTCGCCTTGCGATGAAGGTTCTTCATAAATTTTCTCATCCTCTTCGATCTCGACTAGGGCATTAACCGAAGGGGCCTCAAGTGCTAACCTTGGAGTAGTAGTAGGCAAACGTGGCCTTTGTGGGGTGTTGTTGGGAGTGAAGTTCCTCCGTGGGATATCCTGGTATGGAGTGGTAGACGAAGCTTGAGCTAATTACTTCTTTAATGCGAGCAAGTCGTTTGCCATCTTCTGGAATGTCAGATCTAATGAAGTGGCTTGAGAAGGAGTGAAGCCTTAGGTTTGGATGGCTCTGTTTTAACTCGCCAGATATAAGTAGGTTGTCTTCTATCCGAATGGCTACATCTTGAGTGAGGACCAAGGTGGTGATTTGTTCTTGTAAAAGTAAGAAACTTACTCTTGAACTCATGGCATTCACAAAGAAACACTTTTGATTTTCTAGTGTTGGCAACATGGCAGGTGGCACGTGGTTAATCAGTGAATTAAAATGGGTGATAAAATCACACATGGTTTCATTGGCCTCCTTCTTCAAGTGAGTAATCTTTGACAGTAATGCAAATGCGTCTTCTAAAGGCTTATACCTATCTTCAAACACAGTTCGTAATGTGGCCCAACTGGTGATAGATCCGGTCGGCAAGTGTTGGAACCACTCTGCTGCAGGTCCTTGCAAGGTCTCTAGAAAGAGGCATACCGACACGTCTTCATGGGTCACATCTAGGATACTACATGACATGATGAACATAGATATATGTGAATCCATGCTTTGATTTCCACTCCCATCAAATCTTGAGAAATTCTTGTGATTTCCATGAGGGAGTGCGTGAACTAGATGCGGCAATGCAAGAGGGCCCATAGCATTTCCCCATGGTACTGCCATTTGAAAATTTGGAAAGAGGATGCGAGCCAGAGTATGGTTCGCTTAGTAACAGGGCATTGCAAATTGACGTGGAAGCTCCCTGTGAAAACCGGTTCTTTCGTGGAGGTGAGGCACTTCTGGCCGATCGATCACCGGTGAACTTCAAGCGACAAGAAATGTCTTTGGTGTAATACTGAAATTGTGCCTCTAAAGTAGATCAAAAATAGGATCAAATTCTCCATGAGCTCTTCTACTATGGGTAAATGGCTCACCCACCATAGTGTATCTACTCACATTGGCAATAATTTGGGGCAGATTTATAAAAACTCTTTTTGTTTGTACTTGCTGATTTTCTAATTTTTTTGACAAAAAAATTAGAAAGCATGTATACCTTTTTTTATATTTAATTTTATCCCTCTTTTGAAAACCGATTGTGGTTTAATGACAAAGATTAGTGAGGATAAAATGATGGTTAACTTAGTAAGTTGATTTTCGGATCTTAGATTTGATTTTTGCAAGGGTTTGAAAATATTTGTAAAACTATCAGAATCTCAGATCTATGAAAATATAGATATTTTTATAAAAACTCAGCGAACTAAAGGTTTCTAACTGGTCCAGATCTATGGATCTCTTAAGAAAAATTTTAGTTTGGATCACTTTTGCAAAAAAATTGGATTTTAAACAAAGAGTTAAGATTTGCAAACAGGTAGTGATTTTTACAGTTTTATCTATTTTCTTAGTCTCCCCAAGCTTTAAAAATTGTTGGCATCTTTTAGTTGACATAACACTCACATAAATCTAGTTCTATCCCAGTGAGTCGCCAAAAACTGTTGGTCTAAAAATCTATCGGGTGGGCAGATCTATGGATAGATAGGCCAACAGTGTGCAGGGCATAGCCCTCTTTGAGACAAAAAGTGAAACTGGTTTATTTCTATTCTACTAGTAGGAATCTATGCAAGTCTTACAAGTATTCTACCTTCAAGGGGGTTTTGGGATCTCATCCCAGTAGAGTTAGTTCCGACGAAGAACAGAAAGGAATGAAGGAAGGAATAGAAGAAAGATGGATCTGAAGGGAGAAAAGAAATGAATTCCAAAGTAGAAAGGTCAGAGGGTTTATGTTTTGGGCGGTAGTAAACAGAGCCAAACTTACTCACATAAACAAACAAAGCAATACTGATAAACAAATGACAAAATCATAGGTGAATCCAACAAAATAAGTATGTAGATCTAACTTAAGAAAGATCTAACACATAACACAGGAATTCAACACAAAGTCTCAATTTTTGTATTAATATTTTGTTTTGTTACAAGAAAGTTCAAATTCTTTCTCTCCTCACTTCTATTTTTCATAAAAATTTGCTCACCTTGAATACTACAAGTATCCAAGTATTTATAGAAGGAGAAGGAGAAAGAAGACAAAAAGGAGCCAACCACTATTTACAAAATATTTAAAAGTCAAATGTTGACTTTAGGGAAATTTGGTGGATGACAACATCCCATGGTGCAACATGGATGATGTCATCATTTGTGCCAACATACTTTTAAATACTTTTACAAAAATGGGATTTATCCCAGGAGGAAGGAGCCTATTCATCGTCATCCCTTGGCTTGAAAGGAGTGTCTTGCTTCTGCTCAAGAGAGGTGATGTGAAACTGAGCTCAATACTCCATGAACTTGTTGACCATCACCTGAAGTTGATCCTGAGCGGGACCCTTGGTGTGATCCCGATGACTTCGCAAGTTTCTCATTCATCTCTGAGTCTTTCAAGGAGTTTGAAGTATTCATTGCCTTCCTCCATAAGGTTGTGCATAGCCATCAAAAGTCGCGGTAAAGGCTAGAAGGTTGTTGATAGTATCATCTAGGTACCGACAACCCGGAGACATTCTTAAGACGATCTCGCTCCATTTGATGCATGACATATATGGCTTCCTCCTTGATTTTGTCTATCTTTTCTAAGAAATACTCCATTTGGTCAACCCGATAGTCTAAAGCAAGCAAGGACTTTGTTGGGTGCTCGCGGGTGATCAAAGACACCGAATTTTAACAAGTCATTGACTGGGCAGTTGAGCATCTTCTGGAATGTCTCGTGTTGCAACCTAGCATGGTCCAACTCTTCAGAGATAGGCCCTAATATTTCCTGGAGTTCCTTGTTCTCTTGATATATATTTTGATAGAGCTCTGTGAACTTTGTAATCACTTCCTCACTATCTTTGAGGATCTGCTCTCTCTAGGCGGACACTACTGCACCTTGCTCACCGATCTTGGTGTACTCATTTATCTTCTCCTGACTAAGAACTTCGGGAGGGTCGGCGGCAGTCATAGGAGGGGCATTTCCCATCTTTTGTAGGGCTTGGAGAAGATGCTTGTTTTTCTCTTTTAATATTCTCTTCTCTTTCTTTGCTTCTTGAAGCTTCTTACAAAGGGCATCCACTGCGGATAAGGCCTCTCCTTGCAGGCTCTCTAATGATGTTCCCATTGTGACCTGAGTCACTATAAAATCTGTAGGAGACAGATCTTCTTTCTTCTTTGTGGGATCAGGGTACGCGATCTCCATAACCCTTTCACCTGAAGCACTTTGAGAGAAGCGGGTTATAGCCTTTTGCTTCTTAGGCCCTTTAGCTGGAATAACGAGAGAAGTCCATAGGTGCAATAGGGACTTTCCTCTTGTGTTGGCTCAGGTGTTCGGAGATCCATTCTGGACTTAGGGGAGTGGGACCAGAGGAAGAGGAGGAAACGGGGGTGGAAGGAAGAATGACTACAGTGGACACGGGGAAGTGTGTCAAAACACTTGGTGGCGGCATGGAGAAAGGGGCCGACACACCAATGCTCACGGGAATAGGAGTCACTACAAGAGAGGAGGCCATGGGGGTGGAAGGGATCTGTGAGATGAGGGAAGAAATGTTGGGGGATAGATCCATGAGGGAAGAGAAGATGGAGGAAGAGGGAGGGGGAATGGTAGAAGATGGAGGAGAAGACACAACCAAAGGAGTGGTTGGTTGAGTGACATGAGGAGGGGAAGGAGGAGCGAGAGAGGGAACGGTTGGTACTTCACCAATTGTAGATGTAACAACATCCTGAATGGATATGTCCTCTAGAGCACTTATCGTTTCTTCCTCTCTCGGGGACACTAAGTCCACAACTTGCTCTTCTACGGTAGTAGGAGGGCTTTTAAGAGCTTTCTCTTGAGCATTACTTGCCTCTCCTACTTTATCCTTTCCTTTTCCTCAGGAAAATGTTCTGGCCTGGATGGTGCATTACCCAAGGGAGACGTGGTAAAGTCTACCCAAGGTAGATGATACCATTTTTCTTGCATCAATGCTCGGTGCATTGTAGAGTGCCCTTGATCCTTTCCTCTATAGTCTGAGGGGCCTTTCCTATCAATTTTGGCAAATGGCCAATTGTCCCCATCCATGTCTAGATAAACTTGATCAACTTCTTGATCGATTGCTTGAAATCCTTTAGGATGATAGCCACACCATATTGAATGATCTCTTCCAAGGCCGGTCGGGAGTGATCCTTTGTCTCCGAGCTCAACCTTGTGATTCAAGTCGATGTAGATATCCTCGATCTAAGGACATTGAATTGGATCGATCCTTGCTCTTGGAAGGTAACCACGAGGATCAAAGGTTGGCCTTGCCAAGAAATTATGCTTGATTGAGCAATTCAAGCTCAGTATACATATCATGGGCTTTTCTCTATGAAATGCAAGTGTATCTACCCACCGTGAGGGGGAATGAAGTTCCACCCTTCTTCCTTTTCAAACACTTCTCATGGTATGTGATGAGCTGTCTAGATAGCTCCAACAGGATCTTTTGGGTCCCGCATACCTTGGCAATCTGGTGGGATCTCCCAAGAAGTTAGCGGCTCTGAGATAGGTGAAAGTAGGGAATTGCATGAATAACGCTCCCCACTTCTCTGTGGTGGTCATCACGCTTTTGGTCGTCTGACCGCAAGTCATGTTAGGCCTCAAGAGGTAGATGACACAACAGAAGAAGACATCACTGATTTTACTGAATTGGGTTATGTTGTTCTCCAGTCTTAACTCTGGATAGTACTCGTATATCCTGACCTGGGGCCATATCCCACACCGATTCAATGTTGGGTAGTCCCTCTCTGAGGTAGTAGCATATACTACATAGGAGTTCATATAGAACCTCCCAGTTGTTGAAATTTGTTGAAGCTGCTCCGAGATTGTGCTATTGATAATCTCTCCCCAGTCAAAATGCTGATCGAGAACATTTTGATTCATTGTTTCCAAGTACCTAAGCATCCACTTCTAAAAGTAGTGGGTATCAGGTAGCCCAAACACCCTACTTAGGAAGGTGATTGTGTCACTCAGCTCCTCTGAAAAGTCACTGTGATGAATGACTTGGGGCCACCTACTTGTCACCTTCTTATTCTTGAGGTACACCTCATTCATTAACTGCATACATTTGTCTTCATTTTTAGTTCATGTCTTCATGCAAATTCCTCCTAGCTTACTGCTACAAAATTTCTAAAGTGAGGATACCCAACATGATCCCAAAATGTCAGGCCGTGAGGTTGATTATTACCTCGCCCTTCTCATTTTCGACACATCTTGTGTCCTTATTGTAACAATGACTCACCAACATCATAAACTCATTGTTGATTACGCTCACTGGGAGCCTTGCAGCAAAGTGCAGACCACTGCCAACCAATTTATCCATCCATGGGCTACCTGTGACCTTCTTGGTTCTGGCCCAAAAGTCTTCCATGTCAATGTGCCCAAGTTCTAAATCTCTGATATCAAGATCGCACTCTACAAGTGAGTCAGGCATCTTGACCCTTTGGTATTTATATTTCATTTCTTGCTCTATTAGCTTGGCTTTACCCTTGGACTTGGTTGGCTTCTTACTCGATGAAGACATGTGTGGATCTGAGTTTAGCTGTTGATCTGCAAGAAGAATTAGGGAAGTCCATTGGAAGGGCCATGTTAGCCGTTAAGTCATCCATAAAAGCTTACAGAATGAAAAGTTAGCAATTTATGAGCCTCTAGGTGCAAGGCGCAGCTTTAATCGAAGTTGCACGGGGACTTAGAAAAGAAAGGCACACTTTGGGAAAGTGTTGCATGGGAAAAAGAAGCGCCAAAGGGGCACGGGGTGCGAATTGACCACACACAACATTCAGATGTTGGTGTTAAGGGATATGCGCTTGCGACGTTGGAAGTCCTTAAGTGGGGCATAGATATGATTGGTGCTATAGAGTTTTATGGTCCAAGCGCACGGATGTAAAAGATGTAACATCAAGGTGAGGTGCACCGAGGGTTAAGCTTTCCCGGCGGAGGAAGGGTTTACATAACATGAAGTGTTGTTGTTATTATAGGTGTGCTCGCACCTACGCCTTAGAAATTTTACAATTTTTATGGGGTGCGGGAAAGGGCTTCTGTTGCGCGAGTTCACAGTGCACCTTGGTGTGACTGTTTTTGATGTAGCATGACTAAATGATGTGCCAAAGGGGTGCGACTGCGTTTAGTGCAACACGTATGAAAATTGCGTCGTGGAAGACAGCAGGCCGATTCTCTTCATTTTGTGGTTCTTTACCCTCTCAGCTCAGATTTTGATAGCAAGGGGTTAACCTTGGCAAAGCAGGGGATAGAGGAGAAAAGGGGCAGGGGTCCATTCTGAGGCAGAGCCTTCTAGATTTGCAGATCTGGAAGGAGAGTGAAAAATGGCTTGTAGGTGGGTAAGGTAAAATGGGTTGGGATTGTGTTATCTTCTTAGGTTCATTGTTATCATCCAATCCTAATCACCTAAACCAACATAAAAACCACAACAAATCCACAAGAAGGGCAAGGGCCACTTACCAGGAATATATAACGATGAAGGAGACGATGTGGGGACCATGAACGTGACAAATGGCAACACACGTGGTTGCAAGAACGCGACAATGCGCGAGAGGAAAAGACTTTTCACATTTTTTTGTAATGTGAAAATGACAGTCACTTAGATCCTCGAAAATTCACTGCGATGAATGACTTGGGGCCACCTGCTTGTCACCTTCTTATTCTTGAGGTACACCTCATTCATTAATTGTATACATTTGTCTTCATTTTCAATCCATGTCTTCATGCAGTCCTCCTAGCTTACTGCTACAAAATTTCTATGGTGAGGGATACCCAACATGATCCCAAAATGTTGGGCCATGAGGTTGATTATTACCTCGCCCTTCTCATTTTCGACACATCTTGTGTCCTTATTATAACAACGGCTCACCAACATCATAAACTCATTGTTGATTGCGCTCACTGGGAGCCCTGAACTAAAGTGAAGACCATTGCTAACCAATTTATCCATCCATGGGTTGCCTGTGACCTTCTTGGTTCTAGCCCAAAAGTCTTCCATGTTAATGTGCCTGAGTTCTGAATCTCTGATATCAAGATCGCACTCTGCAAGCGAGTCACGCATCCTGACCCTTTGGTATATATATTTCATTTCTTGCTCTGTTAGCTTGGCTTTACCCTTGGACTTGGTTGGCTTCTTACTCGATGAAAACATGTGTGGATCTGATTTTAGCTATTGATCTGCAAGAAGAATCAGGGAAGTCCATCGCAGAAGGGCCATGTTAGCTGTTAAGTCATCCATAAAAGCTTACAGAATGAAAAGTTAGCAATTTATGAGCTTAAGGCGCAAGGCATAGCTTTAATGCGAGGCTGCGGGGACTTAGAAAAGCAAGGCACACTTTGGGAAAGTGTTGCATGGGAGAAAGCAGTGCCAAAGGGGCGCAGGGCACGGATTGACCACACACAACATTTAGATGTTGGTGTTAAGGGATATGCACTTGAGCCGTCGGAAGTCCTTAAGTGGGGCGCAGATATGATTAGTTCTATAGAGTTTTATGGTGTGCCAAGGCGCAGATGCAAAAGATGTAACATCAAGGTGAGGTGTGCCAAGGGGTTAAGCTTGTGCGGTGTGGGAAGGGTTTACATAGTATGAAGTGTTGTTTTATTGTAGGTGCGCTCACACCTACGCGCCTTAGGAATTTTTGTATATTTTACACGGCGGGAAAGAGCACATTGTGCGAGTTCACGGTGTGCCTTGGTGCAAATGTTTTTTATGCAGCATGACTAAATGATGTGCCAAAGGGGCACAACTACGTTTAGTGCAACACGTATGAAAATTGCGTCGTGGAAGCAAGAGCCGATTCTCTTCATTTTGTGGTTCTTTACCCTCTCATTTCGATTTTTATAGCAAGGGGTTAACCTTGGCAAAGAAGGGGACATAGGAGAAAAGTGGCGGGGTCCATTTCGAGGTAGAGCCTTCCGGATTTGCGCAGATCCGGAAGGAGAGTGAAAACGACTTACAAGTGGGTAAGGTAAAATGGGTTGGGATTGTGTTATCTACTTAGGTTCATTGTTATCATCAAATGTCCTAATCACCTAAACCAACATAAAAACCACATAAATATCCACAAGAAGGGAAAGGGCCACTTACGGGAATATATAATGATGAAGGAGACAATGTGGGGACCACGAACGCGATAAATGGCAACACACGTGGTTGACAGAACGCCGATAATGCAAAGAGGAAAAGACTTTTCACATTTTTGTAATGTGAAAATGACAGGTCGGACACACCTATATATAGAAAAAGGTGCAATAAATGTGCCACCAACTTTTTCTATGGCGCACTTGAGTGGATGTCGACACGAAGAGATTTGTGCCTTGGCGCAGCTTTGGGAGTGTCGACACTATGTTTTTAGTGCCCACAGCGCACTTTAGGAAGTGATAACAAGATGGCGCTTACACCTTGGTGCACCTTTGAGAGGCGCAACATTTAGAGTGTTGACATTCCCTAGAATGTGCCAAAGGAATAGAGGGGCGTAGTTTTGGTTGATGTAACGCTAATGAAAACTACATCCAACCCAAAAAGGTTGAAAATGACCAAGTTCTAAAAACTAGATTTTCCGAAAAGGGATTTTATGCCATTCTAAGCGTTACGAGACCTCAACAGGGGACCAAAACAAAAAAAATTGGTATGGTTACCTACAAAATTTCCCTTGTCAATTTTACAGGATAACACATTTAAAATCTCTGCAATTCGGACGAAGTGTGTTTGAAATTTAATTTTTTAATAAAGCGAGTCCAATCATCGAAGAAATGATTTATGTAGCATTCAAAGGCATGTTTTCGGTAGCATCTGTTCCAATATGGCTTACTCCTTGAACTTCCAAGCTAGTTCTGAAACTCCATTACACATTCACAGGCTTCATCACCTAGTTCTGGAACTTTTGGACTTAGTTCCGGAACTCTAGTATTTAGTTCCGAATTTTCGGACTTAGTTAGGAACTCCTAGAGTATAGCTCTGGAACTCTCACAGTTTTGATCTTTAACGATTTCCTATGGTTCTAGAACTTCTCTGAAGTTCGGAACCGATGGAAGTTTATCTATTCTAACCACATCCGGTGATTTAGCATCAACAAACCTTTCAATCAGAAAAGGATGAGAAGATTTATGATCACAAATCCAGGATAGTTATCTTACAGTTGTCCGATCAGCCACAATCCGAGTCAAGCATCTATTCTGGGCACGATTTGATTTCATCATAATCGTAGAGACAACTATGATTGTAAATGTATATATAAGCAGACCTGCAGTAGATAAATACATATAGGAGAAGATAGATATACATATAGAATAAGTAATACAGATCGAAGTACATAGATCCAGTATGTTTTGTAATACTAAATGTTTTATCAATAAATAGCCATTCTGTTTGAGAGAATTCTAAGTTGTTAAATCTTGATTCAAGGAGGAGCAAGGGCCCACTCCCCTAAGGACCAAGATATTCATCTATTTGGTATTTATATTTCCTAAGCAAATAGTTTAGATCTATTAATTCGTCAGACGCTTTTAATTCTTATAGTTAAACTCTATTGTATACTCATTCCAAGTGTCTAGATAGATTCTTATTCTTCTTGCAACCATTTTTAAGCACTCTAAGTTGTGTGTTTATTTCCAAAAGCAAGTGTGTTTATTTCCATTCTGCAAAGTGTGTTTCCTTTCAGCAAAGCTTTCAGTGTGTTTCCTTTTAGAAAAAATTTCACAGTATGATTTAAATAAGGTTTTTACCAAGAAGTCCTTAAGACATTGAAAAGATCCCCCAAGAAATACAAAAATAACTACAGTCAACTACTAGATCAATAGGATTATTCTTGTTGCATATAGCTTTAGACACACCCCTGGTTTGAATATGACATCAACAAGAAGTTGATTAAATGAAGGGAATAACGACACCCATCACCGAGTCCTATGAATCTAATCATGAAACATATTCCCTCTCTTTGCCCTCGCTAGAAGTAGCATGTCCAGGACTTGGGGATGTAGTTGAGGAGATGCCACTAAGATTTCATCTATGTGGTCCTAGGTGTCTCTAAGCAAGCATGCAAACCTAAAATGCACATTCATAAACAATAAGTTTTTAACACCCATATTATTAAAATACATTCAAATTTTAGAATTTAGTTAAAATGCATGTGAAATCTTACCACAATGTTATGATCCCTATCAATTTTTCGTTGATGTGTCGTAGGGACAACAATATACTCACGAGGGGTAAGCTATATACAAATAATTAAATTTCAAATTAAATATTTCATGTGCAAAATTATATATTGTAGATTTAAGTAATAAGAAATAATTCCTCCAAAATTTAAAAAAATTGAAAAATTATACCTCGGTTAGTGGATCTACGAATCTATGGCAAGATATCTACAAGCAGAACCTCCACGATCTGCATATATGGAGGAGTCTCTCTCGGCAATCATAAGATATACAAAAAAATCTACAAATCAATATTAATCTACATGACTTCCACATATGACTCCAAAGCATAATCCACGTGAACTTTCACAATTAGAAACAAAGTGTAAAGAGAAACTAACCGCATAAAAGTAATCGAGGGCTGTTAGTAGCCTTAGTTCCTAGAGCAAATGATGACCCGCCAGGATCCTACATATAAAATACAAACATATATTAATATGTACATGTACACGTGAAATATTATAATAATTAAAGTGCACAATCAAATGAAATTTGAAATTTAAGTACAACTTGAAACTTACATTTTGTAACATGCCCAAAGTAAGAAGTATTTAGTATGTCGACGCCGGATGTTTCCTTCATTGGCTCTTGTTATTTAAAATAAAATAAAATAATTAGTTTTTACATGTATGTACATGACATACAATCAAATACATATATATTCAAATCTCAAACATGAATTAAACTACGTGTGTGTGTGTGTGTGTGTGTGTGTGTGTGTGTGTATATATTAAATATTTATTTGACACTTACCTGTGAAAGACCAAGATCCTTTGCACCAGTTCCAAAAACATCCGCCATCATCTCATCTAGAGAAAAGAAATCATGTTATCCAGCAAATGATTTCTCACCGTAGTGCATACGGCACCACATAATCCATCATGAGTGTGGTGCGCTAGAACTGATGCCTCCACCAACATCACCAGATGCAATCTGGTCACTATGCTAGGTCAAAGTGTCAATGAGCTCCCTCAATGCATGTAGTGTGTCAATCTCCACAACCTCCTTCACTGTAGGAGGGATAACTGAAGGTAGTGGGGTTTTGGGGCATGGGGATCCTTGGTTGACCTACGCGTGCACCAGGTCTACTCTGTGCAGAGCCACCTCCTCACCCATAAAACTCAGAAAATTCAAAATAATTTGGGACCTCATTAAGCACGAACTCGCAATATAATTTCTTCAAAAATAGAGAGGAACCTCATTGTTGTTGCATGGTGGATAATCAAAAACCATCCACCATCGGTCCCAAAAATTGTTCTTAATTCATTCATCGTGGCACCAATGGATTGGGAACCATTTACAAGTATCTCAGGGGGCATTGGTTCTTAGGTCAATAAATAATGCAAAAATGTGGTCTTTTCCAAAAAAATTATCTTTTACGACCGCATGGGATAATTTATCTGCATACCACTACCTACAATCACCTCTAAAGGTATTCCATCTATCTATTTGGTTGGTTACAGAGTCGACTTCGCCAATCAATGTTTGTAATGTGTTGGCTAAAGTCATGCAGACGGTTTGTGGCATGATTTTGTCTTATAGTCTGAATAAGGTTCTCAATGACAATTTTATTTTTTCATATTCTTCCAACGATATCAGCTTGTGTTCCTGTTGGTTCCGTGGGGACAGAAGGAGCCATAAGAGGCAGATCTATGTTTGGAGGAGGGTTTTGAGGAATGTTTGGAGGGTTTTGAGGAATATTTCGATGGTTTTCAGGATTATGAGCTTGCCAAGCAACTGAAAAAACAAAAAAATATTGAAAAACCCATGAAAATAACAAAAATAACCTAAAATGCAAAACAATTAATCAAAATGAGGGCTTACCTAGTTGTCTTAGCGACATGGTTGAAACTATCATGATCCAGAAGTCTAAAGAGCAATTTTTAGGGGGTATTCAAAGTGTGAGTGCCAAAGGTCTAGGAGAAATCGTGGTTTGAAAGGAAAATGGTGGAAAATGAGGGAGTCATGGGTCTATTTTTTCTTCTCAGAGGATCGCGATCACGGTTTTAGGTTCAGAAATCACCAAACCTATAAAAAATAGTTGTGCGAGCGTGATTTAGAAACCGCGATTGCGGTACCTAAATTTCAAGTTTTTATGCCCACTTAATTGTCCACCAACTTGATGCAGTTACCCGACTATAAATTCAAAAGGAAAGTTTATAATAGATTATCTCTCGCAACAAATCTAATATTTTAAGTTGTATGTAGTTCTGATGGAGTAATTAATGATGGTTCGGACCTATTCACTACATAATTCCTAAATTCTATTCAATACACTCCTTTCCCTACCATTAACTGGGCATAAAAGGAGGAAAATAAAAAATATATTAAAACTTTGGTTCTCCTAAGATCAAGGCATTGGTTTAGTAGAAAGATTAAATAATTCAAGGATTTAAAAAGGAGATCTCTTCTCATGGGCATCTTCTTCACAAAAAGAAACACCTTCTTAGCAAACTCATTGTTCCTTTCCTCTTGATTCTTGAACAAAATTTTACACCAAAAATAATAAGTGTAAGGAATGAGAGAAGAAGGATGAAACACAAGGACATTGTGGTGATCAAGACGAAATGCGAGAGTTAAAAGGTGGAATGTTTCTGTAAAATCACAGCAACATGTCTAGCAATAAGTAGGTGAGAAGAAACACGTTGCATAAGAAGATGCAGTTGAATAAGATGCCCCTGATCCAGTGAAAATCACTTCTTTAATACCAAAGCTAGATGTAATAATACCTTCTTCTTATTCTATTGTGACTTCCACTGTAGAAGTTTCAGTCTCCCAACCTCCTAGCCGTGAGACTATACTTACATTACCTCCTTCGGAAATATCTTCAAGAGACTTGTTCACTTGGGTTCAACCCATGGTGAAAATTAGAAAGAGGAAATCTTAATATAGGATTGATGTTCCTATGTTTTATGTAGTGGGTGCCCTTCTTGGAACTTCCCTTTCTTATCCTATGAAAGCTAAGACTGCCTCTCGTTTCGTATCTAACTCAACAGGACAACATTTTTTAAAAAAAAATCTATGTTAAAGGAAGATTAAAATGAAAAGGTTATTTCAATATCATATTTTGATCTCATAAGAATATCATTGGGAGAATCAAATCTAGAAGGACATTTCTTAGAGCAATAATTTCTATGGTCGTGGAAAGATTTGAGAAGGGAAAACACACCCAAGATCGGCTAGAGGAACATGTACAAGTACTTTCCAATTTCATTAAATCCTTCATATCATAGGGTAAAATTCCTTTCGATCTAGCTCCTTTGTCTTCAATCACATCAAACTGCTACTACTCTAGATATTGATTTGAAATAAATAACTGAGATTCACAGACACACCACTTTTGGTAAAGCATCATAAGCTTGCGTGGAGAGCATTCTTGTTTCAGGATTGTATTTTATTGATGAAGTCTGTAATATTTATGATGTAAGATTTATTATAATATTGTTTCAGCTCAAGAGAAAATCAATTTAGGGATTGACAACATTGACAAGGAAATAAATTTGTTGGATGATGTTATTCAATATATCTGAATCATGACTCTTAAAATGAAAAACTTCGTCGTTCTATGAATATTTTTGATGACTTTGAAAGTAATTTATCCAAGACTTGGACTTTCAACATAGAATGAACAATCTAGGCCCTTGAAGAATCTTTGACCGAGTTATGACATGTACTTAAGAAGGAGAATATTTGAAGGTTGATATATTTGAAGATTTGCAAGTCATTGGTAGCCAATTATTCAAGGACAATTCATCAGAGAGAAAATATGTTGATCAAATCAAGGGAGATTTTAATGCACTCATTAAGGAAAATTTGTTCAAGGAAGAATTGGTCAACAAAGAAAATATGGAAGAATTGTCAGAACTTAACAATGTCATTGTAGAAGAAGCAAAATCACTCAATAAATATGGAGGAAAAACAAAGGATATAGAGTTCTCTTGGAAGTTATTTGATTAATATCTCTAAAACCATTATACCCAAAGATACAGAGATATCAACTACAGTTACCAAGTTCGAATACATCTCATGAAAATCAAAGTCCCTACAACTTCTATATTTTTATTCCTTCTTCCGGTTCATAACATCACTAGTTCTATTTTTTAATTGACTTTATTATATAAAAGTAAATTTGTAATATAAATTCATTGAATGTAAATTAATTAATTAAGTGTTTTAACACTTAATTAAGACAACTAGTTAGTTTGGGTAGTTATTCTCTCCCCTTTTCCTATATAAGGCTTCATTTTATTTGTAAAAGGGGTTGGATATTAGTGCATTTGTATGTAAGAGACACAAATTTTGAAATACAGAAGAAGAACCCTCTTTTTTCTCCATTCTTATTCTTCCTATCTTATTTTCTTGTTCACATTTTAGTTGGTATGTTGTTTGTTTTATCTAGAATTTGAAGCTTTGTATTCTTGTTCATGGGTTAAGATTTGATGAACTTTGATTCAATCTATATCTTATTTATTGTGAAAGTTCCATTTATGCAAGCATGTATGTTCTTGAATTCCATTTACATGCAAGAGTATGATAAGATCTACAATCTTCTTATCTAAAAATGTTTTTATTACTCCCTCTCATTTGTTCATTCATGTGGTAATATTGTGGAAACAAGGAGGAATAACATGTCCTTGATTGATAAGTTATTTAGAGCTATGTGTCCAAAATGTTTCTATCTTCTAATATCTTTGTTGATGTGTTCTTCTATATTTCCATTTATTTACCTATCTTCTTTATTAAAAATCATGGGATTATTATTCCTCACCAATATCTGTAGACATCAATTGTTGGTATTACTACCCCTCACCCAACATTCACTTTCCATCATGTTTTCTACATACATACCTCTCTTCCCTTTTGAATTCCCTTTCCCTCCTAAATTCAATTTATCCCACTTACAATTATTTCCCACCATTTAATCAATCTTCCCTAATCATTCCTAATCACCCTTAATTAGCCCAAAATCCTCATTTAATTTATTTATCCTTCATAAATCCTCTATTTTATTCTTTCCTAGGCCATAATTAAATGATTTCACATCTCCATGGCCTTCATTTAATATTTTCCACCCTCCACCTACTCATTTACTCATCCTAAGCAGCCCTAATTCATCCTTATCCTTATAAACCATAATCTCACTCCGCACGGGCTCTTTGTCTCGAGCTCATCATCTTCTCACCCCCCAAATGGACATGTCCCCATAGTCAATGAGACCCATCCAGTCCTTTGTCCACCCTATAAATCCCATCCTACCCCTCCTTTTCTTAGGATGTAATTTTTGAGTCTTAGAATTGAATTAAACTCGATATTGAAATAAAAAGGAAAAAATTGTCATGTCATGGCTGCTACTCCAATCTCTAGCCTCTCATCGAATGCTAGCAAAACTCAAAGGGATAAGAGGATCTAGAGCACCTCATCGAGTAGCCTCATGTAATTTCATAGTTGGTCTCTGTCACTACAAAGAGAGGTAGGAAAAGCACTACAAACAAAACCCAATCAGATATCGCTTCACGAAAGTGTGAGAAAAAAATCCAACACACCATAGATATATACCTTACATTTAGCATGCAAGTGCTAAATATACCCCGCATTCAACATGCAAGTGCTAAACAAGGATAAACTAAAAACAACAAAACTAGTAAAAACAGCCGAGAAAAAGCAAAAACCACTAATCATGGAATATCATATTTGTAGCCAATAGGGGTCATGCATATCTACCGAGCTCATCAATGAGAAACCACTAATCAGAAAGGACATATCTCGAGTGATCAAGTCAGTTGTTGGAATCTGTTTGGCAGTAAAAAACATCACTTGAATTTAAGTTGTAATCACACACCGAACAATTTTTATTTCTAAACAAATTTTGGAAACCCTACAAATGTTTATGGCCCTAGTCTCTGTACTAAGCTTGAAATGGTGTTATATGCCTATGAATAAATTATTCCCCCAATTTCCATAAATTGAAGTTTTATTAGAAGCGTTCAAGTTGTAAATTCTAGAATCTTTTAACAAGATGTAGTTCCTCCGAGTTCGTTGTAGGAAATTGATTTCAATGAAGATAAAATATTCGGATTGGTCAAGTGATGAAATGAATATGATTCTTAATTTTTTTTACTTCCCCTCGATGTCAGTCAAATCAAGTTGGTTTTGTGTGAAGAAACCAGTCAAGAGTGATATGGCAACTGCTCGTGGTATCAAGAAAAGAGAATTTCTAAATCTCTAATTAAATATCATCAAACCTTCAAATATATTTTATTTAATAGGATAAGTTCACTTTTGATATAATAACCATATAGACCCCCTTTTTTTGTACAAGTTTCATGGAAGCCTTACACTATTATTCTACAATGTCCGATTCTTTGTTGGTCGACACATTTAGGATCCAATTCCTTCCAACAAATCAAGTATGACCTTGAATCACACCTATTTTTCACAACTGCCACACAAAGCTGAAAGTGTTATTGTCTAGTGTTATGAACCACCTCCATGGAGTGAATTTCGTAGCTATTTACAATGAAATGATTTCCATTGAATATGAAGTTATTTACAATTTTTATTATTCTTTAGACAAGAATCAACATATTGGCTACCATTTTGGCAAGAAAGTTCACCGAACAAGTGCTTTCGACAAAACCCACCCAATAAATTTGACCTCTCAACTTCTTATAGTGAAGATTTTTTTATACTTGTTTTCCTTTTCAGAAGTTGTGTTCAATTAGCATATGCAAACAAACTACTTTGGCACTATATTTCTATGCTCAACCATTTTGATGTTGATGAAGTATGGTGGTGGACTAATGCCTACAAGGTCAAAACCCCACTCAAACCCAGGATCTACATGTGGGTACTCTAAACACGAATGGAATTCTATTTTTGTGTTTTACTGAAGGTAAAGGTACTTGAATGGAACCTCCTATGCCTCATTGTCTTCAAAAATGGTTGGATGATAAAGCTTAAAGGAGTATAAAGTCATTCCCTTCAAGAAAAGGAGATTCCTCATCTTCAGACATTTACAGATCAAACCAATGTTTGAGTGTATTAAGAATAATTACATTCCTAAACAACCTACACAACCATTATTCTAGGAACAACTGGTGGCACTCTTCTCTTAAGCATCTTAAGAGTGTACTATGCAAACTTCTACGAGGTTTCTTTCTCCTTATATTTATCATCGGGGTTACCATACTAGGCTTTAACAAAATATCCTCAAACGACACACTATTCCATTCCAAGCCAAGTAGAAAAAAACCTCTTCCCATACTTTCTCTACTACTTCAAGGGTCCAGAAGAATTTTGAAATGTGAAATGTCTCTCTATATCTGAAAGAATGTCGTAGGTATGGCATAGTCAATGCAGGTTGAAGTCTAAACATATTAAAAAAATTCAAAACAAGGCTCTACTTTCTAAATGTCATTTGCAATATGAGAAGAAGTAATTTCTGTGTTGCATTCATTTTAGCAAATTAAAAAAAAAAAAGTATTAATATTGGACCTACATTTATGCTTTTCCATGTCAACATGACCTAGGATCATGCAAGCAAAGCATTTAAAGAGAACACAAACCCAATAAGCATATTATTCTTGTCATTTATCTATAATTATATTGGAAACGGATCATACGCAGGATACTGAAAAATAACAATTTATCAGGGGAAGTGCCATTGCAGTTAGCCAATTGTTTCAGCCTTGCTACATTGTGAGGATTCCTTATTTAACTCACAACAAGAAATGACCCCTTTGATCGAGCATGACATGTTTCAACATAGATTTTAAGGGATATGACTGGAGGTGGATCACAGTTTAATAGAATCAAAACAAAGTTAATCCAAAAAGGGCACATCCATGTTCAATAGCCTCCGAAATTAATGATGGGTTTTCATTCCATTTGAAGACCCACAGAGGATAATGATGGCCAAACTTGTCACTATTTCTCCACACACTTGCAACTCATTATTGTGTTTTAGGTTTGGATATGTTGAAGCCTCTCTTATTTTTGGAGCCCTAAATAGTACTTACTTCTGGCTTCATCAAAGGCTTCCTGTGGATTTGACTTGGTGAAGATGTCCGGAGCATTGCAATCGTCCATGGCTCCATTGAAACAAGCTGATTTCTTCATGAATTCAACAAAACCATGTGTGTTGGGTGTGATGAATTTGAAAACTTAAAGGCTTCTAACTCAAACAAGAGGGAAAATTGTTACAAAATCTACTGAGTAAGAAGGAATTCATTACATATATGGGTGTAATACCAGAGAGAAAAATTTTACAAAGTCTACTTGAGGAAGTAGGAATTCATTTCCATATATGGGTGTAATACCAAAAGGATTGTTAGACTCTAAGGAAGAAGGAATTCATTTCCATATATGGGTGCAATACCAGAAGGCTTGTTAGACCCCAGAGAGATGGTTAACTAGATAAATCTACATCCGCCAATAACCATTCTTACATGACATAAACAGATTATTTTAATTCTAGAAAATTAAAGAATTATGTACCAACCAATCATATGAAGATGCCAAGATGCATAATTTTGTACAACCTGGGTCAAGGTCTCCTTTTCTTGGGCCCTTTTGTCCTGATTCAGAGCATATGCACCAATTCAGTCCCCTGGCGAGATATGATTAGACTGTAAAATTTTACACCTTACTTGTGAGGTTCAGTTCTCATTGTTTATGCTAGAAAACATCAGTGATATATCATTTTTCTACTTTGTGACCTGTGCAGGGATCTGAAGTCTCTTAATCTTCTTGTGGACGAAGCCAAGGGTGTGCTTAAAATTGGAGATCAACCACCAAAATCCCCAAAATCTAACAATCAGTGACTTGTAAATGTGTCACCAACCACCATACACCTGATATCATATTGCAGAGGAAGAAAAACAAGATTTTACCTGCTACTGATTGGAAGCTCAATCCCTAAAACAATTGAAATAACACACATTTACAAAAATTCGTTGAAAAAGACTCTAATTTTGAAATCTACAATCAATATAACACAATTCGTTACAGTAAAACTATTCACGTATATGAAATGGTTTTAATTAGAGTAAAAACCTAACATATTTTGCAGAAGAAAACCCAATGTATTATGTCTGTTTATTGCATGAGGAGCTCCGGATTTTCCACTCGTACTTCCTCACCTCTTGTATGCAGGAAGAGACGAACTTTTGACGGGTGATTCACTTAGGGAATCTTCGAGTAGCTGCAATTTTTAGTTTTCCATTTCACGCGGTTCAGATCTCCATTGGTGGTGCGGCCCAACAGAGAGGAACTGCGGAATGTATGCTTAAGGTTTCACTACCAAGAATTCCTTGGGCACGTTGAACACGTGAAACTGATCCATATGTTCCTCTTCCTTCTCGTTTATGTACAGGCCGTATTTAGAGGATATGAAAAAAGTCACTTAAAATGTCCCGTTTCCAAACAATCCGATCGCGTTTACTTTGTTGTGTAGGCGTCTTTTGATCATTTTTTCTCCCTGTATATGTGTGTATATAGCCCGTCCCTGCACAGAATCGAGAGCCAATAATATTAGATGTAAACATATATATTCAATACCTTAAATAAGGGCTCCTAGGAACAAATGTGTTATCGCAGTCTCTCTTACACATTGCTGTCCTGCCTGGACTGAGATATTATTGGTAAAATAGCTACTTAAATGGAAGCTGAAAATAGCATAGACCAAGGGTGGCTGTAATATATTGTGGCTTAAAGACGCCGTCGTTTTTCTTTAACCAGATTTTTCCGGTGCATTATTTCACCCTGATATAACTAATACTTCAAGATCAATATAGCATTTCGAGAAATCGCATAGGAATTGAACCTTATTAGGCTTTGAGTTTATGATACAAGTTGGGCTTGCGCTTTCACTTTGAGAGTAACGTGGGAGCCTAGGAGGGTGCGAAGTACCGTAGAAATGTCTGATTTAAACCATTATTCACACGTGTCTTGGTTGTTTTCAATACCTGCACATGTCAATTTATGGATTGGAAGTTATCGCATGCAAATGTTGTCTTGGAAAACATATACACAAATGACATATTCAACTGGTTTTTCAAGTTTTTCACTCTTAGAAACATTTGTATTGTTTTAAATTGTTGGTTTTAGCCTCATTTATTTTGTTTTAAGTAATGTGTAAGCCATGTGTTGGCTAAGTTTAATCTAAAGATTATAGAGGAGAAAGGAGCCAATGATTATGAACTTGAGGGCATTGCTATCATATATTTAAAATAAAATATCTTTTAAATGATTAAATTTTTTAATGTGCATTTTTTTTTGTGCATTCAAATTATGTGTAAAACATATTTATTAGTACACTTCTAGATGTGACTTGATGTGACATTTGTTACTAGCTACTTTTTCTTAAATTTTAGTTGTCCTAATGATAAATATTTTCTTTCTCAAACCTAGATCAATTATTTTGGCATAATATACTATTTATCTTGACAATTCCCCCACATATTCCTATTCATCCCAATTGTGTATTCATGTCCTTGCACACACATGCAAACAAGTTATTGACATATAGGTAGCCATATTGGAATTGAAATGGAGATCTTAGATGAGAGTAACGAAATGTGATGTGATTTTTTTCATGCACTTATTGTTGTGGTTTGTCATCGTTGTAAATCCAGACTAAGTGGATGCCATGAATGAATGTGTACCGCTCCCACTCATCCTTATCGTACGGTTTTTGCCTCTTGAAATTTGGACGATTCAATGTTGGGTGACTAAAGTCTCGAGTTGGATTTTTCATAAATACATATGCCACACAAATTGCAAACCTACATAAATACAAATTAAAAAAGGCTACCCATATTTTTACAATATTTGACGCTTTTTAATGCTACTAGTTTGATATAAACAAATATGACATATGGCAAGGATATACATTTTATTTTGTAAACAAGATAAACTTACTTGCTATTATTAGATATAGAAATAGAAGATATATTCAATATGAATTATTTGTACAAAGTCTCCCGAGTTTAGTCTAAATTCATTTGGTAGTGGAAGTATTCATTACACTTATTAATGTTTCAAGGCGCCATATATTAAACAATCCTGGATATAGTAAATATCGCAAAAGGTGATGCTTTATGGGATGATCTTCATTGAAATATAAACTCGTAGAAAACACAGTAAAACTGATGATTGATATATTATAGAAATCAAATCACAATAAAATAACTTCTTTAATTGATCGTAGCAGGTTCCATCGTAAATTACCAAATGTTGTGTAAAACCTAAAAGTATCAAATTATCTTTTCTAATTACCTATGATACTTGTGCAAGATAAAATCTAAACAAAAACATGAAACTTCACCACTATATCCATTATTCTTTCCATTTGACATCGATTTATTTTGGTTGAGCATCACACATGTTTGTTGTTTCTCGCTTTTGTTCTATGAATATAAATTATAATCCTCTGTGCCCAAATCCATATCTCACCCTTCAAATACTTTCAGTTCCACTTTTGTGTTTCTTGCTTCCATGTTTCCCTTATAATAGTAATTATACCATAGTTTAAACATTTATTTGGAAACACCACATAATAATGGAAGGCAACCGTTGGACCCTTACAACTTGTTGCAACAACAAGCATTAACAAATTGCATATGTACCATATGAACTAGGTAATCGAATGCGTGGTAACTTGTAAAGGAAATATACATAGCTATGTGAATAAAAAGAGTGAGGGTAAGATTCTGAATTTTAATGTCATTGATGCTCTTAGTGAAAACATGAATGTGACTGCTTTGACAATGCTGCTACCTATCACGATGAAAAAGTTTAGTTCGAGCAGTTTATTCAATGTCCAAGGGTATACTAAACTATGTCAGGCTAACATATAAATACTACGGTAGCTCCTGGGAGCTCATTCTTAGCATGGATTCTATTTTGTAGCTATGTGTATAACCTACCCTCGAAATACCAATCGCTTTTTACATTTCACCATTATCGATACCATATAGCAGGTACCTCTCGAGTCTATAATAGATGTTATTGGCGTGGTTACCTCGTGAGTGGTGGAAGCAGTGTTCCGTTATTGAGTCGGTGGAGGAATAGAATGATATGAGTTTTGAAGGAGAGGGAGTGCGAGAATAGAATTTTGTCACCCAAAAAAACATCAAAGATGGATTTGTAATAAAATCCTTTTGGGTCATAGCGAAAATGGTTTTAAAATGTGATCATATTTTAGGAACCGTTGTGACCATAGAAAAAAATATTTCCATTCATGAAGACCTAAAATATAGCATGTGATGCAAAAATATGGAAGGAAAAGGAGGAGTAAGAGCATCATAGTAATGTAAAGAAGAAAAAGACTAGAAAATCAAGAAATTGTGCTTTTTCCTAGCAACTACAGTACTAATAGAAATTGATGATACCATTAAAATAGGTAAAAACATTTGGGATAGGCATCAAATCTCATCTTTGATAAGGACACATCAAATGCTCTAAGCAAGTGCACTCTATCTAAGTTTCAAATGAAAAACAATGGTTGAGTACGCATCGGTGAATCTTCTTCAAGGAAATGGAGGTCCCACAAGTTAAATAAACTCACTTTTGTATTAATTATAGTCCAAGTGAAATACCATTTCATTCTCATATTTTGATTTGATGTTATTCCTTTCCAATCTTCATTAATCAATATTAATGTTCTCAAGGATATTCTATAATATCAAAGTCCTCTCCTTACTATGTCAAAAGATTTGAAAAATATCATGCTAGATTTCATTAAAACATAAATGTGTGGTGGTGTGGTTAGGATCGTTAAGCACATAGGTATAAACATTTATTTATTTGCATTGACAGAACGTACGAAGGCTATAACTAGACGTAGCCTATGGACTGTGTGGAATGTTGACTCAGAGTGGTAGTGGGACCGCCTTGTCTACTCTCGATATTCACCCCATCCTGGCCAATGTTGTGCCTCCCCATAACATCACCAATTAAACCCAGGGGCCATGCTTGTGCTATAAATGAAATGCACAAATACGCTCTAGCAAAATGCATGCACGGGCGTAGAATAAATGGAACGGTAAATATATATAATTTAAGAGGCATAAATGGCTGTAAGTACTTAGTTGGAAATCATGAAGAGGAGGAGGTGGTGGGGGGTAGGAGATAGGGGAAGTCCAACGTGTTAGAAAATGTTCCATTTTTTTCAATCATGTCTGTTCGATGTCATGATTGCAGAGATAGAGCTGTGTCTTGTGAGAGGGAGCATGATGTTTAACGGTTTGGTACAAGCATCCAATTTCTTAACATCCCATAGCCACCTAAAACCCAAGCACACGTAATTGCGAAAAGAGAAATGAAGAAGAAGATTTTTTATGTTGAGAAGCGAGACAAATTGAGAGGTGTTGGTTAGCGGCAGAAGTAGTGTGTTGTCAATGGAGTTGTACTAAGCAAGAATGTTTTTAGTTTTAAAGGCAAGGGTATGTAGAACGAAGCTTGTGCTCTTTATGACTCACTCCCTCTATAGCCCGTCCATGCTCTAGATGTCGTCTCCTGAAGAATTTGAAGACGGATTCTAGACTACATCAACCATAATAGAAATGTTATGATTTAATAACAAACAAAATCATGCACACAAGATCTAAACAATTGTCCAAAATCTACATGAGTGGAAGTATAAACTAGAAGAATCCAAATCAAAATAAGGTACACACACATAACACAATATGTACTTGTGGTTCACCCAATGTGGGCCATGTCCACCAAATATATAGATCTCATATATATAATATAACAAAAGATTACAAACCAACTCTTCTACACAAGAGTACATGTATCTCTACAAGATTATCTCTTCCTCCTAGATCTCCAACCAGATCTTCCTGATTACACTAAACCATGCCTCCATACCACCACTTGTGTCTCCTCCAGATCTCTAACTAGATCTACTTGAGTGCATTACAACCATGCCTTTGAAACACCACCAGATGTCACATACCTGAAGCTACCATGCATTTTCCACCATGCAACCAAGCTCTCAATGTACTGTGAATCTAAAAACAAGACCTCTAGAAGGGTCTACCAATGTGCAACCATAACCATGCACCAAGAAGTAAGTCTCTCCTCCATCACTGCATCAACATGTGCAAACATGAAGAAAACTTCCTCTATAATACTAGATTCCTATGGATCAACAATACATCATGATCTCATGGATCTGTAATACAAGATCTCACAACATGTGGATCTACAAGAATGAGCAATAACAAGATCTCATAAGAAACTATGGATCTAACAAGAAGAAACATTAAGTGCTTTACATACAATGCAAGCCATTACATGAAACTAAACAATACAAAGGAAATATAGTAGAAGATAATATCATCTTCTCACTAATAGTGTACGTGCACTTTCTTTTCGGGGTAAGTGGACAAAGTTGGGAGGCCAAAAAGTGGACAAAAACCTAAAAAAAAGTAAAACGCGTACGGGTTCTATTATAACGCGACCACGTTTTAAATTTTCAAGTTTGGGATTTACCGAGGCATAACACATACATGTTATGCCTACTATAAAGAGAAAAAAATAATCCCGAGCCTCTATCATTTTATCTCCCTCAAACACGAGTTTTAGAGCTTAACCGTGCCCTCATGTTTTTTCATTCAGTTGGATCTCAAGCTCAAAGGATCATTTCTGGATCACCGGAAGATCTGAATTGATGATGGTGCCACGGAGAAGAGGTAAGAAAAATTATTTTCTCAAAATTGCATTGAAATATGATAATTATAGATTAAAATTTGAATTGAATACATATTTTTTATTATTATAGTTAGAGGTCGAGGGAATCAACCAAAACCAAACCCTACTATTCCTTTCATCCCTCTCGACACTCCCACAATTGCTCAACATCCCTTGGGTAGTCAAGAAGATTTAGCAACCCACATAGTTGAAAACAAAATTGAAATTGAGGATTTAATCAAAACAATGAGGGATTCACAATCTACAAACCCCACCGCACCTCTCTTGCAAACACATTAGAGGCATTACTTGTTGAAGTTGATGCGGAAACGGGAAAATTGATCGTTGGACAACTTACAGAGAGGATTGTAGGGTTTATTATTCCAACAAATTGTCATATGTGGATGTAAGGAAAAAGAAATTTCAAAAGACCTCATATGTGCCTTATTCATGGACCCCCGCACTAATTTTCTTGTTCCATTGTCATGTAAATGGTTTCCCATCCATTGGTGCAATAATAATTTGATTAAAAATAATTTTTGGGACCGATGGTGGATGGTGTTTGATTTTCCACCTTGTAATAACAACGAGGTGCCACTATACTTTCTGAGGAAACTCTATTGTGAGTTTATCCTCAACAAGATCCCAAATTATTTTGATTTCTGAGATTTCCAGGGCCAAGGAAAAGGATCTGCACATGATCGACCAAGTGCACAATGTGCACCTATTCAGCAAGGTAGATTCCCACACAGAATTCCCCTCACCCTAAGATTGTCCCTCAAGAAGTGAAGGAGACAATAGAGATTGATAAAATCCACGCGCTCCAGGGGCTATCTGCGACCCTTGTTTGACATACGAAGGATATTTCTGATCCAGATGCTCATGGAGGTACACAGAGTATTCCCTCAGGGAGTACTAGCATGAGGACACATCTTTTCTCGTCATGTGGTAGCATATGTTTGGGGCCCAAGGAGGACGATACTTTCATGCGTACTAATTTTGGTGCACCTAGTGCTAGGGGTGCACATGATAATGTCACTATGTCAAATGTCCTTTTGAGTGAGACATTTAGATTACATTCATCGGTGTCACCTTCATAGATAAATTTGTTATGTTTTGTTATGTGTGTTACAAAATTTTGGAGTACTTGATTTACTCATATATGCTAAATTTTTGAAATAATTGTATTTGTACATGTATATGCATTGATATTACAAATGCGTGAGGCGCATCTTCATCCAAACCACGAGCGGTGAGCACCATGCATACACATACATTTACAGAGGTAATTTGAATGTTAATTATGTAAAATTTTCACATACATGTGTGTGTGTGTGTGTGTAAGTTTTGAAGTCAAATATATGTATGTTCTTGTATGTCCATCTAACTCACTAGATATACATGTTTGATAAAGATGTTGACTTCACTAGACACCCCACCATCTCTACGACAAGTAGATAAAGGTGTTGCCACTGCTGCAATTATATTATGGTTATATGGTTATAACCATTATGGTTGTTTTATTATTTGGTTTTATTTTTGAAATCATATTCTTTTTTTTATTCATTTAGATACGTGAGATGGTTTCACCTATGCAACCTCCCGGTTGTTTGTACTCAACTATACAATACATATAAGCATTGCAACTCTATATTCTACAACCTAATTTTTCACATATCGATATATTATTAGACATCCTCCCTATTTTCTCCTTGCATAAGTTGCATATGAAGAAGATTTGAATACAACAGTGTTTAGATCTTATAAAATTAGTGAATTTGAAACAAAATTAGCTCCATAGCCTTTGCAAACAAAAATTATGCCCTTCACAAAATCGCTAATCAAATCAAGAACCTTGTGGCTAGATCTCCTTTGCACGGTGGAATTTCGAGAGTCACAAGAGTCATGAAAAACTTTTGTAAGTTCCAAAATAATAATACAAAGTTAGAGGGCCAAGATTTGAACCCCAAACCTCTTGGTCACCACAAGCCTCAATATGCTCCAATAACCAACACACCCAAATTTGCAAATTAATAAACAAATAAACAACACTTTATTTGCAAAGAAAAACACTTTCAAAGAGGATTAAAATAGCATTAGTGGAATATCTACCATTTGGCTATACTATAGCATTCATGATATGGCCAAGCATTAAGCGCTAGAGGCCGAGGAATAGAGCCTTCCAAATAAGAGGTCCAAAAACCCCGCAAGGTATAATCTCCCCAAGGATGACTTGTTGCTCTGATCTAAGAAAATAAATGTGTGAAAAGCTCTGGACATGATGGATCTGATGATACATGATTGGATCAATGATTCTACCAAAAAATGTGATTTTGTTAATTGTTCAACTCGGATCCACACTTTTCCTGCAAATCTAGATCTTCAAAAAACCATTAAAAAATCACCACAAACTCAAAAAAATTGATTTTTTTAAATTCGTATTTTTCTAGTATTGTTCAATAAAAGATAGTTTCGGATCTCAGAAAAAACAATTTATCAAAAAAACAGAAAAATATGCAGAAAAAACTTAAAAATTTAGATTTGGGCTCAAACTTTGTTCTCAAAGATTAGGAACATAAACTATTGATTGAATACCATGATATATTGGCTAAGGAAGAGGTTTGGTGGAGACATAAATCAAGGGTGAAATGGTTAAAGGAAGGTGATAGGAACACTAAATTTTTCCATTTCCACTTCAAAAGCCAACCTCCTGAAGATAAATGAAATCAGAAGAGAGAATGGGGAGCTTTCTACGGAGAGTAAGGAAACCAATGATACAATCATAAATTACTTCAAGGAGCTCTTCCATGTGGGTCCGGTTACAAAGGAGAATTTTCAGAATAAATTTCTTGATATTTTCTAGAATGTTATTTCCCCCCTTGAAAAAAGACATCTCTTAAAGATACCCATGGAGGAGGAAATTAGATTTGTTGTCTTTGATATGGAACCAGATAAATCTCCTAGCCCAGATGGTTTCCCTACTTTTTCTTTCAAAAATCTAGGATGTTATCAAGCAAGAGGTTATTGAGATGGTTCAAGATTTCTTCAACAATGGTCACCTTCTGAAACAGATGAATAACACTTTTTGGTCCTCATTCCTAAAGTTGTTGGAGCCAAAGAAGTTAAGGACTTTAGACCCATAAGTCTATGCAATACCAATTATAAACTGATTACTAAAATCATTTGGGCAGGATCATAAATGTTTTGGCCAACTTCATCTCGGCTAATCAAGGAGCTTTTGTTTTGGGAAAGAAAATTATGGATAGTATTATAGTGATCCAAGAAGCTATTCATTCTATTGAAAACTCAGGGAGATCTGCTATGCTTGTCAAGTTGGATATGCACAAAGCTTATGATAGGATTTCTTGGTCCTTCCTCCGGGCCATTTTGATCAAGGTGGGCTTCAATATTTCCTTTGTTAACATGATCATGACCTGCATTTCCACGACTAGTTTCTCATTTCTGGTGAATGGAAAACCGGAAGGTTTTTTCCAAGCAGTTGAGGTTTGAGACAAGGATACCCTCTTTCTCCCTTTCTTTATATTATTGTTGTTGAGTCCTTAAGTAGGATTTTTTACCAGGCTATGTCTCTCAATAGTATTCAGGGTATTAAAATATCTAATGGCCTTCCACCTATTTGTCTTAATCAATTTGTTGATGAAAATTTTCTATTGGGTAAAGCCTCTGTCTAGGAAGTCTCTAACTTTAAGATAGTTCTAAATGATTATGAATTTTTTTCGAGACAGTTGGTTAATTTCTATAAAAGTGTTGTTTTTTTCATAAATGTGGAGGATCTTATCCAAGTCAAATTAGCTCGCATTCTAGGGTGTCGAATTAAGAATTTTTCTTACTCCTATTTGGGAATGCCCCTTGTCCATAAAAATCTTGATGTTTCTATTTGGAATAACATGTTGGAGAGAGTGAACAAAAATTGTCTACTTGGAAGGGTATCCTTCTCTCTCATGTTGGTAAGATTCAATTGCTTCAAAGCTCCCTTCAAGGAATTCCTATTTATGGCATGTCCCTCTTTAAGTTGCCTTCCAAAATCATTATATCTCTAGAAAAAATTCAGAAAAGATTCTTATGGTCGAGAGTAGAGGAAAAGTTCAAGTTTCCTCTTGTGGCTTGGGAAAAGTTACTAAACCCAAATTATGTGGAGGCCTAGGATTGAAAAACATTAAACTCATGAATGATGCTCGATAGCTAAAGCAGGATGGAGGGTTGTTAGAGAAGAGGGTCTCTAGGTGGACATCATCAAGAAGAAATATTTGCGGAATACAGAAAAAATGGACTCCTTTTTCAATCAAAATGACTTTCCTAGAGGATCCATATTATGGAATTCATTTGTGACTTCTAAGGATATCTTGAATAAGGGCTCGATTTGGGAGATTGGAAAAGGTAACAGGATTAGTTTTTGGAATGATGACTAGATTGAAGATAAGCCTCTGGCTAGCATGGAGTCTTGGAAAATGGTAGCCCAACACTATGAATACAGGGGAAATTTTGGATACGGGACTATTGAATCTAGGGTGATGCCATCAGTTGGGAGGTCATTTAACCCCCTCCTGAATTTAATGGGGACCGTCATCCTTTCTGGGAGCTCAACAACAAATTAAGGAATTTCTACATACCTAATTTTCAAAACAAGGAAGACTCCATTAAATGGAAAGAGGAAGAATTTGGGAATTACTCGATTAAATCAGCCTATAGGCTGAATTTTAAAGATTCTATTCAAAAAGAGTATTGGGGTAGACTATGGGTGAAAGATCTTACTCCTAAAGTGAATATCTTCTATTGCTTGGTGGCCCAAAATAGGATCCTTATGGTGGATAATCTCAGAAACATGGCTTGACCCTTCCCAATAGATGTTCACTTTGTAGGAAAGAGGACCAAAGAATCAATCATATTCTTCTTCATTTCCCTTTTCTCAAAAAAAAAAAAAATTATGACTATCCAGGGTGTTGGCGAGAAAATTTGTCTTGTGGACAAATTGGTGGGTTTCAAGCCAACACTATGGGAATCTAAGTCCCTCTACTTGAACGGTGCAGCTTCGTATGTGCATGCAAAAATGGTGGATTCCAATGGTGGCCTTTCGACCAAAGATCCAACAGGGACACTCCACTGACCCTATGGCAAAGCTAGCAATTTCTCACTAGAGAAGAACTTTGTCTGAGAAGGGGAAAGGGAGTGAGAATGGAGGTAGGATAAATTTATGTTGTGAGTAGAATATCAGATGCCCACACACATTAATTAGAAGTCTTGTTTACATGCATTTATAATTGGAAGAGAAACAAATCATGAGAGAAGCTACAAGACCGAATGAAACTCATTGATCGCAAAGTACCAATTAATTCCTCAATCAAAAAGGAAAAAAATTCCTTCTTTTCTTATTGAAGCTTGGGTAGAGTTTGTACATAGCTTGAGGATGGAAGAAATTCAAGGAAGAAGAGAGGAGAGGAAGAAGAGAAGAATAGAAGAAGTGTGGCATTTTCCATCTTTTTCAGCACAGAGCACTCTGGTCTTTTCTGAAATCAATCGCCAACCCTTGGAATGATGTCGAGAAGTCATTATATTCTTCGCAAGAAACCGTTACAACATTACAAATCATTCACGCCTCTTCGAATTCCTTTATCATGAAGAAAACACTCATGGCGGCTAAAACCAGACCTTGCAAAGCAACTGTTACATTTGATTTTCCAGTTTAAATCTAGACCATTTGATTTGCTCCTCTAGCTTTGAATTTGGGTCGTCCACATGGCAGGAAGGGATTGGAGCGGTTACAGGGGGGAAGCCCTTTGCATTTTACGATTTTTTAGAGATTTGGAAATTTGGAACAAATTGGCCCGCAACCCCGCTTTGACTTTTCAACTAGGACATGTGGCACATTCTTATTGGAAATGGGATCATGGTCTTTTTCTCAACATTTTAACCTTTTTTACAAAAAGGTTCAAAAACTCAATTTCCTCCACCAGCTACTGTTGCTCCATTTGACTAGGACACGTGGCACATTCTGTTTATAGGAGGGGTCATGGTTCTCTTCTCAACATTTTAACCTTTTTTGAAAAAAGGCTTAAAAACTCAAATTCCCCACCGGCCCGTTGCTCCGATTTGACTTTTCAATAGTGGGCCTTTCCTTTAACTTTTTCCCTGCGGGCTCAAGCTTTGACTTTTTCCTGTGGGATCAAGCTCTGAATTTTTCCTTGGTAGCTTGATCAGGGCTGCGGGTTACTTTTTAATTTTTCATCTTTTTACAAAAAGGCTCAAAGTCTTGAATTCCCCGATGGCCCACTTGTCCGCCTTGACTTTTCAATGTCTTCCACCACGTGGTGATTTGGTGCTGAATTGGTAATTGACCTTTCTTGCCCTCGAGTTGCCCGTCATGCGACACGTGGAGCCATCCACCTGGGCATTCCATACTTAGTCGAATTTACATTCATTTTGGACACGGGACACGTGGAGAGCCCGCTCAATTGAAGATGGCCCCTAATTGTGCTTGGAATTGCATCGTTGCGACACGTGGAGCTATCCGCCGAGTCTTTAAAGTATAATTGGAGGGTGAGTGCACCAAGTTGGTGGACAAAAGAGGGGTCATAAGTGGACATCATATTGCAAAAAAACAATGAAATCTCAACTTGTAGGGATAATTATCAATAAGCGCACTCAAAATTAGAAAAATTTATATAAAAATGAATCATGGCATCCGGAATCTAGTTTCTAAAATACTATTTTTTTTTAAATGGACAAGTTTAGCTATATTAAACACTTAAAATTATATGACTTGGTTTTTATTTTTGAAAAAACCTATAAGATTGTAATCCGTTTGCTTTGCGATTTGGATCACCAAATCTTGTTCTTTTTTTCCTTTGGTGAAAAGTTAGATGTAGTTGTCTATCTTGGGATGGATTTTATTTTGTATTTTTCGAGCAATTTTTTTTTATAATTTTTTTCCGTGAAAGTGGTCTAAAAAGATTTAGAAAATAGAGTGCTTTCCATTTGTCCGCCATAACTATATCAAAAATATATAAATCAAATATTTTTTTAACGTGTATAGAATTTCTCCACGCTTGGGATGGTATAAGTTTTATCACATTTTAATAAGCGAAACAAAAGTTGCAGTCTTAAACGTAGACATGAACATTCAAGGAAAAAATGTCTTAAAGACCTATTGTTAGTAAAAAATTATAAAATGATATTTATCTTATTCTATTCACTTTAAAATCAATATTTCTACAAAGCTAATAGTCTCCCCTACATGATGGCACCATTTTTGTGAAATATTTTCAATTTTTTAGCATGGTTCAAGTCTGTGGAAGAGCAAATTTGAAATTTTTGACCCTTTACACTTCATAATGACCTTCCATAGCTTTGGTTGGGGCAAAACAAAGATTTCTCGAGCCTTAGGGTTGGATTTGATGATACAAATAGAACCGCGATCACGGTTTATAAATCATATTTATACGCATCCCAATGTTCTAATTACCATGTGATTTTTACTGTTTGACTTTACCGTATGAATTACTATGAAATTCTATCATTTTCTGCACATTTTTCTTATCACCGGAAGTAAAACATCATGGGAGACAAGAAACGAAGTCAAAAAGGAAGTCATTAAGTAAAAAAATACCAAACGAATTAGAGGCAAACAAATTTCAAAATGTTGAGCGAATGCGGAATCTTCGTGAATCAAGAAGAGGTTCATCTTCAACCCCTACTATTGTAAGCAATGAGGAACCAGGTAATGTTTCTACTGTCAATGTTGAAGTTGAATTAAATACTCGTGATGAAGATATTTTTATTGTCAATGTTGAAATACTCATGATGTAGCAAATGTTGAAATTAAAAGAGACAATGAAAATGTGAATAAAAAAATTCAGGTTGAAACTGTAGATAAGCAAAATTTGACAAAAACACCTCCTAGGATTTTCTATAAGAAACTTAATTATTTTATTAAAATTTATGAAAACATTTTGAAACCAATGTTTGACAAACTTTCAACGGAAAATCGAAGTAAATCACTTTGAAATTTGGGATAATCATTTTGAAATTTTAAATGATTCCCAAAGATGTCGATTGTTAGTTAGTTTGATGAAATTGAATAAATGAGACCTACATTAAACACCTTAGGTTTAACAACATCTAATATATGAGGTCAAACCTCTACAATTGTTGAAAACCTTCATGATGCATATCACATTGTTGGTGTCAAGAGACGCACTAGGGATATTAATATTGTGCGTCGTGTACTTGCTACTAGTGTTGTAAGTGAATCAATAAAAAAATAACGTTTGATTACGCAAACAAGTCGAATGTTGCAAGTTAATCAAAAAACTCTAATGAAAGCAATTGAAAGACATAATATCCTTCAATCACTCAATAACACCGATTTTTGGGCATTTTCTGCTAGAGCACCGCGTAAGGACAAATATAATACTGATGTTATAAGAGAAGTTATTATTCAATTTTGGCATGATAACACTAGAGTTTCACCTAATACAAGAGATGTTGTAAAACAGAGAGTTGGTTCTATTAATCGCGAACCACATCCAAAGCATTTCTTAGATATGACTCAAACTCATTTTTTCGTAAGTTTGAACAAGAACATATAGAAATTAAAATTAGTCAATTTGAAATATTAAAACCATTCTATGTGAAAATCAACCACGCCGCACTAGTTATTTATAGGAAACATGTTGAATTTGCTATGCATTATGCTAAATTTTTATGTATTTGTTCTATTTTGCATTCTGAAACTATGTTATCGGAATGTGGTGTTCAAGTTCCACCAATATCTTCCAGGGATTTCATTCCTACGATATTTTGTGAAAAAGAAGTTGGACAATTTTTTTATAGTCAGGATTGTTTAGATGGAAGTTGTGGTACATGTGGCGGATTACCTAAATTGGAAAGTTACATCCATGAGCAAATTGAAGGTGCAATAGGAAATAATTTAGTTGAGTTTGATAAATATAAATCAATTGCATACTAGTTAAAAGATGGAAAAGAGTCTAAACGGTGTGAGCTAGTTACAAAACATATGTCTATTTTTCAATTTATGAGAAAATTTAAGGATGAAATTGTTTATGAGTATGCTAGGCATACACACAGAGCTCGATGGTTGGATGAACAGTTCAAGATATGCAAAGACACATTTCCTATTGGTATTATTGTTTTCAGTGGTCGATTTTGCAGAGAATTACACATTGTAACCACAAATGGAGGTTCAATCACAATATTACAACTCAATACAAGTTGTCATTTTTGTGCATATAGCATTTATACATTCTCTGACAAGATAGAAAATGATTGAAAAATTTCAAGAGTATCGCTTTTATATTAGTGATGATCGTACTCATTCTACTGAATTTGTGCAAGGGTGTTTCTAGTTATTTTATGGAAACTTTTCTAATAGGGACATCCACTTCAAACAACATTATATATGGTCAGATAATTGTACATCTCAGTTTAAGAATGCACGAATGTTTTATTGGATGAGCAGGATGCACGTCAAGATGGGTGTGCAACATATTTGGAGTTTCACTGAGGCTAGACATGGAAAATGAGAGCATGATAGTGCAGGGGCATGTGTGAAAAGAGCTCTTGCAAGAAAAGAGTTGAAGTATAAAAATGGTGCTAAATTGAAATATGCAAAGAGCATAGTGGCATGGTGTATTGACAACATGGCCCGAGGTTCTCAAGAAATTTTCACAGTTCGTAGATATTTTTGGTTGATAGAGGAACAACAAATTGCTAATTACGAGGATTGTATGACACTCACTAGGTCCAGTGATATGCACTCATTTTGTATCTCAGACGCTACTTCGTGGGCCACATGGACAAGAAAGTTGACATATTTTTGTGCATCTTATATCGAATTTGTCACTGCTGAGTGTGATTCACAAGAATGGGTCGATAAATGGATTTGTAGGCCTCTAACTTCACTTGCTAGTTATAAACCTCCACAAGCATTATGACTTGTTTCTGCAGATGAATTTGTAACATCCAAGGACTTTGACAAAATTTTGATTTTGGTGCGACAAGATATTTATGGTTATTTACAAATTTTGTATTGAATTGTCCATTGAAATTTTAAGATGTACAATTTAAATTTGAGGTGAAACCTTTTTTTGTAGGACATATGTTTGCAGTTATTACGACATAAGACAATGAAGAAGGAATAGACTATTTCTTATGTCGTTGCATCGAGGAAAGAAAGAAGTTGACTTCTCTTGTTATAAATGGTGAAGATATTGAGTACCCTACAGGATCAGTGGTAGTTACTGGAACTTGGCTTCGATGGTATCTATTAAAAAACTCCTCTGTTTGGGTGTTTAAAGACTTTGAGACACACAGGAAAATACTCTTATATTCGCATCTAGTTCTAGTGACAAATATTCAAGCTGTATAGATATCGAGGAAGGCCTAATAACAAAATTCTTTGGAAGGTTTGAGAGTCAGATCATGAAGCAATCATGTCCGCTATTCAGAGTAGATCCAATCTTGATGGTTCATTGGAATGAATTTACAATGCTCATGTTTGGTATATATAATTTCTTTGGTATATATAAATTTGTTAGATAAATTTAAGTTCATATATTTTATTAAATTTGTGTATTTTGTATATATCTAGTATGGTTTTGATTTGAAACTTAAATTTCTTTGACTAACACTTTTATATGCAGGTTAGTGGTGCTAGAAAAGCTTCCACCTTCACGTGGTTGGCACTGTTAGTAGAGAATTATAAATTCTCGAAGCTAAGAGAATCTTTCATTGTTTTACAAGAAAAAGAAGCAATTAACAATTATTTATGTACCTGTTGAGGGGGTTCTTGGCTCCGAAGGAGGTAGCCCAGAAGAACCTGGAGCTTAGAGAACCAAAAAGATGTCTCCCCAAGTGTTTACAAGACCATCCATACGCATGTACACATGTCGGTTCGGTGTCATGACCCACCGTTTGTAAAATATACCATTTTAAAGTCTTACATTGTCTCAAACTACACTATTAGGTGCGTTTGCAAACAATAGGGCAGCGAGAGCACCGATTGGAGAAGGAAAAAAGAGCTGAGGCTATTGAGAGGGTCCCTACGCTGAGGTGTAGGATCAAACGAGATGTCTTTAGGTGCCACAGAGTCTGCATAGCCACCCGTCGAAGTTGAATAATTTTTTGGTCTAAGGGCTCTTAAGGGACTACGCCGAATGAGGTAGCCCTAAGAAACAACGTTGTTGCGCACTAAAAAGATACCACCTCTAGTGTTCACCTAGCCACTAAAACATGTCAGTGCAGTCGGTTCGATGCCATGACCCACCATTTGCAAAATATACCATTTGTCACCTTACACTGTCTCAAACTACACTATTAGGTATGTTTGCAAACAATAGGGCAGCGAGAGTACCAATTGGAGAAGGAAAAACATAGCCAAGATATTGTAGAGGGTCCCTACGCTGAGGTGTAGGATCAAATGAGACATCTTTAGGTGTCATGGAGTTTCAATGTAGTAGCCACCCGTCGAAGTTGAATGATTTTTTGGTCTAAGGGCTCTTAAGGGACTACGCCGAACGAGGTAGCCCAAAAGAAACAACGTTGTCGCACACCAAAATGATGCCACCTCTAGTGTTCACCTAGCCACCCAAACATGTCGTTTGTGCAGTCGATTTAGTGCCACAACCCACCATTTGTGAAATATATCATTTGATGACTTACACTATCTCAAACTACACTATTAGGTGCGTTTGCAAACAATAGGGCAGCAAAAGCACCGATTAGAGAAGAAAAAAATGAGCCAAGCTATTATAGAGGGTCCTTACGCTGAGGTGTAGGATCAGACGAGATGTCTCTAGGTGCCACAGAGTCTGCGTAGCCACCCGTCGAAGTTGAACGATTTTTGGTCTCATGGCTCTAAAAGGACTCCGCCAACGAACGAGGTAGCCCGAAAGCAACGACATTTTTGCACACTGAAACAACGCCTCCTCTAGTGTTCACATGGCCACCTAGACATGTCTCGCATAGTCGGTTTGGTGCCACGACCCACCGTTTACAAAATATACCATTTGACAGCCTTACAATGTCTCAAACTACACTATTCGACGCATTTGCAAACAATAGGGTGGAAAGAGCACCGATTGGAGAAGGAAAAAACTAAGAAAAACTATTGTAGAGGGTCATTACGTTGAGGTGTATGATCATACGAGACATCCTTAGGTGCCACTGAGTCCGTATAGTCACCTGTCGAAGTTGAACGATTTTTGGTCTCGGGGCTCTTTAGTGACTCCGCCCAAATGAGGTAGCCTCAAGCGGCGGCGTTGCGCACCAAAAAAAAACCTCCTCTAGCGTTCACCTAGCCACCTAGACGTGTCTGCAGGTTGGTTCAAAGTGTCACGACCCACCGTTTACAAATTATATCGTTTGTGACTTTACACATTGTCTCAAACTACACTATTCGACGCATTTGCAAACAATAGGGCAGCGAGAGCACCGATAGGAAAAGGAAAAAACTAAGACAGGATATTGTAGAGGGTCCCTACACAAAGGTGTAGGATTAGACAAGACATCTCCAGGTGCCACGGAGTACATGTAGTCACCCGTCGAAGTTGAATGATTTTTGGTCTAAGGGCTCTTAAGGGACTCCGCCCGAACGATGTAGCCAAATGAAGCAACGACGTTGTTACGCACCGAAATGATGCCTCCTTTCTTTAGTGTTTATCCGGCCACCCAAACGTGTTCACATAGTCGATTCGGTGTCATGACCCTTCGTTTACAAAATATACCGCTTTGTGACCTTACACTGTCTCAAACTATACTATTCGGCATGTTTGCAAAAAATAGGGTAGCGAGAGCACCGATTGGAGAAGGAAAAAACTGACATATGATATTGTAAATGGTCTCTACGCTAAGGTGTAGGATCAGATGAGACATCTCTAGGTGCCACAGAGTGCGCGTAGTCACCCGTTGAAGTTGAACAATTTTTCGGTCTCAGAGCTCTTAAGGGACTCCGCCTGAACAAAGTAGCTCGGAAGCAACAACATTGTTGCGCACCAAAACGATGCCTCTTCTAGCATTTACCCTAGCCACCCGAACATGTCCGCGCATTCGGTTTAGTGCCATGACCCACCATTTACAAAATATATCGTTTGACAGTCTTACACTGTCTCAAACTACACTATTCGGCACGTTTGCAAAAAATAGGGCAGCGAGAGCACCGATTGGAGAAGGAAAAACCTGGGCCATGCTATTAGAGGGTCCCTACGCCGAGGTGTAGGATCAGACGAGACATCTCTAGGTGTCACGGAGTGCGCGTAGTCACCCATCGAAGTTGAACAATTTTTTGGTCTCAGGGCTCTTAAGGGACTCCACTCGAACGAGGTAGCCCAGAAGCAATGACATTGTCGCACACCGAAACGATGCCTCCTCTAGCGTTCACCGCCACCCGGACGTATCCGCGCGGTGGTTCGGTTCGGTGACCCACGACCCATTGTTTTCAACTTTTTAACAATTACAACTTTTTCAACAATTACAACTTTTTCAACAATCTATCTATACTCATACTTGGCTCTGCCCTCTCTCGCTTATATAAAGTTGGCTGGTTCACTCGATTCATCTCCCTATCTTTACTTTACCCTATACAAATCAGATGGCTCGGAAGAGAACTACTAACTACAGAGAGTCTGCCCTTCCTAAACTACCAACTATAGAGAGTCCTCTCAAAACGAGCAGTTTTAGTCAGATTTATAATATGCATATCTTTCCTCCCTCTCTCTATATGGGCATGGGCCCGCCGACCCGCCACTCGACCCCCCCCCATATCTAAATATTCACCCCTAGATCTAGATAGCCCCCTCGGTTTTCCTTGCCCCTAAGATCGGATTGTCTCAACAAAACAAATAGAATATGTCAGGTCATATTAGCTTCCCCTATTTATAATTTTCAGATCAAATCATCCCCCTCTATATATACAGAGTTCAACATCTTCCCCGCGAGTATAGCATGATGAGCCCAAGTTACGGCAGCTCCGGATGAAAGGAGAATAAGCGTATTAAGAAAAGGGATTCCCCAGGGATTCAAAACCCCAATCCCTTTTGGGGGCCGGATACCTCCAATCTCTACTGCAGGCGCCAAAGAAGAATGAGAAAAATCCTGAAATAAAGCAAAGAGGAACATGACCTCCGATATGACTATTGATTCGACTACAACTACAACAACAATTCTATATCATTTAATTGTTGATTCAACTACAATAGCTACAGGTTGAGCCCTAACTTCCCTGACTGATTGATGGATTGGTCATGCACCACCATACTCATCAATGGTACAAAATGAATAATATCCTTCTGATAAATAAAATTAAATACATAGTTCAAAAATCAAATGACCCCAAGGGAAGACATCTTATTTCAAGATTCAAGGTATGAAATATTTTTTTCAAGAGGAAATGATAAGTTGCCCATGTTGATGGAGGAATACACATGCATCCCTTAATTTCTTAACAATTGTACCATGCAATGTTGCATCATAAGTAACGTTATATTCATAAATGTTGCACCATAATTTTTAATTTTAAATCAAACATACATATAGAATTAATATGCATAGAATATACATACATAGAAGGATATCATGTGCAATGAATTTGAATCAAACATAGAAGTAATATCATTATGAAAACCAACACATGGATATATAATGTATCAAACTAAGTGTGTTGAACACACGTCTCTGAAAATATAAGTTCATAACATGTGTACATCTCGAACCAAGTGTAGCATACATATATGACCACGCGCAGTCACATAAGGCTATATATACAATGTCCTATGAAGAATCATGAACTAGGACCAGCTGGCCCATATATATCTATGTACATCCACGTCCTATGAATCTAATCATAAAAAAATTTCCCTCTCTTCGTCCCTACTAGAAGTAGCATGTCCACGACCTGGGGATGTAGTGGAGGGAGATGCCACTACGGATTTCATCTGTGTGGTCTGGGTGTCTCTAAGCAAGCCTGCAACCTAACTGCACATTCATAAATAACAAGTTTTTAACACCCATATTTTTAAAATACATTCAAAATTTAGAAACTTAGAATTTAGTTAAAATGCATGTGAAATATTACCACAATGTCATGATCCCTATCAATTTGTCATTGACACATGGCAGGGACAACAGTAGACTCATGAGAGGTAAGCTACATACAAATAATTAAATTTCAAATTAAATATTTCATGTACAAAATTTGATATTGTAGATTTAAGTAATAAGAAATAATTCCTAAATAAATTTAACAAATTTGAAAAATTGTACCTCAGTTAATGGATCTACAGATGTTATGGCAGTATCTACAGCAGACCTCCACAATCTGCATATATGGAGGAGTCTCTCTGCAGTCATAAACTATACAAAAAACATGTACAAATCAATATTAATCTACATGACTGCCACATAACAGAGCCAAAACATAATCCACGTGAACTTCCACAATTAGAACCAAATTGTAAAGAGAAACTAACCTACGTAAAAGTCACATGAGGCGTGTCAATAGCCTCAGTTCCCGTGAGAGCAGATGATGACCCGTCGAGCTCGCACGTATAAAAGACAAACATATATTAATATGTACATGTACAGGTGAAACATTATAATAATAAAAGTGCACAATCAAATGAAATTTAAAATTTAAGTACAACTTGAAACTTACGTTTGTAACATGCCCAACTGCAGTAGCTAGCATGTCAACACCGGATGTTTCCTTCACCGGCTCTTGCTATTTAAAATAAAATAAAAAATTAGTTTTTACATGTATGTACATAACATACAATGAAATACATATATATTAAAATCTCAAACATGAATTAAACTATTGTATATATATATATTAAATATTTATTTGACATTTACCTGTGAAAGACCAAGATCCATTGCACGGTTCCAAAACGGCCGCATCATTTCATCTAGAGAAAAGAAATCATGTGATCCAACAAATGATGTCTCGCCTACAGTACATATGGCACCACATAATCCACAGTGGTGTGGTGCTAGAACTGACGCCTCCACCAACATCACCAAATGCAATCTACTCACTATGTTGGGTCGAGTGTCGGTGAGCTCCCTAATGCATATAGTGTCTCAATCTCCACAACCTCATTCACCGAAGGAGGGATAAGCGAAGGCGAGTGGGGTTTTGGGGCATGGGGGATCCTTGGTTGACCTACGCGTGCACTAAGTCTACTCTGTGTAGACCCACCACCTCGTCCATAAAATTTAGAAAAGTCAAAATAATTTGGGACCTCATTAATCACAAACTTGCAATATAATTTCTTCAAAAAATAGAGGGGAACCTCATTGTTGTTGCATGGTGGATAATAAAAAACCATCCACCACCGATCCCAAAAATTGTTCTTGATTTGGTCATCGTGGTACCAATGGATGGGGAACCGTTTATAAGTAAGCTGCGAGGGGGCAGTTGGTTATTAGGTCAGTAAATAATGCAAAATGTAGTCTTTTCTAAAAAAATTGTCTTTTACGACCACATGGGATAATTTATTTGCATACCACTACCTACAATTACCTCTAAAGGTATTTCATCTGTCTATTTGGTTGGTTACAGAGTCAACTTCACCAATCAATGTTTGCAATGTGTTGGCTAAAGTCATGTGGGACGGATTTGTGGCATGATTTTGTCTTATATTCTGAATAAGGTTCTCAATGGCAATTTTATTTTGTCAGATTTTTCCAACGATATCAGCTTGTGTTCCTATTGGTTTCTGTGGGGACAGAAGGAGCCACAGGAGGTGGATCTATGTTTGGAGGAGGGTTTTGCGGAATGTTTGGAGGGTTTTGAGGAATATTTTGATGGTTTGTAGGATTACGAGCTTGCCGAGCAACTGAAAAAACAAAAAAATTGTATACATAAACAAAAAATTGAAAAACCCATGAAAATCACAAAAAAAAACCTAAAATGCAAACAAATTGATCAAAATTGAGGGCTTACCTCTTTGTCTTGGTGGCATGGTTGAAACTATCGCGATCCACAAGTCTGAAGAGTAATTTTTAGGGGGTATTCAAAGCGCAAGTGCCAAAGGTGTAGGAGAAATCGCGGTTGGAAAGGAAAAATGAGGGAAAATGAGGAGTCACGGGTCTGTATTTTTGTCTCAGAGGACCGCGATCGCGGTTTGAAACCACGAGCGTGGTTTTAAACCACAATCACGGTTTTAGGTTCGAAAATCACCGAGCCTATAAAAACAGTTGCGCAACGCGGTTTATAAACCGCGCTCATGGTACCTAAATTTCGGGTTTTTATGTCCACTTAATTGTCCACCATCTTGGTGCACTTATCTGGACCGCACCAATCAAGGAGAACCATGTGTTATTGAGGGATGTTGAGGCAAAATTTGGAGGGAAAAAAATGCCCATTGTTCCCGACTGTGGAAAAATACATAGAGGAAGAGAACTTCATCATTTTGAGTCCAATTTTCAAATTTTCTTCATGAGCCGAGGCATGAAGGCAAAACAATGATTCGGACGACCCGGTCGTAGAACAAGTGAACCATTTCGATCAAAAATGGGAGGGGAAAAAGGATATTACGTGTACGAGACCAGAATAGGAGGATTTCTAAAAATGAGTGACGCGGAGGTTTAAACGGCTTAAGGGTACGATTTTAGCTAATTCCTTGAATCTCAAATTTTCCTTAGACACCAACAAAGGCGTGAGCTCGAAAAAATTTGGATTTGGCAATGAAAATGCGAGCTTTTTTGAGGAGATAACACCAGGAATTGTTCAAATTTCAATGGACCATGCCGAAGTCAAATATGGATTTTTACATGCAAAGTGGGAGAGTCCTTTCAAATTGCCCATTTTGGTGATGGCTTGGAAAATTGCCCTTCCTCATCTTTTTGGGAATTATGGAAAGCTAGGAATGATCTGTATCTTTCAAGACCATAAGGATAATCTCAAGAAGCTCGAAGGCGAGTTATAGTTGTCATCAAAGAAAATATCAAATTGTTTAAAGCTAAGGCAAAAAGCTCCCTGTCCTAGATGGGAAGAAGTTCTTAAAAGTCTCACCCTCGGTTCGGTGGATATTAGAAGACCAACAAGTCAAACCAGATGGATCGGACCAGGAGAGCAATGTGTTTAAACTAAATTTCAATGGCACGTCAAAAGGGAATTCGGGTCTGCTATGGGGGTCATTAGAAGCAATGATGGAGACTGGCTATATGCCTATGTTGGCCCCCGACGAGAAAAACTAACATGTCGAAGGCCAAAGCTCTTTTATGGGGTATTAACACGGCTAAGGATAAAGGAATCAAAAATCTCCAGATTGAGGGAGATTCCCTCATTATTATTAATGTCCTTAACAATAATAATACTATTAATTGGACCTTAAGAAATGTTCTTTATGACGTCATGGAAATTTTAAAAGTTTTTGACAAGGTTTCAATTAATCATACCCTGCGCCAAGGTAATATGTGCATGGATAAGTTGGCTAATTTGGCGTACAATGCCATGATTATAAAATCTAGAGTAAAGGTGATGACTTGCCCTCAGCAATTAATGAAGCAATTGGAAGAGATAGAATGCACTAAAATTGATGATTCTTGCATGAGTGAACGTTGGTGTCACTTGAACCAAGATAGTTTACTTAAGGGGAGCAGATTCACTTTATGTTTCATTTTTCTAAAAATAATTTGTGCATTAGAGGTGTGTGTGAGTTTGGTAGGTTTTGCATTGCTGTCATGGGAGGTGACAGAATCAGGGTTGAGCCTGCGAGCCAAGGTATCAAGGACTACAACCGGCCTTTGTGGAAAAAAACTCAAGATTGGGGGATTTCACAATTTTATCTCTAAATTACATGGCCACGACCCTTCTTCACTGTCGAAGGATTTTGGCATGGCTTGGAATGAGGGCAAGTTTACGATGAGAGGCATGGAAATTGAAGTCATTGAGAGCACCATTGCTCAAGCTACGGAGATGCAGACGGAAGGGCTCAAGATTTTCAAAGACAGAACCCGCAAGGAGCATGAAATTGAGACGTTTTTGTGGGTAAGGAAAGGTGTCTTTTTTTCACTGATGGCATTGCTAGATCATGTATTTCGGGCATCTGGAAGGAGGTTTGTCTCCAAATTATGAAGTATATTACTTTGGAGGGAAAATACCATAAAATTTACACACACCATTTGTCTTTCCTTAATATGTTCAGACATAAAATCATGGTGAGCATTCCTTTTTCCTTTTTATGTCGTGGACTGCTTCTTTGAGGGCTTTCCGAATGGCAAGGCGAGATATACCTCTCCATGAAGGGCTCATTATTCTGATGTATGAGAATGGGAAACCCATTCGGCCAAAACCCTGAAAGACATGGAAGAGGAGGAAGACATCACCGTGGCGGAGTGCCTTACCAAGATGAGGGTCGGCAAAATGCCAATGTACGAGGAGCGTTGTGGAGTATGATGTGCTTGATAAAGTGATGGAGGGCAAAGGTGAAGCTAGCACTTCCAGAAATAAGGGCATCGACGATGGTGACAGGGATTTTGAGGGGTTGAACAAAAAGGTTTAGTATTTGGATAGGGTAATACAAGCTATGGAAGAGACAAATGCGGGCTGTCGAGAGACTATGACGGAAGTCATTCGGGCTTCCAAACAAATTTGTACCGCCGGGTGAATTACAAGCAAACGATTGTCGAGATGGAAAAATAGGTCAAAACTTTGAGCAACATCTTTGGAGGTGATGGAGGAAGGCATGAAAAAGAGAAAGTTCAATTTGTGTGTCAACAACTCGAGGACGATTTTAAAGAGGATCACAACAAAGAAAGTCTTGTTGACAATAGGGAAGCTTCCCCTAAAAGCCAAAATATTTTCTAGTCATGGATTGTTAGTGGTTTTTTGGCGAACTGTTAAAGCCTAGTTTTTTGGTTGTTTCATTTTTTGCCTTTGTGTTTTGTTCATGGTCCGGTTTTTTCATTGTAAGAGTTAAGCTTTTTTAACTCCTTTTGGACCATTTTGTCTCTATTTTGGCTAGTTGATTATGATCTTTCTTGTTGTTTCCTCCTTTGTATGGCCCTAGGAGCCGATCCATGTTTTTACCTTATCTAATAAAAAGATTTGGGCTCAAACAGAAAAAAATAAAAAAGATTTTTTTGAAAACACAAGTATTTGGGTTGGCTTATAAAGTTGTTTAAAGGTTTGCGAAGCATTGTGAAAATTTTGATTTAATCAAAAATCAAAATGCACCTCTCACATTACGAGATCCAAGGCTCGATACCATGAAAATGTTGGCATATGTCCAAGGATTATAGATCTTATAGTATGGCTCGCACTAAGCTAAAACTTAATCTACAATGAATAGATATATTATCTTGAGAATGAATTGTAAAAATTATTTGCAAAAAGTAATCTACAATGTATATATATGAGGGTATATATAACTACAACAAGATTTATCTCCCCTTTTCTTATTAGCCCCACTAAAAGTGGTCTCTAATAGATAACATTAATATGTGTATCTTTATTTATTCTAAGCTTAGACATAATGTATTAGCCGTAAAAGCTAACTATGTTAACTTAACAATTAGGTGCATATAATATGTTGCACCAACAAAAAGGTCAAAAAATAATAGACCTTGTGAAAAATAATTGTATAACTCAAATGAAATTAAGAATGAGAGTTATTTCCTCCAACATGCCCACCATATAATGGTACAAAGCATGTTTATGTTAATATCTATATCATAGTTTGGTTTGTGAACTCTAAAATTGGGAAAACCAAACAAAGCTTTGGTAATTTTATTTTGCATCTAAATGCACATTGAATCAATCATTTACACAAATAAGCATGGTTGTTGATTTTCCATGTTTTCTCTCAAGATTTAGAGAGTTAAAATCAGTTGCATTCAATTTTATCTCATTTTGAATTTAGTTTTTCATTATGTTGACATTTTTAAGATGTTAATTATGTTCCTCAAATTTTCAAATGGGGAGAGTCTAAGAATAGATATGACACTTTAGTTAAAGAGTCTTCCAAACATTACAAAGGTTGGCATTAACAAAGACAACTACAAATCACATTTAACGGGAAAAAAATAGAAAAATTATATTTTCTATACTATCATACCCACCCAATCTCACATTTGAGATTGGATATGTCCAAAAAGATACCATTTAGAGAATTTTAAACATCATATACAATTGATTCTTAATTCACCTTTTAAGCCAAGTTCAAGATATATGATTCTCCTCACCACAAGCCCAATAACATATATGCACCTATACACAAAAATGTCAAATATCTTTCAATTTAATTCTCAAAATTTTAGGTACGCAACTAATTCCACTTTAAATTAAAAAAATGCCAACATAGCTAGCTAATTACTTAATTAAAATATAAATATGTAACTTTATTGTTATTATGACATTAGTACTTCAACCTATTTAATTTATAGAAATGTAAGACGTTAAAAGTCATCAATATCATCCATTAAAAAATTTACTACTTTTTTCATATATATAAATGTTCAAAGTCGTCGCAGTCAAACCCAATTAAAAAATTATTAATTACTTTCATTTGTGTGACATACACATTGTGTAGGGCAAGTCAATTTATTTTAGATGATGTTAAAATTCAACATCTCCAACAATTAAAATTATTAATTGCCTTCGTAATGTACGACAATCCCTTTAAATTTATAAGCATTTTCATCATTTTTTTGTTTATGAGGAATCATTACATTTTACATTCTTAAGCTCAGTCTCCCAACCTCGGAAAACTTTAGCCTGGCGTGAGGAAGAGAAAACAGCACTATTTCATCGCTTCTGACAGTGGCGCGAGCCTAGGCATCATACCGTTTCTAGACAACAGGCACACACTCAGGGATGTTGGTCAAACTACTCCGTCAAGCACGAACAGACTCCGGTCAGATTACTCCTCACGCGTGGACATGCCAATGGGGTTTGAACCTTGGACCTCCTCTTAGTAAATTCTTGGACTTTACCAATCAGCCAAAATCCCATTGCCATTTTCATCAATTTTAAGCTAAACCAAATCTACAATAAAAAATTTAAAATGTAACAAAACATAGATTATATTAATTAATTGAAAATTATAAGTGGATATGACTATTTATTTATTTTTAAACACGTTTTTTTGCACTTTTTATGTTTATTGGTTATCAAGAGAGGTTGGATAATATTCCAAATTGAGGCGAGATCTCGGCCAAATTAAGTGTACAACTTTCAAGGTTTTGATAGAAATTGTAAAGTGGTAGAATTGTAAGGACCAATTAATGAGTTCGAAAATAATAGTAGAAATATCTTAGCTAACTTAACAAGATCTATTATGGAATTTCCATATTGATTTAATCTTCAAATTGGATTTGATTGATTATGGAAGTTTCATATTGATTCAATCTTCAACTTGGATTTCACCCATCATTTGAGTAACAAGATTATTTATGAAAGTTTCACATTGATTTAATCTTCAAAGGATTTCACCCATCACTTGAGTAACAAAATAGATTATGGAAGTTCCATATTGATTTAATCTTGAAATTAGATTTCACCCATCACTTAAGTAATAAAGACAAAGGCTTAAGTAGAATAGTGAAGGGAACCTCTTCTCAACCTAGAATAGAGCTTCAAGGAAAGGGCAAATCAACAAATTTGGGAAGTTATAATTAAAGTCGAATGAGGCTAGTGGTGTAGGCCATGCGAAGAATTATATAACATTGACAAGAGATTAAAACTTTTGAAGTTGGGATATGGTGACATCACATGGCCCCGATACCAAATGTATCACTTTTGGCCAAGATTATTGACTATTTATGGGTAAATGTGATCATTGATGTACTATAAATATATATTAGTTTTCATTATAGGATATGCAATTAAATTATTAGATTTCACAAATAGATAACATTTACAAGTTAGAGAACCCAAGGGGTCGTGGTGTAACGATAATTGAGTAAATCGGTAATGAACATTCAAATCTTCTAGCTATGTAACACACTCAAATATACTAGGCCCCAATTTATTTACAATGGAATGAAAATAAGACATGGAACAAAATAAGATTATTAGAGACATGCTACCAAGTTAATGGATCATGAACATTTACAAGTTAGAGGGGAAAGATGCTAACACGTCAAAATATAAATATTTACAACAAAAATCTGATCATACGAAATTTGATCATTAGGGATACGCCACTACATTAAATGATTTGCAAGAGAGACATTATAGAAATAACAATCACAAGCTAGCGAAATCACCAAAACCACTGGGACCATTAGTACTACAGAGAATGATAAAAAAAAAGTATGAAGACTTTCACCCGAAAGCTTGCTTGTAGATTTAGTATTACAGAGAGTGATAAAGAAATAGCATGAAGAATTTCACCCCAAAGCTTGCTTCTAGATTGGCAAAGCTTTTGGTGTGAATATTGTCTCCTAAATCATCCATTTCTCAAGGGTATCACACATTCTCTTAACTCTTCAAAAATAGGGGTGATCTTAAGAAGTAGATTGAAAACAAAAAGTTAGTTGATGTAATTTATAACAATAAAACCTACAACGCCTAAAATTATATACTATTAACAAAAATCATCTTGAAGATAGAAATAAACGTCACCAACAAACTTAAGAATAGAGAATTTCTTCATAATGTGTTGTAAATGAATATCTTGGTGTGTTGCGAAATACAATAAGATGAAGATAGTTCCCCAAAATATGTCACAAGCTAGCCTCATTTTGGAGACCGAATACTATGTACCAAATGCAATGATGACGAACCATCTATTTAGAAATCCCTCCCAAAAGACATGGCAAACCTTAAAGGAAGTGGAGGAAGCCAAGTAAATAATTGGTTAAAGGTATGGTGCTATTGGTTATTGATTGTAAGCAAAACATTAAATCCCAAATTGTGATTAAATGCATTACTTCATAAATTAAGGTTTTAATTATGAAACATATCAATGTGAGATTATGGCAAAGAAATTATATATGCAATTAAGGATGTCGATTTATGAACAAAGAATAGATGACAAGAGCATAAATCGAACAATAGAGGATTGAAAAGGAAGCTGCTTTTGAAAGCATCAAAAGCTCATCTCGCAACCAATTGGATTCAAAATCTAGGTAGCCGATATGGCTAGAAAAGTCGTGGGAGCGAGAGCGGGAGAGGCCGGGAGCGGGAATTAGCGGCGAAGCGACGTGCAGCGGCCTGTGTCGCTTGACCCGACCGTGCCGCCTATGCCGCACCGGTCGTTTCGCAACCCCGCCACCGCTCCCACATAAAAAAATGTTTTTTTTCATTTTTTTTTTAATGATTTCAATGTTTTAAAAGCACCACTCCTTTAAAAAATAAAATATTTTTCTAATCTAAACCCTAAAAGCTAACTCTAAACAATAAAACAAAAGAACAACACAAAAACAAAACATAAAGCAAATAAACTTACATTTGGCTCTCCAAAATTGCATTGTGTTTGTCTAGGGTTTGAGGAGCTATTGCTAAGCTTGTAGGAGTGTGAGGAGCTATAAAGGAGGAAGATTTGTGAAGGATTTGTAGTTTACAAAGTGAAGGTAAGTTATTTTTTAATTTCTAACCTTGTTTTTTTTTTTGTTATTTAATCTTGCACACATTACATTTTGTTTTTTTGCTAATGTTCATCTTTTTTTGCTCTTTCTAATTAACTTTTTTATTTTCATTGTTCAATCACAATGCAATTGCATGCTATTGTTTTCTTTTTTTTTTTGGAACCTTGCAAGTATTTATACAATGGCAACAACAAGTTCTATTTCTTCTAAGCAATCTTTGGCCAAGAACTTTAACCCAAATTCACCGTTATGGAGGCACGTAACAATAGTTCAACAACTTGCAAGTGGTGGTTGTTTTGAATGGAAATGCAATGATTGTGATGGACTATTCAAAGGCTCTTACAAAGAGAGTGAAAAGTCACTTGTGTGCCATAACGGGTAATGGCATAAGAGTATGCAAGGGGAAGAATAATGTTGGGGTATCAAAAGCAAAAGTTTTGGCATATATCAAATAGCAGGAAGATGCAAAGGCAAATGTGGCTATGAGAGAGAGCGAGTCATCCATTGGCTAAAAGAGGAGGTTCATCTCGTTCAACGAGGCCTTTTGTTGCTCCATCACCTAGTGGATCCCCAATTGTGGCCATGCCACATCCATTTGTGGCTCATATCTCCATGGAAAAGGATGTTTCCCTCGCACGAAAAAAAAAGCAAGACAAAAGGGCCATCGGAAAAGGCCTTTCAAAATGAGACCAGGGCAATTGCAGATGAACACATTGCAAGGTGTGTATATGCTAATGGGCTTCCTTTTAATGTTGTGAGATCACCTTATTGGCATGAGATGGGGAAAGCCATTAATGAGGCACCAAAAGAGTATAAATCACCAAGATATGAGAAGATTTGCACCACCCTTTTGAATAAACAAAAAAAAAAATGTGGAAACCTCCTTGCAACCAATTAGGGACTCATGGACCAAAACATGTGTGTCCATTGTTTCTGATGGATGAAAAGATGCAAGAAACCGCCATTTAATCAATGTGATTGCAATATGCCCTAAGTGGGCAATGTTTTTAAAGCGATTGATTGTGAGGGGCCAAGTGAAGGATGCCCAATTTATAGCCAACATTCTCTTTGAATCCATTGAGATAGTGGGGCTTGAAAATGTTGTCCAAGTCATAACGGACAACGCCAAAAATTGCAAAGTTGTGGGGATGCTAGTTGAGGCACAAGTATGGGCATATTTTTGGACACCATGTGTCGTGCATTCATTGAATTTAATGCTAAAGAAAATGGCAAACAAAATATAGTGGATCCAACAAGTGTATAAAGACGTTGAAGAGATCCAAATGTTTGTCACCAACCACCACATGTCACAGGGCATTTTTAGATCATTCTCGCAGTTGGAGCTACTGAAGGTAAGGAAAAACTTTCTTTCTTTCTTTTTAATTTAAAATTTAAATATAAGTTTTTTACTATTTTTTTAGCTTTCAATTTTATTTTTAATTTGTGTTCCTCATTCGTATTAAGTTGTTGAGACTCGGTTTGCATCACACACAATCGTCTTGAGACGACTAGTGAAGGTGCGAGAGGCACTCATGAGGATGGTAACATCCAATCTTTGGTCTATATGGAGGCAATCAAACACTCAATGGGCTCAAAAAGTGAAGACCCTGATCTTAGAGGACCCTTGGTGGGATAGAGTGAATTATCTGTTGAGTTTTATGGAGCCCATTATGAGCATGATCCGGTTTACTGACACGGATCAGCCATGTCTAGGAGAGATATATGACAGCATCAACTCAATGATTGAGAAGATAAAAGCCGTCATAAATGCAAAAGAACAAGATCCCAAGGAAATATTTTTCAAACAAGTGAAATCAATCCTCATTGAGCGGTGGAACAAAATGACCACCCCATTATATCTACTGGCTTTTGCATTGACTCCTAGATTTTATAGCACAAAGATCATTTCCTTGCCAGGAAGGTAGCACCATACAGGGATGCGGAAGTCAGTGAGGGATATATGGCGACATTGGCTAGGCTCTTCCCTGATCCTAAGGCCCAAGACCAGGTTATGGTAGAGTTTGACAATTTCATAGCAGAAACAGGTCATAGCCTTCTCGCTCTTCGGAGCAAATACAAGATGGATGCTCATATGTGGTGGTACCTCCATGGTACTTCATCGGTTTACTTGCAACCTCTTGCAATCAAGGTCTTGGCACAAGTAACTTTTAAATTTTTTTATTCTCTTTTCTTTTAGTTTTTTAAAATTTAAGTTTGAGTGTTTAAGTTTGAAGTTGAACTTTGCATTGACTTTGAAGTTTGGGTTGCCTTAATAGGTTGCAAGTTCATCTTCCTCTGAGCGCAACTAGAGTACATATAGTTTCATCCACTCATAGAAACGCAACAGGTTGAGGGCTAAAAGAGCTGAAGATTTGGTATACATACATTCCAACTTGCGCCTTTTATCCCACAAGCAGCCAAAGTACAAGGAAGGGTCAACAAGACATTGAGACATTGATCTAGAAATAGTTGACTTGGATGTTTCCATTTCCCACCATGGAGCATATGATGATGATGGGAGTTATGTGACACTGGCACCACGAGACCTACATGCACAAGGGGGTGCAACTGGGAATGGCCCTAGTGCGAGTGGTTCGAACCCATGTGGTTCTAATGAACCACATAATGATGATGATGTAATCTGGTTTTGATTCTCTTGATGAAGAGGAATATGATGAATATTGACAATGAAAGATAGTTTGAACTTTGAATATTGATCTATGATTGAATTTAATATATCATGAGATTCATGACATTCACATTGTGTTCGATTTAAGTATTTTTAACTTTAATTTAACTTTTAAGGTTTTAAGTTTCTAAATTTTATTGGTATCCTAACTTATTTGTTGTGGTTATTCACTTATTTAGCTTATAACTTGTCTTTTATCTTGTCTTTCATATGCATAGTATGTGGTTAATAATCAAAATCCTATGTAAAAGGATGAAATTTATATATTTTTAATTTTTATATAGTTTTTGTATTGTTGTATCCTACACCGTATCCGGGGTCAAAAAAATTGTTGTTCCGCATATTGGATACCCCGTATTCAAAACTTTTCAACAACTTAGTTCAAAATAGAATTGGATCTTGTTATCATGAAAATATGTTTAGAAATATCCACCACAACACAAAAAAGGAAAAAAATACAAAATCTTCCCGCCAAGGAAAAAATGCCTAGCATCTTTTTATTCGGCAGTTTTATTCATTTTTTTGTTGGTTTTGGTTATCAATTGCATGATTCAACGATGAAACTACACATCCATCAAACAAGTGAATTAGCACAATTGTCATTCTTGCTAATGAATGACGGAAATACGTCATCTATTGTAACATCAACGCTTGTGTCATGACAGAATACTAGTGACCCTTCTATGCCTTAGTCTATGACTTACAAGCAGGACTTTCTAATGAAACACAAGCGAAAAAACCAAAGCTATCAGCCAAGTACTGCATTAGATGCCAGAATGTAACAATGCATGTGGCCATACATGTACTTGAGATGCATTTTCTACCTTGGAAAGATTACAGATGATATTCAACACACAGTTTCGTTGAACTTGAAGTGAGACAAAAACAAGGACTGTGTGCAAAATGAGTGGTCCCTTCTTCCAGACATTATGAAACAAAAACAATAAAAATCACTATGAAAATGACAATAACAAAAATATCTTGATGATAAGCCACCTATTTGAAGATATACGACTCAAGTGTTTTAAAAGAGCTCCTTGTGCTCCTTCCACGTTAGACATTGTGTCATCCATGTTATCATCTATCCTGCACATTACCATATAAAGAACGCATTGCATATAACTCAGACATATAATCAAATGGTCATCAGTCATGTTTTAGGACAAAACCAAAAAGATGGTATCGTGAAATAAGTGCGCTTTCCAACTGTTTTTTACATTTAGTTTTTCCAATTTACTGTAGGCAAGCATGTGGCAAATAAGTATAAAGGAAAACGTGTAAGGATCAAAAACAAAAATTCTATTTGCTTGGGAGAAAGTCGCAATAAAATAAAACAAAAAAGAAATGCAAACATATGATGTGGTAAAAACTGACTGCGTTGGATTTAAAATACCTGATTGCCAACTCTCCTTGGTGAGCAACCATTGTCGCTAACTGGGTAAAAATATTGCCAAGTTCTGAAATTGTTGATTCAACATTTTGGAGAGCTGTTGCCCTAGAATGCATCTGGCTATCTTGTGGCTGAATTAACTGTTGCTGCATCTGTCCTTCCATCTGAATGGATGCAGTACCATCCACACCAATCCGACGCCTGCTTTGCAGAACACGGATGTTATGTTAGTCTTCCATGCTAATAAAATAGCATGTGCACACAACCAAAACCACCATAATCTGGTACAGAGTATGACTGAAATTTTAGATTGGATATGCAAGTCAATTACTAACACTGGTTTAAATTAATTTCAATGACTGCAAACATGCAATAGATATGTTTTTTTAATGATTTAGGATTTACAAACCACAAAGTATGCTTCTATGTTATTAAAATGAATTTCAGACATAAAGCTAAAAGCATAAATGTGTCCCCTGCCCGCTAGGGCTGTCTCAGATGTTTTGGGAAGCGAAGGGATCCCGTTTTTGTTGTGATGTTTGATGTTTAAAATTATTTTTGACATTCCCGGGACGTTTACTGTTTAAAGGAGGATTGTTGTGGACATCTTTGACATCCCCAGCACATCAAGTGTTGTCCCCAATCTGCTGAAAATGTCTCCGGGACGTCTTGATGTCCCCACGTCAACAATTGTTTTAAAAACAGAAAAAATAATATATTTGTAAAATTAAAAACAAGGGGATTTTCATACAGTTACTTTCATGATTATTAACAGTATGACAGTTAAGATATTTGAGTTGACAATTTTTCAGTCGTATTTCAGTGTTTCACTCAATTTTCAATGTTAATGTTAGTTGAATTTCAACCCTTCAAAATGTTTTATGATTTTTAATAATTTAATTACAAGTTGAAAAGCTATAAAATATGTTTTTAATTTTTTTATAATTTCATATATACATACACATACAAATACACAGGCTCGCACACACACATACACACCCATATATAGTTTGTCATCAATACAGGGAAAAAATTCACCCCCAAAAAGTCTCCCTATTCCACTAACTTGAAAACTCGAAAACTTGAAAAAACATAGTATAAAAGAACTATGTTCGTCAATATAACGATCTTCTCTCTATAATTTAGGATATAACTAGAAGACCATACTAGATCCAACACATAAGCAAGATAGCAAAAGGGTGTGAGTATGGTCATTGTAAGTGGATTTAAAAGAGGGTAATCCACACTCAATATCAAAGATAAATGATATGAGGTCTAACTAGATTCTAATAGTGGTAACCAAGAGCTAATGGTAATAAGCAAGACTTATCTTAAACTAATGGTTGTAATGTCATTTGGTGATAGGCAAGAGCTATAAAGGAACTATAATGTAAGAGATGAGGATATGTTACATTATCCTATCTAATAGATAATAAGTAAGTATAATCAATCAAACCAAATAAAGAAAAGAGTATAGGTTTAAATATGCTTTGCCTAGGGAAATGTTGTCGGTGCATTAAACCCCTTCCTTGATGTGTAGCACCTTGAGGGAGCTTCATACTTACCAGGAGAAGAGTACAGCTGCGAGGAGATGGGGGCAAGTACCAAGTATGCCATTTTTCAAACATAGGAGATGGGTACTTGGAGACTTCAAAAGTGTGTGTGTGTGTGCATGTGCGTGCACATGCACACATGTGTGTGATGTTTATTATATTAGCAAATATTTGAATTTAAAAATAATTCAAAAACTAAAAAAGTTAGGTTTACAAATTAAAATACAATTTAAACGCAATTAAAATACAATAATGATATAAATTTAAAATTAATAAAATTAGCACAAAAAAATCTGAAATTTTCAGTCATATTTACACTTTTAAAGCATAAAATTAAAAACTAATATAAATTCATAATTATGATCTCATAAATTTAATTATTAATTATTAATTATTAATATGACATAATTTGATAATCATATTTATACTTTTAAAGTAAAACACATAACTAAAAAACTAAAATAATATAATTAAAACACAATCAAATTAATTTAATCAAATTTAAAATATTTAATGTTAAATATTTTTGTTTATAATTTATAATTTTAAACAATAGATAATTACAATTTATGTCTTGTATATTTCATTTAAATTTTATAGTTACTTTCCAAAGTTCGGACAAATGTCAAACAATCAGGATGTGAATGTTAAATCTTAACGGAAAATACAGAACTGTTGCAGCATTTAAAGGAAATGTTGATATACCAAAAATTCCAAAACTATCATAGCACTTGAAGGGCACTACTGAAAAGCCATTTTGCATGTTGAAGGGCAAATGTGAATGGATATTTGCCATATAAATTTAACCTAACCAATGGTTTTAGGGGTAAAAGGGAAACCACTGCTAGAATATGTTGTATAGTTTGCATATTGTACACCCAAGAGTATTGTACACCTCTACCACAAGTCTTGTATATTTTTGGATTCCTATTTTTGTTGGAGTATAGATGTGATTTTTATCTATACGTGTGTATGGGTGTAAATCCGGTAAGAAGACTTGTTTGATTCGAGATAAATCCAGAAGCTCTAAAATTGTTGCAAGAGCTTCCAATGTGGGACGGATGTTCCAGATTGATTTTGTCCAGAGAGATGATCAAGCACTTGTGGCAAAAGACACCTCCGCACAGTTGTGGCATCAAAGACTTGGCCACATCAGTTTTGGATATCTTGACACACTCTGTCGGTATGACATGATGAGAGGTTTGCCATCTCTCAAGGACATGCCAAGAGTCCCAATCACCTAGCAGGAAAACAACATAGAGCCTCATTCTAGAAGAATACATATCGAGCTCCATGTCAACTTGATTTGGTGCACATTGATCTTTGCGGACCGATGCAACCTAGTCATTCTGGTTTTTAGTATTTTATGCTTTGTGTTAATGATTATTCTAGAAAAATGTGGATTTATTGTCTTCATACTAAAGATGAAGCTTTCGGGAACTTCAAAAAGTTCAAAGTGGTGTTGAAAACGAGACCGGTAGTCGTAAAATCAATTTCCACTCGGATCGAAGGGGAATTCACCATAATGACTTCAAAGTCTTTCTAGAAACTCATGGGATTCATCGACAGATGCCTCCTCCACATACACCACAACAAAATGGTGTTGTTGAGAGAAGGAATCGTACTATCATGGAGATGGTGCGATGTATTAATTGATGATTCAAGACTTAAAAAGACATTTTGGGCGAAGTAGCTAAGACGGCGGTATATCTACTAAATAGAGTTACCACTATTGTTCTTGATGGGGTAACACCACAAGACGCACTTGGTCGAATAGAAACCATCCATTGCACACCTCGAGTATTTGAGTGCAAAGCAAGCATGCACATTCCCAAGAAGAAGAGAAAGAAGCTGCACAAGAAGAGAAAGAAAGAAGCTATATATGAACGGATGTTACCAACATATTGTGTAACATCCAGGCATATGGCCGTCCCAAGGCAGAATTCTTTGTTAAGTTGTTTTTAGTTGAAAGCAAAGCTATATTGTTGTTGGGCTTTACGGGGTTACATTTTGCGTTGTAAAAGGGTATAGTCCCTTTCAAAAACTATTTACCAATAATTTAAAAAAAAAACATATTGTGTAACATTATTAAATAAATTGTAATATTATTAATAATGAGTTTATAGAACTCATATTAATAATATAGTTGTAATAGTTTAATTATTTGAGTGAGTTGTGAGAACAATTCACGTAGCTATTTTGTAGTGTGAGTGATCCTAGGGATGTTTGAGAGATATTAGGAGATAAGACTGAGAGATTCATGGAGAGAGATATGAGGGATTGAAGATGAGTGTTGACTCCACCATTGTAGGAGATCAAACACTATAAATGTAAACTCTATCAATGTAATTTATATCCCGGATGAATACAATTTGCATATTATATTATTCGGTGTTTATTTCTCATATTATATTGCAGCTACTAAGACTAGTATCGAGCGATAACCGTCCAAATGAGAATCATTAAGTTTTCGCTTTAGTTGTGAACACCAAGGAATTTACCATCATTTTCTCGTTCAGATCTGTTTAGTGCTATGCAAGCCCATAACGTCTAGAAGAGGATCCTTAGTATTCATATGTGGATGATATAACTCATTCATTCTCAGTGTTACAGAATAAGATCAGATCTGAATTATTTTCGTGAAGGAAAAGACTATCAAAATTCATGTGGTTCAATAGTGTTGTTTGTTTGGATCGAATTTCATCAACTGCTGCCAGCTGCACTGCTACGCCCATCCTAAGTGCCACGTTCAGATCTCCCTTGATTTTCCAAAAGAAAACTCACGAATTTTGCATGAGGATTTCTCACGGCTGGTTATGTGGTGTCTGCCATTACCTGTTGGAGAATATCAAAAGCCAAAAGTTTATCCAGGTGAAGCATATTGAAAAAAAAAAAAAAAACGTGAAATCCATTCATCTTCCATTCAAAGTTATTGTTTTATTGTGTAGTCAGCCATGTCATTTCTAGTTTTTTTTTTTTTTTTTAAATTGTGTTTTAGGTTTGTTTTAATTCTTTAATATGTTCTAAAGTTTTTAGAAAGTTTGTTTTATATTGATTTGTTTTAAAGTTTAGTTTTTTTTTTTTTTAAGTATAAAGATTTAAAAATGAGTAATACGTGTCCTTTAGTTTTTCAAAATAAGTTTTTTTATTATAAACTATATTAAATCATATAGTTTCTTTTTTAAAGTTTTTTTATGATTTGTTTAAAGTTATTATTAGATAGTTTTTATTTTAATTGTTTTGTTTTTTTGTTTTTAGTTTTTTAGATTATTTTTATTTGTTAATATCATTTTATGTATTGTCGATTTTATTGTCATGTCAATGTTTTAACTAGTTATGTATTAAAGTCTTGAAAATTTTAAATTGTGTCATTGTATTGTCTTGTCGTTGTCAAAGTTAGTCAAAATATGTGAGTCAAAAAGTTTTAAAAATTAAAAAAATTGCCTTTACGTACACATTATTGCTTGTATGACTTGCAATGTCTAAGTCAACATTGACGGGTCTTTTCAAACTAAGCTTCGAAAGGACATTTTGCTGAGTTAAGTATCGACATGTTGGAGGAAGGAGGAAACCGAGGAAGGAGGTTAATCAACGACCTCTCGCCAACCGCAAGTGACGGGGCCGCATAATGAGTTTGTGGCATATTTTCAGTTGTGTGTTTCATTGTTTGTAATAAGAACAGATGTCACATTCCTGTTCAAAGTTGTATTTCCTTTTATAACCTCCTGATGTAAATATGTTGTAGTAGAAAGATAAAAGCACAAGAAAAAGCAGCATCATGTTTTTCTTGAAGAGGATGAACAGAGGTTCATGAGCAGGGGCTCGTACCTAGGACAAAGGTCTGTTTTTGTCGAACAGGGGTTCGTATTTGGTGAACGGAGGTTCAGCGTACCAAGATCATGAGCATGCAGAGGCAAGCAAGCTGTAGAAGACGTGTGAATGTTTTTCTCTACCTTGTTCACATTAGGGGAGTGTATATTGGGAATTAATAATGTTAACAATAGGGAGTGAATGTTACCAACATATTGTGTAACATTATTAAATAAATTGTAATATTATTAATAATGAGTTTATAGAACTCATATTAATAATATAGTTGTAATAGTTTAATTATTTGAGTGAGTTGTGAGAACAATTCACGTAGCTATTTTGTAGTGTGAGTGATCCTAGGGATGTTTGAGAGATATTAGGAGATAAGATTGATAGATTCATGGGGAGAGATATGGGGATTGAAGATGAGTGTTGACTCCACCATTGCAGGAGATCAAACACTATAAATGTAAACTCTATCAATGTAATTTATATCCCGGATGAATACAATTTGCATATTATATTATTCAGTGTTTATTTCTCATATTATATTGCAGCTTCTAACAGCAAAAAAATAGCTTCATTGGATATAATGAAGAGGTTCTTGAGTATAGACTAATGGATCTAAAGACCGGGAAAGTATACACCATCTAGGATGTAGGGGTGTTGTGAAAACAGAAGAAGTTCCCACCGATGTGACAAAGTGTTGATGGGAATAATGGTGATGATTTGTCAGGACCACCACCTAGGGAACAGTTCAACGTATGCCTAAATGGTATACTAACATGATTCGAGATGCCAAATTGGATGGTCCTTCGAACACATCCAGTCCTAGACCACGAACTCATAAAGCAAAGCTCCGAAGAGGTAAATTTTGCCTTAATGAGTAGAGTTGTTGAATTTGTTGAGCCATCTACAGTTTAGGAAGCCCTACAGTCCAAAGCTTGGAAAGATGCCATGGAAGCTGAGTATTAGTTAGTGATAAAGAATAAAACGTGGCAACTTGTTTATCTTCCATCGGGAAGAAGCTCATTGGATGTAAATGGATTTTCAAAACAAAGTACAAAGCAAATGGGACCATTGACAAGTACAAAGCGAGACTAGTAGCAAAGGGTTGTGCTCAGAAGGAAATAGACTACAAGGAGACATTTGCTCCTACGGACTAAGATCAAAACGATCGGGATGATCTTTGCTCTAACTATGCACAATTTGCATGGAAAGTTCACCAGATGGATGTGAAAAGTGCCTTTCTCAACTACATGACTCAACTTTGAAGGTTTTATCGTACCTAGAAAAGAAGAAAAGATATGTAGACTCATCAAATCAATGTATGGTCTTAAACAAGCTCCTCGGGCATGGTATATCAAGATTGGTGAGCGTTGTTTAGATGGATTCCGGAAGAATCCTTATGATCCCAATCTCTACCAAAAAGCAAGGGGGAAATTATCATTGTTGTATATGTCGGCAATTTAGTCATCATCAGCAGCCACAATGAAGATGATCGATGCAACAAAGAAAGATCTCAATAATTTGTTCGACATGACAAATATCGGGCTAATGTACTATTGTCTTGGATTGGAAGTATGGCAGAAGGAGAATCATATCTTTGTTTCTCAGTTGAAATATGCCAAGACCACGCTCGAGAAATTTCGGATGATGGATTGTATACCCATTGCCACACCTATGGAGACAAGATTTCATTATCTCGTACAGATCCATCTCCCACAGTAAATGCAACTCTCTATCAACAGTTGATCGAGAGTCTCATTTACCTAACTTATACTAGGCCATATATCAGCTTTGTGGTCATCTATCTTTCACGGTTCATACGCAGAACCCAAAGTTTGTCATTGGAAAAAAGATGGTGGATCTTGAGATACATCAAGGGTACTATAGATTTTGGCCTAGAGTATAAGAAGAATGATCAATTCTTCTTAACAGGATATTTGGATTCAAATCATACAGGTAACATCAATGACAGGAAATTCACTTCTAGATTTGTATTCTTTTTGGGATCTAGTCCAATGACATGGGGAAGCAAGAAACAAAACTTTATTTCTCGATCTTCCACAAAAGCCAAATATCGTGCTACAGGTGGAACTGTCTACGAAGCGATATGGCTACGTCACATACTTGAGGGACTTGGACTACCACAGGAGAAATCTACCACCTTGTATGTTGACAACAAAGGTGTTCTAAAACTTGTTCGCAATCCAATGTTTCACGAGAGGATGAAGCATAGAGGTACAAGTACATTTCATCCGCAAACATGTTTTGAGACAACATTCGCTTTATTATTTCCCAACATCTAAACAACGAGCAGATATCTTCACGATGTCACTTGTACGTGACAAATTTGAGATGTTCAGAGAGTTCCTCTCCTCTTTTCTTGAAGCAATGCAAAATTAAGGGCGGGAATGTTAGGTAAAACTTAGTTTTATAGTAATTTATGCATTGATACCATAGGTAATTAGTTAATTATTTAGTTACATGGTTATATTGTTAAAACCATATTTTTGTTTTATATTCACATATGAATTATTGGTTACATTTTTGGTTGGGTTGTTTGACCGCAAAACCAACTTATTTGTTTGTATCCTATTGTTCAATACCGATAAGTATTGCAGCATGAGGAAAGGCAGCTTGTAATAAGGATTTTTCTGATCAATACAATCATAAGCAAGATGCCTCCATGTTTCTCTCATAGCAGGGTGGTGTCAAAAACATGATTTATGGGGAACTTCTATGAGTTGTTTTCTTAGCCCATGGTTTTGAAACCCATTGTATTGTAAAACCGTTTTGACAATTTTCTATTGATATGCTTACATATAGTTGGACATGCAATAGGGTATAGCAAAACTTGGAAGTACATTATTATATTGTAAACAGTTACATTAATGTAATAAAAGAGAGAAGTTACGACACTAGGTTTTTTCGCGAAAGGGCTTCCCAGGATAAATCTTGTGTTATCTTGTGTATGCCATTTTCGTTTTGTGTTTATCTTGACTATTTTGTTAAGTATAGCTTCTAGCTTATTTGTTTATCGGGTCAAAACTCTAAATTTGGTATCACAGCTAGGTTTTAGCTTTTATGTGAAGAGTTAGTGTTCTAAAACCCGTGATAAACTTTTGTTCGAGTGGAAGCTTTGCAAGTGAATTTTTCAAGTAGTAAGAAAATGACGGGAAGCGCAAGGATCGAGATCGAAAAATTTAATGGTTAGCATTTTGAGTTATGGAAGTTCAAAATGGAAAATCTCCTTGTGGATAGAGATCAATGGATTGTTATTTACGGACTCGTACTGCGAGGATGAAGGTAGAGGACCGGAAAAGATCGATAGGAAGGCAAGGAGTTCAATCAGTTGCGTCTATCGATTAGATTTTCTGAATGTTTCAAATGAGAAATCCGCTCACGCGTTGTGGGAGAAGCTAGGGACTCGTATCGACAAAGTCTCTAGTGAACAAATTGTTCTCTCGAAAAAAACTATATTCATTGAGAATGAATGATGGTGACTCTATTGAAGAACAATTGGACGTCTTTATTATTATGGACACCTTAAAAATACATACTATTCCTAATCATCCCTATCACCTACACAATGTGCCAAATCAGTTCTAGAATGCATCCTAGACCATTATCCTCCCACATTCCATTAGAATTCACCCACATCTCATTAGAATTAATTTAATTAATTCTATCATGCATAAACCATACACTTACACTCCTTAGCTAATTTAATTAGCTATTTAAATAAAATAAAATCTATTTATCCACTCACCTTCCACTCAACTCCACTTTACTAGATCACTCCACTCAAGTTATAGAAACCTAAAAAGAGGAAGCAAAATTGTATAGACAATTGAATAATTCAATATCCAATTATTCGAATTCATTGCCCCTTTAATTCTTATTCAAACTAACGAATTACACAGACTAAATCAACTTGCTAAATCATGAAAATGCATTCATTTAACTCGTAACTTATTCAAAGTTTGATCCACAATCCATGGCCTCTCCTTTAGCTATAAATAAGAGGCTTAATCCTTCACAAATCATCTATTGGAAGCTTTAAGCATTTGCAGCATTACTCTATCAAATTGCCATTAGAATTTGCACGTTGTGAGGCTTCCCATTTGATCATCCATTGCTCGTAGCACATCCTTCTTCCATTTGGAACCAAGTTTGGAACATCCACAACCAAATCATCAAAGGAGATTCAACAAGTGTGGTACTCCATTCCACACTTCAACCATCTCATATGAGGTTGTAAGAGAACTTGAAGAAAGGTTTGCATTGTTTGTTATTGCTTGTTTCTTTCATTTGTTTCAGTTTTCCTTGTACACAAATACTTGTGGTAAGTCAATTGATTTTTGTTGATATTAAAATGGAAGAAGAGGATAAATGTATTAACTTGTTGTGTTCTTTACCTGAATCTTGGGATAATGTTCCTCTATTGCTATTACTAGTACTATGACGAAACTATTGGTTGAGGATATAGTTGTGGCTTTACTATCAGAAGAAATGAGGCGGAAATCTATTGAGGATTATCAATCAAAGGATGCCTTATATGTGAGAGGTCGTGCCCAAGAGAAAAGCAAGCCGAGGCAAGGGCGGTCAAAGTCCACAAGTAAATCAAAGACTAAAGAAAAAGATAAGAGAAAATGTTGAAACTATGGTAAAATGGGGCATTTCAAGAAAGACTATAGATCTAAGAAGGCAAAAAGGGTAAGTCATCTGCAGATGTTGGATCTTCAAATACGAAACCCTCTAATGAAGTCTCGAGAGATTTGATCTCGGCAAGAGCTTTCAGCTCGCATGCATGTGATAGTGCATGGCTAATTGACTTGGGTGCCTCTTTTCATATGACTCCACACATGGAGTGGTTCTTGGAATATGAAAAGTACAATGGAGGTGATTTCTTTTTGGGAGACAAATCGACCTACAAGATCATAGGTCATGGGAGAGTCAAGTTGATGTTTAAAGATAGAAGGATTAAAAACCCTCCCAAGTGGTCTACACATTCTAGGTTTGACCAAAAATCTAATATATGTAAGTAAGATGAATGATGTCGGTGTGTGCAAGTAACATTTAGTAAAGATAGTTGCAAGATGGTTTGGGGTACAATGCTATCGGCAAGAGGCATCGTGACAAGAACATTATTCAAGCTTAAGTCCAAGACTATTATTGATGAGTACAATAGCTCGTAATTCCAAAGGATAAGAAAGCTTCAGATCCAACTCCTACATCTACTACAATGGAGACGATGTTGTGGTATCAAAGGATGGGACATATTGGAGAGAAAGGACTTCATACTTCAAAAGCAAAAGGTATGGTTGACAAAAAAATTTAGTGTCCTTTAGATTTTGATTTTTGTGAGCATTGTGTGTTTGGAAAGCAAACTAGAGTAAAGTTTCCTAGTAATGCTACAAGATCATAAGGAATTCTACATTTGATACATAGTGATGTGTTTGGACCTATAAAAGTTCCATCACTAGGAAAATCCATGTTTTATGTTAGTTTTATAGATGATTTCTCAAGAAAGACCTAGGTATATTTTATATGAAATAAGTCTGAGGTTTTCAATAAATTCAAAGAGTTTAAGGCTCTTGTAGAAAATCGAGACAAAAAGGAAAATAAAGGTTTTGAGAAATGACAATGGTGGGGAATATTGCTTTAATGTCTTTGAGCAATTTTGTAAAGAGTGGAATAAAAAGGCAGAAGACAACTCCATATATGCCACAACAAAATGGAGTTGCAGAAAGGATGAATAGAACGTTGATGGATAAGTGGAGTATGTTCAGTGGTGTTGGTTTGGACAGAAAATTATGGGCAGAAGCAATGGCAAGTGCATGTTATTTGATCAATAGATCACCGACATCCACACTTGAAGACAAAACTCCATAGGAAGCATGGACTGGTAAGAGACCCTTTGTTTGACATTTACGTGTATTTGGTTGTATTGCTTATATGTATATTCCAAAAGAGAAGAACCAAGTTAGATAATAAATCTACTAAGTGCATATTTATTGGATACTCTAATGGTGTAAAAGGATACAAGTTATGGAATCTAGAAACACACAAGGTTGTTTTTAGCCGTAACGTAATCATTAGAGGTTAAGGAGATTCAGAGCATGAAGCAAAAGAAGAGGAAGATCATGTTAAAATTGAGGAAGGTAAATTTGTGTATCGAATTCGATGTGACTACAAAAGATGAACCACAAAGAGAGTCATAAGAGAAAGATTCAAACAAAGCATGCGAGGAACCACAAGATGTTGAACCAAAAACTCTTCTCTTAAGAAAATCAAATCAGTTGAGAAGGGTGCCTAAGAGGTATATCCCCCGATTTTCTATCACTTTATTTTTATCAATTTTGTCTATTACTGATGATGAACCCAAGACTGTGAAGGAGGCTTTTGGATCAAAAGAGTGTAAGTCTGGAAAAAGGCTATGGAGGAAGAAATGGATTTTTTATACAAGAATAATACATGGGACTTGGTGAAGTTACCTCGTAGCAAAAACAAAGTTGGCCGTAAATGGGAGTTTAAGAAAAAGTATAATCGACGAGAAAATGGAGGAGTATAAAGTTCACCTTGTGGAAAAGGGATCCTCTCAAGTGGAGGGCCTCGATTTTGATGAAAAAAATCTCTTGTTGCTTAGTTATATTCTATTATATTTCTTCTAGCTATCATTGTTGCTTTTAATATGGAAATAAAGCGAGATGAATGTTAAGACAGTGTTTTTGCAAAGTGAGCTTGAGGAGGAAATCTCCATGACATGGTCTAAAAGCTTTAAGGTCAAAGGAAAGGAAGATGTGGTGTGTAGGCTGAAAAAGTCATTGTATGGCTTGAAGTAATCACCATGAATGTGGAACCAGAAATTTGACATGTATGTGTTAAGACTTGAGCTTGAAAGAAGCAAAGTTGATCACTGTGTTTATTTTAAACAATAAGGTGAAGATTATGTTATCATTGTATTATATGTAGATGACATCATGTTGATTGGTAATAGTAAGAAAATGATCAATCAAGTTAAATCTCAACTCTATCTCAATTTGATATGAAGGATCTCGGTGCTACAAAAAATATTTTGAGCATGAAAATAAAAAGAGATCATGTAAATAGGAAAATGGTGTTAAATCAAAGAAAGTATGTTGAGAGATGATATTGCAAAGGTTTCGTATGCAAGAAAGTAAACATGTTAGTATTCTTTATCCTATTGGTCAAAAGTTGTCTTCTAAACGATGTCCTAAAATTGAAGAAGAAATAGAGGGCGTCTCGGATGTCATATGCTCGTGTAGTTGGTAGTTAAATGTATGCAATAATTTGTAATAGACCTAATTGTAATGTCCCCCTTTTCAAATAAAAATTAAAAATAAGAGAAAATCGATTTGCACAATAGATTTCAAAATCAAATTATATTTTTATTTTGTGCAAATCGAAAAAAGAGAAAGGGAATCGATTTTCCTTGGGATAATTAATTATTTTTGAAATAAATTAAGGCAAGTCGAATTCCTTGGGAATATTTAATAATTATTATGTGAAATAAATCGATTTATCTTGAGCATGGGTCGATTCATATGGGCATCATTTGATTTAATTTCCCCATGCATTTAATATTTGTTTTGAGTGTGATTTCCAAGCAATTTTTAAATAAAGATTCTCTCCTAGATTTTGGCACCAAAAATGGAGAAGGAACCTTGGAGATTGAGCAAGGAAAAGATATAAAAGAAGATGATGGGCACTTCTTTTCGCATGTTGACGGTTATTATAACTTATCTTTATGCTTGAAGAGAGATGTATGCCCACTAGTGATCAAAAAACAAAAGGTGTTCATCAACACCACCCATTGTGAAGTGTGCGCCCTTGAGAGCTTGAATTGATAAGTTATTTACATTTTTATTCAATATATGTGAAGTCACCATTATTGAGGGAGTGTGAGAACTTATTTGGAGAGTTTTTGAGCTATCATTTGATCAATAAATTCTAGAAATTGTTGTTGGTTTTTTCATGATATAAATCGACTTGTTGAGGGAGATTTATGGTGTTTTTGAATGGTATTTTTGCAAGAATAAAATCTGAACTGTTCTTGCTCATTATTCTATGGTAAATGCACTTATTTCATGATATTTGGAGCTGCTAACCTTGCTGGAATTTATTCTTAATAAATCGACTGGGTTAGGTGAATTTCCATCATATTTTGGAAGGGTTTGAAGTGTTTGTCGGTCTGTTGTTATAACTTCATTATTGCAGATCTGTTGGCTAGATTTTTACGCATAGCATCAAAAAAAAGTCATGAGATAAATCTCCCTCATTTAACCGGTGAGGCTCAGTGTCAGATTTGGGGGCTGATAAAAATGTGTTTCTATCTATCGGGGTTTTACTTTAACAACTTAGTTCATGAACCATAACTAAGAAGTTTTATCTTCCAAGTAAGCGGTACATTTGTTAAGAAAGGAAGAATGAAAGAAGAAGAAATTCAAGGTATTACAGAGAGGAAGTAAGGAAGATGTGCATCCTAATTAGTAGATTGCAGAGCTAATCACATGCACATAGAAGAAACTCAAATAGATTTGAACACACAAATTATGAAACAAAGGCGACTCTAGATCTAGATCTAAAATAACACAAAGTTTACTTAAAGATCCAAGATTAAAAGCAAGAAACATAGTGCAAGTATTGTGGTGACACAAAGTTCTCCCAGGAAACCCTTCTTTGTATTCCTCCGCAACAAGTGGCTCTCGGGGGTTCGGCTGACAAAGTCTAGAACACAAGATTGCTTCTTACAAATTTCGATCCATCATTAACAAGAAGGTTCTTCCTCTACTTATAGAATGTAGAGAGGCGATTACAATGGAAGCTTTAGTTGAAGCGACACATGTGGAAGTCGAAAAAGAAAAGCATTTGGATCTCCTTCTGGAATTCCTCTTTGCGTGACATGTATGATTTGCAACTGAAAATAGAACCTTCTATTATGCACGTCCGCCACCTATCTCCAAGTAATTGACTTCTTCAAGTAATGGCTTTTAAACCAATCACTTAAGTTGTATAATTGAATTGATCGCTCAATTACTTTGTCGAAGGAAAGAAGAAGGAAGAGGAAAGCTGACTTTGTCGGAGGAAAGAAGAAGGAAGAGGAAAGCTAACTTTGTCTTTTTTCATGTCTGCATGCAGCTGATTCAAACTGGATCTGGAAACAAGCTAGAATTAGTTGGATCTTGAAGCGGCTGGATCTGGAAACAAGCTGGAATTGCAAGCAGTTGGAATTGGAAGCAAGCTGGATCTGAAACAAGAATTGCAAAGCAAGTTTGAATTGAAGCAAAGCTCGATCTCGAAACAATTTGGAATTGCAAGCGGTTGGAATTGGAAGCAAGCTGGAATTTTCCTTCACATTGTCTTCTCTTTTATCCTTTGAAGCTTTTGCGGTTCTTACATTGTACATGCATCGGTGCAAGGTCTGAGTTGGCCGTAGATAACTCATCATCCTTATTTTTAATTGCATATGAGCAATTAAAAATTGAAAGCACTCCGGATGAATGAAAATTCAATGAAAGCTTCAATTTGGAAGATGAGAGCACATGCACCGGATCTTGGAAGGAATTTTCCACGCACTATCTTCTTCACGGGTTGCATTCAAAACAAGAGGATGAAGCCTTTGTGCAGGAAGCTTTTAAACTATGAGAGATCTCGGATCTGGATCTGCATATGGATCTCGGATATAGATCTCGCACTGCATAACAAACTTTGCAAGTGGGCTATGGATGGAAAAGCTGCATGACTTGAATAATTCCACATTTGCTTTCAATCTGCACGCATGAGTGAAGTTTCTCCTGCTCTGGATCTGTCTATCAATTTAGCAAGAGGTTTCTTTTTCATCTTTCTTCGCCATAGCTTTGTCTATCTTTGTCTCAATGTCTTTTTCTTCTTATTTGATGGAATTCTTCAATCTTTGGTGTAGATCGGACAATTCTTGATTCGGAGGATATATACGATGTATTGGACATTGATAAAAGCTCCTCTTCTTTTATAAAGCTTTTAATGAATTCCTGTAATTTATTCAGACAAAAATGGCCACCGGGGTATGAATAGTGAATTTAAATTATAAAAATCTGCACTTTTCAAGCCTGCTGCCCCAAAAATTGGTGTCTAATTTGCACATAAAGAGAGCATGAATCCTTTCAATCAACACCTGAGCTCCTTTAACACCTGTGAAAACAATTGTGCAGACGAAGATGAACCTTTTCCAAAGCATGCGCCAAATCGGAGAAGCTTTTATCCTTTGTTAGCACTTTGTCTGTGCAAAATCCTTCCTCTAATGGGGGCGCACTTTTTCTCCTTGCTACAATTCTTTACCTGTGTGTTGAATAATAAATCCATATGGCTGCCCATGCTTATATAACCTTCATAATTCTATAATTAATAATTGCCCTAACAATTAAAGGCAATTAATTAATTAAAAATCATGCTTTTCTCTTTTAAAAAAATAGCATGTTTAAGGACAGCCATCCAATAAATTAAATTAATCCAATTTAATCCTCCACACTTCACTTCACTTAAGCTTCACAGTGTGCTTTGACCATAGCCACTGAAAATAGGAATTAATATAATCATTTAATACTTTAAAAAGTATTAATTCCTTCTCAAAAGGGGCTGCATTAAATAAATTAAATTTATTTAATTTTAGAATTCTATTTCAATTGATTTATTCCCCTTTGCTTTTGTTGACTTTTCCACAAGCACAGGTGCCAAATTGGGTGAATAAATATTAACAAATATTTATTTAATGCATTATTATTCACCCAAGGTGGGTCGCACTTTTTTGCATAATAGAATTCTATTTTTAAGAATTTCTGACAATGGGATTCTTTACCCTGCAAGGCAGCCCGGAAATCCCATGATCCACTTAAGTGATTTGACTTTGACAATGGGATTCTTTACCCTGCAAGGTAGGCACTAAAATCCCATGATTTCACTTAAGTCACTTTCCTTTTATTATATCATGGGAATTTTCACCTGCGAGGTAGCAATAAATTCCCACTGCCTGCGGCCTCTATTTTCCCACTGCTGCACTTAAGTGACTTTTATAACACGGAAAAGTACCTGCCAGTGCGGTATACAATTCCCATCCCGCTGCGGCTTATGTTTTTCCCATCGCGGCTTAAATCCTTTGTTTTCCAAAAATGCGCCCATCCCCGCAGGGGCTTTCCTGTGCGACGACTTCGCTTTTTCCCAGTGATCCAGACCTCGGATGATGACTTCCTCCGGCAAAATGTGCGTGTATGTTTTCCAAATTGCTCCGGGCCAAAATCGGGCTTACCCGGCGAAGGAGTTATTCCAGAGAAATTTTACAGAAAACAAAACGGGACACCACAAAAACACGAAAAATTGCCAAAAGTTACAAATAAAGCCCAAAACTTAAAATAAGTTAAAATCCTTCTGGTACATAGGAATAATAACATATCCGCTCATAATTGAGTTAAAACGGAGCTATGAAATAGCCTCATACGGGGCTCAAAATAATTAAATACAATTTTTCATGAGACAAATCCCGATGTGAGAATAAAACAATTTTGGGCATCTGGGTATTTGGCGAAAAAGGGCTAATATGGCACTTTAGGATTATCTTGGGGCAATACAGGAACTTTCAGGCAATAAAAACAACAAATGACCCATTATTTTAAAAGTACGAAAATTTTTTGGATAGGGTAGTCCACAGATTTGGGGTGAAATCAGTGAGTGACCTGATTGGCTCCGTCTGTGGACATCTTTTTCTCTTGTTAGAATGACAAAGGAAAAGATGAGATCCCAAAGATCTCTGGTTTCGTATCTTGTCTTTTGGGGACGGGGTCGGAGCAAACAAACACAACACAAAGCCACAAAAAAACAAAACAAAACAAGGAAAAACAAACAAAGATTTATTTATATACATACTGAGTTTTACCCTACTTTGGTGATGAACAACTTCTGAGATCTTTGCTGTTGAAAGGCAGTGGTAACTCAATTCCATCCTGGTAGGCAAGGAAGAAAGTGTCCATTCCGGCAACTCTTTTGATCATGAAGGGCCCTTTCCAGAGTGAATCAGATTTGTTATGCATGTCCTTCGGTTCATGTCTCTTGTCCCACCAGAGTACCCAATCTCCGATCTTGAACTTCCTTTCTTTGGCCTTCTTGTCAAATTCTCTGGGCAAGTCCTTATCAACTTCATCTGGTGGTGGCTCATCCTTTCTTCTCTCCGTGGTGGGCAAGTCTGCATCAACTTGCTCCGTTCCCAGATTTATTTGCTGCATTTCGAAGGAAGAACTATCACCATATTCTTTGTTCTTCTTCAGATACTGATCATGCTTGTTGAAAGTCTCCACTAAGGAAACTAAACCCTTGGGGGTTTTGTTACCTTTTGATTTGATTGCTCCACTATTGTCATCATGACATGGATCAACTTGTCCTTTGACTGTTTGTCGTGGTGGTGATTCACTCCCTTCAACATGCAGACATGCAGATGTTTGTTCAGGGACTCTGGGGTGGTAGACCATCTCCACTTTATAGCTTCCTTGTTTGAATATGGACGGTGGTCTATCCGAATTAAATAGTAAGCGTTGGATGCTAAAAGTCTGCCTTGGAGTTTAGATTTATTGGAACAAAGTCAATAGAGAAGGCTGAAAATTGAATGTGGCGGAAAGCACTTTATCTACGTAATGCTCCAGCTTATCTCTTTTGACTTGACTTTGCCCGAACTGCTTTATTAGAAGTTCGAGCATCTCCTTGGGCTTTGAGAAGTTTTACTCCTTTCTTTTTAGCTTGTTCCATTCTAGAAGCAATGCTTCATACTCCGCCGTATGATTGGTGTTCTCGAACATCACTTGAGAGTATGGAAATACCTCATGATCGGAGATATTAGTAGAGCGCCCGCGCTTTGATCCAAAAGAACAACATGTGCCTTTAAACTCTAGAGTCCAAACTTTCTCTACGCCTGCTTTAGCTCTGGTTCAGAGTTGAATTTCTTGCTCTGGAACATTTTTATCCGTTTCCAAGAAATAGACCCCACGGTCAGATTCCTGAAAAAGAATATGAGATCTAGGATCCTCAGATTTTGTAACCGTGTACCTGGACTTCTTTTCCGGCTCCAGCTTATGGTTAAGCCCTTTGATAGGAATGTGCGCACAGGACCAATCCATCTTTACTTCTCCTCCCAGCTCTTTGCAGAAGTTTCTACTCAGCAGCATCCCGTAGGAGACAGGAATATCTGCAACTAGAATTGTCATCTTTAATCTCTTGTTAGGAAAATTGCTGTAACAGCTTCACGCATCTTTGATTTGTCCGATTAAAGGGACTTGTCTCTCCATGGAGTAGCACCTTTTTATGGTCTTCGTCAGGGTAAGCCCAAGAGCATCTGCAACTTTAGCTGGCATAATATTATCAGAAGCGCCCGAATCTAAAACGCAATTGCTTAACTTGAAACTATTAAGCAATAGAGAAACATAGAATGGTTCCACTCTTTCAGAAGATGGTGAGGATATAACAACTGCAGTGTTGCTCTGAGGAGGAGTATCTTTGGGCTTAGGCAAAAGGCCTTTTGATGTACTGGATTGTTCTGGTGATTGCACATATTTGATTAGCATATTTAACTGCTCAGGAAAAGCTCTCTGGTATTCGACTTGACATTTGAACTTTAATTTTCTTGGCATGATCAACAATGTCGAGGGAAGGAATAGATTCATATACACGAGCCGCTTACGTGGTTGAGATGAAGAACTTGCATTCTTATCTCTAAAATGGAGCCAAGGAAGAAGGTAAAGGGCTGCCCTTTTTGTTCGTCAGCTAATGCTTCAGCTTGGCGAGTTTGTGATCTTGTAACTACTGCATATGCATGACCATGATCATCTTCATGAAGTTTCTCATTGTCATGTTCAAATTTGTAGTTCAGGTAATTAACATTGGAGTCGCCAGCAGGAGCTACAAAATCATCATTCTCGAACTGATCAAAGCATCAGCTTCCTGGTCTTCTTCATTCATCTCCACGTTGTTTCGGGAGCAGCTTCAATTGCTAATCTTTGGGAACCAAAGAATGCGGTTCCGGTTGTATTGAAACTCCGAGCGAGGCGATGTTGCCATGAGCCATTTGAGCCATTTGTTTCTTCATCTGCATCATCTCATTTGCTAACTTTTGCAATAGTGAATCGGATGTAGTAGCAGAGGATGAACTTTCATTTCTGAAGTGTTACTCTTTATCTTTCCAAACCATGATGAGGTCGTCTAATCAATTTCAACCGCCATGTTTTGTTGCTAACAAATCAGCGGGACGTGCTCTTCGTGATTGATAGCTTACTTCGAGAAGCAAAGCATTGATGAAGAACACCTTTGATTCTCATCATTCAAAGAAGCGTAAGCCGGAATTTTGTCTGAAATTAATCTTTGGAATTTTGCAATAAAATCCCGCATGTGCTCATGTGGCTCCTTCTTCAACTGAGTCGGTGAGTTATCAAAGTGTAGGAAAAGCTGCCTTGAATCTTTTCAGAACGCATCCCGCATAAGTAGCCCGGATTGGTTATAGTGCCAGAGCTAGCGGTAGAACCATTCTCCATGTTGAGTCATGCAGAGTCTCATGAAGAGCCGGACAGATACATCTTCATGTTATTAAGCACTCCCACGGGATATGAAAACGCAGCCAAGTGATCATCCGGATTTTGCTTTCCATCTCCAAAGAATTTTGGAAAATTCTTTCTCGTCCCTTTAGGTAGATCATGCATAGGAGGAGTCAGATTCAAAGGTCCAAAGGCTACACCCCATGGAACAGGCGCTACAGGGGCAAGTGGGTTTTGGTTGGCATGATGAGCGGGCACGTCCTCTCCAAGAGTAGACTTGATGAATAATTCCAGTTGCCGGATTATGCTGAAGATGATCCGGATCTGGATGAGCGTGCACTCTTCTTCCTGGTGAAAGACTAGATCTGCGGCTTCTAACTTGAGGAGGATGATTGAAATTGAATTGCTCCTGCAGTCTGAAGAAATGATCAGTCCTTCCTTGCGCCTTCACGGATCGGGTGAATGGACGTTCAACCAGGTTGAGATTTGTATGGAAAACACTCGATCTTGATAGATAAGCTTTGATCTGCGCAAAGATAGTTGTTCCCATGTAGTCGCTAAAATGGCTTGTTATACATTTAGATTTTCAGCATAGCATCAAACCTAGGCGGTCATGAGATAAATCTCCCTCATTTAACCGGTGAGGCTCCGTGTCGATTTGTCAATAAAAATGTGTTTTATCTATCGGGGTTTTACTTTAACAACTTAGTTCATGAACCATAACTAAGAAGTTGGCTGCAAGTAAGTAATTGTTTAAGAAAGGAAGAATGAAAGAAGAAGAAATTCAAGGTATTACAGAGAGGAAGTAAGGAAGATGTGCATCCTAATTAGTAGATTGCGAGAGCTAATCACATGCACATAGAAGAAACTCAAATAGATTTGAACACACGTAATTATGAAACAAAGGCAGCTCTAGATCTAGATCTAAAATAACACAAAGTTTACTTAAAGATCCAAGATTAAAAGCAAGAAACACGATGCACGCTGTGACACAAAGTTCTCAGGAAACTTTGTTTCTTTGTATTCCTCTGCAAACAAGTGGCTCTCGGGGGTTAAAGACAAAGTCTAGAACACAAGATTGCTTCTTACAAATTTCGATCCATCATTAACCCGAAGGTTCTTCTCACTTATAGAATGTAGAGAGGGGCAATTACAAGTTTGGAAGCTTTAGTTGAACTGACACATGTGGAAGTCGAAAAAGAAGCATTTGGGCAATCTCCTTCCGAATTCCTCTTTGTGTGACATGTATGATTTGCAGTGAAAATAGAACCTTCTATTATGCACGTCCGCCACCTATCTCCAAGTAATTGACTTCTTGAGTAATGGCTTTTAAACCAATCACTTAAGTTGTATAATTGAATTGATCGCTCAATTACTTTGTCGAAGGAAAGAAGAAGGAAGAGGAAAGCTGACTTTGTCGGAGGAAAGAAGAAGGAAGAGGAAAGCTAACTTTGTCTTTTTTCATGTCTGCATGCAGCTGATTCAAACTGGATCTGGAAACAAGCTAGAATTAGTTGGATCTTCAAGCGGTGGATCGGAAACAAGTGGAATTACAGCAGATTGGAATTGGAAGCAAACTGGATCTCGAAACAAGTTTGGAATTGCAAGCAGTTGGAATTGGAAGCAAGCTGGATCTGGAAACAAGCTGGAATTGCAAGCAGTTGGAATTGGAAGCAAGCTGGAATTTTTCCTTCACATTGTCTTCTCTTTTATCCTTTGAAGCTTTTGCAGTTCTTCTGTTGTACATGCATCAGTGCAAGGTTGGCCGTAGATAACTCATCATCCTTATTTTTAATTGCATATGAGCAATTAAAAATTGGAAACACTAGGATGAATGAAAATTCAATGAAAGCTTCAATTTGGAAGATGAGAGCACATGCCGGATCTTGGAAGGAATTTTCCACGCACTTATCTTCTTCACGGGTTGCATTCAAAACATGAGGATGAAGCCTTTGTGCCGGAAGCTTTTGCAACAATGAGATCTCGGATCTGCGGATCTGCATATGGATCACGGATATAGATCTGCACTGCGCATAACAAACTTTGCAATCAAGCATGGATGGAAAAGCTGCAGGCTTGAATAATTCCACTGCTTTCAATCTCGCACGCATGAGTGAAGTTTCTCCCGCCTCTGGATCATGTCTATCAATTTAGCAAGAGGTTTCTTTTTCATCTTTCTTCGCCATAGCTTTGTCTATCTTTGTCTCGAATGTCTTTTTCTTCTTATTTGATTTGGAATTCTTCAATCTTGGTGTAGATCTGGACAATTCTTGATTCGGAGGATATATGCGATGTATTGGACATTGATAAAAGCTCCTCTTCTTTATAAAGCACTGTAATGAATTCTGCAATTTATTGGACAAAAATGGCCACCGGGGTATGAATAGTGAATTTAAATTATAAAAATCTGCACTTTTCAAGCCTGCTGCCCCAAAAATTGGTGTCTAATTTGCACATAAAGAGAGCATGAATCCTTCAATCAACACGAGCTCCTTTAACACTGTGAAAACAATTGTGCAGACGAAGATGAACCTTTTCCAAAGCATGCGCCAAATCTGGAAGCTTTTATCCTTTGTTAGCACTTTGTCTGTGCAAAATCCTTCCTCTAATGGGGGCGCACTTTTTCTCCTTGCTACAATTCTTTACCTGTGTGTTGAATAATAAATCCATATGGCTGCCCATGCTTATATAACCTTCATAATTCTATAATTAATAATTGCCCTAACAATTAAAGGCAATTAATTAATTAAAAATCATGCTTTTCTCTTTTAAAAAAATAGCATGTTTAAGGACAGCCATCCAATAAATTAAATTAATCCAATTTAATCCTCCACACTTCACTTCACTTAAGCTTCACAGTGTGCTTTGACCATAGCCACTGAAAATAGGAATTAATATAATCATTTAATACTTTAAAAAGTATTAATTCCTTCTCAAAAGGGGCTGCATTAAATAAATTAAATTTATTTAATTTTAGAATTCTATTTCCAATTGATTTATTCCCCTTTGCTTTTGTTGACTTTTCCACAAGCCTGGGTGCCAAAATTGGGTGAATAAATATTAACAAATATTTATTTAATGCATTATTATTCACCCAAGGTGGGTCGCACTTTTTTGCATAATAGAATTCTATTTTTAAGAATTTCTGACAATGGGATTCTTTACCCTGCAAGGCAGCCCCGGAAATCCCATGATCCACTTAAGTGATTTGACTTTGACAATGGGATTCTTTACCCTGCAAGGTAGGCACTAAAATCCCATGATTTCACTTAAGTCACTTTCCTTTTATTATATCATGGGAATTTTCACCCTGCAAGGTAGGCAATAAATTCCCACCTGCCTGCGGCCTCTATTTTTCCCACTGCAGCTTAAGTGACTTTTATAACACGGGAAAAAGTACCCTGCCAGGCAGGTATACAATTCCCATCCTGCCTGCGGCTTATGTTTTTCCCATCGCAGCTTAAATCCTTTGTTTTCCAAAAATGCGCCCATCCCCGCAGGGGCTTTCCTGTGCACGACTTCGCTTTTTCCCAGTGATCCAGACCTCGGATGATGACTTCCTCCGGGCAAAATGTGCGTGTATGTTTTCCATTTCCGGGCCAAAATCGGGCTTACAGCGAGAAGGAGTTATTCGAGAGAAATTTCTGAGAGAAAACAAAAGGACACCACAAAAACACGAAAAATTGCCAAAAGTTACAAATAAAGCCCAAAACTTAAAATAAGTTAAAATCCTTACAGTAAATAGGAATAATAACATATCCGCTCATGGGTGAGTTAAAACGGAGTATGAAATAGCCTCATACGGGGCTCAAAATAATTAAATACAAATTTCTCATGAGACAAATCCCGATGAGAATAAAACAATTTTGGGCATCCGGGTATTTGGCGAAAAGGGCTAATATGGCTCTTTAGGATTATCTTGGTGCAATACAGAACTTTCGTGCAATAAAAACAACAAATGACCCATTATTTTAAAAGTACGAAAATTTTTCGGATAGGGTAGATCACAGATTTGTGGTGAAATGAAGTGACACCAAGATCTAAAGCTTGATATTTATTAATTTTGGGAAGTTAACAAAAAAAGTTGGAAATAAATTTAATTATTTTTCCTAACCCTGACGACATAATTGTTTGCAGATTTGGGGGCTGATTTGAGTGGGTTTCAGTGGGTGAAAAATTCTGATTGTTGGTTCTTTTGAAAGCTCTTGATTTTATCTTCCATCTGCAATTTGTTTCATGCAAAAAAAAGAGTTAATATTAAGGAAGATATTAATTTTCGAAGTTTTCAGCTATTTTCCAGCATTATTAATTTATTTTTCTACTTCTGCAATTTTATTGGTTAAAGAAGTGCTAATTCCGACTAGATAGCCCATCTGAACCCTTACCTTGGCTCACTCCAACCCCATTTGGGTCAGATTGTTTGCAAGACCGATTCGAGTTAGTTGAGGTGAACCTGAAGAGTTTCTCTTATAAGTTTACTTATTGCAAGTAAATTAATAAAATTTAATTAATATCCCAAAAGGGAATATTACACTTTGATATTGCACATGCGGTGAGAGTAGTGAATAGATTCATGTCAAATCCTAAGAAGGAACATTGGATTGCGGTGTAGAGAATCTTCAAGTATTTGTGTGGGACATCCGACTATGTAATTTGTTATCACAGTAAACCTGGTGAAAGTAAAACAACGGATCTACATGGTTTTGTGTATTCCACCCAGGCGGAGACTTGGATATGTGCAAGTCTACTAGTGTGTATGTGTTCAACTTGTTCGGTGAAGCGGTAAGTCGGATGAGTAAAGGTCAAACAAGTGTTGCGATATCCACCATGAGACTATGCACGTAGCATTTACTCATGCAAATATGAAGCTGATGTCCGAGTTTGATGACTCATCTCCATTGTTGGGTTCTCTCAAAATGCTAAAGGATCCATTATCACGATCGATGTGCAATTTTTCTCGGTAAAGAACCCGAAGTATCATTCAAGAGCAAAACCCATTGATGTCTAATACCATTTTGTAAGAGAAATGGTGGAGGAGAAGAAAGTAAGGTGGGCACAAAGGATAATGTTGTTGACTCTTTGACAAAGGTTGTGAGTGCTGAGAAATTTTCTTGGTACAAAAAAATCAATGGGCTTGACTACCCTGAGCTCGATATATATGACAATGTAGCCCCCTTTTGCAAAGTATCCAACAAGTGGGAGATGTTAGAATATGTTGTATATTTTACATATTGTACACCCAAGAGTATTGTAGACCTCTACCACGAGTCTTGTATATTTTTGGATCCATATTTTTAGGAGTATAGATATGTGGTTTTTATCTATATGTGTATATGGGTGGTGTCAAAACCCATGATTTATGGGGAACTATTATGGGTTATTTTCTTAGCCCATGGTTTTGGTACCCATTGTATTGTAAAACCGCTTTGATGGTTTCCTATTGATGTGCTTACATATAGCTAGACATGCAATAGGGTATAGAAAAACTTGGAAGTACATTATTGTATTATAAACGGTTAAGTTAATGCAATAAGAGAGAGAAGTTATTGCATTGGGTTTTTTTCTGAAAGGGTTTCCCAAGATAAATCTTGTGTTATCTTGTGTATGTCATTTTCATTTTCTGTTTATCTTGAATATTCTATTAAGTATAGCTTCTAGTTTATTTGTTTATCGATTCAAAATTTCTACAACCACTTGGAAGATTATGCATAAGCTTTCATATAAACCCTAACAGGGGATCTGTCAATCGACCTCTCCATCAAACAAAGTCTATCCTATGAAAAAAAATGACTCAAATACATGCGTACATTTAGGGTTAATCTAATGTTTTTAATTTATTATTGGCAATTTTCCCATGCAAGAGATACATTTTTAAGAGGGAGACATGTTGGAATCTCCACATGCTTTATGAAACCATATGTAGAGAGATGTGAATGCCCAACAAACTCCTCGGTGTGTATGTTATCCAAAATAAGCCCCTCGATGGCTTATTTTTGACTAACTTTCTTTCATTCCTTCCTTGTGCCTCAATCGAATTTTTCACTTTTCGGGCACTCAAAATATCGGAAATGATTTCATCACATAGAGAATTTTCTCACCTTTTCGAGAAAGGTAAAATTTTCCTTTAACTCCTTATATTTTGCAATTTATGACACGACGGAGTTTTGAGGAAAATTTTCCCTGGGAAGGCCCCATACCAATAGGAATGTGCCACGTGGCGGCGTGGAATGGCGGGTCAACGGAGGTAAGTTGGAAAAAGCGCAAGGAGTGGGCGGGCGCAAAGGAAAAATTTGGCCCGTAGGAGGCCCCTTGCAAGAGAAGGAAAACAAATGATTTGAACACGCGGACGGATGAGGAAGCGCCACGTGGCGGCGGAGATAGGATGGTGAGCGAAGTTGGGAAATTTTCCAAAGTGGGCAAAGAGTGCAAAAGGGAAATTTTTGCCCAGTGGGCCGCGGAGAAAAGAAAATTGATTCAAGCCCGCGCCAAATCAAAGTGTGCCACGTGTCCATGAGACCGGCGGGGTCGGAGGGGCGGAGTAAATTTTGACTTTTTCCACAAAGTAGTAGAAGGCGCAAATGAAAAAATTGGCCCAAAGGCCCTTGCCAAGGAGAAAATGGAAATTTTGGTTAAATCCCCGCGGACTAATGGGAAGATGACACGTGTCTTGTTCTCGGCGGAGGTCGGGGGCGGGAGAATTTGGCAATTTTGCCAAAGTAGTCAAGCACGTCGCCAAAGGCAAATTTGGAGCACGTGCCTCACAGTAAATTGGATAGTGACACGTGTTCCGAGAGCGGCGGGGCGTGGAGGAATTTTGAAATTTTTTCCAAAATTCAAAAAGCGTAAAATGGCCATTTGAACCCGCGGACCAATGGGAATGCGCCACGTGGCAACAAAGCAAATGGGCGCGGAGCTTTTGGGAATTTTTCCCAAATTCAAAAAAGGGAAAAAATTTAGGTTTCGGCCCGCCGACCCGATTTTTGCCCTAATTTTGCCCTAAATCTTCAGAGGGGCATATCTTTCGATCCAGAGCTCGATTTTCTTGATTTTGGTGTCATTGAAAAGCTATTGAAGTCCTCTACACAATGGATCTTGATTTTATTTTTGGTGAAGGTTAGTGAGAGAAAATGAGAAAAATGCCTTTGGCATGGGGAAAGAAGCGAGAACCGACATTCAACCACCATTTTTAATGCAAGATGGCTTCCATTCTTCTCCAAAGGAGGTCGAAAATCTTGGGAATTAACTTTTAAGGGTACCCATGCTATTTTGATGGATTTGGTCGGTGGTTGAATCATTCATTTCAATTTTCCCGCGTTTCTCCTTCCGAACTCGGTTTTCATTGTTAAAAGTCGATTTGGCTCATTTGTAAAGGGTTGGAGCGTTTTTATGTTCTCGGGCTCCCTCCTTCACCCAGCAAGTGAATTTGTGGAATATAAGACCTTTTTTTACAAGTGCACTGACATGTTTTCTACCTCCTTGTTATGTAATGCACTTGTATTTAAAAATGGAAATGATCAATGCAAGCTCATGAATGAATTTTCAATCCTTTTTGTGTTGTTTGCTCTATCCCGATTCTTCATTACAATTTTAGCAATTTGTGCATGATTTGTGTTGCATTTTTATAATTTGTGTCAATCTGCAAAAATAGATGTTCACCACTCCTTTGGTGTATCACCTTGTCGAGTTTAGTTTTATCTTCTTTTCTTTCTATCCTTGTCTCCACTTGGTATAATTAAAGTAGAATTTTGAGTTAAACCTCTGCAAATTTCATGCATACATCCGATCGGAGGAGTAAAGGAACCCGCCTTGAGATTTGGAGAGTTGTTTCCCATTAATGCAAGCCCCACACTTGGGGGAAAAAGATTCCATTTTTGTAATCACACTAAATGACCCAATTCTCACTAGCAGATTTGAAGGTCATTTAGGGGGTGCTCTCTGATTTGCACTAACAAAGTGGACTCACACTAGCCATGAATAAACTCAGAGATTGAACAAAAACATGTATATTCATCAACAAGAACCTCACAATGAGCATGTGTGTTTGTCACAATATACAAAGAGAGGTGGTCAATATATTGAAAGCACAAGTTGGGTTCCAACTTTTCTTTTGACAAAGCAAAAGCAAGAGTTATGGACCAACTCTACTTTTGACCATTTGACTGACACGTCCAAAGTGGAGGACACATAATGGGCACATGTGGGGATGTGGTGGCATGTGATTAACAATGTCACTTATCTTATCCTAAGCCTACAAGGTGTGCACTATACAAACCTAGTATAGTTAAGTTAACCTAAGTTAATATTGGTGTGAACATAATATTGGACCAACATCCCCCTTAAGTGCAACTTAGGGAAGACCCTTCAAAAACAAGAAGGCTAAGAATCCTCTAAAATGGATCCCAACAACTAGGCATAATGAGGTACCCATGTACAATAAGTACAACCTAGAAAAAATGAGATACAAAACAAGTCTCTTGAAAAAAAAGATTGATGTAAAGGCTGACCTTTGGATGGATGAAAGTCATCATTGAAGATGCACATTTCGATGGAATGAAAGCCATCATCGAAAAGGTGCAAGAAGTGCGATTGAAAATACTAGGGAAGAACTCAAAGTTGCGCATGGGTGGTCTAATGTAATGTCCCTTTCCAAATGCTCGGAGGCCTAGTTGGCCTATTCCGCCCTTTTTCCTTGTTTATTCCCTTGGGAACTAGGGCGTGGGAGATGTAAAGGGAATATTTGGACCCTTATATGCATTAATGTTATAATTTTACGTTGAGATGTTTTTTTAATGCACTTTATATTATAATTTCACTTTGAGGTGCTTTAAGTCATGGCTTATGACTAAAGTGAAATATTAATTATTATTTTATAAAGTGGCATTGGAAAAAGTGGAGGATTAGGGTTTCAAAGGAGTTATGGAGTTTTGGTGGGTCTACGTGTTCATTTTCTATTACTTAAGGAGTAAAATCCCTTGAGATCCCTGGTTTCGTTGAGAGAAGACTTTGGACCCTAGCTAGAAAGGCTATTTCGGTGAGAGGATTCATCCTCAATCCCTAGTAGTTGTATTTACAGGTGTTGAAGACCATTTCCTGCATACTGGAGATTTATTTTGGTGTTGGCCATACATATTGGAGGGCTTATTTACCAACGTTGGTTTTTTTATAGTTGGCGCCACATTTGAGACCCATTTAGGGCCTTTTGGGTGTTGACACCACATCTTGGTGGCTGGAATTTGTATGTGAAGGCAACGTGGGCATTTCAAGACAAAATCGTGGTTGTCTAATATCCATCTATTGTTGGGTGTTGCTACTTCAAAAGTATTAATGCAGTTTTAAACAGAAAATCAGATTGTTATTACTGTTGTACAAACAATCATTCTCAGTTGTTGCAAGTATAATATTTTTTGAATTTTATATATGCTGTATGGAGCTGTTCTGAGTATTCATATTCAGTTTTATATTCGATAATTCATTGCAAAGGACTGATTTTTCTGCTGTACAACTCAGTCATACTCAGTTGTTCAAAGGAATAATAATTTCTGAGTTTAATATCGAATGCATGCCAACTGTTTGATGTAATGCCCCAATCAATTTATGCAAGTTAAAGTGATTTTGTAATATCAGTATGATCAAAGAACCCTTAGACAAACGATTACAATCAGAAACCTTTAATAATCGATTGCATTCATACTATTTGACAAAATGTCTACAAGTTAAAAGTTTGGGATTTTACAAGCTTGGAACAATATCTCCTGGTTGGGGATATTTCATCCAAATCTACTACTCAATCACTGCAGAACCGACAAATGTGGGAAATGCTAGACGATAACACTATTAAATAAAGGGTTGATAGTACAAAAGAGTACACCAAGAATGTCAACTGCCTGAAGTAAATGTTATGATGTGCCAAGGATGAGCAAGGGACATAACCCCGAGGAAGCAATATGACTACACACGCCGCCATAATGTTGAATGGGTGGAGTGGATGAAAGAGTCTACATGAGTGGTTTGAATCTGCTCAAACACCAAACAATGGCAAAAGTTGGGTATGCTAGAAAATGTACACTAAAAGGAGACGAACTGACTGTCAAGTTACAGAAATAGATCTCTCAAAAATAGCACAACACTGTTAGTAATGGGAATATGTAGCAACTAAGAAAAAAAGTGTGCAAAACAAGGCATGCATGCATGCAGGTAGACTAGGCTATAAAAACACAACAAACCCCTCACGGCATAATGAATAAAAGTAAGATATCGTATACACCAAAATAGCTCAAAACAAGGAGATGTCTAGTGGTTGAAGTAGGCCAATATCAATCTAAGTATTTCTCCAAGACATGTGAGCATTGCTAAATAATATGAAGAGTGTGGACGATGTAGCTAAATGGAAGAGTATCCACACCAAGTAGATTCTTCGTAAGAATGTTGACGATGCCACCATAACTGATCTAAGATCCATCCTAAGTGAACACAGACGGTAGGTGAGGATGTCAGCATGTGATCTACTGTCATGTCTAAAAGCGGTGCATGCAAGGAATCATGTATAGAAGTGTCATGACTCATGTCTAATTGAAGAAATATCAAGTTTCTCATGCCTAAATGGAGGTGCAAAAGGACTCATATTTCCATCTACTTCCTCAAGAAGAGTAGAGCAAATGTGAGTGTGCACAAAGTGGGCCTAATGAAGAAACATCTACTCTATAACCAATGTTGTGGTGAGTAATCCAATGACTAGACTAGATAGGGGAAACAATGCCCCAAAAATGTTTACCTACCCACAAGTCCACTAGAGTGACCCATGGAGCAAATAAAATGTGAGCCAATCCCAGTTGTGTGCTTCTTAAATGAGTCAAACACAACTATAGATAGATCAATAGTGGGTGTTGCTAACAAGGGAAACAATGGATGTATCAGTACAATGGGTAACTTGTGATTGGGTAGATTAGAGTGCAAATATGCATCAAGAGGTTCAAAATCAGTAATGCAATGTGAATTAAGCTCGCCAAAAGGAGTGTCACGATGACATTGCAAGCATGCAATTGTGTCTTGTAATGACTTGAGGGTGTCTTCATCTGAAATTAGTGAGAGCGATAGGGAGTTGTGTTTTTCTAGCTTCCTATTATCTTCAACAAATGTGACTAGGTCTTCTTAAAGTGCACATACTTCATAAAAGAGCATGGTGTTTTCCAAAAGCATGTTATTGTTTGCTGTGTGAGAGTGTGGAGTTCTTGGCTAGAACCCATTACAAATAATGAAGTGATCCGAAAAAGTGTGTTTAAGTGACTCGCTTATGAAGTGATAAGGCTCCGAGTCGATGGCTTCCCATGCAAATTCTAAAAATGTTGTGGGATATTGTTGGCCCGGACATTCATCAAGTCTATCTTGAAGGATTTCGAGAACCGATTCGCTTAACACGCGCATCAATAAGGGGAATATCAAGTTCATTCCCAAGCTAGGAGACCCCAAGTAAATTACCAGCTGGCATCTTATCACCTTGCTCAATGTCTCTTACAAGATTATTGTCAAGGCCCTTGCGATTCGGTTACGTCATATTCTTCTTGTTATCATTCATCCAAAGCAAATCGCCTTTATTTAGGGGCGCTACATTCTTGAAAATATCATTGTCATCTGGGAAGGCATGGAATGGGCTCACAGATCCAACCAATTTGTTATGTTCATTAAAATCGACTTTGAAAAATTTTATGATAGATAGAATGGCCATTCATTATTGCTACGTTGCAAGCCTTGGGTTTTGGCCCTATCTTCATCAATCTATCCAAATGCTTTTTGCGAGTGCCTCAGCCCAAATCACCATTAATGACCATGGCTGCGCAATACCCTTCTGTCTTTTTCGCTCCATTCGCCAAGGTTTCCCTTTAGCGCCTGCTCTTTATGTTCTTGTGGCCGAGGTTTTGGGTATTTGCTTGCCCAAGCCAAATCCCAAGGGCTTGTCAAGGGATTGCGTTGCCTACTGCGGATAGGTCCCAATTACTCAATGGTCACTTTGCTAACGACTCCTTCCTTACCTTAATTGAGGAAGAAAACAATATTTGCAATGCTATGCAATACCTAGATATTTTTTGTGGGCTTCAGGCTCCTTCATTCGATGGCGCAAAATGCAGTGTTACATACAATCCTTCCTCCTTGCCCACTTGGTTGGATTCTTATGATTGGAAAATGTTAGGCCATGGTGAGATGTTTAAATTTCTTGGCATTCCCTTTGCCTTTCAAGTGTCACCTGTGGAGCTTTAGCGGTATGTGTGGTTGATGGGTGGCCAAAAAGTTGGAATATCGGATCACCGAACCACTTTGTCAGCGGGAAATTCCATATTTGTTCCAAAGTTCTTGAGGCCACTCATATCTATTATTCATCTTGTTAGGTGCCATCCAAAACCTTCATGCAAAACTGGAAAAACTCCTCAAAGATTTTCTCTGGGCCAATGCCTCTTCTGGCAAAGGATTTCACAAAGTTGCATGGGAGATCTGTTGCCTTCCTCGTGAATCTGGAGGAATGGGTCTTATTGATATTTTGCGACAAGGGTAAGCACTCTATGCCAGATGGATTATTCGTTGCATTGAAGGTCAAGAAGCTTGGAAAATCCTTCATGCGCCATGGCATTGAGGAGGGTTCCCCTTATGGCCACCTAGCCTGGAAAGGTTTAGGGTTTCCAATCTTCTCATTACTTCGGTGCCTATCAAAGTTGTCGGCACTTTCGTGCTTAAAATCATTTAAAAAGCATGGGAACAAATCAAACCATGGCTTTAATGGAAAGGCAACGGCTTTCGCAATGGCCTTTCCATCAACCAAAATCCTTGTGGTGGTCACTTGTCATTCAAGTCCAGGATCGGTGTCTTGCAAAAGTCCCTGGAATTCCTATGCTCAAGCTTTTCAAACGCGGAATTCGTTCCATTCAAGATTTATATTGCAAGCACACACAATCTTGGTGTCCTTGGAATGAGCTTAAAGCTCGATACAAACTTACCACCCAGGATCATACTAGTATCATTGAAATTATTGATTCAGTTCCCGATCATATGTTGCATAAGATCTTTGTGCATCCCTCCCATCCTTGGTGGACGAATTGGAAGTGGTTCGTGGATACCCCATTCTGGAATTACTAGGCCAGTAAGGGATATTGCTAGCTTTCATCACATTTGCCCATGGTTGAAAAACTCAACACTCGGTGGGGGCTTCATTCTTCTCCTTCCTGTTGGAGAAGGAGGTTCGATCTGGTCTGCTTGTGTGGAGCCTAAAATTGCACATTTTTGTGGTGTATTTTACATCAAGGTCTCCCGATTGGCACCTGGCTGGTTCAAATTGGTGTTCCGACTCCCAAATGTCCTTTTTGTGGTCACTTGGAAACCTTACCACACCTATTCTGGTATTGCTCCAAAGCCCAATGGGTTTGGAATTGGATTCATTCATTATTTTCCCCTCCGGCCAGAGTGTTTCACTTGGCATCATATTCTTTTAGAAGATTGCCCCAAATTACCTCACATGTTTTCCTAGATGTGGCATGTTTTCAGAGGGAAAATTTTGTTTTGGTTATGGAAATAAAGGAATTCTATTTTTTTGCTAATACTGAAGTTAATCAACAATTCTCCGTTTATAATAAATTGGTGGTTATCTCCAATGTGTTGCTACAAATCCAAGTGCAAGCTAACAAGGTGGCCCTTGAGGTGGAGCACCTTTAACTCTTTGCGACATTGGGGTGATGCCCCCTGTAATGTTGCTCGGGAGCCACCTTCTCCCTCTCGATACTCTCCGCCTCGCGGCGGCTGTCCCGAGGTTGTTGAAGCCGCTCCCAAAGTGATGCTCTTTCAATCGTGCTCGCCGTTCTCCGCACAATCAAGTGCAGAGAAGTCTGTCTCCACCAGCTCGCCATCGGGTTTAGGGTCCCCCACTGCTTGTCGACTCGGTTGGAGCTCGCTTGTGGCTCCTGAGCCACACACCCAAGATGGGTGGAGCCTACCATCTCTACCTCCATCATCGTTGGATAAGTTCCCCCATATGGCTCTTGTCATCTCTCCCACGTGGCTGACAATGAAGAAGAAGACCCCGAGCTCGGGTGAGATGTGCTGACACCGGCAAAGACCTTCCCAGTCCTAGGCTGGCCAGATGATCACACCCCCTCTGCTGGTCTTTTTGCTGCCATTGCTTGACTTCGGTGTTTCTTAAGTTGTTTTTGTTGTATTCCTAGGCGTGGCCTAGTGTGCTCGTGGCTTTGGGGTGTGCTCTCATACCGCCCACTTTTTGTTGGAAAAATCTTGTATCGTGTTTCTATTAATATAATATAAGATCTTTTTCATCAAAAAAATTATAGTTTTTTTATGCTTAAAAATTAGTTCTCAATTCTCAAAAACTTAATAAACATTTAAAAATTAGCTTGAAAACTGAAAATGAACTGTAAAACAGCGAACAATAAGAGCAAAATTGACAATAGATAGGACAAACCAAGTGATAACACAGTTCACCCAAATGGACTACGTCTTCGGTCTAGTAAAGTTCCCGAACCGATCAATTACGGTGCAAAAACGTTAAAATACAACAAATTCTTACACCAATTAATTATTTGGTCTGCAAAATTAGTCTCTGCTCAATCTCTAGGAGGCCCTGATCACTTTTCCAATTACACTCCTGCTACGATAATGATCTGAAATGGCTCTAATGGCGCCAACAAGCTCCTACACAGTTATGTCTAACTCCTCTAGTACAAGCGAGCTCTATTTATAATGCTCTTTAGCCTGCGGGCATAGGGCGATAGCTAATCATTTTATCCCACATGGTGAGGGTTTGAATCCCCCCCATGTGCTTGATTTTTGCTTGTTCTACCCGCTACCATCGGCCTTATCACAAAATAACTCCAACCACCTCCTATGTTAAGCTATAGCCTAACGGCATGTACTATATTCAGGTGTGAGTGGGTGGGATTCGACCCCACCCACTCACACATACACCTTTTGCTCACTGAATTGTTTACATTGGGATCTTTACCCACATTGTTGGTAGAAGAGATAACAAAAGGCTTTTTAAAGTCATGGTTATTACGATGTATCCGTGACCTCAGTCACACCTCACTTGTGTTTTGTTGTCGTTGAGTTCAGTTCGCCACCCGACTCACCATGCTGAGTTGGAGTGTGTATTCGGAGAGCTCGCCAGCAGGTGATGGGAGTTGGTTGAAATGTTGATGAGTTGGCAAAGTGAGATGTATGACGATTTGATCGAACAAATTGGCAATTGAGCTGGCTACAAGTTATTCTCCGAGGTGAGTTGATAAGTTTGCAAAAACTTGGACATTGTCCAACATTCATGAGGAAGTGGTCTTCAAAGGGGTTTATATGAGAAAACCCATTCAGGATAATGTGAAATAAAGGCAGCAGGGTCCCCCTCTTGAAAAGAGTGGACCCCACTGGCTGCTAGGCCCCTAGCCAGTATACCATGTGGCTCCCAAATCAATCATCGAAGACCGGAGGAATCAAACCGAACTTTTGCATACCCAGACTGTCACTTGTCACTGTCTCATTCATCCACTTGTCGCACCCTCATCATGCCACCTTGACTCTATGCAACTTGCACTTTTAATTTTTGCCAATTGGAGATAATTTTCAGTGGACCGTATTTTCTGCATACGGCGTCCGTTTTGCCCCATTCAAAAGGCGTTGGAAATCTCTCATCGAGCTCTTCCATATAGAAGCAATTTCACAACTTGTACAGACCATTTAATCGATTCGGAGTGAGGATCCTTCTAAATCATGAAAGGAATAAACTGCCTTGGAAGTTACTTCAAATAACACTCAAAAAAACCTCACAAACTGCTTATAATAATGTAATTTTTACAGAAAAACTCTAATAAAAGAGTTGGCATGCAAGCCAAGAAGCAAATAACCCAACCCACAAACTGATTTTATGCACAAAAATGAACCCCCTAGCTGAAAGTAGGCAGCACTTTGTAAATAATGTGTTTACAATTGATTTACAAGTGAAAATCAGTTTAAAGGATGAAAACATTTTTTTGATATAGAAATCAATTTATCTAAAGTCAACATGTTGAAGTAAACAAACAAACATGCACTTTAAAAAAAACAGCACTTTAATCTGACGCATAAATCAAAAGTTATGGCTCTCAAAAGTCCAAAAATGAGAACTGAGGGATAACCATTGGCAAAATTTGTAATTTATGGTAAAACGTGCCACCAAAAAGTCAGAATGATGCCACCACTACATAGATCTTGAAAAAAATATGAAGGGTGAAAGATAATCACCCCTAGGCCTCCCAAATGAAAAGTTAGGGCCAAGTTAGGGCCACCAGAAAATTGCAGCATAAAAACAAAGTGCTCAACCGTGAAAAAAGGCTAAACATTTTGCACAAGGGGATCGAAACACTAGCAGTAGGTCATATGGGGCTGGCTACACATGACCAAGGGCTTCATAGCAGTTGGGAGCTAGCACCTGGTCCCATGGACTTCACAAAATAATGTTGAGGGTCAGACAATTTGAACCCCCAACCTGCTAAAAAGTGAATAGCTTTAACTAAGCCTTTGCTAGCCACAGTGCCACACATACAATTGTAATGTTAAGTCAACTTAAATTTATTTGGCAAGTAGTCATGTCACATTTGAAACAAAAGGGAATAAGGGTTTTGACCCCATGATTTTATGGTCATCCAAATGCTTTTAACAAACTCTCTACTGCCAAGGCCCTAAGACAAGTCTTTGCTAATATGAATTAGAAAACTAGATTGATAAATAGCATGAGCGGCTAAGAGATTTCCAAAGGCAGCGGTGGTGGTTGTACTTGTGGCCACATGGGTCGTCGTGGTGAAGATGGGTGACACCACCCTAGAAATCCGCCAAAACCATGCATAGGCAGACCCCTTCACATTGCTTTGCCAAATTCTTCTACAAACTGCAATTGGACACTGCAAAAGTCCACGATATTGGATTTTTGTAAACCATGACTTTCTGGAAAGCTCTCAAAGAGGAGAATCTAGAAATGCATGTTTGGAGTGTTGAATGTGGAAAAAATAGAAATTCATATTGTGCAATCTGCTCCTTGCTTTTCCTAAAAACCTAGAACTTCAAAATTTCACAAAAAAATCTACACAGCAAAAAAATCCTTTTTGTATTTTTTCAAGAAGATTGCAATAAAAATATTTAGAAGAACCAAAAAGATTCTGATTTTTCCAAACATACAAAAGGAGGAGTAAAAACACAAAACACAATTTTTGGCAAAATAAAGAATTCAGATGGTGTTTTAGAAGCCCAGAATGCTGGTTTCACCAAAAACTGAAAAATGACTCAAGAAGTACGAAGGATATTAAAAGAAGTTAGAAGTCTTCAAAATCTACAATTCCACTTGATGGGGAGAGGCTTTGCTACTGTGTTGGAGTCTCCACATGCTGTGAAACCATGCAAGAGATATAAATGCCTAAGAAACTCCCCAATATGGACTCACACCAGCCATGAATAAATTCAAGGATTGAACAAATAAAGAATGTGTATATTCATCAACAAAGGGTCACACTGAATCTTTGATATGTCACAATATACAAAGAGAGTTGGTTAATATATGGCAAAAGCAAGAGTTGGGTTCCAACTTTTCTCTTGACCAAGCAAAAGAAAGTGTTGTGAAGCAACTCTACTTTTGACCGTGATTTCACCAACACATGTCCAAAGTGCACACATAATGGGCATATGCGGGATGTGGTGGACAGTGATTAGCAATGCCATTTATCTTATCATAAAACCACAAGGTGTCAATATGCAATCCTAGTATAGTTAAAACTAAATCTTATATTAAATGAATACTAGTGCAAATATAATATGAACAAACAAGACGTGAAGAAATGGCACACAAATCCTAGTGACGTCTCCAAGATCAGGATATGTTTTTGTACCCACCTCCCATATCGAAGGCACAAAGGTTGGAGATGCATCTCCCTACAACACTAGGGAGATAGTTGCGGGTGGAGCTCAAGAAAGGTAGGAAGAAGACCTAAGTAGACCAAATGTAGTGACTCCAAAGACAAAGGTAGACCTTGTTGGCTCAGCTCCTACTCTTGACACTCCTAGACTAAAGTAGACCTTGTTGGATCAGCTCATAATAATCCAATTCTCCAACAACGATCTCCAGTGTAAGCTCTACTACACCCTAAAACCTCTTGACCTTTGAAGGCATATTTGTGGGTGAAGGCAAAGCAGATTATTCGATGATGATATTGATAAATGACAATAATGATGCCTATAAATAGGGTAGCATAACCTCAAGTCATAATTCTCACTTAGCCAATGCTTTTTGGCTAGGTCAAGGAAGGCGGCTCGAGAAAGTTTATGTAAGACATCCTTGATCGGGCCGGGAAGTATGTTGCAAACAGTCCATGAAAAGGTGAAGGGTGATGAAGGGAAGGGTGATGGAAGACACTTGTAACAAATGAAAAGGTGATTTGAAGGTGATATAAGGAGGTAGTACAGAAGTATAAAGTAGTAGGTAGGGTAAGTGCCACAATGATCTCCCATGACATGCAACAAACCAATGCACCCTTAATACCGAGTGCACCCCTTAAGGCATGCACTCAAGGAGGATTAATGTGCCAATAGGCTGCATAGATAAATCATTAGTAAGTGAAAATAAAGGAGTATACATATTCTTTCTTTCTAATGTCTCTTTGAATAGAATTCCTTCTTCCATCAACTTTTCAATCCGATACCTATAGCTTATAAGTAGAATTTCTTTGGCATGTATACTCATTAACAATGGTTGTATGTTTTATAACATGTTGATCACTATAATGATATAGAAACAAGATGCCTTTGTTTACTTTTGCAAGCCTTGCAAACTTGCGGTTAGCCTTGGTAAAGCTAAAATCATGGTCTTGATAACTCCAAAGATACTCTTTTCAAGTTCTCTTTCTACAAACGAGAGTTTGTATAGCAAAAACTTATACTTGGGAATTCACTAGCCTATCATTGAGGCTAAAAATTGCCTTGTAGTTTCTAGATTTTCAATTTATTTCCAAGACATCCTTATTAAGATGTGCCTCTTTAATGTATTTATAATTTATTAAAGTGATTAAACCAAAAAAGTATGAGTCAAGTCAAACCATCATATTTTCATAAGGTGGCAAGAGGATTTATCGTCTTTGCTCTATTCAACAAGTGGATAATAAGCACTTTGTTTTTAGTCTTGTCTACAATGAGATCTCGAGGGAGGTATCATTTTCTAAAAAGAGATTCATGATGTTCTTTATCCACTTTCTTCCACTATCTAATTAGAGCTTTGCGAGTCTTTTTTTTTTTCTTCAAGAGTTTCACTTTCATTATAGGACTTTGCATGGGGCACATCTAAGATTACCATCCCATATTAGACATTGGAGGTGTTAAGCGCCATTTAGATATTGTCAATTCGCACACAAATGGAGACATGGAAATGAGATGTAGTTTGTCTATGTAAAGGTTCTTAGGGGAGTATTTTGCTTCCTCCTAGGATTTTCCACCTAGTCCTTGTTATCTCAATTTTGCCCCCAAAGAAATTGGATCAAACACGACCACTGTATAGGAAAAAATCCAAGGGAAGGCTCTATCACACGAGCCCACGCTTCAAATCCAACAAGCGGGTTGCGAGGCAGCAAGCTCTATAATGGATTAGTAGGGTCGAGAGAAGGGCAAACAAAGTGTCGAGAGAAACCAGAGGATCAAAGGAGAGAAGCGGAGAAAGATTCAAAGTCTTGGGCTTTACAAATAATCCAGAGCGAGCCCAAATTGGTTAAGTATGGAAGAATCAATGGAAGCTTCCACGTGCCTCATCGGCGCTTATCCAAAGGTTAAGTCCAAAGAGGAGACCCCAAACAAGCACCAAGTTTCCACGTGTCCCGAGTCAAAAAGGGACAGAGCGGGCCCAAAATGACTAAGTATAGAGGACTGGCAGAAGCCTCCACGTGTCCAAACGGCGCACCTCCAAGAGTCAAAGCCAAACGCGGTCCCTAGGCGAGCATGGAGCCTCCACATGTCCTAGGTCCGAAAGGGAAACAAAGTCGGTCGTTGAAAAGTCCAAGCTCGGACGGACTAGCGGAAGCCTCCACGCGTCATCTCGGCGCAACACCAAAGTTGGGTCCAAAGAGCGGTCCTCAAATGAGCGCGCGATCCGCCCACCACGTAGCCCAAGGTCGAAGAAAGGTCTCATCGGCCGTCGAAAAGACAGACCAGCGGAGGGTGCCACGTGTCGCATCAAAGAAAATTCAAAGGCGCGACCCAAAACAGAGGCCCGGATGAGAGCGGAGTCGCCGCGTGTCCCAAGTCCGAAAGGGGGTAGGCTCGAATCGGCTAAGTACAAAAGGTAAGCGGAAGGGGCCAAGTGTCAGCACGGCGTCACTTCAAAAGTAAATCCAAAAGCGGGTCTCCTGCAGGAAGCGCCAAGCATCCACGTGTCAGTGGTCGACTTATGGTTCCGCCAAGCAAAAGGGACTTAGCCAAAACACGAAGAAACTGAACAAAGCCACGAGGGCACCACACGTTTCATCGGTGCAATTTCAAAAGCGCGGCCCGAAAAGCAATCCCCAAACAAGCACCAGCTTGACACGTGTCCCAAAGTCCAAAAGGTGAGAGCGGTCGTTGAAAAGTCCAAGAGCCTGCGGAGGCCTCCACATGTCTCGACCACTGCAACTTCAAAGGTAAAATTTGGGGCAGTTTTCAAACATGCGCGAAGCTGCCGCGTGTCTCAAGTTAGGCACACTGCCTCTGCCAAAATAAAGACTCAAGCAAATTACAAGGGAGCCCGAGGAGCTCGCGAAAGCCGCCATGTGTCAATCCGGCACAATTTCAAAAGCATAAGGAGCCATATCTCCAAGATGCACGAGGCTGCCACGTGGACGAGGCTTAAAAATTAAGCCACGAGGAACTTCAAATGGCCATATCTTTTGATTGAAAACTCGGATTTGGGCGGGAGAAGACTTTTTGGAAACGTCTCAACACCCTCTACGCCATGGAAACATAAAATATCATTTTTGCAGCCTTTGGTGGGTGAAAATTAGGAAAAGCGTCTTTCAGGCCATTAATCGAGAATCCAATTTGGCAATCATATCAGATTTTGATTTGATCCGCCGTTCTTCTTCCTTCTATACGTCAAACAGACATAGGGATTCGAGCATTGTAGGCGGATTTGAGAGGGACATTGATTGACGGTGGTTGAGCTTTCAAAGCGGGAAACGCATATCTCAAGGTGGTCAAGCAGATTCGAACCTCTCCCTTATTCTTCCTATATATTGTAAAAGGGGCATATTCAAAAATGGTCGTTGTTTCTCCTTGCCCCCTCGACCTTTGGTGGGTAGAATGCGAAATCTAAGCCTCTTTTCATGGCTCTGTGATGGCATTTCTTGCCTCTTGCCCACTGATGATGTACCGTGTAACTTTTGGAGCAATAGAATCTGTTTCGTGATGCATTTGTCTCGTGATGCATTTGTCCATCATTGGCTCGTTTTATTGTCTCTTCCTCTCTCTCATTGCAGGTACCTCATCTCCATGTTCATTGCGAGTTACGGAGTCGTGCTTAATGGGTTTTCAGTGGTGTTTCGTGTGAAATCTATCCTCTCGCTCACCTCTCTCCACTTCAGCGATTGGATTCATGACCGGCCACTTCCTTTTCCGGTGTATCACCGCTTAGTGTAGACTCTTTCACCCCTCTCTCTCCCCTGTCTCCTTAGAATGGTTAGATTAGGATTAGAATAGGTTACGCCGCACTAGAGTAGCGCGTGGCGGGGTAGTTTAGAAGTAAGAACGGCTTTCTTCGGAGGTCCATCTCAAGTTTTACAAGTCCCACAGCTTGAGAGATGGTCCCATGTTGTGCAATCACACCGAATGCCCCATTTCAAACTCATTTATAAGGCCATTCGGGGGTGTTGTGATTTTGCACTAACAATCCCCTTAGCCTTACACATCACACATACATTATTAGATCCTACATTAGCCCTCTTTTGGTGGTGGATGATAATGCCATCAATTCTTCTACCTTGAGCTTTGTTTCAAAAGCGCGAGTCTAAGTTTCTAGCCTTGTTCTCTATATTTTTCTTCATTAGCTCCTTGTTTCATTAAGGGATCTTCCCCACATGATTATTTGTACTTGTTTTTAGATCATATGTTTTGGGGGTCTAATTGCTTTGAATTTACCCTCTATCAATCTAGTTATATTTAAATTGTTCTAGAACTTTAGAAGTTCTATTACTTTTCATAACCTAGAATTCTTTTTAACCTAGCACATTTTTTTCATAACTAAATACTCATATAGCCTCATTGACCAATTTTTAATCATTTATGGACATTCATATAATTTCTTTTTTCTATATGACCAAGAAAATACCTATGCTCTGTGGGGATGCATCCCCATCCCTCAATCCCTTGTCCCCATTCCCATATTATTTTCCTACTAAAATATTTCTAGGATTTTAGGGATGCATGTAGGCATCCCCTTTTGAGTTCTTGCATTTCTTAGCCTTCCCTTCCTCCAAAAGGAGACTCGGTGGAACAAGGAAAATACATCATTATACTGTAAAACTTCTAATGTCGGCATGCATGAGTTCCATACTCCTCATGTACCCGTGATGAGTTTCACAATTCTTCCTCCGATCCCAAATTCATCAAAGCAATGGGAACCGTTTCATGACAAATTCTTAATATGCTCGAAGGATTTTCATAGAATGTCTCACTTGTTATTGCCATTGCTTGGTGCTTAATGCAGATTATCTGTGTGTAACACTTGTTCTTCGAGAGTGATTTAATCGTTTTCCTTTTGTTGCAAAGTAGCATGTGTGCTAACCATTTACCTTTTCCCTGTTGCTTGAAGACAACAAACATTTAAGTTTATCTAGATATCATGCTTTTAAATGTATATATCTATATGGATTTTTGAGTTAACCTTTGATGAACCTCGAGGAATCAACAAACTCAAGTTTTAAACATAGTGAAAGATAATCATACACATACACTTTACTACAAATCTTTATCTTATTGCTTTGCTTATGGAAAGACAAAACGTCACTTACATTATGTGCAGTAGGGCTCATGTTTGACTAACAAATTCATCTACTGCTGATTTTCCTAGTTTACCTATAATTCATTTCAAAATTCCTCCACAAATACTTTATGAGCTCTACTTCAACACCTCCAATTCTCACGTCCCCATCAACATAGAAAGAGACTTGTTGAACTATCACACCAGATTCAGCGAAGGGACCTAACTCAACAATCTGATAATAAGAACGTTGGATGGGGGAGGAAGATTTTAATGTTGTTGACCCCACTGTAATTGTTCAATAATTGCAAATGGCCCTCAGCTTAAAACTCTAAATTTAATAAAATAAAATGTGGACTAAACTTAAGTATTTATAATTAGTTAGATGATTTGGCACATTGCCCAAAGCAATGCCATAACTGTAAGCCTATAGAACCATCTTCAAATCTTATAAAGGTGTCTAAAGGTTAACATTGGCCATCCTTTCCCTACTGGTCACACTCAGCATGAATTAATCCTATGTAAATTTTTATATATACATAAAGAAAGCATCTCTAGGCTTACTCAACATGACTACTGTGTTGAATAAACATATGGTGACAATACATGTACATTACGTTTGTTGCTTTATTTCCTACTGTTCTCTCTCATTGTTTTCTCGAGTCTGCCATTTGGTGACATAGCTGATTGATGGTGCTGATGATCTTTAGAAAGAATTGTTGGCAGAGTAAACTCAGAAGACAAGAAAGATAGCTAGGAGGTGAGACAAAGAGTCGAATACAACACAGAGGAAAGAATATAACCCTCTTCAAAAAGAACCATCTTATATTTTTCCCTTACACCATTGGATCCTCTTAATCAAAAAAAAAAAAAAAAGAACCGAAATTTTCTCACTAAAGATATAAAATATGTATTGCAAATTTGTTTGTTTCATACAAACCAAAACCAAAAGCAACAACTTCATTGTCAAATTTATATCATATGATTAAAAAAGCAAATTGGGAATTGAAGAAACTTTCCATGCTAATTATACCAAACTAAATGAACATAGATAGGCTTGAGAAAATATGAAATATATGCATACCTCAACTGGCTGCTACTTGAATGGTCAGTTGATGCCATTCTGAAAACCCACAAAAAGGGGGTTAAAAACAAAGTGTGCAACAGCTAAAACAAACGATATGAAAATAAAGGGTGCACAAATCAGTGAAATATTAGACAATTATATTGTGCCCACATTCACCAAAAGCAATCCATTAAACATCAATATTGTAAAATAATGAGAAATACAAAACTTGAACAGAAGCATCTCCAATATAAATTATTAAATAAAATGTCATTGAACAAAAATACAATTATCTCAGAGATTATAAAGTAAAATGTCATTTAACAAAAATACAATTATCCTAAGGGATTTAACATGTATGTAGATGAATGTCAAAGGACTCGCTGGACTAAAAAGAAGCAGGGATAAAACTTGCCTTGACATGAGTTAAACTCCACCAAACAAATCAGGGTTCTCCCATACTAAACTTGTTTTTGGATAACCGACCAAACTTTTGTGGGATCTAGGTGAATACTATTTGCCAAAAGTTCTTGTGGAGTGGAGCTCAAGATAAGAAAAAGTGGTCATTGGTTAGATGGGACATTCTTTGCCAGCCAAAAATGGTAGGAGGCTTGGGATTCAAATCTTCTCCTAAGCAAAATAAAGCTTTGGCAGCCAAGTTATATTGGAGAATGCTTGTTTATCCTAATGATTTATGGGCAGCCATGTTCAAAGCCAAGTATGCTGAGAATAATCCTCCTGAGAAAATTATCAGATCTACCTTGCCTACTAAGGGATCTCTCGACTCTGAGGTTCATCAAAGTGGGAGAAGATATGATTAAGAACCAGCTTTTTTGGATTGTTAATAATGGGCAATGTGCCAATTTCTGGACTGATTCTTGGGATGGGCAGCCCCTCTCATCCATCAATTCCCCCAATTCAAACCTATTATGGAACAAATGCAGGATTTGGGATGGGTCAAGATTGCCCATTATGGTAAACCAGCTATTCAGCCATGGGAGATTGGGAAATCCTAGATTCCGCTTGTGGAGTGGCCAATTGCTATGGAACATCAAGTGCAGTTGATGCTTAACAATATCTTGAAAGCTCGCCCTTTTTCTTCATCCCAAATCCTGATAAGCTAGGATGGGGAAGGGACGCCACTGGTACTTATTCTGTTGTTGTTGGCTATGCCTCTTTGGTTACTGAAAATCCTCATCCTCTTCAGTTTCTCTTCAAGCACATTTGGCACCCAGGTATGTGGCCTAAAGTCAGTTTTTTTCTTTGGCTTCTCATCCACAGAAGAGTCTTAACTGGAGATCGTCTTCTAAAGAGAGGTTTGTATGGCCCGTTTCGATGTGCTTTATGCCTTCATGATGAGGAGTCTTCTACTCATCTTTTTTCTCATGTCCTTGGGTTATCCCGTTGTGGCAACTTCTTGCTTCTTTATTTAAGGTGCATTGGATAAATTTTGAATCTCTTGAGCAGATTTTTAGAGCTTGGCAGAATCCCTCCCTAAAGGCCAAAATCTTATCCTTGTGCTATGGAGTGGTATCTCTCTTCTCCTTTGGAATATTTGGAAGGAAAGAAACAATAGAATCTTCATGCAAATCAGTAAAGACAGCTCTTTTGTTTGGGAGAAGACCAAAATCAACATATCGGAAAGCCTGAAACATAAGATATCTTTGCCTCAAGATCTTTCCCCTGAGTGGGAAAACATTTGTAATCAGCTAAATATTGATCCTAAGGATGTTTCTTGCCCTAGGTTGCAGAATAAGAAGAAAGCTCTAAGGGACGGCCATTGGAAGAATCCTCCTCTAGGATATGGTAAGTTGAATACGGATGGGGCTTCCAAAGGAAATCCAAGGAAAGCTGTTATGGGAGGCATTGGTAGGGATGTTGAATGTGGGGTGCAATTCTTTTTGTTGAGAATCTTGGCTCTACTACCAACAATCTTGTTGAGGTGAAAGCTATCTACAAAGGCATGCAAGAGGCCTTGAAAATTGGATGGCATAAGATCCAAGTTGAGTCAGATTCCCAAATCATTATCCACCGCTTTCTGATAATAGATTGGACTCCCCTCCCAATTGGCGTATTGCCAAAGAGGTGTGGAAGATAAAACAACTAAGGGGAAAATTTCAAGAGGTCCAATTCAATCACATTCCTCGTGAAAGGAACAAAGTTGTTGATGGACTAGCTAATCTGGGCTCTGGACAACAAGGACTTGTTTTGCTATGGCATGCCCCCTCCATGGTGGTCCAACAAGCTTCAAGAGGATATCAGATATATTCTTAATCTTGATTCTTTGTCATGATTATTTCTTCTGCTTTTTTGTTGTATAATGCTCAAGCTTGGACCAATAGCTTTCAGGCTTGGCACAGCCGAATATGTAATTTTGAGTTTTACATAATATAAAGTTCTGTTGTTGGAAACAAAACAAAACAAACCTTTGTGGGATCAAACTTTCTGTTTGACACCAGTTGCAAGAAAGAGTGATTAAAACATCCATAAAGCATTCAAAGTTCATCAATTTATTTGTTGTTTTTCTTTACATCCTCCTTATATCAGTTGCAGCTAGGGTTTTAGTTTCAATGAGATTTTCACAATCAAATCAATATTTCTGACAGATTTAAAGCCAAATATTTTATTCCATGGCAATTTTTTAACAAGTTCAGCTTTGAATTGTCGTGGCCACTGATTCTGGGAAAGACTTTGCAAAGAATTTATCGGATGGTAATTGTACTGGTTAAATATTTTCAATCGGATTACATTTGCAGGGTTTTATGAGATTGCGGGTTTTTATTGTACAATTTGTAATGTTTGGCTTTGCTTCTTATAAACTTCAACCAACTACTCAAGCGAGTTTAAAAAAGGTACTTCAAGATGACAGTCATGAAAGATGTGACTGGCAATAGAAGCTTTGTGTGTCATAAGGCACCTCGCAGGATGACTTCCATCTTGTGTCCATACCTGTGGATTCATGCATATCCCTTTTCCATCCTTGCAATGGCTAAAGTGACTAATATCACCAGAAAGACAATTATTCAAAGGCATACTATCATCTAAGACCACATCAGTTATGAGTTTCATGGTCTCACCATGAGAACACTGGGTGTTGACTATTTTTCGCTTCATAAAAAAGACTGCTAACATTAAGGATATTGATATCGAGCTATCTCCTTGCGATAGCTTTGAAGTCTCATGGTTTGAATAAAGCAATAAAATGGATAATACTTCATGACTTAAACACTGGCTAAGAATCAAGACATAACAAATGCAGAATAAAGATATACCACAGTGGATGTTACATCCTTCAGGGTCTAAGGAGGAACTCAATGTATTTATGGTTTTGGAGACAAAGATGATGCCTCCATGTCGGGGTTACAAAAGGAAAGCTGGGCTTCCATCATAAACTAAGTCCTGAAAATTGTCAATGTACTAACCAGAAGATAAAGTAGATAGCATAGCATAGCCACTGGAAAACAAGGACCTAGGATCTGCTGCTCAAATCTCTAGCAATGAAAGCACGCCGTTCTTTATTATAGAGGTGAAAATTGAAGAAGTTTTGTCGTAGCAGAAATTCCAGCTTAAAAGATCTCTTTGAGAATGCTAGTAACTATTAATAGACCATCCCAATGTTAAAATTTATCTATGCCATCAATACATTGCCTAATGATTATGTTCTAATAAAAACACTAACCTGTTATGGATTGGCATGCCCTTGGTTGTTTGTGCATATTTAGTGTTTAGTTTATAAAAATATATTCAGCATTTAGCATAACCCAAGACACCTCACTGATTATATGAAAAAATGACACTCCTAATCAATCATATCTTCTCAAGAATCTCAACCTATTAATCACTGAAACTGCAATTTGATCAATCTGAAACATGCAGTTCACATCTGAAACATGAAGCAGAATCGTTAGAAAACCAAGAAGGATTTTAACATGCTTGGAAACGTAAAGGTGGGACAGACCATGTAGAATAGGAACTACATTGTGCAAAAGGCTAAAAACTATACTCAATAATTAATATTTCCCATAGAAATGATCTTACCACTTGCATCAGAACTCAATAATAATGAGATTAAAACTTGATAAGCAGATAATTTCACAAATCAGAGCCATTTTCCTTCTATAAATGAGTATTGTTAAACACAGATAGTTAGCAGTGATGACCTCGTTTTCAAATTCTGGAAAGAGTTGATGAATATATTTGTAGCTGATACTGTATCTGTATCCACCTCCGTATCTGTATCCATGGAACTCTGATTAATCTTCTCTCCCCTCTCTAGCTCCTATACGAGTTGGAATTTATCTTGTCTGACTGTCCAAAAATGGTAGGCAAATTCCCATGAGATGTACCCGGACCACAATCTAACTGAACATTGATTACAATGTCAGGGGAGAGGAAATCTTTCTTAAATTGGTTTAACTTTCAATCAAGCACAAAGACGGGAATCGTATGGAACTCAACCGTTATGTTGCAATTTAACTAATACGTTTTATTTCAACCGACTCAGTAATGCAACTTGGGTGCTATCCAACAAGTGTAAACAACTACTTTTTCTAATTGGTGTAAAGTTAGCAATTTTAAGATTTCAAAGGGGTAAAGACATTGCATTGCAGTATGATAGGAAATTGTTTCTAGATTCTTACAAATGATACCCCAGACACCGTTTCTCGAATGCCTTAACAAATGCATTTCTGTTTTTCTTGAACACTTTTCTATATGAGGTAATCCACACAAATAACATGTTTTTCAGGATGGCCCAATTAAACAAGGGAAGTTAATTGTATGCTTGTTATTCTCTATACACCAGGCCGTTAATTGTAATTGGATGCTTGTTAATTGTATGCTTGCTAGCTGCTTGTAGACCCAAAAACAGGCTGCCTGGCATCATGGACTATAAAACCAATTATTATTGTTATTGTCTATTGTGGCAGCTGAGTTTCATTTTCTATTTTGACTAATATCAATTAAGGTAGATATTTTCAGATGCAATTTTTGTCCCCTTCATTTTGCTATGATATAAGGAACTTGATGGTCATGTCCTTGAACAACTTGAGTCCAAATACAAAGTAGAATTATATTAAATCAAAACATAAATGTCATTAACGCTTCTTGTTGGAAATGATTACATATATACGATAAAAGTGCATTATTTTTTTAACTGAATGGATTATCTTACCTAGATGGTGGCAGTGAGGCAGAAATATTTGATCCATTTGTCCAAGGAGGTGGCTTTGAAATTGTTCTTGAAGTGCCAGTAATACCAATAGGTCTTTGTTGAGCAAAAGGGTTGCCTCTAGATGTATTTGAGGAAAATATTTGCCTTCTATTATCATGAGCCTTGAGATTCTGCAACGAAAATCTTTTTAATGAAATTGAAACTAAACAAAGAAACGGAAAAATACATATCTGAACTTCAAAAATAAGTTGAACAAAACCAAGCACTCGGTTATTCAAGAGCAATGCATCTTACACTTATAGGAAACAAATTTTACAACACAATAATGAAGAGATTATCAATTAAAAACAGGCAACACTGAAAGAAAGAAAAGTTAATAGAACCCATAAACAATGCATGAGATTGTGATGTGATGGTTATCCACATTTCTTGTACAATGTCAGCATGTCCCAATAAGAGGAAGTTTCAATAAAATCAAGCGTGTATGAATGATTGTGAAAGGATCTGAGTACATTCCACAATCTGCATAAGTATGAAAAGAGGTCATGATCAAAATAGAAATAATCAAAATACTTGGTTCCTTATTAGAGAGTCGATACAGACATGCAATGCATGAAGGCTGCACCTCATTTGGCAAGCAATCTTGTTACATGGAAATATTTTTTATGCATTCCACTTTCCAGTGAAAAAAGAATGGAAATAATGTTTTATCTTTTCATTAAAGATCACATCATTCTGTTCTATTATCATTTGGAAAGGATGTCAGGCCTCAGATGGTTAGGTAAATCCACCTGAATTGGCAGCCATCCTCCAGATACCAGACTATTGCCCAAGATTGCATTGGTTGACCGGGACCCCATCAACAAAATCCTTTCCAAATGATATTCCTAGATAAGTCTTGGGGAGCTTAGAGTATGTATTGTCCCTTTCCGGGCTGAAACTGAAAAACAAAGAAATAGCACAAATCCCAATTGAGAGTAAATTGATTTTTACAACAGCTAACCAAAATATATCATAAATCCTAGCAATGAACTGTATTTGCACTTTTAGGGCATCAAACACCCTGCAAACAAGCTGAAAATGGATATACAAATTCTCCAAAATATTAAACTTGACAAATGGAACAAATACCAATCAAAAGCACTCAAAGTATATGCAAATGTGGAAATTCTACACAGCTGCAATTAAATTTATGACAACAGAATTACAGCTCACAAAAATCACTGGAAATGGAGATTCCAAACTCCAAAAATCTCATAAAAGTGTGCAATCAACCTTTAAAATTATGAGGAATACGATTATCAAATCCAAATGAAGAAATGTGCCCTAGATGGCACCCAACTCCACCTCCAAGCAAGTCACTACCCTAGGAGAGGGCCTAAAAATGGTGCTCAAACCCTAGCAGCTCTTCTCCAATCAAACCCTAGCTGAAAATCTGCAACATCAATCTTCTTCAAGCCCTTGGAAATAACAAATTGAAGATTTTTCATTCTTCAATCAAGCAAGGGTTTCATCCTTGTCGTTAGCCACACAAAAGGATTTTCACCCTTAAGTGGAAGTGATTGAGCAATCAGCCCAAAAACCATGCAAGTTATAATTTTAGATAAGAGATCATGCACAAATGAGCCAAGTGAACCCTCTTTATACCTTGTGGTGGCGCCAAAACGGATTAGAGTGTCTCCAAACTAGGACCGGCCTCATAAGGATGCTTTTCTTTTATTTTCCCCTTGGCTTTTCACCTTCCTAACCTGCACGACCTAACTTATATAGAAAACCATAAAAGAAGAATGCAAATGCTCACAAAAATAACTAAAAAATATGACAATCACTTCCCTTGTTCACTTCCTTCTTGCCCACGGGAAGTGGAATGGGCTCAAAGTCTCCAAAACAAACTAGCTTGGAAAAGGGGACATTATAGAGTAATGTTGAGAAAGCATGATAATGCTACTCGTTTATAGTTGGGACATCAGGCAGCAGCTCCTTCCATCTAAAATTTTTTCTGCACTTATTATTTTATTGTTATACTTTTCTCTCTTGTATTTAGCTTTCTTCCCTCCCTCTCTCCCCTTTCCTCCCTCAGTCTCTCTCTTCCTCTTGCCTCTCTCTCTAGAAGAGTTACAAAGCAGTTCTGAGAAAAAGCATTGCTAGAGAAAAGAAGAATTAAGGACTCCAAATGCTTCAAAATAAGTTATGCATTGGTTGCATTATAAAGCCAAAAATTAAATCAAGATGAGAGGTATTATCTTATAGTGACATCTTTGTAAAACAAGGCTGCCTAATTTCCCCAGTCTTCTTGGGATCTACATATATCAAAGGCTACATTGTTAAGCTTTTGTTGTCCGTAGATAAGTGATACTCGTGGCCAGAACTATATGCAGCTTGAAAGAACATTTTACTGGAGAAGTGATTTCTTCTCATCCAAGATCATGTTAGGAATACTATAGTGCTTACATGTAATTAGTGAGTTACCGTGTTACTTATGGTTATATGGTTATATCATATATTTTGCATATAACAATATTGGTTCGCATATCGTTTGGTTATACCCGTAATATATTTAAACGGGTAAGTTGTTTGAAACTCTCCTATTTTGTAGAATGTGGTTATCCTATTGTAATGGCTATAAATTAGCCAAATTCATTGTGAAGGAATATACAGAGTGAAGCTATTATATTGTGTGTTTATTAATCTCTGTTTATTCGGTCTCAAGAAATATTTGCATGAGATATATATTAGTATAAGCTCTTCGAATACTTAGTATAAGCTCTTCTAAATACTAACATTGGTATCAGAGCTGGTCGATTGTAATGGAATATTAAAAATTTGGCAGAGGGGCATTCTTTGAGGTTTTCTTGTTGCCCTGAACATGTTTTAATATTTGGCATTTACATCTATAGTACTTAGCTAAAGAAGCTCTATGGAGTGAGAAAGGAGGACGTTGGACAAAGAAGAGAATCCCAGATAGTCATCTTATTTGAGCCGGGCAGACTGGGTTCACCGCCATTCGAGCAGAAGGAGATCAAAATTTGTTGTAGTTTGGGAGAATACTTAGTACATTGAATCTCTAAGATTGGCATAGCATTTCCCTGCACCACGTCGCTGCCATTATTGTGGCCTCATTAGACAACCATCCTCTAAAGGCGCTTTCATTATCATCAACGCATTTCTACTTAGTGTGCCATTGAATACTGCAGTTTTGTGCCTCATTCCTATTCTACAGATCTAATACCTGAGAGCCATCTGTGCAATCTTTTATCATGCATTCAGGTTCTGGTTAAGTCTTGAAGACATCATTGATTCAGGTTGGAGTGGCCTCAACTCATTAGTCTTCAGGTTGCATTCTATACACATGCAAAGGAATACTTCGGTCTCATGCGTGGATGTGAAAGAGTAGGTGTGCATTGAGATCCTTGTTTTGATGGATTCGTAGAATATTACAACTATGTGCGTATGTTGCATTTGAAGATCTGTGCAGGCACCACCAAAGCGAGATCTTTGATCTGTTGAATATCAATTTCAATGTTTTCAGTATATTGTGCAATGAATTGTCCTCCCTGTGATCCAACCTGAATGCTAATTTCTATCCTACATAGACAGCACCAAGAAACACGAAGACTCGGTCAAAACCCTATCTCGTGCCACTAGTAGAATAAGATTTTATATTTTTAATGTTTAATAGTAAATGTTTCATTATCATGTCATAGTCACATGTTTATAGATTGTCTAGTTTGCTCATATGTCTATTCTAGGTACAGTATTTTGCATATACCTTTATTAATTTGTTTTATTAAAAGTTTTTAAATGTATTTTAGGTTAATAGTTGATGAGTCATTTTTGAGTCTATTTATAAGTATCTCCTTTCTTGGAATAGTGTCACGTTGTCTCATGTTTTGTATTGTTATTAAATGGTTTTAAAAATAAGAGTCAAGTTATCAAAAGTATTTGTTATATTGTCATTGTCAAAGTCATTTTTATTTAAAAAGTCATTACCAATCAAGTTCTTTGTTTGAGTCAAAAGTGTCGTTGTCGTCAAAAAGTCGTGTCTTTGTAAAAAGTCCGTAAAATTAAAATAAAAATTTCCTCGCGAACGCATTTTCGGTGTTACCCGACGTCCGGAAAATAAACTATTTCACATTGCGGGGGAAGTTATACAAATAAACCCAATGTGAAAATTATGAGCTTCATATCCAAATCAGGTTGAGCTAGTAGCATGACACTGGAGGACGGAAGCATCGGAGGTTGGAGGTCAATTAGCGACTTCTCGTCAGTCACCGACGACAGGGCCGCACGAAGCTGTGGTGACAATGTGTGTGTGAGTTTGTTTTTATTTCAGAGTTGCATTTTGTTTCAGTTGTGTGATTCTTTTTCAAAGTTCCTGTTATGTGTTGAATAAGTGAAAATTTCACATTGAGGGGGAACATGGTCTCAATGTTCCATTTTCATTTTTCCCTCTTTTCAGTTTGTATTCAGTGAGCAGTGTTTCCTACATAATTCCCTGAAGGAAAAACATAGTGGACAGACGAAAGCACAAAGGAAAAGCAGCATCATGATTGTTGAGGTTGTTGGTTGTCCTGTAAAACCATCCTTGTTGAGGTTGTTGGCTGTCCTATAAAACCATCCTTGTTGAGGTTTTTGGTTGTCCTGTAAAACCATCTAGATCATGACCATGCACGGGCAGCACGCTGCGAAACAAGTGCGATTGTTTTTCTCCCATGTTCGCACTATGGGGGAAATGTTAGGAATACTATAGTGCTTACATGTAATTAGGGAGTTACCGTGTTACTTATGGTTATATGGTTAGATCATATATTTTGCATATAACAATATTGGTTCGCATATTGTTTGGTTATACCCGTAAAATATTTAAACGGGTAAGTTGTTTGAAACACTCCTATTTTGTAGGATGTGGTTATCCTATTGTAATGGCTATAAATTAGCCAAATTCATTGTGAAGAAATATACATAGTGAAACTATTATATTGTGTGTTTATTATCTCTATGTATTCGATCTCAAAGAAATATTTGCATGAGATAAATATTAGTATAAGCTCTTCCGAATACTAACAAATCACTTTTGCAAATCAAGACCACGATGAAACTAGGCTATAGGGCACAAGAAATCTAAGTCTCTTTGTTTATGTATATTGTATATGTGTTGAATTAACGTACAAAAGGGAGTCCCATTATAAATAACTAGGTAATTTTGTTTCACAACAAAATATGCACTCACACATTGTTTGTGTAAATAATGAGTTGTCACACAAATCCACTTAATAATCTCCCTAATTTAATTTCAACCCTATTCTAGAGTGAATGTAGACAAAAACAAGTTAGTTTAAGACCACTTCTAGCCTAGTGTGAACACACCTCTATCAACCTTTGGAATCTTCCATAGAGATATATAAATGATTGTACACACCAATAAACAGAAGTGAATCCACCTCTTTTATACAGTAACAAACTCTTAAAAGTGCTCAACTATTACAAATGTTTCAGCATAGAGTTCACTGATAAACTAAAGTGCTAGACATGCAGATTATAGTAGCTTCAAGGATGCACAACCCTTTGTCCCTTGTAGCACAGATGTGTGCAAGCATAATTGTGGAATCCATATATCATTCTATTTGTATTTGGACTTCTTGTAAGACTTGTAATTATACATGGTGTTGACTATAGGTAAACATAATTTCAATATACAAATGAAATCATCTTGAAAATGTCAAGAAAAAATGGTCAAAACATGCATCTTAAGATTAAACTTGAAACCTCTTTGAAAGGGAAGAAATGAGGAAACGAGGAAGATTCGGGCAAAGAAAAAAATCATGGCAGCTAACAGACTACTAAGTTCAGCCCTATAAATGACCTTGAGAGTAAGGAAAGGGGACTCAAAAAGCATAATACCAAATGAAAGAAAGAATGGAGTCTAGTTCGAAATGTAGAATGTTGAATCAGATACAAGTGCAGGTTTGGCAATTTTTAAAATATAAGAAACCAAGCCCTAAGCAATACATGTGTATTTGTATACATAGATATACAAGCACATCATACATAAAATATATTACATATTTTGCAAATTTGGCAGTCTCAAACACAGTATGAAAGGACTCATTTTGAATAAAGGAAGGAAATGATCAATTGGAAAAGTATACGCATTAGACAAAATAAGATAGCAAGCATGTAATGTCCCTTTCGGGCTCAAATTTGAGAAATTTGGATTTTTCCCAAAACCCTAATGGAACATTGTTGGAAATGATGACAGCCACATGTAGAAAACCTGATTTTTATGACAGCAATCTGATTTTATGCAAAAATTAGGGCAACGACCTATTTTAGGTCCACAAAACCCTAAGCGACCTAGGTTAAATTCATATTTTAGTATCTCCCACACACAAATCTTCAAAAATACATCAACAACATGAAACCCTGATGAAATCATGCAAATAAATGCTTCAGCATAAAATACAAACTCTCAGAATTAATTAATTGCTCAAAAACAGCTGAAACTTCAAAAACCCATATCTTCATAAATACTTGAAGATAAAATGCAAATGATAGCTCAAAATGACCACAAAAATGGCAGCTATCAAACAAAATTAGAATTATATTTTTCCAACCACAAAAACCCCTTGAAATGTTGTCCCAAAATCTCCAAATGGGTCGCCCAAGCTGGAAATGAATGTGGCAACCCCAAAAGAGCATGCCCTAGCTAGAATTTGTGCCCTGGCACGGATGGAAACTCTTGTTGTTCTAAAATTGTGAATTTTAAGCTCACTTGTGACTCCCGGATGAAGCCACCAATGCAACAAACGAGAATTTCCGTCCCCAAGTGTTGTGACTATTGAGGGTTTTCGTCCCCACTAAGATCCAATGAAGATTTTCATCCTCAAAGGCTGAAAATGAGAGTTCAATGCTCCAATTTCCAAAGATAAGTATCAAATTCACCTGATGATCAAATGACTCTCTCCAATTCCTTTTTATACCTTTTCCCTCCTTTTAATTATAATTTATCATTGACATTACTTAAATTAGAGAGCCCCCTTTATAACATAAGTTGCCGACATAAAGTTACTTTTTGGCTAACTTATTCTCCCAAGTACCACTTTTTAATAATAATTTAATTAAGTGCTTATAATAAAAATTATTATGCACTTAAAATTAAATTATTAATTTTGCCTCCTTCTATCCCCTTTAGCCAACCAAAAATAGTGAAAATAGGCTAAGGGGTCTTCTCCCTACTTTAGTATTTAAAAATACCTTTTATTTTAATAATAATATTATTAAGTTGTCCCAAAATGAAGAATTGGCCGCCCAACTTAAAATATTATTAATTTTTTTACTTTAGAAAAGGGGGTTCATAAAGCAATAATTTTATACTTTTAACTAAAAACAAATAGCTAGATATATACTACTAATATAATTCATGATTGTACCCTTATTAGTTTTGATGACTGAAAAATATATTGATCAAACAAAATTAGATAAAACAATTAAACATGAACCTAAGAAGAGAACAGGACTCCCAATGGACAAATACTTATTGAAAATTTTGCACCATGTGTGATTGAGGGAGAGAGCCCATGAATTGAAAGAAAAAACACATATTCACAATAATTCCACCCAAGAAAAACTGTAGTCTCTAGCTAATGGAACTGAACTCATATACCTAAGAACGCACTAGTCACAGCTCCTAAGCCCATGAATTGTAAATTACTACCGTAATATAACAATCACCATACCATAACAATACCCAAAACACACCTACTTATTAATTTAATTTAATTATAAAGGTGATACTCAAGGGTTTTTAAAATTTTGCAATTTCAAAGTAATTACCAATGGATATTGACACTATGATGGAGACTGTGTAACTAATTTACATAACCAACCTCAAGTTTCACCTTTTGACAACCATTTTGCTTTTTGCAATATAAGATCTATTATACCCATCAGAGAAATCTAATTTTAAGTATTAAAATGTGTTTGAACTTCATAACGTGATGCAACATTGAATAATATGGCTCAAGGCAGATTCCAATACTATATATGTCCCTAATCACACAAAAATAAAATGGATTTAGTAAGTACTACATTGACAATGAAACATGGGTAAGCTTAGCAATAGCCTTTAATATCATGCTCTTATTTTATGTAGAAGGGTCGTGGACATCGAATACAGCCAGTAGTTTGTGACTCTGATGAAGCTATTTAATGTTGAATTGATCACTGCAGCATTTCCAGAATTAAGATGAGAAAATCCAAGTAACAATTGGGATATTCAATTATTATTCTCTTGTTTGCATAAAGGTTTTTCAAATTACGGAATCATATACTAGAATCTTATAACTTTGAATTGAATTTCTTAAACACGCAACTGTAAAAGCTAAAGACAACATATAAGGTAAAATTGACAAACAATTCAAGGCCCTTTAAGGGCCTATCTTGCTGAATAGACCTTGGTCTATATAATAATCACATTTCTGAGGTTTCTGTTTAACCATGTAAAAAATTTCAAACTTTCTATCGAAAAATAGGGTGAGAATTGATACCTCAGACCTTGTAATCAAAACATCTTTCAATTCCTTTGTGATGCGCTTGAGTCGGCCATTCAAGTCATCCACAATTGTTGTAAAATGAGTAGCACTATCCTTGGAACAGTTACCGTCATCTATTTGGGAGCTTTGAAGAGCTTGCAAATCTGAAAATGCAACATTTAATGCTGTAATATCCTGCTTAATAACAGCGGTAAGGTCTTCTATTTCCATGGTTGGGTCGTTGAACATAGATGTCTTCTTCGTCACTGCAAGTGCAAGCCCAATATGTATTATATTTAATATAGCAGACTTTGATCAGAGCGGCGAAAATTCCAGCTGAAAATCACAGAGAGAATTTCAAACTTATCTACAAGGCAACTCGTTTCTTGTTGATTGTCTTCAGAGATAAGACATAAATACTTTTCCAAACACTTACAAAAAGGTGACCTCATCTTTTGTTATAGATATATAAATACTTTAACAAACACTAAGAAACAAGGGGCCTAATCTTTAGTTTTAGTAAATGCCGCATTGAATACTTTTGTCTGAAGGATGAAACATTCTTTCTAATCATGATTCGATCATAAAATGAATAGAAAAACTCATAATTAAACAATTTTTAAAATTTCCATTGCTGAAGAGTAGATTTCATATGCCTGAAACAACCAAGAAAACAAAGATGGGAACAATTAATAGAATTTTATAAATGCATGCATAACATTGTTATCCCTGCAACACCACCCAAGATTTGTCTCAGGGTCACTTTAATGTAAATGAGCTGATTTATCATTTAAGTGGGTCCAGTATGTTTTCTGGTAAATAATTTGTAAAGCCTATTAGCATAAAGGTTTGTTAGTAGGGTGTTGGGATTAAAGATAAGTTTGTTATGTAAAAATTAAGCCTTCAGGCTATGATCATTATTCATGTTTATCAAGTTTGGCCTTCTATTTTTAGCGCCCACCTTTTTATAAGATTAGGAGGAGAAATCATGCATTTTGTAAAATCAATCTTTAACTGATTTTGCAGAATGTCTTTCCATCCGCTACTTGATGCTTCAGTTGCCCGGAAGTGTTTGGAATGGTTGGCAGTCCAAGAGAAATCATTTATTGAGGTATTTCCTTTTGAGCGGATAGGAGAGTGGGGGCGGCTCAGATTGGGAAGCAAAGGAAATAAGGGCATGGCTGCACTCATCAGGCTGTCCACAAAAAATTGTGCAAAGAGTTTTCATCCCTTCTGGTAATACAATTAAAGAATTCGTTTCATGTTTGGTATTTGAATCAAGCTAACTTGGGCCTATGTTGTTTTGCTTTGATTTGGTTATTTATTTCACCTTGCACTGAATAATACTCTGGGTCTTTTTGTTCTGATTTTTAATGTTGGGTGTAACGTGGTAGAAGTATTAAATGAAAATTTGGGCTTTTGCTGTTCCAGTAATTTAATATCCTACAACCTTCTATTCTTTCACCCATTTCTCATTGATTTGGGCTTATGTTGGTTCAATGTGAAAACTGGTCTCTTTTATTGAATAGATTTTTGTATTTAATGTCAGGTTGAATGGAAACTCTGTCCAGATCACCCTTTCTTATCCATTTTCTTTCTCGCTCTTTTCTTTTAATATTTTCTGTTTATAAATCAGATTTTAGAATTGGAACATCAACTCTGGTTTTAATGCCTATCTTTCAGACCTGTGAAAGATTTCTCAAAATCTGTACCATCACCCAATGAATAAGGCTTAAAACAGGAGGGAAAATTGCCCCAAACTGGTGTTCTAAAAGGAACATCAACATATTGGCACTAGAAGGTGGCCCTAACAGGCATTTATTCCAGATTTCAGGAAAGAGATTTCAAAAACATAAAAATCAAAAATTAAAAACAAAACAGCATTGCTAATGGTCACTGGCTACTCTGAAAACAAAATAAAAGGGTATGAGATCGGTGTTTCAAATCCTTTCAATACCCAGTCACCTTGAACACAGTAAGATGGCAACTTGGATCCCTGAAACCACCACAAAAATCCATGGAATCAAGCATGAGCTGCCCACAAATGCCATTAAATTCCTTCCTACATTTCAAAATGATGATAGCAGAACTGCTGAGAAGCACATTGTTGCTTACTAATGCAAGAAGTATCCAGGTTCACATGCCATATCCAGGTCCAAAAAAAAATTTTGCCATATCTATATCTGATTTAATTTAATTTGAATTAAATCTAATATTGCAGAGTCACTACTGAAATAAATGATGTACAAATGCTGAAATACAGAGATGACACAAGCAAACTAAGATTTAAAATATAAAACCCTAAGCAAAGAAGGAGAGAGGACTTAGCTGATTTCCACTTGATCTAGAACCGATCTAGACAGGGAAAAGTGCTGAATAGGATGGGCAAAGTATCATAAATGCTCACAATAAATTATGGAATGCAAGAATGAGGCCAAACATGGACGCCCACGACAGGACTGGGGCGCCTGGGCGCTGCAGACTGGTTTTGGGCACCTATGACTATGCAAATGATTAGAATCTAGTTTTTACTGTGTTGTAAGATCGCTGTTGTTGCTTCTTGTTGATCGCCCGATAGTCGCACAATGATCGCCGAGGGTGCTGTAACCTACACGACAAAGATTCACCTACACAAGCCCACAAACCACATTAAATCTAAAAAGAAAGATGCAGAATGGGGAGTCGGACTGACCCCAGTGGTCACCCCAAGAGTGAACTTACGACCGAGCGCTGCACTACATCTTAGACTCCATGTAATTCTTGTGAGTGTGTGTATAAATTGTGCCCTAGGATGCCCTTGTGCAAGTGCACTTAATAGCGGGTTGTAGCTAGAATGTAGCAATGTAGTAGAATGTGTAGATGGAATAAAATGAACTTCCCCTTCCTATGTTGTGTATACAGAATATGCAGTCCCTTGTCCCTTGAATGGATGTTAGACGGATGCCTTTAGTGCTCTTTGGTGCCTGTGGAATGCAATCTTAGGTGATAGTAGTAATGCTTAGTGCTTAGTCTTTGATTTTGAACACATAACTATGTATTTATATGATTCATTTGTTTGAATTTCGTAATTGACAACTGGAAGGCCGACCCATAAGTGAAAAAGATGCCAAAAAGATAAAAGAGACCCAAAAGAAGCGAGTAAGGTGAAAAGGGTCAAGGGCACCCAGAGGGGACAGGGGAGCCTAGGGGTTGTTGTCCTAGCTAGGTGCTACTATACGGAGCCATAAAAGATAAATTAGTAAAATTAATTTGGGTTGTAGAGTGTGCAAGACCAAATGGAAAACAAAAGGCAAAGCAAAGAGGCCAAAGATAGTTGTCAATTACTAGTTTTCTTGCTTAGGAATCATATGAATGCTAGTATGTTTTTAGGACCTAGAAATGTACCCAAGTGCGTGATTTTGTGTCTCTGATATCCGAACATATCGCAACCTAGCTTAATTTTTATATTCCTCATAATGCAACACTTGTGTCTCTTTGTAGACACTAAATCACACACTTTGGGTACATTTCTAGGTCCTAGTCACATACTACTATTCATATGATTCCTAAGTGAGAAAACTAGCAATTGACAACTATCTTTGGCCTTTTATCTATGTTTCATGTCTTCTTTCTAGCCTCTTACACCCCTACAGCCCAGTCCATACTTTATTGCTTTATCTTTCTTGACTCTAGAGACCAGCGCCCTTGTCTTTCAAGGCGTCCCCAACCTCTCTTTACTTTACTCACTCCTTTTGGGCATCTTGTTTTCTTATGGGTCGGCCTTACAGTGAAATTCAACCAAGGGAATCATATAAATATAAAGTTATGTGACCATAATAAAGGACCAAGCTCTAAGCATCTATTATCACCACCTAAGGTTGCATCCAAAGGCATTCTAAGAGCATCAAAGCATCCATCTAGTTTCATTCAAGGGACAAGGGACTGCATTTTCTGCATACACTTCATAAGAGGGGAAGTTCATTTTGACATCCACACATCTATTTACATTGTTACATCTAGTTATTGCTCATTATTCAATGCATCTTGCACAAGAGCTTCCTAGGGCACGATTCTACACACACACACATAGAACTACATGGAGTCTGAGATGTAAGTACAGTGCTCGATTGTAAGCTCACTCAGTCGGGTGACTGTCGGGGTTAGTCCGACTCTCCATTTGCATCTTTTTCTTTTTAGGATTTGATGTGTTTTGGGGTTATACTGAGGTTTCATTTGTTTTGCGAGATCTGAGCGGAGTCTGCGGGTATAGTGCGACATATAGGCGACAATAGCAAAGGTCGGCCCGAACACCTTGTAACACAAGAAAAATCGATTTCCGACCATTTTCGCGATCCACAGTGCTCGGAAGATGACTTTAGTGCCTAGGCACCTGACCCAATCCGAGGCATATCCGATTACGTAACTTTTACGAGTGTGGTTGCGGCATGATTCCTCCTGTCAAAGCAGATTTTGCATCCCAAACACACTTCGAGATTTATTGTGAAATCAACTAAGTCCTCTATCCTCTCTCTTGCGACTAGGGTTTCATATTTCTTTATCTTATTGCTTGTGTCATATATGTACTTCATTGTTTATTATTGTGTTGTGACTCTGTAATTGGGGTTTTACAAATTTCTATATTTTGTTAAATCATCTACTAAGCTCATTAGACTCATTTTTTACTCTTTTCAGTTCTGTTAAATCATGTACCGATTCAAAAGTGAAACCCTTTCTTTTTGGTAAAAGTTAGTTGAATAGCTATAGGTGCGGTGGAAATAAACTACGTCACATGCCACTTCATAGCTAAATTTTCTTTTTCAAAGACATTAATACCTTCCCCATAATCTTGTACTTTAACATGGCATGATATTGTATGTGAATCTACTAATCCTTGACCCTCTTTTTTTCTGTCTTTAGAGAAAAATTATTTCGATCAACTTCATGGTCATCCAGAGTCATTATTTTCTTATACTTCATCACCTTACGAGTGGTAGGGTTCATTTTAAGACCCCCTCCGAAAATTTATTATAGAATGGGTGGCGAATCTCCAAATGGACTTTGAAACGATAAGCGAATATCCGAAAAATCAATTCAAAGAAAGGCGATTTGGCAGTTGCTTTTTTTCATACGGTTTCATACGGTTGGATGGGTGTTGGACGGACATCTATTTGTCATTGTCACGAAATTCCTATGGGACAACGCATCCTCGTTAATCGGTCGCGTCTAACCTGCATTGGACGAACGTCCATTATAGTTGGACATTTGTCACTGCGCGTATGGGCGGAATCCATTTGTTGTTCGTCCAACCTTGTTGGTTTGTCGTCCGACCTGTGTGAGACGGCCATTCCAGTAACTTTGAACGGTTGTCCCTTCCTCATTAGAAGGAACCTGTATTGGACGGTCTTCTCTTGTAGTTGGTCGTCCATCTCTTATAGTTGGACGTCTGTCCTATGTATGTTGTGTTGTTAAGACGGGCATCTCTTCAGAAATAGACAGTCGTCTCCCCTAGAAACAGACATAAAATGTGGCTTTTCGGGGCACCGCCCAAACCACCTCCGGGCGTGTGGACCCCGAACCCCATCGGGGGATAGGCCCCGGACCCCATAAGGGGGTACCCCCTCGCAACCCTCGGGGCTATGTATTAAACCTCAACGAATATAAACGCATTTTGATTAGAAACGTTGGCAAAATACATGCATGCGTTCATTTAAATTGTGAATAGTAGGTGAACTAACCCATACAAATGACTTGTCAACCGAAATTTTAGGCGAACTAGGCAACCGACTTGAAAATTCGCCACTAAAATTTTCCTACGAGTGGAGTGGTGATAGTGAAGGAATAATTTTTTCGATCAAAATCGAAGTCTTGTCTATAGTCCTTTCTAGAGATTAACATTCTTTGAAATTGAAAGATACTCCAAATGCAAAGTGCTTTCTACTTTTTCCTTCTTTAGGAATGTTTATGAAAAACCGCTCAATTATCTAGTTTGGGAATTATCGTCCTTCAAGTAAGTTGGAGTCTAATTCCATGGTTCCTCCAATGGTCCCACCAAGTCTTTTTTGTCTTTGTCCTACTTATCCTTGTCTTTATGTTTTTGCCTTTCTTCTTCTTGTGCTTCTTGTCATGATGACCAAAATGGTTCCTCTTCCCGTTACAATCATCTCAACCCCATCACCATCATCCTCCCCATCATCATCTCCATGTCAAACCATCTTTATCACTTCCACTATCTTCCGAGATTCCTTTTCTTATTATTTTCATCTTCTCTCCCTATTTCACCTAAGCCATGGGGTCTATGAAGACTTGCACATAAGTCTTGAATCCCTTAGCTACCAAAATGGTCGGATGTGTCTCTTGGTCGGGAGCCCAAATGGCCAGAATTTCAGGCAGCTCACCAACACTTTGTGAATACGTGAATACAAAAGGATAGGGACTCTAAAGTGATGTGAGCATTCGAAAAGCCTCGTCTAGTCTCTTCCTAGAAATTTCATGACAATATCCTCATTTTTGTCCTAGTAATCATCCTCACTCTATTAAAATATAAGGCTTATTTATTAGTGTTAGTTTAATATTAGTTATTTATTAACTAATAAATGGTTGAAACTACTTCAACAACTTTGTAATCATCTTTCACATTAAAAAATAACGGACACACAATGACAATGTGCGCATTTCGGTTGCTCTTCATTCCATCTTTGTACATTCTACTCTTTCTTTATTATTTCTCTCTTCGCATATTCTAACATTGGTAGAAGAGCGCAGGGCAAGCAAAGAGAGAGGGGAGAAAGGCATTTCCGTGATGATCACGTTAGGGCACATTGAAGAAATGAAGACATTTTTCGTGAAGATTTTCATTTGGATTTTCGAGTTCACATTTTTGTGAGGATTTTCGAAAATTGAAGGGCAAAATGGTGAATCACGAAATCGTGAGGAAAAATATATACAAAAATGTGAATCACAAAGTTGTGAGGGCAAAAAAAGAGGCGCGTCAAGGGTATCGAATGAAGCTCAAAAGCGAATCATAAACTACTATATTCATCTCTGTCATCACCAGCGATCTGAAGATAAAACAATGGCGCAAGGGCAAAACGAAGAATGAAGAAAAATCGTGGGTTTTTCATTAAAGAATTTCATGAACAACGGCTCAACCAGAGAAGAGATTTATAGTTTCAAGTTGGTTGCGAGGGCTGAAAAGCTCAAAATGAAGCCATTAATTCCTCAATTGCAACAGGCCATCCACACATTTCAAGCAAGAAAAGGGCATATTTATCAGTTGCAAAAGGGCTTTTAAGTTTTAGACTCTTACAGTCATGAAGATCTATAATCGACGCCAAAGAAAATCAGAGTTCCAAGTGAGAAAAATAGAGTTTCAGGTGAATACGAACAATCGCGACTTTCAAGAGAAAAACAAAGTTTCATGTGAGAAAAATTGAGTTTCAAGTGAATATGAAATCAAGGGCTAAAGTCGTGATTTCTGGATTCCGAAGGGCATGAAAATCCTATCTACTGTTGACAAACTAGGAATTTTTATTTGGCCATGAATGGACTGTGGAATTGTGAAGAAAGTTTATATTATCAAGTTATTGAACGAAATATTTTTCAAGAGACGGATCAGATCATAAAGAAAAAGCTAAAACGAAAATTCCAAGACAAACCAAATGAAGCCAGTGTTGAAAATTCACCAAATGTTGACATTGATGAACTCACTGATAGAGAATGTGTATTTTAAAAGAATCCCAACACTTTGAAGACATGAAGGAATCTAGTGTAGGTAAAACTCGGCATGGACGGTTGTTCAACTAGTTCAGAATCTATGAATCTCGGGAATTTACCCTTATAAGGGTCATGAGACAACTTGATGGAGCACAGTGGGACTAGCTCAGTATGGATAGTTGTCCATCAATTCGAGAAATTCTATAATTCGAGAGTTTGGGGAGGTGGAATCGGGAACTTGGGAATTCAGCTTGAGAACTACACCTTTCATGAGGGTCAGAAGGCAACTTGATGGAGTTTTACCTTTAAGAGGGGGTCAAAGCATTGTTTTCAAAGGGAAAAGCTTCTGAATAATGTGTGGTCTTGGTTGGTTCTATTATTTTAATCTTTTGTCAGTATGTTCTATAGAGTAAGCCTTAAGAGGGGGTATTAAAATATAAGGCTTATTTATTAGTGTTAGTTTAACATTAGTTATTTATAGTAATTATTTAATTACTTTAGTTAGCTTAGTTGTTAGTGTGTTGTTATCATCCCTTAGATTGTGGAGGATGTTCTTTAGTTAGAATATTGTTCTCGGATGATTTCTGTAGAAGTTTTTAGGGGGGGATATGTAGAAGATTTTTGCAATATGTTATTATATTTGCTTTGTTTAGGAGATTTGTTCCATGTATTGTGGAAGAGATAGAAGTTGTCCAATATCTATAAATATTGCAGCTCTCTCTTTTGATTGTAATGCTTCATTTTATATTAATAAAAATCACAGCAAGCTCCGCCTTGTTTTTGCAATTTAATCTGGTTTGCAGATTTCATTTGGTACCAGAGCAGGTGAGTTAAAGTTGTAGATAATTGTTGAGGAAGTGTTAGAAGATTTGAGGAAGGAGGACTAGAAGCCTGAGCCAGGAGGAGCCATAGATGCCCCGACCCTCTTCCAGCCCCCCCCACTCCACACACCCGGCAGCAGTAGAAGCAGCAAGAATAAAAAAAAAAATTGGAAGGGCAATCATAGGCCAGAACACCTGGATGCACCTCCCAACTCCATTATTGTTTTCAAGGTGACATTATTTCAATTGGGTTTTAATATTTGTTTTTCATACATTGTTGAAGCAAATATTACAAATTGTAATTCATTTGAAAATTGTTTACTTCATTGATACAATACAATTGTTATACAAAATTCAAAAAGGGTTTTTTTGTCTCTAAATTAGAGACCCCCACATTAGAATCTTCTAATTCTAGCGGGCCCCCAAATCTGGAGGCACCTGCTATTATCAAGTCTGTGTTTAGATCCAAAATAGGGCAGATTCGAGACATTCCACCAGGCATCGAAAGCGAGTGTCGTGAGCAAATACGGAGTATCGTTCGAGACCGTAGAAGGATTCACCCATCCATAGCAGATTGGAGCAGTCGAGGGAGGAGCAGCCATCTCGAACAGTCAGCAGAGCGCTCCGACCACCATCCCAACGTAAAAATTCGTTTGAAAGCAGAGATTAAAAAGAGCAGCCACACACAAACCACGCACACGTTGGTTGGAGCAGCTGGAGCAGTCATTGGAGAAGCAAGAAATCAAACCGTCCAACTGTGAACTCAACGCCATAGGGAGAGCACCGAAAACCAGGCAAAATCTGCGTTTTAAAGCTCAACTGAGATTGGCGGTGGTGGATTCTCCAAAGCGTCGGTGAAAACAAGGTAAAAGGATAAGAAAACATGCCAAGTAAGCCCTAAATCATTTTTTTTTTAAAAAGAGAAAAAAAATATTTCCTTTTTGGATTTTGAAAAAAAATTAGAAGGATAGAAAAAAATTTCCATTTTAGGAAAGGGGTCCGGAAAGATCATAAAATCAAAACTTGTATTTGTCATTACTTTCCGCCGGTACCTCGGATTGAGGTGCCATTTTTTTTAAAGTATATGTTTTTTTGAGCTCTACGCTTTGGTCTAGTCAAAGAGGCCAAAGACCCCAAAACTAAATTTGTAAGGGAAAAGAGGCCAAAGTGCCCACAAATTTAAAAAATTGCGAAAATATTAATTTTTCGTAAACAAGAAGGGGGGTGCAATTTTTTTTCTATTTACAAGATGTTTGTAAAAATGGCCGATAGTGCCGAAAAATCATTGTAAAAGGCCAAAAAGGAGCCCACACTCAATAAAAATCAATTTTGGGGGTGTGTACTGATTTGAGGGGGGATTTGTTTCGTGTTTGATTCTCTATCTCTCTTTTCTTTCGTGCACAAATGGCTAACAATGCGCCCAAATTCTTTTTGCCCGATTCACAACTCCTACGAGGAGATAATTATGCTGCATGGAAAATGAAAATTAAAACTCAACTTGAATTTGAGGACATAATTGGTGTAGTTGATGGCTCGATAACGAGACCAGAAAATGATATTGCTCAACAACGTGTGTTTGATCGTGCTAATCAAAAGGCAAAACTTATAATTCTATTTGGTGTAACTGATGATGTACAACCTCATATTCGTCAAGCGACAACTACAAAAGAAGCATGGGATAAACTAGCAACTGTATATGAAGCTAAGAACAAAAATGCTATTTTGCAATTACAAACACAACTCCATTGTCTCAAAATGAAGTCTAATGAGTCTATTGAAGGTTTTCTAAAGCGTGTTGCTATATTGAGATCATCTCTCCAAGCTTTGGAAGAAGAGGTCACTGATGAATCTCTTGTCCCTATTGTATTGAGAGCTTTACCAGCCTCATACAAAATATTTGTCACAACTCTCAACATTATGGGTCCAACTACAAGTTTTGAAGAGTTAGTGAACATGTTACAACAGGAAGAGTCCATGAACAAACCTGTAGAAGATGAGGAACAAGCCCTCTCTTCATTCCATAAGGGAAAGAAACAGATTCATACAATTGGTAAGCAACACAAGCAACATTCTCAATAGAATAATCAAGGGAACACTCAAGCAAAAGCAGTGTCAGATTTGTGGCAGAAAAGGACATGACTTAAAAGATTGTTGGTATAACACATTTCAGAAGGGTTCATCTAGTGGCAAGAAGCCAAATTTTCAACAATCTAGTCAGGGTTATCAAAACAAACAACAAGGACAAAGGAAAAGTAACTGGAAAAAGAAAACACGCATGACGGACAACATTCTTTGAAGAGGAATATAACTCACCGGATGAGGACTTCCTATTTTCTGCACAATCAACTCAAGAAATCAATTCACCACAAGCAATTTGGTATGTTGACTCAGGAGCAACAAGACATATGACTGGGAGAAATGATTGGTTCTTAGAGTTAAAGAATACACCTAACAAAGACTCTGTTTCGTTGGGTGATGATTCATCGTACAAAGTACAAGGAATTGGAAACATCTCCTTACCTCTTGGATCAAGAAAGTGCACAATAAGAGATGTTCTATATGTTCCTGGATTGACAAAGAATCTACTTTCAGTAAGTCAACTTTTGGAGCACAACTTAAAAGTGGATTTTGATTGTACAGATGGAAAGAAGATGTGTTTAATCAAAGATAAGTCTAAAAACTCCAACATTGTTGCACGAGCTTCTGGTGTGGGTCGTATGTTTCAGTTGGATTTTGTTCAAACCAAAAATCAGGCCCTTGTAGCTAAGGATACATCATCGGCACAATTGTGGCATCGAAGATTTGGCCATGTAAGTTTTGGCTATCTTGAAACACTTCGAAAAAATAACATGGTAAGAGGACTGCCAAATTTCAAGAAGAATATAGACAAGTGTACAAATTGTTTGGCAGGAAAACAACATAGAGCTTCTTTTTAAAAGTAGTACATTCGGGGCCGTGGTAAACTTGATCTGGTGCATACCGATCTGTGCGGACCTATGAGACCTAGTCATTCAGGGTTTCAATATTTTATGCTCTTTGTTGATGATTACTCACGAAAAATGTGGGTATACTGCATTCGCACCAAAGACCAAGCCTTTGAAACTTTCAAGAAATTCAAAGTAGCTTGTGAAAATGCAACTGGTAAGAAAATAAAAACACTCCGCTCAGATCGAGGGGGTGAATACACCAGTAATGAGTTCAAAGCTTTTTGGAAACACATGGAATTCGTCGGCAAATGGCACCTCCATATACACCACAACAAAATGGTGTAGTTGAGAGAAGAAATAGAACTATAATGGATATGGTAAGGTGTATGATCGATGATTCAGGCTTGAGTAAAACATATTGGGCAGAAGCAGTAAAAACAACAGTTTATCTACTGAATAGAGTTCCCACTTCCGCACTTGATGGAATAACACCACAGGAAGCTTGGTCAGGGGACAAACCATCTATAAAACACCTTAGAGTTTTTGGATGCAAGGCAAGTATGCACATTCCTAAGAAAAAGAGAACTAAACTTGATATGAAATCAGAACAACTTATATTCTTGGGATACAGTGATGAAGCCTTGGGATACAGGTTAATGGATCCAAAAACAAGGAAAATTTTCACAAGTAGAGATGTTGAGTTTTTTGAGAATAAAGAAGCAGATGCTCCTTCCATAAACTCACAAAACAATCCTACTAAGAAAATAGAAGATGTTCTTGATGAAGATAATGATGATGAGGATAATTCAACTCCTCCATCTACAAGAACAACTAAACGTATGCCTAAGTGGTATACTAATCTAATTCGAGATGCTAAGTTGGATAGTGATCCTAACACATCCACTTCAGGACCAAGAACTCGTAGTATGGCTCAAAATGAGGTAAACTTAGCCTTGATGAGTACAGTAATTGAATCAAGTGAGCCCACTATAGTTCAAGATGCCAAACAGTCAAAACCTTGGTCAGATGCTATGAATTCAGAATTCAACTCTTTGATGAAAAATAATACTTGGCAACTTTCAGATCTTCCATCAGGGAAGAAGGCAATAGGTTGCAAATGGATATTTAAAACAAAGTACAAATCAGATGGAAGCATTGATAAATACAAGGCAAGATTGGTAGCTAAGGGTTATGCACAAAAAGAAGGCATTGATTATGAAGAAACATTCACACCAACTAAGATCAAAACAATCAGGATGATATTTGCTCTAGCTGCACAATTTGGTTGGAAAGTTCATCAAATGGATGTAAAAAGTGCATTTCTCAATGGGGATTTACAGGAAGAAGTCTACATGACTCAACCAGAAGGTTTTGTCATACCAGGTAAAGAAGGAAAGGTATGTAGACTCATAAAGTCACTGTACGGTCTCAAACAGGCTCCCAGGGCATGGTACATAAAGATTGATGAGCATCTCATCAAACATGGATTCAAAAGAAGTCCATATGATCCTAATCTCTATCTCAAAAAGAAAGGGGGGAGATAGTGATCATAGTAGTATATGTCGATGATCTAGTCATCACTGGAAGTTCGGTGAAGATGATTGAAACAACTAAGGAAGATCTAAATCGATCATTCGACATGACAGATCTCGGGCTTCTTCATTATTGTCTTGGACTTGAAGTATGGCAAAAGGAAAATCACATCTTTGTTACTCAACTAAAATATGCCAAGACAATGCTCGAGAAATTCAGAATGATGGATAGTATACCAATGGCTACACCTATGGAGACAAGGCTTCAATTGTCTCGCACAGATCCATCAGAACAAGTAAATGTTACTCTTTATCGACAGTTGATTGGGAGTCTCATTTACTTAACTTATTCTAGGCCAGATATCAGCTATGCAGTCAGTTATCTTTCTCGATTTATGCAAGAACCAAGGGTTTGTCACTGGAAAGCAGCAAAGAGGGTACTGAGATACATCAGAGGAACCATGGACTTTGGCCTAGAATACAAGAAGAATGATAACTTCTTCTTGACAGGATATACAGATTCAGATCATGCAGGGAACGTTGATGATAGGAAGTCCACTTCAGGATTTGTGTTCTTTTTGGGATCTGGACCTATTTCATGGGGGAGCAAGAAACAAAATTGTGTTTCAAGGTCTTCCACAGAAGCAGAATATCGCGCAGCAGGAGGAGCTATCTGTGAAGCGATTTGGCTCAGACGGATACTTGAAGGATTGGGAATTCCACAGGATCATCCAACAATCCTACATGTAGACAATGAAGGAGTAATAAAACTTGTTCGGAATCAGTTTTTCATGAACGCACCAAACACATTGAGGTGCAGGTACATTTCATTCGCGAACATGTTCAGAACAACAACATTCAGCTTCAGCATTGCCCGACAGAACATCAAGCGTGCAGATATCTTCACAAAATCTCTTGCACGTCCTAAATTTGAGGCATTCAGAGTATTTCTCTCTGTTCACTTCAGAGTATGATGAATTAAGGGGGGGAATGTTAGAAATAATCTAACACTTAATTCACCATATGTGGATTAATGTGTAATTGTAATAAAGTAATTATTTAATTACTTTAGTTAGCTTAGTTGTTAGTGTGTTGTTATCATCCCTTAGATTGTGGAGGATGTTCTTTAGTTAGAATATTGTTCTCGGATGATTTCTGTAGAAGATTTTTAGGGGCAATATGCTATTACTGCATATTTGCTTTGTTTAGGAGATTTGTTCCATGTATTGTGGAAGAGATAGAAGCTGTCCAATATCTATAAATATTGCAGCTCTCTCTTTTGATTGTAATGCTTCATTTTATATTAATTGTGCAACAGATCCCATGTACAGTTGTTTGAGGAGAAAAATGACCTCAAACACCAAACTGGTATTCTTTCCGAAAAACATCATCTTTTTATCATGGTTTGCATATTCTAGCAGTATACCATCAAAGTTTCTCCTCGTGAGCATCATCTGCTCAAAATCAAATAAGCACTCCATCCACTATGACAAATTTCGACGATTACAACTTCAACATTCTCTTTTGTTTCTGTCTATAAAGAGAATTACAATCACCATATCTCAGCAGAGGCAACCATATCATTGTAATTTGTGCCAATCATCAGTAATTTGTGAATAAGCACTCCATCCACTATGACAAATTTCAAATTTACAACTTTAACATTCTCTTTGTTTCTGTCTATAAAGAGAATTACAATTACCATATCTGAGCAGAGGCAGCCATATCATTGTAATTTGTACCAATCATCAGTAATTTGTGTGAGCAATACACTTGTTACATCATTCTCTTCCTCCAGATACCTAATGATCTTCAACTGCTAACCGACACAATCCTTGTCCTTTGACAATTCAAGCAAGATTAATTTCAATATCAAACTCCTATGCTTTGGCACCCCATGCCACTCATTTTTGCTCCCAGCTTCTGTAGCAAAAATGGATTTCACAGAAACAGTTTAACGATTTACATAAAAATAGTGTACTCAGCAGGATCCTTTTGGGCTCAGACTAGATCTTAAAATACAACTATTCCGAAATCTCACTGCTCTGACATTGAAGACTTTATCCCCACTTATGAGCATAACCAAATACTTACATAGGGGCAAAAATCATATGGAAAATGAAGATCCTTGTAGCCCAATTGACAATTGCAGCAACTTCAATGCAAAATGGGTAGGTGGAAGATGCCAAAAGAAAGTAGGATGAGAGAAAAATCTTTTCCGCACCCTCAGGTATGGTAGAGAAAGAATGGCACTATATCATGGAATGCTCCGTGTATAACATTCAAGCCAGCTACCTGGACAGCATACAAGAGGTGTCTGTGTCTACCATCATTGATGAAGAAAAAATTGAAAAAAGTGGGGAACTTCTGATTGCAATTAGCATCAGGAGGATGAACCTTCAAAAGAAAAACAATAGCAGAGGCTCGAACTAGCGACTAACTTCCCTAATCTTCTCTTTTTCAGCAGTTTCTCATTCCTTTGGATTAAGTTTTTTAATCTCAGGGTCCCATAGACTATTTTGGTCTCGTGGACATTATTAAAAATTAAATTCTCTATCTATTTACCCAAAAACTAGACACAGTCACTCATGGACTTGGTTAAAGTTTAAACTGAACTTGGTTAAACTCATAAGTCAAACCTGTCTGATTCATTTCATGAGACTCGCGAACTTCTTGAAGGGAAAACTCACCGAGTCTCAACACTGAAAATAGATATAAAACCAAATTTGCAATATTTATGGCCAATTAGAAAAAACAAATCCATGTACATAGTACAGAAATCTATGTATAGTACAGAAATCTATGTATAGTACAGAAATCCATGTATATAGTACAGAAATCAACTAAGATTATTGGAATGATCAAATTCTGAAAATAATACAGATCTTAAACAGTACAAAACATAGCTTAATTATGCAATCAACGATTCATTATACTCCATAGCATTTGATAAATCATCTGACAACGTAATGCCGTAATCAGATAATATAAAACAAAATACAAAGTATAGGAACTATAATCTCAGAGTTTATGTATTAGCATCCTCCCTCTCTATGGTACTTAATGTCATGCCTGGGCCCTCTCTAGCTTGTGGTTGTTATTTATGTGATGTATATTAAGTTACAAACTATTTTCTACAGTGGAATACCCTGTAATGTGATTTTGCTCCACATTAATACTCCTCTAGCTTGTGGCTGTTATTGATGTGATGTGTATTAATTTACAAGCTATTGTCTATAGTGGCATACCCTTAAATGTCATTTTGTTCCACGTTAATACTCTTCTCCTGCTTTCTAGTACACAAATCTAATAAGAGCCATATGTGTCATATCTCCTACTGTTGGAGATCCATATCCTCTAGCAGTTGCGTCTTTCCCATCGAAAACGTGAAATGAGACAAAGGGGTTGTTAGGTGCTGAGCATAGTCATGGGAGGGTCCTAGGTTTGCGTCCTAGCCGGTCCATGGAAATGTACAAGGTATTGGAGCCAAACTAGGACTTCAAGCCCAGAAATCAAAATGTAGCATGAGAAAGGATGATGGAAGGAAACAAGTCACACCCCGAACCACAAAGGGACCGGAAGCTCAAGCGGTAGAGCACCCTAGCATGCCGAGCATAATCATGGGAAGGCCCAAGTTTCCAGTCCTAGTTGGTCCATGGAAAATAACAGGGGCCTGGTCTGGTTTCTGGTAGCACAGAGTTCCATTAGGTGCATAGCTTTATTTCTGCTTTCTCAATATAATTTTGTTTTTATAATACATCACAATTATAACAAAAAAAGGAAGCCATGGCTTCAGCCCTATTTCACAACTCAATTAGGGCAAACATAGGAAGATATAACCAGATAGCAAATATTAAGAGCAGGCTCCGTGTTTGGAGTCATTTGAATAGAAAGAGATAAAAGTGCTGAGGAACAACCCTGGCCCTCGATTTCAGCATCCTGGGGTAGTTCAGACGGCTGTAATAATTTATGGTCCCACATTTAATGAATATAATTTCATTTCAGTTTATGGGAAAATATAACCAGATAGCAAATATAAGGGACTGAATATGATTTGTAAGTAACGAGGGATTCCAGAGCGTAATATTGTTTATTTTATTTTTTTATGAGATATTCCACATGGTGGAATATTTTTCACTAGATTCTTTTTAATTATTAAAAACAGTCATAGCTTATATCTGAATATCGAAATTGAACAACAGGCAACTGAAAAAAACATATCCTGTGCAATTTTCACTGCTGATAAATAAATTTAAAAAAGAAATAAGCTTACTCTTGCCAAGCCTGACAATTTTCTGAGAAGTCTCATGGATACCGAGTCCAATTCTGGAAGCCGTCTTATTGAAATCTGATCGAACAGAAATTGCAGGTGCAGAAGCCTCGCCATATTCATTTCCATCGGGGGTTTGAGTTTTCTTCAATCTTTCCGTCACAAAATGGAACTCCGATGTTCGATCCCGGTACGAAGATAAAGTGCCCGACACAGCCATGACGCATACAAAACCCTAAACTCTCCAGCTGAATCCTAAATAATCAAGCACTGTTTCCTCATATGACCTCGATTTCGAAAAAAACCATGGCTTAAAAATTGTCATGTAAATATCATCAAATTCGGAGCAGAAACTAAACATTTCTGCTCATTTCGCAATTTCTGAAGCAAAACCAGAAAGAATTGATCTTAGAATTATTGTATTGAAAACTAGCAGAATTTTGCTCCGAATTGAGCGTAAAAGGGCTCAAAATGACCGGTATTTTTAAGCATTCTGATTATTTGTTCTTTAGATTGGTTAAGATCATGCAGACACTTGCTGCTCAATGTTTTGATGAAAATTTTGATTTAGAACCTTCAAGTTTGTTTTGCAAGGCTGCACGATCACAGGAGAATTTTATTTATTTTATTTAGGGTACCCGTGCACTTGAATTTGTTTAGACTACACTTCCATTGAACTTGGACCCTAAATGAATAGCCTTAATGAAATGAAATGAAATGAAAGATTTTAATGGCGTCCACATGACTGAAGAGTCAAAGGGACCAAAAAAAGTAGAAACATTAAGCTGAAACCAAGTTCTTTTCCAAATCCTCTTGCCTACTGTGAATCTTGAGCACAAAACCAGCAATCCTTTGAAGCTTTGCTTCCTCAAATAACTCATCTAGGTTGTCCACTTGTAAGTCATTTTCGTACTGGAAGCGGATGTCATCATACGCTGAGCATTCCATGATGAAGTGCCATTCTGCATTTCAACAACCCCCGTATGCGAAAAGACAAATTCTCCTTTCCCACTCTTCTTTGGGAATAATCCATCTGCCCGTTTCATCTACCTTTCACAATCGAAGATGATGTGACCAGGTCTCAACCGAGCCAAAATAATCCTAGCCTTACCTTTGATATCTCGCCTTAAGGAGGAAGGTTTGAGCTGAGATAAAACCTTGTGAGTAATGTAACTCTCTAATGTAACTTTGGTCACCCTCTTAATGTAACTCTCTCTTTTATTTATTAATATGAGGGTAGTTCCAATAGTAATTTAGACCTTCAAATATTGGGTTAACACAATCTGGACTCCTCATGGAGTCTATCTGGAGAGCGTTCAAAACATGACCAAGGGTTTCTTTCTTTTCGTTTTCTCGACCATGCCAATGCACCCAATACTCGCTAAGCTAAGCAAGTTGTTAGTATGTTCGCAACTCGCCGCATTGCTTGTATTAACACCCTGGCACAAGGACTTTGTGGTATCTGAATATATCGCTCTTAAAGTGCGTGTTTGGGTTGAATTTCTGGTCTCTCACCGTCATGTGTGCCCTTTCGCCGCAAATTGTTGCCTCGCTTAAAGGGGTCATTTGCTTGGAAGAAGCCGAGAAGTTTTACCACACTCGTCCACAAAAGCGAGTATGTGTTGAGATTGATCTCTCATAGGATCTCAAAGAATTTGTGGATATCCAAATGGGCGATAAGTGCTATTCCTAGAGGGTCATGTATATCAATTTTCCTAACATGTGCTTTCGTTGCAGCGTCGATCAATCACAGGATCAAGGACTTTGTCCACTTTATGTACCCTATAACCGCCTGTGGCCAAACTACTCCGAGCCACCAAACCCCAACAAGAGGAAGGTTGGCAAGTTGCAGGAGGCCGATAAAACAAGAACAAACCCCAAGTAATCCAAATCCTCTGGCTCCCATGGCCATCAAGAACCAGCTATCAAGGAACATTCCCTCAGTATCCCCGTTAAGGAGCCTACAACTTGCTAAAGAACCAACTGTTGTTGTTATGTCGTTTACGTTGTTGCCAAAGTACTCCAGCACACCCCTTGCGGCGTCGGTTCTCATGGACCAGACAAATTCTATTTCTCTTGTTCTTATCCCGCACTGTACCCTCACTGATGCAAGCAACTCACAAGGGTCGTCTAAATGACCCCGAAGTCCTTCCCGCATCTCTTGGGACCATAGCCCAACACGTAGCGTGGACTCCACCGAAGCAGAATACAATATTGAGTACGCCAACTGGAAAAAAGTTGATCTATAGGATTTTTTGCAGCACAATGTTGCTCGTTTCTTGCACAATCAATATGATGCCCTTGATGGCTTGGAGGATGGGGATATGGCTGGACCAACATTTCCCATGAATTGTTTATCTTGGAATTCGGGGTCTTACAGACTCTTGTCGCAAGTATGTTGTGCGTGAAACTCGATAACGATGTGTAACTTTGGACATTTTGCATGAAGTAAAAATTATAGGTTTTCAGTTATAGATGGTATGCAAATCTATCGGCCTAACAACTTGGCTTTCTATAGTAATCATGAAGTAGGGCGTGGGGATTAATTTCACTTTTCTCCCAAATGGTGGCCTTTATTAATTGACCATGGCATCGACCCCACCAACCATGCCATATGGGTCCTATTTAATGTTGATGGCCACCCTTTTGGGCTCATTAATATTTACACCTCGAATGATGCGGCCGAAAGGGCCGATCTGTGGTGGTGGATAGCCAACTCCATTCCCGATGCTTACTTGGGTCATAAGTGGTGATTTTAATATGGTTGAGTCACCTAATGATAAATGTGGCCACCTGCCCATGAGGTGGACACCTGGTGAAAGGGAAGTGTGGTATTTCATGCGTAATAAATTTGGATTTTTTATCCTAATGCTTCTCGCTTCCCCAACTTTGTGAACTTAGTATACGTGGAGGGACGAATCACATTCTTAAACGTATTGACAGGGCCATGTTGTCAACTCAAATTTTTTTGAGTTTGATAACATTTATTCCATGCCAGTGGAGGTCATGCCTGACTTTTTCCTTTCAAACCATTCTCTAAATACAATTTCGTATCTATGTTGGCATGATGCACGCCCTTTTTGTCATAAAGGCCAATTCTTTCTTAATATTGCCTTGATGGAACATGGCCCCATTATCAATCATATCAAGCGGGTTTGGAATTTAATTCCATGACCCAGTCATTGTTAGTGGTTCCATCCACCTATGCAAGCCAACTGGATTCAATGGTGGGAAGATGTGTTGACTTGAATGACTAGATTTCTTAGAATCTACGACAAACAGTGGCCAAAATTGGCGCTCATACTACTCGCTAACACCTCGGCCCTCGGTCGAGCGGGGTGGCGCTTCAAAGCAATCCTTTTCTCGAACCCCCGCAATTGTAGGCCGCAACGCTTCGACAACAAATCCAAATTGTTGATAACTATAATGTCAGGGGTGCCCAGATATGGCTCGGATGTATTGGCTCAAAATTGGCGATCGGGTCTCGAAAGAATTTTTTTTTCACTCAAAACCAAAAAGCCTTCCCAACAAATCCGGGCTATCATGGACAACGGAGCTCAAATTTCAAACCCGCATGACTTATGTTGCAAGCCTTTGTGCGCCATTACAAGCTCATTTTTCAAGCTCAACCACCCTCAGTAGCTCGTCAAGCTGCTCTTGATCAATGTCTGGGAGTTGTCGCGCAAGTTATCAGAGGCTCAGAAGGTGATCTATGAGAGACTTGCTCACCATTGAAGACCTCCATGAAGCCACTATGCAAATGGCTAATGATAAAACGTCGAGTTGTGATGGATTCCCTTACGAATTCTATAAAGCCCTTTGGGATTCTGTCAGACAAGACCTACTTCAAGTTTATCTTGAAGGCTTTCAAAACAATCCCTCGGGCCACACATCAATAAGGGAAACATCAAGTTTATCCCTAAGCAAGGAGACCCCAAGAAAATCACCTATTGGTGGCCGATTACGTTGTTGAATGTCTCCTACAAAATCATTGCCAAAGTGTTAGCTCTACGATTACGCACTCTCTTCTTGTTATCATTCAGCCAAAGCAAATAGACTTCATACAGGGCAATTCATCCTAGACAACATCATCGTTGTTTGGGAAGGCATGGAATGGGCTCGCAGGTCTAATCAGTCATCATGTTTATCAAAATTGATTTTGAGAAAGCTTATGATCGGATTGAATGGCCATTCATTTTAGCCATGCTCCAAGCCCTTGGCTTTGGTCCCACTTTCATTCAAATCTGTCAATATGTTGTTTGTTGATGCCTCTACTCAAATCTCTATTAATGGCCTCAACTCGGAGCCTTTTGGGCTTTTTCACTCTATTCGGCAAGGTTGTCCTCTTGCCCCTGCACTTTATGTGCTTGTGGCTGAAGGTTTTGGTTATCTCTTAGCTCATGCCAAAGCTCAAGGTCTTGTTCGTGGAATATCTCTGCCTGCCAAGTCCAATGCTCAACTTCTTAATGGGCATTTTGTGGATGATTCCTTTCTTACGCTCATTGAAGATGAAACCAACATTCGCAATGCTATGCAATGTTTGGATATTTTTGCCTAGCTTTTGCTCCTCCATCTAATGGTGAAAAACCCAATGTTATCGGCAATCCTTCCTCCTTGCACTGACTGGCTTGCCACTTTCAATTGGAAAATCCTAGCACATGGAGAGATTTTTAAGTTCTTGGGTATCCCTTTTGCCTTTTAAGCCTCCCTAGCTGAGTTGTGGTAATATGTCATTCAGCGGGTGGCTAAAAAGTGGAATATTGGATCACCAAGCCTTTATCCTTGGCTGACAAGTTCCAAATCTTCTCTAAAGTGCTTTCCGCCACTCATGTTTACTATTCATCGTGTTGGGTTCCATCCAAAGCCTCCATTCAGAAGCTGGAAAAACTGCTCAAAGCTTTCTTGTGGGCTAATGCTTCTACAGGAAAAGGTTTTCATCGGGTCACCTGGGATATATGTTGTCTGCCTCACAATTCTGGAGGCCTCGGTCTTATTCACATCCAACGCCAAGGGCAAGCTCTTTGTGCTAAATGGATTATCAGAAGCATTATTGGCCCAAGAAGCTTGGAAAGTTCTCATATGACACGGTATTGCGGAAGGCTTGCCTTTATGGCCACCCTGCATGGAAAGGCTTAGGGTTTGTCAATCTGCTCATCACCCCTGTGCTGTCAAAATTGTTGGCACCTTTGTGCTTAAGAGTATCTGGAAAGTGTGGGAATGTGTTAAACCCTGGCTTCTGTGGAAGGGGGATGGATTTTGTAATGGGATTTCTATCAACCAACACTCTCTTTGGTGGTCACCAATTTTTCAATCTCAAGACAAATGCTTAGCGAAGTCCCGGGAATCTCCATGCTCAAATTCTTCAAGCACAAAATTCACACCATAGAGGATTTTTTTGCAAAAACACGTAAATTTGGTTCCCTTGGCCATAATTTAAAGCTCTATTTCAGCTTTCCAACCAGGATCAAGATACTTTTCACATACAGTGATTAATTTGGTTCCTGATCACATGGTGCATAAAATTTTTGTGCATTCCTCTCGCCCTTGGTGGATGGATTGGAAATGGCATGTCGACACCCCTTTTTGTAACTACAAAGCCAGTAAGGGTTATCGTTGGCTCTCACCCCATTTTCCCATGGTGGAAAAACTCAATACACGTTGGGGAATTCACTCCACCTTGTCCACCTGGGGATGACGGTTTGAAAATGTTTGGACTCTATCTATGGAGCCTAAGATTGCTCATTTCCTTTGGTGTATTCTACATCAAGGCCTCCCTATCGGAGCTCGTCTTGCTCAAATTGGGGTTCCTATTCCCAAATGCCCTTTCTGTGGACATCTAGAGACGATATTGCATGTTTTTGGTTTTGTCCCAAGCTCAAAATGCCTAGAACTGGATTCATTCATTTTTCTTTCCTTCACGACCTCATTGCTTCACTTCACTTGCAACATATCCTTTTGGGAGACAATCCCAAGCTTTTGCCTATGTTCACCCAGATTTGGCATGTTTTCAGAGGGGAGATTTTGTTTTGGATTTGGAAAGAAAGAAATGTTTTTTTCTTTGCTAATTTTGCAGTTGATCAAGCTTTCTCAATTTATAATAAATCTATGGTGATCTCCAATGTGCTTTGCAGATTCAAGTTCAAGCCAATAAGGTGGCGCTGGAGGTGGATCACCTACAAACCCTGTTGCGCCACTCGGGAGAAGCCCCTATAATGTGGCTCATGTGCCTCCATCTCCCACACCAGTGCTCCTCACCTTCTGCTCATGGTGGCCTGCATGCTAGTCTTAGCATTGTGCTTTCAATAACACTCATCATTCCCCATGGCCTTTCCAATGCAGTTTCTCGCTAGCTCGCCATAGTGGTCAGGGCTCGCCACCGCATTCATCTGCTCAACAATAGGGATGGGGCTCACCACCTCACCATCAAGGCCGAGGCTCGCCACCTTGTCAATAGGGTTGGGGCTCTCCTCCTGCCATTGTTACACCTCAAACGGCTTGGAACCCACCGCCACCCCCGCCACCTTCTGAAAAATTCCCTCATCTTAGCATCGCCATTCATACTCGCAGGGAAGCAAACTCGGAGGATGACAATGTTACTGGGTGGGAAATTTCTGGCAAGGACCTACCGGGTTCGGGGTGTCCAGATGACCAGGATCCACTCACCTCGGGCATGTTTGTTGCTGTTTGATTTTGTTGGTTGCTCTCTCTTAGGAGATGCCTAATTTTGTTTTGTATTCTCCTAGGCTCGGCCTAGTTTGACTTTTACTACTCTAGGCTCTCGCCTAGCTTTGTTTGTGTTTTTAGGGCGTGCTCTCATGTCGCCCGCTTTTTTGTTAAAAGCTATATTGTATTGTATTGAATTTAATATAATATAAGATCTTTTTCATAAAAATAAATAGTAACTTAGACCTTAAATGAAATTAGAGGGTCTTCCCATTGGATCATACATACATTCACGTTAACGTTAATATTTGGTGGTGTTTGATTCTAAACTCTAGGTCTTTCTCTTTTGAAATAATAGTGTGTTTGATGTGTGAGGGTGTATATTTCATGTTTGATTTCAATTTATACTATTTAAATTTATTTGATATGATATTTCAATGTTAGGAAAAGAAAAAAGAAACTAAAAATATATTTTTCATTGTAATAACTAAATTTTGTTTTTTTAAATGGATGTGAATATTGTGTTTTTGAATGTCAATGTTTATAATGTTGTGAATGTTAATCATCTCAAAATGTTGTGATTGAAAATTAGAAGATAATTTTGATGGATATATAAAGCCCAATTTAGGAAACACTTCTTTGATCACCCTCTAAAGCTTCCAAAATTGGTTAATGTCATAAAAGAAGTTACATGTCAAAGTTTACTTGATTTCAATATTGTTTAGGTTTCTCAACTTGTTATATCCTATAATGTTCCTCATATTTCTCAACATGTTCTTGCTTTTAAGATTTCTTCTATTTCTCATTTACTCTTGTTTTTAATACTTGTTTTATTTCTTAATATTCTTGAAGATTGATTGATTAATTGCTAACATTCCTTATGTTCCTCAAAATCGTTTGATTGCTAACATTCCTTATATTCCTTGTGTTCCTCAAAATCCTCTACTTACAATATTCCTCCATCTTCAAATTTTCATAATTCTTCTTTGATTACTTATGTTACTTCTCTACCTATTATTACTTCTCATAATCCTAAAATAACTACTATGATGCATTTCTTTCATGATATACAAAATTAAATTTAAAGTCTTTTCTGGCCTAACATCTTGGCATTCTGCAGTAATCATGATGGGGGTGGGGATTAATCTCCCTTTTTGGTCCTAAATGGCGGCCCTTTTTAATGGATCATGGTGTTGACCCCACCAGTCATGCCATATGGGTCTTATTTAATATTGACGACCGCCCTTTTAGCCTTATTAACATTTGTGCATCTAATGATGCAGTTGAAAAGAGGACAATCTTTGACGGTGGATAGCGAATGCAAAATTCGATGCATATTGGGTCATATGCGGTGATATTAATATGGTCGAGCTTACCATTGATAAGTGCGGCACTGCCTATGTGATGGATAGCTGGCAAAAGGAAGGCGTGGTTCTATATGCACAATAAATTTGGGTTTTATGACCCTAATGCCTCTTGCACTCCCACCTCTGAAGCTTGGTTCACTTGGTCCAATCTCCGAGGAGGATCGGATCGGGTCCTCAAATGGCTCAAGAGCTATGTTGTCCACTCAATATTTTTTTGATTTTGACAACATTTATTCCTTACATGTGGAAGTTATGTCATATTTTATCCTTTCAAACCACTCCCCATTCAATTTCATATCACTTGGCATGATAGGCAACCTTTTTATCATAAAGGTTAGTTTTTTCTCAATACTTCCTTGATGGTACATGGGCCCACTCTCAACCACATCAAATGGGTGTGGAACATGTCCTATCGGCCGTGTCATTGCCAAAACTATCATCCACATATGCGTGCCAGCTGGACCTAATGGTGGGAGGATGTTATGACTAGGACAACTAGATTCCTCAGAATCTATGGTCAACGCGTTAACAATTGACCAAAATTTGACATCATTCATACTCGTTACCACCTCTGCTCTTAGTCGATTCATGGTGGCACTTGAAAGAAAACCCTTCTCGAAACTCTGCGGCTTCGGGTGGCAGAGCATCGTTAGAAAATCCAAATTGTGGATAATTATAATGCTCGGGAGCTCAAATTTGTGCCTTTTACACCTTTGGCTTAAAGTGGGGGATAAGGTGTCAAAAGAATTATTTCTTTCTCTCAAAGCCAAAAACCTTCTCAACAAATTTATGCCATTTGTGATGATGCATCTTGGGTTATTGATTCCCAACTCATGTTCAGCAGCCTTTTCAAGCATATTAAGATGGGTTTTCTAACTCAAGCTCCCACGAGATGAGTGACAAACATCGCTTGACCAAAGTTGTCTAGATTTTGTCGCTTGCAAGCTCTCACCGGCTCAGAAGGTGGCATGTGACCATATGCTCACCATTGATGATCTACATGAAGTGGTCATGCAAATGGCTAATGATAAGGCTCTCGGGTGTGATGGCTTCCCTTGCAAGTTCTATAAAATATTATGGGATATTGTTGGCTCGGACCTCCATCAAGTCTATCTTGAAGGATTTCAATCGATGCTTAGTGAGTACATCAATAAGGGGAATATCAAGTTCATTCCCAAGCTAGGAGACCTCAAGAAAATTACCAGTTGGCATCCTATCACCTTACTCAATGTCTCTTACAAGATTATTGCTAAGGCCCTTGTGATTTAATTGCATCATATTCTTCATGTTATCATTTAGCCAAAGCAAACCGGATTTATTCAAGGGTGCTACATTCTTGATAATATCATATTCATCTTGGAGGGCATGGAATGGGCTTACAGATCTAACCAAGTTTTATATTCATTAAAATCAAATTTGAGAAAGCTTATGATAGGATAGAATGGTCATTCATTATTGCTATGCTTCAAGCCTTGGGTTTTGGCCCTATCTTCATCTAATCTATCCAAATGCTTTTGTCAATTCCTTGGCCCAAATCACCATTAATGGCCACAACTCAATGCCCTTGATATTTTTCACTCCATTCACCAAGGCTTCCCTTTAGTGCACTCGATCTTTATGTTCTTGCGGCCGAAGGTTTTGGGTATTTTCTTACCAAATCCTAAGGGCTTGTCAGGGGGATTGTGTTGCCTACAATGGATGGATCCCAATTACTCAATGGCCACTTCGCAGATGACTCCTTCCTTACCTTAATTGAGGACAAGAAAAACATTTGCAATGTTATGCATTTCCTTGATATTTTATATTGGGCTTTAGGCTCCTCCATTCAATGGCGAAAAACACGGTGTTACAAAAATATTTCCTCCTTACGCTCACATGGCTAGATTCATATGATTGGAAAATGTTAGGCCATGGTGAGATGTTTAAATTTATTAACATCTCCTTTTCCTTGCAGTGTCACCTATGGAGCTTTGGCGTATGTGGTTCAACAAGGTGGTTAGCCAAGAAAAATATTAGATCACCAAATTTGTTGTCATTAGGGGAAATTCCATATTTGTTCCAAAGTCCTTGAGGCCACTCATGTCTATTATTCATCTTGTTGGGTGTCATCTAAAGCCTCCATGCAAAAACTAGAAAAATTCCTCAAATATTTCCTCTGACCAAATGCCTTGGGAGACTTGTTGCATTCTCCATGAATCTAGAGGAATGGGTCTTATTGATATTTTGCAACAAGGGTAAGCACTTTGTGCCAAATGGATTATCTATTGCATTGATGGTCAAGAAGCTTGGAAAATCCTTCTACATCATGACATTGAGGAGGGTACCCCTTATGGCCACCCAACCTAGAATGGTTTAGGGTTTGTCAATCTTCTCATTGCACTTATGCCTATCAAAGTTTTTGGTACTTTTGTGCTTAAAATAATTTGGAGAGCATGGGAGTGAATCAAATCATGGCTTCAATGGAAAGGCAATGGTTTTTGCAATGGCCTATCCATCAACCAACAATCCTTGTGGTGGTCACCTGTCATTCAAGTCCAAGATCGGTGTCTTGCAGAAGTCCATGTAATTCCTGTGCTCAAGCTTTTCAAGCACGGAATTCACTCCATTCAAGATCTATTTTGCAAGCATACACAATCTTCGTGTCCTTAGAATGAGCTAAAATCTAGATATAAAATTACCATCCAAACTCACCCTCATATCACCAAAATCATTGATTAAGTTTTGATCATATGTTGCATAAGATCTTTCTATGTCTTTCCCACCCTTAGTGGATGGGTGGAAATGGTTCGTGGATACCCCCATCTAAAATTATTCAGCCCAAGTAAAGGATATCGTTGGCTTTCACCACATTTTCCCATGGTTGAAAATATCAACACTCATTGGAAGCTTCATTCTTCTCCTTCTTGTTGGTGAAAGAGGTTTGCCACAATCTAGTAGCTTGTGTGGAGCTTAAAATTATGCATTTTTGTGGTGTATTTTACATCAAGGTCTCACGATTGGTGCCCTGTTGGTTCAACTTGATGTTCCAACTCCCAAATGTCCTTTCGGTGGGCACTTAGAAACCTTACTTGCACCTATTATGGTTTTTCTCTGTTGGGTTTGTAAAATGATCCGTTTAACAAACCTAGTCAGGGGACAACAAGTCCCTCCTCTTTAATGGGAGAGGTTCCCTTATTGAAAGCAAGCAACAAACTTATATACAAATGTACAACTTTCAAAGTGTGGATTCTTGATCCTTTGAAATGTTTTATGCCCAAAGATCATCAATACAAAAGGATGGAAGAATTAAGGAGATGAGGAAGGAAGAACATAACAATACCTTTAGGAGATATAGATGGCAGAGTATCACCTTATACGTATTGAACCAGGGAGATGCAAAATAGAATCATTCGCTTTCATAACCAGTATAATTCCAAAGACACAAAGTTCCAGAAATCATATAAACAAGAACACAAAGTTTCTTATCATAAAAGATTGATGATTCCCAAGTTTCAGACAAAGAAGAAAAGAAGAGGAAGAAAGGGGAAAACTTCTATATTGATTACTTTGAATCTATTACTTTTACAGAGTACTAGGATCCAACCCGAACAACAACATGGAGAAGTCGTTAAATAGTTTCCAAGAACGGTTACATTCGGTTCAAAAATGATGGCTCGATTCGATAACCGATATTTGAGTCTCTCCAATGCCCCAGCCATTTCCATGTCTGATAGCAAAACCATATGCATTGAATCACAGCCATTCAATCTGCCCCTGCAAACTTTGAATATGATCCATCCACGTGGGAGAGATTTAAACTAAAGCGGGCCTACGGATGCCTTTTGCATTTTATGCCCTTTAGAGAAATAGCACTTTGGAACATTTTGGCCCGCCCACCCACTTTTGATATGGTCTTGACACGTGGCCTTACTTGAGTGGGGACAGAGTCACAATTTACTTTTATAATTTTACCTCTTTTCAATGCGGGCTCAAAAACACAAATTGCCCCACCGGCCCGCTTCTCACTTTGACCTTTGATGCAGGTTTAATATTTGACTTTTTACCAAGCATGGGCGGGGCTGTGGGTCACTTTTTAACTTTAAGCTCCTTTAATGAAAACAAGGCTCAAATTCTCAAATCACCCCGATGGCCCGCTTCCCCGCCTTGACTTTCTATTCGGGCTTAATATTTGACTTTCTCCCTTTTGTTTGGCGGGGCCGTATATCTGACCCTAGACACGTGGAGAGCTGGCGCTCATTTGGAACCTGCCCTTGGATTTTTCCTTTGAAATTACACCAAGCTGACACATGGAGAGCTCCATCGGTTCTTTATACTTAGTCGATTTGGGCTTACTTCCCACCCGACTTATGTTGGTATACGATGGAAAAGTGACGAGCGTGGGAATCTACAAGTAACTCTTCCTCGTACCTGACCTCCCGAGGTCGTGCCGAGACAGCCAGTGGGGATGGAATATGTGTGGGATGTAGACAAACTAGTTAGGCAATCTAATGTCTTCAATACGCACTAGTGGGACTTACGAATCTAAGGCAAAGAAGGCCCTCCTAACCTGAAACTGGTGTGATAGATCGATTGACAAGGATGACTGCTCGAAGGCTCCAATCAATATCAAGCTCTGGCGTGATTCGATCTATGGGTTGTGGAATACGTGGAAAATGACCTGGGACAGTTTCGTGTATGTCTCCAGATAAGGTCATATGGTGGATGGTAAATATAGTTGACTCTATGGATGATTCTCTGGCCTAGTCCAGAACTCTTTAGCTTTGTTAGCTGTTGTGTTTAGCAAGGATAACTATTTGATGATGATAGGTGGAAGTGGGGTAGATCTGAATACTAGTGTGTAGGTAAGCAGTGTCTATGTCTGATGTACTTACGGATTCGTTGGGTTGCGGGATTTGTGGATCGCAACCGTAAACTCTTGGTTGTTGCGGTCCTGCTATGGTCATGTATGGAATCAGTCCCTAATCCCTAGTATCCAATAATCATATGCTTTCTCAGCTTCTATATTCAAAATTAATAGTTGTGCGATCTTCTCAGAGTACCTCACAGGTGTTCTTGCAACCTGAATTCTTAGGCTAGTATCTATGTCTGTGAGAATGTCTCCTGCATCTGGTTGTGGGACCAAAGGATCACAACCGAACGTTTGCTCTCTTTCAAACCCCTTTACAGTCATATGGATGTTTACCTAGGGTAATCTGTAGTTTGGTTGATTCGACCAAAATGTGTGCGCTTGGTCATCTTCTATGTTTAATCCGCTCAACTGGGAATTGATTTGTTGCAAGCTTACCATTGTTCGGAAGACTTGGATCCTAAGATTTTGATCTATATCAGTTATTGCTGTGATGAGATTGGGCTGGGGCATGATTGGCTCGAATACGTATTCTCTGGGCTCCCTAGGTCCCGTGATTGTCATACAAAAGTAACAATGTAAAAAGCGAATGCAACAAAATGAAATTTAACTATGTGAAGTATATCTATAGCATATATGATTTCTCTATTTTTGTGTTTTCTGATGAACTTTATGAATGAATTTGAGAGAGTAGCTATTTAATATATCTAGAATTTGACAATTAATCTAATGACAAAATTAAAACAAACAAGATAACCGAGTGTAGCTATTTGTCTGTGCAATTGTGAATCTATTCTAAACAATGAAATAATTGACTTAATCTATTTGCAAGACTCTCGATCCTACCTCAGAAGTGAGGAGTGAATCATTTCTTCTCGAAACTATCAATCCCCATAGCTTCCTGAAAATATCGAGAGTAGAATTGATCTGAAATAAAGTGATTGGCTACTTTATTTGATATGTTTCTAACTAGAACTTTGAAAGCTAGAACTGGATTTTGCGAAAAGTGGCGAATCCGATGGTGTGTGTGATCTTGTCCCCTTAGTGTGATCTCCTCATTCCTTCGTGTTCACGTGGATCCAGAAAAGTGTGTAATGCTAGCATCAACAGAAGTAGATATTGGGATAAAGGCAACTAGGATATAGATCTGAATACAAGGTGAGTAGGAGAGGGATAGGACAAGAGTACAGATCTTGGCTTATGAAATTCCTAGTGGGATTTATTGCGAGTCATGCAACATAAAGCGTCAGAACTTGAAACTATCCTCGCTTGAAGAATAAAACCTGTAACTTTAATGGCTTCCTATTGAAAACAAACTATTATACTCCAATGGATTGGATAAAATGTCAACAACACTTGCACAAGATGGATATGTGGCTTCCTAACAACAAAACAACACTAACTAAGCATGCAATGAAAGAAACTAAGAACTCTAAGCAAAATGAAAACTAAATCTATTGCAAAGAGAAATTTAGAGGCAAATTTGAGGGGCCATTTGCTTGAGCACAAGCCAACTATTTATAGCATTTGCATTTACCCAAGGTAAAAACCAAATAGAACTCTTAAACTATAAACAATGGCAAAACACTATTCCAGGGAACCAGAATCATAAATGCAAGCTTATGGCGGTGAAAGAAAGTTGGTAAAATGTTGAAATTACGTGAGTCATGTTAAAAGAGCTTTACGGAAAAGCGCGTAAGGACCGCGGCTAGCCTGTTTAGGGGTGGTACCAGACCGCCACCCAGGCAGGGCGGCGGTTTCGTCACTGAAGAGAAAAAGGCCAAGAAAAGAGGGGAAAAGGAAAAAACAAAGCACACGGGGGCTAAGCGGGGCATGCGGGATGTTAACGCACACTTGGAGATCTTTTCCGGATCCCGAACACCTTGCGAGGAGACCTGTATCATCATTGGGGCACGTGTTACGTTGTTCGATGGTGGAGTACCCTACTAATTTTGGGTACGTACATTGACCTCTAGACATGTGGAGAGTGGCGCTCATTTGAGTTTTTGTTTTGGATACGCCTCCCGAAATTACATCGGCGACGTGTAGCTCCTTCCCGATCCTAGACTTTTCGATGACCAACTATGTCTCTCATTGACTCGACCAAGAGACAAGCTAGCACTCATTTGAAGCCCGACCTTTTGGTTTCACTTCTAAAATTACATCGTTGAGGCATGTGGAGGCTTCTGTTGACCCACTCATACTTAGTCAATTTAAGAAATCGGCTCTGTCTCTTTTTGGACCTAGGACACATGGAGGAATGGTGTAAGTTTGAGAACTGCCCCTAGCTTTGACTCTTGAAGTTACGTCGATGAGGCACGTGGCGCTCGTCTGTTGAACCTTCCATACTTAGCTGATTTAGGCTTGTTCTATCTTCATTTTGGACCTGGGACACATGGAAAGCCTACACTTATTTGAGGACTGTCACATGGGCCCTGCCCTTAGAGTTTGCATCATTTGGACGCATGGAGGCTTCCATTGTCACTTGAAACATGGCCATGCCGCATCTAATCAGAGATATCCATGTACTACCTCGTGGATGTTGGGGCAAAAATTAATGAGGAAGATACATCTGTCATTCCTAACTATGTGAAAAATAAAAAGAAGGGAAAAAACTCCACCATTACGCCTGACTTTTAAACTATTCTCCACGAGAATGGAAAACTGCAAACAATACTAGGCTTGACGTGATCCATTACTCCAAGGAACCGACTCAAAAATTTTGAAACTTGACTTCAAAAGAGGGGAATTTTGAGTGCAACAACAACTAGCTCTTTTTGGGGATGACTTGGCAGAGGAACGGGGCAAGATCAAGGACCACAGAAGAACTCTAGGAAAGCAAACCAATGCCTTATCCATTGGGCAAATAGATTCAAAGGAAAACCAACACTAGAAGACAAAACACACAAAAAGAAAACAAACCAAAAGGAAAAACAGAAACAAAACACAAAGGAATGACCCAAAACCAACAACATTGTACACAATATACAGAAGGACCGCCTAGTCACCTAGGACTTGAAAAACTTAGATACTGCCCACTATAAGGAAGTGGGAGAGGAGAACCATCTAGATAATCCAAATAGAATGAATTTTCTCCAGCAAAATGCCTAATTTTAAAAGAATTAAGCCAAAGGGAATCAAACTTACCATGGCTTCCTCGAGGTTCATGCCTTTTGTCCCACAACAGAACAATGTCTCCTACTTGAAAATCTCTGGGTCTGGCTTTCTTGTCGAACAAAGCTTTCACCTTCAGTTGATGAGATGATATTCTATCAAAAACCTACAACCTATCTTCATCCAACTTCTAGAGATACATGATCCTCTTGTCCAAGGAACTGGTAAAACTTGAATCTTCAATAGCCTTCATTAAGTGCAAGGTTGGTAATTCCATTGTCACTGGTAACTAAGCTTCAACACCATACACCACTTGAAAAGGAGACATCCCAATTGCTCTTTTGGGTGTAATTCTATCTACCCAGAGAGCATCATAAAGTTTCTTGTGCTAATTCCTCTGAGATTCATTGACAAGCTTCGAACGATGGTTACCAAATTCTTGTTTGTTGATTCTGCTTGTCCATTCCCTTGGGGTAATAGTTTGAAGAGTGAGCAAGGGAAATTCCATAACCATAGCAGAAATCCATCATCTTAGAAGAAGAAAAATTTGAGGCATTATCAGTCACAATTTTGTTTGGTACCCCAAACCTTATCAATATGTTCTCCTTAATGAAATTACACACTACCTCAGAAGTAGTGCTTTGACTGGAATGGCCTCTACCCACTTTGTGAAGTAGTTTGTAGCAGTTAGCATGTGAGTATGCCCAACATTGGAGGAGGGTTGAGAGTTCCAATGAAATCCAATCCCCACTGTTGAAAGGGCTCATCAATCACTATTGGATTTAGTGGCAAGCAGCCAACTTAGGTCTCCCAACAAAAAGTGACGGGCTTTGGACTTGCTACCCATTTGGATGCATCTCTGAAAAATGTAGGCCAATAGTACCCAACACGAAGGATTTTGTGTGGGTGATAGAGAAGAGAAGTGGCCTCGTAAGCTTTGATCATGAAAATTTGAGAACAACTTCTTTTGTTGCTCTTTGTCACACACTTCAAGAATCTTCCATCTATGCCTCGCTTGAACAAAGCATTCTCCCATAGCACATACTGTGCAGACCTTAGCTTTATAGCCCTCTTCTCCTTAGCACTCAAGTGAGATGGACACTCTCCATAGGTAAGAAAATGTGCAATATTTGTATACCATTCATCTGTTGAACTAAGGAAGAGGACAACAGGAACATTAACTACTTCTTTGGACAACGTTGCATCAACTCCTTCGAAGAATAAGTTCACACAAGCCTTTACCCTAGACTAGCTTAGTTGGCTTGATATCTAGGTCATATTCCTAGACCTTTACTACCTAATTGCCTCTCTTAGTTCCAAACTCCTGTTGTGTAAGAATGGATTTGATGGTTGTATTAGGAACAAGTACAACAGAGTGAAAATTAAGAATATAAAAATGAAATTGCTTGACAACTTTGACCACTGCAAAAGCATGTTTCTCCATCATAGTATATTTCAACTCATGATCTTTCAAAACATAGCTCATGAAGGAAATAGGAAGCTCATGATCCTCAAAATTCCTCTAAGTCAGACAACAACCAGGGTAAACTCTGTAGCATAACAATAGATGATAAAGTCCTTGTTGAAATCAGGACATGCCAAGATGGGGGTCTTAGCAATGGCTTGCTTAATACCTTCAAATGCCTCCTTACCCTCAGAAGACCAACCAAAGTTTTTCTTTCCTTTCATCATGTGAGCAATGCTCATAGTTAGTTCTACAAAATCAGGAATAAATCTCCTCAGGAAATTAATCTTACCAAAGAAAGAGTGAACACCCTTTTTACTTGTGGGAAGAGGAATTTGTTGGATTGCTTGAACTCTTTCTGGATCTATCTTGATTCCTTCTTTAGAGATAATGTGCCCCAACAACTTGCCTTTAGTGACATAAAAGACAGACTTCTTTGGATTGAGAGAGACTCCATGCTCTCTGCACTTCTGGAGGACTGATTCAAGATGTTGAAAGTGATCTACCCTTGTTTTAGAGAAAATAGTCAAATCATCAAGGTACACAACCACACACTTTCCCTTAAAACTTCCAAAATCCAAGTCCATTGCCCTCTGAAAGGTGGCACCAACATTGATAAGACCAAAAGGCATTCTCTTGTAAGCAAAGGTGCCCCAAGGAGTAGTGAAAGCAGTTTTGTGTTGATCTGGGGTACTGACCTCCACTTGATTGTATCCAGAGAACCCATCCAACATTCACAACATATCAGAGCCTGTAATATCTTACAAAACTTGATCCATCATGGGGAGAGGATAGTTTTCCTTTAGAGAATCCTGATTCAAATTCCTAAAATCCACACAGATGCGAATCTCACCATTCTTCTTCTGACAGGCACAATGTTGGTAATCCACGTTGAATGGTGTATAGGAAATATGATTTTTGCCTTTAGCAACTTCTAAATCTCCTGGAAAATAGTGCCAACAACCTTGGGATTATATTGCCTTTGTTTTTATGCTTGAACGGTTTGATCCCAGGTTTTAGAGGGATAAAGTGTTGCATCTCCTTTGGCTGGAAAGCCTTGAGATCATCATATGAATAGGCAAGGACATCAACATACCTTTTCAATAGATTTACTGCCTTCTTCTCCTCCCTGAGTGTAGCATTTTCCAATGTTCACCATCTTAGGTTCATCAAGACTCCCAATATTCACTTTTTCACACTCAATGACTGTTGAGCTCCTTGGGAAGTTTTAGACTTAATGTACCTATCATGTTTATCAAACATGTCTTCCAAACTCACCAACCCTTTAGGAATCTTGTTACCTTTCAATTTGATGCAGCCATCTTGATCCGCCTCTTCCTTGATATCTCCTTCATTCGAAGATACACACTCTCTAGGAAAGGTCTCACTTCCTTCAAAATACAGTTGGTCAAAATTATTCCTAAGCTCCAAGAAAGAGAGAAAATTCTGATCATCGTTGAAAACCTGCCAGTTATTTGCATTATCTGGTACGTTGGGCCTATGAATCATTTCAATGGTAAACTTCTCCTGAGAGAAATTTGATGAGGAATCAACAAAGATCCTGAGACAGCTAGAGAGTCAGCTCTAGTGTTCCTTTCTCTTGGCATAACTTCAATGGAGAAAGCATCAAGGAACTCAATGGAATCCCAGACAAGATTCCTATAATGTTTCAGTCTCCTATTCTTGACTTGAAAAATATCTCTGACCTGTTTCACAATAAGTTCTGCATCACCACGAGCACAAATATTCTTCACTCCCATCTCTTTTGCCATGCTCAATCCAAGTATGAGTGCCTCATATTCAGTTGTATTGTTTGTATTTTCAAAATAAAGCTTGAAAGGGAAAGGATGAATGTTCCCTTCTGGAGATGTCAACACCACTCCAGCCCAGAACTAGCTAAAGAGTAGCTTCCATCAAACTCCAGAGTCCAAATGCCATTAGGGTCATGAATAACTCCCTTGGGAAGCCTTGCCTCATCTTGTGACATAATCATGTAGTTCCCATGCCCTGCATCCTCATAGAGTATCTGTGCTTTTGGGTCATCAATCTTTTGCACAATGTACTCAGTCTATTTCTCAGGTAGCAACTTCTTCATTTTTCCATTGACCGGGATCAAAGCATGCGACCAATCCATTTGAATCTCACCTCCTACCTCCTTACAAAAATTTCTACTCAGCAACATCCCATATGAGGGAGGAATATCAACTACCAAAATGGTGGCTAAGACCCTTTTCTCTAGAAAAGCAGCAAAAGCCACTTGTGCATCTTTAATTCTACCAACTGAGGTACTTTCCTACTTTCCATGGAATAACAGGAACCAAAGGCACATGTTAGTGTCAGATCCTGAGCATGAGATACCTTTACAAGGCATTACATTATTTGATGCTCCTAAGTCTATAACACAATTACTGAGTTTATGGCTAGCTATGAGAAGAGTCACATAAAATGGTTCAATTTTCTCATTAGGGGAAGTGACTACACCACAAGGCCTAATTGAGGTGAGGAAGAGGGGGTGGGAAAAATACCTTTAGAAGTATTGGATGAGACTTTGGATTTTAATTTACAAAGTTTACCATTTTAGCAAAAGCTTTTGGATGGGTTTGGTAAAACTCTACCTCTGAAATTTGGATTTTAGTCCTTTTGAGGTGATCAATAATATCAAAATATCCAGAGGTGGATGGGGAATCATTGCTAGGAACTTGAGAGAATCTTGATCTATCAGTTTTAGGATCTGAAGGAGAAGGAGTTTTGGAAATAGAAGTAGAAGAAGAAGGATTGGAATTACTCACCTTTTGTGTGGAGGCAGTGGGAATAGGAGCTCCTCTTCTTGCAATCACTAGAATAGTTGTAGGAAGCTCCTTAGACTTCTTGGCAGGCTGCACCACTTTCTCTTTTTGTTTGTTTTCTCCCGAGTCATAATAACATATGACTCACTATTCATATATGCCACTCTTTCCTCATATTCATCTTCATCATCCATACCTTTAGTGGTGAGGAAATGAACTTGTGATCCACCAAGCTCTTCCAGTTCTTCAACTTCTTCTTTTGGTTCTTCATATAGTTCATTACACTCCTCATCATCAGGTTCTTCAACTTCACAAGTTGCATTGACCGAGAACCTTGATGGGTGGGCCTTCAATAGCCAATCTAGTCTGAGAGGAAGGTAGGCGGTTCCTGGGCTGAAAATTCTTTCTTGGAACATCCTGATAAGGGGTATGCTACGCCAATTATTTCTTGAGAGAAATGAGATCATTTGCAAGCTTTTGTACTAATTGATCAGAATTGGCTCCAAGGGAAGAGGAAGAGGAAGAAGCTTTAGATTTGGAGGATTCTCTTTCAATTTACCAGACATGATCAAATCATCCTCAACACTAATAGCCAAATGTTGATCAACATCCAAAGTTGCAAGGTTAGCTCTCCTTAGTGCATAACTCACTTTAGGCAACTAGGCATTGAGGAAGAAGCACTTTTGGATTTGATCCACTGGACGAGTGTTCTATGGAATTTTATTAATTAGCTTGTTGAATTTAGCCACAAACTCCCTCATGGGCTCAAATGGATCCTTCTTGATATGAGAAATTTGTGCAACAGAGCATGCACATCTTCAAAGAGGTTTGAAACGTTGCTCAAATTGAGTCGTCATGGTATTCCAATTAGTGATAGACCCAATAGGAAGATGGTAGAACCAATCAGCAACATTGTCCTACAATGTCTCCACAAAAATCCTGACAGAGACATCTTCATGTTCAACTCCAAGAATCCCACATGCAACAATGAAGGCTATAATGTGTTCATCTGGATGAACCTTCCCATCACCCGGAACTTGGGAAAACTTTTCCTGTTACCCCTAGGCAACTCATGTAATGGTTGAGGAAGAGAAAGAGGCCCAACCTGTTGTCCCCAAGGAAAAGGAACTGCCATCTTTGGAAAAATTGACTAAAGGGGAACTAAAACACCAACAAGAATCAAAGCATGGAGATTAGGACTGAGATGTTCTTGAGGAACACTATCTTTGGAATTTCTGTCTTTAGTAGGAGGTGTGCTTGTAGAACGAGTCCCTCTGTTCCTTCTTGCTGGAAGAGAGAGGTTTTTTTGTTCCAAAATTTGAAAATGGGAATCCTCAATCCCGAGAGCTTTCCTCCCACGTGTATACTGTAGAGTCGTGACGACCAACAATGATCTTGAAGTTGCTCTTTTTAGAAAGGAATCCGTTTGAAATGAAATCCCAGTAGATTCACCAAAAATTTTTGGGTTTTTAAAATGATCCTTTTAACAAACCACAGTCAGGGGACAACAAGTCCCTCCTCTTTAATGGGAGAGGTTCCCTTATTGAAAGCAAGCAACAAACTTATATACAAATGTACAAATTTCAAAGTGTGGATTCCTAATCCTTTGAAATGTTTTATGCCCAAAGATCATCAATACGAAAGGATGGAAGAATTAAGGAGATGAGGAAGGAAGAACATAACAATACCTTTAGGAGATATAGATGGTAGAGTATCACCTTATATGTATTGAACCAAGGAGATGTAGAATAGAATCATTCATTTCATAACCAAGTATAATTCCAAAGACAAAAAGTTCCAGAAATCATATAAACAAGAACACAAAGTTTCTTATCATAAGAGATTGATGATTCCCAAGTTTTAGACACATGAAAGAAGAAAAGCAGAGGAAGAAAGGGGAAAATTTCGTATTGATTACTTCGAATCTATTACTTTACAGAGTATTAGGATTCAACTTGAACAACAACATGGAGAAGCCGTTAAATATTTTCCAAGAATGGTTACATTTGGTTACAAAAATGATGAAAACTTATTCGAGAAACTGATATCTAAGTCTCTCCAATGCCTCGACCATTTCCATGTCCTGCGGTAGCAAAACCGGACATTGAATCATAGTCATTTAATCTTCCCCGCAAACTTTGAATATGAGCTGTCCACGTGGGAGAGATTTAAAATGAAGTGGGCCTGTGGATGCCTTTTGCATTTTGTGCCTTTTAGAGAAATAACACTTTGGAACATTTTGGCCCGCCCACCGCTTTTGATATGGTCTTGACACGTGGCCTTACTTGAGTGGGGACAGAGTCGGTTTACTTTTACAATTTTATCTCTTTTCAATGCGGGCTCAAAAACACAAATTGCCCCCACGCGCCCGCTTCCCGCTTTGACCTTCGATGCGGGCTTAATATTTGACTTTTTACCAGGCATGGGCGGGGCTACGGGTCACTTTTTAACTTTAAGCTCCTTTAATGAAAACAAGGCTCAAATTCTCAAATCACCCCGATGGCCCGCTTCCCCGCCTTGAATTTCTATTCGGGATTACTATTTGACTTTCTCCCTTTTGTTTGGCGGGGCTGTATATCTAACCCTAGACACGTGGAGAGTTGGTGCTCATTTAGAACTTGCCCTTGGATTTTTCCTTTGAAATTACGCTAAGTTGACACATGGAGAGCTCTGCTGGTTCTTTATACTTAGCCGATTTGGGCTTACTTCCCACTTGACTTATGTTGACCTCTAGACACGTGGAGAGTTGGCACTCATTTGAGTTTCTGCCTTGGATACACCTCCTGAAATTTGCATCGAGCTGACGCGTGGCTCCTTTTCCGGTCTTGGACTTTTCAACGGCCAACTCTGTCTCTCCATTGACTCTGACCACGTGGTGAGTGGCACTCATTTAGAAACCAACCTTTGGTTTCACTTTTGAAATTACATCGTTGAGGCATGTGGAGGCTTCCACCGACTCGCTCATACTTAGTCAATTTAAGTAATCGACTTTGTCTCTTTTTGGACCTGGGACATGTTGTCCTCTCAAAATTTCCCCTCTTTTGAAAGACAAAAAATTGAATTTTTTTGAGTTGACACCTTTTCTGATGTTTTGGTAAAGAGGAAAGTCGAGGAGTTAGGAAAATTATGTATTTTTGAGTCATTTGAGTGATTTGTGTGTCATTCAGACATTTTTGTCCCATGTGTCCCAAGTTCTGATGGGCTCTTTGTTCCCGATCAACAAACTTTCTCTCGAAATCTGTTAATTTGTGGGCCCATCGTGAAATTTTTTTGTTCCATCTGTCCCAAGTTCACTTGGGCTCTCTATTCCCGATCACCCACGTTGGCCGTATCATGCACTTCGTGTACTTTGGTCCCTCATGTCCCGAAAGCATTTGTGCATTCTGTCCCCGCATCACCCGCATCGCTCGCATCACCGAGTCGCACTTTCGCGTCCCTCATGTCCCAAATGTACCAAAGGCCATCCGGGCTAATTTTTCCCGCTCTTCCCGATGCTTACTTTTTGAGTTGGTGAATATGAATTTAATGCGCATTTATAACCTTCTCTCTCCTAAAAGACTATTTAATGGACTGCCCCCTACGCATTTTTACACACTACTTTCTCATTGCCACTCACTCTTGCCCTTACTAATTGAAATCACCTGCTCGCGTCCCCATTTCCTCTACATTTTTATCGGATTCTAATTTGTGAGTTTGTTTTTCTAAGCACTGTTAGTATGAAGATTAAGTTCCAAGGTCAAGAGCAAGTTTCTCCACTTGAGTCCTTCATTCTGATATTGGGGACAGTGAAGTTCTTCATCTAGACTTTGGTGATTTTTGGACCATGTTGACAAACCCGAACCCCTCTCCAATTACACAAATGATTAATGATAGTGGCCTTGCATTTGCTACAAGTTTCCTAATCTGGGTGCAGTGTACCGACACCGTACTTGCTTGTGGAGCTCATTTCAACCCCGATACAAGTGAATTGACCAACGTGCATGGGGAGCTCATTGCCAAACTTGATGCCGCTACCATTGCCACTGCCCTAAGGATCCCAGAGATGGAAAATTCTATGGTAATCTCCCAAAATCAAGCACATGCCCTTTTTGATCAAGACAGTGAAAAATACAAAGCCGAGTAACAAAGTCATGGTTGAAGAACCCTAAGAAGGGGGCATCCGACTATCAAAAGCTTTGTTTAGGGCCGATTTCAACGAGGAGCTATCAGACTTCATAATCTTGTTAGCTCGGGTCATGGGCTTGCCCTCTACTAGTGAGTTCCACTTCTGGATGTGCCCACTCATCAACATAGTGTGTGAAGGTACCCAGAACATCAATTGGGTAGAGATCATCTGCATGAACTTGACAGAGCAAACTGTCTAATGTACAACAAACTAAGAAGTTCTACATGACTTCTTATCTGATGTATACCCTAGCAGCATCCAGACAGTGGTTTGGCTTCACATACATTGATGCTCAGAAGGGTGATCCCATATATGCTTACTGCCCTTAGTTCACCTTAGACACTAGTAATCACAATTTTAGGAGGGTGAATGATGCTTTCACCATGTACATTGTAAGGCTTATAGAGAGTGACATTGCAAGGAGATTTTTTGACGAAGCCATGAGCCTGATAGCGAAGTATGGGGCTTACTTCATTCAATTCAGAAGATTCTCTTATATTAGGCTATCCAGGTTATGAGAGCACTCCTCTCAAGCTCTCCATATTCTGTAATGACAAGATGGCCCTGATTGAGGTGTGCATATAATTGGACAAATTGCACAGGACCTATAGAGATAAGAAAATCATTGGTCTACACTTCCCCATATCTTTGGGGAACTATACATGCAAGACAACTCTGGATGCCCAAAACATAGAGAGAGCCCTAGCTCCCATCACTATCCACTTCTTCAGGCCCAGAACCTATTTTGACTTGAAGAAATTCATTGAACTAAATCTCAGAATCAACTACCATCATAGGGAAGACACTGAAGATTATTGGGCTGACTACACAGATGATTTTGAGGCTAGAAGGAGGCATTATGGCAGATTTCCCCTTCAGTTAATACAAGAGCTTAACCTGTATCAGATTCCTAAAGGGCTTCAAGATGAAAACATAGATTTATTGTCATATGAGTATGAAACTATGATCAAGCATACTCCTTTAGAGGATCTGGACTAGTTTAAAAGAGAAAAAGATGATTTGGCTGATATTCTTGCTCCTGTCCTAGTAAGAACCAAAGTATGGTTTAACAGGAAGGTTCGTGAGCTGAGGAAGAATGCAGGAGAATCCTCCTCCAAAGACACTTCGACACCAAGGAGTCACACACACCTAGTTTAGAGATACATGCTGGAAATCCTCCTGCTTCATCAAGTAAAGGACCTGAATCCTCAACTCCTTCCTCCTCCACTCAGGTATATCAAAAGAAGGTAAAGGAAGTTAAAAAGGAGCCCATTGAGGAAGACCCCCCGTCAAAACATCCAGAATTACCTTCAGGGCCAGAGAACATCATTGTTCTCAGTGAAAGTGAAGATAGTGAAATACCAATTCCTACAGGTGCTTCTAAAGCCACAATGGATAAGGAGCAGGAAATTCATAGCACTGAGCCTCCAAACACCATGGATTCCTCTATCCAAGAAGCCTCATCTGCTCCACTCACATCCCTATTGGAGGCAATAGTGGTAAACACTCTCAGTGCCATGAGTTCTCTCACTCTTGGTTCTCTTACCCCCTTCTTCTTCTTCCTCCACTTTTGCATGGGTGCTAACCTTTTGTTGATAGTAGGAAGAGGAAGTCTTCTTCTCAGATCTCAGGCCCAATTTTGATGTTGTGGTGGCCTTGTTGGGTACTACTCCTTCTGCTCCTGCCAAGAAAGCTAGAACCACTTCAAGGATAGTGACAGATGCCCAAGGTCAATAATTCCTTGAGATAGCTAAGCCCAAAGTTGACAAGCCAGAGCAGGATTTGCAAGCCTCCGATTTGGAACTTTCAAGGATCTCAATGGGAGAGTCTACTCCTGAAGGTGAAATACACAACCTTCAAGAAACAGTCACTAGGGTCATTGGGAGGGTAGAAAAAGGGCAGCAGACTATAGAGTAGTTAGAGGAGTAGGCTCAAGTGCTTTCTAGTTTCATCAAGTCACTGCTATCTAAAGATAAAGTTTTAGACCCTACCCCACTGACTACCCTTCCACCACCTATGATCCTCAGTCAAGATGAAGTCCAGAGCATCAAGGACATACATAGGTACTCCATCTATGGGAGGGCTATGGAGGATGGCTATGACATGCTTTGTTGTAGGTTGAATTTCATTGGTGAAGCCTTCAAGCTCAATGAGAAGGTAAATAATCTGCAACAGAAGCTCTCCTCCACAATTGGAAATATGGATAAAGAACTCAAACTTTGGAGCAGCTGCATAGTAGACCTTTGCCTGATGGGATAGACTGATGAAAATCTATTGATGGCGAGTAAGGTCTTTGATGATGTTAAAGATAATTTTTCAAAGTCATGGGTATTCAACGTGGAGTGGAAAATCAAAGTGCTAGAGGAGGCTTTGGGAGAATTAAGGAATAGTTGGTAGAAAGGAGAGGCTTTCAAAACTTTGGTGGTATCTGCTTTCAAGGATATTCACTGTCACCTCCACGATGAGACTTCAGGTGTGCCTTTCTCCCTCCAAGAAATTAAGACTCAATTCGAGGATTTTGTCAAAGAAAACTTGTTCAGGAGGACTCCATTACTAAAGATAAGATAAAGGAAATCTACTCTCTCTAATCTGCCATTGAGGAAGCTAATAAAGAGTATCATACACACACCGAGTTTGATAAAGAAATGGAGAAATGTTTGGGATCTTGGACCTAGGCTACTGCCAACACATCGGTTCCACGTGGCAGAGACATAGTAGAGGCATTGAAAAGGTTTAGACAATAGATCCTCAAGTCAGTGGGCCCTTCCCAATCATGAGCACTTGTTTTCCCCTCCTAGCTTCTCTCTCCTTCTTTTTCTCATTTCGGACTTATTGTAATTAGTTGGGGTTTTGCATCAAGCATCCCTTTAACTAAACATTTTAGTTAAAAGAAGTAGTTACCAAGTGTAACTAATTTGTAAAATTATATAATGGTCTCTCTCCGCCATTTTCAGGGCTAGAACTTGGCTTATTTTTGAAAGTGTAAAGAGCAAAAAAGTAATCAATACAAGAGTTTTCCCTCCTATGTCTATCTGGTCTTGTTCTTTTATCACTATCTGTTGAATACTTTTGAATCATTTGTTTGTATTATGTCAAGAAGCTTTGTATTCTTGTGGGTGTTATTTATGGAACTTTGTGTCTTTGCAATAACATCTTATTGATTCAAATGCAAATGGTTTATTCCAAATAATTTTATTCTGGCATGCATAAGGAATTGTTTTGTTATCTATAGTTCTAGAGAATGTCTTTTTGCTTGTTTCCATTACTTCATTCCTCTTTACTCTTGTATTGATGATCCATTCTATTTTGAAGCACTTTCATGATATCCAAGTTCCTCATTAAAAATATGCGTTGTACATATGTAAATAAGCTTGGTCTTTAAATAAGGGAACCCCTCCTATCAAGAGGAGGAACTTCTCGTCCTCGACTATCGCTCCCAAAAATTCCTTTTGACGACCAAGGGACATGTGGAGGAATGGGGAAATTTGAGAATCGCCCGGCTTTGACTCTTGAAGTTGCGCACCGATGAGGCATGTGGTGTCGTTCACTAAACCTTCCATGCTTAGATGATTTAGGCTTGTTCTCTTCATTTTGGACCTAGGACACATGAAAAACCTGCACTTATTTGAGGACTCGTCCCATGGGCCCTGCCCTTGGAGTTGCGTCATTTGGACCGTGGAGGATTCCGCTATCGCTTGAAACATGGCCATGCTACATCCAATCAAAGATATCAACCTACTACCCGTGGATGCTGGGGAAAAAATTAACGAGGAAGATACGCCCGTCATTTCTGACTATTTGAAAAATAAAAAAAAGGGAAAGAAATCCACCATTACGCCTTACTTTCAAACTATTCTCCATAGAATGGGAAACTGTAAACAATACCAGGCTCGATGCGATCCATTACTCCAAGGAACCGACTCAAAATTTTGAAACTTGACTTCAAAAAGAGGGGAATTTTGAGTGCGACAATAGCTCCAAAGCCCAACGGGCTTGGAATTTTATTCATTCATTCTTTTCCCCCTTTGGTCGAGAGCGTTTCACCCGACAACATATTATTTTAGGAGATAGCCCCAGATTACCTCTCATGTTTTCCCATATTTGGCATACTTTTAGAGGCAATTTTTTTTTTGGTTATGGAAAGAAAGGAATACTTTTTTATTGTTAATAATAAAGTTGATCAACAATTCTCCATGTATATTAAATCAGTGGTTATCTCCAATGTGTTGCTGTAGATACAAGTGCAAGCCAATAAGGTGGCCTTTGAGGTGGAGCACCTTCACACTCTTCTACGAAATTTGGGAAATGCCCCTTATAATTTGGTTCGAGAGCCACCTTTTCCCTCTCAGTGCTCTCCGCCCCACAACAACCATCCCCGAGGAGGTCATTAGAGCCCTCCCAACAACATTATTTCATTCGGGCTTGCGATCTCGCCATACAGTCAATGCAGAGAATTCTATCTCCACCAGCTTACCATCGTGGTTGGAGCTCCCCACACCTACTTGTTAGCTTGGATGTGGCTCGCCCATGGCTCCCGAGCCACGTACTCCAGATGAGTGGATCCCGTCACCATCGATAAGTTCCCTGGATGGCTCTTGCCATCTCTCCCATGTGTGTTGCTGACAATGAGGAAGAGAACCCCCCGGGCTTGGGTTGGGATGTGTCGACACTTCGACAAAACCTTCCAAGTCATGGCTGGCTAGATGATCATGAACCTTCTTCTGCTAGTCTTTTTGTTGCAATTTCTTGACTTTAGTGTCTCTTAAGTTGTTTTTGATGTATTCCTAGGCATGGCCTAGTGTGTTCGTGGCTTTGGGGCGTGCTCTCATACCGCCCATTTTTTTGTTGGAAAATCTTTTATCATGTTTCTTTTAATATAAGGTAAGATCTTTTTCATAAAAAAATCAAAGGTCTTTCTTGAGAGTCACAAAACTGAATAACATGGTCACTTTCAATGATATTATCTTAAACGCAATGGCATATGAAGTTATTGCACACCTTTTTTTGGATTGAAAAGCATATCCATATAATAATGATGAAATGTACAATGCTAATCATACAAAATCGGGTGGAAAAGATCACACCCCACATGCAGAGTAAAAGTAGCCATTAAAAGGCTACGAGTGGCACAAATTACATAATCATATCAAGATAAGCTTATCAATCAAAAAAAGTTGGAGCAAAATTTGTAGAAACCAAGAGAAAAAAAAAAACCTAGGCGGCGGTGGTGAACATGGAGGCAGGAGGTGATTGCGGGGGCTCTTTGGATGGTCACCCCACCCACTAGGAGGGTTGGTGGGGGTCAGGAATCGGCTCCTAGCCATCATTCTGCGGTTTCTCCTCCTCATTGCCCTGTTGGTTGGGCAAAATGGCTAAGGAGAGTCGAGGAAACTTGGAGTGATCAGGCGCCTGTCACCCAGAACTGCCACCACCCAGCCGGCCAAACACCCCTGGCGTGGGAGGAGCCCAAGATGGAGGTGGAGAAGGACCCCACCGATGAGGGGAGGTGCTCCACCGCCCACGAGCCGGACCCCGATCAAAATTGTGCCACCCACGGGAACGGGAGCGGCGACCTTGTGAGTGGGAGTGGCGATGAGGAGAATCAAGCGGAACACAATCGACAAAGTGTAGGGGTGCTCCCCAGTGATTCAAAGCAGGTCTCTGAGGTGTTCCACCTCAATGCGGACTTTTTCCGCTTGAACTTGGATCTGAAGCGAGACATTGGAGATAACAACAAGTTTGTTAGAAATAACAAAAGTTCTATCCACTGTCTCCTTGTTAAAAATAGTTGAGTTTCTAGTTTTCCAGATGTGATATAAAATAGTAGCTCTAAAAGAATGCCAAATGTTGTAAAATTTTGTAGGAACAAAGGCCGAGTCCCCCAGAAGAACCATTTTCCATGTAAAGAACATGGGCAAAAAAGGTTGAAAAAGGGTATGAATCCAGCACCAGGCAGACTGAGCATGGGGGCAGAACCAAAAGAGATGAAGAAGAGTCTCAATGTGGTTGCAGAAAGGGCAGCGCAATGGAGGAGCTCCCATAAGAATGAGACATTTGCCCACAGGAAGCCCTTGGTGGAGAATACACCAAAGGAAGTGAGCAACTTTGGGCTCTATAGGAATGGCCCAAACAACCTGAAAGCGTTGCTTCCAACCAAAATGGGTGGAATGCAAGCTCCAACGAGCATTGAGCTTATTGAAAGGGAGCGCTTCTTGAGCAAGAAGCTTGTAACCCACTCGAGGTTTGTAATTTCTGAAGGGGGTGGCAGCGGGCCAATGCCAGTCAAACCACCACGGGCGCTGTGTATGAACCCCAATTTTATGCAAATAATCACCAGGTATGAGCTCTTGAATTAGAAAAATGGCTTGTTTATCGTTGTCATGAAGAGAAAATTTAGCTTTGTGCTGATCCATGGAAGCCAATCCCTGGTGTGGCCGACAAAAAAGGTCCTGAATAAACTTAACTCCTTTTCTGAAAAGACACATACCCTTAAACTGCACTGAAAGAGCAAGAGGTTTGTCCTGATATTGAAAAACTGGATTCCACCATAAGCTGAGAGAGTTGAGAGAGAGCCCATTTCGGAAACCATCACCCTACCAAAGTAGGTGGGGTTTGAGGAGCTCCCAGGCTTTCCAAATACTTTTAGCCATAAAAGAACCACCAATTTTAAGAGGAACAGGGCAAAGCAATAAAGAATAGTAGTTCAGACCCTGCCATGCCTTCCGATTAAGAGGAGACCCTTGAGATATACAATGCCTGAGTAGAATTTTCCAAGATTCCTCACCTTCAAGGCTGCGAATTATCCATTTGGTGGTAAGAGAAACCCCTTGCAATTGTATGTTGATAAGGCCAAGACCGCCAGTGTTTTTGGGCATACAACAAACATCCCAAGCAACCCTATGAAAACCATGGTTCCCCTCAGAGTTGGCCCAAAGGAATTCACGTAGAATTTTTTTCCAACGATGGTAAGCAACCTTAGAAGGAGCCCAACAGGAGGAATAGTAGACATGAGTGGTAGCTAGAACCTTGGAACAAACTTGAAATTTTCCAGCAAGAGATAAATGCTTGGTGAGCCAAAAGGAGTTTTTTTTTTCAACTCGTTGAATCACATAGTCCCAAAGGTCAGCAGGGGAAGCCATGAAGGCAAAGGGGATGCCAAGAAATTTAAACTGAACGCCAGGTTCAATCCAGAGCCATTGAAATCCCTCTAGCCAAGGAGGTTTGGGACCCACTGCCTGCCTGTAGCACTGGGTTTTTTTCCATTGAATGGCAGAACCCAAGCAAGACAAAAGGTATCAAGACATTGCATAGCATTAGAAACAGAAGCCTCAGACTCAGCAGGGTGAGAAAAGAATCGTCAGTGAAATGACCATTAATCACCAGCGAGGAGAAGAAGGTAGTTGAATGCCTTGGACTAAACCAACATGAGCAGTAATTAGCAAGCAAATAGCTGAGACCTTCAGCAACAATGACATAAAGAGAAGGAGCAAGAGGGAAACCTTGTCGGATGGAACGATGAAGAGAAAACCACTCAGACTGTTGACCATTGATAGTAATACAAGCACCCACATCTTGGAAGAGCATATTAATAGAGCGGATGAACCGAGGTCCAAAGCCAATAGCCTGCAACATGGCTAGAATGAAAGGCCACTCAACTCTGTCATAGGATTTCTCAAAATCAATTTTGACAAACAAAGCCGGCTGAGAAGTCTAGCACGCATATTCCATGCCCTCCCAAACTGCAATAATGTTGTCCAAGATATATCTATTTTTAATAAAGCCAGTTTGTTCACTCCTGATGATCAAAGGCAATAGGTTTGTAAGCCTGTTAGCAAGAGCTTTGGCAATAATCTTGTATGAGACATTGAGCAGAGTGATTGGCCGCTAGTTGGTGATAAGCTCTGGATCACCAGTCTTAGGTATGAATTTGATGTTGCCTTGGTTGATCAAAGCTCCAGAGTGTTGGAGGACATAGCTTCCAGATAAACCTGGTAGAGATCTAGACCAACAGTAGGCCACAAAGCCTGGTAGAACTCACAGGGAAAACCATCAACCCAAGGGCTTTATCAGAAGCCATCTAAAGAGCAGCTTCCTTCAAATCATCAAGTGTGAGAGGCCGATCACAGGAAACATGTTGGCTTTCAGAAAGCTTGCAGGGAACAACCTCAATGCATTGGAGGAGAGCAACATCATGAGCGAGTAGCAGGTGGGCAGCAAACACAACATGGTAGTGATGCACAAAAGCTTGCAGAATGTCAGGTAAAAGGGTAAGCCTTTGATTACCTTCCTTGATTGCTTTGATTTTGGTGAGAGTTTGATTAGATTTAAGAGAAGCAAAAACTCCTTAGTGACTCTATCACCAATTCTGAGCCAGTGAAGTCTGGCACGAACTTGAGCTCCTCTAGCCTTATAGTGCTCCTCAATCTGAAGTTTATGCTTCCAATGAGCAGCTTGCACTTGAATATGAGTGTTAAAGGGAGACAAATTAAGCTCTTGAATAGCTCTCAAGTATTCAATATGAGAGGCTTCATGAGCATTTTTTAAGAAAAAGTAGCCTGCTTCCCATAAAGCCAAAGAAAAGCAGTGGTGTGAGTGATGGCATGAGACCACCAATCAATCCAGCCAATCCCATCAATAGGTCTTGGGTCAAGATTCCAAATACGTCTGATGTAATCCAAAGTCTTAGGATGAGAAAGATGAGACGTATTCAAGTAGAACTGAGTGGATTTGGGCTTGGGACACTGAAAGTTCCATTGGAGCCCAAAGAAAATAGGCTTATGGTCAGAGACCAAAGCAGTATCCACAACCGAGACCGGGAGGCTGTGTGAAGCATCAAAAGAGAACCATTGTTGTTCTGAAAGCAGAGCTCTGTCAAGGCGTTTATACACTCTGTCATCGCAACTCGAAAGTTAGACCATGTGAACCATGGAGTGGCAGAATTTGAGTGCTTGCGGTGGTTGGGATCAAACAAACAGAGCTTATTGCGCAAGTAAAACCAGGCTTCACGCTCCCCAACACACCAACGCATAGGAAGCCAGCCCAATTTGTCTTTGGGAGATTCCACCATGTTGAAATCACCACAGAGAAGCCAGGTAGTAGAAGGCAAGTGATCAGCCAGCCACCACCAAAAAGAAGAGCGCTCCGAAGCATCATTGGAAGCATAAATGTTTGCCAGCCCAAGAATATGACTGTCAAAATAAAAAAGGGTCCACACCACCCGATGGGTGGGGTCAGAGCCCCATGATATGATATTGGAGGTGAGGTCAGGACTTAAAAGAGTGACAACACCACCTCAACCATTATCATGCGCTAACATCTGGCAGAGAGAACCAGGCCAGATGGTATGCATAGCAGAAAAAGTTGGAAGCAGTGATTTTGACTTCCTGTAAACACAAAACCTGAAACTTTGTAAAATACTTGCAACTATCTCTGACAAGATATCTGCGAGTCAGATTAGTGAGCCCCCTGACATTCCATGAGTAAACTATCATGGAGAACTATCAAGGTGCATGGTTTCCTCCTCGAGGCTTGTTAACGCTCCAAAATGGTTAGAAAAAGTGACTTGTCGTGCATTCCCATGCAAATAGTCTCCAAGCTCAAACTACCGGTGAGGTCTCTGTGAAAAATCCTCATCAGAAGGAGGGGAGGGACTTCTTGAACGACGTAAGGCTGATTTTCTCTCTGTCTGAGTAGCCGAACCGCCGGCAGTGTTATCCATGATGCTTGAGGGTTCGGGAAGTGAGGGGTGTGCAAAAACAGGCACCGATGGGTGGGAACTGATGACAATAGTAGCTTGCGGAGTCCGGGAGATGGTAGATGAGGGCTTGGGAAGGGACGCAGTAGATGGCTTCACAGGAGCAGAAGTGGAGGCATTCACCGGTTTATAAGTGGTAGTTTGGGATTTATGTGAGCCGAAGGTTTACGGCCAGTGACGGTGGTCCATCCATCAGAAGGGGGGGTGTTGGATTTAGGGTCGGTCGGGGCTTCTCAACAACCAGTGAGCTTTGTGTCATGAGGGGACAATCCTTGATCATATGATCGTAGATTGGCACCGGAAACAGGTGTTGGGTAGGTTAATATAAAGCACCTTCTGTGCAAAGCGTGTATCCCCCACCTGGATGTCGAGGGTATCCTTAAGGTCCTTTGAGAGATCAATTTCCACACCTTTTTCATCATGGTTTCTCATAATTTTGAAATGTTTAGTAGAAAATGATATCCTTCATGTCACATTGGAGCCTTTTATGCCTCTTTCTTACATTTTAATCATATGAAAAATTATTGGTGAAGTTATTTTTAAGAGTTTCAAGGATCATGTTTTTCATCGATTATAGATTTTTGATTTGGATATGTGCGCATTCTTTCACAACTTTAGTTGATGACTTATTATCCCACTTTGAAATCAAAATTGGTATGAAAGTTACATTTGTTAAATTAACTCAAATCAAGTAAAGACCTAATGAAACCATTAGTGTGTTAGGAATTCATAGGTTAGGAGCAAGTAATAGCTTCGATTCTTTCTCTATCTACCACACTAAGTACATCATATACAATACATATCTGATTGATCACAGGTTTAACTCAATGACACAACATACTGATATATTAATCTATTCATATACAATATACACTCCACGCTTATTGTATTACATTACAATGCTTCACACAATCTTCTCTTCTATTACATTCTACTAACTCTTCCAATATGCCCATACCTATGCACTCCATTATATAGGAGCTGCATAGTAACAACCCTCTTAACAACATCTTTGTCTCCATGTGCAACCTTCTCAACAATCTCTGTTTGCACATGAAACCAATCTACCCGGATGGTTTCAACAACATTAATAATATTGATAATAAAACAATATCTCATTGTTTTATTATCTAACATATTAACTTACTAATTACCATATAGTAAATACTATTTACTATATGTAATATTACATTTACATTTACATTAATATTATCCATGATAATATTATATCCATATTAATAATGATATCCTAATGTTCACACTACAACATAGAATATCTCCAACATGGTGAGTATGTGTTGAGTTCTAAAACAATGATCACTAAAATCATATATAAGCCACAAGATAGTGAACTCTAAAACATCTTTATTAATAGCTTGATTTCAATTATTATAGACAATTTGTATTCAAAAATTATCTCTTTTTGATAAAAATTTCATGTTAAAGAATTTGAGATTAAAAAATTGGATGCAAATGTTCTCAACTAGTACAAATATCTTAAATACATATATTTGAAAAATGTCGATAGATATCAATTTTAAGGATCTTCTCTTGGATTTTATGCATATCACATTGATTAATAATTTTAATACATTTTCTTTATATTCTTTACTTGATAGTAATAAAAAGATATTTTTATTAAAATAGAGCCCTAGACTCTTCCTATTCTTTGTTTTTGATTGATTTTTCAAAGTTAAAAAAACTTTAAGAGATAGTCAAATTTAATGTAGAAAAAAGTTGTAATGGTCACACCATTAGACCCCACCCCTTTACACCATTGTAGCAAGATATTACTATTTTTTATTGATTTTATTATGTTAAAAAAACTTTAAAGTGACGATTAAATGGATGTCCAATTAAATGTAGAGAATAATAGTCGACATGGCCATACCCATTGGATCCCTCCCATTATTACCATACTACAATGTCTATCAACATTATTACTATTTTTATTAACTTGTTATTGTTAAAAAATGTTAAAGTGACAATTAAATGGATGTCAAATTTAATATAGAGAATAAAATTTACACAGTCACACCATCGATCCCCCCCTTGCCACCATTATAGAATTATTATCAAGCATAAAGAATTCTTGTCGACATAAAATCGGGTCAAATAATCACCCTCTTAATGTTTCAAATTTTCTAAATAAGGATAAATTTAAGAATAGAACCAATGAGAGTAGGTTTCCACCTAAGAATGTTTTCAAGATTGCACAATTAATGCCATAGAATAAAAATTTCATAAGCTCTTGTTGATTCAAGAAATAAGGTATAGAGAATTCATTTCACTTAGTGAAAGCCACAACAAGACTTTAAGAGATGCGTTTGAGTGTAACATGATTACTTTACCTCCAATAAAATAAATCGATCCTTCAAGACTTTTACATAGAACATGTGATCCAAATGTAATTCAATACTATCACAAAATTTAAAGACATTTAACAAATACTTGCATCACTATAGAGCATAAAAACAAGACAATGTTGAATCAATCAAACTCAACTCAAACAAAACTAATGAAAACTTGAATGAATTGGTAACTCCTCTAATATAACACTTGAATGTTTATATAAATCCTCTTCCAAATTCATCACATCTTATTTCCTGATTTTGAGCATAAATGTTATTAATCAATAAATGGACCTTATTTTATGGACATCTTAAAGCATTAATTGATTCATATTTACTATATCATTAGTAAGATTTAATGAAATGCTAATTATTATTTTTGTATGCGAACTTGTTAGCTAATGCAACTATGGATTAAATGTCATTTATGGTAGATGCATGTTTATGTTTCTTTATCATTTTTATCTATGCTAAATTATAGTGATGAGACTCAAACTAAGAACACTTTTATCTACTAAGTTAGAGGTAGGATATTCCCCATCATAGGAAGGTACTAGAGGAGAGTATCTTCAAGGAGAGAGTTGAAGATGTGAGTGAGGTGTCTTTAGAGAGACAATCAAAACCATTACACAAACCACTTGAATCTATCACTTTTGTATTGTAACTAGAACTTACTTTGCTTTATTAATGTCACCTTGTTAGTTATTCCTTTTGTTGCTAGATTAGGTATTCGTATCGGGTATGTACATAGAAATGGGGGCCAAAAAGGGGTCTTAAGTGGACACATTTTTTTCCAAAAAATAAGAAACCTTAACTTTTTTGAGTTATTTGAGATGGCTACACTCAAAATTTGAAGATGATATAAGAACATGAATTGTAACATTTTGAGTCTAGTTTCTAAACTGCTAAGTTTTTTTGAAAATGGATAAGCATAAGTGGGTCAAAGAGCTAAAATTCCTAGAGATGCTCCTATTTTTTCAAAAGCACAATAGATAGTTGATTGTGCCCCCTCATTTTTAGCACTATTTAGTATTTTTTAAAACCCTTTTAGTGGAAAGTTAGATAGGATCATCTAGTTTGGGATACAATTTTTTTAAGAAAAAAATAGTGAGTATTTTTTTATGATTTTCTAAGTTAAAAAAATGAAAATTAACAAATAATGGATAGTTGACCATACACCCTCTAACTACCTCAAAAAATAAAAATTTAGATTTAATTTCTTGAATATGTATGTTATTAGTCCTAGTTTGGGACTCTATAATTTTTATTCAATTTGGATGAGCAAAACAAAAGATACAGAACAAATGATATACATGTATAGTTATTGCAAATAAAGGTTTATAAAATATAGTTTGAAATAAATATAGATGGAAACCTTACAATATTCATATAATTTGAAAAATTATATATTTGTAAAGAGGAGAGCTTAATTAGCATTGTAGGCATTTTTAAGAGAGGTCTTGATCATTTTTGTAGGATTTATCATGGGGGAAGATGAATTTATGAATTTTCATTCCAAAACATGCATGTTGTTATGTTTTAACATTTCTAGACCTTAGGCTCATGAAACCAACCTCTTTTGGGGGGCTAGAGGCATTTAGTTTGTGTGTAAATAGGAAGGAATATTATGCATTATAGCGTGTGCACATTCCTATGGCTTATGAACACATACACATTCCTATGGTTTAGGAACATGTTTAGGAACATGTATACTCTAGAATGCATACGTGTTTGTGACACCAAGTATTTTTTGCAGGTTTTTGATGTGGCAGACAAGGCGAGGGCATATTTACTAAAATAAATAAAGTATAAGAAATAATAAAAATTAATCTTTGTACTTTTTATTATTTTTTATAGTTAGCATTTATTTTAGTAAATATAAGAAATTAGAGTCGCTATACACCTAATATAATTGGTCTCATAGATCCAAGAGTTATAGTCTAGAAGATCATTTTTCAAAATCTAACTGTAAGTACTTACTCATTTTTAGGATTTCAGCATTGGACCTAAAGTTTTTAAAGTGTAAATTTGGAAATTTGTCTATTTTGGGAAAAAATAGTTGTGTTTATAGGTTTTGGGGTCTTTCATATTTGTTACTAACATTTGTAGGAGTATTGGATGTGTCAAAATTAAAATTTACAAGCCTCATAACTCTAAGAGATAATGAGCAGCTTACTCAAAGATATTAAATCATGAATTACCTTAGAATACACATCAAATCAACATAAACATATATGTTTCTATTAATTTGAACATCCTTAACAAAATCTACAAATACTACTCCCACTACTATGACTCTTACAAACAAAATGAGCTAAAATGTTAAAGCTATTACAATGGTGTTTCTCCATGACCCTTCACAAGATCACTTATTTAGCTCAACTTGAATCTCTTCTCTACTTTTCCCCATTCTACCCCTTAAATGGTGGAATTAACTCCATTTATATTTTCTTAGGTTCTATATCTTTTTGCAATGGAGGTGCGTTTAGTAACTACTTTGAAATATCACATTATGTTTCTACATGACCTCCTACATTTTTGGAAAAGGGAAAAAATTGGGGATTTGAAAGGACCCACATCCTTTTACAAAAGGCCCTAAAGGAAAGATATAACAATGAAGTAGTACAACAAAAAAGCTTGTAGAAAAATAAGATCAAGAAGCCACAAAGGTGTAGAAACCAAGCAAAAAAAATGAAAAGAGCCACAAGAGAGAGCGAGGAGAAATTTCTTCTATCACAGTTGTAGTAGCAAAACAACAACCACAGAGAAAGAGAAGAAGTAACCCCATGCGCAGCTGCAAGAAGAAGAAGATGCAACAAAGTGAAAAAACAAGGAGGGAGAGAGGAGATATAGCCCAAAACAAGCTGCAAGAAAGGGAAGTGGATGCTATAGGAGAGGCATCCACAAGTGAAATTGACTAGGAGAAAGAACGAGGATGAAAGGATGAAGGAAAGGGAGGAAGGAAAATAGAGATCAATGTTTTCCTTCTTTAAGTGTACTACTGTTAATTTCCATGTGAATTCTCCTCTAAACCAAGAGGATTATATTAGGATAAGTTCAAGGGGGCATATATATATAATTCCTTATCCAGAGGATGGGGACCATCCTTGTTTGAATTAGAGTGATCAAATTCATGGGGCCACTTTATCCCTGAGGTAGGTCTCTCCAAAGAGCGATGATGAAAATTTGGTTTCCCCTCCTCATTTGATGCAACAACAACATATTGTGCTACAACTGATGGAGTTGTATCTCTTGTTTCTTGAACTTCGAGTTAGAGTTGTCATTTTCCTCTAGATCTAGAGGTTTCCATAATTTGGGAGTGAATCCTTTTCTCCACGAGAGCTTGGGTTTTATTATGAGGGAAGGTGACATGTAGGTGACAGTACTACAATTCGACATCTAAAAGTTGTGTTTTCATAATCAAGAGTTTGGATGTGAATCACATCTCCCATCTTGAGATTCATTTTATCTCGACAATCCTTTACTGAGATCCACTTCTACACAAATCCTGACAAAAGTGTGAAGGTGACTCTAAATTCTCTTGTTATCCTCTTTGATGAACCTCCATAGAAGATTGCCAATTTCCTCCATGACAAACAAAAAGTGAAGGGGAAGATTAGGAAATCTCACCCAAACAAGAACACATGAGATGGAGAAGGAACTCAGATTAAAATGTGGAAACCATGGGGTAGTGAAAAGGCCCGCCGATCCCTAGAACCAAGGACCCTCTTCAATAACCCTTTGATAATCCTCCTAATCATGGAAGTAGACTATGAAGAAGCCTCGAGTATATAAGATGTATTAACAATTTTCCGTCCATCATGAATGAATCCATTGAATCAGGTCATTATTTGATGACCAACACCATTAAATCTATAAATAAGAGCCTTAGTTTCCATCTTTTGTCTAAATGTCATAGCTTATTCATAGTCGATGTTCAAAGTAGGGGATTCAAATGTTTGTTCCACAATGTAGGTAGGGGAGGAGCTATAGTATCTTTTGTGGAAGTGGCATTTTAAAAAGTGCCTCTTTGAAAGGAGTAGAGTTTTAATCTTTGGATCCACCCAATAAAAGACTAGTCATGAAAATTATGGAATCCCGCCCAATCCCATAAGAGATGAGCAGGAAATCATCCTTCAGAGATTTTCCAATAAAAACAAGGTCAATAAGACCTACCCTGCAACTAAATTTATGAGAAAGAACCGATTTGAGGTCTTTCCCTTGAGCATGCCGATGGATCTAGACGCAAAGGGTATTTCCATGAAAAGTAAAAACTAGAACCTGAGTGGATCTATATTATTTGCGGTAAGTAGCGCTCCGGGAGAGCTCATCCAATTTTTAAGACATTTTGTCAAGAAATATGTTGTTAGGAAAATTGTCGAACAATTTAAACATTTCCTAGGTAGTGTTCATGGCATAACCCAACTGGGAGCCTAAGAGGGCATGACGAGCCCACATATCTTTACATCTCAAGCCTATCAATATCAATGCCGCTAGTTCTTGACCTAACCACCAAAGGAAAGGCAATATTTTTGGTGCCTTGAGTCGAGGATGAGATCCCGAGATCTCTGTTACCCTCCCTCGCTCTTTCACCGTAGAGCCCGAGACCTCTTGCAACAAACCATAAGACCCTTTTCGAATTTGTCTAGGATCACATCCCTTTCGCTAACAAGCCACAACAACATGGTTAGGGTTAGGGCGCATAGACAATCATCATGAACTCACCATATGAGATGTTTTTAATGGACATGACATCCTACATTTGTTAGATATGATGGTTGAGGATAATCAATCCTTGGGATCTTCTAGAGATCTATCGATAATATGTGAGGCATTCATGTAAATTGAATTTATTTCTTTTGGTGAAAAATGTCTTTAGATAGTTTCTCTTCATGTCTCTTTGTTACCCCTATAACATGTTTTTCTAGAAAATAATATCATATGTGCACTATTATTATGTGTTTCTTAAGCATTGACCTAAGGATTAGTTCTCAAACAAAATGATTATAACATGACATTGTGCAATCATTGTAAAAAAACCACTATGAAAGATAGTCTACCTTACCCTCACAACTTTTTGGGAACATTGTGCTCTTTAGCTTGTGTAACTCACATGTATTGTGCGTTTGAATTTTTACACAATGCATCTCAGTATAAGCCATGTGCACTCATTACCATTGCCCAACTTCTACGTTGTATTTTCCTTTCTCCATTTTCTCACTTACCATCCTTGTGTGTGCCCATACTAAACTAAAATCTCAAAATTATGCAAGATAACCAATTCTCATGTTTTGTTCCTACATCACAAATTACCACTTTAATTTCAAACCAATTAAGAAATTAGTTCATATGGAGTTGCAATTAGGGTTGTTAAGTAAAACATCACATCATAAAGTTCTAATTAATTTCACATGACTCATATTAACTTATATTTCCTCTCTTCTTGAACCTATCAACTAACTATGAATTGTATGATAAAATTAAGGGGTAATTGAGTCAAAAATCACATCAAATAGTCATGACTATGATTATTACCTCAAATTAGCCTAAATTGATTCTCTAGTTGAACAAATCAACTAATTAGTATGTGAAATGATGCAATGGGTTCAATTAAGCCCTGAATCACATTGTATGTAGTCACAATAAATTTCACGTGGCCCTAATGGCCCAAATTAATCTTTAATTGAATCATATCACTATTTTTTTCAACTAGTGATGCAATTAAGGGCCATTAAATCCCAAATCACATTATATAGTAATAGTTAAAATGATCCCGAATCACATCACATCATCGTAATTAAGTTCATAGGGCTTAAATTGGCCAAATTACCTCTTTGATTGAACCAATCAACCAAATGTGTAATGTGTGATGCAATTGGGGTCAATTGAGTCTAAAAATATATTATATAGTCATAAAAATTAAGTTTACATGGCTCAATTTGGTACAAATTAGCTCTATGCATGAATTGATTGACTAATTGGTAGAATCGGTGATGTGATTGTGAAAATTAAGTCCCAAATCACATCGTATATAGTCACAATAAGGTTAATGAGGTTAAAATTGACCCAAATTACATATTTAATTGAGGAAACCCAATAATTAGTTCAATTAATGATGAAATTGGAGAAAATTAAACCCCAAATAACAACATATTATCATAATTAGGTTAATGTGGATCAAATTAACCCAAAATGCATCCTTTATTGAACTAATTAAGATATTGGTTCAATCAATAGTGAAATTGGGGAAAATTGACCCTAAGATAGCCCCAAACCCTACAAAATGACAATATCACAATTCTACAATCTAGTGTGTAATCGAGTTCTAATTCATTGTGTGATCACATAGAACTCCTCTTCGCCTTTTTTAGAACCTTTGTTTTCTCTTCCTTCTCCCGGATTATCCAAATTTCTTCATTTTTTGTTTGTTTCTCTGTTAAATGTCTAATATATGTTCATCTTGTACCCTTTTTATTTTTCATATCTACTATATCTTCTTTGTCTCGACTTTGTAATTCCAACTATTGATGTACCCACTTCTTGATTGGTCAATCTAAACTCCACATTTTCCTTCAAATTTTCAAGATCACGAACTTCATATGTCTTATGTTCCCATTCATAATTGATTCTTTCTTATCTTCTTTCTGAAGGGTAAGTGCTTATGAGGCTTGGATTTTCCTCTTCTTGAAAATGATGATGATATTTTTTGGTACACTCTCATTTATTGTCTCCTCTTACCACTTTTTATTGATTTATTTTTCTATATTACATGAATTTATTTGAATGGCGTCTTATCCATATATGTCTCTATTTACTATGTAATCCATTACACAACACCATCGATGTATTTATTACACACTCAATCATTCTAGATATTGTGTTAAACCCCATAAAGGAATTGATGTCGTGTCACGTATTTATCTCCTACACAACATAAAAGGATATTTAGAAAGTATTTATCCAAATGTTGATGAAGATTTTATTTCTTGTGAAAAATGTGGCACTTGACTCAAATTCTCCACTCCTACTACAACAAGTTGAGAATATAACTAATGTATTCAACACAAATCTTGATGAAGGGAACAAGTTTCTTTGTCCATGAGAAGGAAATGAATTTGTGGAATATAGAGCACATTTCATACCAACTCCTACCCTAACTTTTGTTGAAATTTATAGAGATCAATGTGATGTACTTACAAATTCCAACTCTACTAGTTATTTCTTGTTCTTCTATTGAACAAATCAAGATATCACGGTGGTCCTTATATAGATCATATTCTTGCACAACTCTTACTATTATTAATCTATATTATTAGGATCAAAGGATTATCTTTTTATGTGGATGGGAACCAAGGTTGTTCCCTTATATTATTGATTGTGAGGGTTACTCATGTGGGATTGTTAAATATACATCTAACTTGAAAAGTATAGTGTATATGGTGACTTCAACTTCAAGGTCTTGGCTTAATATCTCGGCTAATTTTGTGGCTCAGTAACCCCACATTTTTATCTCGAACCTCCATGTCTATGGACTCTTTCCCTCAATCAATCATATGTACCCCTATATCTATGTGGTTTCCCTCCCCACCTTACACCTTATCTATAAGTAATTGGTAATTGACCCCCCCTCATGTCTACATGTTCGAATTAGTATCCTTCTAATCGATGAAGCATAAACCAACTTGAACTTGGTACCAATCTAGGGAGGAGGTACCCTATATCAATATGGAAAAGTACAGAGAACCAACTAATATATAATACCAACCCATTCCCTCCCCTTTATATATATCTTATCCAAGGACCCTTATGGTTGGCTCCTCATGCTTATTCTTTCAACATTAGTGGTAGATAGAACTGAACTATCTCATGACATTCTAAACCAAATTCACAAGTCAATTTCATCAATGAATAACTAAACCCTTGGGACCTTATTCAACCTCGACATGTGATGAGTTGACATCAAGGTACCAAATGACTTCATTGATAAGAGATCTTGGGAGTTATCATCTTGTTATCCCTGTCATAGCAATGTTCCTTTAAAAGAACTAGGTGGGAAATTATGGATTATATATAGTCATTTAGAATTCCATCTCCTTCTCTTTATATCTATTGGTTAGATTGAATGTGTGTGCTCCCATATCTACTACTTCTCCCCATCCGTATCTTCTTTACATACATGGGGTAAAAACCCCTATATATAGATTTGAGGTGGGATCCCTATATTATATCAACCAAAGATATCTCGTGAAAAATATTGTCATTTGTTGGGCTCGAGTATGTTTATTCATTATCAATCACTCATATTTTATGGGAAATATATTTGAATACCTCATAATATGGATGAATTGACTCATGTGGTGAGAGAGATAATTGAGATACACTTCACCGATGGCCCTATCTATATAGTTGATTAAATAGTCCTAAACTTGTAAAGTATGTAATCATCCATAATGTGATGCTATCCTAATTCCAAGATGAAACTAAGGCTTTAACTCCTTGCTCATGGGGAAAAGCACGATTCCATATATTCAAGTCACTATCATTATCTTTAAGAGTTATGAGGTTTGTAAAATCTAAATTTGACACATCAAAAACTCTTACAAATGTCAACAACTAATTTGGAAGGCCCCAAAACCTACAAAATGACTATATGTTTTCCCAAAATAGACATTGATTGCAAAATTTACACCCTAAAATCTTTAAGTTCAATGATGAAATCCCAAAAAAACTTAAGTACTAACCAAAATATATATTAAAAATTATATTCTAGATCATAACTCTGGAGTTATGAGACTAGTTTTTATAGGGTGAAGATTGGCCCTAATTTCTTATATGTACTAAATTAAATTTAAATTATAAACTTTAAAGTTTATACTTAACATTTATTTTAGTAAATGCCCTTGACGACTGTCCCGCCACATCCAACACTTACAAAGAAACTTAGTTGTAAGAATGCATACACATTCATATGCAATAAGAACGTGTGCGTGTTATAGTGCATACACATTCATATTCTATAAGAAGGTTCCTATTCAATAACAACACGTATGTGTTATAACACATATGTGATTTTGGTTAGATAACCAACAAACCTAGCAAATGAAAGCACAAAAATACGTTTTAGAACCATGTACACATTTTGGCCTATTTTTGGCCCCCATCTCCATACATGTACCCTATTATTATTCATTACGTGTTGTTATATCATGTTCGACCAACCTATGTGCTTGACTCCATCTCTAAACTCTTGATGTTGTGTGCCATGTTTATATGCCTTTTTGATTGGTATACTTACATTGAGTGTTCTTATTTGCGTTTTTTTTCACTTGATATTTGATTTTGGGTGTTCTTGATTTTTTATTGATACAATGATCCTTGTGATATTCATATGAAAATTGTTTATAAACCTTGGTCTTTTTGACAAGCATATCCTTAAACAATATGGCTTGTTTTTTTGTCTTGGTCATTTGATAACATGCTAAAATTATTCTTATAATATGCTTTGGGTTGTATATATTGGATTTATAAATTTTTACCCTATGTGTACATGTTAGTTATGTTCATATTTGACAAGGTATTTGTTACTGCTAAAGGAGCTTTGGAAGGTAAAACTTGTATTAGAAAGGTTAGTGATGAGATTCATTGCAATCTTCATCATTTAATCTTAAAGAATGTCAAACCTAGAAACCAGGTGATGTCCAAGGCTATCTGCAAAAAAGGCTAAAGGAAACATTGATCTTATAGTTCTTTTCTCTAGAATTTAAAATGCTTGAAAAGAAATTCAATGACTGAAAATGAATCTAATCTAACAAACTGAAATAAATAATTGAAAGAAAATTTAATCTAACAAATTGAAAGTAAATCTAATCTAACAAACTAAAATAAATAATTGAAAACAAATAAATAACAATAAACAAATAAAAGTGAAGCTTCACAAACAAAACAAAATAAAACACACAATGTTGATTTAAACAATCTAAAGAAAACAACAATGATTCTATTCTAAAAAAACAATAAACCATCCTCCTCCTTGGGTAAGAGTGAGCCCTTGCTCTTCCCTCAGAGTTGGGTTAAAAAAATAAAAACAAGTTGTTGCCAAAATACTTGAATTGTGGATTTTATTAATCATAAATGATGTTACAAAAATCATCCATCTTCTACCACTGTTGCATTGAGTTCTTTGGAGAGATATTTATAACTCATCCCTACTCAAAAATTATAGAAATACCTACCTATAATATTGGGCAATAATTGATTACATATTCCACTTTACAATGAAAAAAATGTGGAAGAAATTTATTTAAATGCTACAACTCCAAGTTTAAATACTTGCATTCAACCGCTTCTTCCACTTGATAAGGAGACAAATATGGAAGAGTTTTAATCAAACACTACATCTCTAGATTGAACTACTACTTTTTCCACTTGACAAGGAGAGAACTATGAAAGAGATTTAATAAAACACTACAACTCTAGGTTAAACTATTACTTCTTCCACTTGACAAGGAGACAAATATGGAAATGATTTACTCAAACACTCAACTCTAGATTGAACTACTACTCCTTCCACTTGAAAAAGAGACAAACATGGAAGATAATTAATCAAATATTACAACTCTAGATTGAACTATATCTTCCACATGCACTTAACTACTTCTTTCCATTTGCCAAGTTTACTCTTGTATGATTGAATCTTTCAACATGACAACTGTCCCGCCATATTCTCATCCCTAATTTTTGATCATTACTATGAATTCAATTTGAAGAATATTTTCAAACCTTTTGGGTTTGGTGCTCCTTGTTGTAAGATTTCCAAAACATCTTGAAATTATTATTTTCATTGAGAAATGAGGGAGATATCATAGTTTTACTGAACATGTTTTTTTGTCTTATTTATCTTCCTTCAACCTTATTCTGCTAAAACTTTAAATGAAGATATCTCCTCAATTATTTCGTTGTGTAAAAACAAAGAGATGTATTTACTCCTAACAATAAGAGGAACATAAAACTCTCTCGATTATCATTTGAAGGTTTGCAATTTTAGTTAAAGGAAAAAATGGTGTTGCCTGTGTGAGTTTTACGCTTGAAAACCTTCTGCTTCAAATTATGATATCTTCAAAAACATCATTGTTGTGTAAAAACAAGGAGATGGTTTTCCTCCTAAAAATAAGAGGAACAAAAACTCTCTTAGATTCTCATTTGGAGTTCTGCAATTTTAGTTAGAGCGAGTCTTGTGTTGGTTTTGCTAGTACTGCACTTAAAAACCTTCTTCTTCAAATGTTGATATATTCAAAACCATTATTTCAAAAGTCAAAATCAAGAGAGGTTTTTCCTCCTAAAGAATGAAAAAAACCTCTCTCGATTTTCATTGGAGTTCAAATTTCAGTTAGAGTGAGTCTTGTGCTAGTTCCGCTAGTACACGTTTACAAATCTCCTTATTTAAATATTGATATATTCAAAACCATTATTTTTGTGTAAAAAAAAGAGATGTTTTTCCTCCTAGCAATAAAAGGAACAAAACCTCTCTTAGATTCTCATTTGGAGGTATGCAATTTTAGTTACAATGATTTTAGTGTTGATTTGGTGAGTCCTGCGCTCCTAGCTTTGTGAGTTATGTGCTCTTTGTGAGTCCTACGCTCTTAGTTATGTGGGTCCCTGCACTCCTATCTTTATGAGTCTTATACTCTTTGCGAGTCCTGCACTTTTAACTATGTGAGTCTTGCACTTGCTACAATACATTCTAGAGATCAAATGACTTGCTCATACACAATACTGCACTCCAACTTACAAGAAATATTAGGAAATGAAAACATTCAGATTGTAATGGAATTTTCAAAGATAGATAAAATATATTCTATATTTAATCTTAAATAAGCTATCTAGTTCTTAAGACTACATCTAAATCCACTTTATAAGAGAAGGAATAATGTTATTTTGTGCAATGGATGAGACTTAATTTGGTCTCATCGAGTTAGGTGAATGACATTAAATTTTATTTGCTAGTAGGATTTTAAAATGATATGCAAGTCCAAAAATATCCTCAAAACCTCGTATGATGCTTGTAGACACAAAATCATGCACTTTAGACATTATTTAGTCCTGGTCTCATACTACTATTTAGAGGGTTTTGAGTGAAGAAAGTACTAATTAACCCCCATCTTTGGCCATCTTCTCTTATTTTATTTCATCATTCCCGACCTTTTACACCTACATGCCCAGTCTATTTCAGTCATCTTCCGTTATTTTATCCTTGATTGGGGTGCCAGCTAGTCTTGGAGCGCCCACGGCACCCTGGTCCCACCATGGTTTCCCGGTCCGTGCACTTTCCCGCCACTTTTTGGGCTCTTTCTAGCCTTTTTAGGTCCTTATCTTTTTGGTGGTCATCCATTTCGGGGTTAATTACAAAATTAGATTAAAAGAACCCTATAAATATAAATTTATGAGACCATAATGAGGACCAAATACTAGTCACTACTACCATCCATCTAGAGTTGCATATGTCTATTACATCGAGAGTACATGCATCATGTAGTCACAAAATCATGTTCTTACTATTACATTTTTACCTATCAAGTATGTTATTTTATATATGGATCTCGCATAAGAAGAGTATTCACTAATGGCTCATCCCTTAGCTCTATCATTAGTTAGTTGGTCATTTTCATCACTTGTTTAGCATAGTTATTAGTTGTCTGCATAGTTTTAGTCATCTCTCAGAGGTCTTAGTTGTCGTTATTTGGTCATTTGTCATCTTTAGTCTCGGCTAGGTGCCCGGAAAGATGCTTGGAGCGCCCATCGGCGCCCGATCCTCTTTTGGGCTCCTCGGTCCCAGTTGTACTTTGTTCACATTTAGTATTTCAATGTCAATTTTTATGGGTTGTTATCTCATTCCCCTAGGTGCTAGTTGGCATTATCGGGCCATTCGTGTCGATACTTGAACAAGAGATCCCTATATAAACATAACATACTCACTATCTTATGGGCATGCAATCTATTATCAAGAGCTTGCTATCTACTAAGGAAAAATACTACATTTGGGCATATTCTACATCTGCATCACACAAACATGGGGAAAGAGTTGTATTCATTCTATTCCATCCACCATTTTCATCTTACATCTATTTATTCCCCCTACTTTTGCATCATTGACGTTAGGGAACCCTAGGCACACAATTGCACACACAAGCACACAAAACTACATTGGGTCTAGAATGTAGTGCAACGCTTAGTCATAAGTCCACCATTTTGGTAGCTAAGGTCAATCTGACCCCTTCATTTGCATCTTTCTTTTTAAGGATTTGATTCGTTGTATGGGGTTTTGTAGGTAAGTCTTCATCACAAAACTATAACAATATAAACAAAGGTATTGTGACAATAGAGGGACCAAGACAAAGATATTGCGAAGACCTTGCGAAAATGTTAGATTTATACCCGAAGCTTTTCTATAGACCAGTGGTGCCCCGACGATTACAGATGAAGGCACCCCAAATGCCCCAGATCCTCTCCTGTGTGCCCTAAGATGCAGAGACAAATCTTCATTTGTTGCAATTTCTTGGGTAGTTCCATCATTCCCTAACATGTCCGCACATCATATTGTCTAGTCTTGCACACATTGAGGTAAGATAATTTTAGGTTAGTACCCTATCCCTTCTCATTTCCATTAAAATTTCAAATAAAATTATTCAATATTTACATTGCATTTATATCGGTTGTTTTCATTGTTGTTTTTAGTATAGATTAACATATATAATTTCTTATTTTAGTTAATCATTTTGGTGAACCCATCTTTTATAATACCTTACCATAGGATCCGCTAACTAAAAACCTAATGGCTAAGAGTAGTTCATCTTCTTCACCCATCATGTCTCATTTCAAAGTGTCAATCCTATATATGATAAGGCTGCCATTGTTGAGCTTAAAGCTCTATATAGTTCTCCCATTACTACACCCGACCATATCAAATAAAAATTCAAGATGGAATACAACATGTGCCTACTTATTTTGAATATTATCCTATAAGAATTAGCATTATTGACAATCCAATAGCCTTTACTCGTTGTACTCCATGTTATATGATACTTGTGATCCACCTTCTAATCTTTCATAGGAAACATTAGATGATTCTCTTATTGATTAATTTCTTGGTATTGACACTCATTCACATAAGCATACTGATTCTCTAACTACTGAAATAGTTCCTTCTCATGGCTCTACCTCTTTTGACATTGCTTCTCATGATACATCCCCTCCTAGTTTGCATACTCCTTCACATTATGTTGATGATCCTATTGATAGTGTTCTTAGCGATATCCTCATTTCGAGTCTCTATCAAATAATGGTGAGGCACTTGAAGGTCATGATTCTCCTTCTTTCCATACTTCCAAATGTGACTCACATACTCCAATAAAATATTCTCCTGAGATTGTATCTAGCACTATGCATGAGTCATCACCATCCATCACTTCTTCTTCTCCCACTGTTTCATGCCCTCTTACTAGTTCACCTATGTTTCTTGTTACATATTCTATAGAAGTTTCCTCACCAGCTTACTTTACTCGATGCTAAGGTTTTTGATTCTAGTCCAACCATTTCTATGGGTATTCCATCAATATCTTATACCATAGCTTCCTCGGAACCTACTACTAGTGTTCCCTTAACATTAGACCCTTCTCCATCACCTTTGGATATCCCTATGATCACTCACAATGGCAAGTTCAGTAATCAATTAACACATTATTTCCATCTTCCACCATCCCTTCATAAGATATCCTTTCTCTCATGGACACCATAGGACAATTATAATCTCAGGTTCAGTCTCTCACTTTATAAAGTAGGGCTTATTATGCTTCCATTAACAACAATTCATTACATGGAAATCCAGTCCCTAAGAAGATTCATAATTTTGCATTCCCTCATAATTTCACCATGCCTAATTTCACATGTTTTGATGGTATGGGTGATCCTCATGCTCATCTTCTACATTATCGTAGGATATATAGCCTCCTATTCTAATGATAGATTATTACTTAAGGCCTTTTGCTATAGTCTTACCGATGAGGCGTTACAATGGTACACTCATCTCCCCTTTGGATCCATTAGTAATTTTTATGACATGGAGGATACCTTCCTCCGTTGATTTATAATCAACAATGGCCCTAAGGTTACTTATGACTGGTTACCTACTCTACATCAGGGCTCCACATAAACCTATCAAGGATTATATTCTCGATTTAATGCTTGTATCCATCAGCTTGTCTTCCAACCCATAGATCTTGAGAAGTAATTTATTTTTGTCATGGCTTCATTCCTCCACTAAAAACAATTACAGTATGATACATGTGAGTCATTCCTTCTTCTATGCTATAAGGTTATTGACTTAGAACAAGATCTTCTCTCCACACATATCATAGATCCTCCACACACCTCTATGGCTATTGCCTCATCTAGTTCTCCACCAGAGCCTCTCGATTGAGCTTCCTACATAGTCTCCATCTTTTCCTCCCAAACAAAGCAAACACACTCAACCCACTTCACCACCAAAGCATACTCCTTTGGCTTCATGATAAACTACTCCTCCTACCACCCCACCTAGGTCACATGAACCTTTGCACTTCTCTCACCACACACAACCCCATGACATGCTGTTTGTATTACTTAATGAGCGATTAATTCACTTACCTTCCAACCAACATCATCCACAACACCGATTACAATGTCAACATGACCAACACTATTGTAATTATCATTACATATGATTGTCTTTCCCTTCAGGATAGATTGCAATAATTAGAGGATAAGGGAATCATCTCCTTTGGTTCTCACTCATGAGTGATCCATATCTCCTTTACGTCATCAGAGAGTTTCTACTATGATTGAGTCATCTCCTACATATGGTACTTCATCTATGATATATCCACCACAGACTGCTATTCATATGCATTCCCACCACATCCATCACATTCACTACATCCACCTCACCCATCACATTCATGTTATCCACCACATCATGTTGCTACTTCACATTGGTTACCACAACACCCCACTTTTACACATCCCACCATAGCTCCATATGACATTTAGTTCGGTTCATACACTCATGTTGCTTCCATTCCACATGCTTCCACCACTCCATGCCGCCTTGGTATTTGGTAGGTGATTACTATCACCTTACCCCCGATGATGCACTTGTGTTCTTATAGTTCTTACATGACTGTTGAGGGTTTTCTTTAAGAACTTTTCATCACACGCTACATCGTTCATCTAGCACACCTCAATCATTTCTCGATGACACACTCTTGTTTTTCATGGTTCATTCTTGACTGTTGAGGGATATTAACTATAATAAACCTAATCATTACATATGCTAGGGGCATCGCTATTCCCCTACCATTCATCACACTGACATGCTATGATTACATTACATGTTATAGAAATATTGTTCATAGTGTGAACACTTAGGATTGGTTTGGGTTATTTGGTAGTAATAGTTTTTAATATTTATAAAATAATATATGAGTGTGCAAAACAGTTGTAATGCATAACTCATAGTTGAGAGATATTTGGGATATTGAGAGGACTTAGAGATTAGCCTTGAATCCTTACTTATAGGATTTCATTGAGCTATTTATATGTAATCTCTCCATTGGGAATTTGTCTTGAATGAATTACAATATCTCTGGTTTTATTATTTTATTGTGCAATGTTTTGTTTTTTATTTGATTAAATCATGGATATTTACAAGATTTGGTATCAGAGTGGGTTAGACCGCAATGATAACCTATAGGAGTTTGTGAGGCATTTAGATCTAGAACAAATTTGTTTCATTGGAATCAAATCTATGACCTGCATGTTTCATTGGAATCAAATCTATGACCTGCGTGTTTCATTGGAATCAAATATGTGACCTGCGTGTTTATCTACCAATAGTGGTGATGTTTCACTCAGGTGAATCCATACTTGGCTGTGACATGACTTCTTGCAATATCTAGATCCGCAGTGATAGAGGTATTGTGTTTCTTTCCTTTTTTGGACGCAGATGAAAAAATAGAAGCATAGAATTTTTTTGCCAAATTTGGAAAGGGTCCGGAAGATGTTGGAGTTATAACTTAAAATTGCCATAACTTTCAAAACTGGTAACTCAGATTAATTTGCCATTTTTTTATAAAAATGTGTATTTTTTTTATCTCTACACATTGATCCTATGTTTTTTGTTGCTGAACAAAATTGTTTTTTTCCATTTTTCGCAAATATGTCAAATTTTTTTACTTTAAGTGTTTAAAGTTTATTGTAAGGGTGCATTTTCGACTGAGTTTGACACCTATTATGGAAATTCCATTAGATAAATTCAATGGATTAAATTTTCACACATGGAAGGTGAAAATACAAATGTAATTAATGAACAAGAACCTTTGGGGAATTGTGAGTGGAAAAGAACCAGAACCAACAGATGCTACAAAATTGCTTCAATGGAAAACCAAGGATGACAAAGCAAAATACATTATTGGACTTGCTTTATCAAATACTAAGTTGCATTATATAGACTTAGAACAAAATTCTAAAGATATATGGAATTTACTAAGTCAGACATTTGGTGCAAAGGCTGTGAATGCTAAATTCTCACTTAAGTTGCAGTTATTCAAGTTGAAAATGAATGACGGTGAAACTATGTCAAGTCATATTAATGATCTTAGATCTCTTCTAAGACAACTGATGGAAGTAAGTTCTCAGGTAGATGATGAAGATGCAAAAGCTATTTTATTAAATAGTTTACCTCCAAAATACAATAATGTAGTTTTTACTCTTGGTCAAATGCCTTCCAATTCACTTGAAGGTATGATTTTTGCATTACTAGCTGAAGAAAAAAGAACAAAAGAAGATATTGAGGAAGAAACTACTCTTTATATTAAAAGGAAGCATACTAATTTTTTCAAAAACAAAGAGGAATTAGAATGCTTTTATTGTAAGAAAAAAGGACATAAATCTTCTTTTTGTATTACTCGTGCCAAGGACATCATAAAAGGAAAGCTGAAAATGGATGAAGCTAATGCAGTTGTTAAAGAAGAGTCAGAGAATGAAGAAGAATATGAACCTGAACAAAATGAGGATGAAGATGACTACCTATACTAAGTAGTGCCTGATGGAGGATGGAGGAAAATTGGCATCTCTTGTTAGTCACCAACAAAGAGATTGCTTCATGGTATTGGTGACCTTTTATTTTTGTTGTGTGGTGTGTTTACTTTATGTTGTAATAATGAACATAAGTAACATTCTTGTTTAAAGCTCCTGCATGAGCATAATTTATGTTTTGTAATCCCTCTAAGTTAGAAACAATGATGTGAGAAAAATAGTATACTCGCTATATAGTGGTTGGTTCCACTAGAAAACCATTTTCTGAGTTGGAGGTTCTCTTTGAAAACCTCATATTGTTTGAGTTGTTGGTACTCATTGAAAACCTTCATTTCTTTGTAGATCATGAGCAGGTATAGGAGATAACTTTCCCCATGTTCACACTAAGGGGGTGACTGTTATAGAAATATTGTTCATACTGTGAACACTTAGGAGTGGTTTGGGTTATTTGGTAGTAATAGTTTTTAATATTTATAAAATAATATATGAGTGTGCAAAACAATTGTAATGCACAACTCATAGTTGAGAGATATTTGAGATATTGAGAGGACTTAGAGATTAGCCTTGACTCCTTACTTATAGGAGTTCATTGAGCTATTTATATGTAATCTCTCCATTGGGAATTTTTCCGAATGAATTACAATATCTCTCGGTTTTATTATTTTATCAAGCAATGTTTTGTTTTTTATTTGATTAAATCATGGATATTTACAAGATTACATTATTACCACAGACATTCATCACAACATGTTACTTTAATCATTATACATCACCTATTTTTACATTCACTTCACTATCATCATCATACTAACTACGCATTACACATTCTATTTACTAAACACTCCACTTAACTCATCACATTATATTTGTCATCATCACGCAAATATTACATCAACTACCACTAACAATACATAAAAATGTCACACATATTCCAATACTAATCACCAACTCATGTGACACCAGTACAACACAAAATAATATCATCCCATATAAATCAAGCGTGTCCACACATTGGTAGAAAATACAATTATCAATAGGGGGAAACTCTCATACATCATATACAATCATGATAATCAAATCTCATCATCACTATTGCTCTCAAGTACTATGAGAGTGCTAGAACTAGATGCCTCACCACTCAATCTATGCCATTGTTCAGGCCTCAATATTTCTCCACTTGCCTACGCAATAAGGTTTTATCCTTAGACTTCTCCACAAAGTGAAGCTTCAACTCCATAAACCATACAAATACATCCTGTGCCAAAGGGCCACCACCCAATTCCTCGTGGGCTCGGTGAGTCTCCTCACGTGCCTCATCCCTCTCAACTACTAATACAGTACATGTGGCTGCCACCATGGCTACTGACTCAAATAGATGGGCATGCTCACCCACGATATCATCCACTCGCTCCAATATACCTCCACCAAGGATGTTAGTCGGCACATTCCGCATCAAGGTGTGGATGGATGTGTCGACTATCAAGGACCAATACGCATCACCTACAAAATAAACAACACCAACACATTAGATAACCATTACTAAAACATAAGCCAACAAACAACATACATAACATAACTATATGTAGATACTCATGCTCAGCCTACAACAACTACCATAGGGTTGGGGGCATATGCTTCCTCCACTCTTCCTCCTCCTACATATGGTAACCTTGTTAGATCCATAAATAATGGGAACAACAATACCCATTGATGTGTTTCCCACCATACATGGTGCTCCTTTGTACTACCAACATCATCTCGTGTCTATCACCTATATTGCTGCATCTACCTCATTTGGACTAGGAGGCACTATCTTCTTTGTGTGGGCCCCTGGTTTGGTCCTAACCTCCGGTGCTCGATAGCTCTCACCATATATACGGCTGGGGGAAAATCCTGAGCCATACCAAACTGATGCGATACCCGCTCCACCTAGAAGAGCTCCGCCACACCTGGAAATATATCCTCTAGCCACATCATCCTTTGAATACATCGTAGCTCTACAATATCCTCCATAATCACGGTATGGCCTCCATGTGATGGATTTGGGCCCCATCCTATATATCAGTGCCTTGTAGGTATCTATATCCATCCCATGCCCATGAATGTTAATCTACCTCCTCGCGTATATCTTGGGCCTAGCCCACTCTGATCATGGACCCCCAACTAGCCTTAACACTACTATGTGCTCATATGCCCACACATGTAATAACGTTGTAGCTCTTATCCCACCTCTATGCTCATCATGAGTAAAATGATACAAATCTTTGTTAGATGCACCAATACACAATGTGCTCATGCATATATAGTACTCTTCTCCCCTATATGCCGGTATATGTCATGCATCTTATACAAGATGCCCACACCACATCCCTCTACCATTATAGATGAAGCATTAACAACCGCTATGAATTTCTACAAATGCGAAACACCTGACTTAGAATAACATCTAGAATGATATGAGCCCTCGGAGGTGTCTGAGTCCCTACAAAATACCATCTCACCACTCACATCTGCCTATCCATGTCCTCTAATGACATCACTTGTACCCTCTCCCTACTAACGTAAGTAAAACCACAATATACGATATACATCCTACAACATAATAGTCATCCCCCGTAGGTAACCAAAATGTACATGTGTCTACACACCATCTATCATAGAGGGCAGTCAACATCAGCATATTATGGGGCACATCCCCATCCGTACTATATGCCACAAGACGACATGGTCCATAACATCTCAATCATCATCCAAAAAACCTAATCCAAGCAATGTACTCAAATAATGCCCACCGCGGAACTCCCTCAAGTGAATATCCCTCTTCACACTGCAAAATGATAACAAACGTTGTGTTAGAACACCTTACAAGTATAAAAAACTCAATTATCACATTTATATCCATTTAAAATATCATTTTTCATCATTCTAGACTAGATACACACATTTTGGACCTTCCTAGATGGACACCAATGCCCAGATCTGGGCGCTCTTGTCCCAAGGGTCACTAATGCCCTCACTACTATCATCCAAGTCAAAAACATCAAGAAAATCAAAAATCTCAAATTTACAAAAATTCACTGAAAATGACTACTACACCCTACATTTTTTGAAAAACAATGCACTTACCAACTTCACAGTCGTGTGTGACACTATGATAGTCACCATGCTCTCTAATCTGCAAGTATGCGCTGCTCTCACTGTGGCATTTTCACTCACCTCATGCTCACTCCCACAATCATGCAAACAAAAAATAAAGTGACTAATTACTTTTTCACTTTACTATTTATAGTTCCTCTTTCACCTACATTACTATAGTCATTATTTCGGGCGCATTTCCACTACTAATACACATTACACTATTTTGATCACATCTTGAGCATTTCTACTCCAATTTACACCTCGTTTGTGGAATTCTTTTCAAAATTCCACCTACCACCATACTATACACATTACACATGTATTATCTCTCTTTGATGTTTTTTTCTATATGAATTATCCACATTCTCATGATTTTTACCACTCTCCACATATCAGCTATACTTTCGGCTTAACATTCGTTCTTCTCATCACTTCCCCTTTCACCAAAAGGGGAGTATATCATTGGGGTCATCTTATAATTCCCCTTGTATCACCATGCATTTAAAACACTACCAATGTGAAAATTCCAAAACAATTACTAGTTCACAACATGACATCTCACCATTAATTCCCCTAATGACCTAATCTAGGGGCAACAAATATACAATTTTTTTATACGAAATTTCATCACTTCCCCTAATGACCTAACATGGGGGAAATAAATGATTAAATTTTTTTCCATGTGATCATTCACCAATTTCTATCGATTCCCCCTAATGACCTAATCTAGGGAAACTAGCATAAAAATTTATACGAGTAATTAATTAATCAATCAATCAATTAACGTGTTCAAGTTTCAAATAATAAAAACATATCATTCAATCAAATACAATGTAACAAAATTGTCCTCCCAGATGACCGAACTTGGGAGTTATGTGTGGCCTCCTAGATGACCTAACTTAGGAATTTTTATTCATTTCTCACTTCCAAATGACCTAACTTAGAAGCCATCCTAGATTTCACACTCACTTCTAAATGACCTAACTTAAAAGCTATCACATTGCAGTGACACCCATGGAGTGGGGGCAAAAGTTCCTTTCCTATACCACTCCTATATGGGTCAACTATTTGATCAAAATTATTTGGATCCAAAACCATCAAATATCGATTTGAGTCCGTCTGTAGTGGCTAGATCTTGAGGATGTAGTTAGAGATTGGAGAATAACACAATTTTCTCCCTACACTCTTCCTTTGGTGGCAGGACACCCAAATCCTCTCGGTTAATAATTCATATACACACATTTGGGTTGGGAACTGATCACTCCCTACCCCATCTCATCGTCATCATACAATGTTTGAAACCATCTAACATTACAATCATCACTTTCATTTAGCACACTTCATCATGACATTACGCTTTTTGCTACATTACATGGATCAACCTATTGATCCATGGTTCGACATGATTTTTTTCTTTCAACACACTTCTATTACAACATGGGTTTCTCCACATTTCTCTCAGTACCCATCTCTATCTACTTTATGTTACCGAGTTTTCACTCACCAAAATAAAGTGGGGGCAAATGTAGTCAAAAATCACTCACTTTTACATTTTTATCAAGTATGTTATTTTATATATGGATCTTGTGTAAGAAAAGTATTCACTAAGTGGCTCATCCCTTAGTTTTGTCATCGGTTAGCTGCTCATTATCATCACTTTTCTCGACACGGTCACCAATTGTCTGCACACTTTTAGTCATCTCTAGGAGGTCTTAGCCATAGTTATTTGGTCATTTTTCATCTTTAGTCTCTGGCTAGGTGCCTATCAGCGCCTTAGTCCTCTTTTTGGGTGCCCCAATCCCGGTTGCACGTTGTTCGATTTAGAATTTTGAGATCAATCTTTATGGGTTGTTGTCTCATTCCCCTAGGTGTTAGTCGGCATTATCATGCCATTAGTCTTGAAATTTGAATAAGAGATCCTTGTCATCCATTTTTTGTACCCTTGCAAAATGGAAAACTTAGCTAGGTGGAGGCCGACAACGGTGATGGGATAAAAGGGAAATACTTTGCAAGATTCTAGGTAGCTCATGTTTTTACTTGGCCAAGATGTCTTAATTTGCAGCGAGCTAATGAGCCACGGTGAATGGTCAAGTTGGTGGTCAAGCTTATTGTGGAATCAACCAAGTTCGATGAAGTTGTATGGTTCATGGAGAGATGGCTGTCCAACCCTTGGTTGGACGAGTTGTTGAGATGACGGGTGGCTTGTTGGCGCAGAGTTGGTTAGATGGTGGGTCAGATACGGTTCATGGGTTGGATGGTCGCCCAACCCTTGGTACGACACATGATGGATGACCATCTAACGCCCTTGGTTAGATGGCTAAGAGAATGGTTGGGTGGCACATTGTATGGTGAAGGTTTGGATGACTATCCAACTCCCATCAGATTGTATAGGAAGAGTTAGATGACCATCCAACCCCTTAGTTAGACGGCCCACAACGTAAGGATAAGGATCATCGATTGGGCGGCCACCATGGGGATGTACAACCTTGTGGTTAGATGGTCATATAACCCCTTGGTTGGAGGACATGAGGTTAGATGACACACTCAAATTTATATGGATCATGGTTAGACAACCATCTAACCCAAATATAAAGGATGATTTACAAAAGCCAATCATTGTTTCCTCAAGATGGTTGGATGACCAACACGGTTGGATGGGTCATCAAGCCAAGCGAAGATAGGTGGGTGAATGACATCTCAACAACCATATTTAATGAGGTATGACATCTATGACTACCCATGCAAAAAAGTACCAAATAGTATGGCTGCCCATGCCTCTTTAATGCATCCTACAGGTTGGTGGCAAAATTTGCCTATATATTGTAAAATTTGCCTCATTTTGAGAGGATACTTTCTGTAATGCAAATGAACTCTGTTAAAATTGTTCCAAAGCTATTGTGAGCTAAAGGCCTCAAAGTTGAGCACTTTGTAAAGGATTCTTTTCTTGTGCCCATATTGTAATGGATTGTGCATGTTTTTAAGCAATATAATTGGTGTTTTGTGGATTTTCTTGCCCTAACTCAATTTCTATTGCATCTTTGCCTCCTATTATGTTTGTAGGTATATTATGTATATATCTATCTTTTGCAGATCTTTGATTTGTTATGCTTCATGAATATAGGGAATTAAATCTGTTTTAGATTATAGCACCTCCACCTCCCTCTCCCACTTTGTTTACTCCCTATTTTTCACTCACTCAGATTTTCTCACCCTTTCTTGGTGCATCACCTTCCTTTAGAGTATCTTTACTTTTATGCATTCTTTTATCCTTGTCTCCTTGGAAATCATTAGGGTAGGAATATATCGGTTTTCCATTCTCTCGCACTTTAGAAAAGTTTGCATTAGGTTATGAGAAGAAGCTGATTTTCTCTAGAGGATTATCCTACTTGCAAGGTCCCACACCACAGGATAATCCCATGTTATGTAGATTACACTCGATTGCCTCGCACACAAATCACTAGCAATCAGTGGTGCTATAATTTTGCATTTAGTTTTAAGACAAACATGATTTAAAAAAATGGGGCCTAATTGACCTAAATGGGGGTATTAGGGTATTAATGCTAATCTAATTAGGAGGACTAAAACGTTGTATGAATGAACTAAAATAGTACAAAATAATTATAATTAATTATTATAAGTGAAATAAAATTGGCTAAATATGTGAGAGAAGGGAAGAAAATAACTTTGATTGGAGAAAAATGTCGAGGTTTGATCAAAAATTTGGAAATGCAGAGATGAACACTCAGAACCATGCGAAGGATAGATATGGTGAATCGATATGTATGAGGTGTTTGGGAGTGTACTCGGGGCATCCTGCAGCCCGGTCTACAATGTGGGTACTCAACATTGTAAAAGCTCAAAACCCAAGTTCGACAATGTCACAACTTGGTCTGAAACCCTTCCTGTTTGTCATGCTAGATCTCATCGGATGAACTAGAAAATGACCTGCAATGCAAAGAGAAGTATCAAACCCTAGAAAAATAAAAGATGCAAATTAATGGGTCGGACTAACCTCAACCACCAAACTAGTGGTATTATCACTAAGCACTACACTACATTTCAGACTGGATGTAGTTTTGTGTGTGTGTGTGTGTGTGCATGTCGTTCCTTAGGTGCTCTCACGCCAGTCGCACTTTGTGAAGTAGCGAGCAATAATAACTATAGAAAATGTAAGTAGAATGTGTGCATGAAATAGAATATAATCCCTCCCCCTATGCAAAGTGTGTGTGATGTAGATCTCTTAGCCTTGATGCATGACACTAATAGATGCAAGTGATGTAATGGATGCGGCTTCTAGATGGAGTGATAGTAATATGTGATACTAGGACCAGACCCTCATTATGGTCTTATACTTTATATTTATAGGACTCTTAAGCTGAATTTCGTAATTAATCATGATAAGGCCGATTAGGAAAAATATAAAGATGACCAACAACTAGAAATGACCCAAAAAGGAGTGAAAGGGGATTTACATAGATCAGTGGTGCCTTGAGTGGGATGGGGCTCCCGAGGTACCCAAGACAGTGCCTGGGGCACCCCGATTTAGGCTGAATGTTGGGGAAGTTGCAAAATGGGCGGATAGGTGCTGAAAAGACACAGAACTACAAAATATAAAATAAAGATGGCCAAAAGGTGGGATTAACTAGTACTTTGTACACTTGAGAAACTTATAAATAGAAGTATAAGACTTGGCTAAATTATGTGTAAAATGCATAATTTTATGTCTACATTTTGCCCCCACTTTATGTTGGTGAGTGGAAAGATTGGTAACATAAAGTAGATAGAGATGCGTGCACTGATATCCCCAGTAGAGTGTAGAAGAAAATGTGCCGATGGACTAGACTCAAGCGTGGATTTTAAAGATGAAAAATATCCATAAAATGTGATGAGAGTGAACCTAGGGTAGAACACACGTGTAGATGTTGTTGTGTATAGTGTACCTGTATGGTTAGTAAAGGAAAATTCCTATAGTAGTGTGTCTTTGTCATTGTCACAATTGTTGTTTCCCAATTTGACTACTTGTTTCTCATACATCGGACCGCAAGGAGAAAAAGATCAAGTAGTGAAATATGTATGTAAAAACATTGTGTAAAATATGTAAATGTAAAGTACACAAATGTAAAATACACTAGAAAAGTGTAAATGGAACATGTGCACCTAATATGTGTTGAGAAGAAGGGTGTAGAAGGATATCCTGTACTATTGCAAGTTTTTTGTGTGATCTCACACCACCCCGGGTCAAGAAGTGTAGGGAGAAAATGCTCGTGTCCTCCAACTCTAACCGATTTTACCGATATTTTTGAAGATATATTTTTATTGCACTGGTTTTTTGGGTGATTTGATGCCACTAGATGAAAAGTGTAGAGAGGCACACCTATTGTAATCCCAAGCCTCAGAATTACTCCACGAAATTGCCAAAGGACACTATGTCCTATTAAGGCCGCCGCACATGGAATTCATAGAGGTTGGTTTGAACTCACTCACCGTGTATGAACCAATGTAATTATGATGTGTTAGTGGAAAATCCACAATGATGCCTCCCCTATTCGGGGGTGCATACGATGACCCAAAAGGAGAATGTGGCCCCAAAAGAGGACCAACTACACTCTGACTTGTAACCAACTCGAGACTTGGAGGGGAGGAAGAGAAAGCACTTGCAGATACCAAGGTGCACACAAAAGGGGATGGCTAGCCAAAAAAGTGTTATTCCACAAGCACATGCATGTAATTAGTGTTAAAATGTAAATATTGTAGAAAAACTACCAAGCACAGTAGTGTAAACATGCAAGAAAATAACAAAAAGACCTCAAAAAGCGAGTTACAAACAAGGGACATTACTCATAATTTTGCAAGAAACTCAAGGCTATCATGGCCGCAAACAATAAACATGTGTACACATGAGCAAAGGGTTGAATTAAATGTTTGCATGTGTGATTTGACTTAATTTAAAAGTAGGTATGATGAGTCATCTATTTATGCATTATGATTACAAGTGTTTAATCATAAAGATGATTCGATGGAATAAGTGGCAAAGATGGTTATCATTAGTAATCATTATTGCAAAACTCAAGTGAAATAAGTTGCAGAGATATTTTGAGGAAGGAGCATCAAATTAAGTTTTGTTCCGCAACAAAGAATAGAGAATTCAATAGATAAGAACAGAGGTTCCACAGCCTAAGAACAAAGGTTCACAGAACTAAGAATAGAGGTTCCACAGCCAAAGTTATCAATTCCACAGCCTATAGCAAGAGGGCATGCAACCAATTTGCATAAAATCAAAAAAGACATAACTCGAGCTGATATGGGGATTAAGAAGAAATCAGAACCAGAGGATGATTCCCAACTGCTCGCAGACAAAGAAGTGACATCCATCTTTGAGCATACAGGATGACTAGAATTCTTGAAGAAAATTTTAAGGCATAATGACGAATTGGTAAGATAATTCGTCATAAACCTAGAACAATCCAGGACAAAGGTGAGAAATATCTTTATTCCTTTTTCTGTAAATACTGTAAGTAATGTGTCTGGAGTACCAATTGTGTATGTCCCACAACTTGCCAAAGGGACTTTGAAAGAATTGGTTGAAGTCTTACTGTAAGAAGGAGAAACTGAACCCCAGTACATCTAAAATATAAAGAAAATCATAAAAGGGGTTAGAAGGGCTATTTTTCCCAAACCCTTTGACAGGGTAGTGTTTTGGATAGTGAAATATTTAACCTGTGATGGTCAATTTGGGTCTGTGGGAAAAGAAGTCCTAAAAATGCTCATATGTCCAAGTATGGAGCCATAAAACCCGAGTACATAATAAACCTTCCAGGTTTCTTTTGATTCTAAACAGACCATGGCTTAGAGGTATTCCTAGGGTGTTGGGACAATCAGCATCAAGGTCTAATTCATTTAATATGCCGTAACCTTTTTTGAGTTAAAGAAGAATGGAGAAGAAATTTGGGACAAGTTTCTTGGCAAGTTCAAGAAAAACCCTAATATTATCAGAAGGAAAATTCCAGCCCCATTCTCTCCTTCAACTAATTTGAAATCGATGCCTCCCGCAGAAGGACAGAGGGAAATGGAAAGAGAAAATATACCAAAAGGAATAAGGTCGGTGAGAAGGATCAAAACAACAGAGCCTTCTGTACCTGTGAAGGAAATTCCTTCTTCTACAACAACTTTAGAGGAGCCAATATCTGTCTCTGACAGTGATAGCTCACCCATGCAAGAGCAAGAAAGAATAGTAAGAAGAAGCTTTAGAAGGAAATCCACCACTGGGCATGTTGAAATTCCCCAGAGAAGAAAAATTCATAAGAGGTCAAGGGAAACCCCAGAGGGAAGGAGTGAGCATGAAAGGATAGAAAAGGAAGCTACTGATATTTTGGGCAGCATGGCCATGACTCCTCCTGAGCCAAGTCAAGTTGAAATGGACAGAGGAGAAGAAATATTGAAGAGAAGGATTTTCAGGAATTGGTTAAACCAACAACATTGCCACATGAAGAATAAGAGTTGGCATCTTGGAGAAGAAAAGGAAAATCTCCTTTAATAGAGGAAGAATGCCAAACTCCTCAAGTAATTTTAGAGGAAGAAGAAAGACATCAAGTTAAACAGGCTTTGTTCTTATCTAGAGCAGAGCTCATTATCAGAGAAAAAGATGACGAATTGGATTACCTCAAACTCAAATTGGAACAAAGGGAAATGATCATTGGAGAGCTAACAACTCAGCTTGTAGCCAAGACTGAGGAATTGTCAACAACCAAGAAACAATTGATAGAAAAAGAGGAAGAATTTCAGACTTCCAGAAAATAGAGTGTTGTGTCCACAGCCTCTCAGATAGACTAAGTTAACCTATTTTCCACTCAAACAACTATGGAATGACACTTGTAGGGAACTCAGAGAAGCCAAAACATCAAATGAAGAATTAAGACCAAGATGAAAGAAGAGAAGAAGATGAGAAAATCATGGTAAGAAAAGTTTTAGAGGAAGGAAATAAATATAAATGTCTTGCAAAAATTCATATGGTCTCGTATTATGAGTGAAAAATTGCTTGCCACTGTCAGGTGAGGCCCTCTCCCGCATATAATGTGTTTTTAGAAGAGCACTTCATTTGCTTGGAAGCTATAAAGGATTGCATGTGGGCTTCCACATGAACTAAAAGATGAATCTGAATTCATCACAACTTACTCTCTATCTAGTCCCGAAAAAAAATATTCTATGTGAATTTTATCTTTGTAATTTTATGCTAGAGAAAAACACAAGATTTATGATCAATTTGTATGTGGGGAGAGCCAACTCAATGCATTTGTCTCTGCTCTCGCAAAACTAAATTACATGGAAGGAAAGGGAATCTAAATTTTTATTGAAAGATAACTCAATAGGTCTCTCGTATGAGAGCTCATTATGGTAAGCCTTCTACCTTCCTCACACATTTAAGAAATCATGCTTTTGATGAGAGATTCAAGACACATTATCTTGCCATTTTGCAAAAGAGTATTGATGCCTTCACCTCCTATGAGGAGGAAAATTTTGAAGATATTTATGAAGGATGCTCAAAGAGGTGGGAACTCCTTACTATTTCCTTGAGAAGAAGGGAAGTAATTTCCCCTACAAATCTAATCTGGAGTCTAGAAAGGGCAAAAGCGTTATGCACAATAATTCCCCAAGTCAATGAAACCTATGGGAAAATATGGATGGGAATGCGAACAAGGCCCCTCTACTTCTCACCCCCATGTCTCCTTGGAAAAATAGAGAACCTCAAGATCCTACTGAATTTGAACAGTGGGAGAGGAAAATAGAAGTAGGAGCAGGGTACAATACATCTAAGTTTAAACATTGGAAAATCTAGTTTCAACCATTTGATCTGAGCAATCAAATGGAATGTAGAACATATAACCCCACTTTTGAAGAATGAAGTTTGTAAAGGGACTTACAAACAAGTAAGTTTGGGGGAAATGATGAGGCCAGAATATGTTTGATTAATGTATAATATATGATCTCATCTTACTCTCCTTTTTATTAAGTTTGATTACATTTTGTGACTTTTAGTTGATCTGATATGAGTTAGGATGTAATTTTCTGTCTTTTGATTGATTGTGATTCTAATGTTAAAAGATCTAGAATTCTTGACAAAGTGTGTGTTTGAAATTTAGTTTTGTAATAAAGTAGGTCTAATCAGTTGAGGAAATGAAGCAAGAAGCGTTCAAAGTGTGTTTTGGTAACATTTGTTCCCACACAGCTTAGTTCCAAAACTTCCAAGCTAGTTTCGAACTCCATCACACAATCATCATTTAGTTCCGGAACTTTTGGACTTAGTTCCGTAACTCCAAAGATTTGGTTCGCATTTTTGGACTTAGTTAGGAACTCTTGGGTATAGCTCCGGAACTCTCACGGTGTTGATCCTTAATGATTTCCTATGGTTCTGGAACTTCTCTGAAGTTCTGGAACCAATGGGAGTTATCTATTCTAACCACATCTGGAGATTTTCATCTACGACCCTTTCAATCAGGAAAGGATGAGAAGATTTTGAATACAGATCCAGGAGAGTTATCTTACAGCTATCTGATCAACCACAATTCGACTCAACATCTATTCTAGGCATGATTCGATTTCATCAGAATCGTTGAGACAACTGTGATTGTAAAATGTATATAAAAGTAGACCTGCAGTAGATAGATAGGATATAAAATATGATATGAGATAGATATAGAAAAATATAGACTAAGTACTCAGATCCAGTACATTTTGTAATACCGAATGTTTTATCAATAAAATAACCATTCCAATTTGAGAGAATTCTGAGTTGTTAAATCTTGATTCGAGGAGGAGCAAGGGCCCACTCCCCCAAGGACCAGGATATTCGTTTATTTGGTATTTATATTTCTTCAGCAAATAGCTTAGATATGTTAATTCTATATTGTTTTAATTCTGTTCTATACTTGTTCCCGCAGTGTTTAGATAGATTCTTATATTTCTTGCAATTATTTTCAAGCATTCTAAATTGAGTGTGTTTAATTCCAAAAGCAAGTGTGTTTACTTTCAGAAGCAAGTGTGTTTATTTCCAACAACAAGTGTGTTTTCATTTTGCACAAAGTGTGTTTCCTTTCAGCAAAGTTTTTAGTGTGTTTACTTTCAGCAAGTTTTCATAGTATGATTTAAATAAGGTTTTACCAAGAAGTCCTTAAGACATTGAAGAGATCCCCTAGAAAATACAAAAATAACTACAATCAACTACTAGATCGATTAGATTACTCTTATTGCATATAGCTTTAGACACACCCTGGTTTGATATGACATCAACAAGAAGTTGATTAAATGAAGGGAATAATGACACCCATCATTAAATTCCATAGATTAATTCAACAAGTGGGTGGAAGCCATCCTACCAAGAGCACTACTTCCGAGGTAGTTTGCAACTTCATTAAGTAGAACATATTGATAAGGTTTGAGAACCCCAAACAAAATTGGACCTGACAATGCTTCCAACTTTTATTCTATTGAGATGATGGAATTCTGCTATAGGTATGGAATCTCACTTGATCATTCTTCAGATTACTACCCCCAAGGGAATGGACATGTAGAATCAACAAACAAGAACTTGGTGAACATAGTTAGAAAGATTGTAAATGATTCTCAGAGGAATTGGCATAAGAAGATATATGATGCACTTTGGTTGATAGAATTACACCCAAGAGAGAAATTGGAATGTCTCCTTTCCAAGTGGTGTATGGTGTGGAAGCTCAACTACCAGTCACGGTGGAATTTCCAGCCTTGCATCTGATGAAAACCATTGAAGATTCAAGTTTCAGTAGCTCTTTGGACAAGAGAATTTTGTACCTTCAGAAGCTTGATGAGGACAAATTGCAAGTGGTTGACAGGATAATAGCTCATCAATTGAAAGTGAAGGCTTTGTTTGACAAGAAATCCAAACCCTGAGTTTTCCAAGTGGGAGACATTATGATGCTTTGGGACAAAAGACATGAGCCACGAGGAAGCCATGGTAAGTTTGATTATCTTTGGCTTGGTCCTTTTAGAATCGACATTTTATCTGCAGAGAACTCTTTTTATCCGGATTACATGGATGGTTCTCTCTTCCCATTCCTTATAGTGGGAAGTACTTAAATTTGTTCAAGTCATAGGTGGCTAGGAAGTCTTTATACATTGTGTTTGGTTTTGGTTTTGGATTGTGTCCCTTTCTTATTATTTGATGTGTGGTGTGTTTCATTTATGTTCTTCCCTTTTGGTTTGTTTTGTTTCTTTTCCCATCTTGTGTGTGTTGCCTTGTATTGGTTTTGCTTTTGAATCCTTTGCCCAATGGATAAGACACTGGTCCTCTTTCCCAAAGTTATCTACAATTCTTGATCTTGCCTTGTGTCTTTGTTCAAGCCAAGTCATCCCCAGAAAGAGCCAATTGTTGTCACCCTCAAAATTCCATTCTTTTGAAGTCAAGTTTTGAAATTTTTGAGTCTGGTACTTGGAGTATTGGATCACATCGACCTTGACATTGTTTGTAGTTTTCCCATTCATGGAGAACAATTTGAAAGTCGGGTGTAATGGTGAAGTTTCTTCCCTTCTTTTTATTTTCTTCCCGCAGTCGAGAATGACAGGTTATCTTCTTGTTAATTTTCCCAAGCATCCATGGGTAGTATGTGGGAATCTCTCGATTCGATGCGCTTTTGGCCATATTTAAAGTGATAATGAATCCTCCACACATCCAAATGGCGCAACTCCAGGACAGGGGCCCAAGGACAGTTCTCAAATAAAGCATGATTTTCCGCGTGTCCTAGTTCAAAATGAAGGTAAAACAAGCTCAAATCGGCTAAGTATGGAAGGTTCAACGGATGGCGCCACATGCCTCATCGGGCGTAGCTTCAAGAGTCAAAGCTAGGGGTAGTTCTCAAACTTGTGCTAGTCCTCCACGTGTCCCAGGTCCAAAAAGAGAAAGAGCCGATTGTTAAAATTGACTAAGTATGGGTGGGTTGGTGGAAGTCTCCACGTGCCTTAATGATGTCATTTCAAAGTGAAATTAAAGGGTCAATCTCCAAATGAGCGCTAGCTCGCCATGTGGTCAAAGTCAATGGAGAGACAAAGTTGGCTGTTGAAAAGTCCAAGACCGGCGGAAGGAGCCACGCGTGCGTTAGCTCTGAGCAGATTTTAAGAGGCATTTCCAAAATGGAAACTCAAATGAGTGCCAGCTCTACACGTGTCTGGGGGTCAACATAAGTCAAGTAGGAAATAGGCTTGAATCGGCTAAGTATGAAGGAATTGAAAGAGCTCCCCACGTGTTAGCCTGGTGCATCTTCAAAGGCAAAAATTCCAAAGGTGTCTGTGCCCGCTCCAATTAGTTCCTTCCCATGTGGGTGGCCCAAATTTAAAGTTGTAGAAGCAAATCGAATGGCCCATGTTTTAACTGGTGAAATAATGTAATGGCCATATATTTAAAAACTAGTTTTTCCACCATTAACATTTCTTTACAAATCAAGAATTCGAAAGGGTGTGAATGATTGGAATAAGTTGTAATTGTTTCTCACTTTCTTGAGGAATTTGAACCGTCTCTTGCGAGCTATATCATGAGCTTTCAAAACCATTATATAGGTTGGGAATTTTGATATTTCTGGAACTGTAATTTCTAATCGGAAGAAATCAATACAAAGGTTTTCCCTCTTTTCCTCTACTTTCTCTTTCCTTCTTGCTCTGATATGTGAATCATTTAATTCTTGCATGCTTATAAACTTTGTGCTCTAGTTTATACAATCTCAAGAACTTTGAGTCTATGGATTGTGCCCGTTATAAATGTGAATGGTTCTACTCTATATCTCATTTTTCAATACATATAGGGGTTTTCTCTACCATCTATTTTCCCTGAAAGTATTGTCTTCTTCTGCCTCCCTCCTCTCTTCAATGTCTTCTATCCTCATGTATTGATAACTTTCGGGCATAAAACACATTTCAAGATATTAGGAAACCACCATTGAATGAAAGATTGTGTATTTGTACATAGGTTTTTCCCTTGCTTTCAATAAGGGAACCTCTCCCATTAAAGAGGAGGGACTTGCTTGTCCCCTGATTGTGGTTTCATTCCAAGTGCAAATATGAAACCCAACAATTTTTGGCGACTCCACTGGGAATTTTTTCAACAAATTTCCTTTCTAAAAAGAACAACTAATTTGATCATTTCTTTGATTTGGTGACTCTAAGATACACTCGTGGTAGAAGGGCTCTTGGAATTGAAGATCCCCAATTTCAACTCTTGGATCAACAAGGTTTTCAACTTCCTCCAACAAGAAGAAATATAAGATCTCGTTCCACAAGCACACCTCCTGTTGAAGACAAAGCTTCTAGTAGTAGCATTCCTCAAGCACAACTTAGCCCTAATCTTCATGCCCTAATTCTTGTTGGTGTCTCAGTTCCACTTTAAGCAATCTTTCCAAGGATGGCAGCACCTCGGCCTTGGGGACAAAGAGTTGGGCCTCTGGCTCTTCCTCAACCATTGCATGAGTTACTTAGGGGTAATAGGAAGAATTTTCCCAAATTTAGAGGTGATGGAAAAGTACACCTGATGAACACATTGCAGCCTTCATTGTTGCATGTGGGGTCCTTGGAGTTGAACATGAGGATGTCTCTGTGAGGTTGTTTGTGGAAACCTTGCAAGATAATGCTGCAAATTGGTTTTACCATCTTCCTGTTGGGACCATCATCAATTGGACTACTATGAGGACTAAATTTGAGCAATGTTTCAAACTTGTGAAGATGTGCATGCTTTGTTAGCTCATATTTCTCAAATCAAGGAGTCACATGAGCCTATGAGAGAATTTTTGGCCAAGTTCAACAAGTTGGTTAACAAGATTCCACTAGATACTAGACTTGTTGATCAAATTCAGAAGTGTTTCTTCTTGAATGCTCAATTGCCGGAAGTAAGCTATGCCCTGAGGAGAGAAAATCTTGCAACTTTGGATGCTGATCAGAGATTGGTCTGTTAGTGTGGAAGATGACTTGATCATGTCTGGAAAGCTGAAAAGGGAGTTTTTCAAATCCAAAGCATCTTCTTCTTCCTCTCCTCCTAGAGGTAATGCAGATTAGTTGGTGTAAAAGCTGGCTAATGACCTCATTGCCATCAAGAAACAATTGGCTCAACATGCTCCATATCAAGATGTTCCAAGGAAGAACTTTCAGCCTAGGAACCACTTGCCCTCTTCTCAAACCAGGTTGGCCATTGAAGGTCCACCCCTCAAGGTGCCTGTCAATGCTACTTGTGAGGTTCTTGAGCTGATGATGAGGAAGAAAATGGGATCTATGATGAACAAGAAGAGGAAGCTGATGAAGAAATGGAGGAGCCTGGTGGTTCTTGAGTTCATTTCCTCACCACTGAAGGTGTGGATGATGAATATGACTATGATGATGTAGTGGCTGAGATGAACAATGAGTCATATGCTGTTATGACGAGAGTAGACCAATAAAAAGGATAAAGTGGCAACCTGTAAAAAGATCCAAGGAGTACCCCATCACCATCCCAGTGATTGTAAGAAGAGGAGCTCCTATTCCTACTACTTCCACCCAAAAGGTAAGATTTGCTAGTCCTTCTTCCTCTACTTCTACTTCTAAGAATTCTTGTCCAACAAATGATAAAGTGATAGATCAAAATCTCCTCCTACTCCTAGTAGTGATTCCCCATCCACATCTAGATCTTTTGACATTATAGACCATCTTAAAAAGACCAAGATTCAGATTTCTGAGGTAGAGTTCTATCAAACCCATCCTAAAGCCTTTGCCAAAATGGTTAACTTTGTAAATTCTAAATCTAAAACCCCAACCCATTCTTCTAAAGGCCTTTTTCCCACTCCTTCTCCGCCTCAACCCACCTTGTGGCTATAGTCACTTCACCCAATGAGAAGATCAAACCCTTCTATGTGACTCTCCTCATAAATTTGGCCCAAGCTTAGCAATGTGTCATTGATTCTAGTGCATCTGATAATGTAATTCCTGCAATAGAGGCTCATGCTTTGGGTCTAACCCTAACCCACACTTATGGCTCTTACTATTCCATGGAAAGTAGAGAAGTGCCTTTGGTTGGGAGAATCAAGGATGCACAAGTAGATTTTTGCTTTACCAGAGAAGAAGGTCTTGGCTACCATCTTGGTTGCTAATATCCCTCCTTCCTATGGCATGTTGCTAAGTAGGAACTTTTGCAAAGATGTTGGAGGTGAAATCCAAATGGATTGGTCACATGCCTTGATCCCTATCAATGGGAAGATGAAGAAGTTGTTTCCTGAGAAACAAGAAAAGTATATTGTGCAAAAGATAGATGATCCTAAAGCACAAATACTATATGAAGACATTGGGCATGGGAACTACATGATCATGTCACAAGAGGAGACAAGTCTGCCAAAGGAAGTGTTGCTTGATCCTAATGGTGTGTGGACTTTGGAGTTTGATGGAATCTGTTCTTCAGTTGGTTCTGGAGCTGGTGTAGTGCTCATTTCTCTTGGGGTAAGGTTCATCCTTTCTCTTTAAAATTTCAATTCAAAAATACCAACAATACTGCTGAGTATGAGGCCCTTATTCTTAGGTTGAGCATGGCGAAGGAAATGGGAGTGAAGAACCTTCTTGCTCGTGGATATGCTAAGCTAATTGTAAAACAAGTTAGAGACCTTTATCAGGTAAAGAGCAAAAGGTTGAAAAACTATAGGAATTTGGTTTGGGATTCCATTGAATTACTTGATGCTTTTTCCATTGAAGCTGTGCCAAGGGAAAGGAACACTAGGGCTGAATCTCTCGGCTATTTTGGGGTCCTTGTTGATTCCTCACCTTGGATTCCTCGGGAGAAATTCACCATTGAGTTGATCTATAGACCCAATGTCCCCGATGATAATGCAAATAGTTTTCAAGTTTTCAATGATGACCAGCATTTGCTCTCTTTTTGGAGCTCAGAGACAACTTTGATCAGTTGTACTTTGAAGGAAGTGACAATCTTCCTAGAGAGTGTGTCATCAAATGAAGAGGGTGTCAAAGAAGAGATGGATCAAGATGGATGCATCAAACTAAAAGGCAACAAAATTCCTAAAGGGATGGTGAGTTTGGAGGATCTTTTTGATAAACATGATAGATATATGAAGTCTAAAGTTTCCCAAGGAGCCGACAATTTGCTAAGATTGAGAAAGTGAATATTGGGAGTCTTGATGATCCCAAAATGGTCAACATTGGAAAATGCTACACTTAGGAAGAGAAAAAGAAGGTGGTGAATTTGTTGAAGAGGTATGTTGATGTTATGGCTTACTCTTATGATGATCTTAAGGATTTTCAGCCTAAAGAAATGCAACATTTCATTCCTCTTAAGCCTGAGATCAAACCCTTCAAACAAAAGCAAAGGAAATATAATCCAAAGATAGCTGATACAATTTTCCAAGAAATACAAAAGCTTCTAAAGGCTAGGATCATCTTCCCCATCCACCATTCAACGTGGATTGCTAATATAGTGCACTGTCAGGAAGAATAATGGTGAGATCGGATCTGTGTGGACTTCAGAAATCTAAATTAGGGTTCTTTGAAGGACAATTACCCTCTCCCCATGATGGACCAAGTATTGCAAGTTGTTACAGGCTCGGAGATGCTATCTATGTTAGATGGATTCTCGGGGTATAATCAAGTAGAGGTGAATACTGTAGATCAACATAAGACTTCCTTTACTACTCCTTGGGGCACCTTTGCATACAAGAGGATGCCATTTGGTCTCATCAATGTTAGTGCTACTTTCCAGAGGGCCATGGACTTGGATTTTGGCAGTTTGAAAGGGAAATGCATTGTTGTGTATTTGGATGACTTGAAAGTGTTTTCTAAAGCAAGAAAAGATCACTTCCAACACCTTGAAACAATATTGTAGAAGTGTAGAGAGCATGGAATTTATTTAAACCCTAATAAGTCTATGTTTTATGTCACGAAGGAAAGTTTGTTGGGACACATTGTTTCAAAGGAAGGGATCAAGATTGATCTGGAGAGATTTCAAGCCATCCAAAAAATTCCTCTTCCATCAAGTAAGAAATGTATCCATTCTTTCTTTGGTAAGATCAATTTCCTAAGGAGATCCATCCCCGATTTCATGAGAACTTTACTATGAGCATTGCTCGCATGATGCGAGGAAGAAAAATTTTGGTTGGTCCTCACGAAGGGAAGAAATCATTTGAGGATATTGTAAAGAATCCAATCTTGGCGTGTCCTAACTTTAGCAAAGATTTCATTATCTATTGTTATGCCACTTTGAAAATACCCTAGCTACCATGTTAACCCATAAGAAGCGCTGAAGATCATGAGATACGAATTACATTAATGAGTTATGTCTTGAAATATCATGAGTGAAGTACACCATGATGGAGAAACATGCTTTTGGCATGAGTTAATTGTCAAAGTTGTCAAGTAGTTTAGGTTTTACATTCTTAATTCTCATTATGTGGTGTTGGTGCCTGATATAACAATCAAATCCATTCTTACTTAGCAATAATTTGGAATCAAGAGAGGTAATTGGGTAGTAAAGGTGCAAGAGTATGATCTTGACATCAGGCCAACAAAGTTGGTTTGAGGTAAGGGCCTGTGTGAACTCATTGTTGAGGGATCTGCAAGGAATTGTCCAAATATGGAGTTGATGTCCCTATTGTTCTGTTCCTCATCTCAACAGATGTATGGTATGCTGAAATTGTCGAGTGTCCATCTCACTTGAGTGCAAAGAGAAGAGAGCCATCAAACTGAGGTCTACACAATATGTGCTATGGGAGAATGCTTTGTTCAAACGAGGCATAGATGGAAGGTTTTTGAAGTGTGTAGACAAGGAGCAACAAAAGAAGTTGTTCTCTACTTTTCATGACCAAGCTTGTGGAGGTCATTTCTCCTTTGCTGTAATAACTCATAAAATACTTCGTGCTGGTTATTATTGGCCCACTCTATTTAGAGATGCATCAAAATGGGTTGGTAAATGTGAAGCATGCCAAACATTTGTTGGAAGACCTAAGTTGGCTGCTTTGCCACTAAAGCCAATAGTGATTGATGAGCCCTTTCAACAGTGGGGATTGGATTTCATTGGAACTCTTAACCCATCTTCCAATGTCTGGACATACCCATGTGTTGATTGCCATAGATTACTTCACCAAGTGGGTGGAATCCATCCCAGTCAAGAGCACTACTTCCGAGGTAGTTTGCAACTTCATTAAGGAGAACATATTGATCAAGTTTGGGACCCCAAACAAAATTGTGACTGACAATGCTTCAAACTTTTCTTCTACTGAGATGATGGAATTTTTCTATGGGTATGGGATCTCACTTGATCATTCTTCAAATTACTACCCCCAAGGGAATGGATAGGCAGAATCAACAAACAAGAACTTGGTGAACATAGTTAGAAAGCTTGTAAATGATTCTCAGAGGAATTGGCATAAGAAGATATATGATGCACTTTGGGCTGATAGAATTACACCCAAGAGAGAAATTGGAATGTATCCTTTCCAAGTGGTGTATGGTGTGGAAGCTCAACTGCCAATCACGGTGGAATTGCTAGCCTTGCATTTGATGAAAACCATTGAAGATTCAAGTTTTAGTAGCTCTTTGGACAAGAGAATTTTGTACCTTCAGAAGCTTGATGAGGATAGATTGCAAGTGGTTGACAGGATAACAGATCATCAATTGAAAGTGAAGGCTTTGTTTGAAAAGAAAGCCAAACCCAGGGTTTTCCAAGTGGGAGACATTATGATGCTTTGGGATGAAAGAAATGAGCCATGAGGAAGCCATGGTAAGTTTGATTCTCTTTGGCTTGGTCCTTTTAGAATCAGACATTTTATTGCAGAGAACTCTTTTTATTTGGATTACATGGATGGTTCTCCTCTCCCACTTCCTTATAGTGGGTAGTACCTAAATTTTTTAAGTCCTAGGTGGCTAGGAAGTCCTTTTGTACATTGTGTTTGGTTTTTGGTTTTGGCTTGTGTCCCTTTCTTGTTCTTTGATGTGTGGTGTGTTTCATTTATGTTCTTCCCTTTTGGTTTGTTTTGTTTCTTTTCCTGTCTTGTGTGTGTTGCCTTGTATTGGTTTTCTTTTGACTCCTTTGCCCAATGGATAAGGCACTGGTCCTCTTTCCCAGAGTTATCTACAATTCTTGATCTTGCCTTGTGTCTTTGTTCTAAGCCAAGTCATCCCCAAAAAGAGCCGGTTTGTCACCCTCAAAATTCCATTCTTTTGAAGTCAAGTTTTGAAATTTTGAGTCTGTACCTTGGAGTATTGGATCACGTCGAGCCTAACATTGTTTATAATTTTCCCATTCATGGAGAACAATTTGAAAGTTAGGCGTAATGGTGAAGTTTCTTTCCTTCTTTTTATTTTCTTCCCGTAGTCGGGAATGACAGGCGTATCTTCCCTGTTAATTTTTCCCTAGCATCCATGGGTAGTATGTGGGCATCTCTAATTAGATGCAATTTTTCCATGTTTCAAGTGATAATGAAGCCTCCACACATCTAAATGATGCAACTCCAGGGGTAGGGCCCAAGGGACAGTCCTCAAATAAGCACAGGCTTTCCGCATGTCCCAGGTTCAAAATGAAGGTAAAACAAGCTCAAATTGGCTAAGTATGGAAGGTTCAGCAGACGACACCACATGCCTCATTGGCGCAGCTTCAAGAGTCAAATTGGGGATTTCTCAAACTTGTGCCAGTCCTCCACGTGTCCCAGGTCCAAAAGAGAAAGAGCCAATCGTTAAAATTGACTATGGGCAAAGTTGGCGGAAGTTTCCATGCACCTTAATGATGCCATTTTGAAGTGAAAGAAAAGGGTCAATCTCTAAATGAGCTCTAGCTCATCACGTGGTCAAAGTCAAGGGAGAGACAAAGTTGGCTGTTGAAAAGTCCAAGACCGGTGGAAGGAGCCATGCGTCAGCTTGACACAGTTTCAGGAGGCATTTCCAAAATGGAAACTCAAATGAGTGCCAACTCTACACATGTCTAGGGGTTAACATAAGTCAAACATGAAATAGGATCAAATTAGCTAAGTATGAAGGAATCGAAAGAGCTCCCATGTGTTAGCTTGGCGCATCTTCAAAGGCAAAAAATGTAAAATGCGTCTGCATGATTGCTCCAATCAATTCCTTCCACGTGTGCGGCCCAAATTTAAAGTTGTAGAAGCAAATAGAATGGACCATGTTTTAACTGGTGAAATAATGTAATGGCCGTATATTTAAAAACTAGTTTTTCCGCCATTAACGTTTCTTTGCAAATCAAGAATTCGAAAGGGCATGAATGATTAGAATAAGTTGTAATTGTTTCTTGCTTGCTTGAGGAAGTTGTAACCGTCTCTTGCGAGCTATATCATGAGATTTCAAAGCCATTATATGGGTTGGGAATTTTGATATTTCTAGAACTGTAATTTCTAATTGGAAGAAATCAATACAAAGGTTTCCCTCTTTTCCTCTACTTTCTCTTTCCTTCTTGCTCTTATGTGTGAATCATTTAATTCTTGCATGCTTAGAAAATTTGTGCTCTAGTTTATAAAATCTCAAGAACTTTGAGTCTATGGATTGTTCCCATTATAAATGTGAATGGTTCTACTCTATATCTCATTTTCTAAACACATATAGGGGTTTTCTCCGCCATCTCTTTTTCCCGAAAGTATTGTCTTCTTCGCCGCCTCCCTCCTCTCTTCAATGTCTTCTATCCTCATGTATTGATAAATTTCCAGGCATAAAACACCTTTTAAGATATCGGGAAACCACCAAAGTGAATGAAATATTGTGTATTTATACATAGGTTTTTCCCCTGATTTCAATAAGGGAACCTCTCCCATTAAAGAGGAGGGACTTGCTTGTCCCCTGAATGTGGTTTCATTCCAAGTGCAAATCTGAAACCCAACACGTTTACAGATCACTTTTATATAAATCATACTCAAAATGAAATTATAAGACAAATGACACATGTTTCATATCTTGATTCTTCTTGAAATGCCAAAAATGGACCCTTTTGATTAGGATAGTGAGGTACACCTGTAAAAATTGAACTGCCTTGAGAAATACTTAGGTCTTGGACCTGTTTGATGTTACTACCATGTAGAGGATTCACCAAGATTTACATTTCCTATTTAATTTCTTTATAAATCCTTAGGAGCTCCCGAAATCATCCATATAAGTTCAAGTTCATATTGTCAGGATCTGCTCATTCCTTACACTTGAAAACCCGCTTTTGCATGCATTGCTCTGGAGGAGAATTTTCACTTGTAAAACCTTATGAATTGATTTATATGTCTTCAATTCTTCTTATCATTACTCTTAAATGTTTTAAATTTTCCTCAATCACCTATGGAGGATGCACATGCTCCAAAATGGACAAAATTAGCGTTTTAGGCTTCAAACAATACTAGACTTCCTTCAAACTTCACTAAATCATTTGATGAGATTCATCACACTTATTTACACACTGATGCATGCTTGAAAATATCACTAGGAATTTCTTCCGAGATGGGATGACAATTCCATTAGAAACATGTTGTCTAGGATGAGGGCTTAGTGTGATCAAAAAGTAAAACATTCATTATGGGCTTAGTTTTCATGCTTGAAAGTTTTAATTTTTAGGCTAGTCATTTTGCATGAAAAAAACTAGCTCTAGCTCGGGACCTCGAATGTAAAGGGAAATGGAAAACATCAAAATCTCATGTGTGAGATGACCAATGCTTTATCCATTGAGTAATAGAGTCAATTCTTCACCACTAACAAAAATAATGAACACATAAAGGGAAAAAGCTAGAACACACACAATAGAAAGGGGAAACATATAAAAGCAAGAAATAAAACACAAAAATAAAAGGGAAACTATGTTACATGGGAGGAAAATTCATTGATGTGGGAGAATAATATATACACACCTAAAAATGTTTTGAGATAAGTACGTACCATCATGGAAAAATGGGCTGAATTCATATTTCTAAAGCTAAAAATAATCATATGATCATGACATGCTCTCGTGATGGATCTGTATGGTTTAAGAAGAAGGAGATAGACCAAGATTTCATCTTCATACTGATATTGTATAGAGAAAACATTTGCATCTAGTGACCATTTTGTAACTTTCTTTGAAGCCTTTCCTTTAGTAGTCTCCACTTGGTGCTTTGTGACCATAAGGAACCACTCTTTCATGTTTTCAAAAATGGAGTCTTTGATTTTGACATGAAGGCATTCCTCACCCTTAAGTGAATGTTGTCGCACATATTAATGTTCAAAATCAGCAGGATTTGAAAATGGTGAAAGCAAATTGATTTTGAATCCATTCTCAATATTCTTGCATATTCTCATTCATTTGTTCCAAATGATTTCTCTCTATGCCTATCAATTCATCACCACCATTGATATCACTTTCTATGATGGAGGTGCTATCTTCATGACCGAGAACATTCATAGGAGATTTAAGAATTTACTTTCCCTTCAGTTCATCATGGATGCAATATTCTTCACAAAATGGGAAAGGGGAAGACTTACCTTCACATTCATGCTCATCCACCAAGGCTTCAAAGAGAAAATTGAGCTCATCTATTTATTTGATCTCATCAAAAGAAGGATCACAACTAAAATCACACTTATCTTGCATAGTCATGGTGTAGGTTAAGATATCAAGATTGAGTTGAGGGTCTTCAATCTCTTCCACAAATCTTCAAGATGTCTTACGCAAATTCTTCCTTCAAAGCTTCCATATCCTCATTTTCACCTTCATTTGAAGAATCTTCAAATTGGGCTTCGAGGAAATGATTGGAAATCTGATCTTCACATGGCCAGAAATAATTTGAAAAATCTTCCTTCTCCTAAACCACATTTCTTGTCATCCAAAGGTTGCCTTCTTGCAAGCTCAGACATACATGGTTTTCATCTTTTTCAAATAGAGAGAAGAGATCCATGCTCGATGGGAAGGGTACATATTTTAGTTTGAGATTCATCAAATCATCTTTATGATATGAGGAAGAATACAATGTTGGGGCCGCAACATGAGGATAATCTTATTCTCCACCTTGAACACCTCCTATAAATTCTTCTTCTTTGCAAAGAAATGGGAAAATCCATAATTTCCGTGGTGATCAACATTACACTCCTTTGGTGATGACAGGAAATCAACTACTCAGAGAGGTCATGTTCAATTTTTTATCCAAAATTGTCTTAAGAAGGGAATTAGATTATTCAATTTTCCTCTTTCATCATTAGGCATTTGTGCATCAATTGAAGAGTCAAAATTAGAAAGAAAAGTATCCATGATTACTTCAAAGTCATCTTCTTGAAGAACTTGAGTTCGGGATGGAGGATTGATTTCTTGAATATCTTCATGGTTGGTGGATTCTTCAGAAAGCATTGGATGATTCATCATGAAACAAGAATATTAATATCTTCTACACATTGTACCTCCAAAGGGATGTGCCTTGAGCCGATATGAAGCTATGAATAGTGGTTCAACTCTCATGTTTCTTTCATTATACTCTAAGGTCCCCGAGTTGAATTCCATTGGAAGGATCAAGGACATGGTAGTTGTGAAAAATAAATAGGAGTCTTTTAGGAACAAACAACTCATAATATGGATAATCATCATAATCCACTTTTGTAGGAGGAACCTCTTCTGGCTCATCATGTGAAGTCTTCAAGCTACTTATACCTTATTTACATAGCCAAAGCATAATTAAAAATATCAAGATTGGTTTAGGGATCAAAATTAACTTCTCCAACACTCAAAATACTTTACATAAACTCTCTTTTCAAGGTTGTCATTTCTTCATCTCCATATGCAAGAAAATCATCCAAAGGAAGAGAGACAAAATATGAGCTTTGAGTTTCTCAGTCAGCTACGTGAAGTTAAAAACATTACCTTTAGTAGATTCTTTAAACTATCATACCATTCATACATCATTCCATATCTCTTCCACATATTTCTCATCAAGCTCTTGGATTGTTCATCATAACCAGTGTATTTCCCATTTTATTTCCTCTAGAAGTAGTCATCTTGAATTGAAGGCACCATGATTTGATGGTAGCATCTTCAGATGTAATTTTTTTTTCTCTATTCTAGATATTCTTTTCATGAATACTGCAAAAATTTCACTGAACTTATTTCCTTTTGCTGGTTGTGGATTTTTGTTTGAAGCACAAGACCTCTTTGTTGCGTCAAAATCCATACTTTTGTAAGAACAAGTCCATAATGATGGTTGATAAAAATTTGCAGATCTTGGTGGTCATCTTCTTCTTCATTGTTGTTTTCACTTATTGGTGTTGAACACCAATATCAAAATTCATCATTTTGATGGGAAATGAATGTGACATGGATTTATTCCTTGATAGAGTCGCCTTCAAAATATGATTTTCACTTAGAAACATGATTTTTTTTTGTTTTTGGAATATATATTTTTATTTGTATTTTCTAGTGATCTTAAAGGGTGCACGAGGTAGATCTCTCCCAATAGATTCATAAAAATTATTGGAAAAATAATTTGTCGTGTTGCAAATTATTGAGTTTTCACCAATTAAGGGGCTAAGCCCCTCCTTCTTGTGTATGGGGAGGCTCCCTTATTGAATGTAAACTAACCTAAAGATGTGGGGTGGCCAATTGGACTAGGATCACATAGGAATACTCCATGAGAGAGAATTACAACTTTTATTGCTTGATTTAGTAGTGGTATTCTCAACAACATACATTCAATCAATAAATGCTAACTCTTTGGAATGGATAATCCATCCCAAATTTATATCATTACAAATATGTCTCTTCATCTACCCCAACATGACTTTTCACTTACCCTTACAACTTGTGACCTTTCATATTCCTAGGAAATAAAAGTGAGTCCCTTTTTATTAATTAAAGGGAACTCATTACAATGTTTGACTATAGGTCACATTTAAATGAATAAGACAAAAAGTGAAAAGTCCCTTCCCAATGGAGAATTAGAACATGAGAGAGAAAGGAAGGAGGAGAGAAGAAGAGGGCCATGTTAATGGAGATGAAACATTGATAATAGAGAATTTACTAATTCATATTCCCGAGGAGATTTTCGAGAATGAGTCATGTCCTTTGAATTTTGTATTGAATCGAGGTATAACAGTGTTTTATTGAGTTTTTAAGAACACTATTGTGAATAACATTAGATGAAATTGGGATGACATCTCATTCTTACATACAAGGTGCTGCACATGAAGATCATCTATTTTATCTTCTCAAATCTATGGTATCTCTAGAATGAAATCAAATTCAGGGGTTCTCACGTACCTTATTTTTCATATGTTTCTCATGGAAAAGGATGAATTCTTGATTCTTCACACATGATGACTTGATTAGCCCATTTGACTTGCTTCTCAGAGAGGTGACGATGGATTCAAGACATGATGTTTCTCATCTTTCTTGATGAGTTTATCATTTCACTTATGATCATGATGAAACCCATTCTTACTATAAAATTCATTTATTTGACTAAGATCTCACCTAAGTGGAAACATGCTTATGACATTGTTCAATTTTCCCTTCATAAAAGCAAACTTATTTCTCTAGATGGAAGGACTAACCTCTGAATAGAACTTGAGGAAGAATCACCTATTTTTTCCTTCAAATTGCACTAAGATCATCGCTAAGGCTTGATTAAGTGTTTAGAAACAATCTTATAAGGTATGCAATGTTGGTGACCTTGAGAAGATTTCAAGTATTTCTCACAAAGATCTCGTCTCATCATTCTAGCTTCTTGTATCAAGTTGTGCCTCTCAAAAAGGATAATTTGATAGTTAGAGGAGGGGTTTCTTTCTTGTTTGAGATAAAATTTTTTATGACTATGCAATGATGGAAAAAAGCAATGAGATGATTGAAAATGTAGCCAACAACTTCTTTTTGCACTAGAATCCGAAACTTTCTATTTTTGGCAGGTGGAGTTAGGAGCTACTATTTTGGGAATTTTGTTTTTGCACAAAATTGGTTCACTCGAATCTCTCGAATACATTTATATTACCTCCATTGATGATGATTTACTATTTTTAGAAATTTTTAATTTCACTATTATTGATAAATATTATTTCACATTCTATATCCATTCAACAATGGTTATTAAATTTAAGAAATCCTTCTAGTTGGTCAACCTAAAAGAAGATGCTGAAATTTAGGAGGCAATGGTTGGTAAGGTTGTTCTAATTCATGAAATATCTCGAGGGCGGTGGATGCAATAATGAAGAGAGAAATAAAGTAGTCATCACCGACAAATTTTCTCTGTTTGGTCACAAAACAGGGTGCTCTCTCATGGGACCAGGTTTTAAAGAATCATCATCTCTTTAAAAATCACCCATATGTGTGGCTAAATATGCGTAACACAAACAATCAATGGAGGATAGCTTTTCTCACACTCTTTCAAGAGATTTCCTATAACTCGTAAAAAGGAGGGAAGCCCTCCGGGTATATGAGATATTTCACAAATTTTGGCCTAATCTAATGCAATCTCAAAATGAAGAAGGAAATATTCATTATTAAAGCTAACTTAAGTACACCCCGGAGGATAATATTTTCAACATTGGGTTTGGGGGAAGAGTATTACCATGGTATCGCCTTAGTTAAAGGAGTGGAAATCGAAAAGACAATGAAGTTTAATATTCTTAAAAGTTAGTGAAAGATCTTTAACGTTGTTTATTAATTCTTTATAACTTTCAATAACAAGATAATATTGAATTGGGTTGTCTTCAAGTTAAACGCAACTCGTAATGGAAAGGAGAGTATTATTAATAACAAAAACCCATGTTATCTAACAAAACACTATGATTCCTATAATAATTACAGAGAAGCTTCTAGGTTTCAAACTATCAAATCAACTCACATCAAGACACTTGAGAAATCAAGAATTATGGTGAAATCATCAACACCCCCCATATCGAATTACTCGCTTTCATTGATACATTTGAGATGGGGAATTCTATTTTGTGTTGATTTCATAATATGGGGCTGGTTCTCTCTTGAGTGTGGGACATTCGTATAAATGGGATAGCTCTTTAGTTAACCTAAAAGAAGGATGGTTCAATTGTTGTTCTATTCCTGAAAACCTACAGAGAGAACTAGCCACTCAAACCCTACTGCACACTAATGAGGAGAGGCTTTTCCCTAAACTCAAAAGGACCATATTGACTAATCCTAATCTAATGCTTCAAAATGAAGGGGACATGCACAAATTTTCAAAAGAGTATTAAGGATTGACATGAAATGAAAACCTACACTAAGAGTGGTGATACACCAAGAAAGGAATTCTAATCACTCAAAACATTGTGATTCCTATAATAACCCTACAAAAATGGAGAACCCCGAATTACTTCCAACAGGTGTGGATTTTGGGAGGTTGAGTTGGGAAGATGGATACACAAGCCTAAAAATCATAACCAATCTAATGCACTAAAAAGAAGGGAGGCTAGATAACCAAGAAAGGAATGCTAAACACAAACCCAAAATCACACCAAGCAATCTTCATTCCTGAATGAGCACAACACACCAAGATCCTGCAATAACCATAGAATATGCACAAAACACTCGATTTGCAAAGAGAGGTAAGACAAAACACTAAAATTATGCAAAGGTTTGAACAACAACACAGAACATAATTTTACTACTCACTGATACAAATAAATTACATGTGGGAGAGAGGCATGAAGCCATTACAAGAATTTGAGGAAGGCTTGAAGCCCCAAGAGGAATGGGGTGCATGGGAGAAGAAATGATAAAAATTACATAATACAACCCCAATTTATAGAGGAAGAAATTTGAGAGAGAGAGAGAGAAGAAATTTGAAATTGCACTCCAATCTCTTGCAAAATCCATCATTGTCCTTATAGGAGTGATGGGAAAGCCTACAAAGCCCATACTCCATTGTACCTTACTTTTTGGGGAAGAAAGGAAGCCCATACCTCATCATTTTGGGTAGGTGAGAAATTTGGAACCATCCTCTAAAATGGAAAACTATATTTCCCCATTTTTAAATATTTAACCTTATTAAAATTAAGAAAAACAGTCATAGTTTTGTAGAGGACACTGAGAGCTTTACAAAAATTCTGATTTTGTGCAACTCTGAGCTCTCTCAACAGTTATGGAGATATGAAGATGAGGGTGCCATACCACAATAAATTCATGTAGTTGATCCACCTTTCTAGATCCAACCCTACATTGCACCCTCTGAAATCCAAAATTTTAGACTTTTGAGATTTAGATCTTTGGGTGTTTTGAATTTAGAGGTCACAATTACTGTTCATCTAGTGAGCTCATGGAACCTCCAGAACATTGAAACCCGAAGTTTGAAATTTAGACTTTGGGTTTCGGACCTCAAGTTATGATTTGCATTCTCTGAGCTTCAATGTTCCGAAATGATGAAACCAAAAAGTCTGAAATTTAGACTTCAAGTTTTGGACCTTGGTATTTTCGGGTTTTGGGAATTTTGGGGTTTTGGGAGTTTTGGGGTTTGGGTTTCTGTGTGCATGCTCATCGAATGGGTCCATGAAACCTTTGAATCTTGAAATCCCAAACTTGGAAATTCGAAGTTCGAGTTTGAGGATTTTCTCCGCCTTTTCACACTTTTTTGTTGAGTCCCCAAATTTCACCTTAGCCTACCTCCGAATGACCCCACCTTCGAAGTCCAAATTTTGGACTTGAACTTCTTCATTTCCCAAATGCCTCTACAATGTGCTCAACTTGTTTCACCGACTTTCTCATTTAGAGCTTAAAATATGAGATCTTATGGCCGAATCGATCCTCCTATTTTCTTTGTGTGGGGTCATGTTTGTCCAATTTCACATGAGGGGTAAAATCGGATAACACATTTTGAGGTAAAAGAAAAAATTTCATTATAGCACATACAATTCATTGCCATATTTTTGCATCCTTTTAAATATATAGAAAACACAATATCATTTTCACCCTTCACACTCAAAACAAATATGTATAAGTGTTCAAGTTGAAAACCCACTTCCAAGAACTCCAATAAATTTTCTTAATGCTAACGAAATCAAGAACATGTTGCCATGAAATATTATATTTAACACAACCTAGGTTTGTATTTTCATATAGATAGATTTTATTTTGTAGTTTTGCCAAATACCCATCAAGAAAAATGATTTCTATAATAATATTTTAAAGACCCGTTCAGATATTTATCAAATAGAGTTTAAACAAAAGCATTCAATCGTATAAATAAAAAATGCAAACCTAGATTCACATTTACTTATGAAAACTCTTTTTTCAATTTTTCCTAAACACCCATTTGAGAAAAATGTATTCTTCATTGTTTTTCCACATTTTTAAATCAAAACTTGCAAATGAATAACAAAAATATCAAATAGACAAGATAACCTAGCAATATTCATCTATCTTGAAATGAAACAAAAATAAAGGGAGTTAATAATCCATGCATGTGCTTGTAAAAACTTTCGCAACTTTTCCCACTATCTTCCTTACCAAAACCTCCAAGAAAATTGACCCAACAAAATCCAAAAATTCAAACAACAAGAACCTCAATACTTCTCACCATTATAAAAAAATTAAATGCTATTGATGCCCAAAATAACAACGCTTATTTTTAGTAGAGAAGATCCACAAAAATCTCAACTGAAAATAGCCTCGATATCTTCCATGCACAAAGTGTTGGTGCTCGATTTGATCTCACCCTCCTAAATAATGTGTGCCTTCGATTTTTTTATTGACTGGTTTGCCCATGTTTAAAAATGTATGTTCGAAGATGTGATTGTGTTGGATGCAAATGAAAATCATGTATTTAGGGTGTGAATCCTCTTTTTCGGTTGAGGAATGTGATAGTTGTGTCACCCCTGAAAATCCCTATGAAAAATTGATTATTGATCGGGTTCAATCTTGAAAATATTCCTTGTATATCATCCTCTGGACCTTCATTACAAATTTCATATTTTATTCTGCCACTTGAAGATACATGGCATGTTTCCATTGGTTACGCTGCAGCGGGTTCAATTTCAAAAATTACACTATTGACATAATAATTACAAAGTGCAAACTTAGCCTCGAGGTCCAACAAATATTCTCATGAATAATCGAGTCAAATGATGCAAAAAGAGAAATTGACCCCACTCTAAAAAAGGAATACATGTCAAAATAAGATTGGAATGAGGAAGCAAGTCAATGATGTATTTCTGATGACGAGATGATGAAGTGCAAAATGTAATAAAATCTCTGAGGCCCGCCAAGGACACGTGTCGTATTCTCGAAAGGTCAAAGAAGCGAGGCTTCAGGTTAACTTGGTAATTTTGTACCCAGCTAGGAAAATAAAAAATGTGCAAAAAGGTCCCATGAATCCATTACCTCTAAGATCTAAACACATATCATGATCTCAGTGAAAGTAAAAAAGGGGTGCTTGGGTCAAATGTGTAAACTTGTATGCATTTGAAAGATAGTGTAAAAGTGTAAAAAGAATCCATGAGCCCATGAAGCATTAAATTGATCCATGTGGATGGTCCACATTCAAATGGAAAAATAAAGATAGACGGTTGGGATGTAACACATTTATGGTTGCCACCATTAATGCATTTTTACACGAATTAAAGCAAAATTATTTGAAGCATTCAAACACTTCGAGTATTTACTATTGCATACAAAGATCTGGGTGCCCTAGTTATGAGAATTCACAAAGGAGTAAAGGAAAATTGATTGAGAAGTGTTGATATTGAGCTCAAGAGTTTGAAATTAGAGAAGCATGGGAAGATTGCATAGACATTTTCACAAAAAACCGGTAAGGTTGAATTGCATTCATATTTTTTCATTTTTACTCCACAATTTGTAAGGAGATTGAATGGAAAAGTGAGGGCATAGAAAAAATAATCCGTTACAATTAGGTTTTCACGTCACATCCGGTATCACCAGTCACTTAGATAAAGTTACAGACATGAACTTGGTAAATGTCGATTTAAATGATTTTTTGCAAAGACTCAATAGTACAGAAAAAATGAATTCATGGAAGCAATTGAAGCCAATACCATTGCCCTCGGTAGCTAGTGATATACCTCCTTCGATCAAAGGTACTCGTCCCAAATTGGTAAGGTTTTGTGCTATAAATTATAATCTAGAGAAGAGAGAATTTGTGGATGGAAGTGGTAAGGTAGTTTTGACTTTAACACCCAGAGATTTTAGGGTAATGCTAAGGTTACCAAGAATCAAAACACGGTAACCTTAACCATTGAATCAAATCTTAAGGACTTTGAAACCAAAAATAAGGATTATGCCAAGGTTATAAACGCTAAATGGTTACTAATAGATAAGAAGGTAACCACTAGACTCCCCAAAAATTAAATAGGGCACAATTTGTGGAGGAAGTAAAAGACCTAATTGTGTTGCTAAGTAGAATGACCAGCTTAGAAATGGCTAGTGATTTCAAAGAATGGATGTGCCCATACATTTGGGTTATTTTAGAAATAAAAGGGATTATTTTTTGGGCAACACTCATTGTTGATTCAATTCATGCACAACTTTTAGCACTGATTGCAAAAATTAACATGGGTGGTACTAGGAGCTTGAATTTTATATGATGACATATTTGATATACAATATTATAGGCCATAGGAATTTTCCTGGCCTTGTACCACATGCTCCTTTCAAAGAAAAAAATGTATGAGATTTATCCCTAATTACAGTTGAATAATTGGAAAGGAAATGTGAGATTGGTGAATGATGCATTATTTGCACATGTCATATGCTTGTTTAAACCTGAGTGGGAACAATACAAAATATCAGAAGAAGCCAGGAATGGTATAATGGATTATGGGTGTTTCTTTATCCAATATAGGTTATTCACTTACATTAGAGTTAGTGTATTAGAGGGTAAACCATACAAACTATGAAGATATCTAGATGATAAGATGGCTTTATGTGAACTTTCAAGACAATTGAAACCAATCCAAAAGTTGATTGTTGGAAAGCACAAAACAAATATCAAATTCCCTATTAAAATTAGAAGATAATCATTCCCCTCCATTATAAAGGCTAGATTGATGGAGGAGGAGATGGAAAGGTTTGACATGGAGAAATTTGAGTCAAGATCTAACTATGATATCAGATGGGTAGTCAACACTGCCTTGGGAAGTTATTTTGAACATGAACCTCACTTTGAGGATTATTGGATGAATTGTAGAGATGAAGAGGAGGTTAGGCTCAGAGATTTCTCAAGAATGACTCTTAGGAAAATTATTGATTTTAAAATTTCTATATTACCTCAGGGGATTATGGATGACCAATAAACAAGTGAGTCAATACTATATTGAACAAAAATTGAAGGCCAGCCAATGCTCCTATAAAATGGGATGAGGTAGAGTCAGATAATAAATATAAAAAATTTCCAATGTGATGAGGAGGATTTGATTTGGATAAAAGGAAAAGGTGTGGATTTATCAATAAAAAATACAAAGGTACTTAATGAATTCAGAGATTTAGAAGTTTTGAAAGAAGACATTCCCTTTTGAGAGAAGGGGCTGATAAGATAGATCCTTTGGGAGGAAAGGATCCTCAATTACCCTTGAAAAGACCTACCACATGTATTATTGATGAATGAACTACTGCTGCTAGTGAAATTGGGACTTCCATGTCTGCTTTAAAGTAAAAGATAGAAGAAATTCTTCTAAAGTCCATGCAAAATGCCCCCATTACTGAAGTAGTGCCAATCCAAGCAAAAGGGAAAGGCTTGATTTCATAAAAACTCCCTCTAAGGTGTTACCAAGATCATTTGGCACTACAAAGATGATGAGAGGAGCTATAGTGAGTGCCAATGTCCAATCCAAATCACATGGTGCCAAAGGAAGAGAGGCACCAGATGTCAAACACTTTGAAAGGAGTAAGAAGAAATTTAAACTAGTATTTGAACAAATTTTAGTAAGAGATGGTGGTAGCCATGCATCAATAAAGCACAAGCATAGATAGCCTGAGGTGATTGACCCTCCTATTCTGATTGAGGAGTAAAGGAGAGTAGCTACTTCCTTGGCTCATCATGTAACACTACCACCAGATCAAGTGACACCCCAAGTCAATCCAATTGTATAACTAGAATCTTTAGTTCCATATTTATTTCTAGGAGGAATAGTGGCTGAATTAATAACTCGAGAAAACTCCCTCATCTAACCAACCATGCATTTTTGTGGTAGGCTAGAGAATAGAAAAATATAATGCAACATTATTTGAAAGCGTGAATGTACCCCATTCTGAGAAATCACATGAACAAGAAAGGATCCTAGTTGAAGTAATAGACATAGATATAAGTGGAGAAGTACCTAAACTTGAACCTTTTGATATGTCAATTGAGACACCTATGGTAACAAGAGCGAAGTACTTCAATCAACTAAAGAAATGAAGGAACCCACCAAATTGCCAATTGTTGAACCAAAAATTCTAATACCAGGGGTCTCTATTGAAGGCCAAACAGATTTTAAAAGAAGCTAGATTAGGGAATCAAAGAATTACAAGTCAAACACCTATGTATACTACTTTGCACCAACTAAAGAGAGTCCTCAAGAGGAAAAAAAGTCATCAAAAATAATGAACCACCTCAAAAGGTAGAGTATGATGAGAAAAGGGTGGTAGAAACTATAAAGGAAGCCAGTGCAAAGGTGGAAATTGATGATAGTCAAAGTGTGCAGACCATTGATAAAGGTGAAAGACTAGTTACTAGAAAGCAATACACTGAGCCACAAGAGGAAGAACTGAAAGAACAAAAGGTTATTAACATACCAGTTCATGAAAATGTTTCCACTAAACATCAGCCTCTAAAGGAGGAAGATAGTACAAAAGGAGAAGAATTTCCCAAAGCAACATTACCAGTCCAAGAAGTCCCCGAGAAAACCATAGAAGTGACGGCTACCCCAGATAAGGGAATAAATGAGGAACATGCTCCAACTCGGTAGTGTGATTCAAAAGGAAATCAATCAATCCCAAGTTCAAGATCAAGGAAAGGAGTCAGTTAGAGGAAGTGCCAAAATAGGATGAATCCAAAGTGTCAACATTGGGAATAGACAAGGCACAACAGAAAGCTCCATTGATGCAAGATGTCTAGGAAATATCTAAGCAATTGGTTGTTGTCCCTAAGAAACCCCAACATGAATTACAAGAGACAAAAGTGGGGACTACCCTCACAACTGGTTGGTTGGGAGGATTGATATCGGAAGAAGAGGAGGATCTTATACCTGAGAAAGTCATAGATATTACAACCTTAGCCTTACGAAAGCCAAAAAAGACTCTAAAAAGGCTAGGGTTATTACTAATTCTCATGTAGATCCATATAGATCTAGAACTCTGGAGGTTGCAATCCCACATGAAGGAGAATTAAAAAATGAAATAAAAACCAAGTGATTATGATGTCTAGCTCATCCCTTTAGGAAAACCCTCAAGAGAAACATTAAAACAAGGAGTTTTGAAGTAGTCTAAGGCTTATTGCATAAAATGGATGAGGACAAGATATCAAAAAGGTAGTTGAAAGAACAAGTCAGATATTTGAAGTCATGCTTACAATAGTTGGTGGGCCAATCTAGTGAAGACCAAGAAGATATCTCTATTGTTACTCCTGAATTTATTGGACATATTGAAAAAGTTGCCAAGAAGGTTAAAGCTATTGATGACTGGGTAGAAAGGTTATTTGAAAAAGGGAAGAATATTTTTGAGAAATCTAGAATGATATATGAAGATCTTAAGACTAAACTTGGTGAAATTGATGAGTTGATTGAATAATGTAACAATGATCTTTTCTACTATGAAGGAATCCTTCCCAAGATGAATTGTATCAATCAACTAGATGAAGATCTAGTTGAAAAGGAAGGAATTGTGCCATTAGAAATGATGGGAACTCAATATGCAATTGAATATTTTTCCAAAATCAAGATTGAAGTTTTGAATGAAGTTAGAGAAAAGATGGAGGTAGAAAAGAAATGGGTTGAAAAAGGCATTGACACCATAGATATGAAATTGGAAGGCATGGTGTTTGATAAATTCAAAAAGAGTTATGGTGACTGAAATGGACTTCCTAATCAATTATTTTGAGAAAAACATCGAGTTGAAAACTTTTCTTATGAGGTCATCAAGAGGCTAATGGATGTAGAGAGAAGAATTACAGAACTAAAAGGAAAGTCATGGGAACATAAACAAAAAATGGATCAATGTGGGGATGCATTGAACAGGAAGACCTTGATTTTTCAACACCATGAGTTCCAATAGAAGAGGATGTAAGGCAGTTATTTCAAAGATATGATGCATATGTGGAAAGGTAGCAAAGGTGATCCAAAACTCAAGGGGTTTCAAAATTAAAAATACATATAATAATTGTGCGAGATGAAACAAAAACAATATCTCTGAGAATAGATGTATTATAAAAAAATATCTTTGAAAAGAGATGTAAGTATTACTCAAAAACTGTAATTACAATAACTTCCTTTGTGAGGAGAAGTCTGCTCTTCCCTTTTAGGCTACATATATTTATATACCAATTTTAGAAATGCAAAAAGACACCTAGAAGAATGTGGAAGGTCACCAATCTTGAGGGATATGAGGTGGTTCATCTTCCGTGAGTTACATAGGTGCTAATTTTGCGAATTTAATATTTTAAGCAATTTACTATTTTTAGACAACATTAGAAAATTACATTTTTAGGCCTTTAGATGCAGATTTTAGGGGTCAAAATTTGCAAAAAAAGTTTTGCACCTTTCATCATGTTCTACACATTCCAATATTTCCATTGCATTTTGAACAAAGTCAATTGGAGCTATGGTGTAGAAGTTATGGTTTGATGAAGTTGCTCCACTATAATGGCCACCTAGGTCTTTGTCTGGATCATTCCTCCCTCCTTCAGAAGCAATGGTCCCCATTGCACCAAGTGGTCCCCTAAAGTGCAAAAATTGTTTCTATATCTACAACCTGTGTTGATCATGGCGTTGTTTTTGCTTTTCACTAAATTTATGTAGAGTATCATGGACATGTTATTGAGTGTTCTGAGGTGAATAATCATACTCAGTTATGATTAGGTATATCCACTACTTTTGTTGCACTGAACATGTGTCTGAGGTGGTTGTAACAACTTCCTGGGTAGTTTTTGGCCGATCATTAGAAGGAGGGACTGCTTTGTTTTCTTCTTTATCTCCTTACATTGCTTGACACTGAGGAGGGAAATAGAGTTAGAGGGAATGACCTCGGGTCTTTCCGATACTGCGCCGATTCCCAATGGTAATGAGCTTACCCTCGTGACTCATATATGTCGTGTCTATCCCACATGAATGGTTGGCCAAGGAGCACATCACAAACATCCAGTGGAACAACATCACATAAGACTTCATCCTAGAAGGGTTTGATTGCATATGGGAGGAGGCACTGATGTGTGATAAGATCTCTTCTGGGTTCAACCACCCAACACTATATGGATGGGGATGTGGCTTTATAGGAAGGTTCAAACTTTTCACAATATCAGTAGAAATTAAATTCTTTTGACTTCCACTATCAAGGATAAAATGTAGAGGCTTACCCTTTACCTAGAGCTGAGAGTGAAATAGCATTTCCTTCTCATCCATCTTCTTGGCTTGTGTGGTGGCAACGATCACATCTGGTTCAACATCTATAATTTCATCTTCTTCATTTTTGACCTCAAGGTGTGTCTCCGGTGGAGTAGTGGGTGTTGGAGATGATGAATCAACGAGAAAAGACTTGATGGCTTGAAATTCCTCCTTGGAATGCTGATTAGTCTTGTGGAGGTCACACCACTTTCCGGTATTCTCTTTCTATCTCCTATCTTGACCTCGTGTCTGGCCTTCTTCACCACTTTTTCCCTTCAGAGGTTGGTTCTTTGTATTTTTCTTTCAATGCTTTTGTTCAATCTTGACTGCAAACTTGTATGCCTCGCCAAGGGTATGGAATTGAAAGAGGTCCATGTCCTCCCATATGTACCATTGCAGGCCACTACGATATTTGAGGATCTTGTGTTGTTTTGTGTCTTGAATGCCTAATCTTGCAGAAAGAGAATGGAAAGTATCAGTATACTCTTGAACCGACTGGTCCTTACCTTGGTGGAGTTGCTGCCACCGTATATACAAATTTTCATAGGCTCCAATAGGGTAGTATTCCTCCTTTATGGCATCCACAAAATCATCCCATGTGGGTTCCTCTATAATGCCCAATTTGTCCCCATTGAACTTGTTCTTGTACACCCACCAATTTTTGATGGGAGTGACGATTTCAGGAGGGAAAATGTTATCTTTTCTTTATCAATGAATTTATTGATAGAAAAATAGGAGGTTAATTGGTCTAACCAATTTTCTACTGCATCAAAATTTATTTTACCCTACAAAATAGGAATATCGAAATTCACTTGCACCTTGAAGGGTGTCGGGGCACTGAAGGGCTGGATTGCAGAGGAGGATGCCAAATTTCCCATTTGTAGTTGTTGAAGAATCTAGGAAAATTGTTGTAACATCTACTCCTTTTTCTCCATGAGAGATTCATCCACCATCTTCTTGAGAGGATCATTTGTCCCAGTGTTGTCTACCATTTGAGGTCACTGTAACGAACAATCAAGTAAACTAAGGGATATTATGTGGACCACCCAAGCTTCTTATATCCCGACCTCATCCTGGGAATCATACACTCTTAGGAAAACTTCACTCTAATACCAATGATCCAAAACTCAAGGGGTTTTAGAATTAAAAGGACATATAACAATTGTGCTAGATGAAACAAAAACAATATCTCTGAGAAGAGATGTATTACAAAAAAAATATCTGAAAAGAGGCTTTTCCCTCTCGGGGTACATATATTTATATACCAATTTTAAAAATGTGAAAAGACACCTGGAAGAATGTGGAAGGTCACCAATCTCGAGGGATACGAGGTGGTTCATCTTCCATGAGTTACATAGGCGCTAATTTCATTGAATTTACTATTTTTAGACAACATTACAAAAATTGCATTTTAGGCCTTTAGATGCAGATTTCAGGGGTCAAACTTTTCTAGACAAAGTTCTGCACCTTTCCATCATGTTCTACATGTTCTAAGATTTCCATTTCATTTTGAACAAAGTCAATTGGAGCTACGGTGCAAAAGTTATGGTTTGTTGAATTTGCTCCACTATAATGGCCACCTGAGTCTTTGTCTAGATTAAAAGGAGGAGAAATATGATGAAGATAAGGATATAACCATTAAGACTAGTGAGCAAGCTTAGGCTTATTTTCTTTAAAAAACTTTTTCATCTTATTATAATTGATACTCTGTTTCATAAAAGTTGAACATTATTTTGAATTTTTGTTTTCAAGTATGAATGTAATTTGATACAATACATTAGACTTTTATATTTCTTTGATAGAATTTTAAATCTATTATCAAGCATGTGTATTGATGTAACAATTTGAGTTTTTGTATTGTGGAAAAAAAAAAATAGGGATTCTATAGGGGCCCCAACCCATGAAAAATTTGCGTACATTCTTGAGAATTACATCACAAAAGAAACTAAGAGAAAATACCTAATCATCCACTAATTTGAAATCCTCTCTACAAATAGGTAGTTTCTTCACAAGCCTATTCTTTCTAGGAACAAATTCCTCTATTCCCACTACCATTTGAATAAACACAATGTCTCTTGCTAAATTACGAGACATACCCAAAGACATAAGCTCATCAATGCTATTCATAGGACCATCCAACAAACTAATCAATTGTGATCTCCTCTCATAGGAGGAAACCCATTCAGTAATGTCTAGACCTCCTTTAGGAAAAGATTTCTTCCCTGTTGCTTTGAAAGTGGAGGATGGATTGGTAGTCTGTGTAGAAGCTGGAAGTGCAATTACAATTGATTTTGGAGCAGACGGAGCAGGAGGTTTAGAACTGGGTTCACCCCTACATTTCTTCACGAAGACTGGTGGAGCTTCAAGAGGCTGAGAAGATGTGGTCCTTGATGGTTTTTTCTCCAAGATTGAAACATGTTTCTCCAATTCATTCATCTTGCAAAAGAGAGTAGGCACGATACCTAATGAAATCTCTCCATCAAGTGCATAAGACCCTAAGGGGATCTCTTTCATAGTGAATGCTTCATCACAAATGAAGGGGCATGTATAGTTAGTCAAACCTTGCATAGAAGGCTTGCTCTTGAGACAAAATTGCTTCAACACTTCAGGAGTATTTTGGTGTTCTAGCCTGAAGAGATGAAAATACATCATCTAGAAGGTATAAAAGATAGGGATAATCCTAATAAGCCTCCGAATCAATGCTATACAAACAATTTGGGTGGTCAACGACCTAGTACAATCCTCTGGGTCTATAATGTCAAACAACATCCTTACAAATGCCTCGTTAGGACTTGCCAAGTCAAAAATCTGCTGCAAATCCTCAAAAGAAATCTCTTTCAAATTGGGTGCCACTATCACTTCTACCATGTTGAAGATATAGAAATCCACCAAACCCTTTCACAGTTAGAAAAGATGTGAGTTCGTAAAGGAAACAATGTGCATTTATAGGAAACTCGAGGTGAGTAAGCTGAGTAGAGTATAATCATGGTGAGATAACCTCTAAGATCTGTATGTGATATCCACACAGGAGAAATAAGTTTGAAATAAGTTGGTATTATGCAAAAGATAATAGCGGCTCGATGTGACATGATCCATGTGGGAATAATCAACCCAGAAAAACATGAAAAAGAGTGTGTATTCCCCGAGAAGGATTCTTAAAGGGAAAAATGGATTACACATCAAATCAAATCATCCGAGGCACTCAAAAATAATAAAAAGGGTGTTTTTACAAGCCTAAAGATATAAATGATAAAAAAATATCAAAGAGGTGACATGTCATCCCAATCATCCTAGGGGAGTGAAAAACATGGATCATTTGCAATTCCTCTACCGAGCAACATGAAAGTAGAATATTCTCAAAAGGAATAAATAATGGATCGAGATAGTGTGTGTAAAGGGAATATTCTTTTGAAGATTCACACTTTTGGGGGAAAATGAGAAAGATGAGAGGAAATAAATTGTATATATGCAAGAGGAATGTTCTTGCATGGGGGTTAAATTTTTCTAAGTTTTAGAGAGATAAAGGAGAAAACCAATTGTATTATCTTAAGATAAACTAATATGAGATACGAGATTTTTATTCATCCATTCCCAAACCTTCTCGCTAAGATGATTGCACTGTATAGTCATTGGTAAACATTGAGGTCATAGGTGTTGTGTCCCCTTGTTAAAGTGTTGGAGTTTCTTGAATTAATTTGTGTGTATTCTCATGAGAAATGTTATTTTGTTTCAATATGTATTACTTTAAATCAATTATCTACATTTCTATTACAAACTTGTGTTATTAATTTCTCTGAATTACACAAATCATTAGTTTAAATAGTGACAATTTGGAAACTATAACTACATTATTGATGGAGCTTTCCTTCATGTTGTAGTAAATGGTTTTAAATTCAATTTTTATCTGTTTGATTTAAGATATTTCTCAATTCTTGAGGGTATCTGGAACATATTTGATCAGAAATTATCAGTATTTTATTGAGAATTTATCATGAGCTTTTGTGTTTAGGTTCTCAAAGTTTGTGTGAAATCTTGTGTTCTTGGGATTCCATGAATGCAAATATTCTAGTTGAAGGAGTACTTTGAGTTGTGTGATCTGTATTTTACATCTAGAGCAATTACCTACAACATTTGTTAAGGTTCATCTAAGGATTTTGTATAATCAACTTTATCCTACTTAATCTCCCATCAATACATCAAAATCATAATCAATAACCATTTGATCCATCTGAATTACCCATGCTTGCACTGTTTATGAAAAAATGCTAAGGAAATTTGTTATTTATATCCATCATTTATAAAAATATGTAGAAGAAAGTTGGAACTATTCATTGTCTTTAGTAACCCGAGCCTTCTTTAGAAGACATCTACATTTTATAGTGTGACAACTCGTGAGAGTTAGATAATGTCGGCCTTAACCATGTCTTCTTGAGGCTGCTTTCTCATACCCCTAAGAAAGAGAGCCTAAATATTTCCATTCTATCCATTCCTTTCATTAAAAATGTTAAAAAAGAGTCCTCTCACTCCGGTTACAGTGCATAACTCCGAAGTAGTAGGGTAGGTCATACCCTTAATGAGGTGTTGTCCAACATTTCCCAAGTCAAAGTGACAAAGATATCGCCAGATCCATCCCTGGCTACAAAACGAATTAAATCTTGGTCTATCTTTCTCTGAGCATCCTACTTATCTCGTTGATGGTGCTTGACTTATAAGGTGGGACTAATTTGGGTACCAACACACAACTCCAAAAGGAGAGCTTGAACAACTAAAGGGGAAAATAAAAATAACTTAGGTTTTACATGTAATAGCTTCTCAAATAAGCTTCACAAATTCCAATAAACCTGAGTACCAAAATTAAATGCCAATAAATTTTTTAGGTGCCACATTGTGGCTTGGAAAGCTCACCCAACTTTCCCTCCAACTCGTATGGCAAAGTGGAACAAGCGGTCAAAGATATTATCCAAACCATATAATAAACAATGTTCCTATGTTTGCATGGTGTTGGCCAATGGCCAATAATCAATAATTAAACATTCTCAATGCTAATGATATGGTTGAAGACTTATTCAATTAAACACAATAAAAAACAATAACTTGTCACCATAACCATGGTCGAAACAATACATATGCCTTGGGGTCTCAAACCCATATCAAACAAACATATCTTTCCACGCTTGCATAACTATACCATTTAAACTAAACATTAGATTCTACCAAATTTTCCATGGTCCATGACCAACAAGAATCAAACAATGTAACATCACCTTTCATTATGCCAAGAATCAAGGAAAATATTACAGCCAATAACTAACAATTGCCATTATGGTATGTGATCAATTTAAAAGAATAATCATGGTAAAACAAACATTCAACTTATCCTTATTTCCATTGACATCGCATTACAGGACTATGACCATTATTTTTGCATTAAGATCAACTCAACATATCAACAATAATAATTTACATCATTAATCATTACTAAGCGAGGATAACAAAAATTTAAACTTTTACCTTGCCAATGATCACGAATGTTTCGAACAACAATTTAGACCATTTTAATGCCTTCGATTGATGAATAGTATTACCATCACAATAAGGTTATTCAAAAAATTAATTTTTTCCAACATCGAAATAATGTGAGTTCAATGATGTAGCGATTTGTCAAACATTACAAAACCACCACATACAACAACAAGGTGAAGTAAAACCATCCAAGAAAAGTACAAAAATAATGATGATGTAGAGCCAACATATGTAAATACGGGATGTGACACTCACCATGGAAACAAAAAGGTTAATTTATCTCCTCTATTGGAAGGCCTTTAAGGAAGAAAAATCAAGGTAACTGTTGATGACTCTCTTTCTAATTTTGATTCTTTAGATGATGAAAATGGAAATGAATATATGGAACCTTATTACAACAATGAGGACTGCATCAATATTAATTCTTCCCATCCTTTAGAATATCAACATGAAGAGGATATTATCATTGATCATTTCCTATATTGTCTCACAACTACCGATTTCTCTGCTAATTTTGAAGATAAATCAACAATACAAATTTTGTCAGAAGACCATGATCTTTTAGAAATTGGGATTAAGAATGCTGATTTTACAAAAACAACAGTTTTTTTCTAAGGATAAGATATGAATTTCATAAATGGAAGAAATTAATGATGACACATCATTCAATGGTCACATCCTAGCTCCTCTTGAAATAGATTATGCAGATGAGTTTTGGAAGTTCCCGATTCTCCTAAGCCATGTTATGATGTTTTCTTCAATTCATACATAGATGTGTTTAATGTTTCATTAGGGCAATAAGATGATTCTACAATGATCATGACTCCTCATAAGTTAAGACTTCCGGGATTAGTGGGTTGCAATTTTCAGCAAGAAGATGATCAAGGGTCATAAAGGTTGGTGCGTGGTTTCATTCCTCCACCTCCTCATTGTCAAAAGATAAATTTTTTCAAACAAACATCAAGCTCTTCACCTGAACTGGACAATTTCATAGTGCATTATTACTATGTGGATGTATCACTTGTTTCTATCCTTCTCATCTAGCCATGTAATGTTCCCACAAAGTTTTAGTTTAAGCCGTTGACCATCTTTAGTTTTTAGAAGCTTCATACCTTCAATGCATTATTTCATAAATGTACCTACTTTTCTCATAATGTGTCTAGGTTTTTATAAACTTTTTGCATCCTTCTCTCTCCTCTGTAAATACATTTTTTCCTTTCTACATAATTTCCCAAATTTGGTTTGTCTTCCTTCTTGTTTCTATGTGTCTATTTGTTTGTTCAATAAGTGCAGCAAAGTGAGAGTGTTTTCCTACATTTGTGTTAAAGCCTAGTATGTTGCCCAATGGATAAGACATTGGTCTAATGAACCTTGAGATTTTGGAGTTTGAAACTATGCCTTGGTTGTGCTTCACCCAATCCAAGTCATGTCCCCAGAAAGAGTAGATGTTGTCACAAGATCAATAAAATTTTTAAACTTTTGAAGTCATGGAAAATATTCATGTCTTAGCACTCTTTTCCCTCTTGTCAAGCCTCATTGTCAAAATATAATTAGTCAGTTTTTTGATTATCTGGGAAAAATAAGTTAATTGAGGAACATGTGGAGTTGTTCCTCTGTTCCACCTATTCCCTAGAACTCCACCGTCACTATATCAATGAATGGAATCAACATAGTTGGATCTCATGGGAACTAAAGGAACATTCCTCAAGTTCCTTTGTTCCTCCATATCTCGAACAACTGATAGGTAGCATTATAATTGGTTAATTCACTCCTCCGTGGAACCTTGGGAATAGTTCACAAGTTCCAATGGTGCTCCGCTTCCTTCATACCCCAATGAGATGACGAAGAAAAAGGAGGTTCCATTGGTTAATTTGGATTTCTTAGAAACCATTTGAGCTATTCGCAAGTTCTTAGTGTTCCCCGTAACTCTGCCAACTTCGAACAATAAACAAAGCAAATATGTCGGTCCCTTCAAGCATCCATGGAGCAATTCCTTAATTTCACTTGTTATTTGATCTTTTCCCCAACTAAAAATAACAAAGAAAATTTTTAAATCGGTAGATGAAGACACAAAAGGAATGTTCCTCAATTCCAATTTTCTCCAGATTTCCGCATGGGTCGACTGTCATACTATTTTTATTAGAAATTCTCATATTTTCACTAAGAAAGGTGGTTATGAAGGTTATAAACCCGTGTATTTGTAATGTAATGGTAAAACATTGTATTTATGCCAAATTGATGTATTTTTCAACTCAAGTTTAGATGAACTAGGGTGAGTTAGAGGAAAGTAGTTAAAATAACTACTTTTGGGCCAAATGAGCCTATAAAAGGCTGAAATGTAATTGTAAAGGGTTCTTGTTCTACTTCTTCCTCTCTGTAGCATCTCTCTCAGTTCTTCTTGTTGTCTCTCTCTCTATACATATATATCAACTTCTACTAGAGGAAAATGGATAACACTTTGTGCACACTATTTTTCTCCAATAAATAAGAATACAATGCTTTTCTCATTCTTGCATTTATGTTCTCCAATTGTAAATTATGCAATTTGGTTTATGATTAGATGTTAGCATTGATGCTTCTACTTCTTCATGGTGTGTTTGGTGCTCTTATTTTTAGAATTTGTGTTGGTTGTCAAGATATGTGGAATTTTTGCCATATCTACGCATTCCGAAGGTGATAAAGAATTTATACTTTATAGTTTTGTGTTCATCATTATATTATGTTCTTCCTACTAGATAGGGTTCCTAGTTCTCATCTTTCTCATTTCCCCTTATCTTTATTTAAATTTCTAGTTTTGTTTCCTTTGTGCTTTCTAGTTAAAAGCACCAAAAATACAAAAATTCATCATACGAGGGAACTACCCCTCTCAAATGTAGATGAACACCATCATGTTGATAGGTGACATTCTATAACTAGTTTTGGTTTTTATGTACTTTCATTGGGCATATTTAACAACATAAAGTCCCACCAACAAGTAACTAAGGATTGGAAGCCCAAGACACACTACCCTTGAAATAGTGACCCTAAGAACCTTGATCCAATCCAAGAAGGACATGTGGCTTCAACGCAATCAAAAATCATTCAACAAAGTCACCAATGAGGATGAGATACATGGCATGATTTTGTTGGTCACAAAGTGTATCAAACAACTTAAATTCAATAGCTAAATTATAAAGAGAAATAATATTGAGGATGTGTGATGATAATAATGACGATTTAGTAGTGGCTTAGTTTTTAAGCATAAATTTTGATCCATAGCTCCAAATTAGATAAAATTTCTACATTAGAAATATTATCAAAAGGGATACATGTTGCACACAAGTTATGGGTGAATTGATGAGATATTTATAGATTATTTTGTGACAGAATTTCTAATAACATTCTCCGGCTCTTGTCATAACCTATCAGTTTCTTTCTCTAGTTTTCTTTCTCTTGCACATGCATAAGACCTCTTGGATGCTCTTCAAGTGAACCATGTTTCTATAGGAACATAATTGGGGCCCTTAGATATTTTATGAGTTTCTAGTTGGTGCCAATTTTTAGTTAATACATCATGGAGCCATTGAAGTGATATGTGCATACTTTTTCTTCTCTCATTAGTTATTTGAATTTTTTTGTTTCCTCCATTTCCAATTCTTAAATTTTCCATCATTGTCTAAATTGATGAAGTGGTTACTTCATCAAATCATCTTCCATCTTGGTCATTTTGACAAATATCTCTGAGCCTTTTGAAAGTTTATTCGTAAGTGTTCACTTTCGCTTTGTTTTAGATGTTTGGAGAAGAAATGCTTGTAAAGATATCCAAGTAGTTTATTATGTAATTGTTCACTTTAGCTTTGTTTTAGATATTTGGAGAAGCAATAATTGTAATCAATTCAACACTATCATAATAAAAATATAGGAGGGTAGCTATGTTTTTTATTAAATCATGATTAAATTAGTGGATTATAAAGAAATATATCATTTAAAGTAGAAGTGTATTCCATTTGGTAATTAGGTGCAAAAATATGATATGTAATCACCAAAAATTTGGTTGGAAAATCTCTTGTAGAATTGTAACTTTAATTACACTTAATAAAATTATTTAATGCTATATTTCATGTTCTAAGTTATGGTGGTCTGATGGTTTGTTAACTCTCATGTATATAATTTAATAAGTATCTAAATTGTGAGCATCTCGACTCCTCCATCTCAACTTTACAAATTTGGCCCAATAGACAAGCCACATATAAAATTGGAATGATCACCCTCCTCTTAATTAAATATTGTTGTACCACCCTTCTTGAAATCTTTGTTTGTTCTAACTATAAATTCTTATATGCCTATTTGATATACCAAAATTATCTTTAAGATAATAATTTGTTTAGATGTAACCATTTCCTAATTTTAAATAACTTTATAATCTTCTTGCTAGTGAGAAATAATTAGGTGAGAGATCATATTAGTTTGACTACTTATCTAAGTCTCTTGCTCTATATTTAAATTCATCTTTAAGATAATGATTTGTTTATCTATTCTTAATTTTAAATAATTTTATAATCTTCCCGCTAATGAAAACTAATTAAGTGAGAGATCATAATGATTGGACAACTTATCCTATTCTTAATTTTAAATAATTTTATAATCTTCTTGCTAATGACAACTAATTAAGTGAGAGATCATAATGATTAGACAACTTATCGAAGTATGCTACTCTATATTTAAATTAGATTACTCTAAGATATCTCCCTAGATTTCATAAAGCCTAAAGAGTTAGAAGTTAACTAAGTTTCTATTCTTGATCTTTAATCTTCCCTTCTTGATGAAAAAACATACAACTAGGAAAAACTAAATTAGGTTACTCTATGATATCTCCCTAGATTTCATAATCTTCCCTTCTCAATGAAAAAAACATACAACAAGACAAAACTATTCCACCTTTCTTTAGTTATTAAATGTGTCAAGCCCGTGACTAAAAATATGTTTACATATTAAATTAATGTTAGGACCATCACCTGAAAATAAATCTTTTGTCAAAATATTAGATTAGTGTTAGGGCCATCACTAAACATAAATCCTTTAAGATGTTTCAATTAAAATTTAGCTCAAATTGCTCTAAAAGATAATTATGTTTCAATTAAATTTTAGCTCAAAAGTTTCAAAATTATAATTATAATTAGGCTTAAAAGATAATTATGTTTCATTTAATTTAAAAGTTCAAAATTTCTCATCCTTCACATGTTTCAATTTTTCAATTAATGTGCCTTAAAAGATAATTATGTTTCATTTAATTTAAAAGTTTGAAATTTCTCTTATCCTTCACATGTTTCAATTTTTCAATTAATGTTTCAATTAAAATAGCTCAAAATTTTTCCATTAAAAAAAAATTTGATCAAATTTTAAATTTTTCTAATCCTTCATTTAGAATTTATGTTTCATTTTAGAATTTAGTTTAAGATATATCTAAATATTAAATTAGTGTCAAGGCCGTCACTAAGATAAATCCTTAAGCTCCTTAAGCTATTTCAATTAGAATTAGCTTTTAAGATATGTCTAAACATTAAATTAATGTTAAGGCCACCGATACTAAAAATAAATCCTTAAAATCTGTTTCAATTAGAATTTAGAATTTAATTTAAGATGTAAATTAGGTGACAACATATCTAAATATTAAATTAGTGACAACATTTCAGAATATAAAATTAGTGGCATGGTTGTCACTAAAGATAAATGTAGAATTTAGCTCAAAGCACCCTAAAGATAAACCCCTAAAAGAAACAAGATAAACCCTTTTAAGATGTTTCAATTAGATTTTAGTTCAAGTTTCGGGTTTTTCTTGAAAAGCATACATGAATTCTATGCTTATTAAATGGATTCTTCATATAAAAATACATATAAATTTGTAAAATTATGTATGGATTCTTCATATAAAAATACGTATAAATTTCTAAATTATGTATGGATTCTTCATATTCAGGATGATCAATTTAAAAATCAGCATCGATTCTTCATATTCAAAAGCAATACATACTTCCACAATATCAAATGAAATTATAGAATTATTAAAACAATAGATGTCTAGTCAAAGAAATGAGAAAGTATGCAATTTTCTGTTACATTTTCAAATTTTGTTTCATATAATTTTGAGTGACACCTTGAAAAACATGAATGCTTCGAATATAGAAAAAACAACCCCGCATATAGAAAAAACAACCCTAAGATTTGAAACCACCAAAAGTGGGAGCCTATCAAAATGCCTGTCAAACCGTCAAATTTAACATAGTTACAAAAATGTTTGGAAGGGCCTTTCCCATAGGGGAACTCCTTCGGTGTAATTACTATCAAGGCCGTCACCGAGATAAATCCTTAAGCTCCTTAAGTTGTTTCAATTAGAACTAGCAATCACATGTGTACAATGCAATGTGAACGCTTAACGATATATGTTATTTGTTTTTTTATTTGTTTTAGAGTGTGATGAGGCTAAAATATGCCTCATCAATGTGCAATAAATACTCTCATTTTACTTCCCTTTTAATCAAGTTTTTCTACATTTCATAACTTTTGTTTGATCTAAATATAAGTTAGGATGTAATTGTCCATCTTTTGTTTGATTTAGTTCAAATGTCTAAAAACTCTATAATTCCTAACAAATTATGTGGAAATTCAGTTTTTGGAATAAACAAGTCATATTTGGTCAGGATAAGTGAATTGTGAAGTAACCAACACTTTTTGAGGAAGTTGGTTAAAATGCAGCTTATCTCTCAGGAACTCTATCACTTAGCTCCAGGAACTCTATCACTTAGCTCCGGAACTCCATCACTTAGCTCTGGAACTTTAGCAGTTAGTTCCGAAAGGTTTCCCTTTGGTTCCGAAACTTCTCCAAAGTTCTAGAATCAATGGGAATCTCCTTATTCTATCAAAATTTGGTTATGGAGCAAAGAATGGGCCTTCCAATCAAAAAATAGACCAACAATTTTCCGGTTCTTCATACTCCAAATATACATATGTAAGACCAACAACTGTATATCCAACTAGTTTTCTAAATTTCATATCTACTTTGGGCACTATTCGGTTTCAATAGAATATGTAGGTGGAAAGACAACTATTGAACACTCATGATTGTAAATGCATATTCAGATGGAAAAAATATATAGAGAACTAAAGATAGATGTAGAAAGAGTTAAGTTTTGTAAGACTGAATAATTCAATAATAATAATAGACATTTTATTTTGAGAGCAACATATTGTGTTAACTCCTAATTCAAGGTGGAGCAAGGGCCCACTCCTCTAAGAAAAAGGATCTTCTCTTTCATTGGTATTTATATTTTCAAGTAATTTATATAAATCTGTTATTTAACAATTTCGAAAGTACTTTTAATTCATCAATTATAATCTATTACATGGATTTATCTATTGTCCTAAAGGAACGATAACCATCTATCGTACTCAAGCCAAGAACACAGATACTAATCGAGACACCACGATCAATAAGATGAAAGCAATTCGCCAGAATAACTTTACACAAAACCTTTGCAAACAAATGAGCAACAATATCATATATTATTATGGAACTCAATGCAATATAATGAGAATGGGCCTTGCTTAAATAGGCAAGGAATAACAATCTAAGAACCAGTCAAGGTCATAGATCAAGCCATAAATCAAGGAAATAACTATTCATCAAAGAACTAGTCAAGACCATAGATTTAGGAGAGAACTAGACATCAAGGATCTAGTCAATACCATAGATCAAGGAAAGAACTAGTCAATACCATAGATCAAGGAAAGAACTATACCTAACAACTAGATAATATCTCCTAATATCTAAATAAGATAAAATAAATATCCACACACATAAGTGGGTGAGGATAAATACAATAAAGGTAAATAAAGTACCTAGGTGAACATGAGCTAAGGTAAATACCTACTCTAACACCCCCTCAAGTGAAGCTAGGGGCCAAAATAGATGTGGCATGTCCATAGTATGAGTCCCGGCAACTAGGCTTGATGAGGTACTCATGTACAATAATTGGGAAAAAAGGGACACCGCAAGGTACCCAAAACCAATAACAACAAAGTAAAAGAGAGTAAAAACCTGCTCCAAGGCATCCCAAGAAGCTCGGCTCAAAAAACTCGTACAATGCTGAAGAAGTTTGGTCTGAATCCACTGCTCGATCATAGAACTCAAAAACAACTGACACTAGGCTTCACCAGAATAGCTCCATACAAGGAGACTATCAATGGAGTGATGTTGAAAGTACAAAAAACACCAAACATAATTTGATCAACTGCTGCAAATAGGTGTGCCACGATCCAAGAACAAAAACCAAAGCAACAAGGAAAGGACACAAAATATAGAGTGTCATGATCCAAGAAAAGCCAAGGTAACAAGGCAAGGACACAAAACCGAAGAAGTAAGATCAACACCACACCCTCCCATACTGCTGAATGGGTGGAGTGGCACTACAAATCTATATGATTTGTCAAAACAACTACTCGAACACTGAAAAACTAACACTGGGCTCCACCAGAATAGCTCCCCCATAAGAGAGATTGTCAACATGCCAAAAGTGTCGAAAATATAGATACAAAATCTCTCAACAAACAAGAGAGATACACTACACCTGCTAAAGAAAAATGCTCAAAACAAGAAGCATCACAATGCATAAGGTATAGAAAGTGGACAAGATGAATGGTGGAGGAGCCACGCTGTAGAGTCCTCTCAACGAATGCCTATGTCGTCTCCACGAGTGATCAGATATCCACCCCAAATCAACACGGATGGATGAAGAAGATGCCTGCATATGACTTGGTGCAAAATGCACAATGGGTGCATGTAAAAGAACATCAGAATGTGTGTCAGGTTGATCATGTCTGACAGCTGAAATCTCAAGTTTCTCAAGCTTGAGTGAAGGTGCAAAACTCATGTGTTGCTCATGATCCTTAGAAAGAGTCGAGCAAACAAAAAAATGAGCTCTGTCAATGTGTGATCCCAATGAAGTATCTTTCGAAAACCAATGTCATGATGAGAATTCCACTTAACATGTGGAATAGAGGAAACAATACCTGTGAATGTCTGCCAATGACTCCGTTAGTGAGACCCATAGAATGGAGCATGTGAGAACCAAATGCAATGGTATGCTTCTTAAAAATCCATGCTGGCTGAAAGGTGAATAGGATACACAACATGTGGTACTGTAATAGGCACAGATGTGGAAGAGCATGCAGTAACAAGCCTCACAAGTTTAGAAGCATCAAAAGTAGGTTCAGGCTCAAAGACTGGTAGATCAATGTCAGTGGGTACAAGAGCAATAGCTGCAAGTGGACTAGAACATGGATATGGTTGTCCACAATATGATGGTGATGTTGTAGGCTAGCAATTTTGTTCTGCAGGGAGTGTATTATTGTATCCTTATCGTGAATGAGTGATTGTAGAAGAGAATTTCGCTTCTTGAGCGATCTATTTTCTTCCACAAATTTTACAATATCCTCTTGAAGTCCACATACTTCAGAGAAAAGCATATCATTCTCGTAATCCATGATAGGTACAAGCGTAACTCCCAAAAATTTAGGACGTCGCTCAACCGAAATTGCTCAACACTTCCATAGAAATTTACAACCACAATTGATTACAACACTCCTTCATATTTGAAAATTTATAATTATAGTGCAAGTCTCAAAAAAAAAAAAAAACTCCAATGGAAAGAGCACGATGAAAAACAAGCACTTTTACAAAAACAACACTTCAAGGAGTCAATACCTTGATCAAAAGTTACAAGCTTTTTAATAGTTTGTTCTAATATCTTATTTATATTTAGGTGCCACTAAAACAAAGTAAAATGTTGTTGCCTTCACTACACAAATAAAATTAAAGGGGGTTGAAGTTAAGCACCTACTAGTAGGAATCACAAGTTTTAATCCCTCATATGACCATACCATATGACCAAGGGCTAAGGATTTTAATGGGTAAGAGGTTTTAATATGACATCAACTATGAGTTGATTAAATGAAGGAATAATGACACCCATCATCAACTATTTTCACACCGTTTAATGGGAACACACTAGTTATAATTTTCTAATTAGGTGTCAAAAAGAAAAACAATCACACATCTAGTAATTAAAAAATCTTCCCTACGTTATCATAAAATTTATGAGTAGACCAAGAGACTCAAAGGGTAGATTTCTCCCAAAAATACCTTAACAAGAATTATCAACATCCTCTAGTTCAAATAAGGAAGTTGAGAAAGAATTAGAAGCACCATTGTCCCCCTGTTAGACATGAAAGCAGAACTTCCACCTTTGGAATCCTGGATCAATCACTAGAAGGGGGTGGAACCTTTAGAATAAGGGTTATATCCCAAGACCTGTTTAGAGAAAGTTTCGATTCTCAATTGAGCAGTCAACCTCCTACTCCTGACTTCTCACCTTCGCCAAAGTGGATCACATACCATGTTGATTGGGAAAAGATTCAAAATATATTGCAGATATGGCTCGAGAAGATGAAACAGAACTTGATAGGAATTTTTCTTATCCAATTCAATTAGAGGATGACAATACACCTATGAAGAATATTTCACCTGCACACTTTCCCACATTTAGAGGAATGCCGTCTGAGAACCTTGACCAATTTTTTTTTGAATTTAAAGTATTATGTCAAACCTATGACTACAAAACAGATAATCAAAAACTCAAGTTGTTCCCATCTACTCTGAAAGATGCAACAATGAGGTGGTTTATGGGATTAACATCCAATTCCATTACCACTTGGGGAAAAATGGAAAATTCCTTCTTAGACAAATATCATGACCATTCGCAGAGGGAGAAACATGAAGGAAGAATTTTTCGGATCAAACAGAAGAGGATGAAAATTTGGAAGATTATTTACATAGATTCCTCTTCATAAGTAAAAGGTGTGGATTTGTACTTCAAGAAGAGCTAAACAAAACCATTTTTCTTAAAGGGTTGGATGATGAATCTAGGGAATACCTTAACTTAATGGGAGGTGGAAAAATCAATCAATTGAGAATGAATGATATTAAAGATCTTTGTAGAAGTTATTCAAGAATGAGGGGTGGACCCAGGAAAGGAAAAACTATGAAAGGTACAAATCCAGACATGAAAAAACTTATGGATGAACTAGAAAACTTTAAAACATATATCTTAGTTCAATTAATTTCAACCATGGATGGATTGCAAGCCAAAGAAAATGTTAATCTTGAACCATTGGCTATGTATCGTATTCTAGATGCATAAAGAAACATGCAATAAGAGATTATTCTGGATAAAACATAAATATTTCTTATTTGTGAATATAGGGAACATGAAGTTAATGCTTGTTCTCTTCTTCCATTCATAAAAATCAGCTTAAACAAACCAACAATTCATCCACCCTTGGAAGAAGTAAAATTTGTCTAGAGACAAGCTAGCACAAGAGAATTTCATACCAAGATTTGTTCCTAATCCCTAGATGATGCCATGGGAAGCTTAGAAAATACCAAAAAATTGGGGACAACCCCCTGGGCCCCTCAACCAACATGGAATCCCGAGATTGGGCATGACAAGCCTAATATGCTCAAGGACACCAACAACCTTGGTCTGGTCAAGGTAACCCTTATGCTTGGTCACAACCTAGGTGGAACCCCAATAACTATGCTCAAGAGAAGACATATCCCAACCAGAAACAAAAATCCATAATGGGTTCCCCAGCATAAGGTTCACAAATTGAAAATGTGGTTCAAACACAAATACCAAGACAACTAGTGGCTAATCCCAAAAATAAACAAACAACCCTTGTTTATGGAGCAGAGTAAGAAAAACTAGTTGATCTTAACGCCATGGACTATAAAGATATTCAAACTATATCTATAAAAATAATTAATAGTCCACTTGTTATAATTACCAAGATGTTAGATGAGATTGAAACCCCTAGTTCAATCATCCCTAAGGTTGATGAAAAATAAAAAGAGAAACAACCAGATAACAATTCTACAGAAACCCCTTTTCCAGAAAGACTTAATGAAGTTATTGAGACCAAGGAATCTGAACTGGTGCAGGAATTGAGGAAATTAAATATTGAAATACCATTGTTACAAGCAATCAAGGACATTCCTGAATTAAATAAATAAATCAAAATGTTATGCTTGAAAAGACACGAAAGGAAGAAGCAAGTACCCTAAGACTATTAAGGTAAATGGGAAACTTACTCGATTTATTAGCAGGGAAACTCCCACTTCCCAAATATGGGGATCCTGGAAGCCTTGTTATTTCTATCACCGTAGGGAACAAACATATACATACTATTTTGGTTGATTTGGGAGCATCTATAAATGTTATGACATTAGACACTTTGGAAACATTACCATTGATAGGTATACAATCTACTAGCACCATATTGCATATGGCAGATTAATCAGTAGCTAAACCGAAGGGATCATTGAAGATGTTGTAGTCATGGTGGATTAATGGGAGTATCCAGTGGACTTCCTTATATTACGGCCAAAAGGTAAAACACTTGGTTATCCCATCATTTTGGGTAGACCATGGTTAGCTACAATTGCTTTGCCTTAATTGATTGCAGATTAGGTGATATGACCATCTCTAATGGTAAGAGTTCTAAAAAAATTTCCCTATATCCTTCTGCAAGACCTTTTATTGATAATCAAGAACAATTATGGGTTGATGATCCTGATACTAATAAACAAAACTTATCTTCTTTGGTTATGATAACATTGCAGGATCATGTACGAGAGGTGGATAATATTATTAATCACTGATTGAGTGATCACCAATTGTCCTTGGAAAAATCAGAGATAGTTCCAGAACATTCAGACTTAGTTTTGAAACCTTCAAACTTAGTTCTGAAACCTTCAGATTTAGTTCAGGAACATTCAGACTTAGTTTCAGAACATTCATACTTATCTCTGGAACCAAAACAATCCCATGCATATGTAAATAATTTCACTCCGGAGGAATGTGAATTCCTTTCGAGAGGGGCGGAAATAGCTACGGAATCAGTATCATTAGTCTCGAAATTTCTCTGCAACTATTCGGGAGGGGAGGAAATAGCTATAGAATCAGTAACATTGATTAAAATATTCCTCATCAATGTGTAATAAATACTCTCATTTTACTTCCCTTTTAATCAAGTTTTTCTGCATTTCATAACTTTTGTTTGATCTAAATATAAGTTAGGATGTAATTGTCCATCTTTTGTTTGATTTGGTTCAAATGTCTAAAAACTCTATAATTCCTAACAAATTGTGTGGAAATTCAATTTTTGGAATAAACAAGTCATATTTGGTCAGGATAAGCGAATTGTGAAGTAATTGACACCTTTTGAGGAAGTTGGCTAAAATGCGGCTTAGCTCCGGAACTCTATCACTTAGCTCTAGAACTCCATCACTTAGCTCCAAAACATTACTAGTTAGTTCCGGAAGGTTTCCTTTGTTTCGTAACTTCTTCAAAGTTCCAAAATCAATGGGAATCTCCTTATTCTATCAAAATTTGGTTATGGAGAAAAGAATGGGCCTTCCAATAAGAAATAAACCAATAATTTTCTAGTTCTTCATACTCCAAATATACATATGTAAGAGCAATAATTGTATATCCAACTAGTTTTCTAAATTTCATATCTACTTTGGGCACTATTCGGTTTCACTAGAATCTGTAAGTGGAAAGACATCTATTGAAAACTCATGATTGTAAATGCATATTCAGATGGAAAATATATATAGAGAGCTGAAGATAGATGTAGAAAGAGTTAAGTTTTGTAAGACTAAATAATTCAATAATAAGAATAGCCATTTTATTTTGAGAGAAACATATTGTGTTAACTCCTGATTCAAGGTGGAGCAAGGGCCCACTCCTCCAAGAAAAAGGATCTTCTCTTTCATTGGTATTTATATTTTCAAGTAATTTGTGTAAATCTGTTATTTGACAATTAGAAAGTACTTTTGATTCACAATTAGAATCGGTTACGTGGAGTTATCTATTGTCCCTGCAGGTGTTATAGTTACATTCTTATTTCCTTAAAATCATTTTGAACAATATTTTCAAAGTGTGTTTATTTCAGCAGTGTGTTCAATTATGTAAAGTGTGTTTATTTCCAACAGCGTGTTCAATTCTGCAAGATTTGTTCATTTCAAAAATGTGTGTTTATTTCAGCAAGTTTCTTATAGTTTAGCTTTAATAAGGCTTTGGCCAAGAAATATTAAGACACTTAAAAACCCCTAAGAAAAAAATAAAAATAATAAGTATCTACAATCAATTACTAGTTCGCCAGAGACTTCACTTGTTGCATATAACTTTAGACACACCCCTGGTTTTAATATGGCATCAACCATGAGTTGATTAAATGAAGGGAATAACGACACCCATAAGAGGGATAATTATTACTTTTGTAGTTGATTTTGTTTAAACTATGGGTGTTTGATTTTGTAATTGTAAAAATATAGATGAACCACTTCATTTAAATAGCGCAAACATGAGGTATAACCCTTAAAACAATTCAAAATGCGAAAAGTGATTTAATGTACAAAGCTTTAGATGGAAATAACTATAAATTGCATGGTTCTTTCTTGGAATTTAAAACTATAGGTATTTGTGTTTGGATATAATGAAAAGACATTAAAAATGCGTTGTTGTTGGTTTACATAAAGAAGCAAGCAACAATAAAAAGGAAAAATTGAACATGTATGTTGAAAAGTGTAATTTTGTAAGTGTTGTAATATAGACGAACCACTTCATTTAAAGGTACTTCTCTTGATTTCAAACTTGTTACAACTTCGTACATGTACATTTGAAAATCTCATATCACGAGTGGTAGCATTTTGCGGCGTAGTTTATTTGAACTAAACATGAATACATGTAGTCTTTCGTACAATCGATAAGGCATGTGAGTGATAGTGGTAGTGTAGGAATATAGATGAAACGTTACATTGAAATGTTCTATGTGAACATTTAAATTTGTTACAAATTTGTACATATACGGTTGCAAATCTTATATCAAGACATCTCGCACTAAACGTGTATACATGAAGACCTCCGTACATTTGAAATCATTTAACACCATTATCTCTTTAAAAATACAAATATTGCAGCCTTAAATGATGAACATTTTTTTGATATATTCTCTCAAAAAATTAAAAATTCTATCTCTAGAATGTATTCGTTATACAAATATATGTTCTATTCATTTATTGTGTGTTATCAAGTGGAGCAATGCCCTTTACAAAAGGGTTTGTCAATATATGATCATTTTGGAGGTTTGAAGTCTATATTCTTGATAGAATTAAATTCAGATCTAAAACAACCATGGTTCAGATCATATTTGAAACTTTTTCTCTATCTATAATTGATGCAACCTACTCCTTCTGACTTCCTCTAAAGGAGATATCAGGTTTTTATAGTATATAGCTACTAACCTTGTACTACTAAGAAATATGTTATTTTCCTACTATACCCGTGGTTAAAGCAGAGCTGATTTAGAAATACAATGACTGAAAGAACAGAAGTATACAAGGTAATGATTTATTTTTAATTTAAAATCTGAATTTTACGTGTTAATTATGGTATAAAATAGATTTATAACCATGAATTGTTACAAAAATATTTATGAATTGAAATTCGACAGATGTGTCATGAATTTAACAGCAACATAGAAGTAAATGAATTTACGCTACCTAGGAGATTAGATCGTTGGCTGCAAAAATTATCTCTCACATTGGATGCGTGTTGAAGAATGCGTTGGATGCATGCTCAAGAATGAAATTAGTGTTACAGTGACAAACAAAAAAACATCTCTATTCATAAGACAGAGACCATAATAGTTCAGATTTATTATAAACTAACATTAAGGTTGCCCTCCAATACAATCATTGCTTAAAAGGAATACAACGGAGGATTACAATACTATAAAAAACAAACCTCAAACAATTGTCTTGGGAAGGCACAAAAATCGTCTTAAAAAACAATCACAAAACGAAAGGAAAAAGAGAGGCCTCGGGCGTCAACATTTAGTGACTTTCAATCTTCCTCGATGATATAGATGTTCATTTCTCTGGCTCCAAATTATCGCTAGAACAATTAACTTCTGTTCTTAAATTAGCTTAAGTTGAGATAGAATCCCGAGACATTATTTCATAGAATAGAAGAAGAAATGACAGGGCTATTAAGAGATGTAAGTAGTACTCAACTCTGGCTCCAAATTTAGCTTTCACAAGATAACAAGAGATATAAGTGACATAGATTCTCAAACTAACTCAATCTTCAACTAAACTAAGGGAAAAAAAAAGACATCCGCCATTAACAAACCCGCCGCAGCATGCAAAAGCTAAACCGTCACCAGTATACTATAGGAACTCCTAAGTAATAAGCTTGCAAAGTAAAATGTAAAAATATGGGAAAGGATCTGTTTCATTTTATCTACTGGCAGCAAGAGTCTCTGATTCTAACCTTCATCCTATTTGGGCAGGTTAAGTTGGATATTCTTTTCTTCGTCATGAAAGAAATGAATCCACCTTTTTCCATGTATCAAAACTTAAAAGAGTTCAACTTCAATAAATGTTTTGGAAGGGGAAACTATGAGTAATCTATTGATAGTTTGACTTAGGACAAAGTTTATATCTTAACATTAACTGATCCTCTAAAGAGACTGTTCATATTCAGATATTTGCATCCATGCATACTCATTGTGCAAGTGTGGACTTACCCCAGTTTAATATGGCTTCCAAAGATATCCTAGTACCTACCATTTGTAGAAGTTCCACTCTTTCTCGGGCCTCTTTTGAATTTTCCTAAGTGTTCTTGTTTCTTGTATGTTACTTTCAATGCTTGTTGCTTCATGCTCTCAATTGTACATTACCTGTTAATTAACAACCAAATGTTTAGATAGCGAATTTGGAACTCTCTCCAAGAGAGTCCATTCAGAAAAAAATGGAATTTGAGACAACCATAAAGTACATTAATGTTGCTGAATTTATTCCATCTTTCTTATCCACACCTTTTGTGTTTATTGCTTCCTCTAGTTTTTACTAAAAGCTTTCTGAAAGCCTGGCTTACTTTAGCTAAAAGGATTTTGGTTCTCTCTAAGGACGCTACATCTTGTTTCTATACTATCTGCATAAAATTTTATGCTCGATGGTTTAGGTTTTTATCTAGCCATAAGCTTCGTAAGTAATTTTTTTGTCCTCCAATTGTGACCCGTTTGACTTCAACTGAAGTGCTAAGCTAATGACCAAAACAACATAGCATACAATAGTCCAAAACAACATAACATACAATAGTCTCTCATGTTGAGACTCAACATTTTTTTGTCCTCCAATTGTTGAAGTGCTAAGCTAATGACCAAAACAACATAACATACAATAGTCCAAACCAACATAACATACAATAGACCAAAACAACATAACATACAATAGTCTCTCACGTTGAGACTCAACAACAAACAATGATGCACTATATCAGTTTACATTAATCAAGGATTCAAGAGTCAATTTCGACATTTATTGTTGGCATCAAAGGTCCAAAACTGTGCAAACATATTAATTTCATAAAAGCACATGAGCTCTACAAGCAACCACATAGTCTTACCGTATTACAGAAAATGAGGAGCTTGCACGTTTCCTAATAAATATCTTCCTCAAATTTATCTGGTAGCTGCTTCTCTACAAAAAAATAAAAATAAAATAGAAATTTAGTAGTTCAGCTGCTATCTCAGCCACTAAAAACATCCCCCAAACCGTAACTAGCAACTCGTAGTTGTAATCACATCCCTAATCCTAAAGCTTGTTTGCACCTGGTTTGTATCTGGGCTTTGCTCCACGAAACAGATGAATGAACAAAAAGGAAACACAAAGTAAACCAGCAAGTAAAAAATGGAATTCCCAGCCACCTTAGTGATCTAAGCCGTCAATAAATTTTGATTAACTAAGCATAAAGAAAGAAAGAAAGAATGATAATCACCATTTCTAACGATGGTGCTGGGAACAGTTGATTGCAAATGTTGCGCATTGCGTCCAACATGAGGTGGGAGAATTTGCGTCTTACCCTCACCAACACTCGCCGATGATTCCTACGATTCGGTGCAAATCCCCCTCTAGAATTTGTACGATTCCATTGGCGTAAGCCTAAAACAACGGTTGTGCAATGTGCAGGAGCTGGGTAGGGCAAGGCAAAGGTAAAGGAAAATTCACATATTATTGTTTGGAGGGGAGCAATCAAAACATGCAACTGAAATTCACTCTGCTAAAAAAAAAAAAACAATTAAACGCCCATCGACGCCCGTCAAATTTAAAATATTGTAAAAACGCCCAAACGGTCGTCAAAATTATGATATTCCGTGAATGTCCATGAAAGCCCTTTCCCGAGGGGGAAGGTCTTCGGCCTAATTAGCTTTTAAGATATGTCTAAACACTAGCAATCGCATGTGTACAATGCAATGTGAATGCCAAACGGTATATGTTATTTGATTTAGAGGAATAGTTATTATTTTTGTAGTTGATGTTGATAAGGAGTGTGATTGATAGTGTAAGTGTAGGAATATAGATGAAGCAAATCAATTTTAAGAAAGATGAAAAAATAATTTGAAAAAGTATATGGATTGAATTCTACCAAATTTGAAACTCTAAAATATAAGGATTTGACATGAATCGGTAACCATGGTTTCATGTGTCTATTATAGAGAAAGATTTACCTATAAAACCAATGATCTAATATTGAAGAGATTGGCAGCGGATAATGCCATTTTTAGAGTTCACCAATAGAATGCTTACCAAACAATGACAAGCACATATATTAAACTCGTTTTTAAAGTAAGAGAGCTATAATTAATGTGGAACGAAATCCCCTCATAGAGGTATACCACTGTATAAATAGCTTGTAGATTAGTGGACTTCACAGATATAACAAGAAGGTCAAAATTAAAAAGAGATCGGACAGGTAGGACTATGAATTCCAATGGATCACCCTTACCAATTGAGGGCTAACAATGGTTAGTGTGTTTCCAACGGTTGCAACAGAGGGATTGTGAAAGAATAAGACAATCGTCTGTTTACTAAAATGTGTTGTAATCGTCTATGGTAGATTCAACTCACTCCTAGAATTTATCATTGCAAAGCTTCCTTGCTTGGTGATTGTAGTTTCATTAATTTTTCCTTACTATAGTGGTCTTTTGGCAATGTATCTAAAAGAGATTCTTGTATGTTGTCTTTTCATGTCCCGCGTGTATGTTTTATTGAAGGTTTGAATCAATTCTTTTGCAAAGTGCCCGTTTGGAAATGCCTATTAGTTGAACCGTCAACCTTGATGATTAGACGTCATAGGTTTGAGGCCCAAGTTAGGGCAGCTAAGGAGAAAACTACTCACAGAGCTATATCCTCAATGATAAGTGAGCTCTCTCAATTCCTAACCCTCAAATTCTACATTGGGCATTTTTGCAAATAGGAAGAAAATGTAGATGCTAGAAAATTTAATGACGAGGCACCTACCAGATGCCTTTAAGGTTCTATGTGTCAAACAGAACAAAAGCATGAACCCTACCCCCTTACCATGTCAGGCAATGAATGAAAACATGGTTCAATGAATTCCTAGTAGTTTTACAAGGAAACCAACTCAAGATTGGGAAGAATTGCCTACTATAAAGGAGCTAGTTAAAACAGATGAATCACTTCATTATGGAATGTCCAGCTAACAATGACATTCAGGTCAAGTATAGGGAAACCCTGAACGTTGATTCCCACATTAGAACTCTTTGAAGAGCCAAACATAAAGCATCTAAGAGAGTTTCTGATCTAAATCATTACAAAGAGAGCCAACCTTCATAAGGAAGATGTAAGATCTATGGTGTTATATATTGTTGGGTATGGTGGAAGTATTAGGGAAACCCTGAATGTTGATTCCCATATTAGAACCCTTTGAAGAGCCAAGGATAAAGGATCTAAGAGAGTTTCTGATCTAAATCATTACAAAGAGAACCAATAAAAAAAGCCAAACTAATTTCTCAAGAAGTTGGGATGATGCTACAAAAGGAAAGAAAGAAATATGTCATAATAATGTCCACAGATGACCAATGTACGTCAAGGTGTTTCCAAATTAAATCTATTCAGTAAATGAAGCAGGTCCAGTCTATTTTTTCACTGAGCAGAAATAATTGTCCATTATAATGGAACTGTCATGTGACATAAATCCAGTGGGAGCTTGTTGCATTTCATGACTTACTAATTGCATCCTGTATCAAGAAAATATGGATTGTAATATATTCCTTAAGTAGAAGTTTCTCTGATGTGCGCAATAGATCAAATTGTTAGGCTCTCAAACAATGGCTCACAACTCTCCACAGATAAGAATTCTACTGTTAATAAAAATAAAAATTTAATATCGTTGAGGATAAACCATTATCCAAGTAGCGTTGTTGCAGACATCAAAGCTACCAAATGGAAATACATTTTGATGTTTGAAATGAGCAATCACGTCATATTACATAAAAATACTGCCAAATGGTGAAGAAACGTGTAATTTCAATCGCATTTATGAAAGTGGATGCAATACAATGAGTCATACGCAGGACCAATCATCTAAAAATGAATGAATAATAATACATTCACCAGACCTTCTGACTATTATCGTGATGCTTATTCCCCCTTGGCGGTCTTGAAGTGCAGATACAAAATCCTGAGCAACAACAAGGGCTTGAATTTCTTCAACATGTCTGACATAAAACAATCCATGCGAAATTTCTCCGACTCGAATCTCATCGGTGAGGGAGGGTCCGGAAGGGCCTTTCCCATAGGGGGAACGCCTTGGTGAGTAAAAGAACTTAATTTTTCAAATAGAATTTATAAAGAATATAATATAATTTCTATATATAACCAATATTTTTACAATTAAAATATCAAAATATATCATTTTAAACTATATTTTTCATGATCTAATTTTAAATTATAATATTAATATAGATCAATTTAATATAATGCCATTTTAAACCCCAACTTATTTTTTTTCCCTTACAAATTTATTGAAATTGAATTCTTTTAATGCCATTATGGAGGATCCTTCTGCCCCGCGTCAGAGCCTAATAAGGATATTTCGTGCGACCTGTTTCTTGGAGGCTATTGTTTGCATGCTGGGGAAAACTTTTGATGCCTCTGTGGAACAATAAAATGATGGAATCGTGGTTGAGTCAGTATGCATCCAGTCATCGGTGGTGGTGCGTCCAGTCACCAAGATTAGGGATGAATCTCGTAGAAGATTTCTGATCTCAGCGACCTTAATCCGAACATATGCGCTTGAGCAATGAAATTTTTCATGGTGATCAGGCGATTGAAACCCCGCACAAAACATTACATGCAAAGACGAACACGCAAATTTAAACACAAATCCGCATTCCACACAAAAAAACAAATTTAAACACAAAGAAAAACGAAACGTCGAAACATTCGTCAAAATTAATTTCTTTAAAAAACGTCCAAACGGCCGTCAAATTTAAAATAGTTGCAGAAAGCGTCTGGAGGTCCTTTACCATAGGGGAACGCCCGCGTAATTAAATTAATGTTGAGGCAGCCACTAAAACTAGCAATCGCATGTGTACAATGCAATGTGAACGCCGAATGGTATAAGTTATTTGATTTAGAGGGATAATTATAAATTTTGTAGTTGATGTTGATAAGGGGTGTGATTGATTTTGGTTGTGTAGAAATATAGATGAACCACTTCATTTAAAAAACGCAAACATGAGGCCTATCCTTAAAACAATTCAATATGCAAAAAAGTGATATAATGTACAAAGCTTTGGATGGAAGCAACTATAAATTGCATGGTTCTTTCTCAGAGTTTTTAAAACTATAGGCATTTGTATGTAGATATAATGAAGAAGACATTAAAAATGTGATGTTGTTAGTTTACATAAAGAAGCGAGCAATAATAAAAACAAAAAATTGAACATGTATGTTGTAAAGTGGTATTTTGTTGGTGTAGAAATATAGATGAACCACTTCATTTAAAGGTATCATCTCTTCATTTCAAACTTGTTACAAATTCGTACATATACAATTGCAAATATTATATCATGAGTGGTAGCATTTTGTGGACTATTTTATTTGAACTTAACATGAATACATGAAATGCACAGATTTGCAAGCGAGGGAACTCTGGAGAAAGTTGTGAATGTCAAATCTTGCCTTTCAGTGGTTCCAATGTCGACAGTTGCTCTATGCAATTTAAGTCCCTTGGACATGTGGATATTTAATCCCCGGGCCATTTTAATCGACAATTGTCTTTGATCCCCTCTTGAAATAGGGGGTATGGGAATATGTAACGGTTTGGAGGGATCCCAACATGGACCGTTGTATCTATCAAATTTGAAAACAAATAAAGGCAATGCTGGTGGTGGCATTGATGCGTCGTAGACAATGTCGGTGATTGTTCCTGTAGCACCATTTGTGAGGCCTGTGTCAAGCCATAAATTTGCAATAAGCATGATTTTTCTTTGTTTGCACAACAAAACTTTGTGTTCCAACTGATCATCATCAAGATCTCCTGGTCCAGCCCACCTGTTACTTTCAACAATGGATTGGGTGATTGGAACATTCAATGCCTTCACCATCTAAAGGTTGTGGGAGTCCACGAGATCATTTTTTGCAAACAAATGTGGTGCATCATTAAAATGTTGAGCTCCTGCTGAGTTAGGTGTCAGTCGGTGTGAGACATTAAGACTTCTCAGTCCTCAATAAGAGGATTTGAATCTCGAGATGTGGAGCAGTAAATTCCAGAATGAAAATCGTGCATTGTTTGTTCCTTGTTGCTGAAATATTGTTTGCAATGTAATGGAAGAATGAAATCCCTTCCAAAGGTTGGCTCCATAGGAATTACTTGCATAAAGAGGACTATCCAAAACCAATGGTAACTGGCCGAGTTCGCGAGGAGGATGACTGATCTATTCCCAAATTTAAATGTTTTTTATTGTGGGAAAGCTTCGTGTAGCCTGATGTCAATTTTTCTTAGCAACTTTGGGCCGATGAAACTCATTTCATCAATAAGAACACATTCTATATGTTTTAGCGACTCTTGAAAAGACGATAATGCATGGCCTTCAAGAGGTTTTAGTTCTTTGAAGAGAGGATTTGTGTTGTATGCAATACAAGGGTAGTTGACATAGAGGCACATTTCATCCTTGAATGCTGAAGGTACACGAACATTAGAAACATGTATGAGAAAATTCTAAGAGTTGATTCCATGATACAATTATTTGAGAAAAGTGAAATAAAAGGGTCAATGGAGATGTTATCTCAATTCAACAAGAGGGGAAACATTCTAAAAAATACCATTAATCCCAAAAATCTTTAAGCAGTTGGAATTTGCAGTGGTCCCATAAACCCTCGACCTTGTGGATGTGATTAAGACCATTTCATTTCATTTCTCTTTGTAGAAAAAGATTGGAAAAGTTTTTAAATTGTCTACCTACAAACTTTGGACCTCTTTAATGGTAGACAATTTCATTTCATTGCTCTTATCCGTTTGTTTGCCGTCATTTTTAATCGCAAAAGTTTCGTATCACGATTATTGCACAGTAAAACGCTGTCAAACTGTCAATTTTAACATAGTTGGAGAAACGTCCGCAAGAGCCTTTCCCATAGGGGAACGCCTTGGCGTAATAAATCCTTAAAACTGTTTCAATTAGAATTTAGAATTTAATTTAAGATGTAATTAGTGATAGCATATCTAAATATTAAATAAGTGACAGCATATTTAAATATTAAATTAGTGGCAAGGCTGTCACTAAAGATAAATATAGAATTTAGCTCAAAGCGCCCTAAAGATAAATCCTTAAAAAGAAACAAGATAAACCCTTTAAGATGTTTCAATCATACATGAAATCTATGCTTATTGAATGGATTCTTCATATAAAAATACGTATAAATTTGCAAAATTATGTATGGATTCTTCATATAAAAATACGTATAAATTTGCAAATTATGTATGGATTCTTCATATTCAGGATGATCATTTTAAAATCAGGCATCAGTTCTTCATATTCAAAAGCAATACATACTTTCACAATATCAAACGAAATTATAGAATTATTAAAATAATTGTTCAGATGTCTAGTCAAAGAAATGAGAAAGTATGCAATTGTCTGTTACATTTTCAGATTTTGTTTCATATAATTTCGAGTGACACCTTGAAAAACATGAATGCTCCGAATAAAGGTAAACTATAAATTTTTAAAGAGCTTTTGAGAAATTTCAACTGAAATATGTTGATAACAACATGTTGTAACTTATAATAATTACTTAAAAGTATTTTAAAAACTAAAATACAACAATGTGGTGCACCTCAAATTATTCAAACTATAATACAGTGATAAACTGTACACAGTGGGATTAACTGAGAATTATTATTTTTCTTTGGCAACAACATATATACACCGATGACAACAGCACTAAAACAAACACCAGGACACAGTGGGATTAACTGAGAATTATTATTTTCTTCGGCAACAACATATATACACCGATGACAACAGCACTAAAACAAACACCAGGTTGCTTCATACAGGCAAAGCAATTATTTAATGTTCATATTACACAGACCCAGATGCTCTAATGTCAAAATAGTCCATGCTTTTTCTCCTCACCCATATGCATTTCTCCTTCCTTCTTACTCTTGTGTAGTCCTGGCAGCGGCCGATTTTCCTTTATCTTCTCTTTAAGACCCTTCTTCTCTTCTTCCTCCTCCTTCTTTGTCCTCCTCATCACTTGACTGCAGCATGATCAGATCACAGAAACATTACCACATACACTCATAGCAGGATGCCCAAAAAAAAAAGAAAATCTAAAGTAAACAAGACTTACAGAGCTGGAGCTGGAATTACTGTGAGTTCTATGGAGTTTTCCAAGCAAACCATGGGATTTCTCTTCTCCTTGTTTACCATGGGGCTGAGAAATTCCATACATTTCCTCATTATACCCAGCAGGTGGAGGAGCATGGTAAACCTCCCCTGCACCTACAACTGCACCTGCATCACCATAGCCATAATTGTTATAGCCCTGCTGCGTATGGGGAGCAGGCCGATCATAGTTATAACCCTGTTGAGTATGGGGAGCGGGCTGTTCATGGCTTCCTTCTTCATGCTTCTTTCCAAACAGACCAAACAGACCACGGTCATGTTGATCGGCCATAACTCTGATGGAAATATCTACTATGGATGATTGAATGGATAATTTTGTAAGCTCACTAAGCTTAGCTTACTGAAACGATAATGGCAGGCATATTTTTAAGGTATGATGCTCAGCTACAAATTTATATTGTAAGATTTGAGTACACGGCGATTTCTTTTTGCAGTGGTGGCAGATTTAGGAACGGACACGAAAGTGGTAGGAGCGTCTGTGGCACGTCTTCTTAATGATAAGGGATAGATGTTGACTCTTCATACATTGAGTTGTTGAGCTCACATGATTAAAGGAAAATTTGCTAGTCATAGGATTGAGGAATCTATTACCTAGCCAGCTTTAAATTCGACGTCCTCTTACACCTTTCTTTGGTGTTTGAAGTCACAAAATACTTGATCGCACTTTAATTCACTATGAAAATTTAAAATACGATTGTCAATATACTCCAATCACATTTGAATGGTGAAATAAAGATGTAAATAAGGAATTGTTGAAGAAGTTAAATTTGAAGGATTGAAGGTGAAATATTGGAGGGGGAAGAGTGGTGATGAAGAAGGGGATTGAGGGAGAAGAATTTCATGGGTGGGGAATCTATTGGAGGGAGTATACATGATCCTTTTCATTCTTGCGACACATGGATCACATGTCATTTTTGTGAATCACTCAAAGGAGATTTAGAGAGTGATGTGCAAATCCTTGAGGCAATGTACTCTAGAGATAGTTCTTAAAGCAATCCCTTATCCTTCAATACTCTCAATGTCATTAGTTAAGTTTTGTAATGTCATCCCTTTGTATTTTGTGGATAGTTAGAGGCCATGCATAGTTGAGGGGAATTTGGTTGTGCTTGCCATAGGAAATTATAAAGATAGGGACATATTGGGGTGGATGGGAGTCGGGAGGGGGAGTTATCATACCATGTCAAGCTGATGTAGTTGGTGATTTTGATAGCCACAAAACATGGCAAGGCAATTGGTATTGCATCATCTTTACAAACAATAGATTTAACTTACTAAGGTAAAAAGACTTAGTCATTACCATCAACTTTGCATCATCTATTAGCCACCAACTTGAAAAGCCTACTATTTGATAGATTTGTAATTTATTGGGATTACTACAATTACGTTAGTATGTGTTTTGATAATATAAACATTGAACTAATAAAACAAAAATGATAAACACAACAAGAAACCATTGTATACCACGAGTGGATTTTGGCGTACATTTCAAGCGTCACAACCAATTCAATAATTTTAAATATCATCGATAAAATATACACCAGATACATCAAGATGTAGGGGGCATTAACTCCCAACACACAATCAATAAAATGGTTAGTGCTAATTAATATTTGAGTGGCATCCTTATGAGGTAGAGCAACACGAAGTGGAGATGCTACATGGCGATCATGGTGGTGGTGCTCACAAAAACAAAAATATTCCACTATTCACTTTGGTGGAGAGGTGGGCTAACAATAGGGGGACCGGTGGATGCATTCATAGTTTCCTTCACTTTGCTGCCTACAAATAGGAAAACTTGCATATGTTTGAATCCATCATGTTTCTTCCCTTTCCCACCACACCCTTTAGCTCATCAAGCACCTTCATCCTGCACTGACCATGAACATGAATGAGTTCCCGACCAAAATTAATAAAAATAAAAATTGGAGAGAAAAACAAAAATATGTGGTGATTTCATAATGGTGTTGTTGCGAGTCCAAAATGAGATTATATCCACTCAAGTATCCACTCTGCTCGCTCATTAGAAACAACACAATCCATTCTTGATATGGGAGAATCCCCATCCGATCCGATTAGATGGTTTACAATTACGACAAAAATACTTGTATAGAGAAGAGCTCATTGAGAGCTTTCTAATACATTTTGAATAGGGTCAATCACACTTCATATGCAAAATTTATGGTCCATGAAAGCTAAAGACAAACAGGTAAAAAATATGCATAGGTACATTGATGATGTCATCCTACTAATTGGACTTACCATGTGGACCATTCGGGGCCCGACACGGGGACCAATCACACGGTGACATGTGGTAAATAGAGAATAAAAATGGGTTGGTTTGGTTTTGGCCCCAATATTTGAGGATTGAGTTTGAGACCCACACTATTTATATGGAGGGGGACCTTTTGCCATTCTTCACTATCCATTGCAAGCAATTTTACATATATATTCCAAAGCGTGCCTTTCCACAATGCATGTGGGACTAAATCCCATGTTGTTTGCAAAGCATAGTGCCCAAAGAATAGGGAAGAGACACACATGGCGAGGTCTAAGCCACACCATGATACCTTCCAAAATGCCGAAGCCAAAAATTCCAATGCATTTCCATGTGCCCAAGTTGTCCAAAGCTAATTTCAACACATTCACCACACAAACCAAGGTGAATGCAAAACCAAGATCAACACATGAGATGGTATCTTTGACCACTTAACAAGACACATAGGATGATATTTAAACCCATGTTTGTTACCAATCCCAAGCAATATGTGATACAAAAATTAAGAAATGTGCTAAGGATGTCCAAGGATTATCCAAAATCAAAACATGAGGGTAGTGATTCAACCTTAGAACCCCATTCAAGGCATTTTGGGTCTTTTGTTTTCCCACTCCTTATTTAGGTTAAGAAAATGCAAGATTTGAGGTATATCCCTTAAAAAGAAAAATCTCTTAGCCAAAAACAAGGTGTTTTAAGGGGATTCAAACTTGTAGTCTTTAGCAAAAAGAATAATTCCTTAGCCAAGATGCCACAAGTATTAGAAATTATATAAAAGAGCAAATATTTTATTTTAAGGGACACCTTTTAACCCTTTGTAAGGAGAAATAACAAGTTTGATGTAATTTAATGGTGGGAAAGAGCAACTTCACTAGGTGGAGCGTGTTACGGAGACTTTCCAAAAGACATCATGTACTTGATTGAAAATTGAAAGCCCCTTATTGGGAGAGATAGTGATTTAAGAAAGAGTATATTACATTGTTTTAATTGATCGGTTCATCATTTGAAGCGGAACCAAAGAGCGTAGCCCATATGGGTGAACTCCGATTTTAGTATTATTATTTCTATTTTTATCATTTACTTGTTTTTAATCGTTATAAGTTGGTATTTAATATTTAAGCCAAAATAATAATATATTTACAATAAATTGAGATAAACACGTTGAGTATTTGGAATTAGTGAAATAGTGAGTGTTTGTATATACTAGCCATTTGTTGATCAAGTTTGAAGTCAATTAAGCATTCAAAAATGGAGAAAATGAATAAGTTGGTATAAACACCCACTTTTTGGGTTAGTGCCACATAAAATTTGTTAGTGGGTGAGAGGCCACCCATAACTTAGAAGTGTCTATCATTGATTTGCATTAAATTTAAATATTTATAAGGACACTACTTGATCAAATAAATATAATAGTATTTAAGAAATATCTATCTATAGAAATAAAAGTAAACGTGATAGATAGGATTTGTAGAATGAATCAGCTTATAACTACAGGTCTAGATTGATTATGGAATTATGAATAGGATGGAAAGGAAAATATTGGACTATGGAAGCTCTGTTTGAGAAAATAGACTATGATGATCTTAGTGACATGAGTTCTGGAATGGGATATGACCACCTAGGTGGTAGCATTTTTTTGGCATTGGTGTTTGTGTAATAGTTTCGATTCAGGTTCATCATGTGTTGCTTCTTTTCACTTCTTGTTATATGTAGGTCATGTCGGGTTTTCTAAAATTCTACTCGGTCACGTCGTGCACTGTAAAAAGTCCCTAGGTACCTACATAATACTCAAGTGCAAATTAGATAAAGAAATAATGCAAATTCTTGAGTTGGAATGAACTTGGTAGTTACGTGAATATGATTTCCACCAAGCATTACACTACATATAAGAATCCATGTATTTCTTGTGTGTGTGTGTGTGTGTGTGAGAGAGAGAGAGAGAGAGAGAGAGAGAGAGAGAGAGAGAGAGAGAGAGAGAGAGAGAGAGAGAGAGAGAGAGAGAGAGAGAGAGAGAGAGAGAGAGAGAGAGAGAGAGAGAGAGAGAGAGAGAGAGAGAGAGAGAGAGAGAGAGAGAGAGAGAGAGAGAGAGAGAGAGAGAGAGAGAGAGAGAGAGAGAGAGAGAGAGAGAGAGAGAGAGAGAGAGAGAGAGAGAGAGAGAGAGAGAGAGAGAGAGAGAGAGAGAGAGAGAGAGAGAGAGAGAGAGAGAGAGAGAGAGAGAGAGAGAGAGAGAGAGAGAGAGAGAGAGAGAGAGAGAGAGAGAGAGAGAGAGAGAGAGAGAGAGAGAGAGAGAGAGAGAGAGAGAGAGAGAGAGAGAGAGAGAGAGAGAGAGAGAGAGAGAGAGAGAGAGAGAGAGAGAGAGAGAGAATAGTGCCCCTTGATCTAGGCCCCCTAGTGCTTAGTGGCCCAAATAATATCGAGCTACTACTTTGTCCCAATGTAAAATATTTCATATGTAATTTAGAATAGAACCTCTATGCAATGAAGTATGCCATCTCAAAATGCCGTCCTTGATGCGGTAGATAGAAAATATTAGTTCCTTATAGATGTATAGTCCTCTTGAATATTTTCTCGTGTAATGGAGTTAAATAAGTCATGTATATTTATGATTCCTTTGTTTAAGTTTCATCATCAGCAAGTGAAAGGTAGACCTAGGGTGATAAACAAAGACAAGAAAGAAGTAACATTAGAGAAACCATAAAAAAGAAAGTGGAAAAAACACCCGAAGGGAACAACAACACCTAAGCACTCCTGTCCCTAATGGGTGGTTCTATACAGGGTGCTCAAAAGGTAAAATAATGAAATCAGAATTGAGAAAGATGTTAGCTAGTATGAAAAACTATAAGGTGTAAGTCTAGAAACAACAAGCAATAAAGATAAGAAAGATAAAAGCAATGTCAAAGAAAAACAAGTGTTGTTAATGACTAGTTCTCTTGCTTAGGAATCATGCATATAAATGAAGTATTTAGAGGTTAGATGTACATAGTAAGTGCATGATTTAGTGACTACATTTCCCCCCACTTTATGCTGGTGAATAAGGATTTAATAACATAAAGTAGAAAAGAAAAGCATACCTTAGAGACTCAAAAGAAGATTGTGCCTAGTAGCGTGTTGAATAAGTGTTGTATCATGCCAAATGGAATAGTAAAAAATATGTATCATGGAATTATAAGGGAAGGAAAGGATATGAATCCTAGGGGCGACCTTTGCATGCATGGAGTGATAATGATGTGTGCATGTAGTTCCTTGAAATATCATCTTTTTGGAGTGTGTTTGAGATTTGTTTCAATGTTTCTTGTGTGATTTTTCTTCATCGAGGATATGATAGGACTGCAAAAGAAAACAAGTGTAGTCAAAACTCTAGGTAAACGTAATTGAACTTTAACTTGAAAAATATGCAAAATTAGACATGTGTATTGGAAAAATCTAATATAAGGGGTTAGATTATACCGAAATGATGAAAGATAAAGGGTTAGAAATTTGTTTCTACTTGTAGACTTGTTGCTTAGGAGTAGGTTAGAATAATATGAAGGATTTGGGAATCCTATCGCTAAAATAAAGATTTGAGCACCCCGAAACTAAACTTTAGATTTAGGATTCTTGTCGCGCATTATGGTAATACAAGGAATGATAACCGGATCGTACCAAGCCAAGAAATCATATGCTAATCAAACACCAATATCAATAAGATGAAAGCAATTTGCCAGAATAAATTTACCAAAACCTTTGCAAACAAGCTGAGTAGCAATATCATATATTATTATCGAACTCAATGAAATACAATGAGAATGGGCCTTGTTTATATAGGCAAGGAATAACAATCTAAGAGCCCAGTCAAGGTCGTAAATCAAGCCATAAATCAAGGAAAGAACTATTCATCAAAGAACTAGTCAAGACCATAGATTTAGGAGAGAACTAGAAATCAAAGATCTAGTCAATACCATAGATCAAGGAAAGAACTAGTCAATACCATAGTTCAAGGAAAGAACTATACCTAAAAACTAGATAATATCCCCTAATATCTAAAAAAAAAAGAAATATATCCACACACATAAGTGGGTGAGGATACATCAATAAAGGTAAATAAAGTACCTAGGTGAACATGAGCTAAGGTAAATACCTACTCTAACAGGGAAAGTGTATTGGGAGAGATAATAGGATTTACCCTCCAATCGTTAATGCTTCCCCATAGTTAAGTTCCACTTTGCACATGATCGCACATCGAGTTGTAACTTGCCTTGAGTGACACATTTTTCTAGGAATATTGATATCCTACATATTCCCTAGGTGCCACTTCCTTATTTGGTTTCTAAGTTAGTAGTTAGTTCCTTATTTAGTTCATGTTATAAACTAATTGCGATATGAAACTAAGTGTGTAACTACTAAATGTGGAGAATAATGTAATTTTGTAACTACGAAAACTGATTTGTAGCATTTTCCCCCTCGACAAGAGTGATTAGGTGGGATACTACTGCACAAGCGATCCTATTTGTACTAGGCGGTTACTGTCCGGGATGTGAAATTTGGTCAAGTATATTTCTATCCCTATTTTGTAATTGATTACTTGCTACGATCATGCTAATTTTGATTCTAGAACTACTATTTGTAAGTTACGAGAGGGTAAAAGGTTCACCTAATGTTTTACCACACTTGTTTAGGGGACGTGAGATGGAAATAATAGAACATATCCCAAACGAAGAAGGATGAAAATGATATGCCTATTTCATATAGGGATTCCTGGGGGAATAACTATTACACATGGTGTAAGGAGAACAATTGGAAAATGCTAACACACAAGTGTTAGTGATAAAAAACAATGCACATGAAAATAAATAGTAAAATCATATAAGAAAAAAACCAAAAAGGACACAATGAGGAGCTGATTGCTTCAACAATTGTGAAATAGTATATCTATAAGATGGGTGCCATTGAAGCAAATGAAACAAGGATAATGTGGTAGGGTCCATGAAGGATAGATGCAGTCTTTGGGCATGTAAGGAGCGAGTTCACCAAATGATTTAAATTAAATTTAAATCTATGTAAGGACACCACGAATCAAATAAATATAATAGTATTAAAGTAAAATCTAGCTATATAAATACAAGTAAGAGTGATAAATAGGGTTTGTAGAATGACTTATCTTATAAGCTGTAGGTATGGACTAATTCTAGACTCATGAATAGGATAGAAAGGAAAATCAAGGACTATGTAATCTCTATTTCAGAAAGTAGAATGTGACGATCTCAAGGATAAGAGCGTTAGGAATGGGACATGGATTCCTAGTTGATAGAATCTATTGTGGGCACTATTTTCTATGTAATAGTTTGAGTCCTTGTTCTTCTGTGTCTCTTCTTGTTCATTGTAGTTTGTGTCGGGTTTGATAAAATTTTACTCTGTTATGCTTGTACCTAAAAACAAAAACTTAGCTACTTACACATTAATCAAGAACATATTAGATGAATAAATAATTCATATGATTGAGTCGTAATGACCCGGTGGTCACCTCAATGTGATTTTCACCGAGCAATGGACTACATTTTATACTCCACATAGTTCTTATGTGTGTGATTAGAATAATGTCCCTTGAGCTAGGTTTCCTAGTTCAAGTGAATCAAATAATAATGGGCTAAAACTAATGCATCCCAATGAAAAATGTGTTTGATGGAATTTAGAATAGAATTTCCTATGCGGTGAAGTATGTAGTCCTAAAAATCTATGAAAGAACAAGATTAAGAATAATCATGATTGAATCAAGAACATGCACTACTCAATTACACATAGGAATGACACTTAGATTCGACCAATATCTTCCATCTATTAATAAACATAGAAGCTCCTTACAATAATGTCAATCTATACCAATGTGTGCATGGATCGATATGATAATCAATCATACATATATAATACCTTACATCCATCTCTCATATGCATATATCTCTATACCTCCATACATCCATCTCTCCACCACACATATATATATATATAGGGTGGGGACTTTCCCTTCACCGCTTATCTATTCCAGAAATAGGCCGCATGCTATTAATAGCCACGTGCCATTTACAGGCATAGCCACACATGCAAGTGTGCTATCTATAGACCTCTTATAGTTAACTGAAGTGACAATCCTATTCTTAGCTCGTCTCCATGCAAAACACTTGATCGATCCTCTAAAGATAGACAATGCGTGGTGCACACATCTCTGCATCGTTGGTGTGTTCCGCACGCCATCTTCTAAAAATAGGTCTTCATGCTCAAAATTGGCTAAGTCTGAATGTTGAACTTGCCCTCTGCATGTGGGTTGTCCCTCATGCCCTTGATCTGGCCTTCTCTCCCACAGCGGACTTCTTGTGTGATCTCTAACAAGTATTCTCTGATCAACATTACCCCACACTAATCTCATTGTCATCCAACAATGGGTATCTCCAAAAATTGAAGTAAAGAATAGAAGAATGGAAAGAATAAGAATGAAAGAATGTAGATAAATAAAGAAGTTTTATGAGGCTATGAGGTAGCCTCCTCTGTATCAGTTTGAAGTATCAACTCTGGATACTCCTCCTTTATTTCGGCCTCAAGGCCTACCATTCATGAGTGCTTGTTCTACTTTTTCTGGAATGTCCACAACAATGGACTCAACTCATCCCTCATAATCTCTCCTTTTTCATTTTGTAGAACCAACACAATGTTGGACATTGATGTCATTCTTCCTTCTAGAAGATCCATCTTATGCATGATAGCTTCCCAAGCTCTTCCAGTTGAGTTTTATGCGGCTCTTGTGCTTTTGCTGCTGAGGGCCTGCGCTTTTGCTTAACCATTGACAATTTTTACGTGGCCCGATGTTTCATCCTTCATTCTCTTTGGACCTCATTACTTTCTTTAGGGTCTTTATGTTGATAAGCACCTCGGAGCTATGTGTAGATGTTTAAAGCTTGGTCTACTTTCTTAATACTTCTTGTAGTGCTTTGCGCATGACCCTTCATAGGATGTAATATTTTGCATCACGAGGCTTTTTCTCTTGTTGCCTCTTGCTCTTTGACTTCCTTGGGTGCTTTATCATATGCAGAGGTTCATCTTCAAGTACTAGGTCCACCAAACTTTCCTACATAATGTATCATTGAGGAAAATGTATGTGGTACCTTGGTCTCCAAGTGTGGCCTAGCTCTTATGACATTGTCCCAATCTCCTCTGTGAAGCTGATAAATACTTCATTCTTCTTCTATGCCAAGTCCCTCTCTTGTGTTATGCGTGCTATCTCTGCATCCTTTGTCTTTAGCTCCTCTCGCAGTGCTCTGATTGTTGTAACTTTATCCATGTTTCTTCTAGCAACTTGGTAGAAACCTTTACCAATGCATTGTTGACCTACTCATCGACATGACAGTAGGCTTTACTTGTCATATGTCTAGCTTGGGGTGCCTTCTTCATCATCTTGAAATGCATGACTCTTCACATATATCAAAGTCAGGCTCATCCATGTGGGTGTGCATTGACCATGATAGTTTCTTCGAGTGTGCACAGTCACCATATCCTCATCCATTAGCTCCCAGCTCAAATAAATCCTTCTGTGTTATCGTGCTTTGGAAGTGGGTGCAGATAATTTTACTATGTCCTCTGCATACCCCATGGCTGGTGGAATGTGCTCTCCACTCATTCTTCTAGACCATTGCTACTTAGGGACCTTAGCTTCCAAATTTGGGACTTGTGTCTCCATGTCTTGAACATTCTCTATAGTTGTCTCCTCTGGTCCCTTCTCATCCTCTCCTCTTTCCTTTGATTCCTCACCCTATTCTTCTATGTTCTCTGGAAGTGTAGGAGAATTAGGCGTGCTTTCCTCTGACTCTTTCACCTCCTCATTTAACTTTCAGTTTCCTCCTTCTTTGCATGGTTGCCTCCTTCTGTGGAGAGATTCTGGGTGATCTGTGCACCATTGTGGTTGGAGTAGCACCTTGGGTCCTTGTTCTCCTAAACACCCTCTTAAATCTGTGCTCCCCTTGGACTGCATTCAAGTCCTCATCATCCCCCTCTTGTGGCTGAGGTGGTGTAGTGGTGCGCTTAGCTTCACCCTTATTTGTAGGATGTCTCCTACCTCTATGCTCCAAACCACCACTATCTTCATGCTCCTCCTCCTCATCCTCCACTTAATTGGCTTGTGGGCTTAGGTGTTGGGATGTTCTCCATTGTATGCTTTCCCTTTGGTGGTGCTGGAAGTGTGAACTCACCTTCCACATACTTGTTATTCTCCATCTTTGGCTTCAGTTGGAGATACACCACAATGCTCTCAATATCTCCCACCACCAAACTTATTGGTTTAATGCTTAAAACATCATAAATGAGTCTTTCAACATATGCACCCCATGCCCTGGATACACATATTTTTTCCTTAGTGTGTGGTAGTCGCAATCTACCTTATCGCATTGAACACATCAGTCACCACACATCTGTAAACCTGTGTACTGATGCCTGGAAGTACCTTGCTATGAATGCATATGGAAACTTGCACCAAGGACTCCATGCCCCATCTTTCATTACAAACCATGCTATATAGAAATGTTGGTATACAACAAATTGAACTACCTTTCCAACCACTAAAGGAAAGTCCTTGGGGATGTGCCATTCTTCCTCAAAATCCACATGAAGCCTATCATACCACTTCTCAACCCATTTCTTAACTTGCTCTGTCATGGATCCCTCACATAGGTACTTCTTGAAGCATTCTTGTAGGTGATTTGTGTTCCATCGGATACTCCCATACCTTCTCCTTGGTCCATCAGGCACTCCGATCTCCATGAACACTAGTGATAATAGAACAGCTCCAAAGCTGATCTTTCCTCCTGTGCATGCTTCTTCAATGATTTTCTCTATGATATACCATGAAATGTTGTAGAACTACTCCTTCAGACATATTTTTGGCAATGTGTAACCACATGGTGTTCACTTGTGACCACCTTTCCTAGTCATTGAGCTTTGTAATGAGATGTGCGGCCGCTTGTACAACTTGGATACTTCTTTAATTTGTCGATGTCCATACCACGTGGACCCTTTGTATCCCAACTCCTTCTTGGTCTCCAATATTGTGGTTTTATCTATAGATCATCTCGTAAATCATCTCCGTGCCTTTCAACCCTATCACTATGGAGATGAGTGTGGCTGAAATTTTGACTCTGCCCTACAAAGTAGAAAAAATCCTCATGCACTCTGCTCATAAGCCATTGGTATAATGGCTCATACTTCCCAAAATAAGGGAGCTCATAAATTTGGTAAACCCCTATCCTCTATAAGAGCTTCTCACTAGCATTGTCATACACCAGCATATCTTCATCGTGCATTTATTTGTCTTCGTGTTCAACAACGCATCAAGCTCCTTCTTGTTCTCAATGGTACGGTGATTGTACTCACTCACTTTTCTTTTCCTTATGTGAGAATCCCACTCTTGGCTGACAATAACCCCCTCTGGATATTGCATCTCTAAAAAATTACTTTCTGGAGCCATTTCTTCCTCCTCGATGACCACCTTCTTCTTTCCTTTTACTCTACTATAGATTGCCTTCTTGGGTGCCATTTTTACCTTGCAATCCTTTGTAGATCCTTTCCGTTCAAATTCTGCAATGTGTGAAGCAAACCCTAGTTCGATTCAACATGCCCTAGGTGAAATTATGTGCCCCTAACTCATCTCATCACCTCGCTTCACTCAAACCCTTCACCACCGGGGACACAAGCTTCTTTTACACATAGATCTCTTCATCATGATTGGTTACACCTCTCGCACCTTAAAAATGATCACTCGGCTCTTCGCACTTGGCTTCTTTCAAATACTCTTAATCATGCAATGGTAAAAATGAATTCACATCCCATCCTTATATAGATTTTTCAAATTTTGATGCATTTATTGCTCCTTCACCTACCAAATATCCCCTCATTCATTGACCAAATTCATTCATTCATGTGGTACATCTTTGCACCCCATTTATAACCTTCTAGCATGCCTTCCTACCCTCTGGTCACAAACTTCTCTTCAGCATGTGCCCTTTGCAGTACCTCATCATTGTACCTTCTCTGGTAGTTATCATGGCCTCTACTTACCTCATGTTATATTGTCCTTTCATTCATCTCCATCCTTGGTCACTTTTGAGAAGCAATCTTCTTTTGACTTAAAGCACACCCATGTAACTTATTCCTTTCACCTTTCAATTCCCATAGTCTTTTACTTGGATAACTACAACCACCCCACACTAAAAGTATGTGTAGTCCTCTATGCATAAACATTCTTCACATAGTAATTAGCTTCATGCATGCAAGCACACTTATTACACAAAAACAACAACTAAATTGACAAAGCATAATGAAAATGAAGGAAATACATTAAGGAAATACATAATTGAAAACCTAATCTAAATGGCAATACTACCTTATTACAAACACCAAGAAGACTTATTTATAGTAGGGCTTCAACCTACTCCCGTTAAAGTAATTGGGTAGCCATGTTCCATCAAGTGCTTCTAACTGGAAAGCACCTGATTCAAGTATGTAAGTGATGACATATGACCCTAACCAATGTACTTTGAGCTTTCCTGGATGGCACAAGAACTTTGAGTCATAAAGAAGTACCATTTGTCAATCTCAAACTTCTTATCCCTTATGTTTTTGTCATGCCATGCTTTCTGCCTTGGATTTTTCCTACTTCTGACTCCATCGTGTTATGGCTCATCGCTCATCCAGTTGAATCATCTTCTCGATACACTCTTCTAAAGCCTTCTCATCAGCTAGACCTCTAGTGTGTAATGTGCAAAGAAGGTAACATAAATTCTATAGGGAGAATGACTTATATGCCAAACACCAACTGAAATGGTGTGGCTTTGTTCAATCTCTTGTAAGTTGTTCTATATGCCCAAAGAACAAGCTGACACTTTATCATCCCAATCCTTTCTTCCAACATCACAATTTTTTTGTCAAAGTTTGGCTCAAAATCTTGTTGAAAGCCTCAGTAGTTCCATTTTCTGAGGATGATAGGGTGTAGTTTTATGGTGTGTAACCATAAACTCATCTAATAGGATCTGATTGTCTCATTCAAAAAGTGTGTACCCCTATCACTTGTCAAGCTTAAAGGACATCCATATCTTGTAAGAACATTCTCCCATAGAAACCTAGCTATTTTGTAGCTGTTTATGAGTCCTTCGTAGGTGTTGCTTACTACCTGTGTGAGATAATCTATATGCAAGTAATGATATAGTGTGACCCGAGTCTGCGTGGCTGGTGAAATAGGTCCTACAAAGTCAATGGCCCATTTCTCAAATGGTTTGAGCACTAGTAATTGGTCTCAAAGGCATCTCATCTCTTTGCCCTAGTTTTCCTAAGTGTTGACAATGATCACACACCTTACAATATTCTTTATAGTCTTTATACAATGTCTCCCACCATAATCTAACAAGTAGGATCTTCCGGGTAGTCGCATCACCTGCATAATGGCCTCTGCAATACCACCATGGGCTTCTTCCATAATATCCTTGTGCTCATGCTCTAATACACAATGACGTAATACTTCATCTCTGCCTAACTTGTAGAGGTCTGATTGATTAACATAAATGGTGCCGTGTGCGTATAGCAATTTGTTTCTTTTCTAATGCCTTCATTCCTTCTGGTGCCACACTAGTCCGTAGAAAGACAACAATGTCTTCTAATTGATGGCGTGCATGTTGTAACCTATATAACTATGCATCGGCATGGTTTCTTGATTTTTGCTGTGCTTCCTCTCTGAGTGAATTCTAGATAAGTGGTCTGGTCTAGAGTTACTTTTCCTAGCTTCACCACAACTGTGAAGTCAAACTCTTGAAATAGGAGTACCCATCTGCATATGCCCTTGTAAGATGGGCTTGTTTACCAAGTACTTCAATGCCATGTGATATGTATAAAACACAAATGGTGTTGCTAACAAGTACTATCAAAACTTGTGCAATGCATAGATCATTGACAAAGCTTCACGCTCTGTAGTTGTATAATTTTTTCAGTAGGAGTCAGACTTCCTACTAGCAAAACAAATTGGATGATCTATAATACCTTCTCTAGGTTGAGCTAACACAATGCCAATGGCCATGCCAGAAGCATCCACATGCACATGAAATGGTTTATCCCATGAGGGAAAATGTAGAATGGGTGCGGTAGTAAGTTTCTCCTTTAATATCTCAAATGTGCGTGCGTTTGTGGTTCTCCCCAATAAAATGTACCTTTCCCCTTTTAGTAATTCTTCAAGGGTGTAAAAATTTTGGCATACCCTTTGATGAATTTTCTATAATATCTGTATGACCTAAAAATCCACGCACCTCACTTTGACTGGTGGTAGGCTTCCAGGCCTAGAATGACTACAACCTTAGTTGGATCAACCAACAAACCTTCCTTGTAGATTATATGTCCTAACAGTATTCCAAATGGTGTAGAAAATATGCACTTCTTGATGTTCAAAGAGATACTCAATTATCTGCACCATTCAAACATTAAGCGTAGATTGTCACTAATGATCTTTCACAAGCCCATATATTGTCAATCATCTAGGTAGACCTGTAAGAAGTTGTGAATAAAATATTTGAATGCTGAACAACTATGCATGAGAATATAGTAGGTGTTTTTCAATCCAAAAGGCATCACAGTATAGGAAAAACTACCCCATTCAGTAGTAAATGTTGTCTTTTCTTGATCCTCCTGAGAAATCCTAACTTGATGATACCGGAAAACCCATATGTGAAAGAATATATTTCATGCGCCTACTGCACTCCTTCCAGTATTTCCTCAGTGAATGGCGTAGGGAATGGATCTATGACACATGTAACATTCAGCTCCCTGTAGTCCACACATATTCTAATTTGTCCATCCTTCTTGATATTGATCACCATTGGACTAACCCATTCTGACTCATCAAGGGGCTTGATAATTCAGATTTCAACATTTTATCAATTTCTTCTTTTACCTTTTCATGTAAATTAGGATTCATTCTATAAGGCCTCTTTCTCATGGGGTGTGCACCATCCTTAAGTTTTATCTTCATTTCCCAAGTGATTCACATGCCTTTAAGTTCATGATACCTCTTGAGGGAATAAGTCTGATAATCCTGAGTAACTCAATGATCTTTGCTACCTCCAAGTCTGACCAGTAGTCTCCAATTATGGCCTCCTTAGGCTCAACCTCGAACCTATATTCACCTTCTTTGTCTTCATGGGTTCGTGATAGGCACGCGTATCCTTTGTCTACACTTTCCAAGACCTCGCGCACCCCTTGTGAATGTTCAATATCAGGTTCTCAACTTCCTCATCATCCATGATGTAAACCATCTTTCCTTTCTCTTTCTCAAGGAAAGCATGTTCAAGTAGTATGGAGTCCATTTCTTCTTCCTTTTCAAAACATGCTCGGACTCTGCCTCACCAAATAATTCTTGAATATGCTCTTCTGATTTTGCACTATCTCCCATAGTTAAGCGCTTGACAAATTTTAATGCCTCTTCTATTGGAGGTTGGGAAGAAAAGTAGTCAAAGGTCTGGATCATTCCTGTAGTCAAATTTTTCCAGTTCCCAGTCTCTCGATGTAGTTTTTGTATACATACTAGGTGTGTGTGCATCCTTGTAGCAGTAGAGTACAATCTATGCACCTAGAGTGAAGGTGGTAATGCTTCTGTCTGTTGTCAGAGTCTCTCACACTATTGAATGTGATGTTGAATAGGTTGATCACCATGATAAGTGTAGATCTGTGTAGGTGCATTGTTCCTTACAAACCTAATAGATAAGGTGACTCAATCTCTTCCCATTTTATAAGATTATCTTTGTGGACTACCCCCACCAGCGTGTTGTTGTCCCAGCACAAGGTATATACTAACATATCTCTTCTCTTAATTTGATCTATCCATTGTGTTTCCATGGCTTTCAAAAATATAGGAAGATCTTCTTCCCCTGTATACCAAGGTATTGTGCTACCTATCCGTCGAACCAAATGAAGTCCATTCTTGTGTGTAACCACACTTTTTACCTCGCACCCTACTAGTTCATATGTACCATGAGCCCAATTTTCACAAGAAATACTCATAGTATCACTAATAGAATGAGAATCCTCCCATTGTAGGATGCCTTCTTTTGATGGCTCATTGACCTCTGGGTCTGAATAGCACGTACATAAATTTTGTTTAAGTCCTCCTCACTTAGAGGCTCAACATATGGTGTAGACTTCCCATATATTAGAGGTATCACAACTCTTTCCTCCTTGTTCTCAAAGCTGATATACCCCTTATTGAATCTCAAGTCAGCATTATTTCGCATAACACGAGGGCATCAAGCAAGGCTGGAAAATTTTCTGCTTCTACAAGTGCTAATACCTCAAAATCCCAGTGAACTTGGCCCCTTGTATGGTTATAGATGCATCCTTCAAAACTCTATGGGAGTGGCCTTAGTCAGTTTTCCATAAAAACACATTAGATGATGGCTGTGATGGAGGCCTCCCCATTTGTACCCATGCATCTAATGTAAGCACATTTACTTCACACTGTATCAATCAATATGTTGCTCAACAAGCCATCCATCCACAACAACATTCAGAGTAATTTCCTTGTCATAGTCAATGCTATATCGGGGGAAGATTTGCATGTAGAATCTATCATCCGGTCTCAATACTTGCATGTGGAGTGTTCCTTTTAACCAACTTCCTAATAGTGGAATGATGTTCTCTGGCGCAACATTTTGCACACTTCTCTTAGATCATCGATATCAGTTTGGATTGTCTCTGATGCTTTCTTCTACTCCTTTAAGTATTGTATCTCACCCTGAAGATTCCTTAGCACTTCCATGGTATCTGGTAAACTTCCTTTTGATGAGCAGGATCTGGGTACCTTGCATGTAAAACCTCCTCCTTGGTGATCGTAGGCTTCTGGTGTATGCCTCTCTTGTGTGTGCCACTTCAGCTCGTGTAGTAATCTTCACTATTAATGCCTCAAGTCCTTCTACTATCTTGGGCATCCATTGATCTTCTACCATGTGTTAGATTCTAACCATCCCAGTGCCTTTTTTTCTTGCTTATGTTGCTTACTCAGATGCTCATATAAGTCAGGAACTCTTCATAGCTATGGTTCTTTCAGAAAAGAACATGTAATATTCTGAGGACATTCATGCCTATAGTGGTTAGGAGATCCACACGTATAACATGTTCCATGAGGGAACTCACCTCTTCCTCCACCATGGCCTCATCCTCCATATCCACCATGATATCCATGTCCCTTCACGACCTCCTTAAAAAACCCCTCATTCTATCATCATAGTGTTTGATTATGATCCCGATCCTGGTGCTCATTCTTACCCTTAGAATTATCTATTACACTTTGTCTGTCATACCCCAATGTCTATAGCATCCTGGATCTGACCAATCATTTAACAATCTTCAGTATCATGGGTCGTGGAGTAGAAAATTTTGCAAAAAAAGATACATTCTTCCTTATCATGCGCGTTGTAATAAAGGATAGTGACTAGCATCATGATTCAAATGATAGATCTCATAATCCAATAGTAATGAGTGTATAGATCTGTGAGGAAACTATCCTTGGTGTGACCTTCCACTTCACAATCTATACACCAAATTCTGAGCGCATTTCATGGGCTGAATTTTTGATAGCTTCTCTAACTGCTTTTTGGCCATAGCTGCAATCTGTGCCTCTAAGAATGGACTAACGCTAGTGTCAATGCTCCCAACTACCTCAGCATGCAAATTTTCTTCCAGTGCTTTGCATGGATCAGTGTATGTCTTATGTGATAAGTGCCTTCTAAATGGTGTAATCAATCCTCCAACAAACCATTGTGCATGTTGGCTTGCGTGAATATCATAAGATAGCTTAGATAGAAGTGTCTTAAAATGGGCATCATACTCATGTACACTCTCAGTAGTGCCTTGCTTGATATCCTTGAGTGCACTTATACTCTTCTGCTCAAACTTAGGGATATGGAACTCTTTCAAGAAAGCATCCTTCAATGTTGCATAATCCACACAAGTTTGATCAGGGTCAAACTTCCTATACCAGTTGTGTGCACATCCCTATAATGTAGTAGAAAATTGACTTGCCTTTCACTTAGAAGCCATGATCCCTTTAGCGTGCCACAAGATTTCACACATATGCACATGTTCGGACAAGCATCCTCTATACCTCTATACTTTGGAAGATGAAGAGACATCTCCATATAGATATTTTGTGGTTGTTGCGGACCTTGACCACTTGATCTAGAACCTCATGTGTTCCCTCTGCCTCCAGAACCACCAGATCCACTAGAACTAGAACCACCTATACCTCTTGATCCTCCACCTTGTAGCTAGAATAGGACCTGTAGATGTACTCCCATGTGCTCTGATAGTAGTACTATATTGAACCCCTACAGTTTGTGAGGTAGTTCCACTTCAGAGGTGAATCCAACATTTTGTGCTCACATTCTGTGTGGATGATGCACCTAAAAATGTTCCTCAAATATCATTGAAGCCATCTATCCTGCCATTGATGTACTTGCTCCTGACTTACTCTGCTCTCCTACTTCCCAAGTTAGCTTTTTGGTTACTTGTTGTACTAGATACTAGAAAACCAAGCGCAAGGGCTAGGTCACCAGGTGGATTAAGATGTGCCCATGGCCTAGGTAGTCTCTTTTTGGTGCACTTTGTGTGAGGCCAAGGGGGGATATCTATCATATTTTCCAAGATGGGGAGTTCCTGATGCTCTGGCTCCACGTCTTCTACGTGAGCTATAAATCCTTCATGAGCCATCTCTCTCCTCAACATGCCATACTTTCTGATGGAACATTGCTTCTCTATCTCCCTCTCACGTGCCTCATTATACTTAAGCCACCTCTCCTCTCTCTACCTCTCTACCGCTAGGTCTGCCATCTTTCACCAAACTTATTCCTACCCTCGCGTGGTGAAGTTTAGTTAGCCATCGGTTTACTCTCTCAGGTTCAAAGTTACCATCAAGATCTTGATCGCTAGTGGAATACCTTGCAAATATACTCCTCTTGGATACCACAAAAACTAGAATTCAGCTACCTCTGGGAAAGAATACGTCAAAATTGAATATTCAGAATATAACTATTTAGAACACCATGAAACCACGTATCCACAGCATGAGTCCAGATCAAATCAGCATCATAAAGGGCCTGAAATTCTTCTGTGTCAAACAAGTGCGTGATACCTCAATTTCATTGAGATGCATAAGCAGTAAGCCACTCGTATAGTTCTATTGGAAAGATAGTGAAAAATATCTCATATAGGTTGTCATATAGATTATGTTCTACCCAAGTGTGTGCGTTAAACTCAGATCCACTGTTGAACCGCCATGCATATTCTTCCTCCAGATCATGTATCCACTCCTCAATACTTGCTAGAGTTAACCGATACGTCTTCATCGTGAACCATCCTGAAAACAACTAAAAAAGAGGTCGGCAATGAAACCAATGATGTAGCCTAGAATTTACTAGATAACACCCTAGACGCATTGGCACATCACTCAGCCTAGACTGAGCGCTCACCCGAAAGTGCAAGGTACCAGGTCCCTCTTTAGGGTTGTTGTAGTAGGATGTTAGCGTGATGAAGGAAGAAACATATAGATCCATAACTAATCCATCATTCTATAATGCATGCTACATTTCAAGATCTATGAAAGAACAAGCTTAAACAATAATCATGATTGAATCAAGAACATGCACTACTCAATTACACACAGGAATGACACTTAGATTGACCAATATCTTCCATCTATTAATAACACAAGAAGCTCCTTACAATAATGTCAATCTATACCAATGCGTGCATGGATCTGATACAATAATTTAGTCATATGCATATATCTCTATACCTCCATACATCCATCTCTCCACCACACATATATATATATATATATATATTTAGTCATACATATATCTCTATACCTCCATACATACATCATACACATATATATATATAGGGTGGGGACTTTCCTTCACCACTTATCTATTCAGAAATAGGCCACATGCTATTAATAGCCACATGCCATTTACAGGCATAACCACACATGCAAGTGTGCTGTTATCTATAGACCTCTTATAGTTAACTGAAGTGACAATCCTATTCTTAGCTCGTCTCCATGTAAAATGCTTTGATCGATCCTCAAAGATAGAAATATGTGGCGCGCATGTCTTTGCATCGTTGGTGTGTTTGCATGCCATCTTCTAAAATGACACACTCTTTTTCTATGGTTCATTCTTGATTATCGATGTGGGTCTTTTATAAATGAACCTCTTCCCAAACACATTTATACACACATTTTAGGGGGAATAATGATCCTATTACATTCACATTGCATACCATTCCATCTCACTCCTATCTTGTATCTTGCATATATTGGTTACACTTACTCTTGCTTTCCTATACTAGTTACACGTTACACTTTGCTTACTATGTTAGCCATATATATAGTATGTCATTTTGTTTTCTATACACACATGCACATTCACTCATTCTCTATTTGTTAATGCACACCTCTTATGGATCCTTACATACTTCAATGATGTTTGGCACTCTACATGTTACCGGTCCCAACAAGGCTACTCGGGGCATATACATCCTCACATTTACGAGGTGATATTGTTTCATTTTATATTAATTCATATTCTTACTAGCACACTACTTGTTCCATTGATACATACACAATTTTAAATACTCTTTATCTTTCTAACACACTAGCGGGTTATTCATGTGTAATATTTTCTTTGCAAGAAATATTTACCACCATGGTTGTCCATTAATCTTTGCTTATGGTACTATTTGCTATTGTATGCCATTGTTTTGCGAGGCTATGCCCCATGTCTTGTTTAATCACTATTTTTATGTTTTTGATCACTTTTCCCTTGATTGTCTTGTGACATTGTGAGTGATATCTCATGTTTGAAACCCTCTTTTTGTGGTCTCCTGTGTATTCACACTTGTTTGTTACATTATCTTCTATTGCATGCTTGCTTATTTTTTTCTACTAAAACGTGATTACTAGCCATCTTGTTTGCACGTGCCTTGGTTTCTATTATAGAATTCCCTTCCCCTACAAAGATACAATTCAGATTAGAATCAAGTCCTATCTTTGGGCCACATTCTCCTAGCAATGCTGCATGTACCTCACATGAGAGGGGCATACACTGGGTGAATTAGTTACCCATACAACAAGTCACATGCTATAGTACATGCCTACACAATGCAAGAATAAAGCAATCATATAGTAAAAAATGACCTAAAATTTGACTTGGGTCCTCATCATATCACAAACACCAGCTCTGGGCTTAGAACAGAGTTCCTAGGTGCCTTTTTCCTCCACGGGTGCTAATGTAATGGGGACACACAAAGCAATATTCTCGGATCATCACAATTCACAATATTTTATAGAGTAGTTTCGCATTACAAGCACAATCCTCCAACAATAAGAATGCATTCTATCTCTATTTCAATCGGAACAAAAATACATTCGAAATTAATCGGGAAAAACATGATCACACCATCTACAGTGGTGTATAATTGAAGAGAGTCATGGAAGGAGAGTAATACTAGACATATCTCCCAAAAACTTTCTCTTTGGCTTGAGATTGACCAAGAAACTCACACTTGGCATGATATCACCCAAAAAAATCATATTTGGCATGAGATCACCCAAAACTCACTTTTTGTGCCTTATCGCTAAAAAATCGTGCTCTTGTAAAACATTTCATGACATTTCCTATCCTTTTCACTCTTCACAAATTAGCTCCACACTATCAATTTATTACTTTTAAATACTTTCATATGCTTTACATATGAATTTTTTTCATATAGACATCTTTGAATACTTCTTTGCTCATCTTTTGCAGGTCCGTCCTTAATACACAACAAGATGTAACATTGAACAAGCTACAACGATAACAAGTAAAACATGGTACGACACATACACACACACCCCTAGGGTCACTTTCCTTTCCTAGTTTCCATGCTCCATTTTTTCATCATCCCATGCTTCAATTATCTCTTTGGTGCGCTATCATCATTACATTTTATATGGTTATTAGCTACATATCTCTTATCTACTTTATGTTATCAAGTATTCACTCAACAACATAAAGTGGGGGCAAATGTAGACATAAAATTATGCACTTGGGTACATTTATAGGTCCATAAAAACATACTAGCATTCATATGATTCCTAAGAGAGAAAACTAGTAATGATTGACGATTGTATTTGGCCTTTTTATTTGTTTTTTCTTGTTGTCTATCCAACCTTTCACACCCTATAGTCTAGTCGGTATTTTACTTGTTGATATTTTATGGATCTAGACACTAGTACCTAGGTTCCCTCATTCCTTTTAGGCGCCACGACATCTCTCCACCTTAATCACTCTTTTTGGACCTCTTTTATATTTTGGGCATCTTATTTTTGTATGGGTCAACCTTTGAGTTGTAAATTATGAAATTCAACCAAGAGAATCATATAAATACATAGCTATGTGACCAAAATAAGGGACCAATCTCTAAACATCATTACTATCACCTAAAATTGCACTCAAAAGGATCCTAAATCACTTCAAAGAATCCATTTGGCATTTAATCAAGGGAAAAGGGACTATATTTTCTACATACACAACATAGGAAGGGGAAGTTCATTTTTCCATCCACACATCTATCTACATTGGTACATATAGCTACATCCTGCTATTAAGTGCACTTGCACAAGGGCATACTAGGGCACAATTCTTTCACACATACATAATAACTACATGGAGTATGAGATGTAGTGCGGAGCTTAGTTGTAAGCTGACTTTGTCGGGTGACCGGTAGGGTTAGTTTGACTCCTCATATTATACCTTTTGTTTTTGGATTTGATGTGGTAATGAGGGTTTTACATGTGAATATTTGTTTTGTAGGTTACAGTACCTCGATGATCATATTGTGACACACAAGTGATAAAAAATTAATACTTGCGACACTTATGTGACATCTGCAAATATCGATTTATAACCATTTTTGCGATCACAAGCACCCAATAGAGGTCTTCGATGCTCGGAAACCTTGTCTTACCATGGACTCCTATGTCTAGTTTGTTTTGTAACCTAAAAAAATTCATTCAAAGAAATAATGACACATACCACTTCATGTTTAGTAGTTTTCCCATCAGTATCAATCTCGGATCAAACCCAAATCGGATAAGTCATTCCTATCCTCTCTTGCACTTGGTTTTCATATTCTATTGGATTATTGCTTGTGTCAAATATGTATATTATAATTTATTTATAATACGTGATTTTGTTATATTAGAGTTTAACATAAAATTATTATTTTTAAATCGCTCCTAACTTGTGCTTCCAAGCATCAAACCAAAGATCTCACTTACCTAAAATCCTCTCTCTTATCCCTCCATGGTGGCAGATTTCACAAAACACTAGAAGAAGAAAAGATAAACCTAAGCCAAAATTTCCTTTTCCCTAATTCACCCAACCCTAAATGGGCTATACTTTTTTACTTTTTAAAAATTATTATTATATATTAATTCATTTACCTTTTAAACCAAAAGTGTATATGAACATTTCTATTGTAAACATTCAAGTAGATATATATACAAATGTATATATTCTTTTATACTTCTCCAAACGAAGCCACTACCCTCATCAAAGGTTAAACATGATCACCTAAAAAACCTTCACAATTATCCTCCAACTTAGGCTTCTTCAACTTGTGTTTTATGGCTAGATCGAGGATCTTGATAATTCTCATCGTCATCGCAATTAGTGTAACATGTCCTAAATAAGCATCTCGAGTGTGAAAATTTGGTTAATTAATAAAATACACCTTCACGACCTTAGACATTTTTGCATAAATCAAAAATTTCCTCCAAAGTGTTTGATCCACGCACAAAGACCATATCGAAGAGGAGGACATGATGGGTGGAACTACAGAGTTGATAGATCAAATTCAACTAGGTACATTTCCATGGGTGTCTTGTAAGGATCTATATTTAAATTGGTGAAGTATTAACCATAGAGTGGATTTTGGAAATATCCTATAACATTTTGATTAATGTTCGATGCAAAGGATTCCTAAATATTGAATTGTTAAATCAACAAAATAACCCTCCGAAATGATCACGTTATGAGATGACGACCTTAGAGAAGGCTTGTTGAAGGGTTACAGTAGGATGGGGCACTAAATCCCCCTCTCCTTATAAGAGCATCATCCTCGATGCGACACAACACCAAGATTAGTTAGAAGGATAAAATAGAATAAAGGGGTCAACAATGATAATAAACGTTTAGTGCAAGACCATGTCGCTAACATGTGATAATAAGCGAATAATTTTTTTCATGATTTTCTTTAATTTACTAAGTTTTATGAAGATTGGTAGTTCTCTCTATCATAATGAGTCCAAACTAAATTTCATTATGAAAACTTGTTTGATATTTTGTTTTCTCATAAGCATATTTTTAGTTATTAGTTTTCTCAGAAGCACAAGTGGGTTGGTGTGATTTTTTTATAATCATTTTCATTGTTCAATAGTTTCATCTCATTACTTCTATTGTTTAATTGGTAGATTTCCTTTTTTTTTAATTTTATTTTTTTGTAGGGTTTTCAACAATCTGATAAAACATGATGTCATTTAAGACCTAATACTATAAAACATGCCCCACCATACTTCATTGTGTTTTCATGTTGAAGAAATAAACATAACATAGATCAATTCACATTTATCACAATTCTACATTTGACACAATAGTTATAACATGAAAACTCACCAAATAGGAAATATGTAATCTAAGAACTCACCTCGCCAAGGTGGAAAGACACATTAACCAATCAAGAGTCTATAATGACAACCATTTCACCATAAAACACCACATTTTTCAACCACAAATACACCCTAAAACAAGGAGGAAACATAGTAGACCATCTAAAAACACGAGTCCTATAACATATAATCCATACAAACAAGGTTATAAGCTGTTAGGAATTAGTATTCACATGGTTTATTTATATGGTTAGTTTAATGTGTTATTAATATATTATTGTTATATAAACAATAATATATTATTGGTGTTGAGTTGTGTATTGTTACGGGAGTAACAATCACAACTAAATAGGTTTATTTGTTGTAACACTTTCCTATTTTATAGGAAGTCAGTTTTCCTATGTATATGGCTATTTAATAGCCTGTGTATGTAATTCAAATTGGTCGAATACAATATCAATATTTATTTTTTCTGTGTGACAATATTGCTGTCCCAATATTTGGCATCAGAGCGATTATGGATTCCTGAGCATTATGTGGGGTGGATCCAAGTTATTCATGGTCGCCCTTGTTATGGTAGTGATTTTATTGCATTATTATTTTACCTATAGGCGTGCTCTTTATTGGATTCATTGCATTTCAAACTGACCTGCATCATCTGTTCTATTTTTTCAAAGATTATTGTTTAGACAGTGTAATCAGGAAAAATAAAAGGCGTTTGAAAGGTGTTATTGAAACTACAGAATATTGTTTCCACACGTATTACTTCTTGCAGCTGTCAAAAAGAAAAAAAAAAGGAAGAAAACATGTTTTTTTAGCCGGTTTAGGCGTCAAACTCAGTCAAGAACAGATTTCATATCATGCAATGAAATAAAACAAAATGAGTACCATTGCAAAGCTCTGGAAATAAGCTTTCCCACACATTAAACGGTTTGCAAATCGGAGCTCTGGTTCTCAAGTTATGAACAAATCATTGTTGGTCACTTCAAAAAAAGCAGCCGTGAGTTTCTTGCCTTACCACAACCATTTTTGATTGGCTAATTATTTTATAGTTTTGCAAAACTATAGTTTGAAAATATTTATTTTTTCTATAGTTTTTGCTTAAATAGTTGCAAACTGAGGGAAAATAATACATTTTTGGCCAAATTAATACTTGTTTGGCGCGAGTTCTTGAGGTTATAAATATTTTTGGAATCTACATTTCCTCTCGGTTCCAACGAGTGGTCACACGATAAATTTTCTCTCCATCTTGAGTAAATTTTTAATCATTGAGCCAATTTTAATTAAATTGGGTCTTTTTACAGGAAATTGTAACTTCAATAACTTTTGCATGGTAACTCGAAATCGAGCGCCGTTTTTTCCAAAAGTGTATATTTTTTTATTCCCGTCCTAGTGGTTCTAATTTTGGGAGAAAATAAAAAAATTGAAAATCACCCTCTATTTTGGCCATCTTGTGGATGCATTATTGGTTGTACTCGACGTCCTGAAATAAAAGGTTTCACATTGAGGGGAGAAGCCTAAATAAATACAATGTGGAAACTATGTAGTATCATGTTCAGATCCGGCTGAGTTAAGCACCCATATGATGGAGGAAGGAGGCATCGGAGGAAGGAGGTCGAACAAGCGACCTCTCGTCAGTCACCAACGACGGGGCCGCACAGAATGATTTGGTGGCACAGGTGTGCAGTGTGAGTACTTGTTTTTGAGTATTGCAGTGTTCCAGTTTCAGCTTGGTGTGATTCTTTTTCAGAGTTCCTGTTTTGTTTGGTATTTGATGGATGTTGGAAAGAAAGTTGTGTTGGAGCGCAGATGACTGTCAGTGATCCTCTGACTGACTTGGTCCTCTGACTTCCGTACTTCGTTGGAAGATGGTCAGCTAGGAGAATACGTTCACTAGCATTAGTGACCATGTGCAGCAAGACCTAACTAGCAAGATCCATTCAGGAGTATGTTCTTCGATGCAGTTTGCTTCTCAGTATCTATATGAGTGGAATTTCACATTGTGGGGGGGAATACATACCAATGTTCCATTCCCATTATGCACCCAAAACGAATTAATCAAGGAAAGCTTCCAGTGGCAGTGGCAGTTTTCTATGTTGTTCGAGATCGAGTGGCAGTGATCAAAGACAGAGACTACAATTAAGAACATTACGATTCTTATAGGAAGTAATGTGAACATTTTTCATATATCTTCTATTGTGCAGTTTTGAGATATGCATGTTGTGTTTCCTACATAATTCCCTGATGTATAAGCATAGTGGTGAATAGTAGCACCAGAGTAAGTCAGTTCATGGATCTTGAAAGGGTTTGTGGGAGGATCCAGAAAACCACACGAGGTCGACAGTTGATGAGGTTCTGTCACTTCAAGGTTTGTGGTAAGCCTGTTTAAAACCATGGAAGGAGCGAGCCTTTCTTTTGGATCAAGGTCATGAGTCACAGAGTTGGACATGCCACAGGGGTGAGCATACTGCAGAGGAGTGTGTGGATGTTTTTCTACCATGTAAACACTAAGGGGGGGAATGTTAGGAATTAGTATTCACATGGTTTATTTATATGGTTAGTTTAATGTGTTATTAATATATTATTGTTATATAAACAATAATATATTATTGGTGTTGAGTTGTGTATTGTTACGGGAGTAACAATCACAACTAAATAGGTTTATTTGTTGTAACACTTTCCTATTTTATAGGAAGTCAGTTTTCCTATGTATATGGCTATTTAATAGCCTGTGTATGTAATTCAAATTGGTCGAATACAATATCAATATTTATTTTTTCTGTGTGACAATATTGTTGTCCCAATAATAACATGGTATATGTAACCCAACAACCATGTATGACAAAATCACCTCCATAGTAGGGAATAACAAAAAACACATATGTAGTGGGGTCCCCAAGACCCAAGGTAATAAATATCTCTAGATACAATTCCCATTGAATCCAAGTATAATAATATCTATCAACATATCATGCAAAGTCAATATCTTAACCTCTCCTCAAGTAAGCTAATAGAATCAAGCAAAGATATCAGGTATCCCATCTGATGTCTATCGGTGTATTCCCTGCATACCCAAAAGTACACTACCCTCTAGTAAACCATAACTATGAAAGAGTGAACCATCCCACACATAATCCATAAATCTTGAATTGATTACCATATCCATCTCAACGGTGAAGAATATCATCATAAAAAATAAGGAGAAACATGGATAAGCTGTTTAATCCATTGATCAATCTTCGCATAACACAAAGGTTAATATACTAATCCATATCTTGGATAGCATAAAATATAACCTAATAATCCATGTTTCATAGCATCAAATCCAATCCACCGAGGATAACAAATTATCGTGAAGGTTACTCAACCAAAGAGGACTGAAGAAATCATAAGAGTCTCTCAACCAAAGAGGACTCAAAATCAAGTATGTCTCTCCACCAAAGGAGGACCAAATATCACTAGTGTCACTCCACCAAAGGAGGACTGAGTGTCTAGTATCAAAGTGAGGTTGGGTCACTCTATGGTCCTATACGCATAAAGCCCCGTCACCTCAAAAATGAGGGCATGTCCTGCAGCCCCAAGCATGTAGTGATGACACCTTGGACATACCCCATACGAAAAGATAATAAAATATGAACAAAATAGGATCAGCTCAAAAACAGGAATGAAAAACCATGTAACAACTTTGACAATAGTTTATCCAATTGGCTTCTAAAGAAAAACAATAAAGCTCTAAATCACCAAAAAGGGAGAAAATCCTTAAAAACTCACCTAGCAGATTGAAAACACAAAAATCTCGCAATAAATCCAAAAATAACAAGAAGAGCCTCAAATATTTTTAATAAACCAATTAAATAAAATGTTGGTCCTGAAAAGAAAAGGCAATTTTATGAATATAACACATATGAGAAATCCACATCACAATTACTATGCAACCTTTTGTGGGCCTCCTATAGGGGTACTAATAATCAAAAGAACACATATCTTTCTATATATATAATATAGATCAAATAAGATATATGTCATGATCTCTACTCTTTGAGGTGGAATTACATCTCTAAATAACCGAGAAACTATTAGTATCTATCATCGTGTCAAATGCCATACTCAAATTCCATAACCATTGATGATATCAAACTCAAGAGAAGCTAACTAATCTCCTACTAACTACCAATCTATCTCCAAATGTCACTACCAATGATGATGTATAACTCAAGAAAAACTAAGCAATATCCTTCTAACTACCAATTTAACTCCAAATGTCATAACCACTGATGATGTAGAACTCAAAAGCAACTAACCAATCTCCTTATAACTACCAATTTATCTCCAAATGTCATAACAATTGGTGATGTAGAGCTCAAGAGAAACTAAACAAACACCCGATAACCTCCATAACTATCTCTAATCATCACCCATACTACTACTATTGCCCAAATGTAGCACTAAGAAAACAATATACCATAATATAAATACATCTGTAATTTTTTTCACAATACAAGTCCACAACAAGGAATTGGGGACCCACTATAGGACATGATCGCTATGAGCCATATACGAAGGATAAAAAGTGGACCTTGTTACATCACCATGACTCCACATAACATGACAACATGAAATCACATGACACCCATTCTATGCACACATGCCCAAGTACACAAGAATCATTACCAATTAATCCTAGAGGTTCAAGTGTTTGAACCTTTGCTCGATACCAAATGTCACACCCACTATGATACCACATAAAAATTAATTGAAAAATGTCATTTTTGTTTCTATTATATGACGTAACATGAGAAAGTAGTTGCACTTCACAAGACACATAGTATAAATTTAGTGAACACATGATTTACTATTTTACTTTTGCATGTATTATATTTTGTTACTTAGGATTAATACTTATCCAGGAGCATGTAAGAAATTATTTATGACACATCATTCCACATTTCAAATGTGGGTTCATTTCATTCTAGGATCCATTCCGATGATAAAATTCCATATTTTTCGCTCACTACCTATTTCGAACATACATGTCCACTTCAATTCTTGAACACAAAAAGGTTAGGACCAATAGAATACAACTTTGGTGAGACCCTCAACAAACATTAGCCATCACTCAAGATGTGATGCATGCATGACTAAGTTTCTTAACCCCAAGTAGGTTTTCCAAAGCAACCATTATTTTTTACGGAGTCAAGCTCACATGCAGTCCAACTAAATATAGGAGAATAGTATAACTTGGAACACCTTTCACAAGGTCCATAAACCTTTCACCAAGGTGTTTTATAGGTACATTATGTAGGGACAAAACAACTCAAGTTTCCCACACTACTACAACCAAAATCCCATCCACGGTAAAATGTGATATCTCAACCAACCTTACCACCAAGGACAAATACTACCCAAGGTATGAGGTTCTCATATAAGACTAACCCAAGATCGGGGGTTATTAAGAGGATCACTTACTAAACCACTTAGATTCCTAAGGAATTTCCTTCTACGATAAAGGTTAAACTTGGCTCAAAATATATTTCATGCATGACTTTGAACCATCTAATGGCACACTAGGAAAAACAATGTTCACGTATTCCATATGCACATAAATTCATTTGATTGAACAATGTTTCCATTATACACTATGCATTATACACCTAGTTGAGCCTAAGTGAAGGCTATATCCATAATTACAAGGGAGAGGAAAGGAAATTATTTTTAATCATTACTATATGCATATTTCATGATTACATTATATTCAATTACTCCTTTTGAGAAAGACGAGGGTATAAGGTAACCAAAATTATTTAGAAGGTATGTCAATCCACATCTACTCAAACAAGCATAACATGATACAATTAAGAGGACTGAATGAAATGAAGGATTAATTTCTTACGACCATGTATATAGGTTCCTAGATTTACATTTTCAACCTTACCAAATTTCCTTGTGCTTAACATTGAATCTTCCCACTTATAACATTCACCAAAACCATATGTTATCCTTACAAGTTACGAGTTTTCTCTTTTCACTTGCGTTAAGACATCGAGAGTAAATATATTTTACTTTATTTCATATATACTAACATTTTAGATATGTTTTCCACTTGACATCACTAAATGTGCATATAATTTACATGACAACCATATATGAGATTTACTCATTTAATTTTGTTCTTCCTACATTTACATTGTGAAGTTAAGTCTCCACTTATCAATTTTTGTGGTAAACATTTAAGCAACCAACCCCTATTTATTTACGACACCTACATCCCATCATGAGTCATATCTATGTTTAAATACATACTCATCCAAAGCAAGTCTATATTTAAGGTGGGGTTCCACACTATACATAACAAAAAAATTCACATATGTTCCCATTAACACATGACTATCAAAGGATAAAGAAAAGCCTTAGTTTCATGCTTATAATTCCTTCTTCTATGATGAGGTATCATCATACACATACTATTAAAACAATTAAAATTAAATCTTCACAACATTAAATCTTAAATTTCTTTTCATTATTAAAATACGTCAATGATATACCATTACAATCCTACTATTTCCACCTTTACAAGCTTATCAAATACTAGCTACCAATTTTTGAAGTTGGGAAAATATGTTGGTTTGGAGTATCTACTCAAGAATTTCGTAAAGGTTCAACACATCAAAAGAGTCACCAAAATATGTGGCCACAAAAGATCACCTATATGTGGAATATCCATTCGCCACTAATTTATACACGAGTTAAGCAGTTTAACACATGAAGGATAGGGTTGTGACCATAGTCAAAGAACCAAATAAATACCATTAAAGTTGAATTTGAGATAATCAAATTCAAGTCTCATTTCCACTAGTTTTATAACCCTACCATTTTAATTAACCACCTTCCCATTTACATCTTACTATTTCAAGTGCTAGATAAAACACTAAACAACTGGATGCATTTTGGTAGAGGACGTATGATTGAAATAACACAACAACTAAAGGTAAAAAGGTTGGCACATGATGTATATACATGAAAACTATATTATTTTCCAAGCTTACGACTCCAGAGGGGCCAAGTTTAAGTTCTCTATTCAAAAATCACACAAAATTTTGAGATTTTACCTTAATAACCATAAGCACAACTTCCAATGAAATTTAAGTCAAAAGTATAATATAGTAAATTCAACATCCCATTAATCTCGTACACAATACAAGAAGATAAAGACTTTTGTTCTTGCATTAATAAAAGTATAGTTATTAAAGAAGGGTATATTTCTAACTCCATTAAAATTACACTTTTCACAAATAACAACTTTAAACTTTGGTTTCCATCATTATTTCAAAACTCGATATGTCACTGCAACCTATCAAGTTAGTGTAAACATGGTGGTGAATAAGAGAATGGCATGGATTTCCTCATATGAATAAAATTTTCACATATATATAATTTTCCACTTACAATAAATTTAAACACTTTTACGATACAATAGAGGTAAGAACACAAGTGCAGTTTCATTTCACTTTCAAGCTGGAGTGAGATAGAGAGAGGAGAGAGAGAAAAAACACCAAATTTACCATAAGAAATAAAATACAAATAAGTTTCATCAAGGAGATCTATAGAGTTGTGTGATAGAGTTTATAGGTTTTGCAATAGTTTTTCGTCTAGGAGAAAGTTCCAAGGAAATTTTCTTGCTACTATTCCAAGATTACAAAATGACCAAATCGACCAAAGTGGCCTTAAACCGAGTTTGAAATACATTTTTGAAACTCAAACACACCATGTGTAAATTTCTGTCAATTCCCCTATCTACAGGGAACTCCTTGGAGTTTACAAAACACAAATCTTGTGACCAGGATTCAAATGACCACTACATTTCCAAAGCTACTTGTTGTAATTATGTTGGTTGGACTTTTTCATCAAACATCCTAAGGCCTACAAAACCCGTCACAAAATAATATTATGAGGTTATTTTCTCAAAGCTATTGATTGATTATGATATTCCTAGAGAAATAATAGAGGTATTTAGTGACCAAATTTCTTTTCTTTGTATGGGGGCCTAAACCATAAGCCAAAACCAAACTAACTTTTCAATTTTTAGCAACTGAACAAAGTGGTAAAATATTTGATTGGGTCCTAGAAATGCAATGAAACAAGGTCTTAAATGATTGTAAAGGTCATTATAGAGATTGACATGACATCTCACATCACTAGTGAACATGATCATTCCATAACTTACCCACTACGGGGTTTAGATTGGTGTTTTGCACATAATTGAAATTCATGTTTTATTAACTTTTAGCAAGGTGAACAAATGACATGATTACATGGAAGTCAAGTTTAATTCTCTAATCGGGTGGATACAATTATCCAGTTCTATCATCAAAAAGTTCTAGGTTTCACATGACATGGTTTGAGAGTGTAACTTACACTAAAGGGGTCATATTAGTTCTACATGATGCAAGGTAAATATATCCATTATGTGCGACAAGTCATTTTATTAACCATAACCATACTCTTCATTTAATTAAGATTTTCACTAGCACTATGAAGGGAAAACTATAAATATGAAAGCATGTTAAAAATAGGGAGAAAAACATGCATGTTCATAGTGAGGTGATAAGGGAGGTTCTCCAAGCTAGTTTGATCATGCACAAGCTTCACGTCCATCACTACAAAACCATTTGCTAACCAATTCACGTGCATTAGAATGTTTCCATATTTTTAGTACTAATAAAAATTAGTTTCCAATGGGTATAACTCACTCCAAATTTCCCATTTTATGCATCTTGTACAACTATTACATTCTATAATACCATGTTTTCTCCAAGGAATTTAATCAAAAAATTCATGTGCATTGGGTGAGTTTTCACATTTTAACATACATGCCTACAAGATCACTCACAACTATAGCATCTGGACATTACCTTGCATTACTCTTTGATGGATCCATACATATCCTAAAGTTCTCATCTTAGCATAAGCTAGGAGAAAAGCCAACAAAGGTCACATTGGATTACACTTGGAAGGAATTTTCTTAAATGAACCCAGTGTGTTTTTGATAAACACATTTTGTGCATTATCTTCAATCATTGGGCTGCCCAAATCACCACATTAATCTTGTACATGTTTCAAACAATTTTCATACCTTTTTTATGCTTCCACCTTTTACACACATTCCAACCATAAAGGAAAATCAACAAATCCAGAGACATCACTACCAAATGCATGCTTCAATGTTTGTTTACTTGTCAATTGAATAATTATGACTACAACATCTAAAAAAATCCTTTATTGTTTTCATTTATATTTTTGGTAGATGTTCATGCCTTGATATGAAGTTCTATCTTGGTGTAGAATGGGAACATGGTAGCATGTGTTGTGGAGTCATGCTTTAACCAAATCAATCCTTTTGAAGTTCCCCATGCCTATTAATCACTCCATGGTGCATGCATCCTACATATGGGATCTACAATAAATTCACATTTCTTTAAGGCATTCAATCAAGTAGAACACACACTGTTCTAGGATTCTCGTTAACCTTTAAATTTTACCTTGAAAATGTTAAAGTTGATTCAAAATTTCTTTTGAAATATTTGAAAGTTTGAAGTTTCTAACTTCAAATTTATGAGGTTTTATTCTTCGGGGAAGAAGTTGCCAATTCAAAAATTTTGACTTCGAAGTTCGAACTCTGAAAGCCCAAAAGTCTAAAAATTTGGAGTTTCAAACTTTTAGGATTGAGAATTCTCCTTTGGAAATTTTTTTCTATTTCAACTTGGAGTTTTGAACTCTGAAGCTCCAAAGTTCTGAAATTTCAAAACTTTGGACTTTTAGGTTTGAAATCTTCCGTCACCTTTTGGTAAAATGTGACTTGGAGTTTCGAAGTTCGAAACTCTGAAGTTTTGAAATTTCAGAACTTTAGAATTTCAGGTCTTAGAGTCTCCTACCTTCATCTTGATATTTTCAACTCCAGACTTTTGAAGTCTGAAACTCCAAAGTTCTGAAATTTCAAAACTTCAGACTTTCGGGTTTCAGAGTATTTCATCATCTTTTCATAAACTTCATCTCTCTAGTTTCGAAGTCTGAAACTCCAAATTTTTGAAGTTTCAGAACTTTAGACTTTCAGGGTTTCATACTTTAGGGTTCTATGGGAATTTAATTCTCACCAACACTTCTACGTGTTGGCTTCTGGGCATTAATTTTTGGTTTTTCTATATAAAATCAAATTTTATTTGTCATTTTCACCTGACCTTTTTCTCTGACACTCTGATTTTTACCGAATTTTTATACTTTCGAGGCATCATTTTCAAGGTAATTTTGTTTGGGTTATTTCTTCTTGGTTATGATCGTTTTGGGTCTTCTTCCTTGTTTATTTTCTTTTGTTCTTCCTTTTTCTTATTTTGGAAATGGAACCCTCATCATCCGCCATGTTTTCCTTAAGAATGTTTCTGATTTGCCTGACAGTGTAAAATCCAACATGTGCAGGCATCCAGTCAAATTGTATGATATAGTCCTCTAGATCTCTGTGAGTAATGGATTCCGTGCCCATCGGTGATTTTGTGGTTTGTAAATTGCCATTTTGGAACTTATATTTTTGGAGTTTTGGAGGTCTATTATTTCAGTTTTTAGAGCTTTTTTTCCTTTTTGGATTTTTAGAGTTTTCACTTTTAGACTTTTGGGGTTTTATTTTGAGTTTGAGAGGTTCTTTCTTTTGGAGTTTTGAGCTTTCACTTTTAGACTTTCCAGGGTTTTATTTTTGGGTTTTTGGAGGTTTGCACGTCGAAGTTAGAATAACTTCGGACTTTCAGACTTTGGCATTTAGGGTTTTTATAGTATTTGTTAAGAAATTTCCAAAGGCCTTTTGGATTCTGAAATCCAAAATTAATGTAAACCTCCTCGTCGAAAGGCAAAAAAAAAAAAAGAAATATAAATTTTGAGGAGTCGCTCCTCATCCGTGCCTTTCTTCAGACTTAGGGAATATTAGAGATACCGATCTTGGGCAAATATATTTTCTAGACTTCTGGGCAAGGTTGAGAGATCTTAACAAGAATTCTTGGATGCAGACTATATATGACAGTGGGATTTCTATCACTGCTAGTTTTCCTGTGTCCATGCATTGTCCCGAGTTCATCTTGGCCGTAACAACCCATTTTGATGAAGATTCCGGATGGTGAAGAATGGTGAAGGAAAGGTCGTAATTCGATTGGAGTCTGATTTTTTAAAGATTTGTTTAAGCTCCCTGATGTTGAGGACTATGCCACAATTTCACCTGAAGCTGCAATTGAACATTGGGACAAGGAAACCGAATTGTGTGCGAGGGTCATGATGAAGAGCTACTTGGCCAAGAGTGTCACCAAGTTGCCTAAGAAAATGTTTCGGTTGTATTTCATCCAAGAAGTGAATGATCTCATTTTTTTATTGAGTAGGGTTTTGGGTCTTTCTTCTGTAAAGGATTTTTAGGAATGGATGTTCCTATACATTTCCACTATCAAGAAGAATAAAGAATTCATACGATGGGGAGAGCATATCAGTAGCTCTATTTGTTTTCAATTAAGTAAAGTCTTGTCTTCCAAAAACTTTTATATGACTTATTTCTTGGTTTACACTTGCAGCTGCCATGGGGAATTTAATGGGTTAAATACCAAAGGTGTTAGAAGTGCATCTCAAATTTTTGATTTTTATCCTCAAATCACGATGGATGAGGGAAGAAGACATTTTCACAAAGTCAATGATGCCTTCTTCGTTGTTCTTCTTTATCATTTTGACAAGAATTTGTATAATTGAAGGATTTCTGATGATGCTTTCATGAATGTATGAGAGTGGGGAGCCATTTATCTTCAGTTTCCTACATTTACATACATCAGGATTCTCAGTTTGTCGGTGCCTTAAAGAAGTTACCGAGGTGCCCTACTAGAAAATGGGTTTTGCTAGAGTTGGTTCAGAAATTGTTGGATTATCATAAAATTCAGAAAAAATGACATAAGGTGGGAGTCCAATTTCCCATTTGAATCAGAAGATATACTTGTGATAGTATTTATAAAGCAAAGAATGTGGATGTAGAAATGTCTGAAGTGAATTTGCAAACCTTTCATCCCGAACCAATTTTTATTACTGGGGTAAGTTTAGTGAAATGAGTTTATCTATTTCTCACGTGCCTTAGTTAGAGGATATTTGGATTCACTTTTAGGATGAGTTCATTATCCGCAACGAGAATACGAAAGATTGACTTTGGATGAGGTTAGACAATTTGGTATTGTAGAGATTCCAAAGGAGATGGAGGATGAGGAAGAAGTATTGGATCTAGTATACAAGGATAATAATGTTTCCAATCAACCATTTCCATGGATTGATTGGTATCAAGAAGAAATTTGCAATACTAAGGAAAGGGCGGGGCCCATTTTACAAAGAACATATGATTGGTTGGATACCTTGGGAATTTCACCCAAAGGGTTGGATCAATCTATAAGAATAAAATCCCAACCAACAATGAGTCTTCCTACACCCACAAAAGGAAAAATGTCTACCCAAAGGGCCAATATAATCCCTAAGAAGATTTCATTTGTTGTTGGAAGTTCCTCTCTTCCCAAGGCCTCTGCTTCCAAGGTTGTGTCCTCTATAGTACCAAGTATCAAAAGTTTTCGAGGTTATTGATTCTCCAGTTGTATCACAAAACTTTCCATCCCCTTCTTCGTGTCATTATCAATTCCTTCATCAATAACTTATGATTATATTCTCATTTATTCTTTTCCATCCCCATCCATGGCCCAAGTGTTTTCATCCCTTCCTGTTCTCTCAGTAGGGGAAATTATTGGGTCTCTAGCTTCCACTTCACTCTCTCTGCAACTTTCATTTCCTTCCATCTCAAATTCTAGCCTCATATTGTCTACTGCTATGGCTTCTCACATCCACCCCATATATCATTACTAATTCAACTTCATTGCAAACTAATGTTACGGTGCTATTGTATTGTCTAGGGCTCCAGTCTGTGCTGAATCGGTCATGTCATATCCATCGGCATCTCTTTATACCAGGAATGGTTGTTTCACTAAACTCCAAAAAAAAAGAAGAAGGTGCCTCTAGTAGATGTAATAGATCTGAGTGTGTTGGAACCTACTCCAAGGAGACATGACAAATGGCCAAAGATCATCTCCAACCTATCTGTGAACCAATCAGAGAGAGAGAGTCATGAAAATTGCTACTCCCATTGAGGGAAAAACTAAAGAAATTATCATAGCAACGGACTATCAAATTTTCAAGTAGGTAAGGTAATAAGAAAAGATGCCAAACAAGATGTGTAAATGGCTCTCGGGAATTTGTTGGAGAAATATGATAAGGATAAAGCTTCTAAGGATGAACTAAAAGAAAAAGTTGAATAACTCACTACTTTGTTGAGAAAAGTAACACAACCCACTCTAACCACTGATCCTTCAACTACAACTGCTCTGACAATTTATTCCACTCTGGATGATATTTCATATCATGAGATTGAGAAGATAGGTAAGAAGGTAAGATTGGTGAATGGATGGATGGAACGCATGCTTCAAGAAGATAATCCTTTGATCACAGAAGTTGAAAAATATAATGATTTGTAAGATGAAAGAGCCCCTATTATAGGATGGATGAGGCTTTCTCCGAAGATAATAATAATTTGAATTTGAATTTGACCACATGGGGTGAGATTAGAGAGGAAGATCTAGATCTACTTCTTCAAGAAGAAGTAATCGATGATATTTCCAAGTTGTTTGAATTTCAAAAGGATATGGAATTTAGATCCTAGGTATTACAAGATTTGATCAAGAAATTAGATGACAAGTGTGTGGAAATAATGGATGCTCTAAATGATATCTTAGAAGAGTTTGATAATATCAATTGCAAATTCTTCAATGAGAATATTGATGCTCTTTCAATAGATCAAATTAAGTCAAATTTCAAGGATTTGGTGAAGAAAGACGATGAGGTAACTAGGACTTTCAATAGTGACTCAATTGACAGGTTGGTTTCATGAGAATTTCACAAGTTGACTGAAGAAAGCGGTGAGTAAAATCAAAAGGTTTTCGACTAAAGTAGTAAGAGAGATTGAAACAACGGATGTGGACCAAAAGAATAAGTACAAGGAATCATCAAGCATTTCATTGACTATAAGCATCAGATGACTGTGTGGGAGAAAGAACAGGAGAAAACTAAAGAAGGAAAAGATGTTACAGGACCAAGCTAAGTTAGGCGGCCATGGAAGGACAGTTCCAAGCTCTGGATCAGTCCAAGTTGTAGGATTGATTGAGTCAAACCTTTGCAACTACTTTGCTATTTTTATGGGAGCTTGTTCCTTGGAACTTAATTACATTCTATTTTTAGTAATTTGTTAGTTAAGGTCTAACTGTAATGGCTCAACCTAAAAAACTTATAAATAGTTAAGTGCATAAATTTAAAGGGATATAGATCATTGGGAAGTTACTCTTCAAGCTTGGAAGAGTGCTTTGAATAATTTGGAGCCTTTCAATTATATTCAGAACAATATTTTTCGTGAAAAGTCTAATTTATTGTGTTGAATAGTTGATCAATGTATGCTTTGTGAATGTGCAATTCCTTAGTGTAAGTGATTAATTCACCTTTATTTCAGAATATCTTATTTCAATCTGTGGGAGAATGTGTTTATCCTGACTATCAGTTGTGAAAATCTTATATTCCTTTTGTTATAAAGTTATGTTATCATTAACTGCCATAGAGAGAAATGGATGTATGACATGTGCCTATTATATATTGTCATGATTTTTTGATTGTGTATTTGAACAGATTTGATCTATCTATTAGGTATGCTTGGGGTCTTACAAGGAAATGCATGATATTTTTTTTGTGGTCATTATTTTCCCTGTATAAATAGCATAAGGTGAATTAGATTGTGATGGTTGCTTTATCCTTTCTAAGTTAACCCTTTCTAGTGTGAAGATCAAGAAATTATCTAATTATACTCTCTTGGTGTATCACCGTATTTTCATTTATTGTTATTTCTAACTCTGAACCCCATGAATTGAGTAGATTAGAGTCATTTTTAAGTGTTCTTATCCTTGCACGTCGATCTTAAATCAGGTGCCCCAAGTTCCAAAGGAATTCAGCCTTCTCCGGAGGTTCATCCCAAGGAAACAAGGTCCCACACCTTGGGGATGTTCCAATGTTGCACCTTTGGATCTCTCAACAATTCAATAAGTTCACGATCCTCATGACAACAATTTTTGGCATGCCCGGTGGGATAGAAATTTACATAACTTAATGTACTTGCGACTCCATATCTCTGGATTTTGTATCTCAGTGTGTTAATATATGTGAAAAATTCAGACAAGAGCTTCAATGAGACAAGAGGGGAATTATCAACATATTGAATTATCTTTGTCTCCTCCAAGAAGAAGAAGAGGCATTTCAAACTCACTAGTCACAACGTCTCCCGCAAGGGTCATTCTACTCCCTAGACAGAATATTCCCTCAACTTAGGAAAAATTAGCCTATCAGAAGAATGACAAGGAATCAAGTCTTCCCCCTTTCAATGCAAGCAGTCCTCTTTTGTTAGCTCAACGTGATCCTATACCTGCTGCAACACTCAAAAGTTTACCCTTCTATATCAGGGGAAACTCACGTTACTCTAGTAGAACATATTCTCGATGTAGCCAACATTTGTGCAGTACATAATATCACGAGAGGACAATGTTGTAGTTAGAATTCTTGCTACTTATTTCAAGGGAAAAGTGCTTCAATGGTTTTGAGGTTTGAGGGTTGGGACTATTACCACTTGGGATGAGTTAGGGGAAAATATTTTCAAGCAGTTCAAAGACAAGAGTGATCACTGTTGCTCTTGGAACAACTAACTACTATAAAGTGAGATCCCCAAGAATACATGAGTGATTTCAATTTTTGGTTCCAAAAGACTTGGAATAGGATTCCAACACTCATAAAACCTTCTCCAAACAATGCATTCTTGTACTATTTGTGGGCTTTGAATAATGATATAGCCATAATGATCTAGTCTATGGGAGGGACTGTATTACTAGATGCCTACAAGGTTTCCATAAGAGCTGAGAATTCCTTGATCCAGGCTGGGAAGATAGCTCCATGACCGCCAATGCCGTTATCTCCTGATCTTACAAATACTCAGCCCACCATTGCCCCCATTCCAGTAGCTTCCAAGGAGCCAGATCAGTCAACTCCTTCCTCCTCAAACAACCTATTTGAAGTCAAGTCAATACTGTAAAATTTTGGGAACGAGCTCATTGCACTCAAAAGGTAACAAAGTTAATACAATCACTCATATCAGCCCCAAAATAAGTAGTACCAAGCTAACCATCCTCCAGTTCAAGGAAATAACCAACCCCAAAACCAAGGTGTAGGTTAAGTTGCAAATTTCAAGCCTTTAAATTTCGTAGAGTCCTCTTCACGCTAGTTCTTCTAAAGCTATTATACTGTCCAAAATAATCTAGTTCAAGATTATGAATGGTATTATCCTTGTTCTCAGCCTCACAATAATTTTTTTCTCGAATGGAGTTCTTAGCCAATCCCTTATGGTTCAAAGCATATCCACCCCTTTGGAGCCAATAGAGAAATCACCTGCATAGGAAATAGCAGATCAACCACAGGCACCCAAAGAAACCACTTTGCTAAATTGACAAGTAGAAGATTTTTGTGGGGTGAATACAGATGCTTCGTCCACAGCGAATACTCGTTCTAAGAAGAGGGTGATGGAACTCCAATCTCCCAAAGCTGACCAGGCTTCTACTTCACAACCTTGGTCACAAATAGTGGTTGATAAGGATGTGGGAAAGAAATGGCTAGAAACACCTACTAGTCAAGTTGCAAGGAAGGAAGAGTCTTCAGACATCACGATATCCAATAATAATTTTCCAAAAGAGGACCCTAATGCCCAAAGAAGTGTCGGAAATGTAGGAGAAATTCCATTTATTATTGTATAACAAATGAAGAAGACCAACCTGAGCATTACTATGTGGGACACACTCTCAATTCCTTCTCAAAGAAACTTGTTGTGAGAGGATTTGAATAGTTTTGGTACAACTGATGGATCATCGGGTCATGGAGCAACAATTGCAACAAGTTTTTTCCAACCGAAGGGAAAATTATTCCTAAGGTCAAAAACCACCACCATTCTATATCTCCTTGATCATTGGTGATCATTTGGTGCATAATTGCATGATTGATTCTGGTGCTAGTAGTTTTGTCATGCCCAAGCAGATTATAGACGTGTTGGGAATATAATATACTCCAATCTCTAGGGGAGTTGTTTAGTTAGATGGTACATCTGTTCCAAATGTCGAGTCATCAAAGGACTCCATCTTACCATCCATGCGTGCCCCAGTTTGTCGTTCACATAAGACTTATTAGTTATTGATCTTCCTCCTCTCTTTGCCATCTTCCTATCATAAGATTTCACTACCAAGATGGGTGGTTACTTGTCCTTGCATTGGTCACATATGATCCTCAGAACTTGGTACGGGATGAAGGTGACTATAAGAGAAGAACCAATTTTCCATAATCATGTGGAGCCCTACACTACCAAGTCCCATAAATGGGAATTATGCCATTGGTGACCCTGAAGAAGAAGATGTCGATCATGAACCAACTACTCTTGTAGAGGAATTTCCTGATACGGTGCTAGATGAGGTAAGTGTAGATCATCAATATGATCCTGTTTCAATGTTTTCTTTATGTTTTTGATGAAACAGATAATGTTACGGGATGAGGAGGAATACCTATTGTGATGGTTGGTTTGAAGGTTATGAGCACGTTATGACTTCTCGATCGATCTTTGTGTGAGAGCTTCCTTTTGGCTAGGAGGAACTACGTGAAATAGAAAACAAGACCAATAAAAAGAGTTAAATAATATATGACAGTGGAATGCCTAACATATGCTAGATCTACGAAGTGTGATACTTCCTAGAAAAATTTGTCAACCCACTATTTTTATTAAACAAATATGAAATAACTGAAATGCGTACATAAACGAATATAGTGCTAGTATTCTAATTTGGGTACCTTAGATCACTATTAGTGTCAATCCAATTAAATAATAAAAACTATGCGGGTCAAGGTATTTGGGTCGAGTCACATGTTGTTTAGTTGGTCTCGCAGTCACGAGACATGGTCTCAACAGGGTTGGGTGAGGTATTTGGGTTGTTTTGGTAGGTAGGTTGGTTGTTGGTTTACACAAGTGTTGGAAGGCACAAAGACAGATGTTGGTCGGGTATGACTGACCATGGTTAGGAAGAACCAACAACAGATTTTGGGTAACCGGCATTGGTAGAGGCGGGATGATAGAAATCAATAAGATCTAGTGGTGGGGTTTGAGCTGAGGCTAGGAAAATATGATAGAGGGCATCGAGGTATATGGGGATCTTAGGAACACTTAGAGGTATGTAGAGGTCAGGTATAGGTGGTTTTATGGTGTGGGAGGAGGAATGGTTGAGTTTACAAAAAGAGGAATAGTGGGGAGAAGGGAATGCAAGTAGAAAATGACAACAGAGGTGACAAAAACTTTTAAAACAAGACAAGGCTGAAATAACACATGTGATAAACGTAATTACTGGTGTTGCAGGTCCAATGGCTATGTGGTGGTGATGATTGATCGGTGGGATGGAGCTTGGTGCCATAGTGGTGCTTCCCGAAATGCTACCATGAGAGCAATACCTCTGGATCTGTCTCAATGCTGGCTATGGTTTCTTGGATGTGTGAAAGAGCTCTGGTTATTGCTTGCATGCAGATCTCCTTCACTCCCAAAAATTCGAGAATGTGGCCAATCTTCCGAGCAAGGTTACGAAAATGGTTATATGGTAATCAACGATGGTTCCTAGTTAACCGGCATCGGTTTAGGGATGATCGACGTCGGTTAAGGTGGGATTCTATAGGTTTAATAAAAATGACAAATCTTACATCATTTGGGTCAGATTTGTCCCTTTTATCCATAGATCAGAATGGACGTTATATTTTTATGATCAGGAAGGTGGTTAGAGGAATAATAGGCATTGATTTTTAGGGTTGAACTAAGTCTTATTCATTTATGGAAACATGCTATGAATAGGTCTATGGTGAATTGTCTAGGTGAGGTGTGCATCCATTTAATTAAAGTAAATAAATTGAATTAATAAATGGGGTGAGGATGGGTATTAATTTAATTGTAAATAATTAAATTAGTATTAATGTCGGGTATAAGGGTCATGGTTGGGTGAATGGGTTTAAGTTGGTTATTCAAAAGAGAACCAAGGGGAGTGTGACCTAATTTTGGTGTCTACATTTTGCCCCTTTTTGTCACGTGGCTTATATTGGTAAGAGACACTGAAAAAATAGGAAATGGTTGTGTCGAGTGTAAGTGAGGGTGGTGTTGCCCCAAGCGTGGGTGAAGGTAACCCCCCTCAAACTAGGAACCGATGGGGTGTAAGATGGAATCGGTGAGTGGTTTGATAAAAGGAGGAGGTGGGAAAATGAAGGTCAGTGGGCACATTGGGTAAAGGGTAAAGGTAAAATTGGGTAAACAGTAAATGGTCCAGGGTAAAAGGTAAGGGAAGTTGAACCCACGCACATGTTGGAAACTATGGCACGATACCAGGTTGAAAAGCATTCAAACTCTACGTCATCTAAGGTTGATAGGTCTATCCAAATAGGGTTGAAGTGATTCTAGTATCCAAGGTATAGGATATGGTGTGGAAACACAACATAGGTCAGTGCAGAACATTTAAGTATGTTTCAGACACCAAAGTTCAGTCGGGATAAACAATACAACAAGAGGTAGGGTAGGTTGCACAACACGGGTAACCATGTCACAAGGTATAGTGAGCACGGAGGGTCAAAGGTCACAAAAAGTGGTTCGGGTCAAGGTATATAGGTAACGACATGGGTAAGGTCAAGGTATAGGTAAAATAACAACTCCTAAGATGCAACAAAGGAAATGGAGGGGTAGGTGGGGTTTGTAGGTATGTGGCAAGAAGTGAAGGTAAGGGTACAAGGTGGTGGGTATTGATAATTGTGGGTCAAAATGGATAAAAGAGGGTACAAGGGGAATGAGAGGTAACCGATGTTGGTTATGTAATGATTGACATCGGTTGGGTAGGGAATGAGTTGAATGATGTCGGTCATGTCGATTTGGGGATTTAAAAAGAAAAATCCATATAATATGGATTCATTTGTATTGATTTGGCTTTAGTGAAAATGACAGAGCACCAGACTTTTTTGTACCTTTTCAAGAGGAAAGTACAAGGGACTGTACCCAACTGAGGTGGAGAGATCCAGTTGGAGAGGGAGCTAGGTAGATGGGTCCACAAGATCGGGTGGAGCGAGTTGATTGGTGGAGAGATTCAAGGTAGATTTCGACATGGAAGAGGTAGGAGAGGGTTCGGGTGGACCATTGATGTAGCGGCAGACGTGGCACCATGTAGATGATGCCGAGACGAGGTAAGATCTAATCATTTCTATGTATTTGTTGTGGGAAAAAAGGGGATATGGGTAGGGATTTTTGGGTGGGGATTATAATGAATTTGTGGTTAAAATTGATGAAATGAGGGAGGGGATAGGTCCTAGGTAGGGTAAACAGGGGTGGGGAGGGGTTTAGGGTAGGGGAGGGTAGGGTAGAATAGGTTATTAGGTGAATGTTGAGAATTTGGTGAGAGAAAAATGGGGTTTTTAGATTTGGTGCGGTGACAGTGACCGACGTCAGTCATGAATTGGCCAATGTCGGTAAGATATAGCTTAAAGCATCGGTAAAAAAATAGATGACTGATGTCAGTTTTTGGTGACCGAGGTCATTCAGATTTTAAGGAAAAAGAGGTCAGATAAGGGTTTTAGGGGTTGGAAACTGTGAGGTGTAAATGTAAGTGGGTTGAGGGTAGGTAGGGTGGGTTACAGAGGTTGCAGGGAAGGAAAATATGAAGGAATTATAGGAATGGGTTAGTTGGGTAAGGGGTGTTTTGGAAATGGTTATGGGTTTAACAATAGTGTGATTGTTTGGATGTAGGCGAGAGACCAACTACGGATGCAGGATAGAGTTCCACCTCTATTGCTAGCGGTGTGGGGAGACGTGACCGATGAGGAGTGGAGACATGTGACTGATGTGGGTTTGATTGGTATCTGACACTATAGGCGTATAGTGCATGATTCTAGTTTGATGGTCACTCTCATCGATAGATGGGATTCCATGACCAACATGTTCCATCTTCCAATAGGTGAGATCACAATCACCTTAGAGGACATGTACAGGATCATGAGATTACCGATAGTGGGAGTGCAAGTGTACTCCATTTCATTAGAGGCCTCGAGGAGCTGATGTTGATAGTATTTGGAGAGGGGATGGTTGAGATGAGGTTCCATAGCATGAGCCTGAGCTATGGAGAGATGTACGTGGCCCATCCCGAGGAGATGCGGTTAGTTGTTTTGATTATGGAGGTAGTGTGCTATTTTGCACTACCGGATGCAAAGGGTAGGAGATTCCCATGAACATTGATGGGAGTTCTCCATGATATGATGGAGGATAAGACCCGGTTTGCATGGGCACCAACCTACTTGGTGTAGTTATACATGGAGCTATGGGCCTACGAGAGGCTACGGAGGTTCAAAGCATGTGTGCTGCACTTTCCTTCTTCACTGTTGGGCCTACAAGCACATTGTGTGTGTGCGGCTGATTGGTTTGCCCCGAATGGATGCATTTGAGCCAAGTATGGTCCTGGGTTGGTTATAGGCATTGGGTGCCAGTTGGTGGAGTACATCAGGGGGCTAGGGCTACGCATGATGTAGCCTACTATAGGAGGATGCTAGAGGGGTTGTCTAGAGTAGACATTATCTGGAGGTCGTATGTGGTATATCCATCATACAAGCACATGAACGATGAGTTAGATGAGCTATTTCGCTAGGTGGATAGAGGGGCATCGTGTCGAGAGCACGAGATGATACCAGTAGATAGAGTTTGGCAGCAGTTTGGGCTGCCCTAGGATGTGCCACCACCATTTCCGTAGTATAGGAGGGATGACGTGGAGAGACCTATGTCTCCACCTTGACCTACAAAGTGTCGACAGGGTGGGAGGAGCAGCTGGTGGACCGATAGATAGATGATGCTAGCTGCACATAATCATATAGATGGTGGTGGGTAGCCCAGCTATGAGTAGTACCACCCAGACTAAGGAAGCAGACATGGATACCCTCACAGTCTAGAGAGACACATTACAGGGATAGGTGGCCGCATTACAAGCCCAGATTACTGGTTTATAGGGGTAGTTGATAGGGTCATAGGTAGAGGTGGCCACGTTATAGGCACATGTAGTGACCCTTCAGGCCCAGATCATAGTGTTATAGGGGCAGGCACCTACACAAGGTGGAGATGGAGACGAGGGGAAGGTAGCCACCCTACACGCGCAGTCATAGGGTGCGCAGGCCGATTGGCCATGACATACATACACATGGTGGCCCTACAGTCCGAGATCACTACATAGGCACCAACACCGGCATGTACTGGTACTAGTGAACCAGCATAGGTGTGAGGCACATGGACAGTGGTCCCGAGAGACATGTATAGGGGCCGAGACTGATAGTGCCTCCACAGACCATACTAATGGCCAGGTTCAGGATGCCCTGGGTGAGGCATGATACTATCAAGATCACTTGATGGCCACAGGGATAGACATCCCATCTTATGCTGAGTATAGAGCACAACAAGCTTTGAGTGAGAGGACCAAGTCCCACACTCACAAAGTGTGGAGAGTACAGAGGGGCCAGCGAGCCCAAAGATAGGAGCAGGGCGAGGCCACTAGTGTACGGAGGCCAGCTCTCAGGTGAGGGGCCATCAGAGGTTAGACCGAGGCCCATGGTGGGTGGTGAGATGCTAGCGGGATGCCACACAGGAGTAGAGGAGAAGGCATGTGAGACTGGCCTAGAGGATATCGGTGGGGTGACGATTAGTCACTGGAGATGGTCATTATATTGATTTTTGATATATATACCGGCCTGCATGCCGAAGATAGTGAGGATGTATATGAGAGTTTTGAGATATTTGTATATGATACCGGCCTACGTGCTGAAGATATTGAGACCCTGTATTTGAGATATTTGTATGGATTCAACATCTGAGTATGCATTATATGGACACATAGGTTTTGATGATATATATGTAGAGAGAGAGAGAGAGAGAGAGAGAGAGAGAGAGAGAGAGAGAGAGAGAGAGAGAGAGAGAGAGAGAGAGAGAGAGAGAGAGAGAGATGGTATGGATGGTGTACTTGTTTTTAATTTCCATTATTATGTGTGTACATGATGGAAACTAGGTGAATTAGGCATGATCGAGTCAAGGTCATATAAGCATAATAGAGTGAGGTCAATAGGCATGATGGAGTTAGGTTGGTTTAGGCATGATGGAGTCGGGTTGATTTAAGCATGATTGAGTTAGGTTGAGTTAGGCATGGTTGAGTCGGGTTGATTTAGGCATGATGGAATCAGTGGGTTTAGGCATGATTGAGTCTGGTTGATTTAGGCATGATGGAGTTAGGTTGGTTTAGGCATGATGGAGTTAGGTTGGTTTAGGCATGATGGAGTCAGGTTGATTTAGGCATGGTTAAGTCAGGTTGACTTAGGCATGGTTAAGTCATGTTGATTTAGGCATGGTGGAGTTAGGTTATAAGCATGATGGAGATGGTATGGATGGTGTACTTGTTTTTAATTTCCATTATTATGTGTGTACATGATGGAAACTAGGTGAATTAGGCATGATCGAGTCAAGGTCGTATAAGCATAATAGAGTGAGGTCAATAGGCATTATGGAGTTAGGTTGGTTTAGGCATGATGGAGTCGGGTTGATTTAATCATGATTGAGTTAGGTTGAGTTAGGCATGGTTGAGTCGGGTTGATTTAGGCATGATGGAATCAGTGGGTTTAGGCATGATTGAGTCTAGCTGATTTAGGCATGATGGAGTCAGGTTGGTTTAGGCATGATGGAGTCAGGTTGGTTTAGGCATGATGGAGTCAGGTTGATTTAGGCATGGTTAAGTCAGGTTGATTTAGGCATGGTGGAGTTAGGTTATAAGCATGATGGAGATAAATGATGATGTATATGCATGTTATGGCTTAAATTTCCAAATATTTGCTATGTGTGGAAATATGAAATGATAAATTGGTGAATGTTATGATGATGTGTGGAAAAATGGTTGGTAGTTATGTTTGTTAATTGATGTGTGTTTGGTTTTATTTCCAGTTGTTGGTATAAACGGAAACCAAGGTAGAATGTGAAATAGGAAAATGGGGGGAAATTGGTTAGGGTAAAGAGTGGCCGAGCTAACCTCCAAGGGCCCCATGCCCTAGAGTGTTACCTACATAGTCCCGAGTGAAAAGGGACCTCAGGCCGATGTAGTTCTCTTATAAGCTAGGGACAAATATGATGAATTAGAGGAATGGGTTGGTAGGTGTTATGCATGGTTGAATGTCAGTAAATTAGGCATGGTTGAGTCTAGGTAAATTAGGCATGGTTGAGTCGAGGTCAAGTAGGCATAGTGATGTTGGTGAAAGAGGAATTTAGAAAGTGTAGGTGTCGATGGTCTGGTCTTGTATAGGAAAATCAATAAGTAATGAAGAAGTTGAAATATAAGAGGAGGTAGGGGAGCCACCAAATTGATAAGGATCATAAAGGGTGGACTATACCACAGAAAGGCTTATGAATGTAAGACCCTAAAGGTATTGCATGATCGATTATTTGAAGGGTGAAGGAAGTCACTTAATCACAAAATGTCACATTTGTGGCAAGTCCCTTGAGGTGGTAGGAAATGAGGGTGAAAAAGGTAATAAGGTAAAAATGGTTGGTGCAGTGTAACATGGTACAAAACGGATTGCCCACGTGGCAAGAGACCCAAGATTCAATATAGACAAGTCCATGACAAAAAAGTTGATATTTTTTAGTTTTTCTTTGTGACTTTGATAGACTGATCAATGCAGAAGTCTATATAGGATGAGTATATTATCTCCTTGAGGTCTTCGTGAAGCTGATCGATGTGGGAAGCTTCAGAATATTTTATTTTATTTTTGCAAGAATAGTCTTTTCTTAGACTATATGTAGTATGGTGAGCTTTGTATAGCTATCCTTTGAGGGAGTAGTCTATTTATAGCGGTGAATCAGAGAGAGATAGATGTCCTTTTTGAGGGAGTCATATTTTTACTGGAAGTTTGACTCAAGGAGTTGAATCCCATTTGGAAGTTTATTTTTGGACTTTTAAATCATGGACAAGACTATAGAGAAAATTTGGGTCATTGGTGTAGGAGGTGAAACTGGAGCATTCAGAGGGTAGCGATGATGGAGGAGTATCAGGTGATGAATGACCATGGGATTTTGTCTTTGGAAAAGATGAAAATTATCCATGAGAATCATGCCATGAGTAGATCCATGGTACTCATATTGAAGATAAGGCTGAAAGGTGATGGGTAATCACATGATTCTTGTTTAGTCGTTAGGGAAAATGGGAAATAAGAGGTGCAAACGACTCAAGGGATGAGCATGAAATGGGAAAAAAGTGATATAGGACTTGATGTCAACAATATAATGGTCAAAGATGCAAGGCATTGAGGGGCTCAGGTTCGGGTTTACCTACGAGTGAAGATAAATGATAAGCACCTAATCCATAGGCATGAGTCACTGTATAATGTCCAAGCCAATTAGGAGCAAATTTTCCTCACTTACTTTTCTCTTCTTTGGTTACATGTTGATTTTCTTTCAAGATGAGGTCACTGACCTGAAAGGTCTATTCATGGAAATGTTTGTCATAGGCACGTTTGATACATTTTTGGTAAATTTGGAGGTGGTCAAGAGCATTGAGACGACGTTCGTCTAATAACTCAAGTTACATCAAATGATCTTGGCAAAAGTCATCATCATTGAGCATGTATTGTAGTGAGATGGAATATGGAATTTGAGAGGTAAGACAACCTCGGTACCATAGACCAAAGAAAAGGCATGGCAGTAGTCGAAGTGAAAATACTAGTGCGATACTCCCACAAGGTGAAAGGGATGTGTGAATGCCAATCCTTGCCAGTATCGTCAACTACTTTCATAAGAATTATTTTCAAGGTTTTATTGGTTGATTCTACTTGGCCATTGGTTTGTGGGTAATAAGGTGATGAGAAATTGAGTTGGATGCCAAAAGCATCACATAGCTTACATAGGGTTTTTTTTTGAATTGATTTCCATTATTAGTGATGAGGCGGTGAGGAACACCAAAGTGACAAATGATGTGATGGTTGATGAATTCACATATTTTCTTGGCTTTGGTAGAAATGAGAAGAATGGCCTCTACCCATTTAGTGTAATATTTATAGCAGTTATAATCCATTGGTGACATTATGAAGAATGGGGATTGATCTCATCGACAAGATCCAAAGCCCATTGAGAGAAAGGCCAAAGATCTTGTGTGACCTGCAAGGCATGACTAGGTGTGTGATGAATATTAACATGTTGCTGACATTTCACACAACATTTTACATAGTCACAACAATCGCGGTTTAAGGTTTGTCAATAATAGCCCAGAAAAGAATGTGTTTTGCTATAGCTAAACCACTAAAGTGACCTCTAAATATTCCATCATGGACTTCCTTAATGGTGTAGGGAATTTCAAAACTTGTAAGGCATCGTAAGAGTATACCATTGAAGCCGTGCTTATAAAGGAGACTACCCATGATGACATAATGAGAGACACTTTTAAGAAAGGTATGTTGTCCATTACGAGTGAGATCGGTGGGTAGAATGGAAAGGGAAAGATATTCTCAAATTTCTTATACCAAAGGTCACATGGGTCAGGTGTAACGGTTCGAAGGAGTAGACCTCACGAGGTAAATAAGAGGGTGATTGTAGCCTTTGTATTGTGACAAATATTTTAGAGTCGGTAGGTGAAGCGGGTATCTGAGAAGCCAAGCAGGCCATGGTATCCACAAACTTATTGGTGGAACGTGGGGTGGTTTGAAGTTCAGTAATAATCAAAGGTAGTCAAAAGTACATCGACATGATGTTTATACTTTTGAAGTATCTCATTACGACATTGGTATATACCATTGACTTGGTTTACGACAGTTGGGAATCAACAAAGATATTGATTGACTTGACATCTAAGGCATAAGCTAGCCTAGAGACCCAATACGAGTGCTTTGTATTCAGCAATATTGTTTGTACAATCAAAATCTAGTTTGAAAGATAAAGGCATAGGTTCACCATCAAGAGGAATGAGGATAACACCAGCCCCACCTCCATGCTAACACTTGGAGCCATCAAAGAAGAGTGTCATTTGGTAAGCGGGTTCATCTAAGGAGAGGGTAGCTATGGATTCATCTGGGAAATCAAAGTTAGAGGGTTGATTCTGGAAAGAGGTGCATCTGCTAGTTGGTCAGTGATAGCTTGGCCCTTGATGGAATTTTGATGAATAAATTTGAGGTTGAGGTTGGCAAGAAGCATAAGCCAACGTGCGACATGTTGATGTTGATAGGGTTTGGCATACATGTAGTGTAAGGGGTCAATATTGGTAATAACAAAGGTTTTGTGGTTGAGTAGGTAATGGTGGAGTTTGGTGGTGATAATAATTGAGGCTAAACAATTTTTTTGGCATGGGTATATCTAGTTTCATAGTCCAAAAGGGTACGAATTATGTAATAAACCGCTTCTCTTGTGTGTTGCTCCTCACGATGAGCGAGCATGGTACCTAAAGAATGGTCGTGGCATAAATTTATAGGTAAAAGTGGTGGTCATCCTTAGGAGGAATGAGCACTTGTTGTTGAATAAGGTATTATTTTAAGGATTCAAAGAATTTATGGCATTCATCACCCCATTTGAATGAAACGTCTTTCTTGAGAAGATGATGAAATGGTTGACAACGGTTGGAAAGATGCGAGATAAAATGATGAATGGATTGTAACTTACCTTGTAGGCTTCAAAGTTGATGGAGATTAGTAGGTGGAGGCATTTCTAGAATAGCCTTTACTTTAGTAGGATCGAATTATATGCCACACAAAGAAACAATGAAACCAAGAGTTTTCCAGAAAGTACCGCAAAGACACACTTCTTTGGTTGAAGACACACAATACTTGATGAGGCGGTCAAAGATGACCTTAAGGATGGTCAGTGTTCAGTTCGATGTTTGGATTTGGTAAGAAGATCATCTACGTAATATTCCAATATGTGATGCATGATGTCATGGAAGATGTAAGTCATGGCTCGTTGGTATGTAGCGCCGGCATTTTTAAGGCCAAAAGGCATGACTCGATAAGCAAAAATTCCCCAAGGGGTGATGAAGGAAGTCTTGTGTTGATCTTCTGGAGCAAGTAATATTTAATTGTAACCCGAGAAACATTCCATGAGTGATAGAATTTCATGTCTAACAGTGAGATCAACTAGTTGGTCAATGCCTGGTAGGGGAAAATTGTCTTTGGGACAAGTTAGGTTGAGGTCATAGAAGTCCATGTACAAATGTGGAGTCCCCCTGCCACCTTTGTGACAGGAACAATGTTAGAAATACATTGGGGATAGTCAATGGGTAGGATGAAGGAAACTAAGAGAAGGATCTGAAGCTCTTCTTTGACTAGAATAACAATGTGAGGATGCATTTTACACATATTTTATTTGATGGGTTTGACATCAGGAATGGTTACAATATTGTGGACCATGATTTTTGGGTCAATGCCAGGCATATCGGCATATGACCAGGTAAAAGCGTTACTATGGTCCCGAAGGAAAGAGGTAAAATATTCCTGCTCAGTAGCATCTAAAGATTGGCCTATCTTTAGAATGTGCGGGTCGTCCTGAGTGTTAATGTTGATTTCAATGGTCAATTCGTTCAACATGGTTTACATCTTAGAAGGTAACGACCGATGAATATAAGAATATTCCACACCAAGGTAGGTGAGGATAGACTCATCGTCTTGACATTGAACGACATTAATAGAAGGTGTATCATCATCGATCATGTCAGGATATAGGAATGGGAGAGAAGAGGGAGCCTCACCATCACGTTGATAGGTTAGAGGTCCCAGGAAATTGTGTTTACGAAAAAAAAGTTAGGAGGAATAGATTCGGGATCTATGGACTTCGTGGGTGAAGATGGTGACGTGGGTGAATGAGGTGGAGAAGGTTTGTCTTCCTCAATGAGGTCGACGCGAGCCTTCTTGGGAGGTGGTGCATCAAAGCCAATGCCACTACGGTCATTATGTTTATGAGTGGTACAAGAGATGATAGTATGGTGGCCCTGTTCATAAAAAAAGTAAAGCCAAAGCCTTTCCATGTGCAATGGTGAAGGAAAGTGTGAGCGAAGTGGTGGTTAGTAAGGGAGTGTAAGTCAGATGAAAACAATTGTGTTTGGGATGGAGGTTTGGGTGAATAAGTGGTGATATCAAGTCCCCATACATTAGATTAATGTGAACATGGGGAGGAACATAAGGAAAACCTCACCTACACGGTAGTCATAACTAGGGTGCTAACGCAGTTCCCATACTATGCGGAGTGAGGAACATGTCAATATTGTATATAGGTGATACTCCCTTAGAGTGAGGAGTTGAAAGTCACCTTCTAAGGGATTAGTAGTCGATATGTAGAGGCTATGACGGTAGTAGGAATAACAGGTTAGATGTGGGAGGAGTAGGAAGTGATAGTCTTGTCTTAATGGATGATGGGTGAAGATGAAGTGGGGATGGTGGTAGATGCCTTGACCGGTACAATCACATCATTGGGCCGATGTAGCATGTTACAGGTATTGAAAGGCAATGTGTTAGCTGGGATGGTGTAGTTATGTCCTTCATGTTCAAATTTGAGGTAACGATCTAAATTCGAAGGGACACAACCCATGGCGCAGATCCAAGGTCGTCCAAACAATGATTAAAATTATACTATGGAACTATCCTTCTAGGACATAGAATAGTTTCGAGACAATGCAGGGACCTACGAGGACATGGAGAATGACGGTACCCAGGGTAGAGGTCATGTCATCATTGAAGGAGTGCAACATAACTGGGTTACCATGCATGTAATTGGTAGGTATGTGCATTTGGTTATACACATGGGAGGAGATGATGTTAATACTAACACCACCATCGATCATAATGCATCGTATGCATATATTATCGATATGGAAGGAGATGAAAAGAGTGGGATTGGGGTCATCAGACTGGAAGGGAGTGATCTCTTCATCCAAAAAACTAAGGGCGACTACTTGGTGAGTAGGTGGAGGTGTAGAGGAAGGTGACAACTTAGTGAGAGAGGTTACGTGATGAGGGGTAATGATGAAGGCTACGGGTGTGGGGTCATTTGGTAAAACCTCCATAGATTGAAGGATATCCATGAGGGCTTGACGATGTGACTCAGAGGTTTGGATGAGGTCATATAAAGACATTTTTAGGGAGGATTGGTGCAATTGTTTTAGCATTGTGCAATGTGTGACCCCATCAAAAATAGGATATGTGGGACCTCAAATTTTGACTTTGGGTGTGGGTTCAGATGGTATCTTTGGGTAAAGGGTTGGTTGATGGCTAGCTGCCTTTTCTTTGCCTCTATCTTTCGAGTGTGAGTGACAATGGGGATCGTGTTGATTTCAAAATTTGGGGGTGGATAAAAGGGTTGTGTGGTTGAAGATACTAGTTGTTGAATCATTAAAGGATGATGATGTGTGGTAAAGTGAAGGTGGAGCAAGGTCCTCATCTAGAAGGTTGTCATTGTCGAAATTGTGCTTAGGATGACAAAATTGGATAAGAATGGTCTTCAAGGCCTTACAATTTTCAACATCATGTCCTGACACATGATGATAGGCACAAATATTTGTCTCAACAAAATCTTTTGGTTTGGTTTTGATAAGGTCAAAGTAGTGGTAATGTGATAACGGAAGCCTCTAAGATATTGGTTAAAATATTAGTGTAGGACCCCAGCTAGCAGATCACAACAGGAGGTGAGTGTGGGTTTGGGTACATGTGTGTGACTGATTGTGGAGGAAGAGGATTTATAAGAGGGGGAATGGGTTGGTCCATGATTTTGGTATGTGGAGTGGTCTTAGGTCTTGTGGGCATTTGTTTGGGTGAAGGTGGGGTAGAAGAGCCAATGATGGAAGCTATGGTTGGTTTGACTACCTTATTAGAGGGTAGTAGATTCTTAGCTTGAGGTTGCACCTTCTTGGGTAAAGGTGACAAGGAGTACATGATGTAGAGGGAAAAGAAGATTGTGGAAGAGAACGGGTTACCCATAGGGGCAATCGAGTTTGCGGTGGATTTTGTTGGTAGAGGTTGGGTAGAAGGTGTGAGTGGGGGAGATGAGAGTGTCATGGGTAGTGAAGACGTTATGGAAGGTAGTGGTGGTATGGGTGGTAAGAAGGTCATAGGTGATGATGACGGGGTTGTGTGGATCGCTTGGGTATATTAGAGGGCCATGATGAGGAGGTGAGCTGCTGCGTTCTTGGTTTACCGTTGGAAGAAGGTTGCTTGGCCAGGGTTGAGGGGTGAGGTCCTAGGATGGAAGGAAGGGGTGAAGGTGACAACGGTGTGGTAGGAGAGGTTTGTGTATGAGGTATAGGAGGTAGGGTCCTCCATTTAGGGGAAGGAATAAGTTTAGTGTTGGTTTGGGAAGATGTGGGTAAATCTAATTTGATGGGTGGGTGAGTAAGGTTCGATGTCGGCACAACCCCTAAGGTAGTGATGGGTTTAGGTAAGGGAGATGATATAGGCATGGGTAGGTGTTTGGGTATAGGTGTATGTTGGGGTCAGGAGAGGCATGTGTTGGGTTGTGGTAAATGACATGGAACATGTTCGACTAGTCATTGTTGTGTTTGGTTTGGACGCTGAAACAATTTTGGATAGATTATGGAGGTTTTGGTGAGTGACAACTGCATTTGGGTTGAAGTAGGAAGTAGAAGACATCCCCAAAGTAAGGCTCTATCAACATAGTCTAGGTGATCAACCAAGCATGAAAATGGTACTACTGTAAGTGGGGCTGATGTGGATCGAGTAGTAATCCCCGTAAAATGTGTTTGAGAAATAGGGAAATGGCTAGCTTTAGACTCTGTGGGTAAGAGAGCCGAAAAGCAGATCAACAGGATCTTGGAAGTCCGATGGAGAATGGTCATCTAAAGGCAATGGTGTTTCTACAGGATCCTCTATGGGTAGAGGAGATGATGGGTCAGATGAGGTGGACTCTCCTTGTGATGGCGTAGGAGTGGACATGTGTCCCCAAGAGTAGGAGAGGTGCTCGACGACGACTCTCGTAATTTGAGAGACCAGAGGCAGAGTGCTAATTATGGGCTCTTTCACGGGTGAAGAAAAAATGAAGGGGGTTCCTCTGTGGGTGGAGGAGTAGATGAAATAGGTTCCTATGCAGGTAGGGGAGCTCAGGCTAGGATTTATTCTATGGAAGGAACATGGGGCAATTGGGAAGAAACCCAGCACGTCATCGAAAATAGCGTGGACCTCACGAACATTGCTATCATTGGCTGAAGTTTCATCAATTTGGTTGGAAGAAGGGGCATAATTAGGGAATGGTTTTGAAGATATGTAGGTTTTGGTCGGTAGATGCATTTGGGTTATCCAAGACTAGATCTCCATTTTCTAACATTTCTTGAATGATATTCTTGAAGGTGATGTAGTTACCATCGCTATGACCTTTGACATGATGATAGTTACAAAAGTCATGTTCTTTATACCACATGGGTGTGGGGTGATTGGGGTCAAAACTAATGTGTGGTTTTATAGGTGGAAGGGTAATGACACCAGCCTTAATAAGCTTTTCCAAAATAGAAGAATATGGTTCCCCTATTGGGGTGTACTTTCACGTTGTTCTCGTCTGAACTAGAAAGTTTGGATGGGTGAGAGATTAGAAGAAGGTTTGGCTTGGTTTGATGGGTGAGAGGGTCCAGCCTTGAGAACCACAACATTGGAAGATCCTTTGGATTTCAAATAGTTTTTCTAGGGTTTCAAAGATGAAGAAGCATCATTTGATTTGAATGTGGTGTTTTTGTTACGTAGTTGAATTTTCTTCTCTTTGATAGCACGAATCTCCAATTTTCATGCCATGGTGAATGCCTCATCAAAGGTGCGGAACGTATGGACTTGTAGGGTTGGTGAAATGTGTCTAGCACAAGCCCGAGTAAATATCTTTATAAGCCTAGTTTGATATAATTGAAATGTGAGCTATTTAATTAGGCTGCGCCAAAGAGTGAAAAAGTCAGCGATAGACTTGTCGTCATACTATCGAGTGGAGTAGAGATCAGTCATGGTGACTTTCTTGATAATGTTGATTGAGAAGTGGTCTAAGAAGGCTTGGGCTACTTGATTAAATGAGTAGATGGAATGTCTAGGTAGCCCACTGTACCAGTCTAATGTAGGTCCTGTGAGGGACATCGGGAAGGTCCGTAGGAGTAAAGCGTCATCATGGGGATCAGGTAACACCCATGTTTGAAAGACTGCAAATGTTGTTCGGGTCTTCTTTACTATTGAAGTGGTTGAATTTTGGCATTTCCCAATGTACATGGTATGGGTGAATAGGAATGGATGGATGAATGGGCTCATTACAGATTTCATCATAGGTGAGATAATTTTGTGAGGCGAAACCGATGCTTCTAGTGTCTGCATCCTTTCCATCATTAATTTGATGAGTTCATTAGTAGGTTGTGATAGAAGGGTGCCTCCTATGGCATAAGAGGGATGGTGCTAAACATGTGATGTGGGTGGCATTCTAGTGTATGGTGATGCCAAATAGGAAGGTTGAGAATGGGGATCGACATGGAGGGCATATATCTAGAATGAATGACGGACGAGATAGGGGTTGTTGATAATATGTATATGTAGGTGGGGTAGTCGAAGTGACTCTAGTAGCGATTGGGGGAAGAGACTGTGGGATGGAGAGGAAAAGATTCGGAATGGGGTAGGGGTCACCGACACCATGGGTGGTTGTGTTACAATTGGTATATGTGAGATAATGGGCATGGATGGGGTTATGCTCTAGGTGGTCAATGAAGGAACAACTGCATATGACGGTGCAAATGATGTGGTAGATGCAATCGGTCATATAGAGTATGGGGCCAAATTGTGAGACCACTAGGGAAAATCAGTGAGGGTAATACTAAACTAGTAGGGGCTAATGCAGGAGTGGGGGTAAGGGTAGGAGAGATGGATATAAGCATGCCATATATCAACTGACTTGAGGAATCCCGAGTGGATGAGTGGGAAAGATAGAATTATAAGGTCTGCGAGATTTCGATCCAGAGTCGTGTGAAATCCTCATTTCGTAGCAATGGTGGTAAAGCGCGCGATCCATGGGTGATAGGATAGAAGGTGGTGAGGGACTAGGTGGGAGTGGTTGATGACTGACATGGAATATAAGAGTGTTAGTTTGGCTGTGAGTCAACACCATGTGAATAAGTGTTGACCTAGAAAGACTGTATTCTGTAAATGACACAAAAACAACAGAACAAAGAAAAATGAGGCTGGGAGGGTGAATTCGGTCAAAGGTTGGATTTTGAAAACCAAACACAGACATCGACGATGGTCAGCTGATCGATGATGGTTAGTGTAGAACCAATGTCGGTCACAGAAACCGATGCTAGTTACTGTGGAAAAACACCAGTTTTAGGAAGTGAAACAGGACTGATGAATGTGTAATGGGAAACTGTGTATGACAGAAATATCAATAGAGGGGAATAGGATGGTTCCCTGAGGGCCAAAAATAGAAACATAAGGAGTGATGAAGGCTATTCTAGATAAAAAATAAGAAAGCTAGAAGCCAAAATCGGTTAGGTTTAACCGACGATGGTCAGATGTGAATCGATGATGGTCACCTGGAATGACATCGGTTACTGTGAAATGAGAGAGAAATGAAGAAACTGGGCTTTGTGAATTAAATTTGGTGAAGAATCAAACTCAAAAATATGAGAATGAGAAGATGGGGCCCTAACGCACTCAGAAAAATTTAGAATACTCCAACTATGATGGTGGAGTGTGCAAGGAAGAAGAAAAATGTAGATTCATAGTCTCACACCTCAAAACACAAGTCAAGAGGAATGCTAAGAAAAACATGATCCTAAAAGTGATTTTCTTATGTTTTTTTAGCTTATGCTATTTAGAACTGACCATGTGAATTCAGAATAGAATTTTTGGTTGGGAAGGCATCCTACGAAGAAGGATATCTAAAAGGTGAGGTTTCAGGTTATGTTATGGCACAGGGGGTGCTCTCTGATAGGTGACTGGATAGAGATAACCAACGGGGAGTACCTGCCAATCCTTTGATCGTGTGATCATTGACAGACGTTCCCAGGTAAGATGTCGTTTAAGAAAGTGTGTATATTCAGATTTGTGTAGTTTAGTAGAAGAAGAAAGAGAGTGCTTTCTACGGTTCAATTGTGTCAACCATCAGCTGGGCATGACTTCCAACATATAGGTTTCCCTCATTTTAATGTGAACTAAAAATGCAACAAATCAGAATGCAATGCAAGTGTTTTAAAAACCCAAATCGAAATATTATTTTCGATGTAGAAAGTGATGAATAGGAAGAGGAATGTTCTTTCACTAATGCAATGTGGATAGAAAGAAAAATGTGTTCTTTTTAAAGCACCAAAAACACGATTGCATATAGACAAAAAAGAGAGGAAGAACGATTCCAGAGAAGAAAAATTAATGTGTAAGCTTTTTTGAAGGGAAACAAACACACAAATTTCACCTAGAAATGAATAAATGCAACAAACCCTTGATGGGTCCCACCAGGCGTGCCAAAATGTTTCACCATTTTATTTATGTTTTTGATGAAATAGATAACGTTATGGGATGAGGAGGAATACCTGTTGTGACAGTTAGTTTTAAGGTTGTGCGTGCGTTCTGACTTCTTGATTCGATGCTGATTATGAGAGCTTCCTTTTGGCTAGGAGGAACTACCTGAAATAGAAAAAAAGACCACCAAAGAAGAGTTAAATAATATATGACAGTGGAATGCCTAACATACACTAGATCTAGGAAGTGTGATACTTCTTAGAAGGCTGTCAACCCACTATTTTTATAAAACAAATATGAAATAACTGAAATGCGTACATAAATGAATCTAGTGCTAGTATTCTGATTTGGGTACCTCAGATCACTATCAGTGTCGATCCAATTAAATACTAAAAACTATGCGGGTCAAGGTCTTTGGGTCGGTCACAAAGTTGTTCAATTGGTATCCAGTCACAAATAGGGTCTCGGTGGGGTTGGGTGAGGTAATTGGGATTTTATGGTAGGTAGGTTGGTTGTTGGTTTACATAGTGTTGATAGTACAGAGACCAACATCAATTGGGTATGACTGACCACGGTTAGGAAGAATCGACAATGGTTATGGGTAACTAGCATTGGTAGAGGTGGGCTGATAAAAATCAATAAGATCTAATGGTAGGGTTTGAGCTGAGGTCAAGAAAAGATGATAGAGGGCGTGACGAGGTATATGGGGATCTTAGGAACACTCAAAGATATGTAGAGGTCGGGTATAGGTGGTTTTATGGTGTGGGTGGAGGAATGGTTGAGTTTACAAAAAGAGGAATAGTGGGGAAAAGGGAATGCAAGTAGAAAATGACAATAGAGGTGACAAAAACTTTAAAACAGGACAAGGATGAAATAACACAGGTGATAAATGTACTTACTAGTGTTGTAGGTCCAATGGCTATGTGGTGGTGATGATTGATTGGTGGGATGGAGCTTGGTGCCACGGTGGTGCTTCCGGAATGCTACTGTGAGAGTAATACCTCTGGATCTGTCTTGATGCTGGCTATCACTTCCTAGATGTGTGAAAGAGCTCTGGTTCTTGCTTGCATGTAGATCTCCTTTGCTCCCAAAAATTCAAGAATGTGGCCAACCTCCCAAACAAGGTTACCAAAATGGTTATATGGTAACCGATGATGGTTCCTGGTTGACCGGCATCGGTTTAGGGATGACTGGTGTCAATTAAGGTGAGATTCTCTAGGTTTACTAAAAATGACAGATCTTCCATCATTTGGGTCATATCTGTCCCTTTTATCTCATGGATCAGAATGGATGTTATATTTTTATGAGCGGGAAGGTGGTTAGAGGAATAATAGGCATTGATTTTTAGGGTTGAACTAAGTCTTATTCATTTATGGAAACATGCTATGAATAGGTCTATGGTGAGGTGTCTAGGTGAGGTGTGCATCCATTTAATTAAAGTAACTAAATTAAATTAATAAATGGGGTGAGGATGGGTATTAATTTAATTGTAAATAATTAAATTAATATTAATGTGGGGTATAAGGGTCATGGTTAGGTGAATGTGTTTAAGTTGGTTATTTGAAAGAGGACCAAGGGGAGTGTGACCCAATTTTGGTGTCTACAAATCCCTACAATGATTTATTGGAAGAGGAAGAAGCTAGTTTGCTATTGTTGGAAGAAACAAGATTGGGCACATATTGCATTCATGAAGAAGGAACAACCATACCACAACTTGTCAAAACACAAAGCAATCTTGAAGGATTGTGGAAATTGTTCTTTGATGGCTCAAGGAGTAAGAATGGATCTTGCCTGGTGTTATGCTAATTTCTCCAGAAGGAAATAAATACTTCTCATCTTTTTGATTGCAGTTTAGTTGCACTAACAATGTTGCAGAATATGAGGCCCTGGTGTAGGGAATTTAGCTTTCTCAAAAGAGGGGTATTAAAGCTCTGGCTATTTTTGGAGACAATGAGTTAGTAATTCATCAAGTGATAACACGTAGTGCATCTAAGAATAATCTTTTAAGATCATAAAAATATCGAGTCTGGGATTTAATCAAATATTTCAAAGCTTTTGGGATCCATGTTGTTCCTAGAAAACAAAACCAAGATGCTGATAGGCTTTCTACAATTGGTTTTAAATATGACATACTGGTTGATATCACAAAGGAAGGAAAAATATATCAAAATAGTGGTTCGACCTACAGTCCTCGATAATGTAAGTAGCTGGAATGTGTTTGATAGTGACCAACAAATTGTCCTACTTCTACAAGTAGAGGTGGAGTTTTCCATGAAAGGTCAAGCTAAGTTGCAGGAAGCATACGGCGATAAAATCATTCAATTGAAAAGTAAAAAGATACCAAAAGTCTTAGTTACTCTAGAATCCATCTTCAATTCATATGATCAAGCCATAAAACAAAATTCAAACATGGTGGTCAAAGAAGACGATTTTGAGCGGAGTTGAAGTGGCTAGTGAGAAATTTCTGAAGATTGGTAAAGTATGTACTTTTGAAGAAAAGAAATATTTCATCAAACTGTGTCAAGAGTATCATGACATTTTCGCATGGAGCTATAAGGACCTATGTGGTTTTGATCCAGGGCTAGCACAACATGCTATTGAACTAGACCCTCATGCTAAGCCAATTTACCAGAAATAGAGGCGATTCATCTAAAAATTGACCCACTACCGAGAAAGGAGCTAGCCAAACTCATAGAGGAATGTATAATTTTTCCTATTAAGAATTCATCTTGGGTGGCCAATCTGGTTCCTGTACGGAAGAAAAATAGAGAAATTTGGTTGTGCGTGGATTTCAAAGATCTGAACCGTGCCTCATTGAAAGATCGCTATCCTCTTTCATTAATGGAGAAAATTCTTCAAACAGTCAAAGGAGCTCATAGGTTTTCTTTTCTTGATGGTTATTCAGGTTACAATCAAATTCAGTTCAAGAATCGATCAATTTAAAATGACCTTCACCACCAAGTGGGGCACATATGCTTATAACAAAATTCCATTTGGATTGTCCAATGTGGGGCTACTTTTCAAAGAGCCATAGACATGGCATTTAAAGGACTAATCAACGATACCATTTTGGTTTACCTAGATGATATAACTATATACTCTAAGCATGTAAGTGATCACATCACACATCTAAGAAAAGTTTTCCAGAGGTGCAGAGAATTTAGAGTTTCACTTAACCCTAAAAATGTATTTTCGTAGTGATGTTGAAATATGGCATCCTCAAGCCCCTAGAGGAATCAGAGTGTGTTAGCCCCATGGTGATTAGTATAAAGAAAGATGGTCGGATTAGGATTTCTGTGCATTACAGGAACTAAATCATGTATGTGTGATTGATCCTTGTCCTACACCTTTCACAGAGGAAATATTAGAAGGCGTTGTAGGGCGTGAAGTTTATTCTTTTATAGATGGATTCTCTGGGTATCATTAGGTTATAATTGCATAGAAGGATCAAGAGAAGATGAATTTAACCATTGAATGGGGAAGTTTTTCATATACTGTGATGCCCTTTGGTTTGGAAAATGTGCTTGTTGTAATTTTGTGCATAGTTTTTCAATCATTCCAAGATTTTATTCACAACTTCATGTAGGTTTACTTGGATGACTGGAAGGTGTATGGACTTGTTAAGGATCATTGTGACAATTTGTATTTAATGTTTGAAAGATGTAGACAGTTAAGCATCTCTTGAAACATCAAGAAGTGCATGTTTTCTAGACCTTTTGGAACTTTGTTAGGGAACATAATCTCCAAGGAAGGTTTGTTAGTGGATCTAGCTAAGGTTGCAGTTATTGTCAGCCTGGAAGAGCCTACCGGTAAGAGTGATGTGTGTGGATTCTTGGGCCCACGGGGTATTATAGAAATTTTATCAAAGGATATGTGAATATTTCTACACCCCGAAATAGTTACTAAAAGGAAAATCACCGTTCTATTGGGGAGAACCACAACAAAGTGCACATTTGATGCGTCAAGGAGAGACTTACAATAAATGCCTATTCTACATTTTCCTTCATGGAACCAACCATTTCATGTACATGTGGACACCTCTGGCATATCCATTGGCGTGGTGTTAGCTCAACATGGAGAGGGTATTATAGATCATCCTATCTGTTTTGCTAGTAGAAATTTTACTCCTGCAGAGTAGAATTATACAACAATAGAGCGGAAGGCCTTGTCGATGATTTACGACCGCATAAATGTAGACAAGACTTAAAGCAACACCTTTTATATTCTATACCGATGACATGACATTAAAATATTTGGTAAATAATCCCATTTTACAAGGGCGCATATGTTGATGGGTTCTCTTATTTCGTATTTGATTTCACAGTTGTGGTAAAACTAGGTAAAAGTAATTATGGCCCAGACCACTTATCAAGGATTCACCAAGGAGGACATGCGAGACAATTGAAGATATAATGCCAAATGCACGATTATACAAAGTTACATTGCGCACCTTCAAAATTGGAGGATATTGTTGTCGTTTTATACATAGGTATGACACCGTAAGGAAAGAAATCATTGGAGAAGACACAAATTATAATTCGTGTGCCACCCTTTTATGCTGATTAATGGAGATTTATACAAACTAGGAAGAGATGAAGTATTCGCGGTGTTTTGGAGCATGAGTGCACATATATCATGGAAGAGGATCATGGTGGTATTATAGGTGGGCACAATATGGGGTGATGCCACCACGCGTAAGATTCTACTCCTTGGATTATGGTGGGAGACCCTGTACAAGGATTGTAAAGAGTATTGTAAGGTGCGTGATCACCGTTAGTTCCATGGCAAACTTGAGAAAAGAGATGAAATGTCTTTGCGGCTTATTTCTAGTGTAGAGCCATTTTAGAAATGGGCTATAAACTTTATAGGTCCTATTTCACCAACCACGTGTAGAACTGAATCACGCTATATCATCACTTGCATAGATTATCTTCTAAGGTGGGTAGAAGCAACACCTACAAAGGATTGTACAACAACCAAGTTATTATGGGAAAATGTTCTTACTAGGTATGGATGTCCACTGATCTTGACAAGTGATAGGGGCACACACTTTTTGAATGAGACAATCAAGATATTATTGGATGAATTTATGGTCACGCACCACAAGACTACACCCTATCATCCTCAGGAAAATGGTATTGTTAAGGCCTTTAACAAGATATTGAGCCAAACCTTGAAAAAAATTGTGATGTTGGAAGGAAAGATTGGGATGATAAAGTTTCTGTTGTACTTTGGGTGTATAGAACAACCTACAAAAGGTTAAATAAGGCCACACCCTTTCAGTTGGTGTTTAGCGTAGAAGAAATTCTTCCTATGGAATTCATGTTACCTTCTTTACATATTGTGCATGTTGGAGGTCTCACTGATGAGAAAGCATTAGAAGAAATAATTAATAAGTTAATACAGTTGGATGAGAGGAGCACCATAGAATGTTGGAGTTAGAAGCTAGGAAAAGGCTAGGTAGAAGGCATGGCATGACTGACACATCAGGGACAAGAAGCTTGAGGTTGAACACATGGTACTACTTTATGATTCTAAGTTTCTATGCCATCCAGAAAGATTAAGGTGTATTGGTTGGGACCGTATATTATCACCCATATACTTGACTCAGTGCTTATAGTTAGAGGTGCTTGATGGAATGAAGTTACTCGGTATCTAATGGGAGTAGGCTAAAGCCCTACTATAAATAAGTCTTCTTGGTGTTTGTAATAAGGTAGTGTTACCATTTAGTATCAGTTTTCCTTTCGTATTTTCTTCAATGTATTTCCTTCCTCATCTCTATGCTTTGTCAATTTATTTCGGTGTTTTGTGTAATAATCACGTTTGTGCACCGGAAGATAATTACAATTTGAAGTATTTTTATGTGATATTGTGTGGTGTTCTAAACACGAGAGGTTGAAAAGGAATATGATTATTGGATAATCGGAAGGAGAGATTAACTCTTCACATGACCATAGGAGGTCCGCCACAACCACGAACTTACGGTTGTGATCCATAGGTCCCACAACCCAATGGGCCTACTAATCAATCAGACATTGATGCTGGTTTATGAACACTAGTATTTAGGTCCTCACCACTTCCACCAGACATTATTACACAATTCTCCTTACTAAACATAACAACCAATCAAGCTAAGGATTTATGGACTAGACCAAAGAATCATCCATAAAACCTCAGAGAATCCATTACACCTCCCATCACCATTTTCATGACCTTGTCTAGAAATATACACGAAGCTCCCTGCAGTCGGTTCCCATGTACCCAACAAGTAATAAACAAGATCTCAAAGAGAGAGCTCAACATTGATTAGAGCCTCCGAACAGCTATTATATCGAATGGTCCATTACACCAATTCAGTTAGGAGGGCCTTCTTCACCTTAGATTCACAATGTCCATTATTGCGTATTGAGGATATAAGATTTCCCAACTAGTTTGTATGTATCCTTATATACTCCACATTCATCGGTCATCTTGGCATGACCTCGGGAGGTCGGGTATGAGGAAGAGTTACTTGTAGATTCCCATGCTCACATGTCACTTTTCCATCGTACAAAACTGGTGAACCCGACGTGAAACAAACAATTATTCCCCTTTTATTTTCATTTCTTTCATCCACCTTCACTCTTTCCCATTATTCTACGGGTATTCATATACCCCTCGAATATGTCGGGATACGACGCATATGGTAGACCTCTCTTAGGTCTTGAAGCAAGTTATAGTCAAACAAATAGACAACCATCACCCTCGCTTTCCGCATGGGCTGATAACTATTCAAGTAATTACTTGTCGTCTCAAACTCCCCCAAAGAACTAGCTCCAGTTCTTCGTTTCGAATTGAGGAGTTTGATCAACTTGCACAAACAAACACAATGGCCAGAGCCCTGTGCTCTAACAATATGAAGTTTTGGAGAATCTATTTCATCTCCTCAAGTCTTGTTCAGACCACATATCAGTAGATAGTAAAATCCACTCCCATTTTTGGATGAGGAGTACTTAGCACGCTATGCTAGAAGCAAACAATGCTTCCAAAACATGTACCCTCCTATAGGGAGTTTGTAAATACAATCCGATACCCTACTCCAAGAAAATACCCCCATTCCTCTACTTGTGGGAAATTCCCTTGGTGAATCTTCGCAGGTAATGATCAATTCTTAGCAGGTATCATACCCTTTACAACCTCAAAATATACAAATTCCATTAAGGAAAAACACTGTGTCTTCACCAATAGAGGTCATTTCAGCCTTAGTTGAGAAGGTTAGAGGGTTGGAACTTGCTCAAGCAAACCAAAATTCATATTATGGGCAAGCAGGAATCCCCAACCCTCTACATCACCCCAGTCAAGTTGACCTCCTTATAGGAACAGCACGTTAGGCATGCCTCCTCAACATCCATATAATTACCCACAACAAACACCAACTAGGACCACATTTTTAAACGCCGCTCCAGTTGAAAATATGATACCTCCCAGCTTGGCACCAAACAACCCATACCAAAACAATGCTTTTCCCTACTTAAACATTTATTCAAAATCACCACAAGGAGACATGTTCTCTTCTCCCAGGGATGTTTGTTTAGCCTCGGGGATTCCCTTATGTCCCCGCAAATACATATCCTATGCCATATCAACAACCCATTCCAACTCCACCCCCTTAGCAAGCACCATTGATGGTCAAGGCCTATGTGGTAGGGGATTATTCAGAATATTTAAAAGAGCCCCTAGACTTCACCATACGAAGCGTTATGCTTCTAAGAACTCTTCCCGATTTACCCAAATATAAAGGGGAAGGAGATCCAAATGCACACATTAAGGCCTTAATCCCTTGGGATGGGGTTGTTGCTAAGATATTCCCTAAGACCTTAGAGGGTATTGCCCTTGATTAGTATTAAATAATACCCGAATCCTCAATACACTCATTTAAACAACTTGTGTCGAGTTCATCAAAGATTTTGATATGAACAAATTGTTAAGAACAAGAATTAGGAATTCTCGCATATTAAACAAGAACATAATGAATCCACTCGCTCATTTTATTCAAAGATGGTGTACGGTTCTCTACTCATTAGCAAGTGCTCCAAACATGGATCAAATGGAACTACGTGATTTATTCATCCATTCTCTCAACAGAGAGATAAAGGAAGAAGTACAAAACTTCCCACTAAGAACTTATGATGAAGTACTTGAGAGTGCTCTCCAAATCAAAATACCATGGCCTATCCTAACCACTCCCAATCAAAATACCATGGCCTATCCTAACAATGAGAACACTAATTAAGGGCCTAAGATCCTTAACAGAACCGCGGAGTTACAACAGATGGAGTAATCGACCAAACTAAAAGAGCAACCGTTGTAAACATTTCGCCACTTGTTAATAATCAACGAAATAACAATTTTAATCCAACAATCAACGCGATGGATTTTAATCATCCACCACGATCACAATAAAAACAACAATGACAACGAAAAATCCAAACACAAGGTCCAAATCAAAACCCAACCGGATATCGAGTCAAAACCAAAGGCAAAAACCTCAAAATTTTAACTTTAACAAACAACAACCTTATCGAATTTCGGTCACAGCAGATTCAAATCAACAAACCTCAAATTATAATCCCAATTTGTATTGTGGCTTCCACAAAATTCAAGGAAACGATACTAGGACTTGTTATGACTACAATAAATTCATGCAACGCTTTCCAGAAGATCAAAAATAACTCTTTATAGATATGTTTTTTAGCAAATTCTATACTACCCACGCTAAACACTTATACAGGGGCAGTTTCCCCTCAAAATGCACCCCTCAAGATCTTTAATGACCCACTCCCAAACCAGTCTAACAATAACTGGCTAGATCCTAGCGGAAAAAACAAGGGTGTTATAATAGGAAACAACAATCATGAAGCTTCAACTTCATTAAATCCACCATTGCACCCCAACTAGAACTCGACCCCAAACTAAGATAGTTGGTCCGGTGGAGTTAGACATCGAACTACTCATGGAAACCATAATAAGAACACGGGATTATTATTCTCAACCAACTCCAAGTTATTCATTGAAACTAGACAACATTCAACAAATGTTGGTAAAACCCATAGGTGCCTATGATTTAATTAATGACTTAACTAAAACCTTCTCTCACATCTCTTTTTGGATTTGTTAAAGAACTCCCCGCCCATAGGGCTGCCCTCTTAGAAGCATTAGACTGTGGTCATTTAATCAACATCACTCATCCTTTGGAAATGTAAGTAAACCATGTAGATTTTGGACGCCTACCCTCCAGGGCAGCCAGATAGGGACACCGAGTCTATATTTGATATAAGAAAATGCCAACAAACGCCAAGATTGCACGAAGAGGTGACCCAACTTTACATTTACAAGTATGGGTTTACAATAATTATGTTAAACGTGCAATGATTGATGATGGGGCAATAGTTAACATAGTCCCATTTGCTTTTCTTCAAAAGTTAGGATATGGAGAGACAAACTGTTCCACAACACGAAATACGCTAAAGAAGTTATGATAGCCTCAAGGCCACTTCAATTGGAACCATAGTTTTACAAGTCACTTTAGGACCCACGATGGTCCTCACCGAATTTTATATTATAGATCAAGAAACCAACTATAATATGATCCTCGATCAGCCATGGATACACCATATGAAGGAAATGCCTTCCACATTATTCCAAGAAATAAGATTTCTACACTTAGGGAAAATATTTGTGGCACAAGGTGACCCAAAATCCTTCGATATACACCTAGTTGATTTGAAGAAAAGACCAGTGTTCAAACTCCGAGTTGAACTCCCAACAAATCAAATTATCAAACCAATTAATTCAAAACCAAAAGTGAAGTTGATACCCACCATGTAATTGGAAATTACAAATCTAGCCAAGGACATTCGAGTACTCAAAAATGAGACCAATGTCATAGAAACAGTGTCATTAGGGACTATCGCAGAAATTGTCAAGTTGGTAGAGAAAGACCTACCTATTCTCCTACCATTTGATTCTATGGGTATGGGATGCAGCACGGGAATTGTTTCTCTCCCATCGATGAAGGTTTTATGGTAGAAGTGACCGAAGTAAAATAAATAGATACAATAAATACCCCAATTTCCCTTTTTCCAAGAAAATATTGGACTCTCCACTTTGATGGAGCTAGATGTCACTTTAGAGCTAGGGCAGGAGTGATCTTTACTTCATCTGAAGGAAAGATCCTACCTTTCACCTTCAAATTAAAATTTGAATGTACAAACAACGGGGCTGAGTACGAACCTTTCCTCCTTGGCCTCATCCTAGCCAAAAGAATGGGTGTTGATAACATTAGACTGCTAGGAGACTCACAACTAGTTGGAAACCATGTCTCCAAGGTATATGAAACTAGGGCTGAACATTTACAACTCTACAAAACAACAGTGTTGGATCTAAGAAAGGGATTTAACTTCATATCAATTGAAGCAATCCCACGAGACCAGAACCTTCTCACAGACTCAATAGCAAGCTCAGCTTCTTGTTTCACTCCAAACACTGAGTTGGAAGATATAAATTTCACAGTATCACTTTGTACCAAACTATTAGTGCGTAAAATGCCAACAAACCCACTCCTAACTGATGGAGAAGATGAGGATAATTTTTCTATCATGGATCACTTTGACAATGATGGAGTCACTCTCGAATATCTAAATGCCTATGCGGAGCTGCACCTTACTTACCACATAGTGGATCTTTCCCTAATACCACATTCCTCTTCCTATTTTGGAAATCCCATGGTAGAGTCTCCTCCACAAAAGGATCTCGATATCTATGAGATAGAAGACAGAGAAAGCTTGGAACTACCTCTAGCCCCACCTAAATTTTAAGAAGGTAACTCTTCTTTAATAGAAGAAACCATTGATATAAACATCGAACAAAGGAAGAACCAAAATTTTTGAAGTTGGGAGCCTCGTTAACTTTGAAGGAGATAGAAATACACACCCAAATCCTCAAAGAACATCAAAAGGCCTTTGCATTTAACTATAAAGAAATGATGGGCATCACACCACACATCGCGGTACATAATCTTGTCACTAAACCAGATGCAAGACCAATTAAACAAAAATCAAGACCAATGAAGCCAAAAGTGGTTCTCATGGTAAAAGAGGAAGTAGTAAAACTTCTCCAAGTGGGATTCATCAAACCCATTGACTATTCACAATGGGTATCCAATATCATCCTTGTTCTAAAAAATAATGGGAAGATACAATTCTATATAGATTTTTGGGATATTAACAAAGCTTATCCCAAGGATGACTTCCTGTTACCATCCATTGACGTTATTGTTGATGCAACAGCTGGATTTGAACTGTTGTCCCTTATGGATGGGTTCTCAGGGTATAATCAGATTAAAATATCTGAACAGGATCAAGCAAAAACTACATTCATAACTCCCTAGGGAACTTATTGCTACGCTGTCATGCCATTCGGCCTTAAGAATGCCAGTGCTACGTATCAACGAGAAATGACATACATATTCCACGATATTATCCATAAAATTGTGGAATCCTATGTGGATGACTTATTGGCCAAGGCCAAGAATTGTTTTGATCATCCAGAAGTACTTCGTATCATCCTCTCACGATTAATTGAATATGGCATCACATTAAACATAGAGAAGTGCATGTTTGGTGTGACAGGAGGCAAAATTATGGGCTACATTATATCTTCACGAGGGATCGATGTCGATCCAGCCAAAATCCGGGCTGTTCTTGAAATGATTTCACCATTAGACGAGTCTGGAATCAAGTCATTTCTTGGGAAAATCGGTGCAATCCGAAGATTCATCCCATTTAAGTTTTTCCATTCATCCAATCAACAATCTATTAAAGAAAGATTATAGCATTAATTGAATCAAGAATGCAATGAGGACTTCAAGGGACTTGAAGCGGTTGTTATCCAAAATTCACCCCGGGGTAAATTTGATAACATGCATCGAATACTCAAGTCCGTGAAAATAGATTGATTCAGACAAAAATCATGTTTCTAGGGTCCCCTCAGATTTTTTCTAACTCCCTTGTCCAAGAAGAAAGGAGCAAGTTCCAAAAAAGGGTGAAAAAGTTGCAAAAAACAAGCTTGGGCTAGGAAAAATCACAAAAATGGTTAAGTCCTAGTCCTCGCAGCAGTAGGGACAGTTGGGACGTCGAGGCGCGAATCGGCCAAAAGGTGCCAGTGGGTCGTAGAGCACTAGAACAGGTTGGGACATTGGGACGCCGCAGACGCGGAAAGCTGGTTTGGCCGAAGGTAAAAGCAAAATCGACTAACTGTTGTTGCATGAGATAAGGTTGGGACATCCGGGCCGAAAAGACGCGAAGGATGCGAAAAGGTGAAGCGGCCGCAAAGAGGACAGGAAGCCCGAATCGGGTGGATCAAGAATTTTTCCTAGACAAAGACCTTTGGGACAACTAGGCCAAAGGGACATGAAGGGCATGAAAAGCCGGCGGACCCACGGGACGAATCAGGGGATGCTACGTGTCACAAGGAAAACATCCAAAATTTCAAAGGGCAAGGTTTGAAGCGCTTTGGCCCTAGCCAATAAAAAGAGGAAACATGTCCAATGGAGCAGGGAAGTGTGGAGCTCGGGGAGGAGTTAGAGAATTTGGCAAAATTTTTGGCCAAAAGCTAAAAAGCAAAGGTCTTCCCCACGCCCTTGTCGACCAATCAATGCATGCCACGTGTCCCAGTGGCGAGGGTGCGGGGAAAAATGAAATATTTTCCAAAGTGTTATAAAAGTTAAAATTTCAAGGAAGACCCGCGCGTAAGGAAAGGAGAGAGAATTACTCATCCAATCAGAGCCCGCCACGTGTCGTCCAGGGTGGCGAGCGTGGGAAAATTTTCAAAACCCATTTTTGCTCTGCTTTGTGCCCTAAATCTTGAGATCTCCATATCTTTCGATCCAGAGCTCAGATTTGCACGTTCTTTATATCATTGGAAAGATTATAAAATTCTCTACATGATTCTCGGGGTCAATCTCGAATTTTGGTTCATTCTAGAGAGAGAAAATTTAGAAACGGCTCGACGCGTGTTCATGGCCGAAGTGACATTCCGGTGACCAAATTTAATGCGTAATGGGTCGCACTCTCCTCCAATCCGGTCAAAAATGACAGGTATGGGTTTGTAAGGTCCTCCATGCTGATTTAATGCATTTGCAAAGTCAATGAGGAATGGGCTCCCACGTTTTGTACGTTTTCTCTCTCCTGGGCTCGACCCATGCAATGTAAAAGCCAGATTTGGCTCATTTCTAAAGGGTGGAACATTTTTTGGCATAGCAGACTTCTTCTTTTACCTCCAGCAAGTGATTGTTTGCAAGAATCAGACCTCTTAAAAGATCAGTAACATCTTTTTACCTCTCTGAGGTTGTAATGCAGTGGTTTTGACATTGAAAAATGATAATGCAAGCTTTGTGAATGGGTTTTAATCCTTTGTTTGTATTATTTGCTTCATTTCAGATCCTAAATTATATCTTATTAGTCCGTGTATGTTTTTATGTTGCAATATTTGGTCTGTGTCTATTTGCATGACAAAAATATTCACCACTCCTTTCGATGCATCACCACCTTTAGTTAGTGTCATTTTTTCATTTCTATCCCCTGTCTCCTTGCAATTTATAGTAGGATTAGGATATGAACCTCTATAGTTGTGCAAATATAGATCTAAATCAAAGGAGTTTGAGGAACCAACCTCTAATCTGGAGATTCCTCTCTCGATTCAACAAGTCCCACACTTGGAGAGAGGTTTCCATGTTGTGCAATCACACTGTGGATGCTTGAACATCAACTTAGAACCTTGATTTGCATCCGTGGGTGCCTTTGTGATCCCGCAACAAGGTTTTGGCATGCCCAGTGGGATCTAGAGGTCTCATTTTTATTGCAAAAAGTTGATGTGCATTTGCTGCATTTTTCTTGCTTGAAAAGAGCTATTATTTACATATCTGGTGACTCAAGGGGAAGAATCAACTGGTTTCAGCAAAGTGTAGGCCTGAAAACTCATGAGATGAGTCACCATAATGTCAAGAGTTGGAGAAGAAGAAGTGTTGTTTGAATACCTGCAATTATCTCCAAGAAGAAGGCAAAGAGAAAGAAGGATTCAAAGGTCTCCATCTCCACCAAACAGAACTCTCTCAACTCCTCCACTGGTAGGCCTTTCATTCACCAACAAGGGTTTTAAGACCAATAAGAATGGCACAAAACAACCCTTACGTCAACTTCACAGGCAGCAGCCCACTTGCCCACAATGCACAACATCCAATTCCTATTGCAGCCTTGAAGAACATTCCGTACTTCACTGGAGAAAATAAGACTACTCAAGGTGATCATGTTAAAGATATTGCTAACCTTTGTGCAATTCATGAAATCAATGAGATGTAAGTGGTTTGTCAAGTTCTGGCATCTTCATTCAAGGGTAAAGCATTGCAATGGTTTAGGAGCCTTGGAGCTGGTTCTATCACAAATTGGAATCATTTGTGTATAGCACTTCATGAGCAATTTGGAGAGAAGGGAGACAACTTGTCTCTTTTGGAGCAACTGATAACCATCAAGAGAGCTCCCAATTAGCAGCTGACCGATTTCAACTTTAGATTTCAAAAGACTTGGGAGAGAATTCCAGTGGCCAAAGCCAATAGCAAAAGGTGCTTTTCTTTACTATCTCAAAGCTCTAAATTCTGATATTTCTATGTTGATTCAGTCCATGGGAGGCATGACTATCCCTATGGCTTATAGCATTGCCATTAGGGCTGAAAATTGTTTAATCCAAGTGGAAAGCTTGCCCCTATACCTCCCATGCCATTGTTTCCAAGTTTAGAGAGCCCAAACACCAATCAAGCACCTAGTTTGGCTCCTTCTCCCACTCCTAGAAATCAAAGTTCAAATGAAGCTTCCACTTCATCTCCAAGTGCCCCAAATGAGCTTCAAGAGGTCATGAAGCAATTGCAAAACCTAGGCAATGAGCTGGTTACTCTCAAGAGGCAACAAGCCCAAGGTTTTAGACCTTCTTATCAACCCCAAGCTCACCTAACAGTAGCCATACCAACCACAAAGGCTACCTAATCCGGTTGCAAATATGAATCAAACAAGGCCTCCCGCCAATAGACCATTTCAGCCCTATAATCCAAATGCCATATCTCCTCTAAGGCATTGGTGCCAACACAAAACAATATTTCTCAGAGTATGACTGGTGTTTTCCATGCAATGAGCCTCATAACCAATCCATGTGCTTCAATGGTGCTTTGAATCAAGAATTGATGGTGACAACTACTGGTGTGGAGGTTGAGAGAAATCAAGGAAGTAGCCAACAACAAGAAACGTTTCAACAAAAATCAGCCCCAAATGACACCACATTGGTAAACCGGCAAGGAAGATTTCGTGGCATGAACCGAGCGAGTTTCTCAAGGTGTTGCTGCCAACACTAGGTCAAAAAGGAGGAATTTGGGTGAAGAACAGCCATTAGCCCCAACCAATCCACAACCTTCCACAGCTCCACAAGTGGTTGGCAAACAGAATCCAATTTCAAATGCACAAGGGCAGCCAAGGACAACCCCTAGGCCAACTCAAATGCCAACTGTTGCTGCCCACATGCAAGGAGTGAATGTGCAAACCAAGGGACAACAAAGAGATCCTTCATCACCATTCAGTATCATTGATTAGATGAAGAAGACTAATGTTAATATATCAATGTGGGAATCCCTATCTATCCCAGGCCAAAGAGATCTGCTGCAAGCTGCCATGAAGGACTGGCCAACTTCGAATCAGCAAGTTCAGATGCAAGACAAAGTGCTTACAAATGCTGCCCAGCCTAAGGGAAATCATGGAGGACAACAAGGTAAAATGTTGAAGCCCCCTCCTTTCTATGTTTCATTGATCATTGGAAATCAATTAGTGCATAATTGCATGATAGACTCTAGGGCAAGTAGCTCAGTAATGCCTAAATAGATAGCTGATCAGCTAGGGCTTCAATATGAAACCATATCCAAAGGAGTAGTGTAATGGATGGGATAAGCGATAAGAACAACATTGGAGTGATTAAAAACTTGAGTCTTACCTTGCATGCATGTCCAAATGTTTTTGTTTTACAAGATGTATCAGTCATAGACCTTCCACCACTCTTTGCCCTATGCTTGTCAAGGGACTTCACAGCCAAGATTGGGGGATATTTGTCTGCTGATTGCTCACACACATCGTTGTTGTAACGAGGTATGGAAGTAAGGCTATAATCAGGTCAGAACCTATTGCAAACTTCCATATTGAGCCTTACACTCCAAGTCAGATTAATGCCAATTGCTCAACATTTGATCAAGAAGATCACCCAAGCACTGATGAGGCTGACACCAAGGTTGGAAGCATCTCGGATCTAACTCTTGATGAATGGGAAAGCAAGATACATGCATTTGATCCTTATCAAGAAGTGGAAGAATCTGAGCTAGGGGTCTATTGCATACACGAAGAAAATCAGCCTATTCCTAGCATCATCAAGCCAAACCACAAGGATGACAATGAGGTATGGCAGCTGTTTTTTGATGGATCAAAGAGTAGACAAGGTGCAGGAGGTGGAGCTATGCTTGTTTCACCTCAAGGAGTAAAGTACTATTCAACTTTTAGATTTCAGTTTGCATTCTCCAATAACACTATTGAATATGAAGCCTTGGTGCAAGGGATGCATTGGGCAATAAAGAAGAAAATAAAGAACTTGCAAGTCTTTGGTGATAGTTAATTGATTGTAAATCAGGTCAAGGGACAACATGCTGCCAAGAATGATCTTCTCAAGTGCTACAAGAACAGGGTGAGGAACCTCATGGAAGATTTTGAGGGTTTTGGCATCAAATCCATTCCTAGGAAAGAGAATCAAGCTGCTGACAGGCTTACAGCAGTAGGGGCAGCCTTTGACATTGTGGAAAGTATTCAACAAGACAAGGTACAACCAAACATCCACGTGATTGTGAGGCCTTCAAAGTGCCGGATAACAATGTCATTGGCAAGTGTTTGAAAATGACCAGCAAATCATCCATTTCTTGCAAGAAGAAGTTGAGTTCTCAGCCAAGAATAAAGAAAAATTGGAACAACAAGATGGTGACCAGTAGTACACAGTGAGAACTAATAAGCTACCCAAGGGACTTATCACATTGGAGTCCATTTTTAACCCCAATGATCAGTTTAGAAAGGAGAAATCAAACATTCAGGTCAAGAGAGAGGATTCAATATCCATCTTGGTAGAAGAGAACAAACCATTGCAAATTGGAAGGATGACAGTTGAGCAAGAAAGGTATGAGTTCATACAGCTGTGTCAAGAGTTCCCTGACGTGTTTGCATGGAGCTATGAAGACTTGAAAGGTTTCAATCTCAATTTAGCTCAGCATACCATCGAATTGGATCCAAATACCAAGCCTGTCAGGCAAAAACAAAGACCAGTCAATCCACACATGGAGCCTCTCATGAGGAAAGAATTGGACAAGCTTATTGAGTCAAGGATCATATTCCCAATCAAGCATTCTAGTTGGGTTGCCAACTTAGTTCCAGTCAGAAAGAAGAGTGGAGAGATCAGATTGTGTGTTGACTTCAGAGACTTGAATAGAGCCTCTCTCAAGGACCATTACCCACTCCCTTCCATGGAGCAAATATTGCAAGTTGTAGCTAGTTCAGAAAGGTTCTCATTGCTTGATGGCTACTCAGGCTACAATCAAATTATGGTGAAGGAAGAAGACCAGTTCAAGACGGCCTTCACAACCAAATGGGGAACTTTTGCATACAGGAAAATGCCATTTGGGCTGTCCAACGCTGGTGCTACCTTCCAAAGGGCAATGGACATGGCATTCAAAGGTTTGATTAACAATGTGGTGCTGATTTACCTTGATGACATCACCTGTCTTTTTCCAAAATGCAAAGAGACCACCTCTCTCATTTGAGGAAAGTATTCACAAGGTGCGGGAGATTTGGAGTGTCTTTGAATCCTAAGAAGTGCATCTTTCTTGCACATGAAGGAAAGCTCCTTAGCCATATCATCTACAAAGAAGGACTAGAAATTGATCCAGAGAGGGTTGAAGCCATAAGAGCACTACCATTGCCAAGCCACAAGAAAGCCCTTCAGAGTTTCTTGGGAAGGATAAACTTTGTTCGGAGGTTTGTCCCAGATTTTACAGCCCTTGTCAAGCCCATCACCAAAATGTTGAAGAAGAGCATGGCTTTCAAGTGGATGGCAGAAGGCAAGGAGAGTTTTGAAGCAATCAAAGAAGCCATCTCCCAAGCACCAACTCTCATCAACCCGGACTTCTCCAAGGATTTCATCCTCTATGCATTTGGAGGTAATGACACTATTTCGCCATTTTGGTACAAAGAGAACAAGGATAATGATGAGCAGCCAATTGCTTTCTTCAGCCAGAGCCTAGATGACTATGAGGTGAGGTACTCTTTTATTGAGAAGCATGTACTTGCAGTAATCAGAAGCTTGAAGAAATTCAAGCATTTAGTCTCAAACAACAAGTTGCTTGCTGGTCTTACATGTGGGGTTAAGGACTTCATCCTCAAAAAGGATTTGAATGAGAAAAGGGCAGGTTGGATCACCCGTGTCATGGAGTATGACGTTGAGATCAAGATCACCAAATTGGTAAGGGGAAAGGATTGTGTGAGCAGCTAGTTTTGGGGAAGAAAAGAGAAGTATGCAATGAAGAAGAGGCTGTTTGACAACCAGACAGCCATGAGCCAAGTGGCAATCAAGAATAAGACAATGTTGCCCCCACTCCTTGCTGGACCCAAGGTATTATACACTTCCTAGGCAGCCTATGCCCTCCAGAGATGAACAAGACCCAAAGGAGACACTTGATTGAAGGCATCTCAGTATGCCATTGTTGATGGAGTTTTGTTCAAAAAGATGTGAATGGAGCACCGCTTTGAGATGCATTAGCACAAATCAGATTGAAAGAGTGTTGGAAGAGTTCCATGGTGGACCAGCTGGTGGTCATTTTGCACCAAGGGTGACAGCTCTAAAAATCATAAAGGCTGGTTATTATTGGCCTAAAATCTTCAGTGATTGCTATGCATGGATCAAGAGGTGTAAGAATTGTGCATTCTTCACAGGAAAAGAGAGACTTGCTGCCCTTCCATTACATCCAATCTCAGTTGACCAGCCATTCATGCATTGGGGTTTGGACTTCATTGGAGTCATTAATCCCAATTCAAGCCAAGGGCACAAATGGATTTTGACTGCCACAGAGTACTACTTCACCAAATGGACTGAAGTAGTAGCACTCAAAGAGGCAAATGAGTCTAGCATCTTAGACTTTTACGAGGGGGTGTACATGCTATAATAATATCTGATAATGCATTGGCATTCATTGGATCTAAGGTGACTGAGTGGGCTGTCAAGAACGGTATCTACCTAAGCACTTCATCAAACTATTACCCTTAAGGTAATGGCCAGGCCGAGTCTACAAACAAGAACTTGTTGAGGATCATTAGGAGGACTCTTGATGAGAATCAGAGGTCTTGGCATACCAAGCTGAAATCAGCCTTATGGGCTGATAGGATAACTCCTAAAAGATCCACAGGCAACTCTCCATTCAGACTTGTCTATGGGAGAGAGGTAATCTTGCCCATGTCACTTGAGTTGCCAACATTGGAACTCATGAAGCAGCTGGAGTTGCTAGAGTTTGAGCCCATGGAGGTGAGATATGCAGAGTTGATGGAGTTGCAAGAGATCAAAAATCAGGCATCCCAAGCAATGGAAAAGGATCAAGCATTGATCAAGAAGACCTTTGATAGGAAGGCCAAGGATAGATCTTTTCAGGTTGGAGATCTAGTGTTGAAATGAGATGTGGACAGAGCAAAACCGGGAAGGCATTCAAAATTTGATGCCATTTAGAGTGGCCCATACATGGTCACAAAGTGCAAGAACAACAATGCTTTCCAATTGGCCTCATTGGATGGTGAAGAACTACAGATTCCAGTCAATGGAATCTATCTCAAGCGTTGCTTCTAGAGGGAAATTCACTACCTTTGTAAATATTAGATTAGATTTTCATTCCTCCAAGTGCTTGTGCACATTGTTTTGCTGTAGGTTAGTTTTTTTTTCCCTAAGTGCTTTGGCACAACTTGCTTTCCATGGAGATGTTTAGCAGTCCTTACTCCCATCAGGTGATATTCCATCTTCTTCCTTGCACATTCTGAGTCAGTTAGGGGTTCTAAATAGAATATTTGATGACTCCATGCCCAATGGACTGCTTCAGGCAACAGTATCTTCTACCTAGAAGGTAGGTAACCCCGCTGAGTTGCCAAATTGTTATCCAAAATTCACCCCTAGGGTAAATTTGATAACATGCATCAGAATACTCAAGTCCTAGGCAAATAGATTGATTCAGACAAAAATCATGTTTCTAGGGTCCCCTCAGATTTTTTCTAACTCCCCTATCCAAGAAGAAAGGAGAAAGTTCCAAAAAAGGGTGAAAAAGTTCCAAAAACAAGCTTGGGCTAGGAAAAATCACAAAAATGGTTAAGTCCTAGTCCTTGCAGCAGAGGGAGGGGACAGTTGGGACGTCGAGGTGCGAATCGGCCGAAAGGTTGCCGGAGTGGGTCGAGAGCACTTTGGAACAAGTTGGGACATTGGGACGCCGCAGACGCGAAAAGCTGGTTTGGCCGAAGGTAAAAGCAAAATCGACTAATCGCCGCATGAGATAAGGTTGGGACATCTGGGCCGAAAAGACGCGAAGGATGCGAAAAGGCAAAGCGGCCGCAAAGAGGGACAGGGAAGCCCGAATCGGGTGGATCGGAAGAATTTTTCCTAGACAACACTGGGACAATTGGGCCAAAGGGACGCGAAGGATGCAAAAAGCCAGCAGACCCACGGACGAATCAGGAGATGCCACGTGTCACAAGGGAAAACGTCCAAAATTTCAAAGGGCAAGGTTTGAAGCGCTGCCCTAGCCAATAAAAAGAGGACACATGTCCAATGGAGCAGGGAAGTGCGGAGCTCGGGGAGGAGTTAGAGAATTTGGCAAAAGTTTTGGCCAAAAGCTAAAAAGCAAAGGTCTTCCCCACGCCCCTGTCGACCAATCAATGCATGCCACGTGTCCCAAGTGGCGGGGGCGCGGGGAAAAAATGAAATATTTTCCAAAGTGTTATAAAAGTTAAAATTTTCAAGGAAGACCCGCGGGTAAGGAAAGGAGAGAGAATTACTCATCCAATCAGCGCCCGACACGTGTCGTCTAGGTGGCAGAGCATGGGAAAAATTTTCAAAACCCATTTTTACCTGTTTTGTGCCCTAAATCTTCAGATCGCCATATCTTTCGATCTAGAGCTCAGATTTGCACGTTCTTTATATCATTGGAAAGATTATAAAATTCTCTACATGATTCCAGGGTAAATCTAAAATTTTGGTTCAGTCTAGAGAGAGAAAATTTAGAAACGGCTCTGACGCGTGTTCATGGCCAGAAGTGACATTCCAGTGACCAAATTTAATGCAGAATGGGTCGCACTCTCCTCCAATCCGGTCAAAAATGACAGGGTATGGGTTTGTAAGGTCCTCCATGCTGATTTAATGCATTTGCATTCAATGAGGAATGGGCTCCCACGTTTTGTACGTTTTCTCTCTCCTGGGCTCGACCCATGCAATGTAAAAGCCAGATTTGGCTCATTTCTAAAGGGTGGAACATTTTTGGCATAGCAGACTTCTTCTTTCACCTCCAGCAAGTGATTGTTTGCAAGAATTAGACCTCTTACAAGACTCAGTAACATCTTTTTACCTCTCCGAGGTTGTAATTGATGGTTTTGACATTGAAAAATGATAATGCAAGCTTTGTGAATGGGTTTTAGTCCTTTGTTTGTATTATTTGCTTCATTTCAGATCCTAAATTATATCTTATCATCTGTGTATGTTTTTATGTTGAAATCTTTGAGTCGTGTCTATTTGCATGACAAAAATATTCACCACTCCTTTCGATGCATCACCACCTTTAGTTAGTTTCATTTTTTCATTTCTATCCCCTGTCTCCTTGCAATTTATAGTAGGATTAGGATATGAACCTCTATAGTTGTGCAAATATAGATCTAAATCGAGGATTTTGAGGAACCAACCTCTAATCTGGAGATTCCTCTCTCGATTCAACAAGTCCCACACTTGGAGAGAGGTTTCCATGTTGTGTAGTCACACTGGATGCCTGAACATCAACTTAGAACCTTGATTTGCATCCAGGGGTGCTGTGATCCTGCAACAACAACAATTAAATGCTTCTTGTTGTCTCCACCCATGCTAATGCCTCCCAGACCAGACCATCCTTTGATCCTATACTCACGGACCACTTATGTCTCGCTAGTCTACATGCTGGCTCAAGAAGACAATGATAAACGAGAACATGCGGTATATCTCATTAGCCAAACGTTGCTCGATTATGAAACATGTTATATACAGGTAGAGAGAGAATGCCTTGCCATAGTCTTTGCAACAAAATGTTTAAGACATTACATGTTTAACCAAGAAACAAGGGTCATTGTAAAGAGTACCATTTACGAACATTCCTCATGCGCAAGGGTCTTTATCTAAAAAGGTGGGCATTTCATAACATTAATGGGTGAATTTGAGTTAACATTTGTAAACCAAAAATTTGTTAAGGGAAAAATCATCATAGATCAAGGTTAGTGACAATTCACTAGATTGAGGCAACTGTAAACTGGACTTTCCGATGAGTGTATATACTTTATCGAAACTAGGCCCCCATCTCTACATGTCCCTGGTACACTGATATCATCAATTTTATCATAGACCACACATACCCGAAAAGTGCCACATCACAACAAAGAAGGCGGTTACGCATTATCACCACTAAATATGTTGTTTTAGAACAAGTACTCTATCATAAAGCCTTCGATGGCATGCTTCTAAGATGCATCGACATAGAAGAATCCAAGAAGATTCTTTATGAATCCCACAGTGGGATATGTGGAGGCCACTTCAATGGTCACACCACTACTCAAAAAATACATCGAGATGGGCTATTTTTGGCCCACTCTCAAACATGACATAGTAGAGTTTGTACGTAAGTGCCAAAAATGCCAAGAATTCTCTCACAAGATTCACATGCCAAAGACGGTCCCCTGCAACCAATAGTAACCCCGTGGCCCTTCTCCACATAGGGTCCGGACTTAATAGGAAAATTCTCTCCTTCATCAACCAATGGCCATAATTTTATAATTACAGCCACAAAATATTTTACAAATGGGTAGAGGCCATGCCTCTCTCACCACCGTACTGTGTTCGGTAATTGCCAAATTCATTCTGAACCAAATCATTTGTAGGTATGGTGTCCCACAATTCATTATCTCAGATAATGGCACATCCTTTAAAAATGATGAGGTCCATGAGTTATGTAGCAAATTCAAAATAAACCACGACGTGGCCTCTCTTTACTACCCTTAAGCCAATGGGCAAGCTGAAGCAATAAACAAAACATTAAAGGCTATTCTCCTCAAAACAGTTAGGGAGAACAAGCGAGATTGGCACTTAAAACTATATCGGCCTTATGGGCCCATCAAACCTCAATAAGAACACCAACAGAGCAATACCTTCTCGTTGGTAATCGGGGTAGAAGCAGTTCTCCCACTTGAGGTTGAAATACCTAGTCTCCGCATCTCATTAGAAGGGATTTTGGATGAAGAAGCTTACAGGGAGGCATGCCTCTCTCAACTGGAAAGCATTGACGAGGCCAGGCTAAATGTTGAACAAAGACACAGAGCCTATGCTGACCAGATGTGCTAGAAGTATAACAAAAAATTCTATGAGTGAGAAATATATGAGGGAGATCTAGTTCTAAGACTAGACAACTAGATTGATAAGAAAATCGATGAGGAAAGGAAGTTCCGGCCCAAGTGGTTGGGCCCATACCGAGTCATGAAAGACTACAGAAATGGTGCATATCTCTTATGCACACTAGAAGGTGAGGAATTCAATGAAACTGTCAATTCCTTGCATCTTAAACAGTTTTACGCATGAGACATCGGAATCACCACTTGTACATTATAGCTACCTACATTGCATTAGTCATCTTGCTATTTCATTTTGTCCACTCATTTTGTAAAAATTGTAGTCAAGGAACTTACTCTTAAGCAATCTATTACAAATTTTTGAAAGTATTGGCAAAAGCATTCAAATCACATCTCTTCAGAAATCATCAAGTAATTTCAAATCTTCTCATCAAGTTTGATAGACAAGTATTAACGAAAACCATGCAAATGCCTGCATACTTGGTTTTGCTCTTTCTTTCCACTAGGTGAAGTTGTCCTTACCTATGGTTTGTTCTAGAAGCTTCTTGGTGTCACATCTATCCCTTTAAAATCTCTTTGAAAGAAAGGATATCCCAAAGTCAAATAAAATCAAAAGTGCCAAGCAAACAAAATATTTTATTTTACACACTTCTTTGCCCCACCAACCTTCGGTGATAAGCCCACATCTCTTACCGGTGGTGTGAGGTTGGGAAAGGAAAGAAGTGCCCTTACTCGCCTATATCCTGCCTTTGGTGACAAACCCATGCTTCTTACTAGTGGCATGAGGTAGGGTGTGGGGGTCCATTCACACAATTTAACAAATCTTGGTATTCTAGAAATACAAATCAAATTATATTAAGAGAAAACAAATGTCCAAATTCCAAAGAGATCAAATCCTCAAAACTAGATTTTTTCAACCAGGTTGCCATTTATAAATCTAAGTCTAGATAAACTAGAAAGTAAGTGGCCTGCCGAGCTTGGTGGTAGTTCTAAGTAGGGTAGGTGTGTAGGTATAAAGTTTGGTTTTTGATACTGATTTTTCTATCTCTCATCATTCCATTCAGTCAACTCATACAATTTGTGCCCTTCCCAACTCTTGGTGTAGAGCCCTCGCATCTTATTGGTTGCATGGAGTTGGGAATGGGGCAACTTCATCTCTTTATAACTATATATTTGTCACGTTTTTCCAACATAAGAAGAAATCATAGACATTTCCCAAAGAGGTCGAAAGTTAAAATATTACAATGTGTTCGTCATCACATATCAGCATTACAAAAACATGCAAAGTAAAACATTCTGTTTACTATCATTTGTCATCCATCACATACATTCTGAAAAGCATGAAAACAAATACTCTAAAAACATCTAGCATACATATGGAAATGAGTCACAAAATTCTAAGCACCAAAAGTCTAGATCCAAAAAGATATGTATATATATATATATATATATGTATATATATATATATATATATATATATATATATATATATATATATATATATAAATCAAGTTTTATATACAATGCCATCATGCACTAGGCATGGTCAAAATGCTCAATGAGCCCAAAAAGTACAAAAACACTCATATAAATATATGACAAAACACTACAAAAATGGCCTCTCAACCCCTATGGGATCCCTCAGAGGGCGCACGACCACATCTAGGACTTCGGCTATGCTGGTGCTTTGAATGTATTGAGGGCTCACGGTCACGAGCCAGTAGCTGCTGTCTCACTATGAGAATGACTCCTCCTCATCAAGCGCTCGGCTGTCCTATATCTAGCTACCTCAGCACAGAGAGAAGTCATGATCCTTTCCGCCTACCAGATAGGGGAAAAAACATCGGTATGCCTACCGGCTGCTGAAGGCTCTCCCACGTCCTTAGAAAGCTCAGCCCAAGTCTTCTTTGAGGGGAGCAACAAGGTATCCACACATACTCGGTGAATCAAGTCTCGCCACTCATTAGCAAGTCACTATAAATAAAGGAGAAAACAAGTTAGAAAACTATCAAAAATAAAACCAAGAATAAATGAAACAACAAAAGGAAATAACAACTAAACAATTCTAACTAAATCAAAATCAAGAGAAGAGTGGTAACTCACTCGGATCTCCAGGCCTCCAAGAAGGGTCTCTAGGATCCGCACCTGCCACTGATGTTACCGCTAACTATCATCCCTCTCCCACATCTGGAGCAATGCGACGACACAGCGTGACGGACTCACAATCTCCCCCTAAATCTTGAGAGGGAAAATCCTCTAAAATTAGAGTCACCCTCTCTATGCTCAGCTCCGCCCTCTCGGCCCGTAAAATATCCTAAGTGTCATACCACTAAGAATCGTTGTCATCCTCCCCACTTATCCCTTCGGTCTCTGTCTCCTCCTCTATCTCTCCTCAATGAACTCAAACTTGGAGTCCACATCAATAGGCTCATCTCTCGCTTATGGGCGGGGCCAACGAAAATCTAAAGTAAAGGTTCCCGAGGAGCACCTTTGGCTGCCCCTCGAGCATGAACCACCCTCGTAGCTATGATAGGAACACCAGGAGTAACAATAGTCTAACCCCGTCCTCTAGGACCTCCCTGAGCCTCACGAATAGATCTATACACTGGCCTCGTTGGAGGAAACACGTCAAAGGGGTGGATCTCCAACTTCCCCATCCTGTCTACTAGTGAACTGGTAGTGTGGCAAGCAATCAATGTAACAGTCTCCTCTCCCCACAACCCTACCATGGTCTGATAAGGAGTAGCCTCCATATCTGCAGTAGTCAAAGAGGCCATTGGCTAGTGAGGCACTCTAAGAATGGTCATCCCTATCCACCTCGCTACCCTGACGGCCCCAGGATCCTCTACCTCTACACCTCTCCCATACGGAGTGATGTGCTCATACACCCAACTCATGACAAGAGTGGGGTGGCTCAATGACTGTCCCTGTAGTCTGACCACCCTATATAAATCATGGTAGGTGGTCCCAAGGATGTCTACTCCCAAGCGTAAACACATCCATGGCCCTCAATTTGTGTAATGATGGGAGCCTAGCAATATAAGAGAGTGTCCCCTCCCTTGTCCCCAATCAATCTCGAAGCAAGGATGCCCATGATAGCCTTACGGAGCATAGGAATATCAAACTCTATAATGGAGCGGACCTTCACCCCCTTCTTCGACCCCATGGAAACAACGACATCCCCCATATAAGTGGCCCACTGAACCACCTAAGATCTTGACACTGCTGTCTTGAGAGACAACCACCTCCCAAGAATCGGGACCCCAATATGTGATAAACATCCTCTAGGGTGATGGTCCACTCACCCCAAATCTTGAAAATCGGAAATTGTTCCGATCCGCATCTCAGTATGAAAACAAGTCACATAATATGTGACTAAGAGGTGCAACGTGAGGGACCTGTGCAATTCTCCAAATGCCAGCCCTCTGAAGAGTATCTCACTTTGCCTGAGTGAGTGCCTCTAACACTACTGGGAGCTAATCACACTCCCTCTCTTGGCTCCATCTGATGTACTCCTCCTTTTGCATACACCTAAAATCATGGAAAAAGAGTAAGTTAGTAACAAAATCTGACTGGAAAAGCTATCAAAAACATGTAAAAATGCTAAAATGCAAAAACAAGTAAGTAAAGCATTTTTTTTTTGTTGTGAACTGCCCCACTGTGCAGACCGGCAAGATTCAGTAACCACCTAAAAACAAGCAACATACACTATTTTAACTAAAATAAAGACCTACCCTATGGGCGTCCTGTTGACACTAAAATTTTCCTCCGTAATTTCTATTTCCTTAATGTATGTATTAGGAATAGGATGTTAAGTATAATTAGTAGTAGCGTCGATAGAAGATAACGACGCCATCAAGACGGTGCCGCCAATAATGTGGAGTACAGTAACAGTCAAAGTATAATAGGAATGTTGTAAAAGTAAATATTTGTCGTAAGTGGTCTAGTAATGTTAAAATGTCAAAGTTTGGGGTAATTAGAGAAGTAGGGTCTACATGATTAGGAATTAGAAATATTATATTGGTAATAAGGATAAGGAGTGAGGTCATAAATATTTTGTGTATTTTATTTGTAAAAAGTCTAAAAATGTGGAACCCATGTAAAATGATAAGGTTTATCTTATCTTAAAAGATAAGCTTACATGTACAGATAAGAGTTAAGGTATGGAATATGATTCGTCAGAGTGGATTTCTTATCCTATCTTAGAGATAAGATAGATAAGCCTGGAAGTTCTATAAGTAGAGAGGCCACCCCCCTCATTTAGCATAGAAGGAAGTAGTGAGAAATATTGTAGGAAGTGTGCGAAGGAAGCCATCAGTTTAAAGGTGTGTTGAAGAAGCCATTAAGAGGTGTAATTGTAAAGTTTCTCCCATAGTCTTGGTGAAAGGCAAGTGAAGTCAATAACACTTGAAGTACCTCATGGGTGAGATTGTAATAGTTTCATGTTAATATTATAATTTATTTTGATATTTCAGATTTGTCATCATTTCGTCTTATCATAGTCAATGGTATTCTTGTGTTATGTTGTTGTTTTGTTTCCAGATTACATCCACCAAACTAAAGGCTGTGCATTAGTAAATAATCATAGCACGAGGAGTTCCCGGTGAAGAATTATCATAGTGCCAGATTGGTGATGACATTTTGGTTCCGTTGCCGGGACCATTCCTCATTGGTGGATTTTCTGGAGAGATATTCCCACTTAGTCAAAAATCAATTGGAGGATAACCTTGTTTTTACTGTGCATAGTAGTTACCATGGTAAAGTCATTTTTACCGTGAATAGTAGTTACCATGATAAAGTCATTTTTGTTGTGAATAGTATTTATCACAGTAAAGTCACTTTTTACCGTGAATAGTATTTACCGTAGTAACTTCACTTTTTACCGTGAATAGTGTTTACCACAGTAAAATCAGTTTTACCATACAGTAAGTCAAGTTTTACCATAGTTTACTGTGGTCATTTCTATAGTAATTCCAATTATTTGTGCACATAAGTCTTGTTGATTGTACTTGTGGGTTGGTATTTCACGGTGGTTACTTTTGAAAATGGGAAAGATTCCTATTTTTTCAGCTCAATCTAATGAAGATGCTTCTTCTTTCATTCAAGAGTTTAAGCGATCTTGTATTTGTAATGGCCTTATAAGAAGGGAACAATGGACTGAATTTTTTCCTACCTTTTTGGATGGTTCAACACTTAGGTGGTTTGAAACACTAGGTGATAATGTGAAAAATTCATGGGATTTATTAACTGAAAGTTTTCTTGAAGAATTTGGTGAACAACAGAGATATGCAGACCTCATGATCGAGATCACAAAGCTAGCCCAAGGAGAGAAGGAGAAGATAAGGGATTATCATGCTCGTGTTCTAGAGCTAAGGAGGAAGCTCGATGCCCAGATCGGAAGGAAGGATTAGCGGATGGGTTGATGAATGGCGTGGATAATCTCCTATGTAAGCACTTCATTCTTGGGATGAAGCCAGAGATTAGACAACGAGTGAAGTATGACCGCCCAACGACCATTGAACAAGCAAAGGAGATTGTAAGAAGGTAAGAAGAAAGCATGGAAGAGGAGCCCAAAGAAATTATTGCTAAAGTAGAGCCTACACCAGCACCTTTGGTCCAGAATCCACAACCACTCCTGGTGAGCAAAAATATTTCTCCTAGTACATCTACTGAGTATGAAGATCTGCTCAAAAAGATGGGTCAGTTAACTATTAATCTTCTTCAAGGAAAGGAATTTAGTTCTCAGGGAGGAGATAGAGGTCTAAAAAGAAATATTTCTAAAGTTGTTTGTTATGGTTGTTATAAAAATGGTCATTATAAGTATAATTGTCCAGATAGAGCTTCTACATCTGGTAAAGGAGATAATGATAAAGGAAAAGCACCTGTGAATTCTTTTGATGTAGTAGATAAGAGCAGAAATAATGAAGTAGATGTGTTTGTAACAAAAAGAAAGAAAGAAAAAGATAATCAAGATGGAACTGATCCTAAGAAGATGAAAGGAGAAACTAGTAAGAAACATAGGAGAAGAAAGTTGGGTGTGTAGGATTTTCCGATTTCACACGGGGCAAGGACCATATTCAATCTTGGAAGATCTGTCCAAAAGGCCCGCAAATATTACATATGGTCAACTCTTGGCTATGTCTTCGAGAAGAGGCGGGAGTTGCGAAGTGGACTCAATGCTCGACGAAGGAAGGAGGTTGAGGTCCCCTGTTTTGGAGGCGAGGCGAGATCCCTATGCTCCACAAGTGAGGTATTATGTAATGGTATTTCAATTCATGATGTCTTAGTTGATGGAGGTGCTGTAGTTAATGTAATGACGGAGTCCGTAATGAATATGTTGGGTTTAAAATTGATCGCCCTTCAACACTTATGTTAAGGTCTTAAAATAAGGAAAAACTAAACCGAGAAGGTGTAGTTTCAAATGTGGCAATATCTCTGTTATGGGTATTGTATGTGTGGTAGAATTCGGGTGATAAAAATGGTACTTGTTGTGTACCCAATCTCTGCGGGAAGACCATGGTGAGGAGAGTTCATGCAAGAAACTACCGGAATGAAGCTTTCATGACACTTGGACGTGGTAGAGAGAGGGTGAAGACAAATGTGATCCCTCAACATCATAAAGCGAATCGTACGCGGAAAAGAGACAAAGCTAGCGTGAGAATCTACAAGTGACTCTTCCGCGTACCCGACCTCCCGAGGTCGTGCCGAGATAGCCGGTGGGGATGGAATATGCAGACAAACTAGTTAGGTAGTCTAATGTCTTCGACACACGCTAGTGGAATTTGTGAATCTAAGGCAAAGAAGGCCCTTCTAACTTGGACTGGTGTGATAGATCGATCAAAGCATGGATGACTCGAAGGCTCCAATCAATATCGAGCTCGCGTGATTTGATCTATGGGTTGCGGAATACGTGGAAAATTACCTGGGATTGTTTCGTGTATATCTCCTGATAAGGTCATATGGTGGATGATGAATATAATTGACTCTACGGACGATTTTCTGGCCTAGTCCAGAATTCCCTAGCTTCGTTAGCCGCTATATCTAGTAAGGACAGTTGTTCGATGATGATAGGTGGAAGTGGAGTGGACTGAAATACTAGTGTGCGTAGGCCAGTGTCTATATCTAACTGACTTGTGGATTCGTTGGGCTGTGGGATCTGTGGATCACAACCATAGACTCTTGGTTGTTGCGGTCCTGTTATGGTCATACGTGAGATCAAGTTCTAATCCCTAGTATCCAGTAATCATATGCTTTCTCAGCTTCTATGTTTAGAACCAGCAGTTGTGTAATCTTCTCAGAATACCTCACAGGTGTTCTTGCGACTTGGATTCTTAATCTGGTATCTATATCTACGAGGGTGTCTCCAGCGTCTGGCTGTGGAACTAAAGGATCACACCGAATGTTTGTTCTCTTTCGAGCCCTTCTACAGTCATGTGGATATTTTCTAGGGTAATCTGTAGTTTGGCTGACTTGACCAAAACGCATGTGCTTGGTCGTCTTCTATGTTTAATCCTCTTAGCGTGAATTGATCGAGTTTGTAAATGCGTGGTTGTTCGGAATACTTGTATCCCGAGATTTTGGTCTATGTCAACTATCGCTGTGATGAGGTTTGGTTGAGGCACGATTGGCTCAAATATATATTCCCTGGGCTCTTGAGGTCCCGTAATTGTCATAAAAAGCAAAACTAACTGTAATGAAGCAAATTCTAACTACGTGAAATAAATCTAACTGCATATAACTTTTATTCTTCTCTGAAATATTCCAACAATTTTAAGGAAAGCAAACTATTTTAAGCGTATCTAGAAATAATAACTAAACAATAATTTAAAATAGACAAGATAACCGAGTGTGGTTATTTTCCTGTGCGATTTGTAGAATTATTCTAAATAAATAAAATAGCCTGTCTAATCTACTTGCAAGATTCTCGATCCTACCTCAGAAGTGAGGAGTGAATCATAGTTTCTCAGAAACTATCAATCCCCACAGCTTCCCTGGCAATATCGAGAATAGAATGAAATGAAATAAAGCGATTAACTACTCTATTTGATATGATTCTGACTAGAACTTTGAAATTTAAAACCTGGATTCCGCAGAACAGTGGCGAATCCGATGGTGTGTGTATGATCTCGTCCCCTCAGTATGATCTTCTCGTTCTTTCGTGTTCACTTGGATCCAGAAAAGCGTGTAATGCTAGCACCGATAGGAGTAGATTTTGGGATAAGGACAGCTCAGAATGCAGACCGAGAATGCGAGTAGGAGAGGGATAGCGCAAGAGTACAGAGCTTGGCTTATGCGATTCCTAGTGGGATTTTACTGCGAGTCATGCAACGTGAAGCGACCAGAACATGTGACTATCCTATATGAAGAGCAAAACCTGCAAGTTTAATGGCTTCCTAAGCTATTCTATTCCAAAATAAAGACACTGCTTGCACAAGTTGGATATGTGGCTTACCAACAGCTGAATAAAGCTAACCAGGTATATAATGAATTGAACTAAGAACTCCAAGACACAGTAAGAACAAATCTATAGCAAAGAGGAATTCAAAGGCAAGCTTCTAACTGGATTGGATGAAACAACAACACTGCCTGCACAAGATGGGTCTGTGGCTTACCAACAGCTGAACAATACTAACCAAGTATGAAATAAACTATGCTACCAATCCTAAGCAAGCTAACCAAAACACTAAAAATCAGAAGACTCTAACAAGGAAAAATGGTGATAAAAACTCCAGACCAAATTCTTCACCATTTGCATGTGCACAAACCATGCATTTATAGGAATTCCAACACTCAAGAACCAAAACCAAATTGAACTCCTAAACAATAAACAAAGGAAAAACACTATTCCAGGGGACCAAAAACATAAATGCATGCTCAAGTCGGCAAGGAAAGCTGGTGAGTCGTGATATTTCACGCGGGTCGCGTCAAAAGAGCGTTCTGGAAAATGCGCACAGGACCGCCACTCGAGCGGGGCGGGCGGTTCTGAGACCGCCGCGTTGTTCAAGGTGGCGGTTTCATCATTGAAGGCCAAGAGGCCAAGGAAAGAGGGAAAAAGGGAAAAACAAAGGGTGCGGGGGCTAAGTGGGGCATGCAGGATGTTAACGCATACTCCGAGGGCTTTTCGGATCCCGAACACCTTGCGAGGAGACTTGTATCATCATCGAGGCACTTGTTACATTGTTATGGCAAGATACAATACCTTACCAATTTTGGGTACATACATATTGCCCCCTCGGAGAAGCATTTTAGCCATGAAGAGGCATAAAACGGTGGGTCCGAGTATGGCAGTCCCGAAATGGGGAGTTAGAAGCTATACCTTACTCGTCCGTGTGTTGAGATGACGCCATCAAAATTCCCGCTACCTGCAAAATGAAAAGAAAACTCAAGTGCAGATAGATGCAATAACTGGGAAGATAAACGCTAAAGTAATAGGGAAGGAGAACATACCATTCGTGCGGGGATAGAAAACTTACCTCCAACAATGCTCCAAACCTGCGAAAAGTCATTTTAAAACGAAATAGAACGATATATATATGAAAGTGGGCCCATTTTCCTATTCATTTGCGCGAGTCGATTTGATTGATTTTGAGCTCTGGGACCCACGGTGACGGTTTCTCACGCGAGTAGAGTCGAAACGTTCGCAGCGAGATCGTGATCATGCCTCCACGAGCGGAACACCGACCTCAGCGATCACAGGTTGGTTTTCTTCCATTTTGTGTTTTTCCCTCTTCAAATTTGAAATGGCAAATTCTTTGCAATGGGGGGATTATTTTTGAAAATGTTAGGTTCAAAAGGTCCATCTAGGGGGGGCGCCTACTGGGTAGGCTTTGTTTTTAGTTAAAAAGGTCTAATTTTTACTCATTTTTGGGCTTTTTGGGGTTAACAACCCGCGCGGGTTTTTGGACCGCGACCGCCGCCCTGGCCCGGGCGGCGGTTACATGACCGCCAGCCCTGTTTAGGGCGGCGGTTACATGACCGCCGCCCTTAAGGCGGCGGTTACAAAACCGCCCCGCTCAGGGCGGCGGTTTTGCACAGAATGCAAAAGAACTTAATTTTTGAGTTTGCACTTGTATTTTCTTGCATTTCTATATGTTTTATGACTCTCTCGATATTGATTAGATACTAACTTGCTCTGTTTTGTGTGTTTTGGTTGTATGCAGGCGAGAGCAGAGTATATCAGATGGAGCCGAGAGAGAGAGTGTGATTGGCTTTCGGGGGTATTGGATGCCCTTTCTCAGGATGAGGAGGATACATTACAGAGGGCCGACATATTGCGTATATCACGCGTGCCCCATGTCACACCATCTAGTCACATACTTTGTGACTTGTTTTCATATTGGGATGTAGATCGGAACACTTTCTGACTGCCAGGGGTCCGTGGTGAGTGGACCATCACTTTGGAGGATGCCCACGGTGGGCGAGGCTATATGGGGATGCAGCCATCTCCACGGGGTCGAAGAAGGGAGTGAGAGTTCGATCCATTCCTTCTTTGCCCATCCCCATATTTCGACAGGCTATCATGGGGATCCTTGCCTCGAGGCTGATCGGGGACAAGGGAGGAGATACTTTACTATACTGCTGGGCCCCCATCATTGCACAGATAGAGGGGCATGGCCGGATATATGCCTGGGGCGCAGATATTCTGGGGACCACCTACCATGACTTATACAGGGTGGTCCGTTTGCAGGGACAGTCATTGAGCCACCCGACTCTAGTCATGAGTTGGGTGTACGAGCATTTTATTCCTTATGGCAGAGGGGTAGAGGTGGCAGACCCAGGGGCTGTGAGGGCAGCTAGATGGTCAGATATGTCGGTGCTTAGAGCACCTCACCAGCCAGTTGCCTCCCTTACCATAGCAGATATGGAGGCGACGCCGTACCGGCTTATGGCCGGCATATGGGGCGAGGAGACCCTTACATTGATCTCCTGCTCCACCACAGGGCAGCTTATCGACCACGTGGGATGGGTGGAGGTACACCCTTTTGGCAGAGTTCCTCAGCAGTTCGGCCTTCCATATGCGGGCATGCTTCCCCCAGCGGCACCAGTTTATAGATCAGTCCGCGAGGCTAGAGGGGGGCCTAGAGGCCGTGGTTGGACAGTGATCACTCCTGGCACTCCCATTGCAGCCAGGAGGGTAGTTCGGGCTAGAGGGAGAGCCGGTGCGCCCCGGGCACCTTTGCTTCAGATTGCTGCGGGTCCTGCTCACAGCAGCGATGACCCCATAGATATTGACTCCGATTCTGAGGAGTTTACAGAGGGAGGGTCAGAGGAGCAGACGGATGACAGCGATCCTGAGTGGCATGACACTCAGGATATTTTGCAGGCAGAGAGGGCCGAGCAGAGTGCAGAGAGAGAGACTCTAGCTTCAGAGGAGCCACTCTCCCAGGGCCATGGTGGAGAGGATGAGTCAGTTGCGGGGTGTCATGTTGCTCCTACTACAGGAGCAGCCCCTCAGTCGGCAGCGGCATCTGCGGCGGGTGCTGGCCCCAGCGACCCATCTTGGAGGCCCGGTGATCCGAGTAAGTTATCCTCTCATCTTTTCAATGTTTGTTTAATTTAGGATTTTTAATTGCTATCTCTCCTTATGTTTTGACATTGTATCTTTTAGTCTCTTTCCTAGCTTCTAATTCATTTTTTCTTCTTTGTTTTGCAGAGACTGTTGACAAGTGGCGGGATCTAATCCGTAGGGTATGCACTGATTCTCTGATGATCCCTATGGATAAGACCCATGCGGAGCTATCTGTAGATGCCGGGAGCCCTCAGTAGCCGGTAGGCATACCGACGTCTTCGCTCCCGTTTGGCACGTGGCCAGGATGGTGTCGACTCTCCATACAGAGTTGGTAGGCTATAGGACAGCCGAGCGTCTTATGAGGAGCCATTCTCATGGCGAGACTGCGGCTGCCCCTCGGGACCCTGAGCCCTCCGTGCATTCAGAGCGCCGGCGTAGCCGGAGTCCTAGGCGAGGGCGCGCACCCTCGGAGGGGTCACGTAGGGGTTGAGAGGCGACTTGGCCCTGTATGCTTTGTACTGTAGATTCTTTTGTATATCACGGGCTCTTTGAGCGTTTTGACCATGCCTAGAGCATGATGGCATTGTATATAAACATTGGTTATTTATATATATGCATTCGTTTTTGGATCAAAACTTGTCACTCGTGTTTTCCCTTTCTGTTTCCAGCTTCCTCGTGTATACTACGATGTATGTTTTATATGCTTTCTAGAATGTATGCAATGGAGAACAGATGATGCAAATGCTTGCTTTCTTTTTGTGTTTCATGATGCTGATACATGATATTGTAGATATATTGTGATCTTAAATCTTAGTTTCTGTGAGCAATTTGGATACCTCATGTTTGTTTTGGCAAAGTGATGAAAATAACCAGTATGATGAACAGATTAACTTGCCCCACTCCTAACTCCACGCAACTAGTAAGATGCGAGGGCTCATCACCAAGAGCCAAGAAGGGTGCGAGTTATGAAATATGGTGAAATGATAGTGATGAAAGACAGACGAAGCTTTGGTGGAACCAAAATGAAAACTACAAGCTTACTCTACCTGAATGACTTCATAGTTTTGGGTGCAACTTGCTTTGCGGTTTATCTAGACTTAGACCCGTAGATGGCCACATAGTAGACAAAATCTGGTTTTTAGGATTTTTAACTCTCTTGGAATTTTGAACATCTGATTCATTCGTTTTTGACTCAAAGTTTGAATAGTTTGTTTATGACCTTTTAACGTTTGCATTGTCTAGAGGACCCCCTACACTTTGCCCCATGCTACCTGTAAGAAGCATGGGTTTATCACCGTGGGCAAGGCATAGGCGAGTAAGGGCATTTCCATCCTTTCCCAACCCTACGTCACTAGTAAGAGACGCAAGCTCATCACCGAAGGTTGGTGGGGCAAGGAAATGTGTAAAAATAAAATTTTCTGTTTTAATCACTTTTTGACTTGTCTTTTTGAGTAAAATGTCAGTATATGCTTATTTCCAAAGAGATGTGTATATGGGATAGATGTGACACCATGAAGCTTCTAGAACAGACCATAGGCAAGACACCTATCCTAAGAAGAAATCAAAGCGAGAACAAACTTGCAGATCTTGGTATGGTTACCGTTAAGACTTCGTCATGTCGATTTTATTTGATAAAAGATTCTGAAGTGATTGATGATATCGTGAAAATGGAGAGATATGATTAGAAAGTTTTGTGCCAACAACATCATGAGTTTGTAATGAATTACTTTGAGAATAGATTCCTTGATCACAATTTGTGTAAGAACAAGTGAACAAAATGATCTAAATCTATATGAAGATGCAATGTAGATAGTTATATAAGCAGTGCTAGCTGCTTATGCGTAGAAACGCTTGAGGTGCAAGGAATTGACTGTTTCGCCAAACTCCTCACCTTCTAACGTACATAAGAGATAAGCACCATTTCCATAGTATTTTGTGACTTGGTATGGGCCCAACCATTTGGGCCAGAATTTCCTTCCTTCGCCGGTCTTCTTGTCGATCCGACTGTCTAGTCTTAGAACTAGATCACCTTTGTATATATCGCGTTCATAAACCTTCTTGTTATATTGCCGGCACATTCAATCAGCATAAGCTCTATGCCACTGCTCAGCATCTAACCTAGTTTCATCTAGGATTTCTAATTGGGAAAGACGTGCTTCTCTGTAAGCGTATTCATTCAGAATCCTTGTAGTGAAATGCGGAGATCGGGTATTTCGACCTCAAGCGGGAGAACCGTCGCCCCAAATACTAGTGAGAAAGGAGTTGCTCTGTTGGTGTTCTTATTGAGGTTCGGTGGGCCCACAAGGTCGGATATAACTTTAAATGCCAATCTCGTTTGTTTTCTTTTACTGTTTTAAGGAGAATGGCTTTCAGCGTTTTGTTTGTCACTTCAGCCTGTCCGTTGGCTTGGGGATAATACAAGGAAGCCGTATGATGGCTTATTTTAAATTTACCGCATAGTTCGCGAACTTCTTCATTTTTAAAAGAAGTTCCATTATCAGAGATAATGATTTGCGGGATACCGTACCTGCAAATGATTTGGTTCAAAATGAACTTGGCGATCACAGAACCAGGTACAGTAGTAAGAGGCATGGCCTCCACCCATTTGGTAAAATATTCAGTGGCCGTGATTATAAAATTATGGCCATCTGTGGATGAGGGAGAGAACTTCCCTATCAAGTCCAGGCCCCATGTAGAAAAGGGCCATGGAGTTGCGATTGGTTGTAGAGCTTGTGCTGGCATGTGGATCTCGTGGGAGAATTCTTGGCACTTATGACACCTGCGTGCAAACTCTATCGCGTCATGTTCTAGAGTGGGCCAGAAATAGCCCATTCGATGTATTTTTCGAGCGGTGGCATGGCCACCGAAGTGGCCTCCACATATACCGCTGTGGGATTCATGGAGAATCCTCTTGGACTCTTCTGTGTCGACACACCTTAAGAGCATTCCATCGAATGCTTTTCGATAGAGCACCTACTCTATAATGACATATTTGGCTACGATTATGCGTAATCGCCTTCTTTGTTGCGGTGTAACTACTCCGGGTACGTATGGTCCATGATATAATTAATGATATCAGTGTACCAAGGGCACTCAGAGATAGCAGGTCGAGTTTCGATGTAGTATACGCATTCATCTGGAAAATCCAAATCTACTAGATCGCCTCCATCTAATGGATTATCAGCTAACCAATCCACAATGATTTTTCCTTAACTGACTTTTGGTTTACAAAAGTTAATTCAAATTCTCCCATTAAGGTTATAAAACGTCCAGCCTTTTTGGACAAGGACCCTTGTGTGAGAAAAGTCCGTAAATGGTCCGTCTTTACCATGACCTTTGTTTCTTGATTCAGCATGTAATGTCTTAGACGTTTAGTAGCAAAGACTATGGCAAGGCATTCTCGTTCTGCCTGTGTATAGCGTGTTTCATAGTCGAGCAATGTTCGGCTAATGAAATAAATTGCACGTTCTCTCTTGTCATTGTCTTCTTGGGCCAACATACAGGCCAACGAGACATCGGTAGCCCATGAGTATAGAATTAACGGGTGATCTAGCTTAGGTGGCATTAGCGTAGGTGGTGATAACAGGAAACGCTTAACTGCTTCAAAAGCTTCATTGCAATCTTCAGTCCAATCAATGCTATAGTCTTTCTTGAGTAGATTGTTGATTGGATGAACGGCGAAGCTTAGGTCCAGGATAAATCTCCGGATTGCACCCAGCTTTCCGAAAAATGATCTGATTCCAGATTCACTCGAAGGTGGGACCATTTCGAGGACAGCCTGAATTTTGGTTGGATCAACATCGATCCCTCGTGATGATATGATGTAACCTAGGAGCTTTCCTCCCGTTACACCAAAGACGCATTTCTCGGATTTAGCGTAACTCCGTATTCTATTAGACGTGAAAGAATGATGCGGAGTACTTCGGGATGGTCACAGTGCTTCTTGGCTTTAGCCAATAAGTCATCTACGTAGGATTCCACGATTTTATGAATTAGATCATGAAATATGTATGTCATGGCCCGCTGGTACGTAGCACCGGTGTTCTTGAGACCGAATGGCATAACAACGTAGCAATAGGTTCCCCAAGGAGTTATAAACGTAGTTTTAGCTTGATCTTGCTTGGATATTCGATTTGATTGTATCCGAGAATCCATCCATGAGAGACAAGAGTTCAAAACCAACTGTTGCATCAACGATAACGTCTCATGGATGGTAATAGGAAATCGTCTTTAGGACACGCTTTGTTGATGTCTCGGAAATCTATGCAAATGCGTATCTTTCCGTTCTTCTTGAGAACGGGAACGATGTTAGATACCCATTGGGAGTAGTCAACCCGGCTTGATGAATCCTACTTGTTGGCTTTGCATCGACCTAGTGACGAGGTTGTGCACCGCAATGTGGGTGCGACTCTTGTCATCTCTTTATAATTAAATGCAAACGCCTTTTGATGTTATTTAAGAACCTGAGTATGTATTTCCACTTCTTCTGGGGTTAACGAAGAACCTAGTTTCAATATTCTTGGTTCCTCTTTTGTCCCGATGTTGACATCGATTGTTTCTTCGATCAAAGAGGCATTACCCTCTTCGAACTCAGGTGGCTTTGGAGGTAAATCGAGATCATCCCCATTTCTTATTGTGTATATGTTAGATTCCATTTGTGAGGGACGATCCGTTACGGGATTTCCGAAGTAGGAAGACGAATGCGGAATCAGGGATAAATCTAGCATGTGATAGGAGAGATGTAGTGCTGCATAGGCATTTAAGTAATCTAAAGTAGCCGCATCATTTCCAACATGGTCTAGGATGGTAGATTCACTTTCACTTGAAAGGGGATTTGTCGTTGTTTTTACCAATGGTTCGTCACGAATGGACACGGTGAAATGAGTATCTTTTAACTCATTGTTTGGAGTAAAACGTGATGCTGAAGTTGCTATTGAGTCTGCGAGAAGATTTTCCTCTCGGGGAACTGCTTCAATGGATATGAAGTTAAATGCCTTGCTTAATTTTAATACAGCGTTTTTGTAAAGCTGTAAATGTTCGGCTTTAGTTTCATATACCTCTGAAACTTGGTTTGCCACTAATTGCGAGTCTCCCAGACTCTGATGTTATCAATACCAATTCTTTTGGCTAAGGTAAGGCCAAGGAGGAGGGCTTCGTACTCGGCCGTTGTTGTTTGTGCATTCAAAGTTTAACTTAAAAGAGAATGGGAGGACCTTCTCCTCGGGTGAAGTAAGAATTATACCCCCCGCTCTATAATGACATTTAGCTCCATTGAAATGGAGAGTCCAATACTTAGCAGGAGTATAGTTGTTGGGGCATTTGTTGCGTTTGCGCACTCTACTTCTACCATACAGAGATCTTCTCATTGGCAAGGAACCAACACCTAGGAAAATCCTATGTCTATCGAATCAAATGGTAAGAACATTGGTGAATCTTGTTCTATGAACTCAACGATTTTCGCAGTAGTCCCTAATGATACTGTTTCTTTAGTTTTACCTTTAGGGGTTGGATTTGTTTTGGTTATGCTGGTAGTTTCAAGATCCGTCGTAGGTATCAACTTTTCCTCTGGCTTTGGGTCAGAGGGTTTATTAAGTTGGTTGGTTGGAAGTTCAAATTTTGAGTGCACCCCTGGTCTTTTCTTTAAATCAGCTAAGTGCAAATCGAAAGGTTTTGGATCGCCTTTGGCTACAAATACCTTTCCCAGATGTAAGAATCTTACTTCTTGAAATAGCGTGGAAGGGATTGCCTTCATTCGATGTATCCAAGGTCGGCCGAGGATCATATTATAGTTAGTTTCCCGATCTATAATATAAAACTCAGTCAAGATGGTTTTGGGCCCTAAGGTGACCTGGCAGTATTATAGTTCCTATCGAAGTGGCTTTAAGGCTATCATAGCCTCTCAAGGTATTTCGTGTAGTGGAACAGTTTGTTTCTCCATATCCAAGTTTTTGGAGGAAAGAGAAAGGGACTATGTTAACTGCAGCCCCATCATCAACCATTGCCCGTTTTACATAGTTATTATAAACCCACACTTGTAAGTGTAAGGCTGGGTCACCTCGGCATGCGATCTCAGCATCTGTGGGCATTTTACTTATTTCAAAGATGAATTCGACATCCTTGTCCGGCTGCCCCGGAGGGTGGATATCAAAATCTACGTGATTTACTTGTGTTTCGGGAGGTGGAGTGATGTTAATTAGATGGCCTAGACCTAATGCTTCTAAAAGAGCAGCTCTGTGAGGGGGAGAGTTCTTTAGTAAGTCCAAAAATGAAATGTGTGAAAAGGTCTTTGTTAGGTCACTAATTAAATCATAGGCACCGATGGGTTTTTCAACTATTTGCTGACTCTTATCTGTCTCTGGCAGATGACTTGGGCTTGGTTGAGAGAAATACTCTCGTGTTCTTGTTATAGCTTCGATAGGTAGTTCAGCGTCTAATTCTACCAAACTGACTATCTTAGGTCTCGGTTGAGCTCCCAACTGTGGCGCGACTGACGGATTTAATGAAGTTGAGGCTTCATGGTCATTGTTTCCCATCACTGCACCTTTGTTTGTTCCAGTTGGATTCAGCCTATTGCTGTCATGATTTGGGAGCGGATCATTAAAGATTTTGAGGGGAGCATTCTGAGTAGAAACTGCCCCTGCGAGAGTATTTGGTGATGATGAGAAGGGATCCGCCAAAAATAGGTCTGTGAAGAACTGTCCTTGTTCTTCTGGCAAGTGTTGCATAAATTTATTATAGTCACGACACGTTCTAGTATCGTGACCCCGATTTTATGGAAACCACAATAAGAATTGGGGTTATAATTCCCGCTTTGTTGGTTGGTGTGTGTATTGTGGCCTAAAATTCCGATCAAACTGTTGCCTATTAGGACTAAAGTTTTGGAATTTTTGTTTCTGGTTTTGAATTTGGTTTTGGTAACCAAATGAGTTTTGGCTTGGCCCTTGTATGGGATTTCGCCGTTGTTGTTGTTGTTGTTGTGGATGGTTAAAATCCACTTTGTATTGTGATTGCTGGGGTAAAGTTGTTGTTTATTTGGTTGTTTGTTTGTGACGGAGTATTAACAACATTCACCCTCTTGGGTTGGTCGGTTACCCCATCCGTTGTTACCCCACGATTTTTTTAAGGATTTTAGGTCCTTGATTGACATTTGTGGTAGTTGTAGCGTTTTGAGTGGAGGTGATTAACCTCCCGTTTGTTCCATATGTCTTACGACCACTATCTATCGCTGCTTGATCTATTCGCAGAGCACTCTCAAGTACTTCATCATAAGTCCTTAGTGGGAACTTATGGACTTCTTCCTTCACTTCTCTACTGAGAGAATGAAGGAATAAATCGCATAGTTCCATCTGATCCATGTTTGGAGCACTTGCTGATGAATAAATAACTGTACGCCACCTTTGGATGAAATGGGCGATAGATTCGTTGTGTTCTTGTTTGATGTGTAAGAACTCCCTGATTCATGTTCTTAATAGTTTGTTCATGTCGAAGGCTTTGATGAACTCTGACACGAGTTGTTTAAACGAATGTATGGAAGCTTCAGGTATTCTATAATACCAATCAAGAGCGATGCCTTCCAAGGTTTTGGGAAATATTTTAGCAACAACCCCATCCCAAGGAAGTAATTCTCGTATGGCAGTAGCGTAAGCTTTGATATGCGCGTTTGGATCTCCCTCACCCTTGAACTTGGGCAAATCAGGGAGAGGTCTTGGAAGCATAACGCTTCGTATGGTGAAATCTAAGGGTTCCTTTAGATATTCTGAATACGTCCCTATCGCATAGCTTTCGACCATTGATGGTGGTTGCTGAGGGAGTGGTGGTGGGATAGGTTGTTGATACGGTGCAGCGTACGCGTTGGCAGGGGGCATAGGGAGGTCCCTGCGTTTGAGCAAACATCTTGGGGAGAGGAGAACATATCTCCTTGTGGGGATTTGGAGTACATGTTTAAATAGGACGGGGTATTGTCAAGGAACGGCGTTCGACACTGACCAGGAGGAATAGTGTTAGAGATGGTGGGCCTTATTGGCGTTTGTTGTGGATATTGAGGAGGCATGCCTAACGTGCCTACTCCCGTAAGGAGATCTACCTGGCCAGAGTGGTATGGAGGATTGGAACTTCCCGTTTGTGTGAACGGAGAATTTTGACTTGCCTGAGCGAGTTCTAACCCTCTCACTCTTTCTACTAACGTTGAAATGACTTCATTTGGTGAAGTCACGGTATTTTGCCTGAGCGGCGTTTGTTGTATACCCTGGTGTTGTAAAGGTACGTGATAGCCTATCATGAACTGATTGCTATCTTGCCAAGTTTCTCCAAGAATATTTCCTGTATGCAGTGGCATAGAGGTATTTTCTGGAAAAGAGATCTCGGGTTGTATTTGTAAACCTCCTATAGGTGGGTACATATCCCGGGAGCGTTGTTCACTCCTAGGATAACGTGTTGGCTGTCCATTATCTAAGACCAGGTATGTATATGATTGTCTACTAACTTGTGGTCCGAGTAGCATTTGAGGAGACGAACAGATTCTCCAAGAACGTCATATTGTTTGAACTCGAAGGCTCTGTTTGTTGGGTTCGAGGGGTTGATCTAACTCCTCGGTTTGAAAAGACGAACTATATCTGATTCTTGGGGTTTGTGTTGACAACTGATTAGCTGAGTAGTTGTCGCCCCATACTAAGAGCGAGGGTGATGATTCCCTATTCTGTTGGGCGTAGTATGCCTCAAGACCTAGGAGGGATCTGCCATATGCATCGAATCCCGACATATTCGGGGGGTATATGAATACCCACAGAATAATGGGAAGGAGCGAAGGTGAAAGAGAGAAGATGAAACTTCTCAAAGAGAAGGTGAAACAATTGTTTGTTTCACGTTGGGTTCACCAATTTTGTACGCCTGGAAAAGCGAGGAAAGCAGCGTGAGAATCTACAAGTGACTCTTCCGCGCACCCGACCTCCCGAGGTCGTGCGTGAGACAACAGCCGGTGGGGATGGAATATGCAGACAAACTAGTTAGGCAGTCTAATGTCTTCGACACGCACTAGTGGAATTTGTGAATCTAAGGCAAAGAAGGCCCTTCTAACTTGGGTGGTGTGATAGATCGATCAACAAGGATGATCTGCTAGAAGGCTCCAATCAATATCGAGCTATGGCATGATTCGATCTATGGGTTGCAGAATACGTGGAAAATGACCTGGGATTGTTTCGTGTATATCTCTTGATAAGGTCATATGGTGGATGATGAATATAATTGGCTCTACGGATGATTTTCTGGCCTAGTCCGAATTCCTAGCTTCATTAGCCGCTATATCTAGTAAGGACAGTTGTTCGATGATGATAGGTGGAAGTGGAGTGGAATGAAATACTAGTGTGCGTAGGCCAGTGTCTATATCTAACTGACTTGTGGATTCGTTGGGCTGTGGGATCTGTGGATCACAACCATAAACTCTTGGTTGTTGCGGTCCTGTTATGGTCATACACAAGATCAAGTTCTAATCCCTAGTATCCAGTAATCATATGCTTTCTCAGCTTCTATGTTTAGAACTAGCGGTTGCAATCTTCTCGGGAATACCTCACGGGCGTTCTTGCGACTTGGATTCTTAAGCTGGTATCTATATCTACGAGGGTGTCTCCAGCATCTGGCTGTGGAACTAAAGGATCACACCCGAATGTTTGTTCTCTTTCGAGCCCTTCTACAGTCATGTGGATATTTTCTAGGGTAATCTGTAGTTTGGCTGACTTGACCAAAACGTATGTGCTTGGTCGTCTTCTATGTTTAATCCTCTTAACTGTGAACTGATCAGTTGTAAATCTGTGGTTGTTCGGAATACTTGTATCCTGAGATTTTGGTCTATGTCAACTATCACTGTGACGAGGTTTGGTTGAGGCACGATTGGCTCAAATATATATTCTCTAGGCTCTTGAGGTCCCGTAATTGTCATAAAAAGCAAAACTAACTGTAATGAAGCAAATTCTAACTACGTGAAATAAATCTAACTGCATATAACTTTTATTCTTCTCTCGAAATATTCCAACAACTTTAAGGAAAAAATTTTATTTTAAGCGTATCTAGAAATAATAACTAAACAATAATTTAAAACAGACAAGATAACTGAGTGTGGTTATTTTCCTGTGCGATTTGTAGAATTTATTCTAAATAAATAAAATAGCCTGTCTATCTATTCGCAAGATTCTCGATCCTACCTCAGAAGTGAGGAGTGAATCATAGTTTCTCAGAAACTATCAATCCCCACAGCTTGCCTGGAAATATCGAGAATAGAATGAAATGAAATAAAGTGATTAACTACTCTATTTGGTATGATTCTGACTAGAACTTTGAAATTTAAAACCTGGATTCCACAGAACAGTGGCGAATCCGATGGTGTGTGTATGATCTCGACCCCTCATTATGATCTTCTCTTTCTTTCGTGTTCACTTGGATCTAGAAAAGCGTGTAATGCTAGCACCGATAGGAGTAGATTTTGGGATAAGGACAACTCAGAATGTAGATCAAGAATGCGAGTAGGAGAGGGATAGCGCAAGAGTACAGAGCTTGGCTTATGCGATTCCTAGCGGGATTTTACTGCGAGTCATGCAACGTGAAGTGACCAGAACCTGTGACTATCCTATACGAAGAGCAAAACCTGCAACTTTAATGGCTTCCTAAGCTATTCTATTCCAAAATAAAGACACTGCTTGCACAAGTTGGATATGTGGCTTACCAACAGCTGAATAAAGCTAACCAGGTATATAATGGATTGAACTAAGAACTCCAAGACACAGTAAAAACAAATCTACAGCAAAGAGGAATTCAAAGGCAAGCTTCTAACTGGATTGGATGAAACAACAGCACTGCCTGCACAAGATGGGTCTGTGGCTTACCAACAGCTGAGCAATACTAACCAAGTATGAAATAAGCTATGCTATCAATCCTAAGCAAGCTAACCAAAACACTAAAAATCAGAAGACTCTAACAAGGAAAAATGGTGACCAAAAACTCCAGACCAAATTCTTCACCATTTGCATGTGCACAAACCATGCATTTATAGGAATTCCAACACTCAAAAACCAAAACCAAATTGAACTCCTAAACAATAAACAAAGGAAAAACACTATTCCAGGGGACCAAAAACATAAATGCATGCTCAAGTCGGCAAGGAAAGCTGGTGAGTCGTGATATTTCACGCGGGTCGCGTCAAAAGAGCGTTCTGGAAAACGCGCACAGGACCGCCGCTCTGAGCAGGGCGGCGGTTTCGTCACTGAAGGTCAAGAGGCCAAGGAAAGAGGGAAAAAGGGGAAAACAAAGGGTGCGGGGGCTAAGCGGGGCATGCGGGATGTTAACGCATACTCCGAGGGATTTTCCGGATCCCGAACACCTTGCGAGGAGACCTGTATCATCATCGGGGCACTTGTTACACTGTTCTGGCAGTACAGTACCTTACAATTTTGGGTACGTACAAGAACCTATGGATTCAAGTGATGGCTGATGATTGGACATCCTCCGATTACTCTAGTACCGAGTGAAGTGGACACGGAAGATGAAGAAAGTGAGGTGGATGTTTCAGTCATGGATATCCTTCCAGTCACACCAACTCATGACCCCATAAAATTATCTGAAGAAGTTGATGATCGTCTCCAACAAATAAATATTAGTGATCTTGTGATGGAGAGTGAGAAGGAATCCTACCTCCAGCTCTTCGAAGGTACATACACCTATTCACTTTTGATTACAAGGAACTCCGTCAAGTAAGTTGGGTAGAACATTGTATTGAGTGGTAGATGGTGCTAAGCCCATAAAGCAAATGCCATATAGAATGAATCCTAATTTTTCCAAGGCGTAAAAGAATAAATAGATAAGTTGCTTGATGCGGGATTCATATTTCTTTGTGGAGAATTCGAATGGGTTTCTCCCATTATGATTTCAATAAAAAATAATGGGAAGCTACGCATTTGTGTTGATTACAGGAAGCTCAATAAGGCAACAAAGAAGGATCATTACCCTCTTCCATTTTCAGATCAGATCTTGGACGAAGTAGCTGGCCAAGAGTGCTATAGTTTTGTTGATGGATATAGCGGCTACAACCAAGTTCGTATATCAGAGAAAGATCAGCTAAAGACCACGTTCACCACTCCTTGGGGAACGTTTGCTTATAGAGTTATGCCTTTTGGATTGTGTAATGCTCCAGCAACATTCTAGCATTTGATGAATAGGGTGTTCGAATCCTACATTGGGACCTTCATTAGAGTATTTCTGGATGATTTTTGCATCTATGGGAGCAAGTTGGACCACCTGCACCAGATGGAGACAACATTTCAAAGGTTAGATGAAGCACAAGCCTCACTATTGTGTCTTTGGATGTTCTAAAGGCGTTTTGTTAGGGCATGTTGTATCCAGAGATGGTATTGGTACGATCACGATAAAGTTTCAAAATCAAAGATTTACCATTTCCTATGAATAGAAGTAAGTTGAGATCATTTTTAGGCCATGTGGGTTACTATAGAAGGTTCATCAAGAATTTCTCAAAGATTACACAGCCACTAACCCAATTCTTGAAGAAGGATGTTACTTATGAACCAGGAAATAAGGTGCATGAAGCTTTTGGACAACCGAAGGAAGCCACGGTGTCTTCACTGTTTTAAAGAATCCAGATTGGAGCAAGCCATTAATTGTGTACACTGATGCCTCAGATGCAACACTAGGAAGTACTTTGAGCCAAAAGGATGAAAATGGGAATGAAAATCTAATTTACTTTGGGAGTAGACAAATGAGCAGTGCTGAGGTAAATTATACTGACTGAAAAAGAGGCTTTGGCTATCATTTTTGTTGTAAAGAAGTTTAGAAATTACTTGCTAGGGCAAAAATTTCTAGTTGTAACAGATCATCAGGCTCTAAAATATATTGTAAATAAGCCTAACCCATCAGGGAGGATAACAAGATGGATAATTTTGCTACAAGAATTTGAATTTGATATTATAGATAGGCCAGGAAAGAAGCATGTCAATGCAGATGCACTCTCTCGAGCCTATGATGGTTTAGGATCATCTTGTGATGATGATGATTTCCCGATGTAGCATTGTTATCCCTTGACACAATCCCTAGTGAATACATAGATATTTGGAATTATCTGAATGAATTCAAGTTTCCTGATGGTGCCAATGCAAAGACTAAGAGAAAGATTACTCAAGCCAGTCGTCCATATTCTATTCTACATGGAGTATTATTTCGAATAGGACCTGATGGATAGTACAAGAGGGCAGTTGGACGTGATCAAGGGAAGGAACTGCTAGAAGAATTCCACAATGGTACATGTGGAGGGCACTTCTCTGGACAACTTACAGCAAGAAGGATCTTGGATGCAGGTTATCACTGGCCCACTCTTTTTAAAGATTGTTATAATTATTGTAAGACATGTGATATTTGTCAAACACATGGTAACCGTAAGACTTCATCAGCTCCATTATGTCCTATTCTTCCCCTTGGTCCCTTTGAAAAGTGGGGAATAGACATTGTAGGTCCACTTCCAACTACATCACGCCAAAATAAGTATATTGTAGTTGCCATAGATTATTTAACCAAGTGGGTTGAAGCTAGGCCATTGAAAACAACTTCCATGGATGAAGTGGCAAGGTTCATATATGAACGCATTGTCACCAGATTTGGTTGTCCATTAGAAATTGTAACAGATCAAGGAAGCCACTTCATTAATGAGGTGGTAGAAGCCCTAGTCAATAAGTTTTCTATTAAGCACAGGAAGGCAACAACATACAAGCCAAGCACAAATGGATAGGTGGAACGAACAAATTTTGTGTTGTGTCAAATTCTAGCAAAAGATGCAGCCTTGCAGGTACATAAGTGGGATAAAAGGATTCATGCAACATTGTGGGCATATAGGGCAACATCAAAGTCAGCAACAAGATACTCCCCATTTCAGTTGGCCTATGGCATTGATCCAGTTCTTCCTATTGAGTTTGATATTCCCACTGTGAGAGTTATGAAAAATGAAAGGATGGATGAAAGTGATTTAGTAAAAGAAAGGTTGGTACATCTTCATTTGCTAGAGGAAATGAGGGAAATAGAAAATGATACAAGCCATAAGAAGAAAATGAAGCAGAAGGATTACTTTGATCAAAAGATCCATTGGTCTCCATTTCATGTGAATGACTTGGTTCTAGTATATGATTCCAGATATAAAAAAAGAAGACAGAAAATTTCTTCCAAAATGGATGGGCCCCTACAAAATAGCAGCTGTGCATGAAAATGGTACATCTACCGATTGGAGGAATTGGATGGCACTCCCATTACGAAATGGGTCAACCATGACAAGTTGAAGATTTTCCAAGCACCAGAAGAGTCTACTCCGAGGACGGTGTAGAAGCTAGAAAGGGGGAAGATGTCGACACTAAAATTTTCCTCTATAATTTCTATTTCATTAATGTATGTATTAGGAATAGGATGTTGTTAAGTATAATTAGTAGTAGCGTCTGATAGAAGATAACAGAGTGTCAGTATGGTGCCACCAATAATGTGGAGTATGGTAACAGTCAAAGTACAATAGGAATGTTGTAAAAAGTAAATATTTGTCGTAAGTGGTCCGGTAATGTTAAAATGTCAAAGTTTGGGTAATTAGAGAAGTAGGGTCTACATGATTAGGAATTAGAAATATTATATTGGTAATAAGGACAAGGAGTGAGGTCATAAATATTTTGTGTATTTTATTTGTAAAAAGTCTAAAAATGTGGAACCCATGTAAAATGATAAGGTTTATCTTATCTTAAAAGATAAGCTTACATGTACAGATAAGAGTTAAGGTATGGAATATGATTCGTCGAGTGGATTTCTCCTATCTTAGAGATAAGATAGATAAGCCTGGAAGTTCTATAAATAGAGAGGCCACCCCCCTCATTTAGCATAGAAGGAAGTAGTGAGAAATATTGTAGGAAGTGTGCGAAGGAAGCCATTAATTTAAAGGTGTGTTGAAGAAGCCATTAAGAGGTGTAATTGTAAAGTTTCTCCCATAGTCTTGGTGAAAGGCAAGTGAAGTCAATAACACTTGAAGTACCTCATGGGTGAGATTGTAATAGTTTCATGTTAATATTATAATTTATTTTGATATTTCAGATTTGTCATCATTCTGTCTTATCATAGTTAATGGTATTCTTGTGTTATGTTGTTGTTTTGTTTCTAGATTACATCCATTAAACTAAAGGCTGTGCATTAGTAAATAATCATAGCACAAGGAGTTCCCGGTGAAGAATTATCATAGTGCCGGATTGGTGATGACAGTCCCCCAGAGACTCATTTAAAACTAGTATTTTCAAAAATACCCCCAAGACAAAGATTTTATCATTTTTACATTTTAGGTCCAAAAACAATAAATTGAGAAGAACTAACCTGAGACTTCGCGGGTCGATGTTCCACTCTCGGAGGCATGATCACTATCTCACCACGAACATTTTGACTATACTCTCGTCGAAAACCGTCACCATGGGTCCCAGAGCTCAAAAACTATCAAATCAATCCACACAAATGAATAGTAAAATGAGTTCATTTTATATATATAGCTTTCTAAAATTAATTTTGAATGTCTTTCGCAGGTTGGAGTGTCGAAAAGGTAAGTTCCAAACCCCTTACGGATGGTAAGTCCTCATTTTATATCAATTTAGTTTTATCTCTCGATTTATTTTATTTATCTGCACTTGAGTCCCCTTTTCATCTTGTAGATAGTGGGATTTTGGATGGTGACTTTCTGACACATGGGTGTGTCGGTATAACCCTAACTCCCCATTTCGAGACCGTCATACTTAGACCCACTGTTTTACACCTCTTCATGGCTAAGATGCTTCTCCGAGAGGGCAATATGTACGTACCCAAAAATTGTAGGGTCCTGCACCACCGAAAGATGTTACACATGCCCCAATGATGATACAAGTCTCCTCGTAAGGTGTTTAGGATCCGTAAAGCTCGCCAAGTATATGTTTGTATCTCGTATGCCTCACCCAGCCTCCACGTGCTTTATTCTTCCCTCTGCCCCCCTTTTCCTTACATTTTGGTCTTAAGTGACGAGACCACCGCCTGCACAGGCGGCGGTCCCGTAACCGCCGCCCGCACGTGGCGGCGGTCTTGTTTGCATTTTCCAGAAAGTTCTGACGATCGCGTCAAATGTAAATTTTCAAATTCTATCCACATTTTTCAGCTACTTTTCTTTACATTTATGTTTTGACCGCCCTAGGAATAGTGTTTTCACTTTGTTTAATGGTAAAAGAGTTCCATTCCAAGTTACCTTCTAGTGAATACATTTGCTATAAATAGCCATCTTGTTTTCAAACAAAAGGCCCCTCTCCTTTTCTATTTAATCATTCAATATTTTGAGTTTCTTGCTTATAATTCTAATAGTTTCATGTTTTGCATCCATTGTTGGTCTTCCTTTGTTGTTTAGAGATCATTCAATCTTCTTGTTTCATTCTTGCTTCATTGTTGTTCCATACAAGTCAATTTAGAATAAGATAATTTCATTCTTAGATTAGAATCCATTTAGAGTTTTAGGTTTTGTTTAATCAAAAGGATAGTTTATAAAATTCTCGGTGCATTTGTGTTGTATTCCCGTAATAAATCCCACTAGGAATTGCATAGTCAAGCTTTGTTCACGTGCACTATCTCTCTTTTACTCACATTATATTCAATCTATATCCAAAGATGTCATTGTTTGAGTCCCTTCTTCTAACGATACTATCATATACATGCTTTTCTCGGATTCAAGAGAACATAAAGGAACGAGGATATCACATTGAGGGACAAAGTCACACACAACTAGATTTACCCATTGTTTTGTAAATGCCAGGTTTGAGCTATCAAAGTTCTAGTTACAATGTATCAAATAGAGTAGTAAATTATTTTATTTCAGTCAAAGCTCGCTCTTGATATCACCAGGGAAGCTGTGGGGATTGATAGTTTCTGAGAAACTATGATTCATTCCTCACTTTTGAGGTAGGATCGAGAGTATTTCAATTTAAAGCAACTAGTTGCTTAGATATTAGGATAAATTCACAACTACACAGGAAAATAACCACACTAGGCTACTTTTTTTGTTTTAATTCGATTTACTAGATTAGTCGTCCATTTTCTAAATATATTAGAATAGCTTCTCTTTTAATTTCATTAAAATACTTCATCGAAAATACAAAAATAAAAGAATACATGCATAGTGTAGATACATCTTTCATAATTAGTTTATTAATTTTAGTTAAAAGTTGAATCATTTTGCATGACAATCACATGACCTAGAGAGCCTAAAGAATACATATTTGAACCAATAGTGCCTCAACCAAATCTACCCACAACACTAGTTGATATAGATCAAGACCTTAGGATACAGGTCTTTCAAGAAACAGAAAACCTACGAGTAATTAGTGAACAACTGAGAGAGTTAAATATTAAAGACAACAAGGCATACACATTTTGGTCAAATCATTCTAACTATAGACTGCCTTGATAGGATATCCATATGACTGTACAAGGACTCGAAAGAGAACAAATATTTGGTTACGATCCTCTAGTTCCACAACCCAACGCAGGAGACCTCCTCGTCGACATAGATACTAGCTTACACATTCAAGTTACCAGAACACCTGTAAGGTATTATGAAAAAATTACACGACTTCTAGTTCTAAACATAGAGGTGAAAAGGTGTATGATTATTGGATAATCGAAGGAGAGATTAACTCTTCACATGACCATAGGAGGTTCAACACAACCACGAACTTACGGTTGTGATCCATAGGTCCCACAACCCAACGAGCCTACTAATCAATCAGACATTGATGTTGGTTTACGAACACTAGTATTTAGGTCCTCACCACTTCCACCAGACATTATTACACAATTCTCCTTACTAAACACAACAGCCAATCAAGCTAAGGATTTTGGACCAGACCAGAGAATCATCCATAAAACACCAAAGAATCCACTACACCTCCCATCACCATTTTCATGACCTTGTCTGGAAATATACACGAAGCTCCCATAGGTCATTTCCCACGTACCCAACAGCTAATAAATAGGATATCGGTAGAGTTCGACATTGATTGGAGCCTCCGAACAACTATTATATTCGAATGATCCATTACACCAATTTAGGTTAGGAGGGCCTTCTTCGCCTTAGATTTGTAGATTCCATTATTGTGTATTGAGGATATAATATTACCCAACTAGTTTGTCTATATCCATATATACTCCACATTCACCGGCTGTCTCAGCACGACCTCGGGAGGTTGGGTACGAGGAAGAGTTACTTGTAGATTCCCATGCTCGAATGTCACTTTTCCATCGTACAAATACCATAGATGGAAATGAATGAAGGAAAATATAACATGAGGTAAATAGTGACCGTGGAAACTACTATGAGAAGGTGCTGTGGCAAGGTACTTGGCACATAGAAGCACACGGAAGAGAAGTTTGTAGCTAGAGGGTAGGAAGGTGCGCTAGAAGGTTATAGTTGGGGCACAAAATTATACCCCGTGGAAATTGTTCGGGAATTTTGAAAATGGTCAATTAATGAGAGGATTATTGGTAGGTGAAGGAGCAATAAATGCACTAACTTTTTGAAAATTTATATAAGGACGTGATGCAAGTTCATTTTTACCTTTGTAATCACAAGTATTCAAGCGAGATAAGTGCAACCAAGCTAAGTGAATCGTGTTGAGGTGCAGAGAGTTGTGAAACCAAATGTGGAGAGTAGATTTGTGTGTGGAAAAGTCTTGCATCCCCATTGGTGAAGGGTTTGAGTGAAATAGAAGCATTGAGGAGCTAGGGCATGCGGTTTCGAGTTAGGGCACGTGGTTTTAAGCTAGGGCACATGATTTCAAGCTAGGGTTTGAACTTACTCAGAACCGAAAAAAGAACCCGTAGTAGGCAAAAAAGGAAAGAAAAAGGTGGAATTTGGGGTTGAAATTACTCGCGAGAGAAATTTTTCGAGAGATGCGACTGGAAGGAGTAATAGTCGACAAGATTGGGATTCCCACATCTGCGCAGTGAAAAGTAAATGATTACAACCACCACACCACCGATAACAAGGGGTATTTGGATGCGTTGCTTTGAATAAGAAGACCAAAAATCATACAAAGTGGAAGATATGCAAAGTGTATGATGACATGGGGAAAATTTGCAAGCGGTAGAAGTTTATCATGTTGTATGAGCTCCCATATTTTCGAAAATATGAACCTTTATACCAATGGCTTATGAGTAGAGTCCATGAGGACTTCTTCTATTTCACCAGACAAAGGGTTAGGCTCACAACGGCCCTAATTGCGACATTAACAGGATTGAAGGGCACAAGGACATACATTATTAGTGATTTGGTGATAAAGTAGTGATTATAGCCACAAATAAGGAGTTGGGGTATACCAAGGGTCCACGCGGAATAAGAAATAATCTCCATTTCCGGGATGACAATGTACTTTAGTGTGGGGTAATGTTGAGTAGACAATATTGTCCTAGACACACATAGGATGCACGTGTGAGAACAAGGCATACTTGAAGGTGCTAAACGATAGGGAAGGAATCACATGCAAGGACAAGCTGATTTGGGACTTAGCCATTTTCATGGATGCGGGCTATTTTTGGAAGATAGCGTGTGGAGCACACATTGGGATGGAGACTGCGTGACACACAAATGCTATTTTGGGAACGAACGTCTAATAAGCACCATGTATAAGTTCAAGATAATAATAGGATTACTTCTTCTAGTTAACTATAGGATGTCTATTATTAGCACACTTGCATGTGTGCATGTTATTGTAAAGGCGCATGGCTATTATCAGCATGCGACCTATTTTGGGAAGTGCGTAGGCGGTGAAGGGAAAGTCCCCACCCCTATAAATATGTAGTGAACTGTGTAGTTAGGGAGAGATCTTTGAATAGTGATTTATTGTCAGAGTTATCTTTGTTGGATATGATACACGCATAACGTAAGGTGATGATTTGTAATGTAAGAAGCTTCATGTATTACAATGATTAATATAATGAAGTATATTGGATAGATAATGGTTTTAAACATGACTGTAACTGGTTCTTGCATGGTTAATCTTATTATGGTTATCATTTAATTCATGATTCTCTAAAATCTAGATCTAGAATATTCTTTGTGGAATGTTTATGCTTATTTATGGTTCTGAATATGTTGTATTTTTATTACACTAACATCCTACACAAGTAACTCTAAAGAGGGGCCTGGTACCTTTGTGCGCTTCGAGTGAGCACTTAGCTCAAGTTGGGTGATGTACCAACGATCATGGGTTTCCCTAAGTTTTATATAGTAGATTCTAGGCTACATTACTATCCATTTGGTATACTTTGAGCTTACTCAATATATTGTGGATGCGCACCACCTTAGGCTTATCTTATGAATACTTGTGTCCCTTTCTCTTTCCTATGTGGGTTTTCCATCAAACAATCCTATGTGATTTTGACTATGTGGATCCTCATATATGTGATTGGGAGATATATGGAGATATGCTCATTTATGGGCAACTCAATGAGTACCCATTTGGTGGCCGCAGAAGGGCCACATAGTGATTGTAATGTGATATTTCTACACTCATATTTTATTTGTAATTGACATTCTTCTCTTTTCTTGAAAGAACCAAGTAGTTTTCTTGATTGATGTATTCTTAATTTTTGGGCATATAATTTGATTTTTTCTTACCAAAGGCCTTCACATTACTGCAACTATTCAGCCATTTGTTTTTCTTAGTTTTAAATTTTCTTTTCATGTTTATTTTTTCTATCCTAGCCCGAGGCTTGGGATTTTTTCCACTTGGAATTTGAAACAAATTATTATGTTGGTTCTAATGTCGTTATGTGTTGGATTAGGGTCATGAGATTCACCATGGAGTGGTTGGACCTATGGACCCGCTTTGTTGTATGGGGGTATGCCCTAAGGGGGTCATAAGGATGTGTAATTTTTGAACTATAGGTTATTATGCCACTTGGGTGGAGGTGACGAGACTCTATGTGCCTAGGGCCATAAGGTGACTCAACCTCATTAAATGGAGAAATAAGGAGATGTCGATCTATGGTGAGTGACCCGACTTGGTTTTGGCACTATGATTGTTTCTCTTTGGGAGGTCTATGGAGTTTTTGTGATGTTTTGGGGGTGTGTGGAGTTGGTATTATGAAATATGTGTACTCTTTTGAGTCTTCTTAGGCATTTTTATCATTGAGGTTTGACGCTCCTCTTGGTTAGTATGTATTATTAGATATTGTCTTGGCACTTCGTGTCAAGTATAATCATGGTCTTTGGGTCATGTGATACTAGTTGTATATGTATCAGTGTGATGATTCTATTTATCAGTCACATGTGTGTGTTGGATTTATGCCTATGACATAATTGTTGGAAATTCTTCGTTACGTTGACTATTTGTTATCTTTCCATGGTGGAATTAGAGGTCTTGTGATGTGATACAATTGTGAAAGTATGTAACAAGATGTCTCATGGGTCGTTTGTGTTGTGTTGAGTTTTGTGTGACATCTTGAGGCCAATTACTATTGGGCACCCACAAACATAAGAAAATTGAAATTATAAACAATGAATACTAAGATTTTGATATTAAAAATACTAATTGATTAGTAAAGTAAAAGATAACTAACTACCAATCTTAAAGAATAGTTAAATTTAAGATATTGCTAAATTTAGTATGCTTCCATGTGGTCATGTTATCTTGAAAAATTCATTTTTTAAACGACATTTGTCATTATTGACTTTCTTTCCTATGTATCCTTCGAGATTCGGTGTTGTGTTGCATCGAGGATGATGCTCTTATAAGGGGAGGGAGATGTAGTGCCCCCAATTTTCACGCAATGCAATTGACAGGTGTATAGACAAAATCCACCACCATTTTCAACGTCCATCTCCCCTCAAGCCATGCTCTCACCTCCCAAGAAATTTCTTCCAGCTTTGTATAGATCTCTAGTGGGTACATTGCAAATTAAAATCAATAGTGACTAGACTACAGCCAATTTCATCGACCTACGAGCATTCCCCCTTTTGTGAAAATAATATCTTTGGAACATGATCTTGTCATCCATAAGGATGTTTGAGAGAGGATAAAGACTATTCATCTATCAAATCGTAAAGGGAACTCATTTTTGTTGTCAGGCGTGGTTTTGGCCAGTGCGCATTCATAATGCCTAAAAAGGGGCTATTAAAAAGGTGTTAGAAACTTTTAGCGAATGGAAACTTTGTTTGTTTTTTTGGCCACCATGGATATTGCTTTGAACTCTCCTTTAATAGAGGTTGGGTATTTTTATTCCTTGATCTAGTTTTCTTCTCTGTTTAGCTCCTTTATCAGCTGAGCTCTACATTTTTATTTTGCATTAGAGGGTTGATCGATTCCATTGCGCTTACCAAGCTTGTGGTTTTTATTCTTGATTGATCCATCTCTATTCATATTTGCATGAACACTTTCATGCTATCTTAGTTCTCCTACCTCAAGTTGTTTGACCCAATTTTTTTCGCCTCAGCTTGTCATTGCCATGGATCTCAGTTTTCTGCCATTTATTTTTCTATGGATATCTATTCTCTAATCTTCCATGGCTTTGCTGCTTCGCTCCACTGGTTCTCTGTCATATTCAAATTGGGGTGTTTTTCCTTATCTCAGTCTAATTTTATTAATGGCTTGTATCTGTTATTTTTATAATTTCCCAACTCACCCACTTAGGATCCCAACTCGAGCTTGATGTGTGTATTGCCTTACATTGGGTTTCGTATCTGCATTGAGATTTTCCGCTTCATTTGAGCTCAAGGTTTCACCTGTCTATCTCCATCTCATGAGTTTGTTAAGGCTTGAATTATTTCATGTGCCTCAGCCCTGTTACTCAAAATCAGCTCCCTGAGTTACTTAGTGGGTTCCAATTATAACTTGACCTAGCCATGTTGCTAAAGGTACAATGAAGGAGTTATTGAATTAAACATGGAGTAGGAAAAAAATAATAAAATAAAATTCAACCACTAACATTTCCTTACAGCTGTGCATAATGCTTTGAGATTTATGTTGTAGAGATAGACTTGGGAGATTTTAGGTTAATGTAAATGAATAGTGCTATACCTCTGGACACAACCTTTTCCAGCAGACTCCTAGGCTGTGCCAAAATCAAATCTTTGAACGGTATATTCTTTCCACATTTTGCAAACTTGTGTGCCTAGAAAAGACATGTATAGAAAAAGCGGAAGCATATGTAGGTCGCGAATTGTTTGACATAATGTGTAATAAGAAATGGATTCTTGGAATGCCATGCTTGCAGGATATGCACAAATCGTGGAAAAAGGAATCAGAAAATTTCAACCAAATTCTCTTCATCGCTCAAGAGCCATGGTGAAAACACCCTAACGGATGTCTCTAACAAGCGTCGGGAAAAAGTATAGATATCCTTTCCTCTCGTACTAAAATACACATTTCTTCATTTCTTATTTTATTTTATTTTATTTTTTTAAAAATATGTTGGATAGGTGAAGATGCAACTGGAATGTGTGGTTCCAATTTTACCATTTTCAAAAACATATTTAAACCATATAATGTTTTTTCTCTCGAAAACCATGCGCATGGGGCGCTAAACCAAGTTGTACCACAAATTAAAACCTCTTGTATGATCCATGTCAACCTAGGCAAATATAAAGGCCCTTAACTAACCTAAGGAATTTATTTTGATAGCTTAACATGTTTACTATTAAGGCCATTTAACATTTCAAACACACTATTTGGTGCGTTTCTTGTCTTAATGAAATGCGGTTCTTTTTGGTGTGCAGTTGGTGTCTCGAATTGGGTGAAATAGAAAACAACATTTGCCTACCTTTAAACTATGAAGAGGAGAATTGTAACAATATATCAGTTCAACGAAAATGATTTCAAAGGTTAGTTTTACAAATGGGTTTTGGGGCCCACTATTCATCATGCGACAAGAGTTATAACATTATTACAATAAAAACCCCGAAGCTACCTTGGTATCTATTGACCAAAATAAGCTCACACTTATTTTTGGTCCACTAACACCATTTTCCCCCTTCTTGTGCTTCAATCTGATTTTTACAAATTTCAAGCACTTAAGGTTCCCTAAAAACATTTCCATCAGATAGGAAATTTCTTCCCCTTTCCAAAAATATAAAGAAGTCCTCCTAACTCCTCATATTTTGCAAGTTACGGGCCGACGGGCCTTGGGAGGATTTTTGCCAAAAGTGGGCTTACGGGAGTAGGGAAGATTTTTGCCATGGGAAAATTGCAGACAAGGTGGGAAATATTTTGGCACTTGGTACCTTTTGAAAAAGGCATAAATTACAATTGTGGGCCTACGAGCTTCATGGGAGAAATAAAATAAAAATGCCTAAGGCCCGTAAAAGGGACACGTGGCGGTTTTGTTTAGGTCAAAGCAGGAAGGCGGGTCATCGGAGGAAACTTGGAAAATTTGGATTTTGTTTTAAAAGAAATAAAGTATAAAAGTGAGCCGTACCTCCTCCGACGCTAGGAGAAGCCACGTGTCAAGCCTTTGTCGATGCGGGGGAAAGTTTGTTGGGGGAAATTTTAGAAATTTTCCAACTTTTGCAAAAAGTGCAATTTCAATTTTGGGCCCACGGAGACTTTTTGACCAAAGTGATTTCGGGCCTGTGGGGATGTGGGAGGTTTTTTTTAATTTTGCATTTTTGTGAAAAAAGTGCCAAAATGAATTTCGAGCTCATGGATCCGTTTTACAAAACTAGTTTTTTTCCATTTTTGTATGGATTCGATCCAAAATTTCAAATGATCATATCTTTCGATCCAGAGCTTAGTTTTCAACAAATTTGGACTTTTTGGAAATATCTCGACCTCCTCTATGCCATGGAAGCATAAAATATCATTTTTAGTAGGTTTTGGTGGGTGAAAAATGGGAAAACATCTTTCAAGCCATCAATACAAGATCTGATTGTTTCAACAACCCAAATTTGATTTGATTCGCCATTCTTCCTTCTCCAACATGCCAAAATAGACATGGAGAGGTAGATTTGATAGATTATAGGTGGATTTGTAGGGCATTAATGGTGGGTGGTTGAATTTTCAAAGTAGGGTTTGTTTTCCTTCTTTTCTCTTTGGTTTTCATCGTTCTAAACTTCTATATATTGTAAACACTTCTCATTTGAGAATGGGAGACATTCTGGGCATAGGGAAACTCTGTGAAATTTGTTTCCTGACTCCATTTGAGTTAAAAAAACTTCTCCTACGTTTGGCAAGTAGATTTGTGCCTCTGAGAAAAAAATGTAATGGTCTGTGCACCTTTTAGAGCAATAAAAACGTGTTTTTGGTGTTTCTTCAACCCTTTGCATTGTTTTATTGTTTCCCCATGCCTCTCCCTTTCAAATTTGTTCCATGTGCATGTATTTCACATTTTCAATTACAGGATGTTGTGTTTCATGGAGTTTTAATGGTGGAGTTAGATCTGGGTTTGTGTCACTGTCTGACCTTCCCATCTTCTTTTTCCCTGTTTCATCCTCCCTCAATAGAGCATCTCACCCCTTTCCTTCTCTGGTGTATCACCGCTTTAGTGTAGGCTTTATTTCACTCTCTCTTTCTCTCTAGTTCCTTGGAATGGTTAGATTAGGATATAGTTTAGCATTTCCTGCATTGGAGTAGCTTGTAGTAGGTAGTTTAGGAACAAGAACCAACTTTCTCTCGGAGGATCATCTCGGGTTTGCAATTCCCATGACTTGAGAGCTGATCCAATGTTATGAAAATAACACCTTTGAATGCCCCATTTTAACCATTTCACAATCAAAGCCATTCGGGGTGTCTTGTGATTTTTCATCAACAATATCTTGAGACTTGATTGTCATAATTGCCTTCTCTGGATGCGATGAATTATTTGTATATAGGTGAGTAAGTAGGAATCATTAAACTTTGTGTTTGAAGTTAAAATGAGCGTGTTCAGTGGCCTAGTTTATAAGCACTTTAACCATTTCAACCAAATTTTACAAAATCGAAACTTTAGCTCAACCAACCTTCTGAGGGTCCCCGTTTGGTTTCTAACTACTTGTGGAACCTTTTTAAATATTGTCTCATACTTTATAGAGTATGAATTGGTCAATTTCTTGTATGAATGGTTTTCAAAAATTACAATGTTTTATCTCTCTTCCCTTCTCTCTCTTTGGAAATAATTATGAAATGTTGATTGGGTATGAAAATGTAAATGGGTTAAAAATGTATATGTAATTGAAAATAAATGAAAATGGATACGTGCAAGTATGTGGTATTGATGTGGTGAATAGAAAAGAAAATGAATTCTAGACTTTCTCTCTCTTCTTTACTCTCTCTATAATCGAAAAAGAAAAAAGAAAAATAAAAAGAAATGTGAAGTTGTGAATGTGTGATGAAATGACCTCTCTCTCTCTCTCTCTCTCTCTCCTATATCTATCTCTTTCTCTTACTTATTTTGGATTACTTGAAATGTTGAATGTGTTATTTCATGTTTGAGTGTACATGATTTCCATACCGGTCTAGGATGACACACCGTTGGTTGCAAGTACTCTGAACAAGAAAGATTAGGAGTGTGATATGTTGTAATTAATGAGATGATAGAGAAATATTATGCATTGATATAGATTACAAATGTTAAATAGAAGTGAAATTAAAGAGAATTTTACTATTAAAATCATTGTGTTAAAAACCGTTATTCCTCTTGGATTCTTATGTTTTAAGCATTATACCTGGAAAACTATGTAGTTTGTATCTGTTTTGTTTTAAAGCTAAACTTCGAATACTAATAGGAATGTCACATAATGATGATCAATTATGTTAGCTAGATAAACAAGGAAGATAATTGACAATGTAAATGGGTAAAATGTGTACCATTTACTTCATGAGTGTTAAGTTCATTTGGATTTAAATGTGCTTCTTATGGTTTAGATGATTGAAGCAATCACTTTTCAGATAGTTATTTTGGTTCATACATAAACTCAAATGTATGGTATTAAATTATTATTATTAAACCATATAAATGAAGTTAGTATTTAACTTTGTTTTAACCTTGTCTCAATCCAATCACATTAGTTTGCAAAATGCTAATGTCCTAAGAGATAATTAATCCTCACAATTAGACTTCTTGTACTACACCTAAGAAAATTCTTCAAAAGATCATTTCTATAACTTAAGATTCATTTTTTGAAGCAATGACTATGCGGTGTAATCTTACCATATATGGAGTAAGTAGAACTAACACTTCCTTAGTATCCTAGTGGACCACCAAAGTCTTACAAAGTTAGATCTATGATTAACTTCATCATCAAATGAAATCTTTGTGGGATCTAGATGACACAAATGGAGTTAGTGAAATAGTTGTACTATGAATTAAACTCTTGTTAATGATCTCTTTAGTTCCTCATAGATAAATGTGTTACCTTAGCTAGTAAAAACATACCACCTTGTTCTTTTACGAAGGTTTTATAGGATAAATATGTTTTCACACCTTAAACTGATCTATAGTCGGGCATAGAGCCCTGAGTGCAATTGGAATAAACTAAAGCTCGATGAGTAGGAGGTTAACTCGAGGGTATAAAATTGTAAGTAACTCTTAGCAAATGATATTGTTTTTGGTAGATGTTGACTTAAGAGAAATGGAGAAATTGAAAACTTGGTCTCATAACCGCTAGTTAATACCTTTTATGACATTTAGGATAAAGAAAATGTCCCATGCAGGATCATGAAATACTGAAACATGATCTCTTACCTGGAACACAAACCACTTGTGATTCATGAGTAGTTTAGAATGCTTTAATCATGTATTCTTCAATATGTTAAGCAAGTACTCTGTAACTCTTTTTATCATAAAGGGACACCAATATGAGAGAAAAGTAACCATGTAAGTGTAATGGAAATCACAATAAATAATATTTTTGTAGGAATAAATTTATACTTGGAGTCTTTATAACTGATTTAAACATTCTCTTGTTGTTAAGAATGAATACAAATTGTTCTGAGAGAAACCAAGCATTGGGTCGACACAAACTCTTATAAAACAATTATGACGTGTAAATGCTAAATTGACTTACACTAAATTTTCAACTATAACGACTGTAATTGGTGAATAAATGTGCTCTAATGGAGGGAATTTTAAGGAAAGAGGTAACTTGAACCTTCATCTCCTTTGAATCATAATATTTCCCCATCGAATTTATGTTAGTTCCCTGCGTAATGAGGGTAAAATTATATGGCAACTAAACATATTTTGAGAAACAAACATTTAATGTAAAAATGAGTTATTAGGAGACTCAAAGTTTCTTAAACTGATTTTAATTAAAAATGAGCTATGGATAATTAATGGAATTTGAGAAAGTAACCAATAGTGTATTCTCCTTTAAAGACTAATGCTCTATGAAATCAAGTAATTGAAGATTGAAAAATAGGAAATTTTGCACCTTACGTGTTTAATTCTCTTGAAAACTATAAGGTCCTACAATGGAAACCTAAATGTAATAAATATGTAAACCATGAGAAGGACATGTTGTGGAGTATGCCTATCCGGTGTTTTTTATTGTAGTTGGGTCATTGTCCTAGTTTACATTGTCTCGAGTAATACACCGATGTGTACCCTATGTTATCCTATTGTATGAGCGGGTTCATGTTTGTGTAATTTTCTTATGTGATGTTGAGTTTCTCTACTTGGAGCCCTTGTGGTGTTGTGTAGCAACGAATTAAAGACAAAAAAATCATTCGATAATTTATTGTTGTATTTTGGTGTTGAAAATGTGGATGTTACATTAGTTATGAAAGGTTTTTAAAAGAGACTGTTAAAATAACTAAAGCATTCTATAAGACTAAAATTTAAATAGAAGCTGAGTCGATGAACGATTCCATATATTTTCAAGTTTAAAATAGAAGAGATATATAAATAGAAGAAAAAATTAGAAATACATTTTTTTGTTATGAGGCACTAATAGTTGGGACTCAAACAACGACGATCGATTTATTTATGCCTTGTAGCTACTTGCTTTAGTTGAAGAAATTTAAATCATAACATCTCCAAATAGTTTTTATGGAATCATAATTATATGACTAAAATGATTTATGATTGATAACATGGAGAAAACTTTATGGCATTAAAATTTGAAAATCTGCAAGGAATAAATTGAAATTTATGTTATCAATGCAGCCTCAACCACCTCATCACAAATATAATAATTTGGTATTGGGTATCCACAAGTTAAGGTTTACATTTGAATTATATTTTTTTAATTATTATATTTTTTTAATTTTGATATCATTTATTATTTAATTTGATATATTTCCTCTCTCATGTGGATATGGAAAATCATATTTCTCCCATTGGTTTATCTAGGAATTGTTGAGTTGTGTTTCACTCTTGCTTTCATGTTTGGTATTGATTTCGTTACTTAGCAAAGCATGTTGTTTTACATCGTACATAATTTGTTATTAAGCTAGAGCCCCTGCTTCCTTTTGGATTAGGAAGAAGGGTATGCCCCGGTGCTTTAATGGCTATCGTAACTATAGAACTTTCTTTAGCTCGGTTGATGCATTACTTTGATTGGAAAGTTGAATACATATCATGTGAGTTCATATTGGGGTTTTAAATATTATTCAAAATGGAACTTCTTGTTTTTCTTCGAACCCAATATATTTGCCAAATTGTAACCCTTTCTTGATTTAGCTTGCCCAATATATTTGGAGGTGAAATGTAGAGCCCAATAAATGGTGGGAAACAAAATGAAAAGAAAGTGACCCATCTACAAACCAAAACACAATATCTAATCCACAACAATGATGATATACCGGCTTGATCTAGATATCCATAAAACCTTGACCCGAAACTTCAAGGAAGAAAAAGATAAGAAAAATAAAATCTCTATACCATTAAATTCCTACGACCAACCTAAAACATAAGGTATACAAGCATAAAAAATGTTAAGCATAACGAGGGTAACTATTCTTTTTTAAACTTGGAAAATAAGTTTTCTATAAATTTTAAGTCTATCAATGTCATTTTATGTAACCCAATTAGATAGGTTGGTTGAATTACCTTTGTTAATTCATTTCCATGTGACAAGTACCATCCGACAAATATTTGAACCCCAAATTTTTGATGTTTTAAAATACAAATATAAGTTTTATCAAGTGCATACTAAACATCAAAACCAAGAAGTTGGATAATGTGGACCATTGAGAGCTTGAGTAATTTTGGGGTTCAAGAACATCTTCTCCCTTTTTTCAAAGTTTATTTTTACATTCTTAAGGGGATATATAAAATTTCTTAAATGGGATTTTGTTTCTCAAATGAGAAAACACAATTTTCCGAATACAATATTTTCTTTTACAAACTTTACAAAAGGCATATTCCAATCGGAAGAGGAGAGCATTTTTAAGGAGGGGTAGTGGGTAAGCTATAAATTGTAAAGAAGGTAAAATTACCTATTGTAATTTACAATATTCTAGCATGAAAATTAGTCAAGAACAATTTGGAGGAAGTATTGGTATACCCAAAGATAAAATAAGTAAGCTTGAGTAAGCAAAAGGGTTGTTGAGAAAGTTTAGTGATTGTTTTGATTATTAGTTGTTCTTAGAAGTACTAATTTTTAAGGATACCGGTATAATCATTAGGATAGGAGAGTGAAATAGTAATAAAGGGAAGATAAGATAATGTTTAAGAAGGGGTTTCCAAATGTCTTTATAAGTAGAGAAAGAGATTTCTTAATGAATTAAGATTCTTGTAGGTAGTTTTACATGGAAAGTTGTGTTTATATATAAATCATGTTGCTTCAAGAAGAAATGTTAAGGGTTGTTTGAAGGTTTCCATTCTTATGAGCTGTATTAAAGTGGATTGATGCATATTAATAAATTGGAGGTTAAATTTTTCATGATATATTGTAAGCATCCTTGAGACCTACCCTATTTTCCCTTTAATTATGTTGTGTTTTCGGTGAAAACTTATTGTACATGTATATAGGAGCATATTCATACCAAATTAAATAAAGGAGGAACCCGTATAAAGGCCTTAAAAATATTTTCGAAGAATATTTTGGATTTGAAGAGGATTCAAAACAAATAAAGTTTATATCTCCCTATCAAATTGTTACAAACTGCTAACTAGGGTTTTAAGGTAATTCATACATATCTTGGTTATTCTTGATTCAAGGGCTAAGATTGGGAAAATATCATCTACATGTGTTTTATTTTATGTTGAAGAAGGTTTGATGTTATTTTAACTCCACATGTGTGAGGTATAGCTGAAAGTATTGGGAGAGGTGTAAATAACTCGTTAGAGGCCTAATTGCTAAACTCAAAATGTGCACTCTACAAATCTTGTCAAGAGTTGGAGTCTAAAATTTTATAGGGAGAAATAAATTCATAATGGTTAATCAAATATAGATTTAGGTTCTTGAGAGTTATTGTCAGTGGTTTGAGTTGGTAGTGTGTATCACTTGTGTTTTCATTAATGTCAAGTCTATTGATGCCACATTGGTCTAGGTGATTTAGGAGTATGGCTAGGTGATCTAGAGTATCCAAAGTAACATATGCGTGGCTCGAGTCTCTCAACAGTTCTATGAAGGTAAAAAAGTTCCATAAGGTGAGTGAGAGGTGTCAATTAGTATGTAATATGTCCACATGGTCCAATAATGAAATGTATGGGTCAAGTAAAGTCATTATAAGCATTGGCCTAGTGCAAAAACATGGTGTAAATCAAGCAAATTTGAGAATTCAGTCAAACCAAAGCAGGGAAATCAAGTTTTGATTACTAGAGGTAGATTAAAGGTTGGATTTATGTTTTTAGATGGTACACATGTCAGAAATGATGTTGCAAACATGAGAAAGAACTCTCATAGAGTATATCAGTCATCACGGTGAAAGGTGCAATTGAAAATGACCCTTTTAGGCTTAATTCTGGTACTTGATGATGTGTGAGAAGTTGGTATAGGTCACAAAAGCATAATATGAGAAAGTGAGAAGACTAGGAATAGTTTCTACAACATGTGTGAGAAAAAAAAGTCTCATTTTAGCTCCTGGAGCCAAAATTCATAAGTGCACAGAAAGTGACTTTGAGAACTAGCAGTGCAGGCCGAGGCAATTGAGATGGAATAGAATATTACATGAATAATTATAGAGAATTGGATTATGGATCATGTATAGGGTTGATTTTATGTGCTCCAGGAAACATTTCATCAATTTATGAGAATGAATGTGAAAGTTATGCTAGTTTTTCTAAAACAGCTTTTGGAAATCGCATAATAATGTGTCTGGATTCTTAATGCTCAAGGAAAAATATAGTGCATCCTTAGGATAAATCATAGAAGTAATTTTTTAGATTACTTAAATATTGAGAGATTTTTTTTTCAGGTAAATTGGACATGTTTCAAGAAAGTTATGAGCATTCTTCCGTGAGTGTTTGATCTCTCTCTAGGGCCACTTCTTGGGTTGAGTGATCAAAATTGAGTTTATCAACTTTAAATAATTGATGAATCCTAGAAAAATTTATCAGAACCATAATATAACTCATCTAAGTCAAAATAATAATCTCTTTACTTTCAAGGTGGACTATGGTACATAGACATGTTTGTCTTTGTTCAAGGCATGTCAGACAATCATGTTATTATACCTCCAAGCTTGTTTTTATCGGTGAGGGGTGATGTAATAACCTTGTTAGAGTGTTTAATTTTTTTTTTCTTCTCCAAGATAAAATTTCATGTTGAGATCCTTAAACTACAATGGTTTGGTATGGATTTTCTCAAAATGCACCCTTTGGCAATATTGTTTGCAGAGCTTGTATATAGTGTCCTAGTAGATTTTGTACACTTGTGGTTTCTTGAAAATCACCATATCAAAGAGAAGACAACATAAAAACCTTTGTTAACACCATGATGTAGATAAAAATATTGGTTCTTCAAGCTGAAATTGTTACAAAAGAGATTTAGGCGGTTTTGTGCTTGAAAATAGTTAAGAAGAAGACCTGATATCCCTCATGCAAGAATGAAAAAAACAAGGAATGTGGGTTATTGGGATAAATGTGATGTTTTTGTTCTATTTTCAAGGTATTCCATACATCTATGTTCTCATTGTAACATGTAAAACATTGACATAAGTCATCAAAGTTGGTTGGTTTCCCAAAAACCACATTGTTTTCATTTTTCACATCATTGTACAATGTGATTCTTGATTTCTAGGAGTAGATGGAGTATTTACAAGTGGTCTAGTAGATTGGGAAAGGTGGATGATTATGTAAAAAATCCTCAGGATTTAAAATTTGTTAATGCTTTTTTCAAATTTCTCAAGAAATGAGTTTTTCAATGTTCTCGGGCATATACAGATTTCAGAAAACCTTGAACCTGTGGTTTAGAAGGTAAAAATGGTTGAATCATGAAAATTACCCATTGTAAACTCTTAAAAATTGGCACAAATATCTATCAGGATGTAACATTTAATATTTTCCAAGTTTTTATGTGTTTCATCAAATAACGAGGAGAAATTATTGTGCTTTTTTTGAGGACGTCCACCGTGTATGTGCAGAGGGAGAAATCAGGTTTGTAATGAAGATTATTCTTTGTGAAAGTGCTATAGATCCATGGAAAATCTTAAAACATATTGAAATATGTCTACCAACATGATGGTGGTCATGTTTTGGTTTGAAAGTGAGTGAGACATGCAAAGCTGGTGAAAAAAATCACGGTTTCCAAGTTCTTGTTTTTATCAAGTTCGTTTATAAGAATTTTTCCTCATTGGCATAACTCGAACCTCATGTCATCCATCTAAATGATAGTAATGGCTAAAATAAGTATGTGAGTGCTTGAAATTGGTTTTAAAAATTAGTCAATGCTTTGTAGTGTTGTTTTGATGATCAAGAATACATGGCGATTGTCGCAGCGTTGACAATGTGTGCAAATTCACCTCCAAGAAGGTGATTCAAAGACTCTAAATGTTCTAATGGATGTCAAAGGACAGCTATCCCAATTATTAAGCATGCTAAAAGGGCTTCAATGCTATAAGAGCCACCTCAATTTAGAGTGGAAATGACCTGTATTCCTAATTGTATACTACTTTGGTGAATCCTTGAACTAAAAAGGCATATATTCTTGTCTGATGGAGTCTTGCTCATTGTATAGAAGGAGTTGAAAGGTCCCTTATTAGTTAGTAGCTTGAAAGGAGTTCATTCTTGGCTCAAGCCATATAGGACAAGGCCAAGAAGGTGAAGAGTCAAGTTCCAAGAGTCATCTAGAAGTTGAAGATTCTAGACTTTGTATTGCTCAAGTAAGTATAAAATGTGAAAAGGAATGTAATGTGATTCTTTATAATATTGAATACAATGTAAAAGCATATGAAAAAAGAAGTACCTATAAATGAAGATTCATTCCTTAGAAGAGTAACTCAAAGGTATGTGAAGAAATTTTTTTGTTTCCAATTTGAAGGAAATTATGTATTGTGAGAAAATGAGCGAGTCCAAAAGCCATAAAAGTCAAGAGTTTTGTGAAGTTGAAAGGTCAAGTAAGGAGTTTGTCTTTTCTACATAAAGAGGCTAGTGTGTAGATAAAAATACTAAATAAAAAAACCTTTTTTGACTTCTATTGAAGCAAATTTTTCTGCAAAGTAAAACCTCTTAGGCATAGCTGAAAACCCTTGGAAGTCTCTTCTAGGTTAGTAGATGGTTGTAATGGTATTAAGTGAGAAAGTATCTCAGTAACATGGTGTTGAAAGAGAACAATATTTCTAATTTGTAATTGAATGTTCATATCACAATATGTTTTTATGGGTACAATATTTATGAGCCTTTGTTTTTATGTTGTAGTTTGTTGATGATGATCAAGTATCAGGTAATTGTGTCGTGTTCTGAATATCAATAATGAAGGGCTCTGAGCATATCTTGTATTCTTTTCATGAATGCATTTGATGATAAACTATATCTAATGATGATCAAACATTCATATCTGTAGTCTATGAGGGTGTGTGTGTTTGATGGTTGAAATAGGAAAGTGAAAATTCTTATTAGGGACTTATTCAGCCCCCTCTCAGGCCTTTTTCATTACTAATAGCTTGAAACAATAAGATTTGTATGATTGTGGGGCTACTAGAATGGACAATCAATATATGTGAAAGTATGAGTTTCTTTTGAAATCTATTACTTTTCCATGAAGGGAGAGGACTATAAAAACATGGAACCTTCTTTCTCGAGGAGTGAATGATGTTGAAAAACCATGATTTAGATCTTAATGATAATTTAGTAAAGATCAAGGCTATATGAACAGCCTTGCAGAAAAATATGCATTGTTATGTAACCTTAAGTTTTGGGAGATGAATCTCTAGTTGAAAATGAATATATTAGTATTGAAGTGTCCAAATACTCTTATTTTTACTATGGAGAACTATTTACAAGAGACAAGATCTCAAAAGGAATGTGAGGTTTCATAGCTAGCTTATTGAACAAAAGAGGACAAAGTTAAGAATATGACATTAAAGAAAGATTTCTTTTTCTTAATTGAAATGATTGGATTTGAGTGTTTTTAGGAAAGAGTAAGATGGATAGTGTGAATTGAGGAATGGTGAAAGGTATGGTATGAAAAGAGTATATAGAAAATGTAAAATTATTCCACGTTGTCTATAATTATACTATGAGACTCAAAGAAACTTTTTATAATTTTATCTATCTCATTGTATTGACCAATTGTGTTTCATCCTTCTCTACATAAAGGAAAGTGACATAACATTGATCCATAGATTATAGGAAGAACATACAGCATGAAACCATTGTTTAAGAACTAAGGAGATCAGATTTGGAGATGGAGGAGGTGGAAGAATGGAGAGAGAAATGAGATGACTTGCATTAGCCTGGTTCATGGGTTTCCAAGCTATTTAAAAAGTATCCTCAAGAGATTTTGCAGAGGATTGAACCTGAATGGGAGAAGGATATCCCTTGCTTGAAAGTTCTGGATTCGGTGGCACCTGGACAAAGCTTATGGAAGGTTCAGGTTTTCCTTGATGGGGTTTTTTGAAGGGATCCAACCAAATATCAATCAAGTAAGAAGCTGGATTAGGAAAAAAATGGGAGATCATGGGGTAAGTTAAAACCTTTTACCTTTCTGAAAAGAGTTTTCTATTTGTTTTCTCCCTTGGAGAAGATCTTGTCTTAGTTCTATAGGAAGGACCGTGGTTCTACGGAGAACAATACTTTCCATCGTTAGATGGAAGCTGGGTTCAAAGACTCACATCCCATCTACTTGTCTTGTTTAGGCTAGGTGTCCTGGCTTACCCCTAGAGTTCTGGGAAGTGGATGTGTTGGCAAGAATCAACAAAGATTTTGGGAAGTTGATAGCGCTTGATCCGACTACAGCTGCCAGAACCAATTTCATTGCAGACATGATGTGTGTTAGCATGTCTTTTGGCTCTTCTCTCCCAAAGATCATAAATTTGGTGTCTATAGATGGGATTTGGTAGCAAAAACTGGGGTATAAGGATTCACCTGTGTTCTGTACTAAACGTTGGAAGGTGGTTCATGGAGCTTTTGGGTGCAAAGAAAAAGATCTCACCAAAATAAGAACAAAAAAACAATGCTGTAAAACGGTATGAAGCCAGGGGTGGGAGAAGAATGAAGACCTAGATATTGAGATATCCTTGTAATCCGCGGAGATGCCTGTTTTAGCTGCACGTATGGATGAAAATTTAGTTGTGGAGCTAGTTCTTGATGATGCTAAGTCAATGCTTGGTCTGGGTAAACTGGAATAGAAAGAGGATGAACTGGCATCGCTGGTCTCTGCCTGCCATAATGATGACATGGAATTATTTTCAAATCTTGAAAAAGTGGAGATAAGTTTGCTGCCAGTTGTCAGGAGGAATCCATTGTGGTGGAGGTAGTAATCCTGCCCAATTTTTTTTTAAATCAGCCTTTGACTTCCTAACTTTTTGGATGGAGCAGTTCGTAAAGAAGTTAATGTGCAAGGTGAAGATTTGGACGATTGCAGCGTGGGGCAGGGTTCTCAAGATAATGCTACCAAGTTTCCCGAGAAGGATTCAGATGATAAATTTGAAAAGGTGATATCAGTAATGTCTAAAACATTGGGGATGATGGATATCTCATTTAAAAAGGAAGAAAAAGATGGATGGACAAATGTTAAAAAGAAATTGTCGCGCTCTTCTTACCATCCGAAAAGAGTGACAAGGAATCGTGGTTCTAATAATGGTTAATTTTTTGTAAGTTCCTTTTTGTGAGTCGAAATCAAGCTGCTTTGATTTCTGGCTCCTCTTGGATCCTGTGTGTTTGATGTGGGTTTTATTCCCTGTTTCTTATTTTAGTCTCATGAGAGCTATATTGTTTATCTTGTAATGGTGTAAAGGGTTTTGGTCCCTTCAAAACCATTTAATTACTAGAAAAAAACCATTGTGTTTTCGGATTGTATTGTGAATTTTATGAAAATTAGATAAGGTTTGATGTATGACCATTAATCTAACTTATGTTATTAAGTAGGTTGGTGATGTTCATGGAAAAGAGTACATTTATATCTTTAAGGTGAAATAATAAAGGACCTATAGGTATTGGCATCAATTGAAAACATCAATCGAAGATAAATTATTTGATACAAGTTATGAATGAATATGATCTTATAAGGACAGTTTTATTGCAATATAACTAAATGTTTCTTGACCTTGTGAATATTTTTTCTTATGATATGATCTTGTCAAGATAGGATTGTGGGTTAATGGAAATCGAGTTCAACATGAATGAACCATCATATCTAGAACTTTAATTGAGTAAGTTATCACTAGAATATGTAAGTAGTTGAAATACAAAGTTGGAGGAGTGATGTATGAATGAATTGTACATAAGTTTTGGATACTAGATGGCTATAACTTGAAAATTCACATCAAATTATATATGAAGACCGTGTTTGGTCTATGCATTGATATGATATATGTTAATATACCATACATACGATTCTAATTTCTATAATAATAAATCATTTCACCCTTGCTAACCATGGTGGGACCTAGAAACCCTTCGCGATTCAAGTGAGTGTGCCTTAGTTTATATAAGCATGATATGCAACTGTGAAAGTGGGGAAACTTATGCGCAACCAATACAAACATTATGCACACATAAGGTAAGAAGGGAAGAAGACTACAAGAATCCAACATTGTTGGTTTTGTTGTTGGGACGTTCATTAAAATGCAAAGATAATGTGAACAAAAGATGCGTTGTTTAACACAAAAGAACATTAAATCCTGGATACACATTGTTCAGGATGCTTTCACAAAACATCATTTGAGTTGTAAGTATTGTTCTCCAAGAAAGTGGGTTGAGGCTAATATTTATGATGAATTCAAAGCATATAAGGGTGTCCCACTTTTTGCATTTTTTGTACCTCTAAACACATGAATTTTTGACATCACTAAAATTGTAGAGGCAATTGCCACAAAAATACATAGAATTTGAAAATGTTGTAAACTAATGAAATGTTACATTTTGAATGTATAATGTATGTGGATTTTTTTTTGAATTTTATTTATGGTTTTTAGTTATTTATTTCAAAGGTTATTTCTTATTTTATAGTAGAGTTACATTGTGCCAACATCTTGTAATGTAGTCAAAACATATTTGTTTTCTATAAAATTTTAGATATATATTCTAGACTTAATTATCTAGTAAATGAATATTTTTTGGATTTTTTATATATATATATATATATATATATATATATATATATATATATATATATATATATATATATATATTGGTGAATATATTATTCAATTTAGATATGTATAGATGTTTATGGTGATATATCTCTTTATTTATTTCAATTTTTTTCATGAGTGTAATGAAAACATTAAAATTTAGTAAAATATATTTTTTCATTTTTGGAAATGATTTACTATTTTTCATAGTGTCTCAAATGGGATGTACCAAATTTCTTAAAATACCATAGTTTAGAAATATTTTATTTTAAAATAAATACCTATTTTAAAAATTCAAAAATTATATTTTTGGAAAGATTGTAAAAAAATGAATTTATGTGTAATTTTTCATAATTTAATTCACTATTTATACCTAAACATGTGGCATATGAAGTGGCATATTTTGGCCTATAATTGCCCTCCAAATGGATTAAGGAAAAAAGGCCACATAGGTGCCACCTAGGCTCCACATAAGGGGGTTTGCCTAAACCCCCTTAAGCCTAATTCCATCAATTCACTCTACAAAAAGTATGTGAGGTAAAATATACATAAGGATTCACACAAACCCCCTTCGGGCGAAGGGGGGTTAGGGTGAAACCCTTTTTTTATGACATAGCACATTTAAAAACGAGGTTTGTGTGAAGGAGTGTTCTCCCAAGCACCCCTGAATCAATTGATGTGAAATTTCTTGGGTTACATTTTTGGCCCACTAAGTGGGACTCACTATTATGTATTTACTTGATGAATTGTATGAAACATTTTTCTATGAGCTTCCGGTACACCTGCATGCATGGTTAGTTGGTTATTTTGAGAAAAAGTAATAATTTGGGTCACAAGTATCCTTGGAATTTTGAGTGCACACGAAAGCTAGCATAACACAATGCAACCTGGACACACACGGTAGACTACTAGTGGAAGGGTACACTTTGGAGCTATATCCTTGAATATTCAATTTCAACCTTCTCTTGTGTAGAAAAATCCCAACATAACTTCTTTAGGGAGTTACAGGATCGTAATTAAAACATTTACAGTTAGTGAATAAGAAAATGATGATTGATATGTGGATAGAAACTTTCCCAATAAAAAACTAGACACTCCATAACATGGATAACACAGGACATATGAAGGACAATAAGGTATTAGGAACACGGTATGGATTCCATCGACGATCACACCCTTAGGAGGAGGCGATTTAGAGAGAAAAGGAATAATATATTAGAAAGGGAGCTAGTATGTCTATGCAAATCAACTCCAGGAACTACAAGTGATGAAAATCAACATTGGTTAGGGTAAGGAGATAGAAAATGACAAGGATCTCTTGGAAGGATCCAAAGTGTGCCAATATAATATATGAGATTTGAAGAACAAGGAAGGAAAATATAACACCAATGGTATCCTAATCTAACCTACCACTCATACTCATGCAATTGGGCCACCTAAAATAGAACAAGTTTTAATAGAAATCGATAGTGACAAAGAACCAAAATGGGATAAGAAGATGGAAACTTTAAATAATATTTCACGATATGTTTTATAGGTATTGCAACCAACACCAAGGAGACAATTGTCAAATCCTAATATAAAAAAATCACATCGATTAGAGATTATGAATAGTAATACCACCACACTAACACCGATATAAATACAAAGAAATACATCAATAAAATAGGGAGATGGGACTACTCCCCCAACTATAAGTGGTAGAGGGAGTGGAGGCAATGTTATGATAATTAATACTCTTGTTCAAGGAAGAACCGTAAATACCATACAATAAGTGGTAACATCGAATATTTTTTTATGATTTTTCCCCTACCATAGTATCATATTGTTGAGAATTTTGTGGAACATGTTGTCAAATTTGAACTTATATGATGAGAAAAATGTATAACTTCCTTAGAATGTAAGGAACGTGCAACTCGGTTGCAGAACTACACTACTTGCCCTACCCATACGGTATTGAAAATCTGACCCTTCACAAGAAGTAGTATATTACAATCAACTTAAAGTAATATTTTTAACTGAATTTAATATTCCATAATTCAAGAAACAAAGTATTTTGGTGCTTAAGGAAATCAAACAGAACTCATAGAAAGTGTGCTTGCATATGATGTGTGCTTTAAAACCTTTATCTTTAATCTCTCTTATGAGATACATCCTACACAACATACACAATGTTATGTAGGGGAACTCTTACTACCCTTTAGGAATGTGTTTTCAAACAATACTTTCACCATTCCCTGGGAAGCATTAGAAGCAACCTTGCAAGATGAAGTAGTGGGAAGTATTGATACTGGTTTAATACCATTGATGGAGGCACATATCATCTATATGGAGACCTAAGTAAAGAAATTAATAGAAAATAGTGCATGAAACACATGCGGTGGAGTTTGACGCACTGATTGTGAGGTGGAATACCACACCAAAAACACATATATATGTAAAATTTTGAAGGCCATGCTAATTGCATGTGAGATCTATGAAGGCAGCCATGATGCTTGAAAGCTGCTCCGTTATCCACCGTGCAAGAAGGTAAAGGTAGCCACTTACAACCAGATATGTGATGCACACACTCATGATACATCAGAGTGTCTAATTTACACATCCAAGTGAGTATTCACACCGTAAATTTTGTAATAATGTCTAGATACACTTTTTAATATTAATTTTCTGGTAAGTGGTATGAGATTCTGTCTCCCAAGCTTTCCATGTTGGAAAAGTTAAATTTCCATTTGTCTTTGTGCTCTATTTTATGTTGTTGGAAAGAAATATTTACCACTATCTAATATGTGATTGTGGAACCATATATTGTGCATTTCACTTGTCTATTTTATCATGATTTACCCCTTAGTTGCATGATCATTCACATATGCTCCTAGAACCTCATTACCCATTTTTTTGGGAAAATTGAAACACTTATGCACCTCTTTCGATTGTGTTGAAAAATCCAAACCATTTGGACTTACATTCATGAATTCTTCAATACTTATTGAATAAATCCTTTGTATTGAAACATATCCTATTAAAATATTAGTCAAGCATGACAAGTTCCATCACCAAAGTATGGTGTTCATTCAGAGTGATTTTTTCATTTGGAAGGAGATAATTTTAATTATTTTTATTCAAGTTTTTATAGATTGCAATGATTTTGATTTTAATACAATGATGAATGCTTATTTTTTTATAAATACAAATACAAGTGCAAAAGTTATCATTGGAGGTTACTCATCTCCAAACCCTTCTCGACAACTAGGAAATTCCCTTTACAACATTTCTCAAGTTCCAAGCCACCTTCTACCTCTTAGAGCCACTCGTCGAAAGGTAGGGGTTGTCACCATAACAAGTATAGCTTCCACATGGATGGTGCTCACCACCTCACCACCACTTTGGATGGTTCCCATTAAATCACCACCATAATGTCAATATGGGGTTAATTAGTTCTATTGTTGCAAAATCAATGTTGTTGGTATGTGCCTCCACTCGAAGATAACTCGAATGTGAAGGAGGAGACAATGAGGAGAGTTAGTTAGGGTTTTGGAATAATTAAGAGAGAGGGATATAAAAATTGAATGTGAAGGAGGAGAGAGTCGTTAAAACGAGAATTTTTCATGAGCTCAGAGACAATGTATGAAGGAATTTGGTTATGAAATAAAGAGAATTGGGGCTCCATTTTAGAGCATTTGTGGACTTTTTTATCTTGAGAAGTTTCCTTCTTCCAAGATATTGATGTTATTAACAATGTATTGATTATTGTAAGGTAATATATGTGTGAAGGGATTGTATTTGATGTTAGGAACCTCTATGCTAGGCCCAATTATAGGGTAAGAAGACTCAGATTGTAAAATTGTGGATTGTATGTGAAGGAAAAGACTGAAAACATAAGCGCTTGGTATAAAATACTAATAGAGTTTTGGTTAAATCATCACTATATTTATGCTTGAATAATTTATTGGTGAGTGTGACACCTTGGTTGAAGACTTTCCAAGCCTTCTAGTACAAGATTCTAGTCTATTTTGACATGGGGGTGCTTGTGGATTAAGAAACCCTTGTTTACTAGGTTTTGTACAAGTGAGAAAAGATTTATTTTCATGTTGGTGATTAGTTCCATGTCACTTTGTTAACATTAGAGTGTGAGTGAGTATTAAATAGATCTTCTAGTTAAATTTTAGGCTTTAAAGACAAGTTTTTTTGATTTTATAGAATTTTCATCCTACATGGGTTCCTAGGAAACCCTACCTAGGGTTTGTAAGAAAAATGATTATTGAGGGATTTGTACTTGATACAAGAGTTTGAAAATTTAAAGAAATAATCTAAACCAAACCTAAAAATGAATGTAGAGGAATTATTTCATCAAAAGATCTCAAAATGGCAAAATATGAAAGTATTTCATCTAGATTACCATCACAGTCCAAGAGACCTTATTTGAAGCTAAATAGTGGACTTTGAAGAATGTTTTATAAAGGAAGGAAACTTGAAATTTATCAAAGAGATTTTTTTTTGAACCTTGGTCATTGGTGTTTTCATTGATGTCAAGTTGCATTGATGGAAAAATAGTGAATGGTGAAGTGAGGTTTTGTAAGAGGCATGAAGTTTGATTGGTAGTGTCTTCTCAGTGGTTTAGTGAGCATTTATAGTGCTTTCGTGGTGCTACAAGCTCAAATAGTGAGGTGATTGATCACTGAAGGAAGAATTAAGATTTTTATTCTTGTATTAGAGGTTTTACAGGTCATATTTGATGATGTTAGCATGGGAAAACACTTTTACGAGGTGCTTCTGGTCATTTGGTAGAAGTCTTAGTTCAAACTGGCTCATTTAGGCCTATTTGTAGAGCCTGGTGAGGTGTGAAAGGTTGGTACAGGTCATGAAAATATCATGTGAGCATGGTATAAGCCTAGTAATGGTGTCTAGGGAATATATGAGCATTATTAAGGTGCATTTTATCTCCGGAGGAAGATTTCAAAATTTCACCAAAGTTGGCCTTGAGAACTAACAATGTAGTTTGATGCAAATGAGATAGGTGTGAAGAATAAATGAATATTTATGTAAAATAAGCTCATGGATTATGTATAGGGGTGAGTTTTGGTGCTTCATGCCAAATTTTATTAAGTTCTAAAAAGGTATGTGAAATTTGTGTTAGTGTTTCTAAAACATGCTTCTTAAGAAGTGTAAAATAAGTTATCTGGATTCTTAATACCCAAGAAAAAATATGAAGTCTCATTTAAATAAATAATATAATTTTTTTTTTAGATAATATTCCAAGACTGGAGTGTGGAATTTTTTTTGAGACAAATTGGATTAGTATTAAGAAAGTTATGATATTTTTTCCAGCCTCCTTCCTTTCACTCTCGAGCTCCTTCCTGAGTCAGAAATGAAAAAACCTGTATTTTTCCAAAAATCACTCGTATAATATTCTTTGAATTTTTCCATGATATATTATTGGTTTCTCCATGGTTCTTGTGTTGTCAAAGTCTAGAAGTTAGAGTGAATTAGTACAAAGTCTCTCTGGGTATGCAAGACATATGTCTACAAGTGTGCTGAGATCGATCAATCTAGAATTTTTCATTGAATCATGTTCTTAAAATTCAAAAAGGAGTTTTTTTTAATCTCAAATATTCATAGGTGACTAATAAAGGATCATTTTGTGTTGAATGGATAGTGTGAACAAAATATTCCCTTCTTATTTTTGTTGTCTTTTACGCAAATCTCATGGAATTCACTCACCAAGTGACAAAAGGTGAGTCTCACCTCATATACTGGTGATTGTCAATTTTTTTGAAAGATTTCAAGTAATATAAACTCTTCTAGAAGTGGTCTCAAGATGGTTGAGATGTGTAGAATTCTGCCTTGAGAGTTATAAAGTCCATATATGGACATAGTGCGATCTAGATTTCATTATCAGATGTGCAAAACAAAATGACTTGATAGGATGAAAGGTTAAATAAGTGATGTGATATGATCACTGATGAAAAGTTAAAAATGTTCAATACTTCCCCAAAATAAGTTAAAAATATCTTATAGTCAGTAAAGGCATGTTATGTTGCTATGGACACCCTTTGTTAGAACTTACACTACATTGTGCACTATTTTCCTTTGAAATTGGAAGTAAATTGAAGTGTTTCAATCTTGTTGGATGATTGGAAGAGATGGAAAGTGGTCACACCTAACCATAACAAGTAAAGTTTTTAAAACCATTCAAAATAGAGAAATAATTTGATTTTTAAGTGTCTCAAGTATGGATGTGTACAAAACCCTTAAACTAGGGTTTGTTGAAAGGAAAACCTCGAAACTTAAAATTCCTCCATTGAAAAATATCCAAATTATATATATATATATATATATATATATATATATATATATATATATATAATTGTTCATAGCACAAAGGTGTTGCAACTGGTTTTAGATCATATCACCTTGAATTGAGAAAGTTTTATATGATAATAATCTTCTACAATCGTATCGGGGCATTGTTATGGATTTCTTCATCAAATTTAAATCTTCATTTGACAATAAACAGATCCATATTTTTTTATTTCAACTCAAACAAGATAAAAAAATGGTTGAAAAGATTGGAAACTACTTGAATGAGTATCTTCTCTTGTGTCAGTTGAATGATCATGCTCAGGGTCCATATGTCTAGTTACAGTCGACTCTTAAACTGAAATGTTATATCAAAAAAGCTTATGAACAAGGTTGTTTTCTCATATTGTGCCTCAAGGAATTATTTTTAGGGTATACAAGTGTTGAAAGTTCCTTTTAATAAATGGTATCATGTAGTGCTAGCTCCAAAGCATGAAATAAGTTTGTGTTTTAGTCTCCTTGAGAAAGTGAAAAGTATGGGACAATGAAAGAATTCTTTTCTCGAACTATTTGAGTTCTTGAAGGATTCAATTATCTATAGTCAGTTATAAGTTATTGTATTTCTCTCTCCTAGCTCATGGTAAGAAGATGGAAATACACTTTTTCCCTTTATCAACTAAGTTAAGTGTCAAAGGACCATTGAACTTACAAGGTGAATGTGAAGAACTAGTGATGTATGTAGAGCTCGTATGAGATGGAGTAGAAGTTGAAAAGGTGAGGTGTAGAGAACAAAAGGAGGTAATATTTAGAAGACTAAAAATATGGATGAAAGATTAAGATGTTAAAATAATGATGGAGTTAGTAACTATTAAGGATGTAACTTATGGAACATGAAGAGGAAAAGTCGAGAAAAATTGAGGTTTGAATCTAAGAAGGCACACAGATTGAGTATGTGTGTTGATGTTAGTGTGGAAAAAGATTGTAATATAGAGCACACACACACACACATGCGCACACACACATGCACACACACACGCACACGCACACGCACACGCACACGCACACACACAAACATGCACACGCACATGCACACACACTCGCACACACACATGCACACACACACACACACACACACACACACACACACACACACACACACACACAAACAATGCTTTTGTGTGTTGGGATGAATAGGTATATGTGAAGACAATAGTGATTGAATGAACATGGTAATAGAACATGTTCAAAGTCCTAAACACTACAAATCAAGTCTTAGGTCGTAAATTGTAGGATATAAAGTAGTGAAAATGGAATTGAGATGCAAGTTAAAGTGCACCTAACATGTGCTACACAAGAAAAGTAACACAATGAGCTGTAAATAAGATGTTGATAAAAGAGTGTGATAAAGTAATATAAAGTGCGGTGAAGAAAATTCAAGGTATATTATGAGATCTTAAAATGCAAATTCAAGAGTGACAGAGGTTAGAAAATGTGTGAGTGAAATGAATGTATATGAATGTTATAGCTAGAGTGTGAAAGGAAGTGAATGTATGTAGAGAGGTAAGTGAAGGTGCATTGACAATTTTCTAATGGCACTGTGGTAAGTGTATAACAAATAATGTAATGGGAGTTTGTGTGAGTGTATAACAAAGCATGTGAAGGGTATTGAGCATGGTATGGTTAGTGAATGTCTAGACAAGGTTTCAAAAAGTAATAGGCTCATATATGCATATGTTCTAACTGAAAAAGAGTTACTAAATGTTTATAAGATTGAAGTTAATGCATGTGAAGACCGTATGACTATTGTAGGTACTTGAATGAGCAGAGCTTTGATTTTTGATTCAAGTAGAGTTAGTGAATGATTCAAGAAATCATATTTTAGGGTAAATATGAATAGAGGCTTGATATATTGATAAAATTTCAGGTGAGATAAGAAGGTCGGTTTGTAAATTTAGAGTCACAATTAGGGTGTATGCAACAAATTGAAAGAAAAGGGAATTAGATGAAAAATAGGAGAAGTGATAAAATATATAAGTCATCATCAATTGTGAGAGACAACAAAAAGTGTGACCAAAACTCAAGAACAAGTCTAAGTTGTAGCTTAACACATAGGGGTTTGCAGCCTCCTTATAAGTAATAGCTTACAAAAGATCAATTATAGCTGATTAAATTATAGGGAGTTGTAGATTCCTTGTAAGTTGTAGCTTGCGAGAAGATTAGTAGTTGGTGAATGAAGTATTATTGGGGTTGTATCCTTAAAAGTGGAGTTGCATCTCAACTTGAAATGGTTGTACCACATAGGAAAAATTGTCTAAAGTTAGTTCTCTAATTTTAATGGGTTTTCTCCCATTTAGGGTTTTCGACATAAAACATTGTGTCTTGTCTCTCTTTCATTTTCTTATGCGTGGTTGTATATGCTTTTATTAACTAGTTTCGTAAAGAAAAATATCTAAAAATTAATAAGACACTCGATTCACTCCCTCTTAGTGTCCAAGTTTCCAACAATCGGTATTAGACCTTGGTACTCTTGAATCAAGTCTAACAACTTGGAGTAGGTCCTTCCTAAATCACAAGCATGGTTATTGAAGTTATGTCCACTAGCAATTAAAGAGACAAATATATTAGTGAGGATGAAATATCAGATGAAGAGGAAGTATAAGTAAATATTTAAGCAGAAACTGATAAGTGTTATGGATGAATTGAAATATCAAAGTATAAAGAACAAGAAATTAAAGGCCAAGATGAAAGAGTATGAAGAGTAGATCAAGCTTCTTGAGGAGTGTAAAAAGAAAAATATGAAGGGAGAGTCAAAGATCTTGAGGCACAATTAGAGCTGGTTTCAGCATCTCTCAGAGACAAAGAGAAAGAGCATCTCAAAATTAGTACAAAGCTGAAATATCAGGTTGAAACAATGACAAAAGATTTACATGCCAAAGAAGACACCTACATGAGATATGAAGAAGAGCTGATATCTTTGAGAGCTGAATTAGAGGAAGAAACAGAGAGACTAAAGATGTATAAAAATTTAGAAAATAGATCTCGAGGCTCTTAATTAAGTGCTAGATAAGAAGAAGGAAGTAGATGAAAAAATGGACTAGGCTTCATTAAGGATCCTGTAAAGAAGGATGAAGATGACAAAGCTGGTTCAAGTGGACAGTCAAACATGAAGAAAACTAAGTGGAAAAATTCAAGAATTCCTAAACCTATTAGGAAACCTAATGCTTTTAGGTATGAAAGAAATTTTAATGGATATTGTTATTCATGTTATGGTTTTGGACATAGAGCTAGGGAATGCATGAAGAATTTTGATAGAGAACACCCATGGAGAAGCTGTAAAACTAATTATGAAAATAATATAGTGTGTTTCAACTGTCAAGGAAAAGGGCATACTATCAGAACTGTTTAGAAGAACCTTCAAGTCAGTTTTGGGATAAATAACACTTAAGAGGCATGAATATGTTAGTGTGCTACAACTACAAAAAATTTGGACACTATGTTAAAAGGTGTCATGAGTTCAAGGCTAAAAATTATGATAGGAATGATAATTCACATCAAATAAGAAGAAAAATTAATGTCTTACGCTATACTTGTCACAATTTTGGGAAATTTGCAAAGACTTGTTATTACCATGAATAATCTAAGCACAACACTAAGTATTATACTTTCAGAGGGCAAGATAAGAAGGCATCCAATATGAAGATCAGTCCTAGAAATGAGACTAAGTCAGCCATGGTTAAAACAAATCCTGAAAAGAAGAAAACTAAATGGATATACAAGGTCAAGGAAGTAAACCCAAGAGTTGAGGAAGCAAAGAAGGACAAGAAAATAGTGTGGGTAGATGATGCAAGCTCAAGTAAGACATTAAGAGTTGATGATCAATCCAATAAGAGTGAAATCAAGTCAAGGTCCAATCATAAAGAACACTCACCTATAGTCATGAGAAGACAAGGAAATGAAACATACCATACATGTTTGAAAAGAAGTGAAGTCTTGGGAAATGAAGGTAGAACATCTAATAGTTTATCAAAGAAGATAGATGATGATTCACAGAGAGAGAGAGAAAGAGTGAGTCATCAAACCTATTTGATGGCTTCCTATTATTTTGAAAGAGAAAGAATAAAGTGCCTTATCTAGGATTCTAGAAGGCATACTCTCTTTGAAAGAAGCATTGATGTGTACCTGAGAAGAATCATCATCAATAGGTGCTCATGTTGCAAATATATCACCAATGAAAAGGTATGCTTAGTCTATTCTTCTCTTAAAATTCTGTTTGGTATGGTTGAATTGTGTCAAGCTCTTGAAAGTATGAGTTTGATCTGTTTTCAACATATATATCTTATAGTGTCTTCATTAGTATTTAAATATCTGGATCATGAAAGAAGTGGACTTCATTAGTCATGTCTACCATGAATGCATGCGATTCAATTGACTAGTACTGCAATTGAAAGTGCATATGTATGTCTGTTGCAAGTCTGATTATGTCTTGTGAAAAGTGTCATTGCTTAGTGAAGTGTATAAGTAAACCTTTTATGTACATAAGGAATCAAAGTCTACATAGTTGAGACATTATGTCCAATCCTTGAATCATAGGAGAAGAACAATTATTTTTTTCATAGTCCAAATAGGAATAACTTAGGTAAAGTGTCACACCAAGAAAAGTTTTGAGTTGAGGTCTCCAACCAATTATGTGTATTAAAGGCTGCAACGAGGTGTAAAAATAACTTTATCTACATGCGACGTAATTAGGGAAAGAATCTATAAGTTATTCTTCTTATGATCGATCGAGATATAAAAGTCTCAAAATGCAAAAGTAGTGCTAGTTTCATAACTATCAAGTGATGTTTTGTCTTTAGTCATTAATGTCTTAAGTCTAATGCATTAAGTGTGCTAGAGATGGATCTCACCATGCAAATCGATTTTTAAGAAATATACTCCATTAAAAATGGTCAAGGATCTACAATATTGAATTAGAAATGCACAAGAAGGCATAATTAATATTTTTATCATGAGAAGCTTGAAGTTTGTATCAGTCAAAGAGGTCATAATAAATAAGAACAAGGAACCAAGGATGATTGCAGATGGAACATGTTGAGAATATGTATCATGCAAGCGTAGTACTCTAATAAGTGTTCTGATGAATTTGAAGTGATCTACAAAGTGAATCTTGTGTTTTGATAAATAAGTAAAACATGTTAAATAGTTGGATAATCAAAGTTGAAGGTTCTTAGGACTGTGTGTTGTCTTTTAAGATCCCCTTATGTTGTGAAATCGGGATGCATTAGGGATAATGAGAAAAAATTAGTAAGCTGCATATGAACAAAATGACAACAAGGCCTGCCAAAAATCTATATGTGGTATAGGAGTGTAAACTATGAAATTGTCTAATACTTATGTCTAAGATTTTGAAACTTTTATTGAGTTTTTAGTGATGTGACTCATATTGTTTCATGATGTGATTGGTGTTGTGACCCATCTTGTACATTTTCTCATCTACATGTATGGAGAGAGATGTCATACAACTTCTATTATGTCATAACCTCAATAAGTGGTATTTGCATGAGTTAATGAGATGAATATCTTAAAGAGATCAAGGAATATATTTTAAGGTATGTATAATAGACTTACTTGTTGCATATTATGGAAGACATCACAAGGAGAAATGATATAGTAGTTCAAGTTTATTAAATAATAGATTGGGCATCCATACACTGTATAGATTTGAGATGAGTCTCAAAGGAAGGGGAATATCATTTAGCTTATTAAATTAGGTGCACAAAGGATTGAGAATAATGTTGAAGCTAAAATAAGAGGTGTCTTAGGTAAAATGGCTTCAGTGACAATATGTAAATGATTGATTGAGTATTTTAGAGCTATAACTTATTTGCAAGGTATGTTCTACTAGAACATGGTGTCTTAAACCCAAGGGGAGATAAGGAGGAAGAATTTATGGTTTGAGAACTATTGAAGTGAGATGGATGATATGGATATTAAAAATTCAATGGGAGTAATGAGACTAATGAGTGGAGGCACTCATGCATCTATAAAACAATAATGGTAATCCAAAGGGGAGCTTAGTGAGGCAAGTCAATGATTTGTAATTAATTATCTACTTATTGGTTGTTATATTGAATGAATGATCCTTTTTCATAGATGTAAAAAGGGGAGATAGTGTTGTCAAAAAATTGGAAGGAAGATATGAGTTGTTGGTGTGTGCTTGTCATCTAGGTTTTTGAGTATCTTTGTGATCAATGAAAAGGGGAGATTAATGAACCCTGGTCATTAGTGTTTTCATTAATGTCAAGTAGCATTAATGGAAAAGTATTTAATGGTGAAGTGAGGATCTGTAAGAGGTATTAAGGTTTATTGGTAGTGCCTTCTTAGTGGTTTAGTGAGCAATCTGAGTGTTTTTAGGGTGCTACAAGCTCAAATAGTGAGGTGATTGGTCTTTGAAGGAATATTGAAGGTTGGTATGCTTGGATTAGAGGTTTTATAGGTCATATTTGATGATGTATTCATGGGAAATAACTTTACAGGCTGTTATAGGTCATTTGGTGGAAGTCTCAGTTCAAAATGGCTCATTTAGGCCTATTTCTAGAGCTTGATGAGGTGTGACAAGTTGGTACAAGTCATGAAATGATCTTATGATAATGGGATAAGACTAGAAATTGTGTTTAGGGCATGTGTGAGCATCAAAAATATGTATTTTAGCACCTGGAGGAAGATTTCAAAAATTCACCAAAGTTGGCATTAAGAATTGATGCAGTGTAGTATGATGAAAATGAGATAGGATTTAAGAGTACATGAATATTTATGAAAAATAAGCTGATGGATTATGTATAGGGGTGATTTTTGTGCTTGATTCCATAATTTCATCAAGTTACGAATTAGTATGTGAAAGTTGTGTAAGTTTTTCTAAAATAGGCTTCTTAAGAAGTGCAAAATAAGATTTTTGGATTCTTAGCACCCAAGAAAAATATGATGTATCCTTTAGATAAATCATACAAGATTTTTGGAGAGGATTCCAATCTGAAGTGTGGAAAAAGGTTTGAGACAATTTGGATAAGTATTAAGAAGGTTATGATCTTTTCCTAGCCCTCTTCCTTTCACTCTCAAGCTCCTTCCCGAGTTAGAAATGGAAAAAGTTGTGTGCTTATACTCAAATAAATTGGATGAGATTATTTGAAATTTTCCATGATATATTAATGGTGTTTCCATGGTTCTTACATTTTCAAAGTCTTCAAGGTAGACTGAATCAACAAAAAGTATCTCGGGTATGCAAGACATATGTTTACAAGTGTTGAGATGGATCGGTCTAGACGTTGTTATTAAATCACATTATTGACTTGGAAAAAGGATTTTTTTATCTCATCTATTCATGACTGATAAATGATAATTTTTGGTTTGAATGGACAATGTGAAGAAAATATTCCCTTTTTTTTTGTTGTGTCTTCTATGAAAATCTCATGGAATTCATGCACTAAGTTGCAAAAGGTGAGTTTCACCTCATAAACCGGTGATTGTAATTTTTAAAAAACTTTAAGGTAATCTACACTCTTCTAAAAAGTGGTCTCAATATTATTTAATTGTGTAGAAGTCTACCTTGAGAGTTGTAAAGTCCATTTATGGACATAATGTAGTCTAGATTTGACTGTACTAGTGCGAAACAAAATTGACTTGACATGATGAAATGTTGAAGAAGTGATGTGCTTTGAGCAGCGACAAAGAGTTAACAATGTTCAAGACTTCCCAAAAATAAGCTAAGAGGTGTAGACCGATCGGTGGATCCGAGTTGAGAGGAGAATCCCGCATTGGGGGTCAAAGGGCTGGAAAATCTATGTAACTGATGAGCTATGTGGAGGTCATTGGAGGTGGACAGAGAGGACTCAGTAGAAGGGGCTCGGGTCTCAGTGCACGCATAGAGAAGAATCTCGGGAGATCCGTTGTTGGTGACGACAATAGGTGGGGAACAAGCGAGGATGAGCTGTGAAGGACAATCCAGTGAGCGAGAACAAAATGAGGGGTCATGAATAGAGACGAGTGAAGACTCTGCAAGGTAGGGAAAGAAGATGAACCACACAGGAGGACACCATGTAGAGGATGAAAACCATGACTCCCAACACATGAGCTAGGGAGTTTGAAGGATGTCTTTCACAAGAGAGAGCTCGTGACGGAGTGGAGCATGAGTTTGTAGGAGCTTGGTTTGGAGAGAGCTCGAGGCGAGTTGGAGGAGCTCGGGTGGGTGTTGTAGCTCGATGGAGAACACCAAGGATCTTCAATCAAAACACCAACAACACCGGACTTAAAACCTGTAATTTTGAACCTGAATCTCTATAAAAACCACCATGTAAACACATAAAAGACCAAAAAGAAAAGAGATCTAAAAATTTACTTCAGTTTAATAAAAAATTAAAAAAACTAGAAAATAACCTCTTATTTTAACTGATCTACCAGATTTAGCTGCAGTTAGCTAAATGTAGTCTGTAAAACCCCTGAAAGCTTCAGGAAACCTACACATGCATGAAGAACACAATAAAAAAACAACTTTCCAAGAACAGCTTGTTAAATACGTTAGCAATAAATTTACAGAATATAATGATCGAAGAAATTGCATGAGAAAAAAAAAGACCAAGAATAATTGCAACTCAAATGGGGAATGCACATTTACCCGATCTCAGCTTTGATACCATGAAAGAGTTTATGATAATCAAATCGAAACAATGCACCATGAAGTAGTTGCACTCAAATGGAATCGTGATAGCTCCAACATAATCACAAGGATTGATCAACAATGGAAGAACTTGCTCAACAAAAACAAAGCTTGCACATAGAGGAAAGACAGCGGAGTGTCTTGGCATACTCATAAATCAAGAATAAAAGGGTACATATAGGGTGTTGAGTAACCCTAGTGCATGACACACAAGCAAACCCTAAACCTAACCCATGTGAGATGACCCTCCATATGTGAGTGGAGGACACATAGGATCCCACACACCAACAAGGCAAGATAAACTCTTGAATGTCTTGTTCTTCATTTGAAGAGTAGTATTCGGAAAATTAACATATCGCCCCTTCTTGCCCTTTTTCTTTCCAACCTCATGCCATTTGTATTTATTAGAAGCTACCACCAAAATTAGATTGTTGGAGGGGTCCATATTTTGTTCCTGATCGAAGTCCGATTTGTCTAATTTATTGGATTCATGACCCTTATCCACACCACCTAATACTATCTTGTTTTCTTTTTCCTTATTCAAGAGGGCACGGTTGACCGGAATCTTGGAACCATTCCCTTAATTTCTTGGTTGAGCCTCTTCGGAAACCTCCTAATGATTTGATTTTCTTGCCGTCCTCGGAAAAGGATTGTTCCAGCCTCCTTTGTTTGAAAAACTTTTTCTTCATTGATTCTTATTATTTTCGGGAATTCTACCGCAAATGACTTGGATTTTGACGTATACGGCACATGAATGCTACATTTTCATATTCTAGGATCTGGACATGCTAGAAATTCCCCAATTGTAGTATAATATTATTAAGAAGTCCCTTGCTTAAGTCTATCTCTACGAGAATGTGGCATATGTGCGAAGACCCGTTGCCTCCCTAGCTTGATCCACCTTTAAGAATTTACCCCAAGCATTACCGATATCATAAAGCACATACCAAAAATGCAGAAAAAGGTTCATAAGGTGAACCCACACATGCATTTTTGTGATGAAAAATTATTCAGGTTTTATTATGGGAACCAAGGCATGAGAAATAATCCCATTGTGTATCAGAATCATGGACCATTTGATAAGAATTTTTTGTACTCTTCTTCCACCTTAAGCTGGACCACAAAGAAACCCTTGGAACAGAAGGAGACACCGGTTTCTAGATTAGTTTTCAGAAATCCAAAGTGAAAGGGTGGATGAAGATGACCACATACCATTGAATCTTCTAATGAAAAGTTGGGATAGGTATTGGAGATGATCTAATACCTCAAGATTCTCCAAACTCAAGAGGGGATCCTCTTCTGCTAGTCTAAGATGTATATCAAAAATGTTGAAGGACTAGGATCTTTTTGATATACTACTTATTTGAATGAAACAACATTGGGTGTTCTTTGCCTTAGTGGATTTCGCACCCCTGCCGGACTTACCATCAATAAAAACATCCCTAATCAAGTGAGTCGTATTACATTTATCGTTCAAAAAAAGAGGGGATATATTTATTAGTGCTAGCAAAGGGACATATCAACTTAGGGATTTAGGGTGACTTATTGGGATCTAACAATCCTTTGGCATCCATGAGTTTTATCCACTCGATCCTATCCTCTTGGCTCAAGGAAAGAAAATCCAAAGATTGCTATCAAATCCTTTCTTTCTTCAAGGGAAACAAATTACCCTTTTTCACCACCGAGGTCTCCCTACCCTAACCATTACATCCATTACCCAATTCATCTTCTCTATGTCATAGATCGGTGAAAAAAATGTGAGTGGAACCCTTCCCCGTATAAGGGCCTCCATTATGGTTTCACACTATTTCCATCGCTCTCTCCTCTTCCTTCCGCGATGGATCTATTAAATTCAAATATTATTAGTTGTAAAAAAATTGGATGATAAATAATTTTATTATACTAGCGATATGAACTGGAGTGGGACATGGGGGTGGGATTGGGTCCTTAATTTCCACCGAGTTATCTATATTTGGAGTGCCTTGCTATGTTTGATTGGTCCATATGGAGAAGTTTAACACCTACCTCAAGGTGTCCCCATGGCCACTTATTCAAAGCATCCAATGAACTCAATGGGAATAGAAATTAGCTTGAGGATTACAAACTACTTATAACTCACTAATAGGCCAAGACCTTTAGTAATAAAATTTTTATGGTAAACACTTTTATTATATCATATCTATGAACTGGAGTGGTGGAGGAACACTTTGTCCAAGTTGGACATGGGGATGGGCTTGGGTCCTTAATGTCTACTTGAGTTATCTCGCATTCGAAGTGCCCCACTATGCTTTTCTTGGTCCATATGGAGAAGTTCGAACCTTACCTCAAGGTGTCCATATGGCCGATTATTAAAAGCATCCAATGAAATAAATGGGAATGGAACTTGGGTTGATGATTAGAAACTAATTGTAACTCACTAGTAGTCCAAGACCTTGAGTTCAAAACTTTGGATGGTAAATTATTTTATTATACTAGAGCTATGAATTGGGTGGTGGAGGAGCACTTTCTAAGTGGGACATGGAAGTGCGAATGTAACTAGGATGTTGATAAAAGAGTGTGATAGGAATATAAAGTGTAGTGAAGAAAATTAAAGCTATTTTGTGAGATCTTGAAATGCAGATGCAAGAGTGACAAAGGGTAGAATATGTGTGAGTGAAATGAGTGTATATAAATGTTTGAGCTAAATTGTAAAAGGAAGTTAATGTATGCAGAGAGGTAAGTGAAGGTGCATTGATATTTTCTGATGGTATGGTAAGTACATAATAGAGAATATAATGGGAGTTTGTGTGAGTGTATAACAAATAATGTGAAGGGTATTGAGTAAGGTATGGTGAGTGCATTTCTAGACAAGGTTACAAAAAGTAATCGGATCATATATGCATATGTTATAATTGAGATAGATTACCTGAAGTTTTAGAAGATTGAAGTTAATGCATGTGAAGAATGTATGAATATTGTAGGTATTGAATGAATAGGAATTTGATTTTTTGAGTCAAGAAGAGTTAGTGAATGCTTCAAGAAATCATATTTCAAGGGAAAAGTGAATAGAGACTTGATATATTGATGAAATTGCAAGTGAGATAAAAAGGCCAATTTGTAAATTTACAGTCACATTCAGGGTGCATATAATAGATTGAGAGAAAAGGGAATTAGGAGAAAAACAAGAGAAGTGAGAAAATCTAGAAGTCATCATCGGTTGTGAAAAAATAAGAAAAGTGTGACCAAAACTCAAGAACAAGTCTAGGTTACTGACTTAAAACACACGGGGGTTGCAGCCTCCGTGTAAGTAGTAGCTTACAAAAGACAAGTTGTAACTGATTAAATTCTAGGAAATTGTAGCTTCCTTGTAAATTTGTATCTTCCAAAAGGTCAATAGTTGCTGACTAAAGTATTCTTGGGGTTATATCCTCAAAATTTGTGTTTTAGTTCAACTTGAAATCATTGTAGTACATACAAAAATTGTCCAAAGTTAGTTCTCTTATTTCAGTGGGTTTTATCCCATTCTAGGTTTCCCACATAAAATAATATGTACTTGTATTTCTTCCACTTGCTTGTGTGCGATTGCTTATGCTTTTCTTAACAAGTATTGTGAAACAAAAATATCTGAAAATTTAATAAGACACCGATTCACCCCGTCTCACTATCCAACTTTCTAACACAATTGGCCAAATGGGTATCCGAAAGGTGTACACTTTGGTAAATTATTTTTATTTCAAAAGATATGCTAAAACAACACTCGACGAGAGATACTAGAGGAGGAGGCTAATTGGATAAGAGACGGTGCAAGAAAAGTGGTTTATCTTCAGATTTGGAGCATAAAATTTACCATACACCATGGGAGGCATAATGGGTGTCGTGAATATGTCTTATTTTGTTTTGGGTGTCTCTTTTTTTCTATCAACTACAACCCCTTGATGGTATTGCCCTTAAGAACTCAGGAAGTGAGTTTTGGTGAATTTGAGAGAGAGTTAAGGTTTATATCATTTTAATTTATGTTAGTTGTTGGTATTTCATTGGATTGAGCTCATTAAAATAGGTCATTTGGTTAGGAAGAGATATTTAAGGTCTTAAAGAATATTTTTTCTCATTTTGTACTAAGTTGCTTGAAAAGCTAAGATAGGACAATTTTGTGAAAGAGGAGTCCAACATTATAGTTTGCCTTATTGATGACCATTTTGATGGTATATTTGGCATTGAGCAGGGGTATAAAATAAGATTCAATGATAGTGTAACCCTAGTTAAAAGTAATGATCAAATTTGATTATCTTGAGCCTTTAAGATTGCATGGTGTATGAGGACAATTTAATTTGACGAAGAAATTTTTAGTATTCCTTGTTTTTGATCATTTTCAAGGGGGTAATATCCTATCTTGGCATTACTAAACATGGTATATTATTGGTGGAATCCATTTAAGGATAATAAGACATTTTGCATGCTAGAGCCATTCTAAGGCTAAAGAAACAAGATCCTAAAGGTAGAGCATGGAGCGCGTGAAGTATAATGATTTATTCTATTGTTATTGACATTAATTATTGGTTAGATATTCATAATTTTTGGTATCATAGAAATGTTAGGTGATTAGACAAATAAGTTTGTTTGTTTTGGCATGAAATTGTGAAATAACATGGAAGTGTCTTGTGGAAGGTGTCTTAAGGGGAAGTAGAAACATGATAAAAAAGGATTGATTGACAGTGTGGGAATAGTGTAAATAAGATATCAATGAAAAGGAACATAGAAAAAATCCCCAAGAAGATTCTAAACATGGTTGAGGACGGTGAGGAGTTATAAGAGAACAAGACAAGTCTCAAGTAACCAAAATTAAGAATTTAGACAAAATGAGGACAAAATATGATGAAACCTTGAATAGAGATTGAGAAAGGTAGATTTATATGGTGGATTCAGATAATAAAAATTGGGTCAGAGGATTAAACCAATTTCCAAGAGGCAAAACCTTGAAAGTGACTTAAAGTCCTAGGAGACCAAGCCTAGAAAGGAGGATGTATAAGTTGGGGAAATTATATTACGAGTTGGGACCTGAAATTTACCTCAAAGTAAGAAACAAATAAAGGGTATTAAAAAGTGTAAAAAAAATTCATGAAATTTTATAAACACTTCCCAGATACAAGCTTTAAATGGAGGAAGGACTAATTGGAAGGGTTAGTCAAAAACGCTAAAATGAGAATAAAAGTGAATTGGTGAAAAATTAGGTTTTGAAACTTCTTGAACACCTGAATGGGCTAAATGGGTGTCTAAAAACTTACCACTCATGTTTGAAGGTGTATATTATGATTTTTTTCTGATTTCAATTTTGAGGGCTATAAGCAAGATTGAATGACTACAAGGAAAATAGGTGTGAGTGGTGTTATCGAAAATATTTGGTAGCTTGATCAAGTTTTATTTGATGATATAAGCATGTTAAAATTGATTTGGGCCTTGGTTTAGTGTTTCCATGCATTTTAATGCTTTTGAGCAAGTTTTTGATTTCTTGAGAAAGTGTGATTATAACATGATTTGGTAATATTGGATAAGATATTATCTAACTTTGTGATTTCTGATTGACATGGTATAGAAAGAATATTGAATGCTGGGAACTCGATATGGTGCACTTCTGAAAGTGCATGTGGAGTGTTTAATAGGTGATTGTGGGGAAACAATTAAAGAGAAAGAGGAGGATAAAACAATTACAAACTCATTTGCAAAGAAAAAAAGAGGAAGACGAAAGAGAATCTTAGTGAGTCCAAGAAAAGAGAAAGTGAAGATAGTAAAGAAGATCTCATTGAAAGTTCATAAAGAAAGAATCCAAGATGACAGAGACTTAGATTCAAAAAAGGTGCAAAAACTTGTTTGGTGAAAGAAATCATGTAAGAGGAAGATAAAGAAAGAATTCAAGATGGTCTTTGGTATGAAATAAGACCAATTAGAAGAGATGATGAATTTGTTGAAAGACATGGATGAGAGGATAAGGAAATAAGAAAAAAATCAAAGCTTGGACAATAAGTGATCCCTAAGGAAGAGCTTGTAATGATGAGATAAGGATTTGTAAAAATAATTAGTCTTCTTGAAGAGGAATTAGATTCAGATATGAAGGAAAGTTAAGATGATGAAGAGACCACTCTAGAAGGAGATGAAGAATGGGATGATTAATGGGATAATGAAGGAGAATTTAGTCATGAAGAAGAAGGATATTGCTACCATGAATGATAAATTCTTGAAGGAATAGATGAGTTAGTTGAAGTTGATGAAGAAAACATAGGTACAACAGTGGATCCGTTTGTTAATGAGGATATTAAACAAATTCATGTGCAAAATGAAAGTATCTTAATTGTGAATACATAAGAAGAATAAGAAAATAAGTTTTAAAATCCAATATTTGATGAAGATACAACAGAGGATGACTTCAAGTTGGTGGAAGATATGAGAATGATAGAATGTATGCTTAATTCAAATGATAAAGTGAATGAAATCATTCTTAAAAAAATGATTATAGGTCTTTGAATAAAATGAGATCAAGTAGCAGGGTATTGAAGAGGTAAAAGTAATTTAGGATTATGATTCTAATCACACAAATGAGGTGAAGTATGTTGAATTATACGTGAATGCAAATAAAATCAAGGGTCATGGACATGTAATACCTAAATGGATTCAGAAACAAGAAGTGGAGAGAGAGAAAGTCAATCCAATGCAAGTGGTGATGACTGAATTTGAAATTTCAAGTGGACAAGAACAAAGCAAGAAGGAAAAATAAAACCTTTTGAGGAATCAAGCAAAACATGAAATGATAGAGAAAGTGTGGAAAAGGAAGAATACAAGTGTGAAACAAGAAAGAAAGTATGAAATGATGATAGAGGATGAAGATCACTTGAAAAGAAGGAAGAGCTTATAGGTTGAAGAGGAGAAGCAAGGAAAGAAGGCACCGTTAGAAAATATGATTCAAAAATCATTTGTTTGATATATTATATTGATTCTTCTTTGGATGAATTCCTTGAAATTTTAGAAAATAAATCATTCAAAGTGCATTTCACAAACAAGAAATGTATGAGATAAACAAGATCAAGTGAATGATGAGGATGATGAAGATTTTAAGTGTGATGATTAGATTCAAGTAGATAAATTTGATGATCATTTGAAAAATTTGTTGGATATGATGGATCAAGAAGATGTTAGTGAAGGTACAACTAAGAGAAAAGTGATTTCTTTGGAAAATAATGATCTAAATGAGGATAAAGAAGGTACATGTACAGATTTAGAGTAGCTTGATATGGTGGCGAACATGAGAGAACAAGCATTCAAATAAGGAGAAGAAAATTGTGGATAGTTTTCATTCCACCTAAGAAAAAAAAGAGTTGAGAACTTGATAAACCTGTATGATATGGAGATGAAAAATATGTTAAAACATGAAGAATAATGTATGTTTTTTTGTTGTGTTGTTTGTTTGTGTAGGTATTGTTGATGCGTAATCACATCACCCCTAAATGTATGCAACTTGATGGGTTCAAAATATTAGTGTGATTGCATAACATGGAGCTTTTCCCAAAGTGTGGGACTTTGCAATCGAGAAAGCTCTCTAGATGAAGGTCGGTTCCTATTCCTCTTCAGTGCACACATATAATTTTTAGAGGATCTACTCTAAAACCTACTCTAACTTTCCAAGGAGATAGGGTTAAGAAGATGTAAGAAATTAAACCTATTATAACAAAGGTGATGCACTAAAGGAATGCTGAACACCTGATTTTCCATTAAACACAAATCATCAAAAATGAAATACAACCATCATGCACAAATAACCAGGATTGTAATGAGAGATCAGGAAGATGCAATAACAAAGGAGATGGTTGAAAATCATCCAAAGACTTTTATTGTTGCTCCAAATATTCGATACAGTGCATTACAATGGTCAAGAGCAATATTGCATTTTACAGTTTAGATGGGAGGTTTAAACTCCACAAATTCACTTGCAGATAAGAGAAGAAGGGAGGGTGCAAAGCCAAAATTTCCAACCTTTAGAAAAATGCCCCTCCTTACAATATATAGGAGGAATGAGAGAAGTAGAAGAGAGATTTTGAATCCTGCTTCAACCACCCCAAAAGAGCATTGAATTCACTTGCAACAATGATGGGTTCTATTGCAAAACCCATGCCTCTATGTGTTGTTCCTTGTTGGGCAAGAAAGGAAGCCCATACTTCATTATGGTGGTAGGTGAGAAACCTAGGACACCTCAAAAATTGAAAACTGTATTTTCATTTTGACTTACTTAGTCTCACAAATTTAAAGATATCCGAGCTCCCAGTCAAAAGTTATGGCCATCTGAAGGTCGAGGTGTCATTCTATAAAAATGGTAGACCGAGAGTTCGAAACTCCGAAACTCGAAAGTCTAAAAATTTAGAATTTTGGAATTCAGGATTTTAGGACATTGAGTTGAGATTTTTACGTTTTGGGGCTTGAGAGTTCCGAAACACAAAACCTCAAACCTCCGAAAGTTTGAAATTTTAGACTTTCAAACATTTTTCCTTTTCAGACCTTTTGCACTGTTCATCACCCAAATCGCCTCGAGAGTTCCGAAACCCAAAAACCTGAAGTTTCAAAACTCTAAAACCTGAAGTTGTTACTGCATTAACCCCGAAACCTACATTGAATTTTGAAATCCGAACCCTTTCGGGATTCAAACTTTCAGGGTTTCAGACATTTGGGTCATTTTTCTGATTTTGCCGCCGGAGACCTCCAAAACCACGAAATCCGTACCTCCGAAACTCCAAACCCAAAAGTCTAAAATTTTAGAATTTCAGAGTTTTGGATTTTGGACTTTTTCACTTCATTTATGGCACGCTTCCCAAAATTATTGAAATCCCAAAAGTCTACAATTTCAGACTTTCGGACTTTGGGATTTCAGACATTGGTGGCCATTTTTTCCATTTTTCGCTTCGAGAGTTCCAAAACCTCGAAACCGAAAGTCTGAAATTTTGGACTTTCAGGATTTCAGGTTTCAGAACTTGCTAACCCATTTCTTTCCCTACTTTCTTTGATGTGCCAAAAATGTGAAAACTGAAAAAAATTCAAGCCTTTCTCCATTGTTCTTCCAAACCGAGCTTTGATCTTCTTCGATGTTTGCTTAACCATCTTTTACTGATCTTGCATTTCATTGACGATCCCGTCCGCATGACCCGATTTTCAAAATCAGATGTGAGCTCGCACAACTGAACCACCCTCTCCATTTCTCTTGTGAAAGGTCATGTTTGATCAATTTTTCCTGAGGGGAAAAATTGGATAATAGGTACAACATGTGGAAGTTTGAAGTTGAAGAAGATAAATGTTGAACTCAAGAAACAAAGAAGTAAATTTGAAGCAAATACAAGCATGAAGAAAAAGCTATGGGATCCATGAGGTCATAGAGAAATAAATGATTGTAGGAGTGAAGAAGCAAGAGCAAAAATATTTAAATAATCCTAGGAAGCACGGAGAATTACTTGGAAAAACAAATCTGTAGACATTAAGCAAAAATACATGGCTCCTTTTCTCCTCCTTGGGAGTATGATGTAGGATCATCAAAGAAAGAAGTTTCAAGTGTCAAATTTCCCTTCATGTAATATTGATGAGGTCAGGATAGACTGATAAAAGTCATGAGACAAATTCTTGGGTAACTTAGCATTCAAAAGTTCACATTTTGTATTTTCCCTCCATTTTAAAATTCAAACTTCTAAGCATGTGAAAGTGAAATTTATGGCTTGCCAAGGAGATAAAAGGAAGTTTAAATAGTTTGAAGTGTGTATGTAGATATTTTAAATTTTTGTAATAGGTCCTATGGGCTACATATGGGAAAGTAAATGATAGAGTTGTAAAATGCATCTTTATGTTGTGAATGGGCATCTTGAGTGAGGAGAGTTAGTTAGGGATTTTGGATTAATTTGAAGAGAGAGGGATAGAAAAATAGAATGTGAAGTAGGAGAGAGTCAGTTATAAGGAGCATATTCCATGAGCTCGGTAGAGAATGTATGGAGGAAGGAATTTGGTTATGAAAGAAAGAGAATTGGAACTCTATTTTGGAGCATTTGTGTATTGTTTTGTATTGAGAAGTTACATTTTTCCATGTTATTGATGATATAATCAATGTATTGATTATTGTAAGGTAATTTATGTGTGAAGATATTGTATTTGATGTCGAAACCTCCATGATAGGCCATAGAGTAGGGTAATAGGACTCGATTACAAAATTATGGTTGTATATGAAGTAAAAATCGAATGTAACTACCTAAAAAAAAACTCACACACGAACAACACAGTAAAAGACAGGATAATTTTTTTTTGACTTGCTTCCACACATAACACGACACAACATGTCGTCACAAAGTTACAACCAACTCTGGGAACCACTTGCTACGGGGATGACCACAAGATCAGCACAGAAACATTCACACCCAAAAGGATAATACACTTTTTCTTTTGGACAAGACAACATAGAAGTCCAACCACAGAACACACTTACAGTTAGGGCCATCCACAATGAGATATTCTTGAGGGTTATTTATTTTAAAAATACATCTTGCAATTCTTAGCTTACGTTTTCAAGGAGGCTCAAGATATGATTCATACAATTCATCTTACCAAGCTAAGTTTATTCTTTTTACACTGAGTAATCATCTTTAATCTTCTCTATTATGACATTCATTTTCTTAATTCGTTTATTTAGAGAAAGGGGGTAATTTAATTTCACAAGGCCATCTATTAACACTTACGCTACTAGAACTTGTTCATGCCCATATGACAACATGGGTTTGCGTTTAACAAACTTAAGAGAAGGAAGACAAGGCACCTTGGAAAAAGGTTAGAGGGAGAAGGTTGAGTTGAAATCATCTTCAAGGCCTCATTAGCTATTACCAAGATATAATTGAAACTTGAAAACTTAACCAGAATTATTAAAGACTTTACTTAGGGTTTACTAAATGAGTTTTATAAAAATAAAACAATTTACCTTCTAATGGCTGAGAGATAGATTGTGTGGTTTCTAAATTGTTATCTCCTGCTTATTAAATCTTATTATCTTCCAGAACTAACCATAGATTTCCTTTAAGTTCGCTTAAGAATTTCACCATGAAAGGGATAGTGTTCAATAGTGTAGCTAGGGATATCAAGTTATATACTGTTACTTAACAAGGGATAGTTTCATCTTTGATCACTTATGGAATTACATGCTCTCAAGTTGGTCACCTCTACACCAATTTATTTGCAATATAAATTTTAGTTTAACTTCTATAAGTATTGAACAACCCATTTTATTTTACTTATAACTCACAATTACTAAGTCTTAGAAAGATTTAACTCAACATTTAATCGTAGGGGAAAATTTAACAATATTTATTTACGAAGACGAAATAAGGTTACATCAATTCTTAGAATACCGATAATCCATTAAGGTCACTCAACAAGTGGTAAACAAATTTTCTTATATTTTCAATGATATACAGACAATTCAAGGTTCCAAAGTTAAGACGACATAATCCACGATACAATACACTAAGACATTGATCCTTTTCTAAATTTTCCACTAGATGTTATCAATAGTTGAACAATATAAAAAGGATTCATACAAAATAACTTCTCAACTGAGGTTGATGTAAAAATCTACAGGTCTATCCCTCATCTACTCGCAAAAATCCATCTGCAACAAATTTTTCCACAAGAGTCAGTTCGCGAGAACTGAGCAAGATAAGGCTACACAAAACCACCATAACTATGATCTAACAATACCACAAAAGGAAGCACTTTAACACAAGAATTGGGTTAAACCTCTAAACACTATCAACACATCAAGTTATATTAAAGTCTCCATCATGCCAATCAAAGAAGGAGAAGACCCTGTACTTCAGTTAGGAGTAAAAGCAACGAAAGTAAAGCAATTGTATGAGAATGGCCCTTGGCCCTATAAGGAGAAGTAAACAATCTAGTAAAAACAAAATTCCCATCAAGTAAGTAATTAAATAATAAATACAAGATTGAGATTTGATAAATAGACCCACCCATCTAGAAATTTATCAAAGGTACCAAACACATAGGCTAAAATAATATATTTCTAAAAGAACAAGAGTTGATCAGCCCAAGAAAGGGGAACCACGGGTTTCAAAAATTAACACAAAAAGCCATGTATAATCGAGTTTCAAACCGGAAATCAAATAAAGTATACACACAACATAAGTTTCGAGGCGAAAGCAAAGTATATTAGTTTTGACCATTAACTACAAAGATTTTCCAATCATCCAAGAAGGGTCAAAGTCTTACAGGCTAGTAGCAAACACGCGAGAGAAGAAGGGGGTTCCGTCCAACAAGAGTATACAATAATGTCATCAACAAATTTTTATAACACTAAAGATTTGCAAACCTCCACTACAATACTAATGTTTGGTTAATTTAAAATAAATTACCCATATCCCAAAACAACCATATTTTAAGGCAACCCTTGGTAACACAGTCAACCGTCACACAATAGATACAAACATAATTTCTAAGTGACATTATCAAAACAAAACCTTCCGCTATGAATCCATAAGACTATCAAATGAAAGCTGAGTTTTTCCGAAGATTAATCACATTTAAGGAAATTTCCATCACAAACTATTACGGTAATTACGTGCATAAAAACCGACCAATATTAATTAATAGCGTTAACATTACAAGGGAGAAAATAATGCAAGTTAGGAAAAATAGAAGAGCGCCATCAGCAATAATTCTGAGAGGGGGATTAGACCAAACTATTCTAGTGTCAACGAGGTACTGGATTCGCACAATGAAACCTCCAGCTTAGTTGATCCGAAAAGCTAGTTATGGTTCAAGTTGATAGGGATGGTCAAGGTACTTCTTGAGGATGGCCTTAAAAGCCTAGAAACAAGATGAAAGATAATATAAGAGTCTAAACACGTGAGACAGAAAAACACATTACACACAAACCTTTTCATTCTACCAGTTTTAATACCAAAACTCTAAGCTAGCTAGCCCACGCATTGCTCACACAATCCTACAACCTTTCTTTCTCGATGCCAAAAGGTTATCAAAGGGACTTGCGAAGGAGCTAACAAAAAACGTCAAAAGACAACTTGGGTGCTAGGGAGGAGCTTCATAGTTATCGTAACTTACTTCCATGATATCGAAAATACTAGTTTGATCAACATAATAACTTGCAACTCAATCGCAGAGAAGAATTAATACATAAACAAACAGACGAAGGTCTATCACTCGAGCAAGAGAAACATAACATTCAGAGGAAAGGGCACACGCATCCTTTCGACCAACATACTGTCAACGATAAAAGCTAAAACAAGAAGAAACAAGCAGAAAGGGGAAATCTCCCATCATGACATCCAACTGACAAATCAATGCAAGGAAAAAAAGTGGTTTGATTTCACAATAATTTTAAATAAAATAATAGTAGAAAAGTGTAGAAATATCTTGCCTTTTTCTCTAGATTTAGAAGGTTTCATGGACACCACCCGGACCAGCAACAAGCAATCCAAGCCTAATTCCATTTTCTTCAAGCTCGTTGGGCGCCCAAACATCGACCATCTTCACGTTGGCACAGGTAGGAGTTCACGGCCAAGGTGGGTGGTCTAAAATACTTGCCATCATCCTCCCAACACCGCTCCAAAATTAGCCCTAGAACTTCTGTAGGCCCCATTTTTGGCAATTGAACTTGATCCTTCGTCATTCATCCAAACACCTCCACCATCTCCATATGCATCTGATTGTTTCTGATTTGGACCTCCTAACCTTGGTGCTCTCATATTAGGAGCAGCCCTAGTCTGAGACGAAGCAAAAGAAGATGGCTTTATAACCAAAAAAAATCTCTTGGTACAGACTCCATATCCATAAAATAGTCCCTAGACTTAGCATCCTCAATTAAGGCTGACCAGTCACTAGATTGCTTCAATGCAGCTGCTTTGCCCTTAACCCAAAGTGCTCTGTGAGCTCGTGCTAGTGCCACATTCATGCGGCGAATATCAGCTACAAAGCCAACCCCATGATTTGAAGCTCGGACACAAGACATAATGATTACATCACGCTCCTGGCTCTGAAAGGCATCTACCGTAATGATATATAAACCTTTTCCTTCATCAGATTTGAGGACAACATCAAACTCTCGGTGCAAACATTTCAGCTGTAGCTTGTAAGGTGTGATAATTCCAACAGAAACCTTTATGCCTGCCAACTTAGTGACTCGTTGAAGAAGCTCATATAATTGCAAAGCAAATTGTGCTTCATGAATATTCTGATATGAAACAGATCCACGCCTATGAGATTCTCTTCCATGAGTTACATCGTAAAACAAGTAAGGTCTCAATAGAGAATTTGCAATAATTTTCATCAGGTCTCCTGGTAACACTCTCACTGTCACATAGTTGATTTTGATAAAAATATCTTGAAGGAGAAACCCGAATCAGAGGATGCATTCGATACAGAACAGAAAACAACATAGTTGGACAACCTGCTTGTTGGAAGCGCTCACAAAGGCTTCTACTAAACTGCAACATGCCTGCCGCCGCATTTCTTCTAGGCAGTCACATCATTCCGCTTGCTTAGAGGCGGTGGTTCTAAACCATAGCGTGACATGTCCATAGCATGAGGAGCCTTGCCAGCATGTATTCACTCATACTCCTTTGCCACCATATGGTAGTTCTCAAAATTAACCCTGGGAGCAAGGGGCAATTCGGCAAGAAAAACAGCGGGCTTCCTAGTGCTTCTACGCATTTCTTCTTCGACCATTCTGTCGACCTCGTCTTTGACCTTGGGGTCTGCATAGTCATGGTCGATGCAAGGCAAAGCGTCTATGAACTCGTCAGAAATGCCGCCGCTCCACTTTAAGCGTGAATCATCTGGTGCAGCTTCCAGCATTAAGATCTCCTTGGTGCCCATTGATTAAGCTCGGAAGGAACCCAAAATGACCTGTTGCAGGTCGCTACTGTGGATCCCTGACAAGAAACACCTCGCAACACTCAAAGGAAGTGGAGGAAACATGCCTACTTCACTCGTTGGTAGCTGTGCGTGGCCAACAAAAGGAACAACGTGCCTTTTTCACCCAAAACGCCTCAGGAACAACAAATAAAAACTACATATTCTCTAGCGGTTTCCACGCCCCCTCTTCAAAAGGGACAGTCTGCAAGATCCGATACAAACCAGTCCACGTGACTACACAACAAATAAACACTCCATCCATTCTCCTCACGCGGCCAGGGCAGGAAGAAGGAAGGCGTCCAGGAGGAACCAAGAAGAAAACGCCATGACAGAGATTTTCTTTGGCCTCTCTGCCCACGCGACCAGGAAGAAATGCCTCTCACACGCCTACTTCACTAGCCATCAAGTCAATCCAGACTGTGCCCAATGCATTGAATGAAAAGATCAAAAGGAGATCCAGGTGAAGAAAAACAGGCCTCCACCGACTCCATCTCTCTCACGCAAGGTAGAAAAACGTGACAGTCATAACAGTCGGTAGGTTGGGTGGTTGGGAGGAGACCAATTGCATCCACGTGCAAACAAGACCTGCGAAGGACCTGGTCGGCCAAGGTGGCAGTGGAGGGCAGGTGGCAGAAATGGAAGTCGATGCCAACGGGCATTACACTAAAAAAATAATTGTTTGGTATGAATCTATACATTTTTGTTAAATCATCTTATATCTATTCTTGAAATTTTTTTATTGAGTGTGAAACCTTGATTGAAGCATTTCCAATCCTTATAGTACAATATTCTACTATGTTTTGACATGATGGTGTTTGTGGAATTAAGAAACCCCTATTTTACTAGGTTTGTACCGTTGAGAAAAGTGTTATTTTTGTGTTTTGGTGATTAGTTCCATCTCATTGGTAACATTGGAGTGTGAGTGACTATGAAAAAACTTTTGGTTAAATTTTAGGCTTTAAAGACAAGTTTTGTTGATTTTGTAGCATTTTCGTCCTACCTGTGTTCTTAGGAAACCCTACCTAGGGTAATTTGTAAACAAAATGATTTTTGAGGGCTTTGTACTTGATATTAGAATTTGAAAATTTCAAGGAATCATATAAACTGAACCTAAAGAAATAATCTATAGGAATTATTCCCGAAAAATATCTCTAAATATGGGAAAATATGACATTCTTGCATATAGTTAGCCACAGTCTAAGAGACCTAATTTGAAGCTAAACGGTGGATTTTGAAGAACGTTTTGTAAAGGAAGGCTACTTGAAATTTTCCACATAAAAAAATTGGCCAAATGGGTATCTTGAAAGGTGAACACTTTTATAAATGAGTTTTTCTATCAAACTAGCAATCATACGTGAAGTGTATGATGGAAACGCCAAAGGGGATGGAGTGAAGAATGAAAAAATGAGCAAGTGAAATAAAGGGAAAGGATGAGGGTAGCTTAACAAGGGTTTTGATGGAGAGGGAGGAAACTGTGTTCTAGTGTATGGTCTATATCTTGCACGTATTATTCACGGTGGTGCAATATGCGTTTGAAGAGGACAAACTACAAAATGGGAAAATTTGAAAAGGTTACATGTTCGAGACCCAACTGAAATGATTTCTTGTTGGAGCACTTTGTAGCTTCCCTTTTTAATTTAAAGATAGTGTAATTGTCATGAAATAGGAGATGCATGAATAGTCATCAATAATTGAGTTCTATGCAATGGTAGGCCAAACATGTATGGTGTGCAAATATTGTATATTGAGACTCCATTAATCACGTGAGTGCAATTTGAGCCTAAAGTGCCGAAAATAAAAATGATGAAAAACTCAATATGTTAGAAAGTCAAAACTCATCCACGTTGCTCTTTCCATTAAAACTTTGTAGTCAAGTTTTTTTAGTTTTAATCCTGAGTAAATAGGCAATGCACAAAGAAGCATTAATAATTGAACCTCCAGTGATTAGTCATATGAGTGGCAGGTATATGTTATCTCTTGGTCGAGCTCAACTATTTGAGGCAAACATATAGACAAAGGTAAACATACGTGAGCCCGTAGTCACGAACAAACAAAGAAGTGTAGGAGGAATACGTCAAAGGGTTGCTTGGAAATTATGTCACTAATTATTTTGACAAAAAGGTTATTTCGTGATGTTGAAGGTTTCATGATTTTACAGTCCGTGAGGAATGTGGGCAACCTTCACAGAGTTTTTGTTACACTCGACGCCTAGAAGCACCCTTATTGTAGGCAATTAATTATGATTTTGACTTATCCTCTCTTGTGATGTGGACGAGTAGGATTGTTATGTACATCATTGTTCAAATGAATCTACACCACTAGTTTCAAGACGTATGTCATCCATATGAGGTTCTACTCCAATTTGGAAAACACCTTTGGCATAAAAATATTTGACATTGTTTTATGACCACATTTATGCTCCGTACTTGCAACTTTTACAACTCTATAACATCTACGGAATACAAGTAAACAACTAAACATGTTTAATTTCAACGAGAATTTCATTTAACATCTCTTGTATAATACATGTTTGTATTTGTATTATATTGAGCTTGACGTCATTATTATTTACAACAGAAAAATGAATTTCTAAAAATATAAATGGTGGGAATTGCATTATAATTACGTTTGAGGTGTTCTTGTAGTGAACTAAGACCTGTTTTATCTGACACATTCCAAATAATCGACGGTGGAGAGGAGTTTAGAAGAAATTCGTTGAAATCCAAGGGTTAATGTTCACTCGCTTGGATTGGATTAGTTGTCTGTCATGTATTCCACAGGCGTAGCACCTGTCCTCGCATGCAGAGTTCAACAGCTCTGTCACCTCTCTGCGATGTAGCGAGAGGTTCCAATATTACTTAATTAATTTTTATTGTAGTATTCAAAGGCGGTTCGGGAAAAACACCTCTGTTTTTCAAAAAAATTTAGCAGAACACAAATGACATGTTATATGGAGAACAATTTTAGGAGCAATTTTTCACTTGATGTTGTTGCAGGCTACCCACAGTGGAACTTCTCATCAGAGATGTCGGGAGATGGTAAGTTCTTGGGGTGTTTTACCCATTTTATGTGTTTTTGCATAAGTACTCGTGTCGGCGTTGAACTGATCTACATGGGTTGAGCTTGATTTGGTGTAGGGAGTGATGGTGTGGGGCTTTATGAGGAGCTGCGGCATGCCTGTGTTGGCCCCCTAGTGACTGTTCCTCATTTTGGTGAAAGGGTTTTCTACTTTCCCCAAGGTCACATGGAACAGGTGTGTTTGGATGGCCTTATTTGGTTTTTTCTTGTTTTTGTAGAAAATTTGCAGTCTTATACAACAAACAACATAAAAGAAATAAAAGAATTCTTAAATAACTTGCATAAACATATGAATATTCGAACCAAGATCTTGCTTTGTGCATAATCTCCATTAATAAAAGCTTCATCATACTCGAGTTTCAGCTCTTTACAATCAAGTTTGTGTGTGCACTTTGTGTGCTTTCAATGCACAATCCTTCCTTGCTTGTGCAGATTTCACACCTTTGTGTGTGCATACAAAGCAATTACAATTGCTGTTATTTAAATAGAATAACTCACCCACTAACACTCTTCAACTGAGCATTCTAAATCTAAACTCATGCTTTAAAATAGTTGCATGCTATGCATGATTTAAAACAGATTTATTTGAATTAAATCTAATGATAAAAATAAGATAAAGCTAACTTAACTAAAGCAAACTAAAACAAGACTAAAGCTAAAATTAGCTTTCCTAAAAAAAGCTACGGTTGGAATTAAATATGCATCACATGCATATTTCCAACACTCCCCCTTAATTTCAAACTGTAGCTTTCACTCTTCTAGAGTTGTGTTTGCTTTTTCAGATCTGCCATGTGCAGGATCACATACTCCCAAACAATCTCTCAAATATTCGAAAACTTCTTTTGCTAAAGCCTTTGTAAAAATGTCTGCAAACTGATCTTCGGATCTACAAAATTCAAGATGAATTTCCTTGTTGTTTACCAGCTCCCTGATGAAATGATACCTCGTATCAATATGCTTGCTCCTCTTATGAAAAACATGATTTTTGGACAACATTATGGCTGAGTTGTTGTCAAAAAAATCTGTGTAGCTTCCTCTTGTTTCTATTGTAAATCTATCAACACTCTTCTCATCCAAAACAAGCTTGACATGCTGCTCTTGTTGCTGCTACATACTCTACTTCTGCTGAAGATAATGTGACAATGGGCTACTTCTTTGATGCCCATGAAATCACTCTGTTCCAAAGTGAAAAGTATAGCCGGATGTGCTTTTCGATCATCTATACTTCCAACATTGTCACTATCTGTATAACCAATGAGTTTGAACTCATCTGAACTTGAATAAAGAATTCCATGATTTCTTGTTCCACGTACATACCTCAAAATTCTTTTTCCAGCTTGCCAATGTGAATATTTTGGAGATTCCATGAACCTTGATATGAGGCTCACACCATACATGATATCAAGCCTTGTGGCCATCAAATACATAAGACTTCCAACCAACTTTTTAAACAATGTTGGATCCACAAATGATCCTTCATCCTCTTTGCTCAACTTCAAACCTACTGCAACTGGTGTTGGTCTGGCTTACAATTCAACATGTTAAACCTTTTCAAAACATCATTTGCATACTTTTCTTGTGAGATAAAAACTTCACCTTCTGATTGTTGAACTTCAATACCCAAAAAGTAATGCATAAGACCAAGATCTGTCATCTCAAACTCCTTCTTCATGGCTGATTTGAATGACTCTGTAGATAGATTTCCAGTAATGATCAAATCATCTACATATAAACAAACAATTAAAATTTTACCTTGCTCATTTATCTTGGTGTATAAGGTAGGCTCACTGCTGCTCCTACTGAAACCATTCTCAATCAAATAAGAATTTATTCTGCTGTACCAAGCTCTAGGTGCTTGCTTGAGACCATAGAGCACTTTCTTCAATCTGTATACTTTTCCTTCATGACCTTCAATCTCATAACCTTCTGGCTGATTTACATAAACTTCCTCTTCAAGGAATCCATTTAAGAATGCTGATTTAACATCCATCTGATAAATAGGCCATTTGTTTTGAGCTGCAATTGCTAAAACCATTCTTACCATGTCCAAACGTGCTACTGGTGCAAATGTTTCGTTGTAGTCAACTCCATATTGCTGCATAAAACCTCTTGCAACCAGCCTTGCTTTGTGCTTCTGTACTTTTCCATCAGCATTGTATTTTGTCTTGTAGACCCACTTGAATCCTATCACGTCCTTTCCTTTTGGAAGATCCATTAGCTCCCATGTCTGATTCTTCTCTATAGCATCAATCTCATCATCCATGGCTTTTTCCCAAACTTCATTCTTTATAGCCTCTTCGTAATATACTGGATCTGTAGCTTGAGAAAATAATGCAAAAAATAAAAATGAATTAGTTGTATCAACATTATAAATCTCACTTAGACTTCTTGTTTTCCATTTGCTGCACAGGACTATTCGATGCAGGACTGCTTTGTGGTGATGGAGTAGCTTCTGGTGTTCTCTGTGGTGTCTCTTGCATGGCTGAAGATGGCTGAAATATTGGTGACCTCCGACTATAGATGGAGGTGTAGCTTGTGCTACAACTTGTGGTGCATGTCCAAGATTTGTAGACAGTAGCTTGTTGCTCTAAAGTTTTCATCTGTCATATCTTGATGTGGAATAGATGTTGCTATACTCACTATTTTCTCTATACTTCCATCCCATGATTCATTCTCAATAAACTGTACATCCCTGCTGATCACAACCTTTCCAGTGATTGGATTGTACAACTTGTATGCTTTTGTATTCTCTGAATACCCAACAAAAATACATTTTTCTCCTTTGTTGTCTAACTTCTTCCTTAGCTCATCAGGTACATGTGCATATGCTACACAACCAAAAACTCTGAAATGTGAAACATTGTGTTTCCTATTAGTCCATGCTTGTTGAGGAACCATGTTCCTAACAAGTTTCGTTGGACACCTATTCAAAATATAAACAAAAGTTGCTACTGCTTCTGCCCAATACTCATTTGGAAGATGTTTTGCCTTCAACATGCTTCTCGCCATCTCCATGATGGTTCTATTTTTCCTCTCTGCCACACCGTTCTGTTGTGGTGTATACCTGGTAGTAAACTGCTTGTGTATACCATGATATCTACAAAAATTCATAAACTCATTAGAAACATACTCACCTCCTCTATTCGTTCTGAGAACTTTGATGTAGTATCCACTTTGCTTCTCCACTAATGCCTTGAACTGCTGAAATGTATCAAAGGCATTTGATTTATTTCTCAGAAAATAAACCCATGTCTTCCTTGTGTAATCATCAATGAATGTCATAAAATAAATACAACCTCCAATAGAAGCTGTCTGCATAGGTCCACATAAATCTGAATGTACAATCTCAAGTGGTGCACTTGCTCTTGTTGTTTTGCCAACTAGGAATGAATCTCTGTGTTGCTTTCCCAAAATACAACCTTCACATACCCTTTCGGGTTTTGAATCAATGGCAAACCTTTAACCATATTTTTTCTATGTAATAAATTCAAACCTCCAAAATTCAAATGTCCATACCTTAGATGCCAAAGCCATGTTTCATCCTTCATGACTGAATGAAAAGCTGATTGTGTTCCTTCAGCGTAGGACTCAACTATATTTACGTAGGAATCAGTGCAGGACTCGCTTGCTGTAGTGCAGACCTGATTTTCATTGGCACAAGACTCATCTGTTTGAGCGCAGGACTCAACAAAAGATTGATTTGGCTTAATGCATGACTTTGCTGCAAACAAATCTGATTTCTTCTTCTTTCCAGGTTTCAAAATCAATGGAAACATCCTATTGTTGCTCATCTTCACTTTTGCAATCAACTGAGTGCTAGGAGCTTTGTCCACAATCACGCACTCATTGTCTTCCATATAGACTCGGTATCCTTTCTGTACCAGTTGTCCAATACTCATAAGGTTATGTTTCAAACCTGCAACATAGTAAACATCTTGCATACTTGTTTGCTCCCCCTGTCTTGTTAGAATACTAAACGTGCCTTTTCCTTTCACAGACATAATATTGTTATTTCCAAGAGTTACATCACTCTTAACTGAATCATCCAAACTAGAAAACAAATCTAGATTACCTATCATGTGATTACTGCAACCTGAATCTAAATACCATACATCACATGGACTCTCTTTTGACAAATTACATTCAATAGGGGATAAAGAAGGTATTGCTTTGGCAATCCTTGTGCATGCAATAAACATAGGTTTAGAAATAGAACTTCCAACCTGATTTTGATTTTGTCTCTCCTGATCATATTGCTTTTTCTTGCAATCATAAGCATAGTGCCCATACTTCTTGCAATAATGACACTAAATATGAGATTTATCTTGTCTCTGACCATAACTCTGTTCTTGATTATGTCCTCTTCCACTTGAGTTTGATGAACCACTGCCACGTCCTCTAGATGGACTTCTTCCTCTACCTCTTGGGCTGAAACTTCCTCTTCTTTTTCCATGACTACCTATTGTCTGAGATGCAAAAGCCTGATCTACACTTGCATGTGATCTATTCATCCTCTGTTCATGATTGATTAGTGATGCATGCAACTCATCAATAGAAAATTGACTCAGATCCTTAGTTTCTTCAATAGCAACAACTAAAGGATCAAATTTCGTAGGCAAACTTCTAAGCAATTTTTCAATAATCCTTTTATCCTCAAGAGTCTCACCATGAGATTTGATTTGATTGACTAAGCCAACTACATAAGTAAAAAATGATTCTACAGAATCTGAATCTTTCATTGCTAAATTCTCAAAATCTCTACGAAGTAACTGTAGCTTGGCAGTTTTTACTTTCTCCTTACCTTGATATGCAACTTGTAAAGTATCCCATGCAGTCTTTGCTTGACTAGCTGCTGCCACTCTTGGAAGAATGCTTTCATGCATTGCCTGATGAATATAGAAAAGATATTTTCCGTCCTTCTTTCGTAACTCCTTCAAAGTATCTTTCTCTGCTTGAGAAAGTGCAATATATGCTGTTGCATTTGCGGGCTCTGTGTACCCATCTTCAATGATCTCCCACACGTCTTGAGATCTGAATAGCACCTTCATGGTCAACGACCAGTATTCGTAATTCTTTCCATTAAATTTCGGTGTCTGCATACCGGATGTAGAAGCCATAGCTTGCTACCAATTTAATAAGCTGCTGGAATAACCTTGCTCTGATACCAATTTGTAGAAAATTTGCAGTCTTATACAACAAACAACATAAAAGAAATAAACAGAATACTTAAATAACTTGCATAAACATATGAATATTCGAACCAGCACTGCTGTGCATAATCTCCATTAATAAAAGCTTCATCATACTCAGAGCTTCAGCTCTTTACAATCAAGCTGTGTGTGCAGCTGTGTGCTTTCAATGCACATCCTTCCTTGCTTGTGCAGATTTCACACCTTTGTGTGTGCATACAAAGCAATTACAATTGCTGTTATTTAAATAGAATAACTCACCCACTAACAGCTCTTCAACTGAGCATTCTAAATCTAAACTCATGCTTTAAAACAGTTGCATGCTATGCATGATTTAAAACAGATTTATTTGAATTAAATCTAATGATAAAAATAAGATAAAGCTAACTTAACTAAAGCAAACTAAAACAAGACTAAAGCTAAAATTAGCTTTCCTAAAAAAGCTACGGTTGGAATTAAATATGCATCACATGCATATTTCCAATAGTTTTGATGTATGCCAGGTTCGGAATCACACTTTGGGTATTTGGAATTGGTTTTCGGTTGAGGCGTCCACAAATTAGGGTGCCGATCTTCAAATGCCCATGTACAATTTTCCGTCCAAGATCCTTTGCCGACTAATTAATGTGCAGTTAAAGGTATGTTGATTCTGAATCATTTTTCTGTTATTTGGCACAAATTTGGGAAGACTGAACTATGCATTTACACTCTTTAACCAACATGACCGTAGATGTAAGGATTTGCTTTGTTTGGAGCCCTGGTTATCAGAATTCTACTTTTGTTTTTCTTATTGTGGGTGTCATCCCGGTAACACTGTTTGTGTTCATAGCACTGATTTATGCATGCCTTCCATGTTTTCCAATTGATTAAGAAGTCTAGGATATAGTTTTTTGGTGCTGTAAAGGATATATTTTAGGGGGAAGGGATTATATAGCATAAGCTCTTTGGCAATCGTGTTGGACGGCTGGGGCGGTTGTTTTCTGCCACAGATTTTACCCAACTCCCGCGAACAGCTAGAACATCAGCAACATTGGTATTTAATAACTTGCTTGTTTGAGCTGCAAAAGATGAAGGGTTCGAGTCCTGTGGGTGACAAGGGAAAAGAACGAGAATTTCAGCCCCCTCTTAAACTCAGGAAATTGGAAAACACTCGGTCTCTGTATAGCTCTAGGCAGTTTACCTTTTCTGCACAATCATCGTCTTCATCATTTGAGTGCACTCACTGTACTAAGCAGGGGGTATCACATGATGGAGCGGATGATAACATCATTACTGGCCTTGATGAAAACAATATTGCCATGAGTTGCCTTGCCAGATCATCAAGATCAGACAATGGTGCCGCCCTTGCTCTGGTGAATCAGAGATTGAATTCTTTAGTACAAAATGGGGAACTTTATGTTCTGAGGAGACAGCTTGGAATTGTGGAGCATTGGATTTATTTTTGTGCACTTTGGTTGCATGCGAGGCCTTTGATCCTAGGCAGCAGCGTTGGATGCGCTGCCCCGGATGCCTTCTGATGACTGCTTTACTTATGCAGATAAGGAGTCTCTTGCAGTGGGTACTACATTGCTTTTGTATGGGAGGGAAATGCTTGGTTTTGTCATATGGAGGTGTAGTATTTTAACTCACAGTTGGTCTATCTGCCTAGGTGCTTGTTTGGTTCTGGTAGCTGTAAAAAAGGGTGATACCATTGGGTTTGTTCGTAAATCAGAAGAGCTTTATAATTCAGAGCTGGGCACTTGGGAAGCGTTGCCTGATATTTATTCCCCCCGAAAGCTCTGCTCAGGGTTTTCCTTAGACGGCAAGTTCTATGTCATCGGTGGGATGGTTAGTAATACGGAGTCTCTTACTTGTGGGGAAGAATTCAACCTTAAAACCAGGACATGGCGGAAGATTCCAAACATGTACCCAGGTGGCAATGGAGCGGCACATGCACCTCCTATGGTTGCAGTAGTGAATGATCAGCTTTATGCCGTGGAGTACTCCCAGAATGAAGTTAAAAAATATAATAAAGAAACCAATACATGGAAGGTGTTGGGAAGGTTTCTTGTGAGAGAAGATTCAACAAATGGTTGGGATCTCGCATTTAAGGCCTGTGGAAATGATTTGATTGTGATTGGAGGCCAGAGAGGACCTGATGGTGAAAGCATTGAGATGAATTCATGGCATCCTACCCCTGATGAAGGACCTCTGCTGTGGAATGTATTGGCAGTCAAGGAACATCAAGGAGTTTTTGTTTATAATTGTGCAGTAATGGGTTGCTAATTATTTTTCACTCTTGATCTTGTCAGACGTGTTCTGATTTATTTCTTCACAGAACTACTGTACAAGAGTGCACTGATTTGATGGTAGCAGGTATGATTTTTTATGTCTTGGCATCAGTTAAAGTGGCGTAGGTGTTTAATTCAGGGCGATGAGCATTGAGTTCAGATCTCAAGCCATCAATGATGTTTTCAATTGATTACCTTGCTTTTTTCACAATCAAGCAGACAATGTGTTTCTTAGGTATTCACAAGTTTGGTACTTTTCTTCAAAATGTGTTTCCAATTTTTTTCAAAAAAAATGGTTACACAGGTCAGGCTTCATGATCATGGAAGTTATTGTGATGATCATGTAAGTTATTGTGCAAAAGAACAGAGATATATTAGTTATGATAAGATTCTCATTTCTTCCGTGTAAACGCTGTTATAGTGCCATTCAAACGATTACTGTTGCATTTTTTACATGAAAAAATAATGGAAGCATATTTTTCTTTTGCCATTTTAGAACGAGTTGTATTCCTTATATGAAATGCAAGAACTTTTATTTTTTGATTTGTGAGTCTTGTGTTTGAAAGGTTTACGATATAGTTGACATTTGAAGTAATAAAAATGGGCCTTTTAATTAGTTATTACCTATATCGTGGAAGAACTTTAATGAGTCTTGTGTTTGAAAGGTTTACATTATAGCTGTGACACAAGGAGTAATAGAAATGGGATTTTAATCAGTTATTACCTATATATATATATATATATATATATATATATATAGTTGACATAAAGAGTAACAGAAATGAAATTTTAATCAGTTATTACCTATATCTTGGAAGATCTATAGTATGTTTCATATTCATATGAATGATATGTTGATGTGGTCTCACCGTTGCCGTTGGCATTTTTATTCAAACTTGAGGGTTTTTCCTTTTCATACGAGTTTTATTCAATGCATAGGTTTTCTTATTGGTTACCATGCTCATTTGAGTTGCTTGCTTAAGTAGGTTACTGCCATTTGTGTTTTAATAAGAATGTCTTGTTTTCGGTAAATGATTGAAAATGTAAGGAAATGAGGGATTTGGGGACTTGAGCTCATGGCCAACTGGGCAGACCATTGTCTTCATTGAAAGGATGCATTTTACATTATTTTTCTTGGAAGTACTGTGGACACTAGCATAATAAATTTTTTATGTTGTTTTGTTGATGAAAGAAAAGTTAACAGTGTTTAGAAGACATATATTTCGCAAGCGTAATTGTTTTTCTCACTAATTGGATAGAGCTTGGTAGCCTCCTTCCAAGAATTCCCAACTTCAAGCAAAAGTTTCTTTCTAGCAATACTGTTCTTGAGCCAAGTTGATCTAAATTTGTTTTGGAAGCATAATTATTTTTCTCACCAATTGGATAGGGCTTGGTTGCCTCCTTGCAAGCATTCTCAAGTAAAATTTTAATTTCAGCAGTGCTTTTTTCTTTCGATTTTCAGCCTCACACTTAACAGTACCAACACATGGTCAATCAAGCCAATATTACCACTCGAATCTATGAGTTACAATTTTTTTTGTTCTTAAAAAATAATTGATCAGTCTCAAAATGCGAGATGGCCTAATTAATTTTATATATTTACTATAAAACTGAAATGTAGATTAAACAATTTTAAAATTTTCATAACAATATTATTACTATATAAAAACTCATGTAATATAGGTATAATCCCTTATATGTCCATAGAGTGTGTAAGACATGAGTACAAACTACAACAAGAGCTTTGTAAATGTGAAGAAATGATTTGTACATGAGGTGTATTCTATTTATTTGAAGATGATATATTCTCTATGAGAAAAAAAATTAGAATTGAGTTCTATGATTTCAATTTAAATTGGTAATTTTTAACTCAGATAACTTGTATCACAAATTAAATTCATTTGTCTAGACTGATATTAACACTAATCAACCCAAATTCAAACATTATTTACATGACATATAGTAGTGTAACTCATGTAAACACATTCTATGTTAATTTGTTTTACTTTTAGTTAAATGTTTATGTAATCATTTATGATTTGTATATGGTATCTTTTAACAAACATAAGCATAATAAAATTAGACAATATTATTATATATAATACTTTCATTTGTTTTAGAAAGAAATTTAATTTAGAGATATTGTTACTTTCTATCTAAATAAATAATGAATATCTAAGGATACATAAAATCAATCATACTACATTATTTGTTTGATTGTAGCACATCAATTTTGAAATATTCAAGGAAACAATGAGAGCATTGACTTCTTAATTTATCATTTTGAAAATTATTGAATATAATTTATTTTTTGTAAACTTAATATTATAAACTCATTTGTAAGCATTTTCTTCAAGTCTTCCATATTTGGGAACAGATCCATCATTATCGTTGGCGACCCTGGCCAATCGCCACCTATCATGGATGTTCTGCTCTATGTTGGCCACTCATATGGAACAATCCTTTGGTTTAGCTTCACTACATACGTCATGCTCAAAACAATCTTCCGGTAACAAGGCTTGTATCAAGTGAAAATTTATTTTTGCTAGCTTCTCCTTAAAATTAAAGATGGAATCCCCCTGCTTGAAGACTAGATAACACTTCTCCAATGCAAGGACTCACAAATGGTAGTAGATAGTGACATTGCTCCTTTCCTTACATCTCAAAATTTATTTGGGAAAATGTCCCTCTCCCACCATCTCTTCAGAATGTTACTTTCTAACATTACTTCAAAATGTCCCTCCTATCACCTCTTCAAAAGAAAGGAATAAGAATCTCGTTTAACTAATCTAGATATCTCCCCTCTCTAATATAAGGTGTTCCACTCCATCTACCCGCTTCTCCTTACAACATATATTTCGATGATGTAATTACATGCTCACTTCTTTAGGTGATTTCATGCTTTAGATACTATCTATACGTGATTACTTGCATAAACAAATTCTTTCATTTTATTTTACTCATACTCTATTCTCATTGCATTCCAATTTATTTTCTTCATAGATCATGTTCTCCATTTTCAATTGTCCATCCCCCCCTCTTTCATTATCTAGAAATTTCTTCCCCCTCGATCCCTTTCGGCGTCCACATTGCATAGTCCCACAAACTAAGAATTAATAAGGTTGTGATGTTTGTTCAATTATATCTCAAGTCATGGACCGCCATTCTTGTAAGCTTAGATACCATGGGAATGTGGAATCTAAGGTTAGAAACATAACAAAGACTATAGCTGGGACATCAAACCTACTTGAGTGTAAAATCTCCAGTGAAGATTTTCCTAATGGTTTGTTGTCATTTTAGCCTCGAGTTTGTGTTACTTATTCCATAGCTGTGATGCATAAAAATGATTGTTCCCTTTGTTGACGAACCTTCTTTTTAGCTCCCAAGTTCTGTATTGGGAGTTTGGAACTCAGAGTTGTCATTCTTTTGCGAAAAGGTTCACATATTTGCCTCATCTAAAAGCATTGATGCACTATTCTTCAAATTCCTTGCATTGACCCTCTAAAAGAGACCATTCATTATTCAACCAGATATTGCTTAAACCCACGAGCTTGTATCTGTATTTTGATGGTTATAGCTTGCTTGTATGAAACTTTGATGATGGACTCGTTGGTTTAAATATGGAAAAAAGTTCATTGTTCTTAATGGCAATGAGGTTGTAGGCTCGACTCCTTATTCATTGTTGAAACATTATCTCTATATGAAGCATATCTTCTTGAAATTGTAAACCCTCAAGTAAATTCCACTTCAAAATCGCTCACTATCACAGACTCGACTTTTGATCTCCTTGTGGATTAAATTTATATTTAGATAAGAATAGGTTCAATGCTTTAACAAACTGTTTATTTTGGAGATGTTGGTAATTTTTATACTCTAAATAATATGAATGTCATTACGCTGAAAGCGTTCCCTATTAGAATCGGGGTGGTTGATTCTAACACCACTCAAAATGTGGGTGGCAAAGATTGTAGTTTGAGGGGATGCATTGAGATATGATGGTTGCGTTATCTTCGCAACAAACACAATAAACTGCTCCACATGAACGTGTTGTCTCCCTACTTCCTACATATCGTACCACCAATACATTTGGAAACCATGTATGGACATTTGCGACTTTATTAGACAGTTTCATTGACATATGGTGTAAGAGGAACCATCAATGGTTACAGTTCGTATTTAATCTCCACGTTGTTTCTTTGTATGTTTTCCTTTCCAAAATGCAAGCACTACGAAGTTCAGCTAGATGGATGGTGGTGCATCAATGGCTTATTGTCAGTCTTTGGCGTATTCGTCATGTTGGATGTCGTGCAGCTCCAACTAGTTTGTTGGTCCAACAAAAGATAATATCCTCCATCCCTTGGAAAGAAAGGGCATAAATTTTGGGTGAATGCAATTTCTTGGAGTTTTAACTCATTTTTTAATCCAACGTACAAGATAGCCAACAACCTCCCACCCAAGAGTTGGTGGCCAAAGATCTTTATTGGATGGAATGGCATTTCATCTCTATTTTTTCTTCTTCTTTCGAGTTTTATTTATTGCATGATAATCAGTCCAACGTTTAAGTTAGGGGATATAAATCAGAGCAAATTTGGGATCCACAGGCAGAAGCGGGTCTTATTCCGTATAGTAAGGTCTTTGAGATTTTATTTCCGCTTGAATCAGTATAATGTCATTTGGTCTAATCTCAAAGTCTATTTGGGATCTTAGGATCGGGCGCTTGGTTAACAAGTGAGCATCTTAAGCAACACAATTTTTGTCTTTAAAAGAGTCCTTGTGTACTGTAAGGGGAAAGCACAGCCCCCCTGAAAAAATTCTCACGGGAGAAAGAATTTGGTCTCCAAGAAATTATTTGGAGGTGGCCATTCATGTCGTGGAGTGAGGGAGAAATAGACGATAGCTACTAATCAGAAGGCCTGAAGTGGATGCATGTAAGCTATGGAAGAAAGACTGATTTGGAACTGAATAATGAAAAATTGGGAGATAACATTGCGATGCTAGCTAGGAGAGGTTTGATCTGTAGATTTTTGGGATAGCTTTGTTTGAAAGATATGTATGAATGTACTCCACAACTTCTGTGCGCATCCGTTTACCAAAAAATGAAGATAATTACTGCAAAGGAAATTAAATTTTGTAAACGAACTCTGTTTTTGCTTAATGTGAATGAGATGGCATGGATCTGTTAATTTTTTCTCCAACATTATAAATATATAGAATGCACATAAGTAGATTGGAATTACCAATTTTGATGAAATGTTATGAAATGTAGCATAACAAATTGTATCTCTTGTTTGTATTTGTTCTAAATGCTTACTTGAGCTTCCTGAATTAGATCAAGATATAAATTTTTGAACATTTATCTTTTTTTCATGGACTATTATTCTTTATTTTTTAATAAATTTTTTAAATTTTCAGGGTGAGAATTGGGATAAACTCGCAACTTCCAAGGCAGCTATTGCTATTGCTAGCATTGCTATTGGGAGAATTGTGATTAAAATTAATAATAATAATTTGTTATTAGGCAACTATTACTAGCATTCATTGCCTGATGTGCTCCTGGTGACGGGAAGAATTGTTTGCTACAGCATTGGGCAGTGCCTCGGTGGGCAAGGAATATGCAATTACCCTTACTACTGCGAATGATATTGATTTTCTTCATCATTAATGCCTCTCTTTTAATCTCCCCTTCTCTGATTTCCTTGGTTTTAAAAAAACAACTTTTGTAATGCTTACAAGTATAATCTTTCCCCTCTCCTTTCTTGACCTCTTCAATAAAAATTTTGCATTCTATTCCGTTGTCGCGTTATAAGGCTAGATTCCCAATCTTATAAGAGTTTGTGTTCTTTTATTCACATTGTAATATACCTATTTCCTGAAGTTATAAACTTTGTATTTTTAATTACTCTACAAGAACTGTATGCAAAAGCAATTATAGAATTAGCATAAAAAAGCTAGAGATGAAATTCTCAATCTAAAAATCTTGAAAGCAGCAAAAACAACTCTCACTCAAAACAATATTTTAAAAATGAAATGTAACAATTTCGTAACTGCCAACAAAGGAGGTTTCATTGACTTGCACACTGTCGAAGTGGAAGCTTTAAAACTGGGTGTGTACATTCATGAGAATTAAAGAAAATAGATTTTTAACTGATGTTGCAAATTGGAAAAATGAATGAAATATATAAAATAGATGTGGATTGTATTTTAAAAATAGCCTCAAATACATGCCATCATTTGGAATGTAGTTATTTCGACATTGAAATCATGAAAATTCGGCTCCTTCACATGAAATAGATTAGAGTTATATTATATGTAAATACATTCTGGAAATATATATATATATATTTAAAATATAAAAATATAAAAAAACCATTATAAAGTTACATCTATATTATATATAATTTTAAGGAGATGGAAATTAAAAAAAAGGTGTGTCAAAATAGATTATACAACTATTTTGCATTCTACTTGTTTACAAGCTCTTTAACCATGTCAACATATTATTAGCCATTGTTTACTATTCAAATGTTAACTTTGCTAGACGATAATGATTACTTCCCACACCAAAGACGACCTAAGGATATAATTTTACTTTTCCATTGTGTAATTTTATGTTTTGTATTCTATCTTTGTATTCTTATACTGGTTGGTCACTCAAAGTCCACTTTGCCTAGGCATTAGGAAAACAAAACATGATTGTTTCAAACTTGAGATTTGATTATGTTTCTGCTCTTAAGTTGAAAGAAAGACCTCACATTGAATGATGTCTTTACTCCAAAAAAATTGTTGTCTCATGTTGCATGTTTTTTCAATGATGTCTACACGAAATTATTGTGAGGAGTGTGTTATTTTTTGTCAAAAAGTAGAGGTGATCTCTCTGACATCATTGAACAAACCCTCCCCCCCGTACTATTCTTTACTTTAAGTGCATCTAACACCAAATGGCAAGACATGCATAAAATTATGTTTGGCTCTAGACCTATTGACCCTCGTGGTGCGCAAAGACAGAGAAACCTTAACGTTGTTTCGAACCCCCATCGATTTTTTTGCATTCCTTCATCAAAGATTCATAATATTATGTGAAAAATTCTTGCAAAAACACCTTCAGGCTCGTGACTATTGATGCAGGTAAGAGTTATTTCCCTTCTCTATTTTGTTTAGTCAATTACAATCTTGAATATATGATCTCCCCCTCTTACAGGTTTGAGTGGCAACATCAAGGCTCTGCAAATGTACACGACCTTTTGTGGCTTCCACATGTGTTGAATGTTGAGACACTAAACTAGGATGACATATCTTTTGTTCAATCTATGAAAAAGTACTTTGACCAGTTTGTTTATGCATGGAATCCCCGACCCTTAGCATGATGGATAGAATATATTCAATGTTGCATTGAAGAGCGCCTATGCATATTAAACACACAACAGTAATGGTTATCAATACTCTTTCTGACCTGGAATAACTGTTGAACCATGTTTAACACCAAACCAAATGCTTTGAACAAGATTTCCTCCGAAAAAAGGAATAGGCATACATTTTCTCTACAAAGCACCATGGGACATGTGAGTTGAATCAAAATTCACAACCACCCACACCTGCCCTTTTTTTTGGGGGGTGATTGTTAATAACGGCGTCGCCCCAATTGTTGATGGGGGGAACTTCACATGACGTCGCCACCTCTAGATGTCACTTACACTCCACATCTTCACATCCCTAAATGATACGAATAAAACTACAAACACATTTTCACTTTTGCAATAATATTCTGTCATTCCTTACATTCACATATATACCTATAAATTGTTTCCGCAACGTCTTGAACAACACTATTTGTTTCATTCAAAGGATTTCCATATACGACGTCATATTGTTCTACGTTTGAGTTTCACATTGTCTCTACTATTTATTTTCGGTTCCCCACACTTTTCCACCCTCTAACCTCTTTATCTTCACCCTCTTCTTTTCTCAATGTTTCTCTCCTTCCAATATAAATCCTTCGAAAGATTCCCTTCGGCGTTTCCATCGTACATTTCGCGTACGATTGCTAGTTTATAACGGAATAAATTAGCATAGAGTGAACTCTGAATCTTGGGCTCTGGGTAGTAAGTATCCTAATGGCGGAGTTGAGAAGATGAACCACAACAGTGAAGGCAGCGTGGGGAAACACCGTAAATGTTTTTCCCAAGTCGATGACGAACCCTCCGTGACCGCTGAGCGTATCTTCCCGGTACGTTCCGGGTTGACCGCCAGCATGGTCCTCTGACCCGTACAAGTCTACCGTCTCTCAAACCTCTTCCGTTAAGATTCAATCTGACTGCCCCAGCCTGCCGTTCCTTTTCCAGAAAGTTTTTTCTGATGGTGCTGCACCGATTTCAAAATTCAAAAAAATGGGTGACATATATTGGAAATTCAAAATTCAAATATAACTACAATCCCGCACATTCTAAAAGATTTATGTCACTTCAAATATTAAACTTTTTTTATTTGTATTTTCCTAGTTTTTTGAATGGCAGGAGCGGCAATGGCAGCGGCAGAGTTGGCAGCACCAGGGACTTGGCAAGATTACGGCCCACTTTTGAATGCCTCCTTTGTGTCTGTATGTTTTGGTGATGGATCTGTTCTGGAAGTGCACATTCATGGCTCTGTGTAATCAATCAAATCTATGAGAAAACAAACATGGCTATTCTCAGAGACACGGGGATATTATTTCAAGCACACGTAATGCTCGGCGTCTAGACGGAACGGAGCTGTAGAACCAAAGGCAGCATTAGTGACGTGCCCAACACTCTTAGAGAAATGTAGAAGCGGACCAGCGGTTAATTAGTTTTGTTGTGAGCCTCTGCAGGTGGCATTGGCACTGCAGACAACATACAAAATCTGTTTAAGACTCTTTTGAAAGGGAAATGCAAAAGGACGAAGAACATTTGCTAAAAGTAGTGTGGAAATGGTATTGGAGCTTCTCAAGAGCCGCTGACATGGCAGACATTCTTGAGCACAAATGGGAAACGAGATAGAGATATTAGATAAGACTCTTTTAATCTCTTCCATCAATACACACTTCCCTCTTTGGACGTTCCTCTATAGGTGCTCTTTTATTTTCCTTTGTATTCTTTTATCGTCTGCACAAACTACCAATGGCTCTCAGTAAAAACCCGCATCTTTCCTTTCTCTCAATGTAAGTAACCCCATCCATATCCTCTTCCAGTAATTACTTTATGAATGTTTTTCTATTTCTTTTAACATTTGAAATATTATTGATGCAGCCATTGGGGATTTACCAGTCATCCAGGATGGCGATATCAACTCATTTGGTACAAAAACAACCGTACCCTCCTGGTTTGAGTGTAATGTTTTGCTCATTCGAATGTATTTCAATGTAGTTTGAATGGGTTTTTCAATGGGGAAAGATTCGCAATCCATAATAAAGTATTTCGCGGAGAAAAAAAGTACTACACAAGGGCCTATTTTGAGACAATAGTTAGAGACAAAACTTCAGTTTTGTCTCAAATTTTAAAGTTTTGTTTCAAATTTTAAAGTTTTGTCTCTAACATTTTTTCATTTAATTTAATAATAAAGTTAATTTCACATATTGAAACAATTTGGGGCAAACTTCATTCATTGTAGGGCTTCGGGAATCGAAAGGAAAGCTTGCATTCATGGTGCCAGAACTGGTTGACAAAGTGGGATCAACCGGCTTTCTGTCGTCCTCCTAACTCTGAAACAATCTTCGCAACACCAACACCATGGTATTACGTTTGCGGATCTGATCCACTGCAGCTCCTACAAACTGCCGACCATCAAAATACAACAAAACAACACAGCCGCTTCGCTCTATTCCTCCGAAGACTATAGGCATCAACAAAGGCGTGATGAGGAATAGAAGCCACAAATCCATTCAAACCTTACAAAAAGCATGCATGCCTGAGTTTTAGTGTATCAAATTGGGGGAAAATAGCGGGAAGGGAACACTAGATTGGAAGTAGAGGAGCTCACTGGTTCTGGGATGCAACCATGTCAACACTTCTAACAGATAGATCACTTAGCCGGATAGATCACTACATTGGGGGAAAAGGAGCTTATAGGGTAAAGGAGACTATTGCATCACTTCCATTGAATTCCTCATCCACAATACCAATCATATCCATGGGATACTGTGGATGGGGCGTGGTTTCTAGCTACCCTGACCCTAAGCAGGCTTTTAGCCAGTAAGACATCATTCGCCCTCTCGTCTCCCCCTCGCCTCCTAAATGAGTGAAAAGATCGGCAAGAACAACAATCTCTCCATAAATTCCATCGTGTAGCTCGACATTCACAAGGTCACACCCAAATGCCATATAACTGAAACCAAGGGTTTGTTGTGCCTTGCAAAATTCATACAGAGAGGAGTGCGAACTGAAGGAAAATTGCCTCAAAACATTGATGAAGACTGTGGCAGTAGCAGAGCATGGTTCACATTTTAGGAGGGTGAATTTCAAGACTAATTCCCCTACCACGAAGGTTGGTGAAGCAGCTGTTGGACGTGGTGGAGGAAGGGAACACGGTAAGGTCATAACTCCCTTCATAAGTGAGATAATGTATTAAGGGCTTTGTCCTCGATGCGCGTCATGGTAAATCATGCGATAGTCCATTCAACAAATACCTTGGTGATAAATTTGCAAGACACAATTTTTCTTCTTCGTTTTTGGCTATAGATTCATTTGTTTCGTGGGGAAATAAAAGTTGTGCCCTTTTCATTCATTCATTCATGGCAATGTGTATAATTTAGTAAATCAATTCTGTATGAACAGATAAGATGAGGGGTTTTGTTCTCCGCATTGTCACTTAGATTATGGCTATGATTATTTGAACATAATTGAGTTGGATTGGGTTTTGATAGTCTTTAAAATTGTTTATAGTTGTACTATTATTAAATTATTAATAACAGGGGGCACTGTTACAATATGAGTAGTTGCATTTTTTTAGATGTGCAAAATGTTTGAAGATATGATTGATGTATAATTTGTATATGTATTAAGCTCATTGGACCCGCAGCAGGCCTGTTCAAAGGTGCTTTTGGCTTTGGCTAGGTATACAATTGAACCTAGCTTCTTTGAAAGGAAAAGAGAATGTGTAATTCGAGATTTAGCGAACCCTCTACTTGAAGTTCTGTTAGGGAATGCAGAAGGAGCAGCAATGTGTTTGCAAGATTTGGTGAACAAAAAGGTATGGAAATTTGCACTGGAGGATATTGTTAATGAGGTCTGTCTGAGAGTTACAGGGGCCTTGGAGGAGAAAGGAACCCAAAGGATTTATCACATGAAGTTGGCTTGTTCTCTAGCTAAGCATAATAGTCTAATTCTTGAACCCTAAGGAAGGTCTCTACTTAAGGCAGCAATTGATATCCTTGACACTAGGAATTGGCAGCAACGCCTGCATGCCGTGCAGATGATCAATACTTTGTTGAAATATGTGGAGTCTGACGTTTTAGCTTTAGAAATTCTCATTGTTATTACAAATATGATCGTACTCTTAATTAGATAGAATGAAAACTCTCCTTACTCCAACCGAGGAATTTGTTTTCAATGCATAGTTCGGACCTTGTTGCTACAATCATGGATCGTTTTGAAGGAATTATATCTAACTCCTAACCTAGAGGGTGTGTGCTACAAATAGAAACAATATTATGAACACACACAAACTCACAAGAGAAATATAAAAACAAGGCTTTGTATTAAAAATACTCCAGAGCACTTCGGTGCCTTCTCTTGCTTTTCTTGCTTTTTGAATTACAAAATGAAACCTCTTATTTATAGAAGTTTTCCAACCTTCTACCTTAGAAAATATCTCATAATATCTTATATTAGATATTATTGATCTTTTGGATATTTTATAGATATTCCCAGATATTTCTAGATATATATAATATCTCTTGATATTTTCTAGATATTATATACAATATCTTTTGATATTTTGGAGGAGTTAATATTCACAATAAATGTGAATATCTTTTACATAAAGTTGAATTCCATAAAGTTAAACTTTATCTAGAACAAGATTAGATATTTCCAACACTCCCTCCTAATCTTGATTCTTCATGTATTGTTGGAGCAATACGGACCTATGATGCCTAAGCAATCTCTCATATGCTCAAATGTGTCCTTTGGTAATGGCTTGGTGAAGATATCAACATATTGTTCTGCAGACCTGCAAAACTCCAAAAATATTTGTCCATTGTTGACTAGCTCTCTGATAAAATGATACCTTGTATCAATATGCTTGCTCCTTTTGTGAAAAACATGATTCTTTGATAATGCAATAGCTGAATTGTTATCACAAAATATCTTTGTTGATCCTTCTTGTTCTTGCTTTAGATCTGATAATACTCTTCTCATCCATATTGCTTGACATGCTGCTGTTGTGGCTGCCACATATTCTACTTCTGCCGAAGAGAGAGTGACAATAGGTTGTTTCTTAGAAGCCCATGAAACTGCTCCTGAACCAAAATGGAAAACATAGCCGGATGTGCTCTTTCTGTCATCTATGCTTCCTACACAATCACTATCTATGTAACCAACTAACTTGAAAATATTAGAAGTTGTATATAAAATACCAAAAGCTTTTGTTCCACTAACATATCTTAAAATTCTTTTTCCAGCTTGCCAATGAGAATCCTTTGGGGATTCCATAAACCTAGAAATAAGACTTACACCATACATGATATCAGGCCTTGTAGCAGTCAAGTACATCAGACTACCAACAAGTCTTTTGTATATAGTTGGATCAATATCACAACCTTTATCATCTTTTCTTAGCTTCAATCCTATGGCAACTGGTGTTGATACTGGATTGCAATTCATCATCCAGGAACCTTTTCAAAATATCATTGGAATATTTTGATTGACATATAAAAATTCCATTTTCTGATTGATTGACTTCTATGCCAAGAAAAACTTCATTAGACCCAAATATTTCATTTCAAATTCTTTCTTCATTGTTGTCTTAAACAAGTCAATTGACAAATCTCCTGTGAATATTAGATCATCAACATATAGGCATACAATTAGAATTTGTTCTTGATCATTCATTTTGATGTATAGTGTTGGTTCACTATCACTTTTTCTAAATCCATTTTTCAAAAAATATGAATCAATCCTGCTATACCATGCTCTTGGAGCTTGTTTCAGACCATACAAGGCTTTTTTCAATCTACAGACCTTGTGTTCTTGACCTACAATTTCATATCCAGGAGGTTGTAAAACATAAACTTCTTCTTCTAGTATGCCATTCAAAAATGCAGACTTGACATCCATTTGATAGACTTTCCAATTATTTTGAGTTGCTAATGCTAAAATAGTTCTGACAGTGTCTAGTCGAGCTACTGGAGCAAAAGTCTCATTATAATCAATTCCGGGTTGTTGTGAGAAACCCTTTGCAACTAACCTGGCTTTATGTTTTTCAACATTTCCATCTGCATTGAATTTTGTCTTGTAGACCCATTTCATGCCAATTACACTCTTTCCTTCTGGAAGGCTCACAAGATCCCATGTACGATTCTTTTCAATAGAATCAATTTCTTCATCCATAGCTTTTACCCATTTTTCATTTTCAAATGCATCTTCAAAATATATAGGATCATCATGAGAAAATAATGCAAAATCAGAATATAAATCAACATTCTCATCACCTTGAGTTTGTTCATAAATCTCCCTTAAGCTTCTTGTCTTCCCTGGGGTGTCCCTGTAGTGAGACCTTTGTGTTGCCAATGCTGGATCTGATATGTCACTGCTGTGAGACTTTGAATTTGAAGAATTGCCTTCATGCTCTAATGTTTCATGAGGATGTAAATTTGTTGGAGGGGATGATGATCCACTTGAGATACCTCTTGTGATGCTTCTTGAAACTGGAGTGCTATTTGAAGAAGACATCACTGCACTGATCCCTTGAGGTGCTAGATGAACATTTTGTGTGATCTTTTCATCAAACTCATTCTGATGATGAGGTATTCCTACATAGTGATATTTGTTAGCTTATCAACACTTCCATCCCATGCTTGTTCTTCAATGAACTGAACATCTCTACTAATAATAGAATTCTTTGTGATGGGGTTATACAATTTATAGGCTTTTGATTGCTCACTGTAACCTACAAAAATACATCTCTCTCCTTTATCATCCAATTTCTTTCTCCTCTCATTTGGAATATGTGCATAAGCTACACATCCAAAAACTCTTAAATGTGATACACTGTGTTTCTTTCCACTCCATGCTTCTTGAGGAACTTTATCCTTCACAATTTTTGTTGGACATCGGTTCAAGATGTAAACCGCACAAGCTACTGCTTCAGCCCAATACTCATTTGGTAAATTTTTGGCTTTCAACATACTTCTTGCCATTTCCATAATTGTTCTATTCTTTCTTTCTGCTACACCATTCTGTTGAGGTGTGTACCTTGTTGTAAATTGCTTCTTAATCCCATGAAATTTACAAAAATTTAAAAACTCATTTGAAACATACTCTCCTCCTCTATCTGATCTTAACACCTTTATAGAGTAACCACTCTGCTTTTCAACCATGGCCTTAAACTCTTTGAACACACTAAAGGCTTCTGACTTATGTTTCAAGAAATAAACCCAAGTTTTTCTACTCAAATCATCTATATTGCATTTGTACTAACTTTGGATTCTTCGCCATGATGAGTAGAATGTAGTTGTTGAATTTACATTACTATAATTTTGGATAATGATGAGATGCATAATTAAGTTGTGATTTAGACCTAGAAATAATGATTGATTGAATTACGTATAGATGTTAGTAAATTTCATGCATATGATTATTTTAGATATTTTGACATGGCCGCAAGGCCAAAGGAGGTATTTTGCATTTTGCAGGAAGCACTGCCTGATCACAACCATGAGGGGGATTGGGAACCAAACACAACAGGATGTCGGGTGGTTACAACATTTGGTCGTCAAGGCAACTAGTAAATTGTGTTGTGTTACTTTTATTCTTTTATGTGTTAAGAAAATTTCCATGAGGGGGAAATTTTCTAATGTGACCAAGGGGGTAAGAATTTTAATTGGTTGTTTTAACTTGCTTTAGTAGGTGATTTCTTTTGTGATGTCTTGTTGTTAAATTACTTTTGTTAAGTATGTTTAGGATTAAATTAACATCTTGCTTTAAATTTTAAGTTTTGGAGGGAAGTCAAGTGGGTGTAATAAATTTTGATTGTTGGCTCCTTGAGCCTTGTGTGTCCTCTTGTATTGAATGCTTGGTTTTGAGTGTTGACCACTCCATGTTCTTTGAATCTCGAATTTGAGATTGAGGGCAATTTTAGGGGACTTGTGGGACAAGTTAAACTTGTCCCACACTTCCAAAACCCCTTACCAACCATATCTATGGGTTGGGAATCCAAAAAGGGGATTATTTATTGTTTTGGGAAGGGAAATATGACTTTGGAGTGCACTTTCCTCTTTTTGCATTTAATTGTGCCTTAAGGCACATGGGAAAGGGTTGGATGTGGAAGAGAGTTGTCATTCAACCCAACCACCCATTTATGGTGTTTTGGGATTTGAGTTGACCTTGGGAGGTGGTTTGAGGATGTGTGATGTGGCATCCTACATGGAGCCACATCACCCTCACCCTTTCCTTTGGTCTATTTATTGAAACTTCCTCTCTTTTTGAGGGGTTGGAGTTTTGTTTTTGTGTTGTTGAAGAATTCTCTTTGTTTATTTTGGGAGAGAAAAGAATTGGGAGAAAGAGAAAAAGAGAGTTCTTGGACTTGCATGCTTGGATTGATTTGGGAAGGAGCTTGGACAAATTTCTTCGTTTAGGTTTCTCCAATGGAGAGGTAGAAAACCCTCTCCTCTGTTTTTGCTTTCATATTATTGTTGCTTATATGCTAAAATTGTGAAAAATGCATGTTTACTTTGGTGTATTGTGAAAATTGGATAGAATGCTTATTGTGTAGTATAGGAGAGGTCTATGGGAATACTCATGAGGGAGGCAAAAGAGTAGATTAGGATATTGTGGAGGGAGTTTGAGAGGGATGCCCATCTTGGGTAAGAATGTTTACATTCTACCTTGTCCTTGAGGGAGCCATAAGAGGAGGGAGGCATAAGAGTATGGGAGGAAAAAGGAGTACTTGAGGGAGGCATAAGAGTCATAGGGGCTTGTGTTTTATTGTGGAGGGTTTTGGATGGGCATCTCATCTCATTTGGGAGGCATAAGGAAAACATTCCCATAGTTCCTTCTCTTGTTGGCTTGGATGCAAGCCTTGTTGTGTAATGTTTGATGTTATTGTGTGTCTCTTTGTTCTTCTATTTTAGCTTGAATGTTGTGAAGAACTTGTATTGTGGAAGCATGTTTTGTTGCCTTGAGTTGGAGACCACCCTTTCATTGTGTTGTGTTTGGGGCTCGGGGGTCAATGGAGGAGATTGCTTCTCTTCTCCATTGAGATTTGGTTAGGAGGAGAGTGTTGCCTCTCCCCCTATCTTGGTTGTGATTGAACTTCATGGAACTTGGAGCATGGAAGAAGAACTCTTTGGAGCACATGAACCTTGTTGTTGACAATGTGAAGACATCATGTATTTACCCACCTTGAGTGGAGGAAAAATGTAATATTGTTTGCTTTCTTTAGCTTCCATTGTTGTAAATTTATTCCACATGAAGTAGGGTATGTTGTAATAAGATTTGAAGGAAAAGTTGCATTGAAATGATATTATTTCTTGCTCTAAAATTTATTGAGAATGTTGTTGAATTCTTTGGTGGAATATTGGAAAGAAATTACAAAAGGAAATATATTAAAATCTTTGTTTGGATACTTGAAAGTAATGTGTTGTAAAGATTGAAAAAAAAATATAGTGCATCACCTCCGCTTGTGTAGTTGATGGAAGGTCTTAAGTTTTAAATGGTTTTTAAGATGCCAAAGAAGCATTTCAAGTTCTAGTTCCTTTTATGTTTTATTCATTCATGAATTTATTGTAAAATCCATTGCAAATAAACAAGAAAATGAAACCGAACCTCTTAGTACACTCCTGCCATATCTATTGAACTGTGTGAAAAGAGATTTTAATACAAATTCTAAACTTAATAAGATTATAACCACGTTTCATTGATAAGGGAACTGACTTCTGAAATATTATCCATGCTTTAACAATATGACTACTAATGGATTTCTATTATAGGATTTCACCGATAACAACGTACTATTATGATTTCCTTCATGTTAAATAGTCAGTAAATAATGCCAATGAAATCTATAATCAAACCTACACATAAACTACCCTTTTCCTTTGCAAAACAAATTGTGCTTCATTAATATCCTGATATGAAACAGATCCACCTTTAAGCGGTTCCTTCCTCCAAACCTCTATCTATCAAAGACGTTTCACTTTGTCCCTCTGCTGATCTGGTTTATATATATATATATATATCTTGAAGGAGGACCCCGAATTTGTAGTGGTATTCAAGATCGAATGCAGACTACAACATAGTTATCTTGTCATAATCGCTCCTCTTCGCCTTCTATCATTGATAAGAAAATATCAAAAGAGACAGAATCCCGAATTTGAAGATATGCTCGATCTTGGACGACACGACAGCAATGTGTGGTTGGACAGATGATCGCTGGCTCTATCGCTATTTGTCTGTCCTTGAATCGATCGAGGCGTAACCAATTTGAGAATGCATTCGAGCATCGAATCGATAACAACATAGTTCGCATCTTGTTTGTTGGGAACGCCCATGGGGCTGTCTCTTCCACGCGGCCAGCGATCTGCTTTCATTTTTTTAGCCTCCACGCCTGTACACACCCTCGTAGTACCCATAGAAAAAGGAGGTGAAGCGCCCCCTCACCATTACGGTCGCGCTTTGTTCCACGCACTGTGAGGACAAAGAAAAATTTAAAAAAATAAAGAAAAAGGAAAGCAAAAAAAAAAAACGCCACCCCATTCGCCTCTTCACGCGGCTAGGAGGAAACACGTCTCTGGTCTCAGTAGCCCCCTTTTCGACCACCATGTGGTCTTCTCACGCGTCCACAGGGCAGGTAAGATTTTCAAAATCTAGAGTTTTAATAAAAGCGGCCTGGTTGCTCCTTCAGACGCGAGGAGGAATTTTTGGCTATGGCGGTGGCCATTAAAGCCACCCACGTTTTCAAACTTAAAATTTAATTGCCTCCTACCAATAAGACTTATGTTCCTTTTTGTCAAAAATTCAAATTTATGCCTAGGCGTGTCCATTAACTCAATGAAGTTTTGATTATATTTATAAATCAATTAAAATACGGAAATTTGGTTATATTATTTTATCTTCATTTTCTTTTATCATGGAGGTGGGGATTTCACACGCATTATCCATACAAAGAGCTAAATAATTTCCAAGTTCTGGTAACACCTCTGATTGACTTCTAAAGTTGTAAATATTCCTCTTTAGCGCGAGCGGAAATTCTTTTATTAGATGGAAACCAAGTAGGTATTTCGGTTAGCATCGGATTTTAACCCTTGGTTGTTGGGTTGAGTAAATATGCAACTGCCATGGGCTTAGATGCGCATTCGACCTTACCATTTTCCCCTTGGACCCTTTTGGTTTTGAGATGAGCCATTGTACATCTGGAACTAACGTAACTTCTTCCTCCTTGTAATCGTTGTAAAATTGCGATCATGACCCTTTGGATGATCGCTAGCTCATGACGACAAACTTTGGCAACAACGCTAGTGCCAAGAGGCGCTTTAGGGAGGCTCCTAGTGACATAGTTGGATTCTTTCTTTTTCTTTCTCCGGTGTCCAGTCCTTGACACTGTGGCAAGAGACCCGATTCTAGCATATGGAAATTATCATTTGTCCTCTTAAATTTTGATACCCTTAAAAAAAAAAAAAATTATGTCACAATTTTCGTCTTGGTTGTTTATGGCGCGTCAACGTCGTAGCGTCGGCGTTGGTTTTCTGGCGTTACATTTTTGGTATCAGAGCCAGGGGTTCGAAGCTGGGACCCTTGGGCACACGCAGAAAACGAGAATAGGAACTTTCAATTTAGTACTGAGCCGACTTTTTAAATATATATATATATATATATATATATATATAAAGCCATAATGTTGATAATTATAGAAACAACAAATCTAGAAAAGCGACTCAAGACCTCCAAAGTACGGTGAACTAACTCTCACCTTGATCCGTGCGGGGGTGCGGATTGGGCGAGGGTCCCTTCACATAGACCTAGACATACCACCGCCAAAGCAGCCGTAGTGCCCTTCCGCCTCGATTTTGCGAGACACTCCAGGATGTCAATGCCACTATACGCGGAGAGCCCTTGGGAGGACGACTTGCTAGACATAGTTTGGAGCCATCGGTAGATGCCAGGCATCCCTCGGCACATCGAGGAGCACAGAGCGAGAGAGAATTTCTCGTGCGAGTCGACTAGGGCAGGTCACCACAGAGAGGACATGGGGATAGGATTTCAGGACATAGGGACAGTCTCTGAGCCCTGACAGAGGGAGGAGCATACAGAGAGACCTAGGATTCATCATACATCAGCTGCAGACCATATCAGGGAGATCCTGAAGCTGCGACCATCTCAGTATTCAGGATATATAGGTGGTTTCCAGGCAGAGGCTTGGTTGGTGAGCTTGAGCGGATGCTTCAAGCTCTGTCCTCGTCTAGTAGTAGCAACACGAAAGCTCGTGTTGTGATCCACCTTTCGAGGGATGGAGCAGAGTCGGTGGAGGACCGAGGAGCGAAGCTCTATGTCGACTCGAGAGACGACTACCCGGGAGCCTGTTTGAGGAGCGGTTCAGGAGCAGGTATTTACCCAGGAGATTTATTCAGCAGCGGATAGATGAGTTTCATGACCTCCGTTAGGGATCGATGACAGTAGCTGAGTATGAGAGTCAATTTCTGGACCTACTCCAGTACGTCGACTATATGCAGGATGAGCAGGTACAGATTCACAGGTTCATCCGGGGCCTGAACTTGGATTTAGGTGGCGCAGTGCGCATTCACTGCCCACAGACATTAGCAGAGGCCGTGGAGAAGGCCTATATTGCAGAGGAGACACGGGGAAAGACACAGCAGGCTAGAGACAGAGTTCGGAGCCGTATCCAGCAGATGCAGGATAGTAGGTCGAAGGGGTCAGTTCCTCCTCCACGGGGTGGACAGAGTTCAGGGCAAGCTTCATTTAGGCCACCATAGCAGCAGCAGCAGCAGACCCGCCCACCTTACCGACCTCCTCAGAGATTTGATGCACAGAGAGGACGTAGTATGGGGCCTCCTCCTAGGGGTCCCATCAGGACACAGGGTGCACCGAGAGCTCAGTCAGTAGGAGCTCGTCAGCAGAGACCTCAGCAGTCCATAGCCGGATCATCAGGATCTGTATCTCAGTCATCTAGAGTACCAGCTGGAGCTGCTTCCCACTGGAGAGGACCAGGCAGCTGTTATGGTTGCGGAGTTGTTGGACATATTTGGAGAGATTGCCCACATAACCCTACCAAGGGTAAGACACAGAGCTCAGAGCCTACTATTGGAGATATGGCACGGAGTCATCGGATCTACGCAGTGGTCGAGAACCACCAGGCTGAGCATCAGAGTACTGTGATTGAGACGACAGGTAGTATTGGTGGTATTTCCACCTCTATATTATTTGATTCTGGTTCTCTGATTCTTTCATTGCACCATCTTTGGTAGAGCGTTGTAGGCTGGTGGCAGTTAGGCAGGGCCGTAGTTGGGATGTTGAGATGGCTTCTGGAGCCAAGATTTCGTGAGACTCCTTAGTCAAGGAGTGTGTAGTGGATTTGGGACCCTTCACCACTACATCTGATCTTCGGATCCTTCCATTAGGATCTTATGGCATCATTTTAGGCATGGATTGGTTGTCCGCCCACAGAGCTAGAGTGGATTGCTACCACAAGACTATTGCTTGCATAGATGATCTTGGAGTAGAGTCAGTGATATCAGGAGTTAGGAGACCCGTTTCTATTCGCACCATCTCCGCTATGCAGCTTAAGCGGTGTATGCGACGGGGTTGCCAGTTGTATGCTGTTACAGTTAGTGACAGATCAGAGGATGAGTCAGGGGGACCTTCCCTCGATGATCATCCCATCTTATCAGAGTTTGCTGATGTGTTTCCAGGGGAGCTACCGGGATTACCTCCCCCACGTGAGATCGACTTCCATATAGATCTAGTTCCAGGCGCAGAGCCTATCTCACGAGCACCCTATCGGATGACTACACCTGAGTTATGTGAGCTCAAGTTGCAGCTTGAGGGCCTTCTAGAGAAAGGCCTAATTCATCCTAGTGTATCCCCTTGGGGCGCACCAGTTATCTTCGTGAAGAAGAAAGACGGATCTCTTCGGTTGTGCATTGATTACCGTCAGCTGAATAAGGTAACGATCAAGAATCGTTATCCCCTTCCACACATCGATGATTTGTTTGATAAAATGAAGGGGGCTACCATTTTCTCCAAGATAGACCTTAAGTCAGGGTACCATCAGCTCAGGATTGCGAGAGACAGATATTCACAAGACAACTTTCCGCACGAGATATGGCCACTACGAGTTCACAGTGGTACCTTTCGGTTTGACGAATGCCCCGCAGTGTTTATGAGTTTGATGAATGGGGTATTCAGGACCTTCCTTGATCACTTCGTGCTCATCTTCCTTGATGACATTCTGATTTACTCATGCACACGTGAGGAGCACGAGGAGCACCTTCGCTAGGTTCTTCAGTGTCTTCGCGAGCAGCGCCTTTACGGGAACTTGGAGAAGTGTGCGTTCTTTCAGACAGAGGTGCAGTATTTGGGACACATTATTTCTGGGGAAGGTATCGCAGTCAATCCTTCCAAGATTCGAGCCATCATGGATTGGCCAGCACCCACTAGTGTGACCGAGGTGCGTAGTTTCATGGGACTAGCAGGATACTACAGGAGGTTTGTTCAGGACTTCTCTTGGATTGCGCACCCCATCACTTCTCTTCAGTGGAAAGGGAAGAAGTTTGTATGGACAGAGATAAATGTGAGCAGGCCTTCAGTACACTGAAGGAGTGCCTTACGAGAGCACCTATCCTTGCAGTGTCGGATCCTCATGGAGAGTTTTTCGTATGCACAGATGCTTCCTTGGCAGGAATTGGAGGAGTGCTAATGCAGGAGGGTAGGGTAGTTACCTTTGAGTCTTGCAAACTCAAAGATTATGAGCTCAATTATCCGACCCATGACTTTGAGCTTGCAACATAGTAGTACATGCCTTAGTACGGTGGAGACATTTTCTTCTTGGCCGGAGATTTACACTCAGGATAGATCACTTGAGTCTTCGCCACCTCTTCACGTAGCCTAATGTCAATGCTCGTCAGCGGCGTTGGATGGAGCTACTCTGTGAGTATGACATGGAGATAGAGCATGTGAAAGGGAAGGAGAATGTGGTTGCAGATGCCTTGAGTAGACGGAGACATGTGGCTATGGCCACCTCAGTGGGCACAGATTTGCGGAGTAGGATCTTGCAGCAGCTTCCTCAGGATAGTTTCTACCTTGCAGCCAAAGCAGAGATTGAGTCTCAGAGACCCCTTGAGGGGAGATTTGATGGATTCTCATTAGAGGCAGATGGTCTTCTCAGACACAGAGGTCGAATATATGTTCCCAGAGATGGAGGCTTGAGACATGACATTTTGACAGAGGCTCATCGTGCACCTTATTCAGCCCATCCCGGGGTGAAGAAGATGCATGCCACCTTGAGACAGTTGTACTTTTGGAGAGGACTTCGAAGAGACATAGCTTCATTTGTATCCCACTGTTTAGAGTGCCAGAGGGTGAAGGCCGAGCATCAGCACCCAGCTGGCCTTCTCTATCCTCATGCCATACCAGAGTGGAAGTGGGACACCATCTCTATGGATTTTATTGTTGGGTTGCCGACGTCGAGATATCACCACGACGCCATCATGGTCACGGTGGATAAATTGACGAAGGTAGCTCACTTTTCTCCAGTGAAGACCACCTATACAGCGAGTGCGGTGGCACGAGTTTACCTTGATGAGATTGTTAGATTACATGGGATTCCACGGAAGATCATATGTGACCGCGACCCTTTGTACACTTCCCATTTCTAGACCACCATGCAGTATGCCCTCGGGACGAGGATTAATTTCAGCACAGCTTATCACCCTGAGACCGATGGACAGACAGAGAGGGTGAATCAGATTTTGGAGGACATGCTCAGGATGTACGTGATGGATCATCAGTCGAGATGGGAGGAGTATCTGTATTTGGTGGAGTTTTCCTACAATAATAGTTTTCAGAGTTCTATAGGCATGGCTCCTTTTCAGGCATTATATGGTAGAGAGTGCAGGACACCTCTTAGTTGGGATAGGATTGAGGACAGGGTTTCTCTTGGGCCAGCATTATTATAGGACATGGGCAAGCAGCAGTTACCTTGATCGAGGCGAGAGATGCAGGAGGCACGGGATAGACAGAAGAAGTATGCAGACCAACATAGGACAGATCACAGTTTTGAGGTAGGCACGAAGGTGTTCCTTCGTGTCAGACCGCATAAGAGCCCTATCCGTTATGGAAAAGGTTCTAAGCTTTCTCCTAGATTTGTGGGTCCCTTTGAGATCTTGGAGCGCCTCGGCCAATTAGCCTATCGTCTAGCATTGCCACCTAGCTTATCACGCGTCCATGATGTATTTCACGTTTTTGTGCTTAGGAGATATGTTTCTGATCCTTCTCATGTGCTAGATTGGACTGCATTGCAGGTGCAGGATCAGGGGTAGGTGATGGTGGAGCCCGTGCGCATTTTAGATCGCAGGACCCTGGGCCTTCGCAGCAGAGAGATTGATCAGGTTCGGGTCCAATGGGACAGGTACGATGAGACTGCTGCTACTTGGGAGGATGCTACATCATTGCGAGCTCAGTTTCCACACTTATTTCAGTGACTTCCGGGAGGAAGTCTAGTCTAAGGGGAGGGGGATGTAATGACCACTTCCCTACGACACTTAGTTGACTACCATTTTGAGTTATGCAGACTTTGGATATGGACATGATTTATACTTTTGTTGATTAGCATGATGTTTTGTGACTAGATGCATTTGGATTATGATTGGATTTTGTTTTCAGTATGATCTACACTGACTCATGGTCAGATTATTGGATACCGATATTATTTTTATATGGATATATTGCATGTGTACTAACTTTGGATTCTTCGCCATGATGAGTAGAATGTAGTTGTTGAATTTACATTACTATAATTTTGGATAATGATGAGATGCATAATTAAGTTGTGATTTAGACCTAGAAATAATGATTGATTGAATTACGTATAGATGTTAGTAAATTTCATGCATATGATTATTTTGGATATTTTGACATGGCCGCAAGGCCGAAGGAGGTATTTTGCATTTTGCAGGAAGCACAACCTGATCACAACCATGAGGGGGATTGGGAACCAAACACAACAGGATGTCGGGTGGTTACAACATTTGGTCGTCAAGGCAACTAGTAAATTGTGTTGTGTTACTTTTATTCTTTTATGTGTTAAGAAAATTTCCATGAGGGGGAAATTTTCTAATGTGACCAAGGGGGTAAGAATTTTAATTGTTTGTTTTAACTTGCTTTAGTAGGTGATTTCTTTTGTGATGTCTTGTTGTTAAATTACTTTTGTTAAGTATGTTTAGGATTAAATTAACATCTTGCTTTAAATTTTAAGTTTTGGAGGGAAGTCAAGTGGGTGTAATAAATTTTGATTGTTGGCTCCTTGAGCCTTGTGTGTCCTCTTGTATTGAATGCTTGGTTTTGAGTGTTGACCACTCCATGTTCTTTGAATCTCGAATTTGAGATTGAGGGCAATTTTAGGGGACTTGTGGGACAAGTTAAACTTGTCCCACACTTCCCAAAACCCCTTACCAACCATATCTATGGGTTGGGAATCCAAAAAGGGGATTATTTATTGTTTTGGGAAGGGAAATATGACTTTGGAGTGCACTTTCCTCTTTTGCATTTAATTGTGCCTTAAGGCACATGGGAAAGGGTTGGATGTGGAAGAGAGTTGTCATTCAACCCAACCACCCATTTATGGTGTTTTGGGATTTGAGTTGACCTTGGGAGGTGGTTTGAGGATGTGTGATGTGGCATCCTACATGGAGCCACATCACCCTCACCCTTTCCTTTGGTCTATTTATTGAAACTTCCTCTCTTGTTGAGGGGGTTGGAGTTTTGTTTTTGTGTTGTTGAAGAGTTCTCTTTGTTTATTTTGGGAGAGAAAAGAATTGGGAGAAAGAGAAAAAGAGAGTGCTTGGACTTGCATGCTTGGATTGATTTGGGAAGGAGCTTGGACAAATTTCTTGGTTTAGGCTTCTCCAATGGAGAGGTAGGAAACCCTCTCCTTTGTTTTTGCTTTCATATTATTGTTGCTTCTATGCTAAAATTGTGAAAATGCATGTTTACTTTGGTGTATTGTGAAAATTGGATAGAATGCTTATTGTGTAGTATAGGAGAGGTCTATGGGAATACTCATGAGGGAGGCAAAAGAGTAGATTAGGATATTGTGGAGGGAGTTTGAGAGGGATGCCCATCTTGGGTAAGAATGTTTACATTCTACCTTGTCTTTGAGGGAGCCATAAGAGGAGGGAGGCATAAGAGTATGGGAGGAAAAAGGGGTACTTGAGGGAGGCATAAGAGTCATAGGGGCTTGTGTTTTATTGTGGAGGGTTTTGGATGGGCATCTCATCTCATTTGGGAGGCATAAGGAAAACATTCCCATAGTTCCTTCTCTTGTTGGCTTGGATGCAAGCCTTGTTGTGTAATGTTTGATGTTATTGTGTGTCTCTTTGTTCTTCTATTTTAGCTTGAATGTTGTGAAGAACTTGTATTGTGGAAGCATGTATTGTTGCCTTGAGTTGGAGACCACCCTTTCATTGTGTTGTGTTTGGGGCTCGGGGGTCAATGGAGGAGATTGCTTCTCTTCTCCATTGAGATTTGGTTGGGAGGAGAGTGTTGCCTCTCCCCCTATCTTGGTTGTGATTGAACTTCATGGAACTTGGAGCATGGAAGAAGAACTCTTTGGAGCACATGAACCTTGTTGTTGACAATGTGAAGACATCATGTATTTACCCACCTTGAGTGGAGGAAAAATGTAATATTGTTTGCTTTCTTTAGCTTCCATTGTTGTAAATTGATTCCACATGAAGTAGGGTATGTTGTAATAAGATTTGAAGGAAAAGTTGCATTGAAATGATAGTATTTCTTGCTCTAAAATTTATTGAGAATGTTGTTGAATTCTTTGGTGGAATATTGGAAAGAAATTACAAAAGGAAATATATTAAAATTTTTGTTTGGATACTTGAAAGTAATGTGTTGTAAAGATTGAAAAAAAAATAAAGTGCATCATCTCCTCTTGTGTAGTTGATGGAAGGTCTTAAGTTTTAAATGGTTTTTAAGATGCCAAAGAAGCATTTCAAGTTCTAGTTCCTTTTATGTTTTATTCATTCATGAATTTATTGTAAAATCCATTGCAAATAAACAAGAAAATGAAACCGAATCTCTTAGTACACCCCTGCCATATCTATTGAACTGTGTGAAAAGAGATTTTAATACAAATTCTAAACTTAATAAGATTATAACCACGTTCATTGATAAGGGAACTGACTTCTGAAATATTATCCATGCTTTAACAATATGACTACTAATGGATTTCTATTATAGGATTTCACTGATAACAACGTACTATTATGATTTCCTTCATGTCAAATAGTCAGTAAATAATGCCAATGAAATCTATAATCAAACCTACACATAAACTACCCTTTTCCTTTGCAAAACAAATTGTGCTTCATTAATATCCTGATATGAAACAGATCCACCTTTAAGCAGTTCCTTTCTCCAAACTGTCTATCAGCACGTTCACTGTCCCTCTGCTGATCTGGTTTAAATATATATATATATATCTTGAAGGAGGACCCCGAATTTGTAGTGGTATTTAGTACTGAACAGACTACAACATAGTTGTACTGTCATAATCGCTCCTCTGCCTTCTATCAGCTGATAAGAAAATATCAAAAGAGACAGAATCCCGAATTTGAAGATATGCTCGATACTGGACAGGCAACAGCGTGGTTGGATAGACTGCTGGCTCTATCGCTATTTCTGTCCCTTGAATTGATCTGAGGGCGTAACCAATTTGAGAATGCATTCGATACTGAACTGATAACAACATAGTTGGCATCCTGTTTGTTGGGAACGCCCATGGGGCTGTCTCTTCCACGCGGCCTGGCGATCTGATCATTTTTTTAGCCTCCACGCCCTGTACACACCCTGCAGCACCCAATGAAAGAGGAGGTGAAGCGCCCCCTCACCATTACAGTCGCCTTTGACTATCCACGCACCAGGGACAAAGAAACAGTTTAAAAAATAAAGAAAAAAAAAAAAAATGCCAGCCCATTCGCCTCTTCACGCGGCTAGGGAGGAAACACGTCTCTCTGGTCTGTAGCCCCCTTTTCGACCACCATGTGGTCTTCTACGCGGCCTGGGCAGGTAAGATTTTCAAAATCTAGAGTATTAATAAAACGGCGGCCTGGTTGCTCCTTTGTACGCGGGGAGGAATTTTTGGCTATGGCAGGTGGCCATTAAAGCCACCCACGTTTTCAAACTTAAAATTTAATTGCCTCCTACCAATAAGACTTATGTTCCTTTTTGTCAAAAATTCAAATTTATGCCTAGGCGTGTCCATTAACTCAATGAAGTTTTGATTATATTTATAAATCAATTAAAATACGGAAATTTGGTTATATTATTTTATCTTCGTTTTCTTTTATCATGGAGGTGGGGATTTCACACGCATTATCCATACAAAGAGCTAAATAATTTCCAAGTTGTAACACCTCTGATTGACTTCTAAAGTTGTAAATATTCCTCTTTAGCATGCGCAGCGAAATTCTTTTATTAGATGGAAACCAAGTAGGTATTTCGGTTAGCATCGGATTTTAACCCTTGGTTGTTGAGGTTGAGTAAATATGCAACTGCCATGGGCTTAGATGCGCATTCGACCTTACCATTTTCCCCTTGGACCCTTTTGGTTTTGAGATGAGCCATTGTACATCTGGAACTAACGTAACTTCTTCCTCCTTGTAATCGTTGTAAAATTGCGATCATGACCCTTTGGATGATCGCTAGCTCATGACGACGAACTTTGGCAACAACGCTAGTGCCAAGAGGCGCTTTAGGGAGGCTCCTAGTGACATAGTTGGATTCTTTTTTCTCCAGCGTCCAGTCCTTGACGCTGTGGCAAGAGACCCGATTCTAGCATATGGCAATTATCATTTGTCCTCTTAAATTTTGATACCCTTATTCACTTAAAAAAATAAATTATGTCGCAATTTTCGTCTTGGTTGTTTATGGCGCGTCAACATCGTAGCGTCGGCATTGGTTTTTACGGCGTTACATTATCTCTTGCATGCACTACAACTTCCAAGTGTCCAACTAAAGTCTTGCCACAATTTTTAAATCTAATAAAATGGATTACGTACTTTCGGATACAATTAATTCATTGAGAAAAAACAGGATTTTAGCGTGGAAGAATCAAACTAATTTTATTGTATTGTATTGTTTTATATAGGGGAGAGGACCCTATAACCGTGCACCTAACTTTAGGGGCACAAAAATATATGTAGGTATGTCGGTAGCATAAAAAAAAATATCATCGTGTAGCGTATGATCATGCCATGTTCCATACTTGCGGGCACTGTAGTCTAAAATCTTGACTTGTTAATGTCGTGGTTAAGAGGAGATGCTCTTCATAAATTCTAGCCGTGTGTTTAGAAAATTCATTAATTTTTCAGTCACATTACGTGACACAAGGCACCAAAAACAAGGATGGCCGGGATAGGGCAGGCGGAAAGAATACAACAAGGATAAAGTGATTAACTAACGGACGTCTTCGAAGTGTGTTTTGACCATAACGAGGGGCCCACATGCCACGTCATAAAATAATAGAACGTACAAAGCGAGATTCTTCGTTAGCTCGCATCACCACCCCGACATATGTGACCTTCTAAATGGCGGGTGGGTCAAGCTCAATGAAAAAAATCCTCCATCTTCTACTCTTGTTGTGGTTATTGCCTAAATTTCTTGTTTTTAGGTAATGTACTGATTTTGTAATCAACTTTATAGCCTTCATATTTGTGTTGATTTGTATATGATTCCCATGGCATCAAACTGGTTTAATTCTAGTGATTTGCTCACATACCTCCTATTTTTTTGTGAACATTTTTACTATTTTATTTTTTATATTATAACTAGTATTTCATATTAAAAACCAACAAAATATATTAGGCTAACTTAAGGAAGATCACTCTTCAATCAACAACAAAACACTCTATTTGGTCAATAACAAGTTTATACTCTATCAATAAATTAGAGCCCATATGTTATTCGCTGAAATACTTAATGAGATCTCATTAATTTGAAAGTTTTTATTTTTATACCTAAACACGAGCTTTAAACTTGCGGTGTCTTCCAAAAAATAATTTCTTTTTCTGTTCTCAAATTATTCATCTTGATGGGCTCAAAAACTTGACAAATTTCTTAGATTTTTTCTACGTGCACTAGCTCAAATCTCAAAAAATGTTTTCATATAGTTTCTTGGGAGTTTTGATGAAATTTTTTTCCTTACCAAGGAGTTTAATGGCCTCGATTGCTGGAAATTGGGTGCCAAGGAACTTCCTCTATGTTATATTGATTGTTCACACCATTGAAGTGTAGGAAGCTTAGAAAATCCTCAAGTGAAATTGCATTTCAAAAGGCACTCTGCAAGGGTGTAAGACCAGGAAAAGGCTAGGATCTCGGAATATACTTATCATCATAGCCCCGTGCATGTGGCGGTCTCATTTTTCATTAAATACATTTGGAAGGCTCGGAGAAAATGAAACCTTGGCTTTTGTGTAGTGGAGAGGGATTTGGAGACGAGATTTCCATAAATACTTAGTTAGTTTTGTGGTCACTCAATATTGACTTCCATAATGTGTCCTTGGTAGAGGTGTCATGGGTGCATGCCATTAAGAATTTTAGACAAGGGGTTCACATAGTACAATATATCTTTATTTAAGATATCTAAATATTAGACAATATAGAAATTTACTTTCATGGCTAGAAAGTAAGCTCAAACCCTCTTTCACAACTTTGACAAAGTATATTCCGGAGGAAACATGACACAATATTTTGGTTCACTCTTCGCCACCACCGGTGGAAAGATTAAAAATTGTATTTAGATACATGTTTTCAAATATAATCACTAACAAGGGCTATGAAATTATACTTCCCAAGCATTGTGTGGTGGACTAACTCAATTTTTGTTAGTTTCTACACTCTCTTGTGCGTTGTTGGGAGCGTAAATTTTCCACTATTTGGTTTACAATTCAGAACCCAAACTTGCACATTTTTTTGGTGTCTTATTTATCAAGGTTTACCTCTTGGCCACATGCTCATTCACCTAGGCGTCCTAGAACCTCACTACCCATTTTGTGGGTGAATTAAAACCCTTATGTAGCTTTTCGCTTTTGCCAAAAATCACAGACCATTTGGAGTTGGATTAACAAATTCCTCCATCCTTTTTTCCTTGAGCCTTTCCATTAGCGATATATCTTACTAGGGGTTTGGTTGGGCATTCAAATTGCCTTCACTCAAATTTGACATGCTTTCGGAGGGGAAATTAGTTTTTGATTATTAATTGGGACAAGAGAAATTCAATTGTTTTTTTTCATGTTGTTGTAGATTGCAATCTTTCAATTTTTAATAAAGCGACAATTGTTTCCAATGTTTTTTACACTTTCAAGTGCATATGTAGAAGGTGGAATCTCTAGGCCCGTTTGTACCAATATGGTAATGACCCTTACATTGTTGCTCAAATTCACCCTATGCCTCTCGAGCCACTAGTCGAGAGGAAGAGCCACCGTTGCATGCGGTCTCACCCTTTGCTCTAGTACTTAGCATGGATGGGGTTCACTACCCCACCTTCGCTTTAGCCATAGCCTCAAGTTTGGGGTTATGACTCACCATTGTTCGCAACATCACTATTTGGCTCTACCTCCTGCGACATACAACATCCATTGATTGGCACTAGCTATTTATTCACCTCAAAGTTAGGAAAAAGAAAATAAAAAAATATAGAAGGAAGTTAAGACATGATATCGGCTAGTAGCCCATCGTGGCGGGCATGACCTTCTAGATGGTGCGTGGTTCAAGTATGATGATATAGACCCTCCTCCTTCTACCCTCTTTGCGGTTCCTACCTAAATTTCATGTGTTTTTAGGTAATATACTTGATTTTCTAGTAATCAATTTCATAGCCTTCAAATTTGTGTGATTTTGTAGATGATTCCCACTTGTTTAAATAGGGTTAATCCTCATGGTGTGCTCACATACCACCTATTTTTTAATGAATAGTTATACTATTTATTTTTTATAATATAACAACTATTTAATACTAAATTTGTTTTAAAAAACATGTTCTAAACCAACTTAAAGGTAGATCACTTCTCATCAATCAACAACAAAACCCTACTAATTGGTCAACAACAAGTTTTTACTAAAGTCAATACATGACAACACATTAATTTGAAAACTTTCTTCAAAACTAAACTCATACTACTAGTTGGTCAACAAGTTTCTACTCTCGAGACATGAAAAGACATTGTTTTGGAAACTTTAATTCTACAGAAGTTTCTACTCCGTCAATACATGAGAAAGCATTGATTTGAAAACTTTAATTCTTAAAAAAACTAAATTTGGACCGTCTTCCTCATAATAATTTTCTTTTCCATGTGGTCAAACAATTCACAAGTACAATGCGCACGTGTGTAGTGAAAGGAGATACCTGAAATATTCGGAATATTTTAAAATTTGTACGGAGAACCACGCTCCGGCATATTCTAGTAATTTATCTTCATTTGTCGAATATTTGAAATCTTATTATCAAAAGATTTCCTTAGATGCATGCACTGAAATTATGTATATTCATAAAAGTCTTCAAAATTTTCAGCTATAAAACTTGCAGTATAATTTGATGTAATTAGTATTTCGGAGTGTGATTCTTTCCACTTATTTTTATACAATTAACGTTGTATAACAAAAATGGCAAATTCAGAATTAAGTGGAGCAATAGCAGAATTAACTGGAGCAACAGCTGTAGCATTCACAATCTTACTCTTTTTGTGTTTTTTCTTTATAGTGAAAAGAAAAAAATCATCAAGATTGCCCCCTGGGCCATTTGGGTGGCCTATCATAGGAAATCTTCACCAACTAGGAAATCTTCCTCACCGTTATCTTCAGGAGCTTGCCAAGAAATATGGTCCCATTATGTTTATAAGACTGGGTTATTTCCCTACAGTAGTTGTGTCTTCGCCAGAGATGGCGAAAGAGTTTCTAAGAACTCATGATTTGGCTTTTGCTAACAGACCTGCAAGTGCAGCTGGAAAATACCTGGCTTATAATTGCAAGGATGTGGCGCTTGTTCCCCACGGACCTTACTGGAAACACGTTAGAAAAATATGTGTTACAGAATTGCTGAGCGCCAAAGATTGGAGTCCTTCAGATCTGTTAGAGAGGAGGAAGTTTTTGGAGGGATGAAAGCTATTTGGGAGAAGAGCGATAAAGGAATTCTTGCTGTGGATGTTAGCAAGGCTGTAGTAGCCTTTACCTCGGCTATAATTTGGCGGATTTTGGCTGGCACTAAATTTTCTGATGATGATGTGGTTGGTAACGGGAACGAACTTAGGGATATGGTACATGAGATTACTGGTACTGTTGGCGCATTTAACATTGGAGATTTTATTCCTCACATAGACTGGCTGGACTTGCAAGGTATCAAAAAAGGATGAAGAAGGCTCATCAATTCTTTGACAGGGTGATGCAAAAATAATAGACGAACATGTTAAGGTCAGACAAACAAAGAGTTCAGATGCCAAGGATATTCTTGACGTGCTTCTGGAGATGGGTGAGAGTGATGACCAAAATATTCAAGGAGAAAATATCAAAGCAATTATTTTGGTATGTACTCCACTTAATGTTTTTATGTTTTTGTCTCCACCCATTTTTGTTTTGTGGGTAACAGTTTGATTTATTTTTGTCAGTTCGATGATGGATTATTTACTTCCCTCACTTTGACGATGGATTGTTTTGAGTGCAGATTTTGTTTATTGCTGGATTAGAGACAACGGCTACTTCATTGGAATGGATTGTGAGTGAGATGGTGAGAAACCCTCACATAGCCAAAAACTGAAGCAAGAAATTGAATCTGTAGTGGGCAAAGACCGTCTGGTAAGGGAATCTGATCTTGGAAGCATGGAATACTTGCAATGCGTAGTTAAAGAGACCATGAGATTATATCCTCCAGGGCCTTTATTGTTACCCCATGAATCTATGAAAACTTGCATTGTGGGGGCTTTGAGGTTTGTTATACCCAAGAAAACCAGCACTATAAGAATAAGGGTCTTATATTCACAATTTTTCACAAATTTAATGTGGATATCTTATTTAAAATTGTGAATCCAATTTTGTGGATTCCACCCACAATTATTTTGTGGAAACATCAATTGTGAAAAAACCACAAAAGAAATAATTGTGAGAATTCCACACTTTAATAATTGTTGAAATTTTCACAATTAAAAGTATTGTGACAATTTTCACAATTTTAAAAATGTGGTGGATCCACAATTTCAAAATTGTAACTTGTGCTATAACAACCTTTTTGTAACTAAATTCCCATTTTTAAATTATAAATATTTACACGAAATTACAATTTTCTTAAAACTAAAGTTTATATATTATGTATACTATTTTGAAAATTAAAATTGTTTACTACACTAATATATTTTTTTCAAAAATAATACAATTTTAAGAGTATATACACATTAAAATATGTAAAACCTTAAAATTTTAATTATTATTGAGAAATAAAAATCCATTAAAATATATAAAGTCTTAAAATTTTAAATAAAAATATTTTAAAACCATATATGCATGTATAAGAAAAATAGATGATTTCATAAGTGTCAATTATATTTAAAATAATTTATAAATAACTATTTTCTGTTCATATGAGTGTTGTGTAATACAAGTAGTTTATCCTCTAAATTTGTATTATTATATTTTGGTAGTTAAATTTTTGGTTGATATGAATACTGGTTACAAAGTTGCATATTAGTGATTTTTGTTCTCCTTCAATGTATATTCCTCTAGGCATTTCTCTCTTTCTTTTCTTTCGATTTACAAGATATCAAATAAAAATTATAAAGTAATATGACAATAGTTTACCAAAAAATATTATATTTTAAAGAAAAAAACCAATAAAATACATCCTTATAAGCACAACATCCTTTATACAAAATTCTTTGAATTTTATTTGTTCCTCTACCATTACAATTTAAATCTAGATATGTAAGATGTCTGATCAAACAAACACACATTCACTCTTAAGAAAACTACCACTTAATCCTCTATATGCAGCAAAGAGAAAAAATCCTATAATTAACCCCTGAACTCTTTACTTCACATTCCTTCAGACTGTAAGAGATGACAACACTCCCACTTCTCATAGCTCCTTTTCAGGTATAAGCCTCGAATCTGCAACACATAACCCTTGAAATTTGAAGCTCATAAATAGAAAATAAAATAAAACTAAAAACTAAAAAAATAATATATCTTATTGTTGTAAGAAAAATATTACGTGTGAGAAATCTCAAAAAAAAAATGCTTTGGGTTTGTTTCCAGACAGTGATATCTCCTCCACACCGATCTTTATAATAGATGCATATCGTCCTCCCATAGATCACCAGCATATACAAATCACCAGTGTGGATGCAATTCACACGGATCGTAGTCTAATTCAAATACATCACAGTTTCAATTTGCGTAAATAAAGGATCGCCATGCATCGAATCAAATTCACAGAGATCACGGGATATAATCTACACGTATCACTCGTAAATATGGATAGAATTAGAATCTTCCACTTAAAATGCAGTGGAGTTGTATATGTCTTCAATCTATAAAAGTGAACGCCTAAAATAAAATTCCAAAAGTAAACAAGTTATTTTTTGCGGGATGATCTCTTTGGAGATAACCATATATGACAATTACAAAGAGCAGTTTCTTAAATAGATACAAAAATAGCTAGTGAAAAAAACATCTAATAAGTTTATAACTAGTACATATACTTCTTAAATTTATTTTTATAAAGATACAAGCAAATATCTATGTATGTGATTTTATTTTAGAGTTTTTATATGTTTTTATATTAAATATTATATATTTCTTAATAAATCACTCTGGGAGACTTTAAAGAAGTTGATATTTAACTTTTATATGGATGTTTGTAAAGTAATATTTTGGAATTTATTTTAGATGTTTGGATAAATGAAGGAACCTCTCTTGAAGTTGGAAATGGGGTGGGATTGAGCTTGTAAATTCCTTGGTATGTTCCTCTTGATTTATATAAATAATTATCATTCCTATAAACGTGTGCACATTATCACTTGTTAAAAATATATTGTAGATCGATTGGGAATAATGATCATTGGGAGAATTATATTATCAATAACTATGAATATTAACTTTAAAGTATCCACAATCAATATTTTAAACTAGTATTAGTGTGATTTTTTCACAATTCGATGGTGTATAGTCTTGGATTATGATAAAACAATATCCTATAGTTTTTGTTACTCATACACACAATTCACAACCAAATAATACCTTATTACTATATAAGTTATTTAAAATATTGTTTTTACAAAAATATGGATTATCCACTCACAATTTTAAATTTTTTATATTTTGGAGAATATCAATAATTTAGTTTCAAAAATTTAATTATTTTGATATGAGAACACAATATGATTTTTCCACATTTAACATTTTAAAATGTGAATATTCAACAAGTATAAATATACTTTTATGAATTTACGAGATATCTAAATTATATTTTAAGAAATGATCTTTTTCATAAATAAGTATCTTTTTAGAAATAGTTGTTTACTTTTAATGGTGTAAACTATTAGTAAATAGTATTTAGATCAAGTATTGATTGTTTATAGGAACACTTGATTATCCACCATTATTAATTGCATTTAAATATAAATTATTTTACATGTTTAACCACAACACAATTCAAAAATTTGGGTGATATATTATTCACCATTCAAATCGTGTTACCTATCTCTTTCTTTTGTAGATTATTCCCATGCATCAAGTTTCGTATTTTATCATTTTATATTTTTAAAAAGTGGATTTAAGTGGTGTATGAAACTATCTACAATGCACACATACACATATCTACAACCATATATTTTTTTGGATAATTAACATTTCAAGCAAAGAATTGTTATAATTTTTATTTAAATATTTCAAATAAAGTAAAAATTTGAAATTATAATACACTAAAGAGTGTACATTATCAACAACTAAAGTTAAATGGTGTATTAAATTGTGCTATATATATATATATATGTTTAAACATTAGGAATTATGTAAATATAATTAAATTGTGAGATTTTATATATGGGATGTGTAGATTGTTCATAATTATATTTTTAAAGATCCAAATTTTATCAAAATATGAGAAGAAAATGTGAATTTTCACGATGAAATCTAAAAAATGTGGATATTTAACAAATTTAAATGTTTAAATGACACTTTTATGAAATTGTGAAAGATTTACATTATATTTTATAGAATTTATCCATTTAATGTTGATAATTCACAATTTTTCTACAAAATGATTTAATTGTGGATAACAATGTAGATAAGTGTAATGCCCACTTCCCTACGACACTTAGTTGATTATCATTTTGAGTTATGTAGACTTTGGATATGGACATGACTTATACTTATGTTGATTAGCATGATGTTTTGTGACTAGATGCATTTGGATTAGGATTGGATTTTGTTTTAGTATGATCTACACTGACTCATGGACAGACTATTGGATACCGATATTATTTTTATATGGATATGTGCATGTGTTCTAACATTGGATTTCTTCGCCATGATGAGTAGAATGTAGTTGTTGAATTTACATTACTACAATTTTGGATAATGATGAAATGCATAATTAAGTTGTGATTTAGACCTAGAAATAATGATTGATTGAATTACGTATAGATGTTAATAAATTTCATGCATATGATTATTTTGGACATTTTGACATGGCCGCAAGGCCGAAGGAGGTATTTCGTATTTTGCTGGGAAACACAGCATGATCACAACCATGAAGGGATTGGGAACCAAACACAACAGGATGTCGGGTGGTTACAACTTTTGGTCGTCAAGGCAACTAGTGAATTGTATTGTGTTACCTTTGTTCTTTTATGTGTTGAGAAAAATTTCCATGAGGGGGAAATTTTCCTATGTGACCAAGGGGGTAAGAATTTTAATTACTTGTTTTAACTTGCTTTAGTAGGTGATTTCTTTTGTGATGTCTTTTTGTTAATTTACTTTTGTTAAGTATGTTTAGATTTATTTAACATCTTGTTTTAAATTTTAAGTTTTGGAGGGAAGTCTAGTGGGTGTAATTAATTTTGATGGTTGGCTCCTTGAGCCTTGTGTTTCCTCATGCTTTGAATGCTTGTTTTGAGTGTTGACCACTCCATGTTCTTTGAATCTCGAATTTGAGATTGAGGGCAATTTTGGGGGACTTGTGGGACAAGTTAAACTTGTCCCACACTTCCCAAAACCCCTTACCAACCATATCTATGGGTTGGGAATCCAAAAAGGGGATTATTTATTGTTTTGGGAAGGGAAATGTGACTTTGGAGTGCACTTGTCTTCTTTTTGCATTTAATTGTGCCTTAAGGCACATGGGAAGGGATGGATGTGGAAGAGAGTTGTCATTCAACCCAACCACCCATTTATGGTGTTTTGGGATTTGAGTTGACTTTGGGAGGTGGTTTGAGGATGTGTGATGTGGCATCCTACATGGAGCCACATCACCCTCACCCTTTCTTTTGTCTATTTATTGAAACTTCCTCTCTTGTTGAGGGGGTTGGAGGTTTTTGTTAAAAGTTCTTTTTGTTATTTTGGGAGAGGAAAGAATTGGGAGAAAGAGAAAAGAAGGAGCTTGGACTTGCATGCTTGGGATTGCTTTTGGAGGGAGCTTGTGCAAAGCTTCTTGGTTTAGGCTTCTCCAATGGAGAGGTAGGAAACCTTCTCTTTTTTGTTGCTTTCATATTGTTGTTGATGCTAAAATTGTGAATAATGTATGTTTACTTTTGTGTATTGTGAAAATGGATAGAGTGCTTAATGTGTAGTGTAGGAGAGGTCTATGGGAAAACTCATGAGGGAGGCATAAGAGTAGAATAGGATATTGTGGAGGGAGTTTGAGAGGGATGCCCATCTTGGGTAAGAATGTTCACATTCTTACCTTGTTCTTGAGGGAGCCATAAGAGGAGGGAGGCATAAGAGTATGGGAAGAAAAAGGGGTATTTGAGGGAGGCATAAGAGTCATAGGGGCTTGAGTTTTATTGTGCAAGGTTTTGGATGGGCATCTCATCTCAATGGGGAGGCATAAGGAAAACTTTCCCATAGTTCCTTCTCTTGTTTGTTTGGATGAAAGCCTTGTTGTGAAAAGTATTGTGTTGTTTGTGTTTCCTTTTGTTTCATCTATTTTAGCCTTGAATGTTGTGAAGAAATTGTATTGTGGAAGCAAGTATTGTTGCCTTGAGTTGGAGACCACCCTTCATTGTGTTGTGTTTGGGGCTCGGGGGTCAATGGAGGAGATTGCTTCTCTTCTCCATTGAGTTTTGGTTGGGAGGAGAGTGTTGCCTCTCCCCCTATCTTGGTTGTGATTTGAAATACTTGGAACATGGAGCATGGATGAAGAACACTTTGGAGCACAAGAACCTTGTTGTTGACAATGTTAAAACATCATGTAATTACCCACCTTGAGTGGAGAAAGAAATGTAATATTGCCTTGTTTTCTCTAGCTTCCATTATTGTAAATTTGTTCCACATGAAGTAGGGTATGTTGTAATAAGATTTGAAGGAAAGTTGTATTGAGATGTTAGTTTTCTTACTCTAAAATTTATTGGAAATGTTGTTGAATTCTTTTGTGGAATGTTGGAAAGAAATTACAAAAGAATATGCATGTTAGATCTCATTTTGTTGTTTAAAAGGAGATGTATTGAAAAGTGGAATGTTAGTGTATTTCCCCTTCTTGTACTATTGAAGAAAGGACTTAAGTTTTAAATAGCCTCCAATATAACCATGAAATCATCAAGGCTCTAGCTCTATTATGCTTCTTCATTTATGAAACCATTGTCAATATATTTGCAAATTGTAAAAGGAGATCAAATCCGCTTGATATTTCATACAAATATCCCTATTACAATATGTAGAAAGAGGTTTTAACACAAAATTCTAAGCTCAGTTAGTTTCTTACCCACCTCTCATCTATTAGGAAACTAATACTTTCAATATAATTGATATCTAAGTAATGCCAAAGCTAATGAATTTATTAATATCAAATTATAACAATATTAATGTACTATTATTTATTTTCTTTTATTTATATTAACAAAAAACATGCTATCACTAACTTATATGCAAATAATCTACATCCAATTAAAAATGTCAATGAAATACATACGTAAGCTTACGTAGAAGGCGTGCTTACAAAAATAAAGCAAATTACGCCTCTGTATATTCTGATAGACAACTTGATACACAAAGTACTGACTGCTACAGGGAATATTTAAATTGTTGCAATGCCTACAATATTTCAAAGTTTTTTTTTTTAGATTAGGACACTGCGAGTGGTCTTAGCTTCACAAATATCAAGCAGCATGGCAGGCCTCGCAACTGCCCAAACAAATGTGAAGTTAGTCTCAAAATCGGACGATCAATCACCCTTAAATTGTGTCTAAGAGAATAACTGCTAATATAAAAAGAAAAAAAAGCGATGATACGTTTCAGCAGATATGCACGATAGATAATTTGATACACAAAGTACTGATCATGTCACAACGACGAATATTTAAATTGCTGCAATGCTTGCAAAAGTGATTTCTGTGGTCGTCTATCTTAGAGTGTTACTATAGACAAGCAGTAGTTGTTGGTATGAGAGGTCCATAGTTGACAGATGACATATCCAGAATTTATTGCAACACCATGCACTTTTGACACAAAAACGACCTGAACGAGCAATCCTATGAATGCGGTGTGCATTCCATTCGGCCCCGGGTGACATTCACACTGTCTCCTAATCGATTCTGTTTTTCTGTGCATTTTTTTCTCTGTCCACCACCGTGCTTTGTTGCAGAGGACAATGATTTGATGGAAATCAAAACTTCAACGAGACCATCATATGGAGCAGTCTCATAAACCCTAGGTCGTCTACCATTAATTTATGAATTACCAAACATAATATTGCTAGAAGAATAAATCACACAAACCCACAAAATGCTAAGAATTCAGGTCGTTCTTGATCAAGAATATAATATGGAAATGATTTATAAATGTAAACATATCAATTAATTATCAAATAAGAAAATACAGCAACATAAACTGACCTATATGTATATCTCCAAGGCATAAAATATAATTTTCTTGGAGTCTTTACCGATCGCCTAGACATTCTCATAAAATCCCATCGCTTATGAGGAAATCCCCAAATATATGGAAGAAAACAGGAAGTCTTTTCCAAATTTATTCTACGTTGTGCTGTTGATGGTGGGCAAAGAAAACCAAGAAACAAAAAGAAAAAAAAAACAATTGAAAAACGTCTCTTTTGTTGCGGCCACTGCTCACTGGCTATCCCTTTGTGCAGACGCCCCCTTAGAACCCCGCCATGCATGCACCTTGCAGCACCCAATGAAAGTGGATGTAACTCCTCCCCTCACGCGCCTAGCTTCAAACTGCCAACATCTTCAATCCGCGAATTAAATGGCGCCTATAGCAATGCTTTTAACTCATTTTTTTTAACGCCCATCCCTTTCACATGGCCGGGGCAGAACTGCAGGTGGGACAAACCAAAGGGAGGCTCAAGATTTGCAAATCTTGGTGAGTAGATGTTCTTACGGCCTGTAGGAGTGATATTCACGCCAGACAGGGAGTCTTTATGGGGACAGTTGGTTGCTGGCCACCCGCCGTCTCATCTATAAAACGTGAGTTCAGTTTAAACGCCCATTGTATTGGGTTAGTTAATGTTATTACCCAAAGATGTGGGTCGACCAACTATAGCCAAAGGTGGCATTGGATGTACCTTCTAATATTTGACCACTTTTTTTGAAAGGACTCTTTTGAAAGAATTTTGTATTGTAAAAATCATATTCCTCTCAACTTGTTGTTGTTTAAATATATGTAGTTTTTAATTCATTATACCTATATTAAAAGATTTCTAGCGTCAAGCGAAATAGCAATATACGACTTAGTATCACCATGATCGAAGCCGGAAATTCTCCGCTAAGGAAGAGACGAATACAACAAATATTGAAATAGATCTCGAGTGTGCGGAATTGTGAAAATCATGCAGATCTAGTATTGCGTTTGGAATTTACGGTAAAAGTTTGAAGCGTTATAATTATCCAGGTCACAAAACTTGCGATTAAAATAAACCAAACAAGGACCACTAACTTGCTTACTCTTTCAAAAAAAAAAAATTTGTCGCATTTTCGGGTTACTTGGTTGTCGAGCGAGCGTCGTCTTTAAGCGGCGTTACAATAAGTGAGCCTAGTTCTAGTAGTGCATGCTTATGATTAATGTCTGGGAAATATGTAGAGATCCAGCCTGTATGGGAAGATCCATTAGTATTCAAGCTTGAGAGATTTTTGCATAAAGATATTGATATAAAGGACAATACTTCAAGGTGCTTCCATTTGGGTGGGAAGAAGTGGATGCCCTGGTGCTTTAATAGCTATCGGGACTATAAAACTTGCTTTGGCTCAGTGATGCATTGCTTTGATTGGAGAGTTGAAGGGAATCCATTTGAGTTGGACATGAGTGAACCCATTGGAACCTCTCTTAATGAGTAAAAGAAAACCTTTTTGTCATTCCTTCATTGAGAGAACCAAAATGCATTTAGATCCTCCTTTCATGAGATGGGTCATGGATTCCTTCAATGTTCCCTACTATGATATAATGTTTATATAAACATGTGGGATGCAACCGAACAACTAGTGGTTTGTCTTGCTATAGTCTATATGTTAATTATGATAGATAGAAATTATGTTAGGTTTAGTTTTAGTAAGTTAATTTATCATTTGAAATAATGTAATGTAAGTAATCAATATTACTTAAGTCAATAGTTTGTTAGGGTATAGTTTTGGGGTTAGTGTCACTCTTATTTTTAGTATGTGCTAGTTGTGTAATATCTATAAATATTGCAACCATTTTATCTATTTAATAATGAATAAAGATCAATTTGTCTTGCATCTTAATTATGTGTATTCATAATTTAGTATAACAACTTATTATGCAAGTAGCTGTGTGATAGAGGAGAGAGCAAGAAGAAGAGAGAGAGAAACAATAGATTTGGGAAATTTAATTTTGGGAAAAATTGTTTTGGGTATGGATGAGGAGTACCAGAACTCCCTACTCCAAAGTCCTTGTTTTCAAGTTTCTTTACTTTTTAGATTTGAGTTAGGAGGCCTTGCAAAAGTTCCTATGGGTGTTGTTAGAGTCTTTGGAGATATGTGTTGTAGGTTTTTTCTTTTTGAGAAGAAACCTCGTGGCACTACCCAACCCATAGATGCTTATAAAATTGCAAGACTTTGTGGTGAGAGATTTATTCATTATTTGATAATGAATAAATATCAACTAGTTTTGAGTCTTCCATCGTGACTCTTGTTCATCATTTAGTATCAGAGATTGCTATGCATGTAGCTGATTGAGAGAGGGAGACCGAGGAGAGAGAGTAAATGTGAAAATTTTGATTTTCAAAAGAAATTGTTTGGCTATGGAGGAAGAGCATCGGGGACTACCACAGTATGAAATTTAGATTTTCAAGAAAAATGAGTAGTTTTAGGTTACAAGTTTAGATTTGATTCAAGTAGGTGTTGCAAAATTTCATAAGGGTACTGCCATAGTATTGCATATTGTTGGAAAAAATGTGGTTTCCAATAAACAAAAACAAATATATAGAGAAAATATAACTCGAGAAAACAAAAATCAATTTATAGTAATTTCAAAAACAGCTCAATACATAAATTTCAAATTTGTTTTGATTTTAGATGTATAATTCTACAAATTATCTCTTTATATTTATCTACTCACTAATTTGCATCCATACTAGTCTCTTCAACAACGTTGTATATTTCCAGCTCTCTTTTCTCTATTCTTTCGCTACATGCAAATGTTGTGCATACTTGAGAGATGTTGCTCCATTTTCACACTCATATACATCTACTTCTTTTATTTTCTACTTATTCTTCTATGTTTTCACACTCTACACAACTATGCACAATTGTTCACAAAAAAAAAAACAACTTTTCAATCATTAATTACTTTCCCTCTAAAATAGGGTATTCAAAATTTGTGCGCTCAAATGGGGAAATAAAAAGAATGAGACGTAGGGTAGAGAGAGGAAATTAAAAATTCAAACTTAAAGGTATCAAAACTAAATATCCAACACCCCGCTTAATATTGAGCCACTATAAAGTAAATATATTCATTCAAAAGCTGATTTTATATTTTTCGAGCTAGATAGTCGAATCAAGCTGTTTGATAGACTAGTTTTTCTGGATATGATTGGTCTGGAGGTGTTTGATCCAGATATGATTGGTTTGGTTTGGGTCTGGAGGTGTTTGATGCAAAGGGCACACCAAAGTGTGCTCCCATTTTATTTTGAAATTCTATAACTTAAGGTGTTGGTAAGGGTGTGTGGGTGAGTTAAGTATACATGCTCACTTTCCATGATAACTTGACCCCTTGGCACACTTTTGAACATTCCATGTATCCTTGTATTGTCCACAAGGTGCATGGGTGATAAGGGGGACACCAAAGTGTGCTCCCCTATCTCGACCAACTTCTCGCAACTCACCCCTCACCATTTTTACACCTTGGAACTTAAAAACATGGATTTTGACTCCTCACTCTTGTACTTAAACCCATGGTGCACTTTTAATACCTTTATATCACATTTTATTGCACCAAGTACAAAGGGGACAATGGTGACACAAAATTGTGCCCCCATCCAACCACTCAACCACTCATCTCTTGGCCATATCGAAATCCACTTTTTACCCCCGCCATCTCATTCAAAATAAACCTGAAGCTTCCACTTGTCACCACGGTGTAAATTGCACTTGGGTTTCCTTTGTGTCCCCTTTGGCCCTTTTACATCAGAGCAACTCTAATTAAACCTTCCACCAAATCTAGTTAAGTTGTTGTGTCAAAAGGTGAGTTAAAGTTTGCAAGAAAATGACTAACTCTTCTCACCTCTCATATTTAGTAATTTTTAAATATTAAAAGTGTTGTGGTATTCCCTCACAAACCTCCTTTTTCACCATACATTTTGCTGAAATTTTCCCAGAACATCAAGCTCCCAAAAAAATTCTTGCGTTGTGGGGACTCAGGGGTTTGTTATACCCAAGAAAACAAGGCTTATGGTTAATGTCTAGGCAATAGGTAGATATCCCACTGTATCGAAAGATCTGTTAGTATTCAAGCATGAGATATTTATGTGTAAAGATATTGACATAAAAGGGAAAGAATTCAAGGTTCTTCCAATTGGATTAGGAAGAAGTAGGTGTCCTGGTGCTTTAATGACTATCAGACCTATAGAAATTGATTTGGCTTAGCTGATTCATTATATTGATTGGAAAGTTGAAGGGAATCCGTCTAAGTTGGACATAAGTCAATCTATTCGAACCTTTCTTATTAAAAAATAAATAGTTTTATCCATTCCTTCATTGCGAGCACCAAAATGCATTTAGGTTCTCCTTTCCTTAACATAAAAGAGTGGTCTCATGGAGTCCTTGAATGTTATTTACAATGATATAATGCTTATAGAAACATGGGATACAAACAAACATACAGTGGTTTGTCTTTAAATTTTTTTCTATGGTTTATATTTTATTTTGATGGATATGTATGTGAGGTTTAGTTTAAGTAAATTAAGTCATCATTTGAAATAATGTAATTCAAGTAATCAATATTACTTACTTGAACCAATAGTTAGTTACGGAATTGTTTTGATATATTGTTTGGATTGGTGTCATTCCTTTTTTTGTATGTGTTGGTGCAATATCTACAAGTATTGCAAACATGTTAATATGGAACTAAGATAAATTTGTCTTACAAATTAATTTTGCGTGTTCATTATTTGAAATGAGAGCTTATTATGAACTAAGATAAATTTGTCTTACAAATTAATTTTGTGTGTTCATCATTTGAAATAATTGTATGAAGTTAAATACTGAGGTGTTTGAGTAAGAGCTCTTGGTATACGTAGCGGTTGAAAACTCGACGTAACAGAGATAGGTGCAGAGCTAGAAGATTATCTCCGAATTCAGGCATTGATGTAGGCCAAAAACATTAGGCATGACAGTGGGCTTGAGTCAAGCAAGTTGGAAGAGGCCGAGCGAAGAATTAGTTCGCAGTTTTTGTAGGTGTTGTGTGGAGTTAAGTACCGAGTGGATGGGCGAGTCAACCTAGTGCCGAGTTGGCCGAAAGTGCAAGGACTAAGGCATGGGGTTCGACCAGAATAACGTCGAAGTCGTGAGGTGTCAAATAAATGTTGAGCAGTGTAAATGACAATGCGATAGGCTCGGTCAAAGACTACAATATGGGGCTCAAGCAAATAATTCAATTTAAAATGAGTGCAAATCGACCGCCGAGTTGTATGAAGAGCTCGACGAGTGGAAAATAATCTTGGCCAACGTGGCAATGTAAGGAGCTCAAATGAGCTATTTTAGAGGTTGCTCATCTAAATAACCCGAAATGCAATATTACATTCAGGATAGCTCCACCAAAGGAATATTTGAAATAATTTTAAAATACTATTTTTAATGGATAAATTCGAATTTGTGAATTTATGAGATTTGATGGAGTAGAGTGCCCCGGATGCTCGAACAACAACTTTCACTCGGGTAATCATAACTTCCTCCGTGATTGTTTGTTTTCCACAAAATTGTAGTCATTGGAATCGGGAAAATGAGAGCTACACAATGGAATCATCAATAAATGTATTTTCAAAATTTTTGCATTCCAAAATTGCAGGTTTTCTTCATTCCATGGATAGTGCCTCAAAAGGTGGAGCTGCAATTAATGAGGCAAACATGGCCAACAATAGTGATTAATTATTTGCTACATTCTTGCCTAGATTCTAGGGTTTCTCCTTCTTTCTCTCCTCAGCTCAAGCAATTCTATAAAATGTAAAGGGGTTTTATTCCAAAAAAAGGTTAGACATTTTTCCAAGCTTCCCCTCTCTTCACAAGTTGAGTTGTTGTGAATTTGCAAGTTCTCAAGCCTTTCTTCTCAAAATTGTAATAGCAACCTATGAATTTCCCTGTTGTAATGATGTACTGTGTAAGTGCTTGGAATGATGAAATTATGTTTTGTGGCTAATTATTTGTTCTTGCATCAATTTTTTGTTTCCTTTTTCCTCTCTCATGTTTGCATGTGAACCGTGTCTGAAGTGTTTTTTTGGTAAGTTTTGGAGTTCATTGTGCTTATCGAGGAATGAAGTGTTGTGTGCGGTTGGGTTTGTAATGCATGTCCATTTTTCTCACATGTCCATTTTTCTCATGTCCATATTTCTTCATTGGCAAGCCAAAACTTTGTCTAGAAAACCCCTTTCTTGGTGCATCACCACTTCTATTCTAGGTTTTATTTCTTACAAATATCTCTTCCTAATTCCCTTGAAATGTTAGTATATGTGTAGGTAGTTTTTATTGCATTAGGAGTAGTGTAGTACTTACTTTAGGAAGAGGAAGTAGGCCTTCTCCGGAGGTTCACCTCAAGCCACAAGGTCCCATAGCTTGCGAGGTGATCTCGTGCTACCCAATCACACCGAATTTCATGTTCACCTTCAGGCCATTCGGGGGGTGCAGTGCCATGGTGATAACAAGAACCATAGCTAGTGGTATGCTTATCAAAGGAGCTAGGAATGTCAGGGGTAGGAGCTGAAGTGAAATACATGGAGTGTGTTCGCAATAAGCATAGATGCGGAACAACATGCGATAAAAACCTAATAGGATTAGGAGCTTCATGAGAAAAAACATATTTTCATTGGGTGCGGGAAACTCATTTGCATGTCGAATAGGAGTAGAGATATGAGATTCCATAGTATGAGGTTGATATTGCAAGCTTGAAATTTTTTTTTGCCACAGGGAGTGTATGAGATCATCTTTGTCACGAATGAAGGATTGTAGAATATAATTTTGCATCTTGAGTGATATATTTTCTTCAACAAATTTTACTACGTCCTCATGAATGGAACAAATTTCAGAGAAGAGCATCTCATTCTCGATTTGCAAATAAAATATGTCAAAGTAATAAGCCATGATAAATGTAAGAAAACAATAAAAAATAATAAACAAGAAAAAAATTAAAGGATGTTGGGTTTTTCCAAAAATTCATGTTAAACACGGTGAAGTCCCTTTTTATATATATTAGCTCTAGATCAATAAACTATTATTTCACTACATCGATAATTATTCCAGTTCGAGTAACTAAAAATATAGGTAATATTGGAATCCAATAGTACTAGTTTTGGATTCCAAAATATTAAATATTGGAATTTACTATACTTCAAAATCAAATATATTGGAATCAAAATTCACAAATATTGGAATGTAAAATATGTTAGGATTTTAATATTTACATAGGTAATTCTTATTTATATGTGTTCATAATTAGTGTATGGTTGAAATGGTAAAGATATGGTTAGTGAGTCGTTCATATATAAATATAATAAAAAAAAACATTATTGTTTTATTATATATATGAAGCGAATATTCTTACTTACTCGGTCGATGCATGGTGTTGTGTCCCACTTTTTGTCCTAAAAATGCAAATGAGGGATGTGTTTGGGCGGTGAATGTGAGTAGGTCGTGTGAACCCGTTCGCATGAACCGACACGTCGGTCATTTTTTTGCCACGTATGACATCAAACATGGTTCGCATGAGCAGATGTTTCATAGAACCCCATTCGCGCGAAGGGGTTCGCGCAAACACCTCTGTTTATATATTGGAGGCGCTGTGGAGGAAATCACTTTTCCTCTGCCCCGCCTCGTTCGCGCGAACTTTGGATAGACCAGCCCAACGACATTGTTGAAGGAGCCCACCGAACGATTTTGAAGGAGACTAGATCGAGCCCACCGAGAGAATTTGAAGGAGACCAGATCGATCCCACAAACACCCGGCCCAGACTAGATCGAGCCCCAAACGTCCCTTTGTTCTCAACGAGGATCGAGGAGGCCGTTGACGAGCACCAAGTATGGATTAACTTGTTTTTTTGTGAAAATGGAGGATCCCATGGATTTGGGCATAAAATAAATGAAACCCTAGTTTTTTATATGCAAAACCCTAGTAAATTGCAAACTATTTTTGCAAAACCCCAAAATCTCTTCTTTCATGACCAGGCTTAAAATATTAAATCTCTTCTTTCATGACTGTGATTTCTGATATATTAAATTTAAAATATACCTTCTGTAGAATAATGGTGCTGTGAAAACCTTAATGTCGTGTTTTTGTTGAATTGTGAAATGTTCTGGACACAATCTTAGTTTCATATTAAGTGAATGACAAGTACAGAGATAACCAAACCAGACTTCAACACTCAAAAGAAAATCTCTCGAGGCTCATCCATCTATCAAGTAAGAATAAGATGAAACAAAAGTCGAGGAAAAACTGAAAGAACAAGTACATAATTTTACTTCTTGGGGATGTGTTATTATGTATTTGCACAATATACAATTTCTCCAAGCTCTTTGTATCACAGAACTCTTTTCAGTAAATGTGCAATATCGGAATACATTTAAGAATAAAGCCCATAATACAGTTTAAGAGTAAAGCCCATAATACAGTTTACACAGGACAAAAATGAATTAATGCACCATTCTATTCATCCTCCAAATCAGCAGCTAAAATGCCATCTTTTTTTGAACTGAATTGTGAAATGCTCTTGACACAATATTAGTTTCATCTTGAGGCTCATCCCATCTGTCAAGTAAGAAAAGGACAAAACAAAGGTTCAAGAAAAGCTTGAAAGAACGAAATTGAGGTAAACTCTTGTTATTGAAGGATATAAGATGATTAAAAACAATATAATCAGTGAGATTATAGATTGTTAAAAGTACCTACAGAACATGAACAAGCTAACAAATGACAAAAACATACTGATTTATTCGTCATTAAAAAGGGTGATGAAATTTAAATCGTATAAAATATGGATAAGAGTGCTGTGAAAACCATAATTTTGAATAATGGTGCTGTGAAAACCTTAATTTCTGATTTTCAATGGATAAGAGTGTGAAAAATATGTTTTTGGATTATTGGAATATATATGTGTTTTTAGATTTTTAATAAATACATATAATGAACTTTGGATGCCAAGGGAAATGAGTCATAAACTAAAAAAATGGAATAATAAATGGCTTTTAGTAAATGGGTTTGAGGTTAACTAATAATGCTTCAACAATCACATTAAACGTGTCTATGTGTTGCATCTTTGAGTAGCGTGTAGGTGTTAAATTGAGACTAGGTGCTAGAGGAATGGTCAGTCATAAAGATGACATAGAGGAATGTAGAAGATCACAATCAAAATAAGTGACAAATAAGCTATGAAAAATAATTTATAGAACCTGGAAGAAATAATGAGGGAATTAGATCATTCATTGAGAAGGAATCCTTTGTCAATTTTTTCTTTTAGTGGATGTAAGGAAAAGAGTGGGGAGTGTAGCAACAATAGTTCTATTATCACAAAGTAGAGAGTAAGCTTCCCAAAATTTGTGGAATCGAGCAGTGATTCTTCAAATTCTAAAGAAGTACAACACGAATCTAGTAAGGCAAGTGTGAGTATGGATGCAAATAATAACCAGCCATATGCACAACCAAATCCAAGTTTTAGTAGTAATTAAACACATAGTAGTGTGCAAAATATTATAATAGGACAACCTGGTAAAGGAGGAAACATCATGGGCATATTCCTAATTTATATGCAATTCTAGAGCCCTATGACATGTCCTCTGATCTGGAACATTATTTGCTTACTTTTGAAATGTGGTGCGGAGCAAAAGGATTGAAAAATGATAATACCAATAAATTTGAACTCATAGGAGAATTTCATTGCAATGCTTTGGAATTAATTAATTCTATGAACTTGAGTGGGAAGACCCTAAAAGAAGTGCATGATGTCATTACCTAATAATTCAAAAGGAAGATGTACATAGGATAAAATATTCAAGATTTGAAATAAATAAAACACAATCCTAGAGAATATATATAGGAGTATGACATGATATTTAATGATGCAATGAATAAAAATATTTATAATTTTGATGAACCTGAGTTTTAGTTCCTTTTTAGGTACCCCCTTAAGCTTGTATTGAAAGTTATCTTTGGATATCACATGGGTATTGATAGGTGGGCCATTAATAATAAGATTTCAATTTTTTTCCTTAAATCCATAAAAGGGTATTGAGTGTTATATAATATTTGTTAAGTGCATTAAAAGCTCATCCCTTTATCATGTATATATATTTACAAATTCATGATACAGTTTTATATAATTGACCATTTTCTTAGGATGGTGTTCAATAAAAATTACTTGTTACACATAATTCTTTATAGACTTGACAAAAATGTTTGTGCAATTGATTATTATTCGTAGTAGTTAGAGGATTATGAGTGTAGAGATATTTTTGATTTACTTGAAATGGTATTTCCTTTATGTTATAATCATTACAATGTCCCAATACCATATTAAGTTTATTTTCAATTTATAGGATTAGTTTATGAATTATTTTCTCATATTTACCTAAACCTTGGCCATTGTATCCCAATTTTTTTAGTCTTGAATCTAAATCCATATTTTTTTAATGAAGTTTATGTGGTTATAGGATGGATTCTTGTGCTATTATCATTGCAAGAATTATTGATAAGATATTTTTTCCTTTTCCTTATTAATTGATGCTCATGGTCATCTTTACTCTTTGGTAGTGTAATATAGTTGACTAACATCAAGTTATCTAGCTCATGTCCATATGTCTCTAGACCTATATAAGGGAAATTGGGATTACACCATTTCTCATTGATATGATAACCTTATTTTTCATATTTTTGAGTTTAATATTTTGTGTATTGGTTACTTCAACATTAGACTTGTTGTGTTTCCCCACTTCGTAGGCATGTATTCGTTAAATCATTATTTCTTACATAAGGTGCTTAGTGGTTGATTGGGGTGTATTAGATAGTGGTATAATTTTTTTATGGTCTTAGTCATGGCACAAAACTTGAATGGACTATCATTTCTAGGAAATATATACACCATGTCACTAAGAAAGTATTTTAAACATATAGGCATAATAGAAGGCACACTATTCATATCATGAGATTATAATTTGAGTTGTAGACATGGCCTCTAATTTTTTGCAAAACATTTTTGGCCCCAATATTATGTCTAACATAAATTGACTTAATTTTTTTATTGAAAATATTGAATTCTATAATTTGTGTGTTAGAATAAGTATGATCCTTAGTATCAATTCTGTTTACTAAGAGAAACATGATATTACATATTAACAATTATATGTTTTACCATTTTGTTGAATATTTTTTCTTTAATGTACAAGGGTAAGACATTACTATGTTATTATGTAGTTTCCTTTTGTGGTGAGGTAAGACATTACTATGTTATTTTTTCTTTAGGTTATTATGTAGTTTCCATATGTGGTGAGGTAGTATTTGGATCGACATTACTTTATGCCACCAATGGATGACTATTTGATGATCTACCCCTATGGATTGCAACATCGCTAACCTCATTATTTCTAGGGTCTCGAAGAATAATATTAGGTGTGGGCCAATGTGAGGGGATTCTAATAATTAAATCCATAATATATGTATCCCTCTTAGTTGTAATAAGAAACATTTTAGATTAAACATTTTCACCATAAATCACATGATTATATCACTAAAACATTGCCTAGTGCTAATATTTATATTATAAACATTAGAATTCATGGAATTAGTATGGAAAACATCATATGTATTAAAGCATTGGAATTTTCCTAACATTATACTATGATGTATTTCTATTGAGGATATATATGCTTGATATTTCCCATACTTGAAGGTGATATCTATTAAAGTAAAGGTTAAAATGTAATACTATGGTATTCCATCAAAAAAATAGACAAAATCATACCCAAATTTAAAAGTCTCAAGGTGAATATTGAAACCTTGAGGGTAGATAATGATACCCTAGGTTGTGTATTTTATGAAAAGATTGGGTTCATCAAAATGTGGTTGGTAAACAAGTGTTTATCTTGATTTAAATCCTATCACTACATATAATAATTTATAATTGTGAAATATTAGTCCTAAAATTTGGTAAATTAGTAAAATATTGGATAATTAACCTTATGTTATTTACAATAGGAAATAATGCAATTAGGGTTAGAGAGATTAACAAATATCCATTCTTAGAATTCATAAAATTACAATAAATATGTATAGAAGCATATCATGGTGTCATCACAACTATAAGAAAATATTTAGGATTTATGCTTGTGGTCTTGATAGGTTTGTAGGTATAAAATAATACTATCATCGAACCTATCATATGGTGTTATGGCCTTGTACTCTCTGTCTTTTCAATCACTCACTCTAGCCTATGAAATTTCACATGTGTCTTTTTTATTGCTCACTATGCATGGATTTTTTTAATGACTATGTTTGGATCAAATTAGGAGTTTTCTTCACTCAAACCCTAACTCCATTCTTGTGACCTACAAAAGAGGTTAGAATAGGGTTGGACTATGTCACCAATACCTAATTTATGTATTAACTTTTATGCTACATACCATTATTATGAAGAGGGATAAATCCCTTATAATTTCTTGCCTCTTATGATGAGACACATGATAAAATCAATAAAGATGAATCCCTTTATTCATCCCTCACACTTGGAAATAGACACTTGTACTTTGGATTTGGATTAATGTTTGGTTTAAGGAAATAGTATATGTATCAATTTATTTTTGTAAAGTTTATTGTCGTTCCCTAAGGAATGGATAATTCAATACTTTGTCTTTATCTTCTTAGATTGAGTGTCGATCTCTATGTTTTTAGCTCTCTAGTCTTAAATGGCTTAGGGATCACGTGTATATATAGTTGATCATTTGTAAACTTTTATTCTCAAATGACTCACCTTGGATGGCTAGATAAGATACTCAATTAATAATATGACTTATAAAAACTGCATGTTACATTCTAGATAATTCCTCCTTTAGTTCCATTAAATCTATGTGATCCATACACTCATGCATTATTGACTTATAAGATACATGTAATTTCTTATTTTCTAAATTATTTGCATTGAAGCTTGAAAATCATATTTCTATTTTCATTAATATAGGAGAATATCTTAGGAATTTTTTTAAATTAAAAGTACTATTAATTGAATTTTACTTTCATTTTTTTTACAAGTCATGGCTTCTTCCGCTCCTAATTTGTTTGAGAGGACCGATTTAGAGATTGCAAAATTGTAATCTATTCTCCAAAATCCAACTATAGTTGGGCAGTATAAAGCCCATTGTGAAAAAATACTAGTTGATCTTCGTAGAATAGAGACAAGTTTGAAAACATATAATCCATTTGATTATGAGTCAATTAAAAAATTTATGGATTCATTAAAATCAAGTGTCTTAGGAGATGTAGGTTATAATGAGATTACATCATGACTTTCCGATAAGGAAGTCGTTAAGAGGTCTTGTTGGAGTTTTTATGCAGACAAACGGAAAATAAGGGCATATTATGTAAACAAATGTTCATGTCCCCTATGTGCCCCTTTGATTTATCCTAGATTTTTGGCCTCTCAAGGCCAATTTCCAAATAATGACCAATTACCATTATACTTCATAATGATGCTACATGCTGAGGTTCACTTAAACCTAAAGGTGAACTATTTAGACATCCCTAGTTATTTGGGGTAGGGGCATGGCCGTATTAGCCACAGGAAGGTATATAGAAAGGAGGGAGCTCTTGTAGTTGTTCATGCGTGAAGCTTTTATTTAGGCCACAACCATTCTTATCAGGCTTTCAGGATGTCGCAGCACTTGTCGTTATGAATGCACATGAGGCTGCTATCAAGGGTCTTGCTGGCATTGCTCTTGAGACCCAATTGATCTCTTATGACTGTGTGGGCTAGTACCTTCAGAGATGTGATACTAGTAGTGGAGGTGCTAGTAGCAGCAGTGAAGCACGCAGCGAGGTATATGCTCATGCATCTTTGATTTCCCCAAGTGACTTTGAGCTAGTTACAAATCCCACTTAGGCACGTCGGCTAGGACACATCATGGCTGCTGACTTGTTGCATGCGTATGAGGTGATTTCTCGGCATTGCAGCATTCCACTATCGGGGTTTTAGATTTTATAGAGCAGAGTGGGAGTGTATCTTCTAGTCAGGGTACTACTGCCATTGCTATAGATAGACTTCCTATTGCTGGGATCGTCACACCTGATGTTCAACACATTTCTGTTTTGATGTGTGAAAATTAAACCTTTAATATAATTAAAATTTATTTTAATTGATCATTACTTTATAATTTATTAATATTAAAATTAAACATGTACTTCTATGTTGAGGATTTTGCTCCAAAGTGTGTGGAGCTTCACAACCCACACCATTTACCCGTCTCACATACACACAACTCTCGACCGAGCACAACATGGATCTTGATGTTTTGGGCACGAGTCAACTTGGCTCGATTGGTGAATTATTTGCTAGTGTTGAGGTCATGGATGATAATCCCATACATTTGGAGACGCGTTCCAGAGGTATAAATACACATGTTTTAATAGAATTAATATTTAATCTAAATTGAAATGTTATAAATTAATGAACTTTATTCAAAAACCTTATTTATCAACTTCTTACATTTTATTTATTTTGTTTCACAAGGATCTACAGGATAGAGATCTACACATAGCATAGATACTCCCAACATCCGCCTAGGGACAGATACTGAGGTAATCAATTATACATATATGTTATATGATGTATTGAATTAATCAAGAAATTGTTGTAGAATTTTGCTTATATATTTTAATATATGGTACATGCTATATATAGTTTATGACGTGTATATTCCTTTTTTAACATGCAGGGTGCAGCAGAGCGTAGTGAGGGGTCTGACACTCGCCCTAGTGCACGAAGGAGACTTCAGTGATATTTTATAGATTTTAGACATTTTAGACATAATTTTAGAGATTTTAGACATGTATATACTCATTATCTACATGATTTAAGATATTTTAGACATGTATATATACTCATACTCATTCTAGACATGATTATTATATTTTGATATATGTCTTAGACACGTGTATTATTAATATATTTTTATGAGTTCCAGTGTATATTTACAATTATCTTTCATTTTTGTCTCTTGATGATATCATAATAGGTATAATGATAGATAAGATATTAAATACCCTTCATTTTTGTGATATAACATTGTAAACTTCGTTAAAATTCTATATTGAATCATTTTCAATGCTTAGGTAATTTAGTAATACTTTATGTTACATTAAACATTCCATGGTATAATGGCTTATGTTACTATTTGAATCATATATGATGAAAGTTTAAGTTCAATAGATCATTCAATTAACAACTTGAAATAAGACTCCTAATGACCATTAAGGAAAGAGTATATAAAACTATCCATGTGCTACCAAACTATCAACACAAACAACACCCACCATTAGTATAAGATAATTTTTATTCATGTTTAACATTGAGACAAGTGATCACCCAAGCCTCATTCCAACAAGAAAAACATAGTTTGCAACACTACAAGTGTAGTGCACTAGGTATTTTCATAGTGTACCAGTGATGAAGAACACAATCATGAAAAGTAACCAGTTTAAGATGCATAAGAAAAACCTTATTTTTTATTCACTACTCAGTCTAGATGAAAGAACCTTATTTCCCTCCTATCTCATTCTCTATGACATAATGAATCCTTAATGAATCAACACAATTCCAAGCATATTGAAATATGATAAACTTGTACAGTGATAAGGGTACTCCATATACAACCTTTTGGTTCACAACTAAACAAATAACATATATATCAAAAACTATGTACATATGAATTCCCAACTAACATTTCCACATTAAAAATAATAATGCATACGACAAGAATAATAATACATGCCTACTCAATTGTATGTTCTTCTTATAACAAGGGCTTATTAAAATAGACATCTATTACATATTTATTTGTAATGCAACATACATCCACATCATAAATCATGTTCATACCATACATACTTCCATGTAACAACCATATCACAATACTTAAAGTAAACCATAAACCATCTCACAACAAGTAAGAATCACAAGTATTAAACAACTTTATTGTATAGTGGTCTCCATAGTCCCTTCAAGTAGAAAATACAATCCTATAGCTTAATAGTTTATTACCAACAAGGTTTAGTAATTTATTCCATGTCCTTCTATATAATACCAAGTGGCTCTGCTCGTTGTTCAATGACCTGTAAAATTTTTTCATGGTCTTCTACATCTAGTCTCCATTTATTGCGTTTACTATTTTTAGTCTTCACCTGCTGCAATTGTAACCCTGTAGCAATTATGTGATGGGTGTAATGATACACCTTTTTGTCTAGTTTGTAATCAACAAAGTGAATCCCACTTTGGAGGGGTTTCACTTGTTGTAAGTATGTTCCCTGCACTACAACCAAGCTAGTATAAAATTTTATCACTTCACTTGTTATTTCACATGTTAGCTTTGTTCTCTCTTCGTGCAATGCAACAAGTAGTACTCCACTTTCTCAATATTGTCTTCTTCAGTAATGACTGCAAATACATCTCCTACAACAAAATGCAAAGAAACATTCAATGATCCATGTATAGTATAAATTATACATATATATTTAATTATCAAATTATACTTGATCCTTTTAAATAAAACATACCTTGTTTAACCAGTCAGATATGTGGTCATAATCAATTGAAATTAATGGCACATCTTCAAAACTATCATCATGATCTTATCCATATGTGTCATCCACAACTAAAGGAACTTTCTTCCACTCACCTACATACCCATGTTTTTGACTATTGCACTCTGAATATGATTTGTTCATGCATTCATAACAAAAACAAGAATAATCTCTTATACAGATTGTCCAGTTATTACTATCCATAGTCATCAAAGAGTGTAAAGACCTAGAATTAGGAATCCTTTCACATCCATACTTTTTCCTTTGATCAATACCTTCAATTAATCATGCTCAAAAGTCAATAAAGTTTAAAACAAACATCAAAATTCAGAATAAATTTTTTTAAAGTTTGTAACTTGTATCTAACTTAATAAATCACATCAAGATCTACATATCTATGTTTTAAATGTGCATGTACCTGTTATCTCCCAAAACACTCTGTGTGGGGTTGAAGTGTGTGATGTTGAAGCCTGTGAGGTTGAAACCTGGAAACTGTAAAATGTTTCTTACACCATTCAACAACGGTGTGGGCATCAATCAATTGATCTCCCTCATAATCAAAGCTTTGTTTCTTTAGAGCACGTTTGATGCATGCACCCGCACCATCGTGTTCTCCCTTCCCATGACCACTCTAAAAAAATCCATAAATGAGGTATTTTGTGATGATGATGATAATGAATGAGTGCAAAGAAAGGGCGAGAGGATTTGAATTGTGATGCGCAACCATCGACCAAACAAAATGTTGATCTATTTGTATTCCTCACTGATGAAGATATTGAAAGAACAAACCAAAACAATGCTGCACAAAGTGGGTGTCATGTTCCTTGTCATCACTTATATATAAGTGATACTCCTTCTTGATCATTCGCTTCACATATGTACTTTCAACCCCATCCAAATCCAATTGTGCATACTTATAAAATACTTAAACCATGATAGTAACACAGTCAAGTATGATAATACACGTGTCTAAATTTCTTTTTGATGATAAAATGAGTAATTCTCTGCAAAATCAACCATAGACAATATGGAACCAATAGGGAATGTGTCTCTATTAGTCTTGAATTGTGTAGCCTGCCACTTTGGATAGTGAAAATGTTTGATGTAATTAAAATTCGGAAAATTTGCATGAATGTAGCAATGGGGATTTTCTCTTCTACCAAATCCAATTTGGTTGCATCTTTTCCAAGCATTAGTGAATATTTTATGTATTTGAGCCTACAAAATCAAATCATAACGGAAAAATTGTCATATTCATTTGCAGTAAACATAAAAATCAAAATAAAATCTAACATCCAAATTTAAAAACATATTTATTAATCACCTCTTGCAAGCCACCATTTTAACTGTGTCCAAATCTTCATTTGTTTCTGGCAATAATTTCAAGTCCCCACACTTGTCACAGACACCTTTGATGCATGCCATATGATCATCGACATGATCATCGGATATCGTGCAAAGAATTGAAGTTATGAATTCACTGACACATGTAGGTGGGGAATTTTCTTCCCGTAACTTTCTATACACCTGAAATAACATAGATTTTGAAATACATTAATTTTAAATCACATCTGAAAAAATGATATTTAAGCAAATTTCAAATATATAGATATAAATGAAAGCACACCTCAAAATATATATACATTCAATATAAATTTTTTTATACACGATAGTGATAATCAAACTCAACGTGATAAGCGTGCAACAACATGTGTCAAGGACTTTATCAACTCGCACATACCAAGGCTTCAAATTTTCAAACATTCATTGTCCAATCTTAACATCTGGATTTTCTTCTGTAAACTTTATGTACATCTCATCTTGAGTTATTTCAAGCCAATGTTTTATATGTTCATCATAGTTATTGCGATTTATCGTGTGTTTTAAAACATCCCTCACATTCGAGTAGGATGAGTCCTCTCAGTCCAAAAATTAGAAACTATCTTCACAATATTATCCTCTATTTTATCAGAACGTGGATTTCTACACATTAGTGCCCAATTTCCTTCCATAGTAGAGTCATCCAATGTCTTCCTCCTCTTTGCATACCTATTAACCATCTTTCTAGATAAACCCAATTCCTTGGAAATGGTGGTAACATGATGATTCTTTGTCATATCTTCACTTACAACTAAATTTAGTATTGCTCTACGAGAAATACTCTTATTAGCAGACCTAGTTTTTGTACCCAAAGAACTTATTCCTTTAGAAACATTACCAACAAATTCTTCTTCTACACGTTTTGAATTTTTCCGTCCAAAATCAACACTAAACAATTCTAATGTTTCCTTCATATCAACATGATTCAAGAATGTAACCAACAAATGTGCTCTAACAACTGTAGTCAAATTTACGGTGAAGTCATCTGCTATGGTCACTTGCATCCGAAGTTGAAGGCGTTTCCTTCTCTCGATCACCACATTGTAACCTTACCAAGAGCTCATCCTTGGTTTTCAGTTCCAATTTCAAACGAGCATTCTCCTCTTCCAAGGAGTAATACATTGATCGCAGGAGAGAGTTCTCTTCCTGGATCTGGTGATTATAAGCTTCAATTTCATCGAGCTTTGCTGTTTAGACATCTTTCCCATAGTGCACTTGTACCCTATTCACACAAATTGAACCAACTGCACCAATCTTGAAGCAATCACTCTGTTAATCAGATTTACTGAAAAACAAATATGGAGCTAAACCAGCTCTGATACCAAACATGATCCGAAAATAATCAGATTATTACTACCTGATCTCGGACCCTTATAGGCTTTAATTATTTTCCGATAATTTACTCCTTTTAAGTAATCAATTTAAAATAATGCAAGACAATAATGACAATTGCACACAGATTGATTATGAAGTTCGGCAATCGCCTACGTCTCCGAGTTCATGGTCGAACCATTCCACTAGTCAAAACTTGTAGTTCTGATAGTACTTTCACAAGAAAACTAATGGAAACTATTTAAACTTGCTTAGAAGAATAACCAAACCTTCGGATGACAAGGGTGAAAAATAGCACCCGACTTCCACCTTCTTGGCATATTCGACAAGCTTGATGGCTCTAGCTCCACTGTTTGGAAACCTCCGGTTCTCGATCGGCCTTCCAGATGCTAATACAATGCCCTATGGCTCTCTAGTCGATATACCAGGCTTCACAATAATTTACTGTGGCGCTATGGGCCGACTAGGTAGTTTGAATAACTCCTAGCCACAAATATTTAATTTATTATTGCCTAACAAATAATAGGTCAATAATAATCAAAATAATAATGCCTAAAATAATTTAGGTCTTCACACATCAACAATTTCTCATTCACCTTCCAAGCTCTGAGCTTGCCTTCGTATTTTGTGTGTCCCCACAATAAGCTTAACAAATAATAAGCTTAGGGTGTGTGTGTTTACAATGAAATAGGTACCCTATTTATACATTTTTAGGGTCCTTGAATAATGCATTGCCATATTATCCCTTAGGCTATTTTTAAACCTTTAGCCCGTAGTATGTTGATAAGGGATAAAATATTCTAAAATGGGCACTTAGCATTTTAAATGGGATTAAATCCCAAAAGAGCGGCTAAGGAGAAGTGGGTATATCCCACATTTTGGGGTTTTGTAATGTTTAAGGCTTTAAATAGCCTTCCTCCACGCAAACATAGTGGTCAAAGGACCACTTTGGAGCATAACCGCCCCCATCTCCACGTGGATTAATACCACGCATACCATTAAACCTACTCCATCCTTCACGTGGAAACATCCATGCATGGCTTAGCCCCCTACACCGCTTCACCTCCTTCCACGTGGTCCTCCATGCATGGCATGTGGGTAATTTCTAACCATTAATACATGGCTGTTATAATAAAACCCACCCCACTTAGTCATGTGGCATGGAAATTGATTTGTAAGTGGACTTACCAAGATAATATAATTTCGACCCATATAATGTGGTATAGAAATAATTAACTCGGTCATCATGTAGTCCACTTGTCGTCTCTTGATAGGAAAATCGAGTGAATTCGACGAGTGGTGGCAAGCCACATGTCACAGTGCGATTGGTCCAATATTGACCAGTTGACCAGAGTTGACTTTCCCGATGTCTAAACTTTGACCGAACATATCTAGAGCTCCCGATGTCCATTTGTCACGTTCTCACAGTCGTTGGAAAGCTCTCGAGATGATCTTCTACACTGACACCATTTAGGGATGTTTAGGGAAATTTTGAAAATGATCCCCTGATCACACCTCCCCACTGAGATAGGCTTTTATCCCAAAAAGCTTCCATCTGTCCCGAATCTGGAAACTCTCTCCGATCCTGGGACTTGTGGGTTATGGGCCCACAATGCTTTGCGCCACTCGATATCCGAAGAATTCCTCCACGCCTTCACTTTATGGTGCTAAGTTTCTGAATGAAACCTCAACGCTCCTTCTATGCAGTGCTAAGCTTCTTGATATTTGACAACAAGGATTTTCTTTGACTCTATAACACAGCTCCTGGCTCTAAGTTGATTCCATAAAATCTGAACTGGTTTTAAGGAACTCCATGTTATGTAGAGCTTTGATTGATCTGATGTCAATGATGGACAATGACTTGTCCCTTTTCAGACCTCAACGCCTCGATGCATGATGCTAAGCCTCTTTCAAGACCTCGAGCCTTCGATGCATGATGCTAAGTCTCTATAGACCTCAACACCTCGATGCATGATGCTAAGCCTCTTTCAAGACCTCAAGCCTCCAATGCATGATGCTAAGTCTCTGTAGACCTCAATGCCTCCAATGCATGATGCTAAGCCTCTTTCAAGACCTCAAGCCTCCAATGCACGATGCTAAGTCTCTGTAGACCTCAACACCTCCGATGCATGATGCTAAGCCTCTTTCAAGACCTCAAGCCTCCAATGCATGATGCTAAGTCTATTACAGACCTCAACGCCTCCGATGCATGATGCTAAGCCTCTGTAGACCTCGAGCCTCCGATGCATGATGCTAAGTTTGTTGATCAGCTACCATTCGTATGTGTGGTCGCAATGCCTTGACACCGAATGACATTTCGAGCTAATCCTTTGAAAGCCCTTATTGTTGACATACTAATATCGGTACCATTACGCTTGCACTGCCGCAATGCCTCTACACGAATGAAGTTCCGACCCAACATCAATGCCAACGGTGATTCAACTATGATTCTCGCTGCATGGTCATAATGCCTCTACACGAATGAAGTTCGAGCTGATCTTTTGACAACTCTATTATGCGCACAAATGACAGATCAATCTCCAAGCTTTATATGAGTTAATTCCTGTATCCAATCTGTAACAGGTACTCACAAGCTAATTAGGAGATATGTTTGGAGCATTAATCAAATTTTCTAAGTAAGAAAATCCACTAAGTATTATAAACCTTTCTCTCAGCATTTCCTCATAGAATCTAATCTCCAAACTTAATACTACATATTATTCATCAATCTGAATTATGCAATATATAATTAAAAAATTGTTGACTTACCCATTTTAAAGGACTTTCACTTTCAAGTATTACCTAGTCTTGGGTTGAATTGTCAATTGGTGGTGGAGTAGAAACTTCCTTTGCCTTTACAATAGGCCTCCATTCCATCTTTGGCTTGCCATTACTCTGATGGCGAGATGGATGTAGTTTCTAGCAATTTTCCACCGATGCCCATTCCTCTGGCAATGAGCACAAAAATTCCTCTTAAAATCCTTTTGAGATGAGGAACTCTTTTTGCCATTTCTCAACTCTGCATGACGAGATTGGTCTTTCTGATTTTCCTTGTTCTTGATGAATGGCATCAACTTCTTCATTAGTGTCCTTCTCTTCTAGCATCTGGCCACTGAATGATTATGCAATCCACAAAAAGTACATGGAAAGGAATTCCACATCTTAGAAAATCATAACCATACTTCTTAAGCTGAAAAATTGGATTAGAATTTTTACGTGCTTACAATTATGGTAAGAAAGTGGAGGTGGAATCTCATTACCTCTTCGCTGATTTCTCTTACCACATCTTACCTGTGACAACGAAGCACAACTTTCCTACTCAGAATCTTCTTGCAGGACTAGTGGGGTATTCACTTTGCTTTCGGAAGCTTGTCTCTCATTAGCATTCTTGGAGCATTCTCCAATTTCCATTCAAGCACTAGGAAAACCCAAACTTGCAAAACGAGGATGATCCTCGACCTGTATTGGGTTAGAAATGCCTTGGCCATTTTTCCCAAGGACTCTTCCATCAAATCCATTTTATCTAGTAACTTGGATCCAATGCCTCTAGTATGCTTTTCAAACAAACCAAAGACTTCATTACGAATTCAAAACCTGAATGGGAGGAAGAAGAAGATTCTAGTGGTGAACAAATTACACTATGTAGTCATCTACCATGGTCACTGCATCTGAATTTGAAGGTATTTCCTTCCTCTAATCACCACATTGCAACCTTGCCAAGAGCTCATCCTTGGTTTTCAGTTCCAATCTCAAATGAGCATTCTCCTCTTCCAGGGAGTAATACATTGATCGCAAGAAAGAGTTCTCTTCCTGGATCTGGTGATTATAAGCTTCAATTTCCTCGAGCTTTGCCTGTTTAGACATCTTTCCCATAGTGCACTTGTACCATGTTCACAAAAATTGAACCAACTGCACCAATCTTGAAGCAATCACTTTGTTAATCAGATTTACTGAAAAACAAATATGGAGCTAAACCAGCTCTGATACCAAACATGATCCGAAAATAATCAGATTATTACTACCTGATCTTGGACCCTTATAGGCTTTAATTATTTGTCGATCATTTACTCCTTTTAAGTAATCAATTTAAAATAATGCAAGACAATAATGACAATTGCACACAGATTGATTACAGAGTTTGGCAATTGCCTACATATCCGAGTTCATGGTTGAACCATTCCACTAGTCAAAACTTGTAAGTTACAATAGTACTTTCATAAGAAAACCTAATGGAAACTATTTAAACTTTCTTAGAAGAATAACCAGACCTTCGGACGACAAGGGTGAAAAATAGCACCCGACTTCCACCTTCCTGGCGTATTCGACAAGCTTGATGGCTCCAGCTCCACTGTTCAGAAACCTCCGGTTCTCGATCGGCCTTCCAGACGCTAATACAACGCCCTATGGCTCTCGGTCGATATACCAGGCTTCACAATAATTTACTGTGGCGCTATGGGCCGACTAGGTAGTTTGAATAACTCCTAGCCACAAATATTTAATTTATTATTGCCTAACAAATAATAGGTCAATAATAATCAAAATAATAATGCCTAAAATAATTTAGGTCTTCACACAACAACAATTTCTCATTCGCCTTCCAAGCTCTGAGCTTGTCTTCGTATTTTGTGTGTCCCCACAATAAGCTTAACAAATAATAAGCTTTGGGTGTTTTTGTTTACAATGAAATAGGTACCCTATTTATACATTTTAGGGTCCTTGAATAATGCATTGCCATATTATCCCTTAGGCTATTTTTAAACCTTTAGCCCGTAGTATGTTGATAAGGGATAAAATATTCTAAAATGGGCGCTTAGCATTTTAAATTAGATTAAATCCCAAAAGAGCGGCTAAGGAGAAGTGGGTATATCCCACATTTTGGGGTTTTGTAATGTTTAAGGCTTTAAATAGCCTTCCTCCACGCAAACATAGTGGTCAAAGGACCACTTTGGAGCATAACCGCCCCATCTCCACGTTGATTAATACCACGCATACCATTAAACCTGCTCCATCCTTCACGTGGAAACATCCACGCATGGCTTAGCCCCCAACAACCGCTTCATCCTCCTTCCACGTGGTCCTTTGCATGGCATGTGGGTAATTTCTAACCATTAATACATGGCTATTATAATAAAACCCACCCCACTTAGTCATGTGGCATGGAAATTGATTTGTAAGTGGACTTACCAAGATAATATAATTTCGACCCATATAATGTGGTATAGAAATAATTAACTCGGTCATCATGTAGTCCACTTTTCGTCTCTGATAGGCAAATTGATTGAATTTGATGAGTGGTGGCAAGCCACGTGTCACAGTGCGATTGGTCCAATATTGACCAGTTGACCGGAGTTGACTTTCCGATGTCGAACTTTGACCGAACATATCTTGAGCTCCCGATGTCCTGCATTTGTCGGCGTTCTCATAGTCATTGGAAAGCTCTCGAGATGATATTCTGTAGTGACACCATTTATGGATGTTTAGGGAAAATTTGAAAATGATCCCCGATCATTCATTGTAAAACTATTCGTTGCGATGGGATCCCAAATTCACAAAATAAATCATAGAAAATTAAGATTGTGTACACGATACCTATGAATACACTTGATTGTCGAGGTGGTTAGGAGTTTTTCAATTCCATAAATTCCTTAAATCGATGTGAACAATTTGTCTGGGGGACATTTTGAAGTCGAGAGGATTATATGAATTTAAAAATTACAGTAAGATATTTAAATCTTAGCGGTTTGTAGTTAATGTCGGTTTAGCTTACCTAGATAAATTAACATTAATCAAATTAGAATTCACCAAAAATACAATTTTTTTGATTATTGGAATTTTTTTTGAAGGGACTATACCCTATTACAAAGAGGCTCAAAAGCCAGATAAACAAGTTGAATCAACAAAAATAGATCAAAATCTAGATAGTACATTATAGCCCAGCTATAGTAAAAAGAAACTACACAATGGAGACAAGACAGGGACAAAACTGCAAAAACAGTGAGTAAACAACTACATAACAACATCAAAACAACAATAAGAAAACTCCTAAGTGGATTACTTCTTGGATGCTCTGTCAATTCTGCACTTCACGATGTCTACAATGAGGTAAAGAGATCCAAGGAAGTGATATGAGAAGGATCATTGGCATCCAGTGAGAAAAAACATGGTCCCTTTCAAAGCATCATTGCCCCAAATTGCATCAAAAATATCACTAAGCATGCAGATAATTTTAACATGTTGTTCCAGGAATTCATAAATAGCCTTTAAAGCATAAATGTTGTGATCATGCCTATCCTTTGAGTTCCCTAATCTGTTATCAAGAGAATTTCTTCTTATAGATTTCATTGACTTGACCTTCACTAAGTCCAGTATCATCCTCCAATTTCCTTTTACCCTTTTTCTTTGAAATCGATGCATGTCTCTTTTAGAATTTCCAACTCTTTTTCCATATTGTCAATTATTTGTTGAAGATCCTCCTTTTTCTCCTGAGTAGATCCGATGGGCCCATTGGTGCTGATGTGCAAACGATTTTGTGCGGTTTCCATATACTTGTTGCTTCAAAGGACTTTGCTGGAGGGAAAAGGATGAGTACTAGGGAAAGAGGGGTTTTTGGTCCTGATTTTTATCTTTCTCAAAATTATGGGGGGATTGGTGGCAAGGTCAAGATTGATGGAATCGGGGTGGGCTGAATGGTAGGGGTAAGAAGATGTGTGATATGGCATCCTACGTGAATCTGCCTCATCCTCTTCCCTTCCCTCTTCTATAAAATTTGAATGGCTTGCCTTGTTTTGGGGTTGCTTCATTTTGGAGACTTTATTCTTGGGTGAATTCCTTGCTATTTTGGGAGCTCTTGCTTTGAAGAAGTTTTTGGAAAGATTATTACATGCTTGTGCTTGGCTATTTTGGATTGCTTGCATTGGGATAAAGCTTCTTGTTTTGGAACTTGGAACAAATCCATCATGGAGAGGTAGGAGCTTGACTCTTGAAATTCTCTTCTTTTATGAATGTAAGTGTTAATGTATGAATGTTTTGGCATGTTTGTGGGCTGTTGGGTAGATGGCCTAGGAATGGTGTAGGAGAAGACTATGGGGTTATATTTTGTGGGAGGCACAAGTGTGTTTTAGGGAGGTATAAGGGTGGAGGGAGTTGGGATTTGGGTTCCACATTACAAAGAAATAGCTTGCATTTCTTTACTCGTTATAGGGTACCATAAGAGGTTGGGGAGGTATAATGAAATGTGAGGAATAAGGGGTACTTGGGGAGGCATAAGGTCATGTCAGGGATTTGAAATATATATATATATATATATATATATATATATATATATATATATGTTGGTGGTTTGTTCTTAGGTGGTGATACCCATTTCCTCTTGGGAGGCATAAGAAACATCCCCCATAGTTTCTTGCTCCTTTGGCTTGCTTGATGAAGCCTCAGAAATGTTTGTCATGTTTTAATATAGTTGAAAACTACATTCTATTTTGGACTGTGTTTTATTGTGATTATGTTGCTTGAGTGTTTGTGGAAGCTGTTATTGCCATGAGTTGGATCACATATTTTATTGCTTGGTGGTTGGGACTCGGGGCCAATGAAGAAGGATGACTTCTCCTCTTCATTGGATGTCTTGGTTGGGTGGAGAGCATTGCCTTTCCCCTAATTTTGTTGTGATCAAATTGGAAGAATGAGAAATCTGCATGTTGCTGTTCTGGAGCTGAGATAAAGACAGTTTGAAAATCCCTTGTGAAATGAAATCTTATTGTAGCCCCTTTCCCACTTGAAGTGGATGATCTGTGTATTCATTATAATGGAAAGATACTTTGTATTGGTAATGAAAGTGGAAATTTGAAATGTAAAAGAGTTATACTCTATATTCTATTTTGGAAAGAATGTGAAAGAATGACACATGTTTTGTATGTTGTATTTTGAAATCAAATGGAAAGGAGGTTGTAAGAGTTTCATTTGAATTAATGGAAGTGTTTTCCTTGTTCATATGATATTATTCCATTGGAAATTTGTATTTAACATGTTCTATGAAATCCTGTTTGGAAAAGAGGAAAAGTGAAACACGTGAGAAGAAAATGTAATATTCTGCCCTATTTTTATATATATGATTTTGGAAGGAATAAAAGAAGGATGTTACAAAGTTGTCTTTTGGAATCAATAAATGATGTATCACCTTTCTCAAATTACACAATGGCATTGAATCTGATCTTTTAAATGTAATTGAAATCTCTGTTTGAAATAAAGAAATGCGTATAAAGGAAATGTAATACTCTATCCTTTGAAATATGTAAAAATTAGAAATTAGAGATGTATTATAGTTTTTGAATAAGTTGAATTAAATCAAATAAATGTATTAGATTAGGTTTGGAACACATTATAATACTTGGAAGAAGAAAATGGCAAATAGACCTTTTTAAAATTTGAACTCTGTCTTGTTTTTTTCCAATTGACAATTATTTAATCCCAAATGCTCAGACCGAATCTGCAACAAAGGAATAAAAATGAAACATTAATTTGGGCATAATAAGATCTAACTGAATTCATCTAGACATTAACACTTAAGGAAATTCTTATAAAACTTAGCAAAATCGGGCTCAAACTGTTTTGCAGTCATGTTGCTATCCAGAAATGTAAATGTTCAAATTACAAATCAATCAGACAAATTGAATCTTGAAATATATCTTAAATACACCTAAGAAAAATTTTCCATGTCTATTTGACATGTTGAGAGAGGGACAAGAACAAATTTAACAAGTTAAAATTTGCAGTTTGCACTATAAAATTCTGCAAGTCATTTTCTTGAAATTGACCCCTTAAAATTTATCAAAATCTGAAATTAATGATCCCTGAGTAAAGAGGATGTCGAAAGATTTCCATAAAGTCCTCGTTTTCCCAAAACCGAGCTCTCTATCAAAATTTATGGCCTTCTGAAGTTTTTCTTCCTTGGCGTAAAAAAAAAAATTGGGAAAATTTTCCTTGGCGGGCCCGCAGGCCCGAATTTTTCCCTTAGCTCTTAGGAAAAAATTTTGGATTTTTTTAAATTTTCCCCATTGCCTCACGACCCGAGCCAATTGGAAGCTGCCACATGGCACCACGAGGCGTCAGCAGAGGGGCAGATCTCTTTTTAAATTTAGTGCTCACAAAAAAATTTGAGAAAATTTTCTAAATTTTTTTCCCCGCCGCCCGCTGGCCCGCAACCAACCAGGAGTCACCACGTGGCATTGCGAGGTGCCAGCAGAGGTGTGGGTGAATGCTACCCTCTTAGCCCTTCAGGGCGTTAAACTAATTTTTTCCCTACCACACCACCTTCCCTGTATTGGCTTGGGTGATGCCACATGTCCCTTGTGGACTTGCGAGAGCACAGGCGCAAATTTGGCTTTCACCCGCATGGGAAGATTTTTCAAAATGTCTCCCATCGCCTCACTCTCCCCGTGACCTGACTTGGGAGGCGCCATGTGTCCCTAGTGGACTTACGGACCCGCAGTGTCCGGGCGCAAAGTTGTTTTTTTTTTTCCCTTCCCGCGTGGGAAAATTTCCACAGTCTCCTCGCTGCCGTTGACCCGCCCGCCCTTGGGGCAAATTTTCACCCTTGGGCCCGCAGGCCCACTCTTGGGGAAAATTTTCACCCCAAGGCCCGTCACCCATAACTCGAAAAATATGAGGAGTTAGGAGGACTTCTTTATATCAATGGAAAGGTGAGGAAATTTCCTATCCAATGGAAATAATTTAGGAAAATTTTGAATGCATTAATTTTGAGAAAAATCAAGTTGAACCTTTAAGCTGTTAGAGAGTGGGTATGGTGAGGAATTACCCTATGAACCTTATTAAACCTTATAACCCTAAATTTTGAACCTTATGACCCTTAATAATTGTTAATAAAGGAAAAGTATGTTCTAGTGAATTAGAATTGTTCTAGAACTTGTTAGTGATAATTGTTGCCTTGTAACCTGGTGGTAGACTCTTTTAAACAAAAAAAAGAAAATTATTCCATAACTTTCATAACTAATCCTAGGTTGTTCTTGGGTCTCAAGTGGGTTTTTTTAGTGGGCGTTACAAAATCGGTGGTTCAAAGGTCAAAATTTCTAATGGAATCCTAAGTAGTAACTCTACATCTTCTCACCTTTTTTGTTTCGTAAAAGTGCCCTTTGAGTTTCGCTAAAGAGTTGAACAAAAATTGCTCTCGATCTTCCGTATTTGAGCTAGTGAAATGCTTAAAAATGTTTGGGATTCTTTGTATATCAAAGGACTTCATGATAGCCACTTTGAATAATACATCCACACCTGTCTTATTTTGGACAATTGTATTAGACAAGTTTAAACACATGATTACAAGAAGGTAACTGACCTGTGCCATTCAAGATTCTTTTCCAATTGAAAACATTTTTATCCATTTGAGTCCAAAAATTTTTAGTGTAACTCACAGTTTTAGAGGAAGAAAATAATGCAATGAAGTTTCAATGTGCTTTTGTAATCGACATAGTTATTTGAGATAGTGAATTCAATGACTGTCAAAGTGATTATTTTCACTCGAAGGAAATGAGTCCCATTCAAACACTAAGAAAATTTTCCACTATATGTTTACCTTCCTTAGATCATGAATTAGTCAAGAATTTGGCTTGGAATTTAAGAAAATTGAGAAAAGTGTGAAGAAACCAGACTTTATCAGCTGGGCACATTTTTCAAAAATTCTATCACGAATTTCTCTGAGCACACCCAATGAATCGAGCCCAAATATTTTTCATTTGTTTTGTATGGATCCCATAGATATCATTTCAAAAAATGTGAATTTTTATTGGTGAAATTTTGAGAACGAAGGAAAATAATTTCGAGAAAACCCTAAATCAGGGTGTAGAAGTCTGTCATGCCCGGTAGCTCCAAATATGTGATTTCTTTCTCATTACATGATTAAATTAGAAGATTTAAATTTCTATGGACTTGTGCCACCTTAATTCACCTTCTCCACATATTATCCATCCTTGAAATTCATCTAAGCATCTCTAGCAAGCATGAGTACAATATGCATACCTTTGGAGCAACCATCACTTTTACAACTATCACTTTAATGTCAAGTTGAGACACTTGATTCAAGATTTTACAAGCATTTAAGATGAGACAAAGACTATCAATAGGAAATTTTCAAACAATTGTTTTGCATGGATCCTCTTGAATAGCTTGAGATCTTAGCAAGTATAGTTCATACTTGAGAAGAGGTACAGGGCAATCTAGATTTAACAAGAAGCAATTGAAGTAAACCTTTGACTTGATCTCCATTGGCAATAAGGTACCTTGAGAGCACTAAAAAAATAAATGAGATAAATATCACTTGAATTCACTTGAATTTTTCCCTAAAATGAAGAATGACTCATTTTCATACTGTGTGAAGCAAAACATGACTTTAGGAGACTAGACACTAAGCAAGTGGATCACCAACATCAAAAATCTACCCAAATGTTCAATGAATAAGATGAATGGAATTTTTTTGTCTCTGGGAATGATGTTAATATTTTTGAATGCAAGAGATAATGAAAAACACTTCATTGCAGTGGCTTCCCGGCAACTCGGTTCTTAAACAACTCTTCTAGGAAAGCATAAGGTACCCTAGATTGTAACATGATCTTCAATTGAAAACTATTACAACTAATCAAAAACCTTGGAAAAATCATGATGGAACTCATCAAATATTTAGAAGTGATCAAAGAAGACATTCGGAACAAAAATACCTTTTTTCTCTTGTTAGCTCATAACACAGTGCAGAAGAGAGAAAAACTGCTACACAAAAATGCTCATATCTTTTCAATGACAAATGCAAATGACTTGAAACGTTTTGCACTAGTTCATGCTTGGAATTATCTTCAAAAATTCCATTTGTGATTCATCTAAAGGAGACACTATATTTTTGCATGACTGCTAAGAAGTCAAGAAACTCAAAATGATCTTTTCAATAGACCAGTTTTGCAAAAACTTACACAACTTTCTCAAATGACCTCTTGAGGACCTAAAATTTTGCATGAAGCACAAGGAAACCATCCTACATCTTCTACCATTTTTTTGTCAAAAATATCTTTGAATTTATCAATCCCATCTCATTTGCACGCAAGAACAACTGAGTTCCCAAAGAGCAATTTTGGCTAGAAGTAGCATTTTCTCCAAAACATGTTTCTTGACTTTCTATGTCTCAAGATGAGTTCATTTACCTGTTATACACATGATCTAAGCATTTCAATGCCTCACTTTGCACCACATATACTCACTTGACTCCCATGCACTTAAAGTACATCAATTTGGCTTAGCATGGACTAACAAGACACCAACACATTGTGACTCCCAGGACACACAATTTCCATGAAAAAGAGACACTGGGACAACACAAACACATCAATGATAACTAGACATAAACAAATTGATCTTTTCAATAGACCAGTTTTGCAAAAATTTACACAACTTACTCAAATGACCTCCCGAGGACCTGAAATTTTGCATGAAGCACAAGGAAACCTTCCTACATCATTTGCAATTTTTTTGTCAAAATAATCTCTGAATTTATCAATCCCATCTCATTTGCACGCAAGATCAACTGAGTTCCTAAAAAGCGATTTTGGCTAGAAGTAGCATTTTTCTCCAAAACATGTTTCTTGACTTTCGAGCCTCAACATGAGTTCATTTACCTATTATACACATGATCCAAGCATTTCAATGCCTCACTTTGCACCACATATACTCACCGACTCCCATGCACTTAATGTACATCAATTTGTCTTAGCATGGACTAACAAGACACCACCACATTGTGACTCCCATGACACATAATTTCCATGACAAAGAGACATTGGGACAACCCAAACACATCAATGATAACTAGACATAAAGGTGGGAAATATGTTTGAGTCTGTTTTTTTTAAACCACCTATTTCGACGAGACAAACACGTCGGTCAACCAGCCTTGCTGGTTGGAGCACGTTTTAACACATTTTCAGGCCCGTAATCCACAATCTGAGGGCCAAAAATTAGGATTTAAGTTATAGTTCTATTAGCTCCTATTTTAGGGCATCAGTTAATTTTAGTCTCTTGAATGTATGGTAGGTTAGAAAGTTGGCAATTCCTCAAATTTAGGCATGTAGAAGATGCATTGCAAATTTTGTGCCCATACAAATAAGCATGTGAACTTACTAAGAATAGCAGGTTCTTGTAAATTGCTAAAAATAGTAAACTTCACCATCTAGAGTAGATTTAGTCAAAGTTAGTTAAAGTTTGATGGGAAACTCGAGTTGTGAGTTTTTTCCTATTTATGAAGCATTGCTAATCCATGATTGAATAACAAAGAAGAAGAATTATTCTCTTTTAATTCAAGATATTTGCAGAGTAATGAGTATGTGTTAAAGTTGGCTATATTATTTATGCTTTCCGTCCATCTCTTCGCCTTATCTAGCAAATTAAATGTGATGCAACAAAAAAATGACACCATAAAAGAGTAAAATAAAATATTCCTTTTGTTCATATGTCCATTACATGGAGGGGCTCGATTATCAATGATGGTGTCTTGCATTGCTTGTTATTTTGTAATTACTCAAGCTTGAAACTGAAAAGCGTGCTTACAAAGTACTACAAGAAGCAAGCAGTGTGGTTAGGTTTCGGACTTGGCCCCTGGTTAAATTCTCATCCTCTTTTATTTTGGCCCATTTAATTTCACATTGCACTAACATGTACATTGTGCATGAGGTCTGCTTGGTCTGTTTCCATATAGTTGTATCATAATTTCTAGTTTTCGGATCTTGGGAGTAGCCCGAAGTGTGTCGAATCGTGATCGATGAAACAGGTCTACATCCACATCAGGTCTAGTAGCTGTCAAAATCATATTAATGATAATGTTGGTTGAGAAAACCACTCTGCAAACGCATAGCAAACACATTGCGATTATCCAAAATGTGATATTGTGATACATGTCTGTTCTTCACTCAAAATTCCCTATTCGATAGAAGTAAAATTTCAAAATTTTGAGTTATGAGTGTTTTTCCGAAGTGCCTAAGCCGTGAAAATTGAGAAAATCTGTGTTTTGGGTCATTTTGTATGTATTTCGGGCCTGTCGGAAGTTTTTGTCCCGCCTGTCCCAAGTACGAAAGTGCTTTCTGTTCTCCGACCGGCCGAAATCCCCGAAATTGTCCCATTTTCGGGCCCATCGGATGTTTTTGTCCCAAGTGTCCCAAAACTCAAAGTGCGCTCTGTTCCCCGATCGGCCGAACCACCCGAACCGCGTACTCCGGAACTTTTTGTCCCAGATGTCCCAAGTTCAAACGGACCTGTTGTTCCATTTTCGGCCGATTCGCCCGATTTTGTCCCAACTGTCCCGAGTTCCAAATTGCTCTGTTCCAATTTCGGCCGAACCGCCCGAGTCGCGCGCTTCGCACATTTTTGTCCCAACCTGTCCCGAGTTCAAATTGCTCTCTGTTCCATTTTTCGGCGAATCGCAGTCGCGCGCTTCGCACATTTTTGTCCCAAGTGTCCCGAAGCCAAAAATGCAAACTGTTCCAATTTCGGCCGAACCGCCCGAGTCGCGCACTTCGCACATTTTTGTCCCAATTGTCCCAAATTCATTTGTGCGTCTTCTCCCCGTTTCACCCGAATCGGCCGAGCCTCGTGTTTCGCGCATTCGCGTCTCACATGTCCCAAGTGAACCTAAGGCAATTCATACTTAGTTTTTCCCGCTCGACCCGAATATGCTGTTTTTCAAAATATGAATTTAAGTTGCGGCTCTGATGCTATCAATCCGAAGATCAAATTTCAAGGACAGCTGGCGGAAGGACGAAGCTCTCAAGACGCTGGTTGCATCAGTTTTCAAAGACACTCATTGTCATCCTCAAGATGAAACGTCTGGTGTGTCCCTCGTGGCAAATACAGAGCTGAGACGTTAGAAAGATTCAAGCAGCGGTTTCTGAAGACAGTGGGTCCCTCTCAGAACTGGCCACCTGTCCCCTTCTCCATCCTTCTTTCTTCTTCCCACTCCTTTCGTATTCCATGTAATTAGTTAAGGCATTGCAATTAACAGTCCTTAACTATTCTCTAGTTAAAAGAAATGGTTACGAGGAGTAACCGAATTGTAAACTATATAATGGCCTTCTGCGCCATTTTAAAAAAAAGGAGGAAGAGCTTGGATATTTGCTGAAAGTGTAAATAGATCTTAAAGAAATCAATACAAAAGGGCTTTCCATTCTTTGTCTATCTAATTCTTGTTATCTCTGTGTTTTCCTTTAATATTGTGGAGATCATTTTGTTCTTAACTCGTTAGTCTCTCTGATTGCATACTGTTCAGTTTTGCAAATACAGTGATCTTGTACAACCAAGAAGGAACTTTGTGTCCTTGATTAATAAATCTGAAGAAGGTTATTTATGGAACTTTGTGTCTTTAAATTTAATCTCATTCAGCCAACGCAAATGATCTTGTTTTAAATTCTTTGAAGCTTCGCATACACGAAGAATTATTCTGCTATCTATAATTCTGAATGTTGCTATTCTGCTCATCTTTTTATTCCCTTTCCTCAGTCCTTGTGTAATTGATGATCCTTGTGGAAAACACTTTCGTAAAATCCAAGTTTGACCATAAAACAATGTTCTGTACATTTGTAAATAAGTTCGTTTCTGAATAAGGGAACCTCTCCCATTAAAGAGGAGGGACTTCTTGTCCCCTGACTGTTGCTCTTCTAAAAAGTCCTATTTGACGACCAACAGTTTTTGGCGACTCCGCTGGGGAAAATCGCATTCCAGTACTGCAATTTTTTCGATCATCCTTTGATCTGGCGACTCCGCGTTTCACTCGAGGGAGAAGGACCCTTGGTATCGAAGATTCTCAGTTTCAGCTTTTGGAGCAACAGGGTTTTCCTTTCCCTTCAAATAGAAGAACTCGTTCGACGAGCACTCCACCTGTTCAAGATAGAAGTCCTACGGGTGGTATTCCTTCAGAACCTGCCAGTCCCAATCTACGAGCTTTGATCCTAGCTGGTGTTACAGTTCCCTTCCAAGCCGTATTTCCAAGAATGGCGGCACAATTGCCATGGGGTCAACGTGTTGGGCCCCTGGCCCTTAATCAGCCTTTGCATGAGTTACCTAGAGGTAACCGAAAGAACTTCCCCAAATTTAAAGGAGATGGCAAAGTACACCCTGATGAACACATTGCAGCCTTCATAGTTGCGTGTGGAGTCTTGGGAGTTGAACATGAAGACGTCTCAGTAAGGCTGTTCGTTGAGACGTTACAGGATAATGCTGCTGACTGGTTCTATCACCTTCCGGCTGGTGCCATCACCGACTGGAATACAATGAGAACTCAGTTCGAAAGCCGTTTCAAGCCGGCAGAAGATGTGCATGCCCTGCTTGCCCAAATTTCTCAGATAAAGAAAGATCCATCAGAACCCATGAGAGAATTTGTGGCTCGATTCAACAGACTGATCAACAAAATTCCTGTAAATACTCGACCGGTTGATCAAATTCAAAAATGTTTCTTTCTAAATGCTCAAACGCCCAAAGTCAGTTATGCTCTAAGAAGGGCTAATCTCGGAACGTTAATTCTGGATCAAGAACTGGCTGTTAGTGTCGAGGATGACTTGATCATGTCAGGGAAGTTGAGAAGAGATCCTCCCAAATCTAAATCTGCTGCTTCTTCCTCTTCCACCTCTGGACCCAATACTGATCCATTAGTCCAGAAACTTGCAAATGATCTAGTAGCCATAAAGAAACAATTGGCTCAGCATGCACCGTATGCAGATGTTCCAAGAAGAAATTTCCAGCCCAGAAATCGTTTGCCTGCTCCTCACACAAGACTAGCACTTGAAGGACCTCCTGTCAAAGTTCCTGTGAATGCAACCTGTGAAGTTGAAGAGCCAGATGATGATGTGGACGATGAAGCTCGTGAGGAGTTCCTGGAAGAATTTGATGATGAGGCGGAAGAACTCGAAGGATCTCGGGTTAATTTCTTTACCACCGAAGGCACTGATGACGGAGATGACTATGATGAAGTGGTAGCAGATATGAACAGTGAATCATTTGCTGTCATGACTCGAGAACAGACAAGGCAGAAGGAGAAAGTAACACAGCCCATGAAGAAATCTAAGGAGCAGCCGGCAACTATTCCTGTAATTGCCAGAAGAGGATCTCCTATCCCTACCTCATCCGCACCAAAGGTAAGTCCTGCCAATCCTACTAGCAAAGTTCCTTCTTTTTCTCCTAAAGTTGATAAGCCTAGAATTCCAAATGATGATGGTCCATCTACCTCTGGATCCTTTGATATTGTTGATCACCTAAAAAGGACCAAGGTTCAAATTTCAGAAGCTGAATACTATCAAACCCATCCCAAAGCTTTTGCCAAGATGATCCAATTTGTTAATTCCCATTCCAAGACCACCTCTAAAGGCCTTTTGCCTACTCCTCCTTCTGCACCACAGCCTAGTCTGGTAGCTGCTGTAACCTCGCCTGGCGACAAAATCAAGCCTTTTTATGTAACACTTCTTATAGCTGGCCATAGGCTCAGTAACTGTGTCATAGATTCCGGAGCCTCAGATAACGTGATGCCTGCTAAAGTAGCTCATGCTTTAGGCTTGACCCTCACTCGTACTTATGGATCTTGCTACTCCATGGAAAGTAAGGAAGTGCCTTTGGTTGGAAGGATTAAAGATGCACAAGTGGCTTTTGCTGCTTTACCTGAAAAGAAAGTCTTGGCTACCATCCTAGTAGCAGACATTCCTCCTTCTTATGGAATGTTGCTAAGTAGGAACTTCTGTAAAGATGTGGGTGGAGAGATTCAAATGGATTGGTCACATGCACTCATACCTGTCAATGGACATATGAAGAAGCTGATGCCTGAGAAACAATCAGAGTATATTGTGCAGAAAACGGATGATCCTAAGGCACAAATACTCTATGAGGATATGGGCCATGGTAATTACATGATTCTGTCCCCTGATGAAATCCAACCCTCCAAAGTATCACCCAAAGATCCCAATGGTGTTTGGATTTTAGAATTTGATGGAAGTTGTTCCTCGGCTGGTTCTGGAGCTGGTGTCCTGCTAGTGTCACCTGAAGGCTGCCTACACCCTTTTTCATTTAAGTTGCAGTTCGAAAACACTAACAATACAGCAGAGTATGAGGCTCTCATTCTTGGACTGCAAGTGGCCAAAGAACGAGGTGTAAAAAATCTTCTGGCTCGTGGTGATGCAGAGCTGATTGTGAAGCAAGTCAGAAGCCTTTTTCAGGTAAAAAATGGGAGGCTGAAGCATTATCGGAATCAGGTTTGGGATTCAATTGAATTCCTTGATGCTTTCTCCATTGAGGCAATACCTAGAGAAAAGAACAGCAGGGCTGATTCACTGGCTGTCTCAGGATCACTACTGATTCCCCATCCTGAATTCTCTCAGGATAAGTTCACTATTGAAATGGTCCACCGGCCTAGTGTACCTGACAATACCAATAACTGGCAAGTTTTCAACGATGACCAGCATTTGCTTTCCTTCCTGGAACTCAAGGGCAATTTCGAACAACTGTATTTTGAGGGAAGTGACAACCTGCCTCGTGAGAGTGTGTCCTCTGACCATCCTGTCACCCAAGGAGGAGAAACAGATCAGGAAGGATGCATTAAACTCAAAGGAAACAAGATTCCCAAAGGTTTGGTGAGTTTGGAGGAGTTGTTTGATAAACATGACAGATATGTGAAATCTAAAGCTTCTACTGGACCTCAGCAATCAGCTGAGTATGATAAGATTGATATAGGGAGTTCTACTGACCCCAAGCTAGTAAATATTGGAAAATGTTGCACAACCGACGAGAGGAGAAAAGCAATTGATCTTCTAAGGAAGTATAAGGATGTTCTTGCTTATTCTTATGAAGATCTAAAAGCCTTCAAGCCAAAAGATATGCAGCATTCTATTCCCCTCAAACCAGGAATTAAGCCTTTCAAGCAGAAGCAGAGGCAGTACAATCCAAAAATAGCTGACACCATCTTTCAGGAGATCCAGAAGTTGTTGAAGGCTAAAATTATTTTTCCCATTCACCATTCGACATGGATCGCAAATATAGTGCCTGTTAGGAAGAAAAATGGTGAGATCCGCATCTGTGTTGATTTCAGGAACCTGAATCAGGCTTCTCTGAAAGATAACTACCCTTTGCCTATGATGGATCAAATATTGCAAGCAGTAACAGGATCTGAAATGTTATCTATGCTTGATGGATTCTCGGGATACAATCAGGTAGAGGTTGATACTGCAGATCAACACAAGACAGCCTTCACCACTCCTTGGGGTACCTTTGCCTACAAGAGAATGCCTTTTGGGCTGATTAATGCTGGTGCCACTTTCCAGAGAGCTATGGATCTGGCTTTTGGAAGCTTGAAAGGGAAATGTATTGTCATATACCTTGATGACCTGACAGTGTTTTCAAAGACAAGAGCAGATCACTTCGACCACCTGGAAACGGTTCTGCTAAGATGCCGAGAGCATGGGATTTCTTTAAATCCTAAAAAATCTGTCTTCTGTGTTACAGAAGGAAAACTATTAGGGCACATAGTCTCCAAGGATGGTATTAAGATTGATCCTGAACGAGTTCAAGCCATCCAGCAGATTCCTCTCCCAACCAGTAAAAAAGGCGTGCATTCCTTCTTCGGTAAGATCAATTTTTTAAGAAGATTCATCCCTGATTTTGCTGAATTAACTTTGAATATTTCTCAGATGATGAAAGGGAAGCAAACATTTGGTTGGTCTTCTGAAGGAAAGGAATCCTTTGAGGGTATCAAGAAAGCTATTGCTAAAACTCCAGTTTTGGCCTGTCCTGATTTCAGCAAAGATTTCATCATCTATTGCTATGCTACAGATAATACCCTGGCTGCTGTCTTAACCCAAGAAGACTCTGATAAACATGAGCTACCAATTGCCTTCATGAGCTATATCCTGAAGAATCATGAGCTAAAATACACCATGATAGAGAAGCATGCTTTTGCAGTAGTCAAGGCTATCAAGCAGTTCCGTTTCTATATCCTCAACTCTCACTCTATGGTGCTGGTTCCAGATACAACTGTTAAGTCAATTCTTACACAGCAAGAATTTGGGTCCAAGAGAGGAAACTGGGTGGCTAAAGTCCAGGAGTATGACATTGATATCAAACCGACCAAGCTGGTTCGTGGAAAAGGTCTTTGTGAGCTCATTGCTGAAGGAGCCAAACATGAGTTGCTGGAGGAGAAAGCTGACATTCCTACTGTTCTATTCCTTAGTTCAGTCGATGAATGGTATTCTGACATCGCCCATTTTCTCACCTATGGGGAATGCCCCTCTCATTTAACTACCAAGGAAAAGAGGACTGTTAAATTGAGATCAGCGCAATATGTACTGTGGGAAAATGCCTTGTTCAAGCGTGGTCTAGATGGGAGATTTCTGAAGTGTGTGGACAAGGAACAACAGAGAAAGTTGCTCTCAGCTTTTCATGATCAGACATGTGGAGGGCACTATTCATCAACAGTCACAGCTCACAAGATACTCCGGGGAGGATATTACTGGCCTTCCTTGTTCAGAGATGCATCCAAGTGGGTGGATAAATGCGAGGCTTGTCAGACCTTTGTGGGAAGACCTAAATTGGCCTCTTTGCCTCTCAAGCCAGTTGTGATTAAGGAACCATTTCAACAGTGGGGTCTGGATTTCATTGGTGCACTCAACCCTGTTTCTAGTGCTGGTCACACTCATGTGCTAACTGCCACTGACTACTTCACCAAATGGGTGGAAGCTATTCCAGTCAAGAGCACTACTTCTGAAGTGGTATGCAACTTCATCAAAGAGAACATCTTGGTAAGGTATGGTGTACCTAACAAGATTCAGAATGTATAATGCTTCGAACTTCTCCTCAACTGAGATAATGGATTTCTGCTACGGGTATGGCATCTCTCTGGCTCATTCTTCAGATTATTATCCCAGGGAAATGGACAAGCAGAATCCACCAACAAAAATCTGGTGACTATCATAAGGAAGTTGGTCAATGAATCTCAGCGAAACTGGCATAAGAAGCTTTATGATGCTCTTTGGGCAGACAGGGTCACACCCAAAAGAGCCATTGGAATGTCTCCTTTTCAAGTGGTGTATGGAGTAGAAGCTCAATTGCCAGTGACTGTGGAACTGCCAGCCTTGCACCTGATGAAGGCCATTGAAGATACTAGTTTCAGTGATGCTCTGGATAAAAGAATCATGTACCTGCACAAACTGAACGAGGACAGATTGGAGGTTGCTGATAGGATATCTGCTCACCAGCAGAAGGTAAAGGTTCTGTTTGACAAGAAAGCTAGGTTCAGAGAGTTCCAAGTTGGAGATACCGTGCTGTTATGGGACAAAAGACATGAACCTCGTGGCAGCCATGGAAAATTTGATTCCCTGTGGCTCGGACCTTTCAAGATAAGACACTTTGCTGGTAAGAACTCTTTCTATCTTGATTACATGGATGGTTCTCCCCTCCCACTTCCTTATAGTGGGCAGTATTTGAAGTTGTTCAAGTCATAGGTGACTAAGGAGTCCCTTTGTATATTCTGTACAGTGTTTTTGCTTTTCTGCTTTTGGTGTGTTTTCCTTTTGTTGTTTTGGTGTGTTGCCCTCTGTGTTGGTGTTCTTTTTGACTCCGTGGCCCAATGGATAAGGCACTGGTCTGCTCTCCCCGAGTTTGTCTAAGTTCTTGCCTTGCCTCATTCCTTGAATTTATGCCAAGTCATCCCCAGAAGGAGCCAGCTGTTGTTCACTCAAAATTCCCTGTTCTGATAGAAGTAAAATTTCAAAATTTTGAGTTATGAGTGTTTTCTCTGAAGTGCCTAAGCCGTGAAAATTGAGAAAATCTGTGTTTTGGGTCATTTTGTATGTATTTCGGGCCTGTCGGAAGTTTTTGTCCCGCCTGTCCCAAGTACGAAAGTGCTTTCTGTTCTCCGACCGGCCGAAATCCCCGAAATTGTCCCATTTTCGGGCCCGTCGGATGTTTTTGTCCCAAGTGTCCCAAAACTCAAAGTGCGCTCTGTTCCCCGATCGGCCGAACCACCCGAACCGCGTACTCCGGAACTTTTTGTCCCAGATGTCCCAAGTTCAAACGGACCTGTTGTTCCATTTTCGGCCGATTCGCCCGATTTTGTCCCAACTGTCCCGAGTTCCAAATTGCTCTCTGTTCCAATTTCGGCCGAACCGCCCGAGTCGCGCGCTTCGCACATTTTTGTCCCAACTGTCCCGAGTTCCAAATTGCTCTCTGTTCCAATTTCGGCCGAACCGCCCGAGTCGCGCGCTTCGCACATTTTTGTCCCAAGTGTCCCGAAGCCAAAAATGCAAACTGTTCCAATTTCGGCCGAACCGCCCGAGTCGCGCACTTCGCACATTTTTGTCCCAATTGTCCCAAATTCATTTGTGCGTCTTCTCCCCGTTTCGCCCGAATCGGCCGAGCCTCGTGTTTCGCGCATTCGCGTCTCACATGTCCCAAGTGAACCTAAGGCAATTCATACTTAGTTTTTCCCGCTCGACCCGAATATGCTGTTTTTCAAAATATGAATTTAAGTTGCGGCTCTGATGCTATCAATCCGAAGATCAAATTTCAAGGACAGCTGGCGGAAGGACGAAGCTCTCAAGACGCTGGTTGCATCAGTTTTCAAAGACACTCATTGTCATCCTCAAGATGAAACGTCTGGTGTGTCCCTCGTGGCAAATACAGAGCTGAGACGTTAGAAAGATTCAAGCAGCGGTTTCTGAAGACAGTGGGTCCCTCTCAGAACTGGCCACCTGTCCCCTTCTCCATCCTTCTTTCTTCTTCCCACTCCTTTCGTATTCCATGTAATTAGTTAAGGCATTGCAATTAACAGTCCTTAACTATTCTCTAGTTAAAAGAAACGGTTACGAGGAGTAACCGAATTGTAAACTATATAATGGCCTTCTGCGCCATTTTAAAAAAGGAGGAAGAGCTTGGATATTTGCTGAAAGTGTAAATAGATCTTAAAGAAATCAATACAAAAGGGCTTTCCATTCTTTGTCTATCTAATTCTTGTTATCTCTGTGTTTTCCTTTAATATTGTGGAGATCATTTTGTTCTTAACTCGTTAGTCTCTCTGATTGCATACTGTTCAGTTTTGCAAATACAGTGATCTTGTACAACCAAGAAGGAACTTTGTGTCCTTGATTAATAAATCAAGAAGGTTATTTATGGAACTTTGTGTCTTTAAATTTAATCTCATTCACCAACGCAAATGATCTTGTTTTAAATTCTTTGAAGCTTCGCATACACGAAGAATTATTTCGCTATCTATAATTCTCGAATGTTGCTATTCGCTCATCTTTTTATTCCCTTCCTCTCGAGTCCTTGTGTAATTGATGATCCTTGTGGAAAACACTTTCGTAAAATCCAAGTTTGACCATAAAACAATGTTCGTACATTTGTAAATAAGTTCGTTTCGAATAAGGGAACCTCTCCCATTAAAGAGGAGGGACTTCTTGTCCCCCGACGTTGCTGCTCTTCTAAAAAGTCCTATTTAAAAACGAGCTCACGCTCGCATGTTTGTCCACCCATTTAATTACATTATAGAATTTTCCTTCGATTGCAAACCACTTATCTTTGTGCTTGCTATGCTTTTTCAACCCTTCCATAGTGATTTTTGTTGCCTTTGAGCGTTTTTTCTTCGCTCGCAAATTCACACATTTTGTGCAAAAATTTCTATAGATCCATAAAAAAAACCTATAGGTTTTTTAGCTCTGTTTTTGAGTTTAGACTGGAGGTTTTTATTTTTCTTCTCAGAGTTGGCTCTAGTTTTAGATGTGTGTCACGAATTTACAAGCACAAACATATTGAAGGTTCCATTAGAGGCGAGCTTTGTAGTGAGTTGCATCGTAGGAATGATGAGGCATTTCCGGGACATGGAGAGAGATCGAGCCAATACAGTTGAGCAAATGTAGTATATGTCCTTTGGTTGGGAATAATTTGATTTGTGGAATAGGTGCATGACATACAAGGTTCTAATTCTTGCTTTTTTATTGATGTCTTTCCATCCATGTATTCGCCTTATCTAGCAAATTAAAGGTGATGCCACAAAAAAATGACACCATAAAAAGTAAAATACCAAACCTCAATCGACAATTTTTTTCCTTTTGTTCATATGTCCATTCCTCGGAGAGGCTCAATTATCGATATATTTTACTTTGGACCCTTTAAACTTGCGTATAAAGTTTGAGCAAAATCACCAATAAAAATTTGAGCGCATATACCAGATTGTTGCAAGGTTTAGTTTCACATTGTTTCCCCATTCCATTTTTCCCACCCTCGCACTTCTCTGCCCTCAAATCCTTTCTTCACCCCTCTTCCTCTCCCACTTTTTCTCTCTCTCCAATTTGACTCCTTCAACAAATCCCTTTCGGCATTTCCATCATACATTTCAAGTACGATTGTTAGTATGTAGATCAATATACATCATGCATGGGTGACGGATGCAGCTCGGTCACTTCAGTCGTCTCGAATCTCCCGACTTCAATTTTCAAATCCCAACATTGAATATTTATTAAAATAAAATATATATGGTGCTAAATTCCACGCTGAAAGGAGTTGTAGTTGACGGCCATTATTCTTTGTACATTTTCAAATATAATTCGTACTTCAACAATGTCATTTAAATTTTACTTTATGAATTTTTTTTACAGGTATTTTTACATTACATTTCTTGGACCCTTAGGACGGGCTTTGGGTTGTGCTGGGAAATAAAGAGTCTCGACTCCTCGAGGATGAACAGGAAAATAATTTATTATCGTAGTTGAGACTGACCACCCTTTCTAACTTCTCGTGTATCTTTTTGCAATCGAAGGGTTTAATAGTATTTCAGACATTGCCCACTCCACCGCCACCGTCGATGTGTCGCTCCCGGCAACTAGGATATCCTGTCAAATATTAAGATTTTCAAATAGCCATTCTTAACTAAACCCTAGAAAGTAATGAAAAACCCTAACAAGTACTGGATCGAATTTGCTGGATCTGGATCAAATTTACAAAGATGACGGCCTTCACAGTCTCGCGCGTGATTTTCATCTCGTTTTCTTCGTCAACTTCAGTGAGACCAAGCAATTCGTCAACGAAATCAAGGTTAAAATCGCTGCCTTCGCCGCGAAGATGAACATGCTGATGCTCGGCGATTATTTTCTCGATAAAGGCATCGAATGTTTTGTACTGCGCCTCCTTCTGGCGGCGGATGAGGCCCTGAATATCCAGCCACTGCAACCACGGGATGAAATCTCCGACATTGAAAGCGCCGCTGAGGAAAAAAACCTCCTCAATCATTTCCTTAAACCCTCTGTTGCCCAGCTCCTCCTCCGAGTATTTCCATCCTGCAGTTGATGTTGTTGGTCACGGCCGCGGCAAGCTTTGCTCACATTCACCGGACTCGAACCCTGGACGTCGACCACGGCGCAGGTGGCCTGGAAAAATGATATTTTTGATAATCATTTATGAAAACCAGAGTTAAAAAACTTACTATGAAGAAGCCGTCTGATCGCGATGTGGACTTCACTGGTAATCTCGAAAAGCCAAAGGCAATGAAAGTTGAAAGGCTGGCAAAGGCGTCTTTCAGAAAATCAGATTTACATGGAGTCGCGATTATGTTTTAATAAATGGCAATCCCTCTGAAAAGACAAAGTCTTTGCCTGTACAAACACGATGTAGACATCTTGCCATTCTGATCAAACCTTCCTTTTCAATACTGTTCATTCACGAGGGCTGACGTTGGGATAGGTACCTAAATCCTTTGGTTTTAGTATTGTTAAAAACTTCCACTCGCAAAGAACGACTCTTGTAACAAATCTTATGTTTTCAATATTGTTGTAGATTTGCATATCATTAATTTTGCGGGCCCTCCATTTACAACGACATTAAGGAGTGGAAGGTTATGATGTCAATGTCATATTTTTTATTTTTTTTTTATATTATTTGATTGTTGATCTATAGGAATTTAACCTTTAAATGTCGTGATTATTTTGCTTTCACTTGATAGCTTTTTCTTTTTCTTTTGAAAGGATAATTGGAAAATGGTAATATCTTGGCTGTAGAGTAAAAGTTTGGGAGCTATTTTTCGATAATAATTTTTTAGGACCAACAAAATAGTGCCGCTAGATTGATGTCATTTGTAAACAATCAATGGAATCATATAGGAGAATGTAATGGAGTTATAAATGAATGTGGTGTGAAGATTTTAGAGTCATATAAACAATTCCAAAATGCACTTAAGAGACATACTTTATTTGGGTAGTAAGGTATACGAAAAGTCAAGACCTTGAAATTGATATAAATTAAAATATTGGATGTATTTACATAAATAAGGGTTAATATAAATGATAATAAATTGTTGAATAATTAATAACTAGGAAATTAGGATTTAAAGTTGCAATACACTACATCATGAATATCACGGAGATTTGATGGATAACATAAAAAGTTCTAGTTAACAAGATAAGTTGAGTTGTATTTTTAGTTGGAAAGACAACAACTCAATTTGTGAAGATGGAAAAATCATAATGGCCTCAACTATGCCAAAAGCTATGAAAGTGGCATTTTCTAAAAAGTGAAAAATAATTTTATGAATGCAATATGTATACATCTAAAAGTAACCACTCCATCATTACTAATTACCACTAATCATTTCCTCCTAATATCACCGCTACTCACTATAAACATTAGAAAAGCACTTTGCACATAAGGTCTCCTAAGCTAAAAATATCAATATAAAACCATGGTAAATCCCGAAAATCAACCAATACCACAAAAAGCAAGTAAAATGATAAAATCCCATAAAAAGATGATAAAAGGCACTCATCACTCATTTACTAACCCTCACCCACTCACATTTAATTTTATCCACCCTACCTACCCATTTGCATCCCCAATGCACTATGGACCCTTATCATCTCACCCATCTATGCACATTGCACCCATACATGTAAAAATATTCTATGCATTGAAAAACTATGGAAAAAAAATCACCTCCCTCACTCCAACCCCTTGAATCTTAGTCCACTTGAGCCCATACCTTAGTTTTTGCTTGTTTGCTTATATATTTTCACATTGCAAGTTTTGGAGAGGTGAATCTAGATCTCAAAGGACTTGGGAAACACACAACATCATTGTTTTGGTGATATTTCAATGAAGGTACACTTTTTGATCCCCTCTGTGCACACTCCAGTCTTACCTCATGCACTCTCTGTCCACCCCTTTTACCTAGTCATTCCCCATGGCTTCTATTCACCCCGATGTTCTCTCACATTCCAACTTCCTTCGCCAACACATCATCGAATGCACCACCAAACTTGAGTCCCAATATTTGGGGGCATGTACCTATGTCGACTTATCATCACATTTGCAATGAACCCATAAACCCCATGGTTCCATGCCATCCTTATTCACCACCTTTCAACTTTCCACATTTGAGAAATTTGTTGATATTAAGGACCCTCAACATCAATTTCATCTATTTTTCAATGTATACCACCTCATTCAACATGAAAAAACCACCCTCCTACGTAAATTTCCACTTTCACTCGTTAGCTAATCTCTTGAATGGTATTTATGCCTACCACAACATAGAATTTACACATTCACATAACTTGTTGATGTATTCTTATCTCATTTCTCTATCCACATTACATCCAAAGCAACATTGATTGGTTGTCACATTCTTTGAAAAACTCTTATCGAGTCTGTTATTGACTTTGTTACATGTTGGCATGTGCTCGTTCACAACCTCTCAATTGTGCTCCCATAATCTCATTTACCACTTTTCCAAAATTTGTGTCCCCCACATCTCACACCATTTATAAATCCATCCACTATGCACATTCAATGGGGTTGTGCATATGACACAATGCCTTGAGGATGTTCATGTTGGTTGTCTTCCTTCCTTGCCACACATTTCATTTATTCCTCCACCTATTCCACCATCACACTTCTATATGCACAATTCCATGCATCTAGATAGTTCTCACATCTCATAGACCCATTGCTTTCTACACCTACATCTTCACATTCATCACATTCTACTAGTGTGTATTGATTCATCAAATCCCTTGCAAGTTCAATCCTTTGAATAATTTAATTTCTTCTATCCTCTATAATTTATTTGACACCCATCTCATCACTCTCCCTCCCATACCAACCCCATCATTGTGGCGTGCTTCCCATGAAAGGTGTACTTATCATTTTATCGATAGTAATTCCATTAACTTGTGTCCCCACTTCCATAATGTCATACAAGACTTACTGGACTAGGGTGACATTTTTGTCAATCCTCCATCTCCTCCTACTCCACCTTCTAACACATATTCACTCACTTCACATCTTACCACTACTCCTATTTCTTCTCCACATATTGACTCATTGTTTCCCACTACTACCCAGTCATTCTATTTACCTAGTGTCTCATCATCTACGTCATCCTCTCAAAACCCCACATCATTATGCACTTCCACTTTGAGTGTGGCTTTATTGTTTTCACATTGTTCTTCGTCCACCTTGGATTCTTCCTTCACATGTTATTACCTACATCATCATTACCCTCTATTTCATCCCATAATCCTATCTTGGCTACACCATCATCTACTTCATCACTCAAATTGATCATATACATTTACCACTTATTATACACACTGATTGCCATACTTATATTATGCTCTGCTATACATATTGTTCCACTTCAATTCACCTATCTTGGACCCCTCTTCTAGAAGTATCTTATTGCGTCTACCCTCACTCATTTGCGAACCTTCTTGCTTCCTATGCCCCCATTGCATCTTGTACCATCTATAGTGCTCATTCACACCCCTCTTGCATATATTCCCTCTCATATGTGTCCACTCATTCTTCCATATCTTCCTTGTAAGTTACTTACACTATCTCTCATTGCTTTACCTCTCTTGGATTTTTTTCACACACATTCTTTCATCCATCATCACTCATTCAGGTTCCCTTCTTGTTACTCACTCCTCCTTCATTTGCATAATCTATAATGACTACAAAACCAATTTTTCTTCCAAATTTTCCTCGCAAGTCTCATCCGCATCCATTACTTTCAAATCATTTTTCTTTCGTTGCATATTTTCATTTTATTGGATTTCACTCTTTCACACCTCCTCCTATTCCATGTAACTATCCTCTTATCATACCTATTCATCACAAGAACATAGCCGAGGTTGTCACGCTTCATCTAGACATTACTATGTTCTTTGCTCCTTGTTCACCTAACATCATCACTAGCACAATAATTCATATCAATTTATCTCTTACCATTGATCTATTCTCATGTCCTTGCCCACACAATATTATCGCCCATTCACCATACTTGACATCTATGTTATTTTCTTCATCTCTACAATCATGCCACCCACTCATTACCATCCTCTAACTTCTACTTGGCACCATTATTTCTCTCATCATTCACCTTGTCATTGGCAATCTAATATAATTTGTTATCTCATCTATTGCCTTATTCTACACCTCATATCCCTCATCCATCTTGTCCGTACAAAGATTGGGGGCTATAGATGGTTTGCTGGTAGGGAAGTAATGCACAACATATAGTTGTCCTCCATATGATCAATCACCAATTACCCATTTCACCGACACCTACACATTAGCTTGTGTTTTCACTCATTGTCTTGTGGTTATTCACATCGTATAGGAATTAAATTTTTCCCACACACTAAATCTCAATGAAAATAAAAAGAAGGAAGAGTTAACAACTCTAGTTATCTCGTGTAAAGTCATTAGAATGATTAAGAATATTTTGAAGTTATAAAATTTATACATAATAGTTTACGAATCAGAAGATATATATATATTATAGTGAAACTATATGATTTAGTCACATATATTACATATATGTGGCGAAAGTGGTATAACAAGTACGCGGCAACCAAAGTACAGTGGTGAAGATGATTTACAACCGAAGTATACACATTGAAGTCGAAGATGATTTACAAGCTTGGTAGAAGTAGTGTTATACGTTTAATTGGCGTGGGGTGGGAAGAGCAAAGAGATGGTGTGTCCTGGGCGTGGATAATCCAAATTCCTCAACCATGTCCAAATCCTCTGCTTTCATTCCATCTGGAAGTCTCCACTCAAAGCAATGCAACAGATTGGCCAACACAAGCTGAACGACAGTAACACCAAGTAGTTGCCCAGGACATCCTCTCCTCCCAGATCCAAATGGTAGAACCTCGAAGTTCTGGCCTCTCACATCAATGGGGTTGCCAACGAATCTCTCAGGCTTGAAAGCGTCAGCATCTTCCCATACTGCGGGATCCCTAGCGATCGCCCAGATATTCACAATTACACGACATTTACTTGGAATATCATATCCAGAAACAGTGCAATCCTCAATACATTCATGCGGAATAAGCAGAGGCACCGGGGGATGGACTCTCAGCGTTTCCTTCACCACCGCCGCCAAATACTCCAGCTGTCCAAGATCCGACTCCTCTACATATTTGCGATGGCCTCCGACCACCCTCTCCAACTCTTCGCGTATGTTCTTTGCAATCCAAGGGTTTAACAGTATTTCAGACATTGCCCACTCCACCGCCACCGTCGATGTGTCGCTCCCGGCAACTAGGATATCCTGTCAAATATTAAGATTTACAAATAGCCATTCATAACTAAACCCTAGAGAGTAATGAAAAACCCTAACAAGTACTGGATCGAATTTGCTGGATCTGAATCAAATTAAAAAAATTCTTACAAAGATGACGGCCTTCACAGTCTCACGCGTGATTTTCATCTCGTGTTCTTCGTCAATTTCAGTGAGAGCAAGCAATTCGTCAACGAAATCAGGGTTAAAATCGCTGCCTTCGCCGCGAAGATGAACATGTTGATGCTCGCCGATTATTTTCTCGATGAAGGCGTCGAAAGTTTTGTGCGCCTCCTTCTGGCGGCGGACAAGGCCCTGAATATCCATCCACTGCAACCACGGAATGAAATCTCCGACATTGAAAGCGCCGCTGAGGAAAAAAACCTCCTGAATCATTTCCTTAAACCCTCTGTTGTCCAGCTCCTCCTCCGAGTATTTTCTCCCGAACGCCATCCTGCAGTTCATGTTGTTGGTCACGGCCGCGGCAAGCTTGCTCACATTCACGGGACTCGAACCCTGGACCTCGCGGCCACAGTGTCGGACGAGTTCTTCGACCATGGCGCGGGTTTCTTGCTCTCTGATGAAGCGAAAGGAGTCGATCCGCTTGGGGCTGAGCAGCTGCGTGGTGAATATTTTGCGCAGCTGCCTCCAGTAAGGCCCGTACGAGGAAAAGGCCACGCCTTTGGAACCGTAGACCACGTTGTGAGCAAAGCTCATGAAAGGCCTGCTCGCAAAATTCATATCTTGAATTTTCAGAAACTGTTTCGCGGCCTCAGGGGAAGATGCAACCACAGTCGGCACCGAGCCCAGCCGTAAAAACATAATTGCGCCGTATCTGGCTGCCATTTTATTTAAGCTGCGATGGGGAAGCTTTCCGAGCATATGAAGATTTCCTACCAGAGGAAGCGACGGCGGCCCCGGAGGTAGCAACTTCAGGGCCGCCTGTTTTCCTCTGAACCATCCCCTTAACAACTAGCAATCGCATGTGCACAATGCAATGTGAACGCCGAACGGTATATGTTATGTGATTTAGAGGGATTGTTATTATTTCTGAAGTTGTTGTTGATAAGGGGTGTGATTGATTTTGTAAGTGTAGGAATATAGATGAAGCATTACATTTAAAGGGTCTATATAGGGATGGGAAACCTCCACACCACCTCTACAACACCTGCAAACAAGTTCATCTTTAATTTTATTACACAGTTGATCCCCTTCAATATGTTTCAATCCACAAAGGCATAGAGGCAAAAGATTGGACAAACCTTGCAAGAAAAGGCTTGTAATGATGAAATGCAAGAAAAACAAATCCTTTGGAATTTAAACATTGTGGTATTTAATATTGATTTTTGCTTGGTGGAGGATCCCGAGATGGAGAAATAATCTAAAAACGTATGCACCCAACGCCTATTCTGATTGTTACAAAGATTGCATTATTTTGTAGAATCTGTAGGAGCATTACATTAGACATACAGATGGCCGAAGTAGTGAGGCAGCGTGTGATTCAGTGTTTGGAGGCAGCAATAGAAAGAGGAGTCTCAGAGGTACTTGAATGCTCTTTCCAGTTGGTAAATTTATACATAGCGGAGACATGGTTTCCATTTTTACACTTTGAAGGGACCTTTTGACAAGTTGGAGTTTTGACATGTTACTTTACAAAATAAAATAAAGAAAAAGTCCTTGACAAAATCTACACCTATCAAACCATACCCATGAAGACGAGGAAACTAAGTGGTCTAAATTAACTAAAGGGAATTGGAAGGAACTTTGGCCATCAAGTTCAAACCCCAACATAGTACTGCACAGAAAAATTGCCCTCTGAAAAGACTACCCTAGAGACACCTTCAATTCTGGAACACCACCTACATCAAATGCCATCAGTACTTCAAGTCTAAATAATCAATACTTAGGGGGCTCTGATATTACATACACAATCCAGTGATTGAATAAGATGAATCACTTATTCAATCAAAGGGATCGAAACAATAATATTATATTTCCTACTGAAAACATGGTTGTTCAATGATTAGAAATTGGGGTTCTAGGTATAGGTAGGCACTAAAATAAAATTGAGTACTTGATTTGAATTGAAACAGACACTTTTGTTGAGATTTGTTGGAGTGACCGGAAGTTGAAACAATAACATTATCTTTCTTACTGAAAACACAAGTGTTCAATAACTATAAATTGGGGTTCTAGATAGAGATATATACTGAAACAAAAATGAGTGCTTGATTTGAAATGAAACGGGCACTTTAGTTGTTGATTTTTTTATCAGGCTAGATTTTGAATCTAGGAACTACACCCAGTCAATAGCCAATGTCGATTGAACTTTCAAATTCTTTCAAGAAGTATGGATTACCATTTCAAATCGCCCCATTCAAGGTCCTCCTAATCACTAACACTTCTCTGAGAGCATGTTAAAAACTTGGAGCAATGATGATTTAAACCCACTATGTTCACCCATTTCATAATGAAACTTTCAAGTACTCTCTAGAAATGTGGACTGCAATTTCAAACAAATATAAATCCAAGAAAATGAACCCCATGCATTTTTTTCCACAGAAATTAATTGTCTGGGATAGAATTTGAGAGAAGTGAACAGAACCATTGTACTGTTAGTTGCAGTCTCCATGACAAAGTATTGGACCAAACACGTACAAACCATTATTAGACTCCATAAGACAAAGCAGCAAAATAAAATAATTATTTACTTTGGTAGAGTCCAATTCCAAGCATTTTAAATATTCACCTTCTACCGTAACGATTTTGTATGCTAACCCCAACAAATATTTTATTTTGATAGAGTATAGCATGGAATCTACTTCACCTTCTACAAATTTTTGTATATGTGTATGTTGATGTTGGAGTCTTCCTAATCTTAACCCTAAACCAGGAATGATAAACTCCTGTCCATTTAACACTAAACTACAGTCCTCAAACCCATCAATTACTGTATTAAATTGGTGCAGGTGGTCCTACTCTTGGGGCATATCAAATCCAATTTGCTATTCCTCAGGATAGGCAACACGGCCAAGAAGGTCAAACGTGCATATATAATGATCTAAAGTAGGCAAAATGCAATTAGAGTGACTCATGCTATTGAAATATTTGCAGCCCTCATCGACTAGGCCTCCGTGGCTGCATGCATACAAAACCCAAACAAAGCTAACATGATCCGGATTAGTTCTAGAGTGCTTCATTAGATCAAAGAGCTTAAGGGAGTCCTTGCTACAGCCATGCATTGCATACCCTGCAATCATCACAGTCCATGAGACCAAGTCTACACTATGCATTTTATCAAACAAATAGTGCACCTTCTGCAGGCTTCCACATTTTACGCACATGTCTATCAGGGCATTCACAACTACAACATTCAATGAAAGTCTGCTTTCAACTATTTTTCGATGAATTCCTGTGCCTTGCTCCAAAGCTCCAAGTTTCGCAAAAGCTGGAAGAATGCTGGCAAAGATTGTTGCATTTGGATTTACACCTACCAATTGCATTTCAATAAAAATCTCCAAAGCTCTTTCAATAAGGCCATTTTGAGCATATCCAATAATAATTGCAGTCCATGAGACCATGTTCCGTTCAGGTATTTCTTTGAAAAGTCTTAAAGCCTCATGAAGGTTATCATTTTGCACATAGCTAGCAATCATTGCATTCCATGAGACTGCATCTCGTTTAGGCATTTTGTCAAACAGTTGGTGTGCCTTGTGCATGCCTCCACATTTTGCATACATGTCTATCAGAGTGGTCACAAGTACAACATCTAACAAAAGCTGGTTCTCCATTAGTCTTTTATGGATTTCCATACCGTGTTCCAAATCTTTCACTCTGGCAAAAGCTGGTAGGATGCTTGCATATGTTTCTGAGCTTGGCTTTATACCTGCTAATTACATTTGTTTAAAAAACTCCAATGACGTTTCAATAAGCCCATTTTGTGTACAACCAGCGATAATTGCAGCTCACGAGACGACATTTGGTTGAGACATTTCTTTAAAAATTCTTAAGGCCTGGTCAAGAGTGCCATTTTGTACATATCCTGTAATCATGACAGTCCATGACACCACGTTTGCATTATCAATCTCCTTACCATTTGAACCTCACCCCACCTGCCCACTTCTGCATAGATGTTTGACAAAAGAACATAAGTTGCAGCATTTTGAGGATCCATCTCAAAAAGAAGAGTTCTTTGTAAATAATCCTAACCCTATATTTTTATGTGTTCTACAGGACACCGAGCAAACATATCCATACAATGACTTCGGGTTTAATTGTCAATTTGATGATAAAGTTTAGAGTTTCCTCAAGATAGTCAGCACAGCCAAGAAGGTAGGCCATGCACACATGATGATCAATTGTAGGCATATTGCAATAAAAGCTAGTCATGTCATTGAAGTATTTATAGTCCTCGTCCACTAAACTGCATGGCTGCATGCTAATAAAACATAGGTGAAGATCACATGGTCAAGGTATGTACCAGAGTGCACCATTACTTCAAAGAGTTTGAAAACATCCTTACAAAAGCCAACATCAACTTCAACATAAATTAACTATTAAAAAGTGTTAACAAGTTTGACAAGTAGAAACAACCTTCACATTAAGTTACACTTACGAAATCAATCACACCCCTAATCACCATCTACTACAAAAGTAATATATATACCTCTAAATAGGCCATTTGAAGTCTGTGGAAACTATTCCAGCTTGAAACTACATTGTGCTCATCACACTGTAACCCAAGGTTGCATCAACATTATTAATTTTAGTCTTTAGAGCTTGTAGGGACTGAGAAGAACTTTTCTAATGAATTTTGATCTCGATCAGTGCATTTGTTGAATACCACCCTAAATTGCCCTGCCAAGGACAATGGTTCAATTTCCATGGGTTCTTTACATGCTCTATTTTTTCTGGAGTTTTTCCAGTTTACCCTTAGGAAAGAGGACTACATTATCTGATTGATATTGAAGATTTTTAAATTTTTGGACTAAAATACTATTGGCGTTCATCTGAAGGCTATGTTCAGAGGTAACTTTGGTTGTCTCATCAACAGGTAACTTTATTTACTCGCGGCAAGGCACCGGTCACACAACGACTTGAAGAGGAGTCAGATCAAGAGTATGCAGAGTTTTCTTCAAAAGTATGAGTGGAAATTCAGCTGCTTTGTGGCTCTTTTTTTGTAACAGATCAAACTTAATTATATTGACATAGTAATGATAGCAGAATTAACAATACCAGAATTTGCATTTTATCTCTCTCTCTAGAACATCACTCTGTTAAAGGTTCAAAAAATTGCATGTTGATTTTAGTACTGGGAATAAAATAAACATTGGTCTAGTTAATTTCGCCTCATAAAGACGGTGGTTGTGTGCCCAATCTTTGTTTAGGTGCTGCACATTAAAGGAGATCGTCGGGACTTTGAATTTGTGAAGACCAAGCTTTCAGGATCTGGCTTTGAGGTTGGCTTTGATGGTACTTCCACTTCTTTGTGTTTGTTTCTTCAGATTATTATTTGTTCCTTGATGCTATCATCATGTATATTTCTACACATTAATTTATATACAAACCCTAAGCCGCCATCGCCTTGACCTCACAGGCCGACTCGAGGGTTTCACTTGCAAATGGAAATAATTGCTCTTCATCTTCTCGATATCGTCGTCAGAGCCGCTCGCCGCCGGCCACACGTCCTCCTCCCAGAGCTCCTCCAAATTATCGCCCTCGGTAATGGTAGCGGCGTACGAAAAAGAATAACGAGAACCGGGACTCGAAGCCTCTCCGTGTGATTCGAACCCGCGCCCATCCTTCGAAGCAGACCTTCGGTAGAGCTCATCATTTCGAACCCCTGCAAAAAAATTACAAATCTACCTAAAACCCTAGAAAAAAAAACAAATTTCACCGGCTGAAAACTTGATCCGATGAATCTGAAGCAGATCGCTTCCACAGCCACGCAATGAAAGCTCTAGGCCTGGATAAAACACAAAAACCCTAGCGATAGAACTTGCAGGAAGTGATAAAAATAGAACACAAGGTAAAAGCCCATGAAAATTAAATGTTTTGGAAAAACGTCCAGAAGCCGTCAATTTTAACATCATTGTAGAAACGTCCATGAGGTCCTTTCCCATAGGGGGAACGCCTTCGGCGTAAAAATAAAGCTATTAAGCTTAAGCTTAGGATTAATATTACGAGTATCCATATCGGAATTCTGATCCAGTCTCCCAAATAATTAACAAACTCCTGCCTTGGTTCGGTATTTATAGTTCACAAAATGCCAAGAAGAAAACATTTGTGAGATATACGGGAGCACTGTAAAATGATATTATACCTAGATAATCATTTATGGAAACCACTATTTAGAAAAATTTTATGATGAAGCCGTCGATCGCGATGTGGACTTCACGATGAATCTCGAGAAGCCAAAGGCTGTGGTAGTTGAACGGCCTTTCAGAAAATCAGATTTCCTCATAATAATTTTTTGGGACCAAAAAAATAGTGCCATTAGATTTATGGCATTTGTAAACAATCAATGGAAACATATATGAAAATGTAATGAAGTTATTAATCAATGTGGTATGAAGATTTTAGAGTCATATTTGACTTGGGTAGCAAGGTATAAAAATTTTAAGACCTTGAAATTGATATACCTTGATGTATGTCAAATAAATATATTTTAGATATTTGTATTGGTTGTAATTTAGATTTAGAGATGTAAATTAAATTATTGAATGTATTTACATAAACAAGAGTTAATATAAACAAGGTCGAATTAAGGTTTCGGAGCGCCCTAGCGTGCTCGAGCATATGCCCCCAACCCCTCTCGGGACCAACCACCCACCTGCGTGTGCATGTTTTTAAACAATTATAGTATAACTGTTAACACATTCAATTAAAGCTATAAAGGCTTTTTTCTTGCCTTTGCCATAACAAATCTATCAATGAAATCATCATAATTTATATTATCTTGAGCAACGTGGCCATTTAATTAAGGAGGCTCCATTGTACATAACATTTGGTTCTCCTTTACTCGTAGACGACATATTTGGGCAAACTATTCGGCGGGAGAGATGGGCGGCTCAATTTTACCATGTCATTTCCAAGTACAATATTGTTCCTCGGATTTTTATGGCGCTAATTAAATCCATTCGCGAGCAATTAAAAGGGATATTACCTTACCGGTGGAGGTCCATGGCAAAAACCAATGGATCAACAACGGTAGTGGAAGAAGTATCGAGCTTCTTACAAATGTAATGCAACATGCATCAGTAGTAGTGAGTTATAGAAGTGCCATGTGTATGGCGCCTAATAATATGTTGTTGGGCGACATAAGCAACATTGTGAAATAGAGCCCCTATAAGCCATTTGGGTCTTATATCTTCGTCTTTGGATGTGGTGCCACTGCGATCTGCACAACAATTATGACGCAGTGCTTCAAATTCTCTACTACACTCTTTGGAGCTCTGATCCACGTTTCATGGCAGAGTTGTGCATCTCCGAACACACTACATACGATTCAGCGATGGAACTTCATGGCCTTGTTTATATATATGCGTACACTTATTAAATTTTTACAAACTAGTGCGAGCCATTTGCCTTGGCCAACATACTATTTTTTTGCAAATTATGGCACTCCTCCACATTGTGCGCCTAGGAAACTCCGAGGGTTGCATAGGGTATGAATGTAGTGCCCAACAACAAAAAAAAAAGCGTGAAATAATTAAAAATAATAATAATAAGTTAAAATGTCATTATGGCATGGGCAAGTGGAGGAGTCATTTGGTGGAGGCGTGTAGAAGTGTGTTGGCAAGCACATGGGCTTGCTCCCAACCCCGAGACTGTCCTTTTCCTTGTGCAATAATACAAGCATTCAATTAAAAATCCGGAGCACGACACACACTAAAACCCGAACCAATGTTGTAAATTTGGCAAAGCAAATGGATAGTTGCGGTCAAGAAGAGTTGGGGAGTCATGTGTGTTGAGCGAAGTTCTTGCCCATAGCCGTCCCAAAATCTTTCACATTTTGGTCCAAAACCAACTGTACACATGGAACCTTGATATCTACTCATTTACTATTTACAAATCATTGGTATGGATCTGCATTTTCTCTGAAGCGGTTTCAATATATTTGAGAGGAGATGAGACTTCTGTCTGCCACGGTTTGTTTGTTGTATGTAGAAGAAGACTGAATATCAAGGCGTTGAAAGTGCCTTTCCTTCCTTTCCATTGGTGTGTCTGCAATATTTGTTTATTTCACCCTTCCTCCACATGGAACAACCTTTGTGTCCTTTGCTAGAATCCTCCTCGCCTCTGTCAAAATGTGAGCTTTGGAGCAGGGTTTGGATGTCCATCTAACCATAAATAAAAGATAGAGGAATTTTGCTAGTTGTTTTTCCCTTCCCTGCCATCCAAGAATTTGTAGTTGCAAGCGACTTGGGATTAGCCTATTGGTTTCATTTGTTTGAACTCAGATCCTGCCCAACTCGGTTTCATACCTCTCTACCCAGTTCGGTGGATTGACATGTAGGAGGCGACTATGTGGTTTCCCCTGATCGGCCTCGTCTTTGTAAGTTGGAGATTTCGGCCTTGGTTTTACCTTGTACGGCGGTGACTTGGTGGTTTTGATTGTTGGGCCATATGATGACGGCAAGTGTGTACTCGATTCACTATGGCTTAAAATTAAGTGCCACTTTAGTGTGGAGCTTTGATAACAAGGCATGGACAGAGTAAGTCATGTTATCCCATAAAATTTGCAAGGGAAATTTTACAGATAACCCTACCAAAATTTTGTTCTGGTCCCTCGTCAGGGACTCCTTGCGTTCGGAACATTGCAAAATTCCTTCCTGGGAAATCTAGTTTTCCGACTTAGCCATTTTTGGTCTTTTTTGGTCGGGCACACCTAATGTCTATGCAACATAGGGTAAGCATGCACCCCCTTTAATTCCTTTGGCGCACGGTTTGAAGTGTCGACACACATTTTGGTGTGCCTCACCATGTTGCGCCTTTCTTGCATGCGCCAAGGCGCATGCGCCTTTGTGTCAACAATATTTTTGTTGCGCCGCGTTTTGGTGTGCCAAAGGGCACACGTATTTCTGTGTTGACAAGCACTTTTGGTGCGCCAAAGGCGCACATAACTTCATGTTAGCATGTGTTTTGATGCGCCAAAGGGTGCAAGCTTTCCAGTGTCGACAGGCGTTTTGATGCGCCACTTCAAAAAGTGGTTGGCGCATTTATTACAACTTTTCCTATATATAGGCGCATCCGCCCTGTCATTATCACCAGTAAGAAAACACGTGATTGTTCTTTTTCCTCTGCACCTCTCAGCACGCCTGTCATTCTCGTATCGTGTCGTGGACCCAGTTTCACCTCTCACATTATATATATTCTTGGTAAGTGGTCCTTATTGCTCTCATGTTTTATGTTTTGGTTATCATCTATTTGTTTGTGGGGTTGGATAGAGTGATCTGTGAAACCATGAAACCTCCCTTTGATGTTTTTGTTGTCCTCCCCCATGCACTTCTCCCTCTTTCCAGATCTGCTGGTAAAGAGGACTTTGCCTCTGAAAAATCACTTGGATCTCTTTGTTTTAGCCTGTTCATCATCCAAGGAACCCTGCAGAAGAGGCTTAAACACATGTAACCCCTCCAGAGGAAGAACAAAGACTTAAAAATTGATAGACTACTCTTTTTCCTCTTTGGCACAGTCGCCACCCTTGCAACATGAAGTACAGTCGTGCCAACGACGCATCCACCATGCTTGCTGCATAAAAAATAGTTGCGCCCTCAAAGCACACTTTCCTTGCTTGCAACACCCGCTAACCCTATGCCCTCTTGGCACACCAAACTCATGTGTAACATTGCAAAAACTTGCGCCATTGGCACCCCGCATCCATGCAACACCAACCTTACTTGCGCCAAGTACAAAACTGTTAATGGCGCAGGCGCATCCCTTATTACAACAACATCATGTCATGCAGACCTTCCATGCGCCGTGCCAAGTTCCCCTATGGCACACAAAAAAATGATGTTACACGCATTAAACCTGTGCCCTTTGGCACATCCTGTACCCGTGTAACATGAAAAATATCAGCACCCGTTATAAAATGCATATATATGGCGCAGGCGCACTTTGGCTTGCAACAACAAAAAAATGTCATCTGCAGTGTCCATGTGCCCTACGCCCTTTAGCATTGATTTGTCCCTTGCGGCACCCCTTTTCTGTGCGCATACTATTTAACCCTGTAACCTGCAGTGTTCATGCACCTGTGCCCTGAGGCCTTAAAATTGCTAACTCTTCCTGCTATCAACACTTTAATGGAAGATCAAATAGCTAATATGACTTTCCTATGTTGGGTTTCATTTCTTCTTCTTGCAGATAAGTAGGTGAGTTCGGAACTACATATGTCAACATCAAGTAAGAGACCAACCAAGTCTAAGGGCCAAGCCAAGCTTACAGAAGAAGAAATGAAGTACAACTATCAGAGGGTCAGGATGCTCGAATCCAAAGCAGAGTGTGACATGGACATAAGAGACTCAGAACTTGGTCATATCGATATGGAGGACTTCTAGGCCAGAACCAGAAGGGTCACAAGAAGTCCCTAGATGGACAAATTGGTAGGAAGTGGTGCATTTCTTTGGGGGATCCCGGTCGTCTTGTGAATAATGAGTTCATGATGGTAGTAGCCCATTCTGCTACAACAAAGACACAAGGTGTGTCCAGAATGAGAAAGGCGAGGTCGTGATCAACCTCACTGCCTGGCACTTCGAAATAATGCTTGGCATTCCTCACCACCGGCACTTTGTGGCCGTAAGCCAAGAAGATTGCACCAAGGCTTGGGAGGATAATGAAGATCAGTGTATGTAATTAATGAATGAGGTATACCTGAAAAACAAGAAGGTGGTGACCAGATGGCCACAAGTCATTCATCGTAGTGATTTCTCAGAGGAACTCAGTGATACCATCACGTTCCTGAGTAGAGTATTTGGGCTTCCTGATGCCCACTACTTTCATAAATGGATGCTTAGATACCTAGAGACAATGAACAAGAATGTGCCAGATCAACGCTTCGAGTGGGCGGAGATCATAAGTAGCACTATATCTGAGCAGCTCCAACAACTTACCACAACGGGGAGGTTCTATATGAACTCCTACATAGTTTATGCTGCGGCCTCAGAAAGAGATTATCCAGCGTTAATACGGTGCGGAGTTTGGCCCCAGGTAAAAATATATGAATACTATCCAGAACTGAAGCTAGAAAATAGTATCCCCAGTTTACAAAGATTAACGATGCCTTCTTCTACGGCATCATCTGCCTTTTGAGGCCAAACATGACTCACGGTCGTACGACCAAGAGCATTGTTGTAGCAACAGAGAAATGGGGGGCCTTGTTCACACAATTCCCCACCTTCACCTATCTAAGGGCAGCCAACTTCTTGGGAGAACCAACCAAATTGCCAAGATACGCCGGCCCCAAGCTAATCCTGTTGGAGCTATCAAGACAACTCGTAACCTACCACGAGAAGTGCTTGAAGAGAAAGAAGGGTGGAACTCCTTTCCCCCTCACAGTGGGTAGGTACACTTGTCTCTCTCACCACAAAGCACGGGAGATGTTTGCAGAGCTGGAGCTGCTAAATCTAAAGCACAACTTCCCGGAAAGGCCCACTTTCGACCCAAGGAATTGTCTGCCCAGGGCCAAACTCGATCCGATCCACATTCCACAGATCGAGGATATTTATATCGACCTGTATCATGAGGTCGAGCTCAGAAGGAAAGACCATTCCCACTTAGCCTTGGCTGAAATCATCCAGTACGGTGTAGCCATCGTCCCAAAAGGTTATCAAACTTCTGATCAAGAGGTTGATCAGGTATATCTTGACATGGGTGGGGACGACTGGCCTTTCGCTGTAATTGACAGAACCAAAGCACCTCAGACAATAGAAGAAAGGGTCAAAGAAACTCTGCGGAGAACAGAGCACTGGTGTAGAATGAATGGCCTCATCTACCTCAGAGTTGATTTCACCACATCTCCATTGGGCAACGCACCTTCCAGACTGAAACATCTGCCAAGGAGCAAAGGTAAAGATAAGGAGGGTGAGTCAAGCTCTGCCCAAGAAGAGACTCCTGAGAGTCCCCCTTCCGCCGCACAAGAACAAGTTATAACTCTGGCTTCTCCAGAGAAAGAAGCAGCCGAGGATGTTCCGATGGGCACATCCATTCAGGATGTTACCACTACTGCAACTATTGAGGTCCCTTCTATCTCTTCTCCCTCTCCTCCTTCCCTTCCTTAGGTGACCCAAGCGACCATTCCTTTGGTCGTATCCTCTCCCTGTCTTCGATGTTCCCCCTTCCTCATCGTCCATCTTCTCTTCTCTCGCGGAGCTGTCCCCCACCATTTCTTCCCTCATCTCTCAGCTCCCTTCCATTCCCATGTCTACCTCCCCTGCAGTATCTCTTCCTCCCATGAGCACTTCCTTGGCCTCCCTCTCAATGCCGCCTCCAAGTGTCTCCACACATTTTCCTTCTACTACTGTTTGCTCCCTTTTCTATTTCCGGCCCCTCTCCCATAAGTCCAGCATGGATCTCTCAGCACCTGAGCCAACAAAAGAGGAAAGTTCCCATCGCACCGATGGACTTCTCCGTCATCCCATCAAAGGGGGCCAAGAAGCAAAAGCCTATAACCCGCTTCTCTCAGAGTGCGTCAGGAGAGAGAGTAATGGAGATAGCTTACCCCAATCCTTTAAAGGATAAAAAGGATCTGTCTTGACAGATTACACAGTGACCCAAGTCACAATGGGGACATCTTCAGAAAGCCTTCAAGGAGAGGCCCTATCTGCAGTTGACGCCCTTTGCAAGAAGCTCCAGGAAGCAAAGGAGGAAAAGAGGCTGTTAAAGGAACAAAATAAACATCTCCTCCATGCCTTGCAGAAGATGGGCAGTGCACCTCCTCCATTGCCATAAAAACTCTCGAGCCTTTGAGCCGGGGTAATATTAATGAATATGCCAAAATCGGCGAGCGAAAGGGGTATGGCGAGTTTCCTCTGGAGGAGCCAAATCCTCAAAGAAAGTGAGGGAGTGATCGCCAAGTTCACCAGATTATATCAGAATATCAATCGGATGAACAAAGAGCTCCAGGTGATAGCAGGACCCATCTCGAAGAGCTGGACCATGCCAGGATGTAGCATGAGACCTTTCAGAAAATGCTCGACTACGGATTATCGGGTTGATCAAGCTGGAGTTTTTCTTAGTGAAGATTGATAAGATAAAGGAGGAAGCCTGTATGCAATGCATCAAATGGAGCAAATTGTCCTAAAAATGTCTCAGGCTTGCTCACTCCTTCTTTCACCATAAGAAAGGTAGAGGAAACTATTCGGATCTTGAGGAGATCGTTTCATAAGGGTGCAGGACCGAGAGGTCACTTTTGGCCTTAAATCCATCAACAACCTCTTTGGCCTATCGTGACTTCATTGGGTACCTGATAAAGGCAGAAAATGATTATTCCAAACTCCCGAAAAGCTCACAAACGAGCGGGAGACTTGCGAGGCTATCAGTGATCGACACAAGGATCCTTCCCAGGATCAACTTCAACCCATGATCACCAAGTTCATGGAATACCATGCCCAGTTCCACATCTCGTCACCTGAGCAGAAGCAAAAGCAGGATACCCCCTTTCAGCTGCGGGACGATGATGAATAATATATTTCTTCCCGACCTTCTCCTTGTAAATATCTAAAGTATGTTGACACAAATGATGACATCATCCATGTTGCACCATGGGATGATGTCATCCACAAAGTTGTCAAAAGTCAACAAATGACTTTGAGATATTTTGTAAGATATTTTTGTAATTAAGTGGTTGGTTCGTTTTTGCTTTGTCTTCTTCTCTTCTTCTATAAATACTTGAATACTTGTTGTATTCAAGTGTGGATACTTTTCAGATGAGAAATAGAAGTAAGAAGAAAAGACTTTGAGCTTTTTGTAACAGAAACAAACATTAATACAATATTTAGACTTTGTGCTGAATACATGTGTTTTACATCAGACCTTTCTTATGTTAGATCTGTATGTTTGTTCTATTGAATCTACCTCTGCTTTATTGTCATTTATTTATCAGTATTGCTTTGTTCATCTATGCGAGTAGGTTCGGCTATGTTTACTACCACCCCAAAACATAGACCCTCTGACCTTTCTACTTTGGAATTCATTTCTTTTCTTCCTTGAGATCCATCTTCCTTCCTTTCCTTCCTTCATTCGTTTACATTTTCTTCATGAAACACCTCTCTTGGGATGAGATCCCAACCCCGAAGCGAGAATATTGTGAGACTTGCACAAGATTCCTGCTCGTAGAATAAAAATAAACCAGTTTCACTTTGCTGACTCAAAGAGAGGCTATGTCCTGCACACTGTTGGCTCGTTTATCCATAGATCTGTCCATTCGACAGATTTTCAAACCAATGATTTTGGCGTATCTTGGGGATCGAACATATCTATCAGATCTATGATGGTGGTATGATAGAAAATCAGTGAAAATCAGAAAAATCATTACCTGTTTGCAAATCTGAACTTTTCTTAAAACCCAAATTTTTTGCAAAAGTGACCCAAACTGAAAATTTTCTTCAGAGATCCATAGATCTGGGCTAGATAGAGATCTTTAGTTCGCTGAGTTTTTACAAAAATTGTATTTTTCCGTAGATCTGAGTTTTTGACAGTTTACCAAAATTTTCAAACTCTTCAAAAAGTCAACTCTAGATCCAAAAATCAGCTTACTAAGCTTTACCATCGTTTTATCCTCGTTGTTCTTTGTCATTAAACTGCAATCGGTTTTCAAAAGAGGGATAAATTTAAATATTTAGAAAAGTACATGCTGCTGGTTTTTGTCAGAAAAATCAGAAAATCAGCAAGTACAACCAAAAAGAGTTTTTAAATCTGCTCCACAAAATTGCAGATCTGGAAGGTACACTAGCGGGTGAACCATTTACTCGTAGTAGGAGAGCTCGCGGAGAAGTTGATCTTACTTTTGACTTGCTTCAAAGGCACAACTTCAGTGTAACACCAGCTCGCTTCTCGTCACTGAGTTCAGCTGACCGGTCATCCAGGAGTGTCTCACCTCCACGAAGGAAGCATCTCTCATCAGGAACATCTACATCACTTTGTAGTGCCTTACTGCTCAGTGGAACTGTACTTCCAGCCCGCGTTCTTTTTCCACCCGTCCAGATGGCAGTACCATGGGGAAATGCTATGGGCCCCCTAGCTTTGCCACATCCTATTCACGCGCTCCCACATGGAAACCGAAAGAATTTTCCCAAATTTGATGGGAGCGGAAACCAAAGCATGAGATTCACACATATCTGCATTCATCATGTCATGCAGTATCCTAGATGTGACCCATGAAGATGTGTCGGTTTGCCTTTTCTAGAAACTTTGCAAGGGCCCGCAGCGGAATGGTTTCAGCATTTTCCGGTGGATCTATTACTAGTTGGGCCACCTTGCGGGATGCTTTTGAAGACAGGTATAAGCCTTCTGAAGACGCATTCACGTTACTCTCACAAATCACTCACCTAAAGAAAGAGGCCAATGAGACCATGCGCGATTTTATCGCCAGGTTCAATGCATTAATCAACCGTGTGCCTGTTGCCATGCTTCCAACACCGGAAAATCAGAAGTGTTTCTTCGTAAATGCTATGAGCTCGAAAGTAAGTTTCTTACTCCTGCAAGAACAAGTAGCTACCTTGATTCTCACCCAGGCTGCTACCATCCGAATCGAAGATAACTTGCTAATATCTGGTGAATTAAAAAGAGAATCATCTAGGCTTAAATCTTCGAGTCCTTCTCCCACTACTTCGTCTGATCTGGCATTTCAAAAGATGGCAAATGACTTGCTCGCATTAAAGAAATAGCTAGCTCAGGCTTCTCCAAGCACCTCATACCGGGATATCCCACGGAGGAATTTTGTTTCCAACAATGTTCCACAAAGGCCACGTTTTCCTGTAATTGCTCCGCGATTGGCGCTTGAGGCTCCTCCGGTCAATGCTTTAGCCGAGATCGAAGAAGAGGAGAAAAATTATGAAGAACCTTCGTCTCAAGGTGAAGATGATCAAGATGTCGGTGGGCGTGGCGACTCTACTATCGGGTATATGGAATTTGATGAGGAAGAATCTGACGAAGAAGAGGGTACCCAAGGATATGCAAGCAGACAATCATATGCTGTTTTTACCCGCTTGCAAGGAAAAGAAGCAGAGGTTGCTGCCAATGTGCAGAAAGAGAAGGCTACGTCATCCATGCCCCCAACTATTGCTAAAAGAGGTAATCCTCTTCCTGCTCAACCCCCTGTTAAGTCTTTTACAAAGAAATCTTTTCCTCCTATCTCTCCTCCAAATCAGCCTTCTTCTATTCCCATGAAGACCAGTAACTTTACCCTACCATCGCGAAATGAAGGACTCATTCCTCCATCAACGCAACCCTTGGCCGCGTTTGACATAATTGACCATGCTAAAAAGACCAAGATTCAAATGTCTGAAGCCGAGTACCTTCAGTCAAACCCGAACAACTTGTAAGGTTGACTGAATACATCCAAAGTCAGGTTGTCATAACTAATCAGGTTTCCCCAAAAGGAATACTTTCCACCCCTCCTTCATCATGCATAAATATTGCCTCGACTTCCGCATCAAGTAAGATAGAACCTTTCTACCTCTCCCTCCTAATCAATGGCCACTAACTAAGTAAGCGCATAATTGATTCTGGAGCTTCCGATAACGTCATGCCGGCAAAAGTCACCCACGCCCTGGGCCTCACCCTTACCAAGCCTTTTGGCCGATGTTATTCCTTGGAAACCAAGAAAGTTCCGCTGATCGGTCAAATCAAAGACGCACAATTTACATTTGCAGCATTCCCGGAGAAAAGGGTAAAAATGACCGTCCTTGTTGCCGATATTCTAGCAGCCTATGGAATTCTGCTGGGAAGGAGTTTTTGTAGTGAAGTTGGGGGGGAGATTCATATGGACTGGTCTAAGGCTAGGATCCCTGTCAAAGGTGTAATGCAAACTTTGGAGCCTGAATCACAAAAGAAGTACCTGGTTACTAACTCCAATGACCCTAAAGCCTAAATCCTCTTCGAATCATCAGGGATGGGAAACTATTTCTTGTCTACCGAGTCGACAAAGGGGATGTCCTTGTCCAAGCAGAGGATCTTAACAAGATCTGGACTTTGCGATTCGATGGCGGTGCGACTAGTGGGTGTGGTTGGTGGCATGCTTATATCTCCCAAAGAAGAGATTATTCCTCTCTCTTTCAAGTTATAAATTTTCAACACAAATAATCTCTTTGAGTATGAATCCCTACTACTTGGCATGCAAGCCGCGAAGGAAAAAGGGATGAAGAATCTTAAGGTACAAGGTGATGCAGAGCTGGTCGTAAATCAAGTTAAGAGGATATACCAAGTGAAGAATGAAAGGCTCAGACATTACCGCAACGCGGTGTGGGACAACATCGAGGAGTTTGATGCTTTTTCAATAAAAGCCATCCCAAGAGCTCAGAATGACATGGCCGATTCATTGGCCATTTCAGCATCCCTCATGCTCCCTCACCTAGGTTTGAAAACAGACAAATATACCATTGAGGTGGTTTTTCGCCCAAGCGTGCCGGAAAATTCTCAGCATTGGCAGGTATTCAACGATGACAATCAACTCATTTCCTTTCTAGAAAAGGTGGAAAATTTTAGTGAACTTCATTTTGAAGGATCCACTTCTACATGCCGTGAATCTGTTACGGATCAAGACAAAGAATCAAAAGGGAACGACGGCATATGTCAGCTCAAAGGAAATAAAATCCCAAAAGGCCTGGTCTCCCTAGAGCGGTTGTTCGACAGGCATGATCGCTTTGTTAAAAGAAAAGGTGAGATGATCCTAATTCCTCCCCAGAAACCGAACCGGTCAATTTAGGTTCGGTAGAACATCCACAGTTTGTGAACATTGGAAAATGTTGCACACCGGAAGAGAAGCGGAAGTTTGTCAAACTGCTGAAGAAATACATGGATGTATTGGCATGGTCCTATGCTGATCTAAAGTCTTTTAAGCTGAAGGACGTCCAACATGATATCCCGTTGAAAGAAGACGTCAAACCTTTTCACCAGAAGCAGAGACACTATAACCCTAAGATCTCAGGTACTATCCAGGCTGAAATTCGAGAAAATCTTTGGGCCTTACGGATCATTTTCCTATTCATCACATTACTTGGGTGGAAAAGATTGTGCCAGTGCACAAGAAGAATGGCGAGATACGCATATGTGTAGATTTTTGTAACCTGAATCAGGCATCCCTGAAGGACAACTACCCGCTTCTCATAATGGATCAGGTTCTGCAGGCGGTAACTGGATCAGAAATGTTGTCCATGCTTGATGGTTTTTCAGGCTACAATCAGATTGAAGTCTCACTTGAAGACCAATTTAAAACAACATTCACTACTCCTTGGGGTACGTTTGCTTACAGCAGGATGCCTTTTGGCCTGACCAATGCTGGTGCCACTTTCCAGCGAGTGATGGACTTCGCGTTCAAAGGTATGATGGGGAAGGTCATCGTAGTCTACTTAGATGACTTAACTATGTTCTCCAAACAATGAAATGATCATTGTGATCATTTGGAGCAAGTATTGATTAGATGCCGAGAGCACGGGATCTCCCTGAATCTGAAAAAGTCCATTTTCGGAGTCACAGAAGGAAAATTGTTGGGACATGTTGTTAGCAAAGAAGGGACAAAGATAGATACCGAAAGAGTTAAGGCTATTCAGAGCCTTACTTTACCTACAAGTAAGACCGGCATCCACTCTTTCTTTAGAAAATTGAATTTTCTCAGGCGCTTTGTTCTTGACTTTTCAAAAAGACTCGTCATATATTAGACATGATGAAAGGGTCACCAAATTTCCGATGGAGTGAAGAAGGGAAGAAGTCGTTTGAGGAAATAAAAGCCTCCGTCGCTCACGCGCCAGTCCTGGTATGTCCCGATTTCTCCAAAGATTTTATTATGTATAGCTATGCATCCGAGCACACTGTGTCGGCCATCTTGATGCAAAAGAATTGTGAGGATGTTGAATCCCCAATTGCGTTCATGAGCTCTCCCCTCAAGCCTCATGAATTAAAAATGTCTCAGTTGGAAAAGCATGCCTTCGCCATTGTCAAAGCAGTCAAGAACTTCAGGTATTACATTCTAAACTCTCATACAGTAGTGCTGGTCCCTGACATGGCAGTCAAGTCAATATTAACTCAACAGGAGTTAGGAAGCTTGCGAGGGAATTGGATTGCAAAAGTCTAGGAGTACGATCTGGATATAAAACCAACCAAGTTAGTAAGAGGCAAAGGCCTATGTCAACTTATGGCTGAAAACAAAGATTCAGAAGATCCCGAGGAAAAGGATGATTGCACCCATGGAGCACAAAGCCAGCTGGAGAAACCCGATTCACTGCCTATGGTCCTATTTGTCGCAACCAGCGATGAGTGGTATTCCGATATTGCTTTCTTTCTCACCTATGGCGAATGCCCAGCTCATCTAACTACAAAGGAGAAGCACGCTATAAAGCTCAGAGCAGCCGGATGGAGTAGATGGCATCTTCTTGCGATGTGTTGATAAGCCACAACAAGTGAAGTTACTTGAGAGTTTTCATGATTCTGTGGGGGCCATTTCTCCTCTTCCGTGACGACGCACAAGATCATCCGGGCTAGGTAATATTGGCCGAGCGTTTTTCCAAGACACATGACCACTGGGTAGTAAAGTGTGAACCTTGCCAGCAGTTTGTCGGAAAGCCCAAATTGGCTGCTTTTCCCCTCAGGCTGGTCGTTGTCGATGAACCATTCAAGTAGCGGGGAATTGATTTTATTGGTGCACTCAATCCCCAATCGAGTGCTAGAAATAGTTATGTCTGACGATATGATTTATTTCACAAAATGGGTAGAAGCCATACACATGCCAAACATGCCACTTCGAGGTTGTTTTGCGGTTTCATCAGAAAATATCATTGTCAGGTTTGGCGTTCCAAACAAGATTGTTGCTGATAACGCTTCCAACTTCTCCTCACGAGAAGTTGTTGGTTTTTTCTATGAATACGGAATAACTCTGGCTCACGCCTCAGATTATTACCCTCAGGGAAATGGTCAGGCAAAATCCAGTAATAAAAACTTAGTAACCATCATACAAAAGCTAGTGGATGAGAATCAACAAATGTGGCATAAATCATTATACGACGCTTTTTGGGCAGACCGCATCACTCCCAAGAGGTATCTCAGTATGTCACCTTTTCAAGTTTTATATGGCACCGATGCCGAGCTTCCCATTTCTGCTAAACTCCCTGCTCTACACTTGCACAAGCAATCGAAGATGAGACTTTCCAAAATTCTCTTGAGAAGAGGATCATATATCTAGCGAGCTCAAAGAAAAGTGAGTAAGAGTGGTGACGGGATCACCTTTGAACATGAGAATTAGGTAAAAAGATTGTTCGATAAAAAAGCTAAGAAAAGAAAATTCCAGGTGGGAGACCTCGTCCTTTTGTGGGACAAATGAAGAGAGCCAAAGGGCATGCATGGAAAATTTGATTCCTTATGGAGAGGGCCTTTCAAGATCAAGCAGCTCAACGGAGAGAACAACTTCTATCTCTCGTATCTAGATGGAACTGGACTCCCGCTTCCCTATAGCGGGTAGCATCTGAAAATCTTCAGGAAGTAGAGCTTGCTCTCTTCTTTGTATAGTTTGCTTCAGTTGTGTGTTTGTTTTTGTCGTGTGTTTTCTTTTGTTGGTTGTGTGTTTCCCTTTTCGGTCGCCCTTGTTTTTGACTCTGTTACCCAATGGATAGGCACGTGTGGATCTGGGATTCTCTACCCCTGATTTTCGTTCAGTGATAGTCCCCAGAAAGAGCCAGTTGTTATCCCGTAAAATTTGCAAGGGGAATTTTATAGATAACCCTACCAAAATTTTGTTCTGGTCCCTCGTCAGGGACTCCTTGTGTTTAGAACATTGTAAAATTCCTTCCGGGAAATCTAGTTTTCCGACTTAGCCATTTTTGGTCTTTTTTGGTCGGGTGCACCTAATGTCTATGCAACATATGGTAAGCATGCGCCCCCTTTAATTCCTTTGGTGCACGGTTTGAAGTGTCGACACACATTTTGGTGTGCCTCACCATGTTGCGCCTTTCTTGCATGCGCCAAGGCGCATGCACCTTTGTGTCAACAATATTTTTGTTGCGCCGCATTTTGGTGCGCCAAAGGGCACACGTATTTCCGTGTTGACAACACTTTTGGTGCGCCAAAGGCGCACATAACTTCGTGTTAACATGTGTTTTGATGCGCCAAAGGGCGCAAGCTTTCCAGTGTCGACAGGCATTTTGATGCGCCACTTCAAAAAGTGGTTGGCGCATTTATTACAACTTTTCCTATATATAGGCGCATCCGCCCTGTCATTATCACCAGTCAGAAAACACGTGATTGTTCTTTTTCCTCTGCGCTGTCAAAGACGCTGTCGTTCTCGTATCACGTTGTGGACCTAGTTTCACCTATCACATTATATATATTCTTGGTAAGTGGTCCTTATTTCTCTCATGTTTTATGTTTTGGTTATTGGTTATTTGTTTGTGGGGTTGGATAGAGTGATTTGTGAAACCATGAAACCTCCCTTTGCTGTTTTTGTTGTCCTCCCCCATGCACTTTTCCGTCTTTCCAGATCTACTGGTAAAGAGGACTCTGCCTCTGAAAAAATCACTTGGATCTCTTTGTTTTAGCTTTGTTCATCATCCAAGGAACCTGCAGAAGAGGCTTAAACACATATAACCCCTCCAGAGGAAGAACAAAGACTTAAAAATTGATATCTTGCTCTTTTTCTTTTCTCTGCAACATTGCTGGTCGCGCATACTGCGGTGCATCCACCACCCTCAAAGCGCACTTTCCTTGCTTGACATGAAGTGCAGTCTTATGTGTAACATTGCAAAAACTTGCGCCGCGTGCATCGACACCATACTGCTTGAATAAAAAGAACATCAGTTGTGCCCTCAAAGCGCACTTTCCTTGCTTGCAACACTTCGTGGCGCCTGATTTTTCCTCTAGATCACCGCTAACTAACCCTGTAACGCCCTCTTGGCGCACCAAACTCATGTGTAACATTGCAAAAACTTGCGCCATTGGCGCACCCGCATCCATGCGACACTAACCTTACTTGCGCTAAGGACAAAAGCATGTCCCAAAAAGCGTGAATGGTGCGGTGCATCCTTATGCGAACACACCCTTTCGCGTGAACCCCTTCGAACATCATGTCATGTAGACCTTTCATTCAAATAATTTTGGCCGTGATATTTATATAGTTCCCTTGTGGCGCACGAAATAATGATGTTACATGAATTAAATCTATGCCCTTTGGTGCATCCTATACCCGTGTAACATGAAAAAATATCAGCAGAATTTTATTAGCTTTCTAAAATATAATTTTTATAAAATGCATATATATGGTATTTTAGGCGCACTTCAACGCAATTTGAAAAATAGCAAAAAATCAAAAAAATTGAAAAAATTAAAAAAATGTCATTTCTTACAGTGTCCTTAAAAGCGCATAAACATTTGCGCCCTTTGCGCTGATTTTTCCCTTGACAGCACCTCCCTTTTTTATGCGCCATACTATTTAACCCCGAGTGACAGTCATTCCTCTTTTATAACATAAGAAACAACACCGTTTTTTTGTATTTTTTTATAAAAAATTTCATCGCCCGCACTCTAAATACAACATTTCGAGGCCTTAAAATTGCTAACTCTTCCTTTAGAAAATCAATTAAAAATTCATGCTTTAATGGAAGATCAAAAAACAATTGTGCTAATATGACTTTCCTACGTTGGGTTTCACTTCTTCTTCTTGCAGATCAGCAATTGAGTTCAGAACTACATATGTCAACATCAAGTAAGAGACCAACCAAGTCTAAGGGCAAAGCCAAGCTTACAGAAGAAGAAATGAAGTACAACTATCGAGAGGCCGGGATGCCCGAATCCCAGGCAGAGTGTGACCTGGACATAAGAGACTCAGAACTTGGTCATATTGATATGGAGGACTTCTAGGCCAGAACAAGAAGGGTCACAAGAAGTCCCTGGATGAACAAACTAGTAGGTAGTGGACTGCATTTTTTTGGGAATCCCGATCGAGTCTTTGTGAATAATGAGTTCATGATGGTAGTAGCCCGTTGCTACAACAAAGACACAAGGTGTGTCCAGAATGAGAAAGGTGAGGTCGTGATCAACCTCACTGCTTGACACTTTGAAATAATGCTTGGCATTCCTCACCACCGGCACTTTGTGGCTGTAAGCCAAGAAGATTGCACCAAGGCTTGGGAGGATAATGAAGATCAGTGTATGTAATCAATGAATGAGGTATACCGAAAAATAAGAAGGTGGTGACCGGATGGCCACAAGTCATTCATCGTAGCAATTTCTCATAGGAACTCGGTGATACCATCACGTTCTGAGCAGAGTATTTGGGCTTCCTGATGCCCACTACTTTCATAAATGGATGCTTAGATACCTGGAGACAATGAACAAGAATGTGCCAGATCAACGCTTTGAGTGGGCGGAGATCATAAGCAGCACTATATCTGAGTAGCTCCAACAACTTACCACAATGGGGAGGTTCTATATGAACTCCTCCGTAGTTTATCTTTGTGGCCTCGAAAGAGATTATCCGGCGTTAATACGGTGCGAGTTTGGCCCTAGGTAAAAATATATGAATACTATCGAATGAAGGCGGAAAATAGTATCCCCTAGTTTACAAAGATTAACAATGCCTTCTTCTACGGCATCATCTGCCTTTTGAGGCCAAACATGACTCACGGTCGTACGACCAAGAGCATTGTTGCAGCAACAGAGAAATGGGGGGCCTTGTTCACATAATTCCCCACCTTCACCTATCTAAGGGCAGCCAACTTCTTGGGAGAACCAACCAAATTGCCAAGATACACCAGCCCCAAGCTAATCCTGTTGGAGCTATCAAGATAGCTCGTAACCTACCACGAGAAGTGCTTGAAGAGAAAGAAGGGTGGAACTCCTTTCCCCCTCACGGTGGGCAGTGCATTGTCTCTCTCTCACCACAAAACACGGAGATGTTTTTGCAGGTGGAGCTGCTAAATCTAAAGCACAACTTCCCAAAGAAGGCCCAATTTTGACCCAAGGAATTGTGTGCCTAGGGCCAAACTCGATCTGATCCACATTCCACAGATCGAGGATATTTATATCGACCTGTATCATGAGGTCGAGCTCAGAAGGAAAGACCATTCCCGCTTAGCCTTGGCTGAAATCATCTAGTACGGTGTAGCCATCGTCCCAAAAGGTTATCAAGCTACTGATCAAGAGGTTGATCAGGTATACCTTGAAACGGATGGGGATGGTGGCCTTTATCTGTAATTGACATAACCAAAGCACCTCAGACAATAGAAGAAAGGGTCAAAGAAACTCTGCGGAGAACAGAGCACTGGTGTAGGATGAATGGTCTCATCTACCTCGGAGTTGATTTCACCACATCTCCATTGGGCAACGCACCTTCCAGACCAAAACATCTGCCAAGGAGAAAAGGTAAAGATAAGGAGGGTGAGTCAAGCTCTGCCCAAGAAGAGACTCCTGAGAGTCCCCCTTCCGCTGCACAAGAACAAGTTATAACTCTGGCTTCTCCAGAGAAAGAAGCGGCCGAGGATGTTCCGATGGGCACATCCACTCAGGATGTTGCCACTACTGCAACTATTGAGGTCCCTTCTATCTCTTCTCCCTCTCCTCCTTCCCCTCCTTAGGTGACCCAAGTGACCATTCCTTTTATCATATCCTCTCCCCCGTCTTGTGATGTTCCCCCTTCCTCATCGTCCATCTTCTCATCTCTCGGCTCCCTTCCATTCCCATGTCTACCTCCCCTGCAGTATCTCTTCCTCCCGCGAGCACTTCCTCGGCCTCCCTCTCAATGCCGCCTCCAAGTGTCTCCACACATTTTCCTTCTACTACTGTAGCTGCTCCCTTTTCTATTTCCGGCCCCTCTCCCATAAGTCCAAAGCATGGATTTCTCGATTTGAGCCAACAAAAGTGGAAAGTTCCCATCACACCCATGGAATTCTCTGTCATCCCATCAAAGGGGTCCAAGAAGAAAAAGCCTATAACCTGCTTCTCTCAGAGTGCGTCAAGAGAGAGAGTAATGGAGATAGCTTACCCCAATCCTTTAAAGGATAAAAGGATCTGTCTTGACAGTTACAAAGTGACCCAAGTCACAATGGGGACATCTTCAGAAAGTCTTCAAGGAGAGGCCCTATCTACAGTTGACACGCTTTGCAAGAAGCTCCAGGAAACAAAGGAGGCAAAGAGGCTGTTAAAGGAAAAAAATAAACATCTCCTCCATGCCTTGCAGAAGATGGGCAGTGCACCTCCTACGACTGCCATCAAAACTCTTGAGCCTTTGAGCCAGGATAAGATTAATGAATATGCCAAAATCGGCGAGCAGGGTATGGCAGTTTCCACCTGGAGGAGCCAAATCCTCAAAGAAAGTGAGGGAGTGATCGCTAAGTTCACCAGATTATATCAGAATATCAATCGGGTGAACAAAGAGCTCCAGGTGATAGCAGGACCCATCTCGAAGAGCTGGACCATGCCAGGATGCAGCATGAGACCTTTCAGAAAATGCTCGACTGTTCAGTCGAAGATCTAGTCAAGTTCACGTCTTTGGACACCCCAGAGCCCTCAACAAAATCCTTTCTACTCTGGATTATCGGGTTGATCAACTGGAGTTCATCCTAGAGAAGATTGACAAGATAAAGGAGGAAGCCCTGGATGCAATGCATCAAATGGAGCAAATTGTCCTGAGAATGTCTCTCGGGCTTGCTCACTCCTTCTTTCACCGTAAGAAAGGTAGAGGAAACTATTCGGATCTTCAAGGAGATCGTTTCACAAGGGCTGGGACCAGAGGTCACTTTCGATGCGAATCCATCAACAACCTGTTGGCCTATCGTGACTTCATTGGGTACCTGATAGAGGCAGAAAATGATTATTCCAAACTCCCAGAAAAGCTCACAGATGAGCGGGAGACTTGTGAGGCTATCAGTGATCGACACAAGGATCCTTCCCAGGATCAACTTCAACCCATGATCAGCAAGTTCATGGAATACCGTGCCCAATTCCACATCTCGTCAGCTGAGCAGCAGCAAAAGTAGGATACCCCCTTTCAGCCACGGGACGACGATGAATAATCTCTTTCTTCCCGACCTTCTCCTTGTAAATATCTAAAGTATGTTGACACAAATGATGACATCATCCATGTTGCACCATGGGATGATGTCATCCACAAAGTTGTCAAAAGTCAACAAATGACTTTGAGATATTTTGTAAGATATTTTTGTAATTAAGTGGTTGGTTCGTTTTTGCCTTCTCTTCTTCTCTTCTTCTATAAATACTTGAATACTTGTTGTATTCAAGTGTGGATACTTTTCAGATGAGAAATAGAAGTAAGAAGAAAAGACTTTGAGCTTTTTGTAACAGAAACAAACATTAATACAATATTTAGACTTTGTGCTGAATACATGTGTTTTACATCAGACCTTTCTTATGTTAGATCTGTATGTTTGTTCTGTTGAATCTACCTCTGCTTTATTGTCATTTATTCATCAGTATTGCTTTGTTTGTCTATGCGAGTAGGTTCGGCTCTGTTTACTACCACCCCAAAACATAGACCCTCTGACCTTTCTACTTTGGAATTCATTTCTTTTCTTCCTTCAGATCCGTCTTCCTTCCTTTCCTTCCTTCATTCCTTTCTGTTCTTCATCGAAACACCTCTACTGGGATGAGATCCCAACCCCTGAAGGCAGAATACTGTGAGACTTGCACAAGATTCCTACTGGTAGAATAGCAATAAACCAGTTTCACTTTGTTGACTCAAAGAGGGGCTATGCCCTGCACACTGTTGGCTTGTCTATCCATAGATCTGCATCGATTCGGCTGATTTTCAAACCAACAAGTCAAAACATAATCCAAAGAGGAATCTCTCAGATGTTGTAGTTACAAATGCTCAGTTAGCCATGTACGCAGAAATGAATATAAATGTTGCACCACATATAATGATCTACAACATGGATGATTAAATTAATTTAAGAATAAATTAAACTCTTCTATATAAGCAACACAATTAGTTAAAAGATACCTTTTATTGAAATAAGTGTGTAGGGAAAGCTAGAAATTCAGAGGAAATGGGATCCAAAAATAGGTGGGTATGGAAAGAAGTAATCTATAAAAGAGATTATTAACCTCCAGAAATACATAGGAGTGTATGGAGTGGTTAAAAGGGCTTTAGAAACTTCTAAGGAAATGCAAGTGAAAAATGTGTTTCGGGATCCATAAAACTTTGCCAACATTCTCCCAGCCCATGTTAAGTATGGAGCCTTGAGCAGGCCCTAAACAATTGTCAAAACATAATGGGTAACATATTTTGCTTTGGAAAATTTCAAGTGTTCAGGAAGACATGTATGTCATCGTGGAGGTTAGCACAACACTCGTGAACTGTTTGATGAAATGCCTAAGTGATATGTAGAACCGAATCTTGCAATTTTGACTGGCTTCATTCCTCCAAGCATGGTTCATCTCTCCTTATCTTTCATAATTCTTGTTATTTGTTAGCATAGTCTACGTACGTTATTTTATTATTAGACTAGTTGTTATCTATTCCATTATTCTCTCCTTCTTGTTTGTATCTTCTCCATCCATTCAGGGGAATATTGTTTACTCAATATACCTATAAATATGTGTCGTGCTTCTGATAATAATATAGAATAAGAAGAGATATCAATCTATATTCTCTCTCCACTCTTTCAGCCTCACAATCCGGTATCAGAGCACTAATATCTCTGGCCTATGTGTTTGACAATTAAGACCACTCAACGTGGAAGGAGTTGTGTGTGAGTTTGCATAAAGTCTTCAATTTCCACGTGAAAAGGCTTGGGACGTTTTTTGTTAGCATACGTAGCATAGCTTATATTTTTAGGTGTGTTTGTTTTATATTATCCCTTTATTCTCTCTTCTTTGTTGTATTCCATTATTCTCTCATCTTCTTCCATATCCTCCTCCTTGATTTATGAAAACCACAGTTAAGAAACTTATTATGACAAAGCCATCTCGATCGTGATGTGGACTTCATTTGGTAATCTCGAAAAGCCAAAGGAAATGGAAGTTGAACGGTTGGCAAAGGCGGATTTTAGAAAATCAGATTTCCATGGAGTTGCAACTATGTTTTAATAAATGGCAATCCCTCTAAAAAGATATCAAACGTAATCGAATGAAGCAAAGTCTTTTCCTATACAAACACGATGTAGTATTGACGACACATCTTGCCATTACGATCAAACCTTCCTTTTCAATACTGTTAGATATTTTCATTCACGAGGGATGACTTTGGGATACCTAAATCCTTTGGTTTTAGTATTGTTAAAAACTTCCACTTGCAAAGAACGACTCATGTAACAAATATTTTGTTTTTAATATTGTTGTAGATTTGCATATCATTAATTTTGTGGGCCCTCCATTTACAACAACATTAAGGAGTGCAAGGTTATGATTTCAAGGTCGTATTTTTTATATTATTTGATTGATCTATAGGAATTTAAACTTTAAATGTGATGATTATTTGAATTTCACTTGATAGCTTTTTCTTTTCGTTTTGATAGGATAATTGGAAAATAGTAATATCTTCACCATACAATAAAAGTTTGGGAGCTATTTTTCGTTATAATAATTTTTTAGGACCAACAAAATAGTGCCGCTAGATTGATGCCATTTGTAAACAATCAATGTAATCATAAGTGAGAATGTAATGGAGTTATAAATCAATGTGTTGTGAAGATTTTAGAGTCATATAAACAATTCCAAAATGCACTTAAGAGACATATTCGACTTGGGTAGTAAGGTATATGAAAATTCAAGACCTTGAAATTGATATACCTCGATTTATGTCAAATAAATATATTTTATATATTTGTATTGGTTGTAATTTAGATTTCTAGAGATGTAAATTTAAATATTCAATGTATTTACATAAATAAGGGTTAATATAAATGATATGAAATTGTTGAATAATTAATAGCTAGGAAATTAGGATTTAAAGTTGCAATACACTACATCATGAATATCTAGAGATTTGATGGATGACATAAAAAATTTCTAGTTAACAAGATAAGTTGAGTTGTATTTTTCAGTTGTTAAGGCAACAACTCAATTTGTGAGGACGGACAAAATCATGATGGCCTCAACTATGCTAAAAAGCTATGAAAGTGGCATTTTCTAGAAAGTGAAAAAATAGTTTTATGAATGCAATATGTATACATCTAAAATTAACCACTCCTTCATCATTACTAATTACCACTAATCATTTCCTCCTAATATCACCACTACCGACTATAAACATTAGAAAATGCACTTTGCACATAAGGTCTTTGATCCTAAGCTAAAAATATCAATATAAAACCATAGTAAATCCTAAAAATCAACCAATACCACAAAAAGCAAGTAAAAATGATAAAATCCCGTAAAAAGATGATAAAAGACACTCATCACTTATTTATTAACCCTCACCCACTCACATTTAATTTTATCCACCCTACCTACCCATTTGCATCCCCAATACACTATGGACCCTTGTCATCTCACCCATCTATACACATTGCACCCATACGTGTAAAAATATTCTCTGCATTGAAAAACTATGAAAAAACATTCACCTCCCTCATTCCAACCCCTTGACTCTTAGTGCGCTTGAGCCCATACCTTAGTTTTTACTTATTTGCTTGTATATTTTCACATTGCAAGTTTTGGAGAGGTGAATCCATATCTCAAAGGACTTGGAAAACACACAACATCATTGTTTTGGTGATATTTCAATGAAGGTACACTCTTTGGTCCCCTCTCAGTGCACACTTCAAGATATTACCTCATGCACTCTTTGTCCACCCCTTTTACCTAGTCATTCCCATGGCTTTTATTCACCTCCATGTTCTCTCTCACTCCAACTTCCTCCGCCAACACATCATCGAATGCACCACCAAACTTGAGTCCCAATATTTGGGGGAATGTACCTATGTCGACTTATCATCACATTTGCAATGAACCCATAAACCCCATGGTTCCACGTCATCCTTATTCACCAACTTGCAACTTTCCACATTTGAGAATTTTCTGATACTAAGGACCCTCAACATCAATTTCATCTATTTTTCTAGGTATACCACCTCATTCAACAAGACAAAACCCTCCTCCTACACAATTTTCCACTTTTACTCGTTATCAAGCACTTGAATGATATTCATGCCTCCCACAACATAGAATTTACACATTCACATAACTTGTTGATGTATTCTTATCTTATTTCTCTATCCACATTACATCTAAAGAAACATTGATTGGGCGTCACATTCTTTGAAAAACTCATAAGCGAGTATGTTATTGACTTTGTTACATGTTGGCATGCGCTTGTTCACAACCTCTCAATTGTGCTCCTATAATCTCATTTACCACTTTTCCAAAATTTGTGTCCCCCACATCTCACACCATTTATAAATCCATCAACTATGCACATTCGCGAGGCTATGAATATGGCACAATTCCCGAGGATGTCCATGTTGGTTGTCTTCCTTCCTTGCCACACATTTCATTTATTCCTCCACCTATTCTAGCATCACACTTCTATATGCACAATTTCATGCATCTAGATCCTTCTCACATCTCATAGACTCATTGCTTTCTACACTTACATCTTCACATTCATCACATTATACTAGTGCGTATTGATTCATCCAACCCCCTTGCAAGTTCATTCCACTGAATAATTTAATTTCTTCTATTATCTACAATTTATTTGACACCCATCTCATCACTCACCCTCCCATACCACCCCCATCATTGTGGCGTGCTTCCCATGAAAGTTGTACTTATCATTTTATCGATAGTAATTCAATTAACTTGTGTCCCCAATTCCATAATGTCATACAAGTCTTATTGGACTAGGGTCACATTTTTGTCTATCCTCCATCTCCTCCTACTCCACCTTCTAACACATATTCACTCACTTCACATCTTACCACTACTCCTATTTCTTCTCCACATATTGACTCATTGTTTCCCACTCCTACCTAGTCATCCTATTTACCTAGTGTCTCATCATCTACGTCATCCTCTCAAAAATCCACATCATTATGCACTTCCACTTTGAGTGTGGCTTTATTGTTTTCACATTGTTCTTCGTCCACCTTGGATTCTTCCTTCACATGTTATCACCTACATCATCATTACCCTCTATTTCATCCCATAATCCTATCTTGGCTACACCATCATCTACTTCATCACTCAAATTGATCATATACATTTACCACTTATTATACATCTGATTACCATACTTATATTGCGCTCTCTTATACATATTGTTCCACTTAATTTCACCTATCTTGGACCCCTCTTCTAGAAGTATCTTATTGCGTCTATGTAACACCCTAAAAAATCTCCCTCGAGACCCAATAATAACCTATGTTTAGTTAGAAAAATTATTGAATAATTTTATTTTTTTAAAGTGTGACCACAAACAAGGTCTCAAGAATAGTTAAGTTTGAATAAATATATTTTCCTGCTAATACAATTATTATATTCATATTGTCAATTACCTAGCAAAGTTAGTCCAAGCATAGTTAAAAATCCTTAGGTGATAATTTGAATAAAATCTTAAATTAACAATAAGCTAAAAGTACCTTGATTAAGTTTAGAGGGTCAAGGCCAAGACCAATTAAATTCCCAAGGTAATTTTCCACTTACCCACTCACAAACTGACTTAAATGATTCAAACTGATTTTTCTCATATTTCTCACATTCAAAAGCTCCTGAAAATATTCCCATTAGATAAGAAATTTCTTCCCCTTTCCAGTGATATAAAGAAGTCCTTCTAACTCCCTATTTTTCTCAAGTTATGGGCCGGCGGACCTTGGGCGGAAATTTTTCCCAAAGGCGGGCTTATGGGCCTGGGAAAGAAATTTTGCCCGGGAAGGTTTTAGGCCAGCAGACCTAGGGAAAACCTTAGCACTTCATCCCTTTGGGGAAAAAGCACCATTTACGCCCGCAAGTCCGCTACGGGACTTCACTCCTAAGGGAGAAACTTTTCCCGAGCTCATGGGACACGTGGCACATCGTAAGCCAATGTGGGATGATGGTGTTGGAGACTTACGTATCGAAAATTGTAAGGTATTGTCTTGGAAAGAGGTTAGAGAAACCCCAATGATGATTCAGGTCTCCTCGCAAGGTGTTCAGAATCCAAAAAAGCTCGCCAAGTATACGTTTGCATCCTAAATGCTTTATCCGGCCTCCGTGTGCTTTGTTCTATCCCCTTCCCCTCTTTTTCTTTGCATTTTGGTCTTAAGTGACAGGACCGCCACCCGCCGGGAGGTGGTCTTGTAACTGCCACCCTACACGAGGGCGGTGGTCCGTGCGCATTTTCCAGAACGTACCAACGATTATGTCAAACGTAAAATTTTAACTTTCACCCGCATTCCTCAACCACTTTGGCTTGCATTTATGTTTTGGCTACCTGGTAAATATTGTTTTCTCTTTGTTTAATAGTGAAGGAGGTAAATTCCAAGTTACCCTCTGGTAATTCCAAATGCTATAAATAGCTAGCTTGTTTTCAAACAAATGGCCCCTCTCCTTCCATGTTTGATTATTTAGTGTGTTTTGAAGTTTTTCCATAAGTTTCAATAGATTTAGATTTTGCATGAATCTCTCCTTTCTATTTTAGAGGTCATTTGATCTTAATGCTTTCCTTTTACTCCATTGCTCACACACCTGTCAGCTTAGCATAGTTTCAGTTCTAGATTAGAGTTCATTTGATAATCTTAGAGTTGCAGGTTGTTTTGTCACAAGAAATAGATCCTAGAATTCTCGGTATATTTACGTTGTATCCCTGCAATAAATCCTGCTAGGAATTGCATAGTCAAGCTCTGTTCACTTGCACTATCCCTCTCTTACTTGCAATGTATTCAGTTTATATCCAATGCTGCCATTGTTTAAGGATCTCCTTCTACCGACGCTATCACATTCACACTTTTTGGATTCACGAGAACATGAAGGGATGAGGAAATCACACTGAGGGGACAAGTCACACACAACTAGATTTACCACTGTTATGTAAAACTTCAATGTTGAGCTATCAAAGTTGTAGTTAAAATATATCAAATAGAGTAGTAAATTTGATTATTTCAGTTAAAAGTTCACTTTCAATATTACCAGGGAAGCTGTGGGGAATGATAGCTTCTGAGAAGCTGTGATTTATTCCTCACTTCTGAGGTAAGATTGGAGGTCTTTCAATTAAACTAGTTAGTTATTTAAATATTTAGGATAAACTCACAAATGCACAGGCAAATAGCTACATCAAGCTAACTTGCTTGTTTTAATTCTGTTATTAGATTAATTGTCCATTATCTGAATATATTAGAATAGTTGCTCTTTAAATTTCATTCAAAATACATCATCGAAAATACAAAAAATAAAAGAATATAAGCATAGTGTAGATATATCTTTCATAGTTAGTTTACTCATTTTAGTTAAAGTTGAATCATCTTTTGCATGACAATTACGGGACCTAGAGAGCCCAGGGATTATGTATTCGAGCCAGTAGTACCTCAGCCAAATCTCTTAGCAATATTAATGGATATAGATCAAGGGCTTAGGATTCAGGTCTTTCAAACGACAATAAACCCACAAGCAATTAGTGAACAATTGAGAGAGTTGAATATTGAAGACGAAAAAGCATACACATTCTGGTCAAGTCAACCCAATTATAGATTGCATTGATAGGATATCCGCATGACCATACAAGAACCCGAAAGAGAACAAATATTTGGTTGTGATCCTTTAGTTCCATAGCCAAACACAGGAGATCTCCTCATCGACATAGATACTGGCTTACGTATTCAAGTTGCTAGAACACCTGTAAGGTATTATGAGAAAATCATACAACTTCTAGTTCTAAACATAGAAGCTGAAAAGGCTTATGAATATTGGATAGTCGGAAGAAGAGATTGACTCCTCATATGACCATAGGAGGTCCACCACAACCACAAACTTATGGTTGTGATCCATACGTCCCACAACCCAACGGGCCTGGTGATCAATTAGATATTGACACCGATTTACGTGCACTCATATTCAAAACCTCACCACTTCCACTAGACATTATTACACAATTATCCATATTAAACATAACAACCAATCAGGCTAGGGATTTCTAGACTAGTCAGAGAACCGTCTATAAAACTCCGGAAGATCCACTACACCTCTCACTACCATTTTCCATGACCTTGTCTAGAAATATATACGAATCACCTATAGGCCACTTTCCACGTATACAACAACCAGTAGATAGGATCTCAGCAGAGCTCGACATTGATTAGATCCTCCGAGAAGCTATTATATCCGAATTATCCATTACCCCGATCCAAGTTAGGAGAGATTTCTTTGCCTTAGATTCACAGATCCCATTATTGCTTGTTGAGGATATAAGATTGCTTAATTATCTTAGCCATATCCCCACATACTTCATTTCCATCGGCTATCTCAACACAACCTCAGGAGGTCGGGTACGAAGAAAGGCTACTTGTAGATTCTCATGCTCGCATATCACTTTTATATCGTACAAAATTGGTGAACCCAAAGTAAAACTAATAACAGTTCTCCTTTTTCTTCATTTCTTCCATCCAACTTCGATCTTTCCCATTATTCTACGGGTATTTATATACCCCCCGAATATGGCGGGATACGATGCATACGACAAACCTCTTTCAGGTCTCGAACCATATTATGGTCAGACAAGTAGGCAATGATCACCATCGCTTCTGCATGGGCAATGACAACTATTCAAGTAACTACTTGTCATCACAAACTCCTCTTCAAATAATTCTCTCTAGTTCTTCCTTCCGAATTGAGGATTTAGATCATCTCACACAAATGCAACAACAGCAGAGCCCTCGGGCTCTAACAATATGATGTTTACTGGAGAATCCATTTCATCTCCTTGGGTTTTATCTAGACCACAATCAAGAGTGGCGGTCAGATCCACTCCCATTTTTGGATGAGGAGTATTTAGTGCACTACGGTAGAAGTGAACAACACTTCTAGAACATGTACCCACGTATAGGAAGTTTGCAAACACAACCTGATACCCTACTCCAAGAAAATACCCCCATTTCTCCTCCTATGGGAAATATTCTCGGTGAAGCTTAGCAGGGTAATGATCAATTCATAACAAGGTACCATACCCCTTTACAACCTCAAGGTGTGCAACAACCACCATTAAGGCAAAACACGGTGCCATCACCGATTGAGGTCATCTTGACTTTGGTTGAGAAGGTTAGAGGATTAGAACTTGCTCAAGAAAATCAAAATTCACATTTCGGGCAAGCAGGAATTCCCAACCCTCCGCATCATCCTAGCCAAGTTGACCTCCTAATAGGAATAGGCATGTTTGGCATGCCTCCTCAACATTCATATAGCTATCCACAACAAACACCAACTAGAACCACGTTTTCAAATGCCTCTCCAGTTGAAAGTATGATACCTCCCGGCTTAGCACGAAACAACCCATATCAGATCAATTCTTCTCCTTATTTAAACATTTATTCAAAATCACCACAGGGAGACATGTTCTCCTCTACTGGGATGTTCACTCAACCACATGGATTTCCTTATGTCCTCGCAAATATGTATGTCATACCATATCAACAACCCGCTCCGCCTCCCCCTCAAAGAAACACCATCGATGGTGAAACCTATGTGGTAGGAACTTATTCGAGAATATTTAAAAGAACCTTTAGAGTTCACCATACGAAGTGTCATGCTTCCAAGACCTCTTCTGATTTTCCCAAATACAAAGGGGAGGGAGATATAAATGCACATATCAAGGCCTATGTCATGGCCATTTGAGAATTGCTCCCTTGGGATGTGGTTATTACTAAGATATTCCAAAAAACCTTAGAAGGTATCACCCTTGATTGGTATTATAGAATACCGAAGCCTCGATACACTCGTTTAAACAACTTGTGTCGAGTTTATCAAAGATTTTGATATGAACAAATTTTTAAGAATAAGAATAAGGGAATGTTAACATAATTTAGCATAGGCATATTTATTACATTTTATTGCATTGTTTTTATTTAATAATGTGCAACATGTGCACTCTAGTCTAGTGACTTGCATTCAATATTGTTATGTTGGATAACATTCAATATTGGTACTAGTAGTAATTACATGTGCATGTGAGATGGGTCTTATCATATCATAGTTGGTGTCTGCTAGGGTGTCATGTCTATCCATATGAGGCTGTCTAATATCTATAAATATTACAGCTCTTACATTGTAATGTAATCTGATTTCATGATCAATAATATTTGTGAGGCTTTCATCCTTCTTTGGTCATTGCAATCTTATTCTATTCTACCATTTGATATCTAAGCTATACCATTATTATCATTTGGTATCAGAGCAGGTTCTATCCAAGCAAGGTTGAAGAGGAGCACTATTGGAGAGGATCCATTGGAGAAGAAGATCTGCATCAAAGGAGAGCCATTGAAGCATCCCGCAGCCTCCATTCCTCCCAAGCATCCATCAACTAAAATTTGACCTATCCACTTATTTGGAAGGTAAATTTTTTTTATTAGTCATTGGCATAGCCAATTGATCTAACATATTGGCGGAATATTTCAGATTTGGAGATCTTTAAAAAAAAAAAGAGAAAGATCTTGGAAAAATTGCAGATCTAAAAAAAAAAAAGATTTGTGAAAAAAAAGGAGAGAGATCTTAAAAAAAAATTACAGATCTAAAGAAAAAAAAAAAGATCAGATCTAAAAAAAAAAATCAGATCTGAAAGTGGAGGTGTGAAGAATTCGGGAGCAAAGGTTGAAGCAGTCCCGTCAACAAAATTCCAGCAGATAGCTCTTAGAAAAAAGGACGTAAATTTTTCATACAATGTCAGATTGATGTGCCATTTTTTTTTCTGGAAAGATAAGAAGGAGGCACACAACTTTGCAGTTTACATCATCTTCAGATTCGGCCTCTACATGTGACGAAAAGTCTGTACAAGTCGGATCATTTTTTCTAAAAAAATCAGATCTAGCTGGTAAATTGGTAAGATCTCAAAAACTAAGATTTTGATTCTTCTGAAATTTTGTGGGTTTCAAGAAAAATATTGTATGATGCTGCTGTCAAAATTTTAGAAAAACTTAGATCATAGTTTGTGAGAAAAGGTGAAAACAATATTCAGATTGTTTGTTTGGATCTTGGGAACAAACAGGTCAGCGGTTCAATTCCCACTCTCTCCATATTTTTTCTTAAATTATTTTTTTGGAAAATTTGGAGAAATTAATAAATTTTGGGAGATTTCCAAATTTAGAAGCTCACCAAACACATTTAGAGCCACTGCTAAATTTAGCGAAAAACACCTATTGGGGGTAAAAAAATATTTTTGGCCTAAATTGTGTATTTTGTGATTCTAGACCCTTTTTTCTAATAAGGGGGACAAAAAAAATTCATTTTGATGTAATTTTGGAGCATGTTGTACTAATCTTGGTGCATAAAGTGAAAAAAGAAAAAAAAGTACAAATTTTTCGTTTTATGTTTGGTTCTATCACACGAGATCTTTGATCTCATAGCAGTGTTCGGTATATACGGTGCCTCTGGGAAGCGCTTACGGGTGATGCCGTTGTGACTACTACTGCACTTAACGCCTAACATAGCTGCCTAAACGTCGTCTAGGCATCGACCCTATAAAATCGATGGGGAGTAATAAGGACACAATACACACACATTTGAGCCCTCCCATCCGTTTGTGCTTGCACAAACCCCTCTCCGTACTGTCTAAGTACCACATACTAAATTCTTTCACGTGCGTTAACACCTCTTTCCGTACTGATGGGTATATTGAAAGGGTGATCTTCTTCCACGTACCGATGGGTATATCGGAAGGGAGCATATATAGAAAGGTTTGGTATATCGGCCTGACAGTATATTGAGAGGGAGACCATAAACCTGGAGTGATAAGAGCCTTACCCTTTGTCAAAAATTCAGAGTTTCAAAAATTTAGATTACAGAAATGGGTGCACAAGCACCAAAGTTCTTCTTGCCAGATTCACAACTGCTTAGAGGAGACAACTATGCTGCATGGAAACCGAAGATCAAGATGTTACTTGAGTTTGAAGACCTATGGACAGTTGTAGATGGACAAACAACAAGATCACTTGATGATGGAAGACAACAAGTTCAATTTGACAGGGCCAATCAAAAGGCCAAGTTGATCATCTTGTTTAGCGTAACAGACGATGTGCAACCCCACATTAGAGATGCCACATCGGCCAAGGATGCATGGGATAAGTTGAGCATAGTCTATGAGGTAAAGAACAAGAATGCCATCCTCAACCTACTATCACAACTGCATACTCTCAAGTTCAAGCATAATGAGAAGGTTGAATTTTTTTTTGAGACGAGTTGCTACTTTGAGGGCATCTCTATTGGCATTGGGAAAAGAGATAAGTGATGAAGACCTCGTACCAATTGTGTTGCGAGCACTTCCTCCTTCCTACAGAATCTTTGTGACAACTATCAATATGAGTGAACACACAGTCACCTTTGAGAAGTTGGTCAATCTACTCCAACAAGAAGAGGCAATGAACAACAAAGATTATGAAGATGAGCAAGCACTATCTTCCAATCATAAAGGAAAGGGAAAATTTCAGTCCAATCATAAGAAGTCCCAACAAAACCAAAGTCAACGAGACAACACCAAGAAGTGTCCCATTTGCGATAGAGGGGACATGACATCAAAGATTGTTGGTAAAATTCCTACAAAAAGGGTTCATCAAGTAATTCAAAACCCAATAACCATCGGGGTAACAATAATTCAAATAAAGGGAAGTCAACAACAACAACAATCAAGGGCGAGAAAAATGGTAATTGGCAAAGAAAACCCAAATAACAAGGGTACATTGCGAACATGAGGATGATTGGATGAAGGACACCACATGTATTACGCTCAATTTGATGAAGAAACCAAGTCCACACAAGATATCCGGTATGTTGACTTGGGTGCAACTTGACACATGGGGGACGTAAGGATTGGTTCTACACTTTGCATGACTCACCTAACAAGAACCATGTGTCATTAGGCAATGACTCATCATACGATGTCAAGGGGATTGGAAACATTTCACTACCTCTTGGAAAGCATAACTACAAAATCATAGATGTATTGTATGTACCTGGATTAACCAAGAATTTGCTATCTAGTTAGTTAACTCCTTGATCACAACTTGAAGTTGGATTTTGACAGTAATAATGGAGAAAAAGTGTGCTTGATAAGAGATAAGTCAAGAGGTTCCAAGATTGTAGTAAGAGCCTCCAATGTGGGACACATGTTCCAACTTGATTTTTTCCACAAGGATGATCAAGCTCTAGTGGCCAAAGACACGCAATCTGTAGAACTATGGCATCGTAGATATGGTCACATCAGTTTTGGCTATCTCCAAACACTTCAAAAGGGCAACATGGTGAAAGGATTGCCTACACTCAAGCACAACACTGACAAGTGTCACAATTGCCTAGCTGGAAAGCAACACAGAGTACCCTTCCAGAAGAACACATATAGAGCTAAGGGAAAGCTTGATTTGGTGCACACCGATCTTTGTGGGCCCATGCAACCAAGTCATTCTGGATGTCAATACTTCATGCTTTGTGTTGATGACTACTTAAGAAAGATGTGGATATATTGTCTAAGAAACAAGAGTCAAGCCTTTGAGACATTTCAGAAGTTCAAAGCACTTGTTGAGAATGAAGTTGGTCGCAAGATCAAAACTCTCCGCTTAGATTGAGGGGGGGAATTCACAAGCAATGAGTTCAAGACTTACCTGGAAGCTCATGGGATTCGTTGAAAAATGCCTCCTACTCACACACCATAGCAGAATGGTATAGTTGAGAGAAGGAATCATACTATCATGGAAATGGTGCGATATATGATTGACAACTTAGGTTTAACAAAGACATTTTGGGCGAAGGCTGCAAAGCTGCAGATCTATTTGTTGAATAGAGTGCCACAGTAGCTCTTGAAGGAGTGAAACCTCAAGAAGCATGGTCAAATCGGAAACCATCAATTGCACACCTAAGAGTATTTGGGTGTAAAGCTAGCATGCACATACCCAAGAAGAATAGGAACAAGTTGGATATGAAAGCTGAGAAACTAATATTCATTGGATACAGTGAAGAAGCACTTAGGTACAGATTATGGGATCCAAAAGCAAAGAAAGTATACACAAGTAGGGATGTTGAGTTCTTTGAGAAGAAACAAGCGAGATGCTCCACTCAACGACTCAACAAACATGCGAGAATACACCTCTTGTGAAGACAAGAATTTGATGTTCCCCTTTGAAGTGTGAGTGATGAATTGGATGATGGTGAAAACTTGGATCCACCACAAGCCAATGGAACAGCTAAGAAGTTACCTAAATGGTATACTCAATTAATAAGAGATGCAAATTTGGATGAAGCACCTAGCACATCATCCAATCCTGGACCTAGAAGCGGCGAGTCAAGCTCATGAAGAGGTCAATTATGCCCTCATGAGCGAGTTGTTGAAAGCAGTTGAGCCATCTACAATTCGGGGAAGCCCTACAATCAAAATCTTGGAAAGATGCCATGGATTGAGTATCGATCGGTGATGAAGAACAACACATGGCAACTTATCGACCTTCCACGGGGAAGAAACCCATTGGATGCATATGGATATTCAAGACTAAGTACAAATCAGATGGGACTATTGACAAGTATAAAGCAAGGCTTGTAGTAAAGGGGTATGCACAACAAGAAGGCATTGATTATGAGGAGACATTTTCTCCCACAGCTAAGATCAAGACAATCAGGATGATCTTTGCTCTAGCTACACAATTTGGTTGGAAAGTCCACCAAATGGATGTGAAAAGTGCCTTTCTTAATGGAGATTTGCAAGAAGAAGTCTATATGACTCAGCCAGAGGGCTATGTAATACCAGGAAAAGAGATGATGGTATGCAGACTCATAAAATCTCTATATGGCCTAAAACAGGCACCCTGGGCATGGTACATCAAAATTGATGAGCATCTCATAAGTCATGGATTCGAAAGGAATCTTTATGACCCCAATCTCTACCTCAAAAAGTAAGGGGGAGATTGTCATTATGGTTGTTTATGTCGACGATCTAGTCATTACGGGCATTCTGTGAAGATGATCGATGCAACAAAGAAGGATTTTAATCGATCGTTCGACATGACAGATCTCGGGCTCATGCACTATTGTCTTGGGTTGGAAGTATGGCAAAAAGAGAATCATATCTTTGTGTCACAATTGAAATACACCAAGACAATGCTCAAGAAATTCAGGATGATGGACTGCACTCCTATTGCTACACCTATGGAAGCGAGACTTTAGTTATCTAGTTCTGATCCATCACCACCGGTGAATACAAATCTCTATCGGCAATTGATTGGGAGTCTCATTTACCTGACATATACTAGACCAGATATCAGCTTTGCAGTCAGCTATTTATCACACTTCATGCAAGAACTGAAAATATGTCATTGGAAAGCAGCAAAGAGAATACTAAGATATCTAAAGGGTACAGTTGACCTTGGTCTAGAGTACAAGAAGAATGACAATTTCTTCTTGACAGGATATTCAGATTTAGATCATGCAGGAAACATGGATGATAGGAAGTCAACATCAGGATTCATCTTCTTTATGGGATCTGGACCGATATCATGGGGAAGAAAGAAACAAAACTTTGTTTCTCGCTCTTCTACAGAAGCAGAGTATCGAGCTACAGGTGAAGCTGTTTGTGAAGCAATATGGCTACGCCGAATACTGGAAGGAATTGGTCTACCACAACAGAAATCTACTCCAGTATATGTTGATAATGAAGGAGTTCTAAAGCTTGTTCGCAATCCAGTATTTCATGAGAGAACCAAGCATATTGAAGTACAAGTTCATTTCATTCATGAGCATGTCTTGAAGCACAACATACAGCTCCATTTCTGTCCTACAGCTGAACAGAAGGCAGATGTTTTCACTAAGTCACTTGCACATGACAAATTCACACTGTTCAGAGAGTTCCTCTCCAATTCATTGGAAACTATGCAAAATTAAGGGGGGGAATGTTAGCATAATTTAGCATAGGCATATTTATTACATTTTATTGCATTGTCTTTTATTTAATAATGTGCAACATGTGCACTCTAGTCTAGTGACTTGCATTCAATATTGTTATGTTGGATAACATTCAATATTGGTATTAGTAGTAATTACATGTGCATGTGAGATGGGTCTTATCATCTCGTAGTTGGTGTTTGCTAGGGTGTCATGTCTATCCATATGAGGCTATCTAATATCTATAAATATTATAGCTCTTGCATTGTAATGTAATCTGATTTCATGATCAATAATATTTGTGAGGCTTCCATCCCTCTTTGGTCATTGCAATCTTATTCTATTCTATCATTTGGTATCTAAGCTATACCATTATTATCGGGGAATTCCTACATATTAAACAAGAGCACAATGAATCCACTTTGCTCCTTTTATTCAAAGATGGCGCATGAGTCCTCTACTCATCGGCAAGGGTTCCAAACATGGATCGAGATGGAACTATGTGACTTATTCCTTCATTCTCTCAACATAGAGATAAAATAAGAAGCCCGAGAATTTCCCAAAGAACTTATGATGAAGTACTCGAAAGTTCCCTTTGAATCGATCAAGCGGTAATAAACAATGGTCGTAAGACCTATGGAACAAACGAGAAATTAATCATTCCCAATCAAAACACTACGGCTTATCCAAATGTGGGAATACAAACCAAGGACCCAAGATCCTTAACAAAAACCGTGGGGTTGCGATAGATGGAGTCATTGACCGGTCAAAAGACCAAATGTTGTGAACACCCCGACACTCGTTAACAATCAAAAAAATAATAACTTCACTCCAACAATCAACGCGGTGGATTTCTATCGTCCACCACACCAACAAAAAAACAAAAACAATGGAAAATCCGGACTGAGGCCCAACCCAAAACCCAACTGGATATCAGGGTCAAAACCAAAGGCAATAGCCTCAAAGTTTTAACTCTAACAACTAGCCACCTAATCAGATTTTTGGGCCACAACGGGTTTCAAACCAACAACCTTGAAACTATAATCCCAACTTGTATTGTGGTTTCCACAAGATTCAAGGCCATGATACTAGGACTTGTTGTGACTACAATAAATTCATGCAACGTTTGCCAAAAGACCAAAGACAACTCTTTATAGATATGTTTTTGGAAATTCGTAATACCTACGCCAAACACTTATAAGGGGAAGTTTCTCCACAAAACGCACCCCTCAAGATATTTAACAATCCTCTCCCAAACCACTCTAATAATAACAGGTTAGATCCAAATGGGATGAACAAGGGTGTTATAATAGGAAACAATGATCATGAAGCTTCAACTTCATTAAACCCACCAGTTGCACCCCAATTAGGAACTCGACCACAAACCAAGATAGTTGGTCTGGTAGAGTTAGACATCGAGTTACCTGTAGAAACCATAACAAGAACATGGGATTATTCTTCTCAACCAATTCCAACCTACCCATTAGAACCAGACAACATTCAACAAACACTAGTAAAACCCATAGGTGCTTACGATCTAATTAATGACCTAACAAAGACCTTCTCTCACATTTCCTTCTTGGATTTGTTGAAAAACTCTCCCGCTCATAGGGCTGCTCTCTTAGAAGCACTAGGTCTTGGTCATCTGATTAACATCACTCCCCCTCCCAAAACGCAAGTAAACCATGTAGACTTTGACATCTACCCTCCAGGGCAGGCAGATAGGGATACTGAGTTTATATTTGATATAAGCAAAATGCCAACAGACACTGAAATTGCACATAGAGGTGACCCAAATTTATATGTTCAGGTATGGATTTATAATAATTACGTTAAATGTGCAATGATTGATGATGGGGCAGCAGTTAACATAGTCCCCTTCTCTTTTCTTCAAAAGTTAGGATATGGAGAAACAAACTGTTCCACAACGTGAAATATGCTAAGGGGTTATGATAGCCTCAAGGCCACTTCAATTGGGACTATAGTGTTACCAGTCACCTTGGGACCCAAGACAGTCCTCACTGAATTTTATATTATAGATCGGGAAACCAACTATAATATGATTCTCGGTCGACCATGGATACATCGCATGAAGGAAATCCCTTCCACGTTATTCCAAGAAATAAGATTTTTACACCTGGGAAAAATATTTATGGCACAAGGTGACCCAAAACCATTTGATATACACCTAGTAGATTTGAAGAAAAGACTAGGTGTTCACTCTGAGTTTGAACTCCCAACAAATCAACTTAACAAACTAGTCAATTCAAAACTATAAGTAAATTTGATACCTACAACAGAATTAGAAATCATGAATCTAGTCAAGGGCATTCCGACACTCAAAAATGAGACTAACGTCATAGAGACAGTGTCATTAGGAACTACCGCAAGAATTTTCAAGTTACTAGAGAAAGATCTACCTATTCTCCTACCATTTGATTCCATGGGTATGGGATACACCCTAGGAATTGGCTCCCTTCTAGCAGACGAAGTTTGTATGGTGGAAGTAACCGAGGTAGAAGAAGTGGATACAAAGAATGTCTCAACATCCATTTTTCTGAACAAATGTTGGACTCTCCACTTGATGGAGCTAGATGTCATTTCGGAGCAAGGGGCAGGTGTGATCTTTACTTCTCCCGAGGGAAAGATCCTACCTTTTTCCTTTAAATTAAACTTCGAATGTATGAACAATGGGGCTGAATACGAAGCCCTTCTCCTTGGTCTTATCATAGCTAAAAGGATGGGCATTGATAATATTAGAGTGCTAGGAGACTCACAATTAGTTGTGAAAACCAAGTATCCGAGGTATATGAAACTAGAGCTGAACACTTACAACTCTATAAAACAATGGTATTAGATCTAACCAAGGGATTCGACTTCATATCAATTGAAGCAATCCCATGTGAACAAAACCTTCTCATTGATTCAATAGCAACCTCAGCTTCTCGTTTCACACCAAGTAGTGAGCTGGAAAATACAAGTTTCATGGTATCACTTCGTACTGAACCATTGGTGTGAAAAATGCCAACAATACCAGTCTTGACACATATAGAAACTGAGAATGAGTCTACCATCCTAGATCATTTTGACAGCAATAGAACAACTCTCGAATATCTAAATGCCTATGCGGAATTGCATCTTGCTCATCCCATAGTAGATTTCTCCTTAATCCCATCTTCCTCTTCCTATTTTGGGAATCCCATGATAGAATCTCCTCCGCAAGAGAATCTCGATATCTACAAGGTAGAGAATGGAGAAGTTTTGGAACTACCTCCAGCCCCACTGAATTTGAAGAAGGAAACACTTCCTTAATCGAAGGAACGATTGATATAAATATTGGAATGGAGGAAGAACCAAATATTTTGAAGTTAGGATCCTCATTAACTCCGGAGGAGATAGAAATACATACTCAGATCCTCAAGGAACATCAAAAGGATTTCACATTTAATTACAAAGAAATGACGAGAATTACACCACATATCACGGTGCATAATCTTGTCACCAAACCAGATGCAAAGCCAATTAAACAAAAGTCGAGGCCAATGAAACTAAAAGTGGCCTCATGGTGAAAGAAGAAGTAATGAAACTTCTCCAAGTAGGATTCATCAAACCAGTCAACTATTCGCAATGGGTATCTAATATCGTCCCTATTCTAAAAAAGAATGGGAAGATACACATTTGCATAGAATTTCAGGACATTAATAAAGCTTGCCCCAAAGATGAATTCCCGTTACCATCCATCGATGTCATTATTGACGCAATAGCTGGATTTGAGCTTTTGTCTCTCATGGATGGGTTCTCGGGATATAATCAAATCAAAATATCTGAACAAGATCAAGCCAAGACCACGTTTATAACTCCTTGGGGAACTTATTGTTATGTTTTCATGCCATTCGACCTTAAAAATGTTGGTGTTACATACCAATGGGCAATGACATACATATTCCACGACCTTATTCATAAAATTGTGGAATCCTATGTAGATGACTTGTTGGCCAAGGCCAAGAAGCGCTGTGATCACCCAGAGGTACTCCATATCATTCTCTCATGATTAATTGAATATGGCATCACGTTGAACCCAGAGAAATGTGTATTTGGTGTGACAGGAGGCCAACTTCTATGTTACATTATATCATCATGAGGGATTGATGTCAATCCAGCCAAAATCGGGTTGTTCTCGAGATGATTCCACCATCAAATGAGTCTGGTATTAGGTCATTTCTTGGGAAACTCGGTGAAATTTGAAGGTTCATCCTTGACTTAAGTTTTGTTGTTCATCCAATCAATAATTTATTAAAAAAAGACTATAGGATTAATTGGAAAGAAGAATGTAACAAGGCCTTTGAAAGCGAGTTAAGCACTTCTTGTTGTCTCCTCCCACGGTAATGCCTCCCGGACTAGATCATCCTTTGATCTTGTATTTGTGGGCTACTTGATGTTTCATTAGCTTGAATGTTGGCTCAGAAAGATGATTAGAAATGAGAACGTGCAGTATAATTCATTAGCCGACGCTACTTGATTATGAGACATGTTACACAAAGGCAGAAAGAGAATGCCTTTCCATAGTGTTTACAATGAAATGTTTAAGGCATTACATGTTAAATCAAGAAATAAGGGTTATTGTAAAAACAGATCATTTACATACATTCCTCATGAAAGGGTCTTTATCTTAAAGGGATGGACGTTTCATAACATTAATGGGTGAGTTTGAATTAACATTTGTAAACTAGAAATCCATTAACAGAAAAATCATTGTAGACTAGTTAGCTAACAATCCATTAGATGGAGGTGATCTAGTAGATCTAGACTTTCCCGATGAGTGCATATATTTTGCAAAACTAGGCCCCCATCTCTATATGTCCTTGGTACACTGACATTGTCAATTTCATCATGGACCACACATACCCAGAAGGTGCCACATCACAACAAAGAAGGTGGTTACACATTATTGCTGCTAAATACGTTATTTTAGAACAGGTGCTCTATCGTAAAGCCTTTGACGGAATGCTTTTAAGATGTGTTGACACGAGAAGAATCCAAAAATATTCTTTATGAATCCCATAGTGGGATATGTGGAGGCCACTTTAGTGGCCACACCATTGCTCACAAAATACATCGGATGGGCTATTTTGGCCCACTCTGGAACATGATGTAGTAGAATTTGTGCGCAAGTGTCATAAATGCCAAGAATTCTCCCATGAGATTCACATGCCAGCACAATCTCTACAACCAATTGTAACCCCATGGCCTTTCTCCACGTGGGGCCTAGATTTGATAGGGAAATTATCTCCCTCATGGATAGATGGCCATAATTTTATAATCACGGCCACAAAATATTTTACCAAATGGGTAGAGGCCATGCCTCTCACCACTGTGCTAGGTTCCATAATCGTTAAGTTCATCACGAACCAAATCATTTGTAGGTATGGTGTCCCACAAGTCATTATCTCAGATAATGGCACATCCTTTAAAATGATGAGGTCCATGAGTTATGCAGAAAATTCAAGATAAACCATCATACAACCTCTCTTTACTACCCTCAAGCCAATGGACAAGCTGAAGTGACAAACAAAACATTAAAATCCATTCTCCTCAAAATAGTTAAGGAGAACAAATGGGATTGGCATTTAAAGTTATACCCAGCCTTGTGGGCCCATCAAACCTCAATAAGAACTCCAACAGGGGAAACCCCTTTCTCATTAGTATTCAAGCGACGGTTCTCCCGCTTGAGGTTGAAATACCCAGTCTCCGCATCTCATTGCAAGGGATTTTGGGAGAAGAAGCCTACAGAGAGGCACGCCTCTCTCAACTAGAAATCCTTGATGAGGCCGGGATAAACACCGAGTAAATGGCACAGAGCCTATGCTTGACCAGATGTTCTAGCAATATAAAAAAATGGTCTACGAACAAGAAATATATGAAGGAGATCTAGTCTTTGAGACTAGACAACCGGATTGATAAGAAAACCGGTGAAGGAAATTCCGGCCCAAGTGGTTGGGTCCATATCGAGTCTTGAAAGAATACGGAAATGATGTGTATCTCTTGTGTACACTAGAAGGTGAGGAATTCAATGAAATTGTCAATTCCTTGCATCTTAAATGGTTTTACGCATAAATCATCAAAACCACCATCTATATATTATATCTACCTACATTGCATTAGTCACTTAGTTGTTTCATTTTGTTCACTCATTTCGTAAATTATGTAGTCAAGAAAGTTATTCTTAGGCAATTCATTATAAGCTTATGAAAACATTGGCAAAAGTATTCAAATCATATCTCTTCACTTTTCATAACATCATCAAATAGTTTCAAAATCTTTTCATCAAATTCGACAGATAAATATTGATGAAAAACCATACCAAGGGTTGCATACTTGGTTTTTCTCATTCCTTCTACTAGGTTAAGTTGTTCTTACCTACGGTCTATTCTAGAAGCTTCTTGGTGTCACATCTATCCCTCTTACATCTCTTTAAAACAAGGGCACTCCAAAATCACGAGATCAAAAGTGTCAAAATAAAATAAAATTAAAAATACCAAGCAAACAAAATAATTTATTTTACACACTTCTTTGCCCCACCAACCTTCGGTGATAAGCCCACACCTCTTACAGGTGGTTCGAGGTTGGGAAAGGAAAGAAGTGCCCTTACTCGCCTATATCTTGCCTTTGGTGACAAACCCATGCTTCTTACTAGTGGCATGGGGCAAGGTGTCAGGGTCCATTCACACAAAATAACAAATCTTGGTATTTTAAAGATACAAAGCAAAGTGTATTAAGTAAAAATAAGTGTCCAAGTTCCAAAGAGATCAAATCCTCAAAACCAGATTTTTTCAACCAAGTTGCCATCTATAGATCTAAGTCTAGATAAACTGGAAAGTAAGTTTCCTTTTGAGCTATGTGGTAGTTTTGAGTAGGGTAAGTGTGTAGGTCTAAGTTTGGTTTCTATCAATGGTTTGTCTTTCTCTCTTCATTCCATTCAGTCAAACTCATACAATTTGTGTCCTTCCAAAACTCTTGGTGGTGAGCCCTCGCATCTTACTAGTTGCATGGAGTTAGGAGTGGGGCAAGTTCATCTCTTTATCACTATATATTCATCACATTTTGCCAAAATAAGAAGAAGCAATAGACATTTCCCAAAGAATCCAAAAATTCAGTACTACAACATGTTTACATCATCACGTGTCAAAGCATTACAAAGGCAAATAAAAGAGAAACATTATGTTTAGCATTTGTTATCACTTGTTATCCATTGCATACATTCTAAAGAGCATATAAAAACAAATATTCTAAAAACATCTAGTATAGACATTGGAAATGAATCACAAAATTCTAGATCCATATATATATATATATATGTATATGTATATGTATATATATATATATATATATATATATATATATCATGTTCTATATACAATGCCATCATGCACTAGGCATGGTCAAAATGCTCAATGAGCCCGAAAAGTACAAAAACACTCGTATAAACATCCGACAAAAATCACTACAAAAAGACACCATGATCTCTCAATCCCTGTGGAATTCCTCAGAGGGTGCACAACCATGTCTAGAATTCCTACTGCGCGATGACGATCTGAATGAACTAAGGGCTCACCATCATGACAGTGGTAGCTATGGTCTCACTGTGAGAATGGATCCTCCTCATCAAGCGCTCAACAGTCCTATATCTAGCTACCTCAGCACGAAGAGAGGTCAATAAATTTTCCACCTTCCAGATAGGGGCAAACACATCAGTATGTCTACCAGCTTGAAGGCTCTCCCACGTCCGTAGTAAGCTCGGCACTGAGTAGTTTCGAGGGAGCAACAGATTGTCTATGCACACTCGGAAAATTAAGTCTCACCATCCCTTAGTAGTCACTACAAATAAAAAGAGAAATAACAAGTTAGGAAATCGTCAAAAATAAATTCAAAAACAAACGAAACAACAAAAGGGAAATATTAACTAAAATTTTCTAGCTAAAGAAAAATCAAGAAAAGAGTAGTCACTCACTCGGATCTCCAGGCATCTAGGTGGGATCTCTAGGATCTGCACCTGCCACTGACACTGCCACCCACTATTGAGCCTCTCCCACATCTGGAATGAAGTGACGCCCTGCCACGGACTCGTCATCTCCCCTAAGTCCTGAGAAGGCAAATCCTCTGAGATTAGGGTCACCTTCACTATGCTCCCCTCGCCTCTCGTCCCTCAAGATATCCTGAGTGTCATGCCACTCAGAATCACTATCATCCTCCTCGACCGTCCCACCGACCTCTCCTCCCATCGTCTCATCCTCTGTCTCCTCCTCTGTCTCCTCCCTAGTGAACTCCATAGAGTCTGATTCCACATCAATGAGCTCATCTCCACTATGAGTAGGACCAGCTCCGATCTGAAGTAAAGGTGCTCGAAGAGCACCGACTACCCTGGGCAAAAACTACCCTCCTAGCTGCAATGGGAACACCGGGAGTACCATGGTCCAACCTTAGCCTCTAGGACCTCCCCGGGCCTCTCGAACAAGCACGTATAATGGCCCGCATTAGAGGAAGCATATCAATGTAGGGAAGGCCAAACTACTAAGGTACTCTGTCAAAGGGATGGGCCTCCAACTTGCCGTCTTGTCTACTAGTGACCCATGGAAGAGTAGGCAATCGGTGTGTGTGTGTCTCCTCTCCCCATAACCCTGCCATGTCCTGATAAGGAGTGGCCTCCATGTCTATAATAATCAGGGAAGCCACTAGCTGGTGTGGCATCCTGAGTACGGTCATCCTGTTCACCTTGCTTCCTTCGGACCACTGGATCCTCTACCTATATACCTCTCCCATAAGGGATGATGTGCTCATACACCCAACTCATAACTAGAGTAGGGTGACTCAATGACTGTCCCTGTAATCTGACCACCCTATATAAATCATGGTAGGTGGTCCCGAGAATGTCTGCTCCCCAAGTGTAAATACGACCATGGGCCTCAATCTATGCAATAATGGGATCCCAACAGTATAAGAGAGTATCCCCTCCCTTGTCCCCAATCAACCGCGAGGCAAGGATACCCATAATAGCCTTGCGGATCATAGGGATAGGAGAAACAGCAATAGAACGGACCTTCACCCCCTTCTTCGAGCCCATGGAGATAACAACATCTCCCATATAGGTGGCCCACTTGAACCATCTCGAGATCTAGACACGCTATCTTAAGAGATAGCCCCTCCCGAGAATAGGAACTCCCGGTATACGGTAGACATCCTCTAGGGTGATGGTCCACTCACCCATAGCACTTGTAACGGAAGGTATTCCGGTCTGCATTCTAGTATGAAAAAAGTCACATAGTATGGTATAATCATAAATTTGGAGGTAACGTTACATGCTTGCCCAAATGTTTCCATTTTACAAGATGTTACTGTTGTGGATTTACCTCCATATTTTGCTTTGTGCCTATCTAGAGACTTTACAACAAAAATAGGAGGCTACCTCTCTTCTGATTGGTCTTTCTTATTTTTCACTACACGTTATGGCACTAAGGTTACCATAAATTCTGAGCCATTGGCTAGATTTCATATTGAGCCTCATTCACCAAATGCAGTAGTAAATTATTCAGCTTTAGATCAATCTGATTTTGATGATGTAGCTCATATTTCAGCACTAGAAGGTGTTTCTAACATGTTCATGGATGAGAAAACAGTTGAAGAACATGCTCATGATCCTTTTAAGGAAGTTGAAGAACACCTTTTCGGTGTATATTGCATGCAAGAAGAAAATGTAGCAATTCCCTTACTTTTCAAAATAGAAAATTCAACGAAGGGATTTGGAGGCTCCATTTTGATGGAGATAAGAATAAGAAAGGACAGGAGCAGGTCGATGCTCACTTCCCCAACAAATGAAAGGTATTTTACAGCTCTAAGTCTTCAATTTTCGTGCACTTGTAATGTAGCTAAGTACGAAGCATTAATTCATGGCTTACTTTGGGCCAGAAAAAGAGGAATCAGCACGTTACAAGTCTTTGGCGATTCTGAGTTAGTAATCAATCAAGTAAAAAACTTCAATGTATGTAAGAATCCATTAATGAAGTCTTACAGGCATAGAGTTTCAGACTTAATGGAAGATTTTGATGCCATTAATATTCAGTCTATTCCTAGAGCTGAAAATAAACATGCTGATAGACTTGCAATAGTTGGTGCTAGTTTTGAAGTGCTGGAACAAATAGAAAACAACAAAGTTCAGCCTCATGTTAAGTTAATTGTCAGGCCTTCTATACCTGATAATGAATCTAATTGGTAGGTGTTTGAAAGTGATAATCAAATCTGCGGTTTTTGCAGCAAGAAGCTAAATTTTCTGTAGTAAATCAGGATAAATTATAGCATCTATATGGTGACCAGATTGTTCAGTTAAAGACAAACAAGTTGCCTCGAGGACTTGTCACATTGGAAGACATCTTCAACACTGATGACTAGTTAAGAAAGGACAAATCTAAGATGTCTACTCATGCTGATAATTACGAAGAGGTTTCAGTTGATGAAGGAAAGAACTTATTTCTTGGAAAGGTATGTTCCTTATCCGAAAAATAGTCTTTTATTAAGCTGTGCACTGAATTTAAAGATGTTTCACTTGGAGATACCAAGACTTGAAAGGGTTTGACCCCAGTCTAGCACATCATACGATTGAATTACAACCAAATTCTAAACCAGTTAGGCAAAAACAAAGGCCTATAAATCCTAGAATAGAACCTCTTATGAGGAAAGAATTATCAAAATTGATTGAATCAGGAATTATTTTCCCAGTTAAGCATTCAAGTTGGGTAGCAAATCTTGTTCTAGTTAGAATAAAGAATGGAGAGATTAGATTATGTGTGGATTTTAGAGATCTTAACAAAGCATCATTAAAAGATCATTATCCACTACCGAACATGGATCAAATTTTAAGAATAGTTTTAGGATCAGATAGACTATCCCTTCTAGATGGTTACAGTGGATATAATTAGATTTTAGTCGAGGAGAAGATAGATATAAAACAACTTTTACCACCAAGTGGGGTACTTACGCTTATAAAAGAATGCCTTTTGGTCTTTCAAATGCCGGTGCAACGTTTCAACGTGCAATGGACATGGATTTTTGTAGCCTACTAAATAAATGCATACTTGTTTATTTAGATGATGTCACTGTATTCTCAAAAGATTTTGATGAACATCTAATGCATTTGAGACAGACTTTTAGATCTGCAGGCAGTTTGGAATATCCTTGAATCCCAAAAAGTCTATCTTTTCAGTACATGAAGGTAAGCTACTTGGCCATATTGTTTCTAAACAAGGTTTAACAATTGATCCTTTTAGAATTGAAGCCATATCACAACTATCATTGCCTCATCACAAGAAGGAATTATAGAGATTTCTGGGAAAAATCAACTTTGTCAGAAGATTTGTTCCAGATTTTGTAGCATTGGTTAAGCCATTGACAACCATGCTAAAGAAAGAGAAAACATTCTCTTGGACCAGCGAAGGGAGAGAAGGTTTTAAGGCTATTAAAACAACTATTTCTTAGGCTCCTACTCTTGCAAATCCAAATTTTGACAAAGATTTTACAATGTATGCACTTGCAGGAGCTGAAACAATCTCAGCTATTCTAACTCAGGTCAATGATGAGAATATCGAATAGCCAATTGCTTTCTTTGGATAGAGCTTGCATGATTACGAAACAAGGTACACATTCCTTGAAAAACAAGTACTTTCCGTAGTCAGAGGACTAAAGAATTTTAAGTACATGCTTTCAAACAATAGAATTCATGTTCTTGTTTCTCATCCAAATGTGAAAGCTTTCTTGTTGAACAAAGAGTTGAATGAGAAAAGAGCAGGCTGGATAACGAAGGTTATGGAATATGATGTTGATATCCGAGTTGCCAAGATAGTTCGAGGTAAAGGTTTATGTGAGCATCTAATTGCTGATATGGAGAAACAACAAGATGCAGAACCCAAAGATTCAGAACAACATGCTAAAACCACGTATCAACAATCAAACGTTATGTTGCAACCAGAAAATCAGCAACCTGAACCTTCTCAAGAAATTTAGGAATCAAGATGGATGACTGATTTGGTTAACTATTTACAACACGGCACCTATCCGGAAGGTATGGATAAGAATAAATGAAGATATTTCAGGTTACAGGCTATTCCTTATCTCTTCATTGATGGTGTATTATTCAAAAGAGATATAAATGGAATCTTGCTGCGATGTGTCGATTATGATAAAATTTAGAAAATATTATCAGAATTCCATGAAGGACCTACAGGAGGTCACTTCTCAGCACGTACTACAGCTTTGAAGATCATGAAAGTAGGTTACTATTGGCCTAGCATATTTAAGGACTGTTTCGAATGGATCAGAAAGTGTAAGAAATGTGCTTTCTTTGTCGAGAAAAGAATGTTTAGCTTCGTTGCCTTTGTAGCCTATTTTAGTTGATCAACCCTTTATGCAGTGGGGTCTTGACTTTATTGGAATGATTAACCCACCTTCTTCATAAGGACATAAATGGATTCTAACTGCTATAGATTACTTTACAAGATGGACTGAAGCAGTAGCCTTGAAGGATGCTAACGAAGCTTCAATACTAGCTTTCTATGAAGGTATAGTTGTAGATTTGGTGTTCCAACAACTATCATATCGGATAATTATTTAGCATTTCTTGGTGCTAAAGTAATGATTGAGATGTTAGCCATGGAATCTACTTGAGATCTTCATCTAATTATTACCCACAAGGTAATGGCTTAGCTGAAAGTACTAATAAAAATCTGTTAGGAATCATCAGAAGAACACTCAAGGATAATCAACGTGTTTGGAATCTAATGTTGAATTCAACACTTTGGGCTGATAGGGTGACCCCTAAGAGATCAGTTGGAAACTCACCATACAAGCTTGTGTATGGGAAAGAAGTGAGGATGCCAATTTCAGTTGAGTTACCTGCATTGGATTTACTACATCAAATAGAATTACTTGAGAATGAACCATTATAGGTCCGTTATGCAGAATTGATGGAATTACAAGAGCTAAGAGATCAAGCTCATTTGAACATGGAGAAAAATCAAAAACAAATGAAGAATACTTTTGACAAGAAATCCAAATTTAGAATCTTCAATGAAGGAGATATTGTGTTGAAATGGGATGTTGATCGTGCTAAGCCAGGAAGACACTCAAAGTTTGATACACTTTAGAGTGGTCCTTATATGATTTTAGCTTGCAAAGAACACAATGCTTTTCAGCTTTCTAAGTTGAATGGAGAGGAACTTCCCATTCCTGTGAATGGTATGTTTCTCAAACACTGTTATTGAAAATCTTACAGTGATGGTTAGAGTAGGATTTCCCATTCAATAAGTGCAATTTTTGCACATTGCATCATTCTTTATTTTCAATAAGTGCATTCGTGCACATGGTCTAGTTTGCAGATCTTTTCCTAGTTTTAGTTATTTTGAAAGGGTTGGACCTTTTGGAAAAGGGCATATTTTGGTTACAAATTTGGACTCCATACCCAATGGATAAGAGTAAGGCACTAGTCTACAAGCTAGCAGGCAGCTTTCCCCATAGGATCGCTAGAAATGTTGACAATTTTTGCACTTGTGCAAAAATGGGCAACTCGAAACTTTGTTATGATGGATAACCTTGGTGAAGTATACCTAAGCTAAGGGAATTTACATCAAATTATTTTGTTATTGCTGATTTGTGAAAGAGATTAAGTGAAATCTGTAGCTATGTGTGCTGTTACAAAACGTAACAAATCACATAGTCTGTAATTTCATGAATATCCTCAGCAAAAGAACACAAGCCCCGAAGGATAGTTGTGTTATCTTGATGAAGACACTAGATTGCAGAGTATGTGAGGTGTATAGTTTTGGAACAACAGACATAGTGGTAGTTTTCAAGTAATCAGATTCACGGTTATTATCTTGGTGCCTATCAGATTTATTGCTCTGTGTTCATTAAAGTTGTTTGTGATTAATGAGATTGCATCCATCTACACTGTCATAAATGATTACAACTGAATCCTTTCCTACTACTTACGTCAAGAAAATACTGACAAAAAATGGTGACAATAATGTCTAAATGTAAGTAGCAGGAAGGAGTCAAGTTAAAAGGCATAGGCTAAGACAGTTAAACAACATACAAGGAGGCACATTTCATTCAATGGTTATCCAGTGGAAGTTACAGGTATTCATTTTAAGATTATCCCTTATGTTAATTCATTTTATTGAGATAGTGAGTTGCCTACATCATTATACAATCAAAGGAAAACTGAATGCAGAAAGAGATAATCAACTCATTATTTCAATTTAATGCTTTATTCATAAGAGATCATAAGTTTTCCCACACAAGTCATGGGATATGACTAAGTAACTCATCATATACATGGAAATGAGAATACTGCATGTGCTAAAGAACAAGAGTAGAGGAGTAAAAAGGAACCCATCATTGCCTTTCTATCTTCTATCCCCGCTCCTCATCATCTCCATCTCCATCTCAACTCTTCCATCTTCCACTTCCATCTCCATCCCCTTTTACCTGCAAGGCAAGAGCAGTATCTGTCAAATTTTGAGCTTAGGGTACAATGTTATTCCAATACTCATGTTCTAAAGCAAATACATATTCTAAGTTCAATGTATCTAATGGTACTTGAAGGAAAGAAATACAGAAATGCATGACACAGGATAAGAAAGAAATATAGATAGGATGGCAGCAAAGGAAAAAGTAGAGTACATAAAGTGAAATGAATGGCAAGAGAAAATCAAAGAAGCTAAGGATTGGGTTAGAAAGGTAGAATCTGAAGAAGTTTTAAAAGAAAAGATGTGGAGATAGCACATGAAAGAATTTTGAGAAACAACTTGCGAAGAAGGAAAGAAGAAGAAATAAACCACATGGATACAAGAGAGGCCAAAAAGCCTATTTATTTCTAACTTATTTCTGAATTTTGTAGGAACAGGTTGCAACATTGAATAAAATCAGTTTAACTGGTTAAGAAGAAAGCAGTGACTAAAAGGGAATAAGCATCAGTTTTAGATGATTTGCAGGAAGCATCAAGCATCAGAATGGGTCAAGAAAGATATATTTTTGCAAATCAGGGTTGGAAATCTAGAAAAGGAGAGAGAAAATAGGATTTTGGAAAAATTTTGCCAGAGTCTCCCCTTGTAAAATTGACTTTTGATTTAAAACAAAATTGAAATACATGGTTTTAAAGCTATTACATGCTTTATAAGCTATCTGAGCTCAAAAGGAACAAAAACAATCAACAAAGGTACATGTTTCATCACTTTTTTTAGTTGATATCATGATCAAATGAAACATACAGGTACTCCAAAATTTCATCATGCTACAACTATTAAAAGTTCCTTTTAATTTCCAAATTTAAGTGTGAATCAAAAGGCAACTACTTCACAATTTTAGAAGATGCAATGAATCAAGTAAAGCTAACATGGACAGCTTTATTCAAGTGATCAGACAAGCAAGAGAGATGTTCATATCCTTTTAGAATGGTCAAATCATAAGAATCTGGAGAGAGAAGGATTCTAATTTTTTGCCAGAGTTTCCCCTTGCAAAATGGACTTTTCTAGAAAAATAGAAAAGATATTTTAATGCAAAATTTGAAATATAATTGCTATCATGACTTCTGAAAAGGAAAAAGTCATTACAGAAAAAGAAACTAAGTATTTCCTTCATTTTCTAGTAAAGGAGCATTTATTTCATTATACAGAATGGAATGCAATCATGTTTGCAACAAAGAAACAACATACAACTTCCAGAAAGTCATTATTCTGAGTGAAAATGTTAAAGCTACAGAACACATAAGATGGCAGTCACCTTCTAAACTGAAGAAGTGAACTATAGAGCTTAACAATATCAAATAAACATTTCCAGTCAAGGCTGCAACAGGTCAACTACTGCAAACAAAATGGAGAACTTATTTTTCAAGCCTACAAATGTCTAGTTGGAATTTACTAGTCTACACAGGAATGGAAATGATTTACAAATTGCAAGAATGGAGTGAATATCTAGACAAAGTTCAACACAAATCAAAATATGCATCTACAGGAAAATAAAACGAGACAGGTTGGCAAAGCAAGAGCATCAAAATCCAAGCTCAGAAGTGAAAGTTTTCTTTCATTACATCAGAAAGGGAAATGAATCACAAGAGAAGTGGACTACTAGTGCCAGGTATTCATCTACAGATATGGCTCAGCAATATCCAATAAACAAGTCAAGTATGCATTCACAGAGCTCACAAAAGTAAATTGAGTTGCATTTACAAAGAAAGAAGAATGAATCTACAGGAGCTTGAACTCATACAATACTACCCAATTTTCAGTTTCAGTCTGTAAAGAAATGAAACACAAATGCTCACTTATCAGAAGATACAGGTATACAAAGAAAGCATGTAAAAAACTAAATGTACATCTACAGTCAAGGTTACAACGACAAGTCAAGTATACATCTACAAAAGGAAGAAGAAATGTGACAGTCCTGCAAAGAAGGAATACCAAAACCAATGCTAAGAAGTGAGGTTCCTCTCACTACATCTTCAGACATAGTTAGACAAATACCAAGCATACGTCTACTACATGAAGAAACAAAACTCGTATATCGAAAACAAAGAACCAAAACAGGAAACACTTCCAAGTACCAGGCCGGTCTACAAGTGAAATACCAAAACCTCAGCACAGAAAGAGTTCTTCTACAAGTGTCAATGGCTTGTCAAGCTCAAAAATTCATTACAGAAGAAAGATGAACTTCGTACACACAAAAATAGTTCATTATCAAACGAATAACCAGAGATCTCTATGTTTCCTTTAGGGGTACAGAGGTTAAGCTCAAATTTGAAAAGGAGAAGCTATGATAAGAAAATGGTTAAAGAACTCACCATGCCCAAGGATGAAGACAAAACAAACAAGCAAAACGATGGCGGCACTTCCCTCTGCTAGCTCATTTTGAGCTCATTAGCAACTGAATCGAAAAACTAGACAGAAAACCAGAAGCAAGGCAGTCATTTGAATGGTCTACAAAGGATAAACAACAAGTAAATAGATTAAATGATCTTTAGATCATACTCAGAAAAGAAAAGCCAAGCTACAAGTCGAGCTATAGGAAACAAAATACTAAAAGAATACCTTTGAGTTCCTCAAAAATGCACACCCAGTCATAATCGAATGGCGTCAAAGGTCTCCAAAATGAAAATACAGGCTCAAAGACCTCCAAGATCTCCATGCTTTCATAAAAAATCCAGAGCAAAATTTTTTTCTAGGGCTTCACCCGTGAAGTAAAAACCGAATGAAATGACCAAGTGCGAGCTCGAAATGTTTTAACCTTCCATCGAGACTAGGGTTCCAAAACCCTAACCCATGATTAGAGATCAATGACCCAGAAATGCCCAAGTACAAGATCAAACGGTGATCGGTCTGCATAGGGTTCGAAGTGATGAGCCCAAATTAAACGCCACCAACCAAATAAATGCCAGGGACAGATCCTAAACCATGGTAAAGAATCAATGGTGGCAGAGAAACCAAGGACGAAGATCAAGGGCCATAAGAGCTCACAAAAACCAAGTTAACCAAGCCCAGTTAGGGTTACCACCGCCTAAGACCGCAAGGGTTGAGTCATCGTGGAGGGGGCCAGCCCACGTGGACAGAGCAATAATCATTTGCCAAGACTTTAAAAAGTCTAAACTATGCATGCCCGCAAAAATCAAGACATCATTATATGCCAAAAGCACCGAAAAAGGTAAAGTTTGTATTATGTGCCAAACCAAAGGTGGCGAGATCAAACTCATGGTGGGCTAGCCAAAGGTGGTCCCCTTTTAATCAAATACACATACAATTGCCTAAGTCCACAAGGTGGCAACTTCCAAACTTCACAAGCCAAAGGTGGTCCCCACTTCAATTTTATTGTGCAAATATTGCTAAAGGTTGCATCCTTTTGCCTACACATAGGAGATGATATTTTGCATGCCTTCACAACAGGACAGAATAGAGAAGATGACAAGTTTACATGTGCAAAGAAAGAAGACTTGCCTAGCAAGCAATTTGTAATTTTAGCAAATTATTCACCTTTCTTTCTTAAAAATAGAATAGTCAACTTAGTTTGACTATATTGTATCTAAGGCTGATAATGCCTATTTTTATCACATGCTTTAGTTTGTATTATTTTATTCCTTTATTTATTATTAAATAAAGGGTAAAATTAGGATGCATGGGTGAGTACAACTTTTAGGCTATTTTTAGGAAGGGGTGAACTTTTGCTATATATTGTGTGCTCTTGCAAAGCACAAAAGGGGGAATTTTTCAGAGATTTTTCCCAGAGAACTTTTGATATGAGTACTGAAGCAATTTCTGCCAGTTTTTCCCTCTGAGTGTGAATTATTCTTGCCTTTCCAAGTTATTCTGCAGTCTTGTGTATGTCAATATTAATCTTGTGAATCAATATTCCCTGATTAATCACTTTACCCTGCTGCAAATTTACCATTTCTGCTAAATCTTATTGTGCATATTAGCTTACTAGTGTTGTTGTGATTCTCCCTCAGCACAAATTAAGTGTTTTGCCCTTATTTCCTACAGAAAGTATTAATTGGTTTGTGCACCTAAAGAATTCTTCACAAATCAGTTGTGTATGTCACTCAGTCAAGTTCTCATCTCAAATTTGGTGTATCACCTTAGTATTATTTAAATTTATAGTCATCTTTTGCCCTTAAACTCCCAGAAAATAGTTTAGTGAACACCAATAAGGAACCGGCCTTTTAACCCTGGAGGTTCACCTCAAAATAGGTATACCCACAGACCTGAGGTGTCCCCATTGTATCTACGAGAGAGAGATCTATTGCAGACTTAGAAAACCTGCTGCCATCTCTCTCGGGTGCACTTTCGAGAGATAACAAATACTTCATCGAAAATACAAAAAAAAAAAGAATATAAGCATAGTGTAGATATATCTTTCATAGTTAGTTTACTCATTTGAGTTAAAGTTGGATCCTCTTTTTGCATGACAATTACGGGACCTAGAGAGCCCGGGGACTATGTATTTGAGCGGTACTACCCCTCAGCCAAATCTTTTAGCAATATTATGAGATATAGATCAAGGGCTTAGGATTCAAGTCTTTCAAATGACAATAAACCCACAAGAAATCAAAGTGAACAATTAAGAGAGTTGAATATCAAAGACGAAAAAGCATACACATTACGGTCAAGTCAACCTAATTATAGATTGCATTGATAGGATATCTGCATGACCATATAAGAACCCGAAAGAGAACACATATTTGGTTGTGATCTTTTAGTTCCACAACCAAACATAGGAGATCTCCTCATCGACATAGATATTGGCTTACGTATTCAAGTTTTGAGAACACCCGTAAGGTATTCTAAGAAAATCATATAACTTCTAGTTCTAACCATAGAGGCTAAAAAGGCTTATGACTACTGGATAGTCGAAAGAAGAGATTGACTCCTCATATGACCATAGGAGGTCCACCACAACCACAAACTTATGGTTGTGATCCACAGGTCCCACAACCCAACGGAACTGCGATCAATCAAATATTGATGCAGATTATGTGCACTCATATTCAAAACCTTACCACTTCTACTAGACATTATTACACAATTCTCCATATTAAACATAACAACCAATCAGGCTAGGGATTTCTGGACTAGACCAGAGAACCATCCATAAAACTCCAAAAGATCCACTACACCTCTCACTACCATTTTCCATGACATTGTCTAGAAATATATACGAATCACCTACAGGCCACTTTCCATGTATACAACCAATAGATAGGATCTCGGCAGAGCTTGACATTGATTGGAGCCTCCGAGCAGCTATTATATCCGAATGATCCATTACCCCGATCCAGGTTAGGAGAGATTTCTTTGCCTTAGATTCACAGATCCCATTATTGCGTGTTGAGGATATAAGATTGCCCAATTAGCTTGGCCATATCCCCACATACTTCATTTCCACCAGTTGTCTCGGCACGACCTCGGGAGGTCGGGTACGAAGAAAGGCTACTTGTAGATTCTCATGCTTGCATGTCACTTTTCTATTATACGAGAGACCAACTGGAGTTTTTTAATTTTTATTTTAAAAAGGTGAAAAGCATCAAATTAACTTGCTCCTCCATCGACGCGTAGAAATGCCACGTGTCACCCAACCATTGGTGCATGGGGTTGCGGTCGGAGGGGAAAAATTAAGATTTTTCACCAATATTTTTTTGAAAGAATTAAGGATTAGAGAAATCCATGCCTCCACCAATGCCTCGTTAAGCCACGTGTCAAAATCTCATTGGCTGCGGGCTGCTAGGGCCGCGGAGGAAACTTAAAAAAATTTCCAACTTTTTTTTTGAACTTAGATTTTTTTCACCCAAAAGAAGGTTTGGACTAGCAGAGCGGAGGGGAACTTATTGTTTTTTTTTCATTTCTTTCCCATGAAAGTACAATAAGTAATTTTCGGGCATGTGGGTCCGCTTGTAATTTGTTTCCAATTTTTTTTTACAGTTAGTTTATTTTGAGCCCGAAATGAAGTAAAAACTTCAGTTGGACATAACTTTTGATTGGAAACTCAGTTTTTGGCAAACGAGGACTTTCTGGAAAGATCTTAATGTCCTCTTTGCATAACAACCTTAAAAATTTAATTTGGATAAAGACTTAAGGGACAGTTTTGATAAAACGTTTTTATGTCACATAAAAAGTGAACTGATATTTTTAACTTGCACAATTTGTTCAAATTCGCCATTAATTCTTTCTCAACATGCCAAACAGGCATGGAGGATTTCACTTGGAATATTTTTAGGATAGATTGCAAGGTTAAATTGTTTGATTGATTTGCAATTCAAATTTACCAATTTTTATACAACAAAATGTCTGCAATTTTGCCTTTTCCCGATTTGAAAGGTTCTATAAAATTTTCATAAGTATTTTGGTTTGTTTGGGATCATTTTGATCTTCCTTAGATTGTATTAGTGTTTCAAATGTTTTTCATAGTTTTACAGGTTTTTTATGTATCTTTTGATAAAAAATTGCAAAGTTTACAGTGAAATAAAAATGAAGTTTATACATTTCAAAAATAGAGATTAATCTATTTCTTTTGCCATACTATAAAAACATTGAATTCATTCCATGCTAGTTTTAAATAGTTATCTTTCCTTCAATCAAAATGTAGAAACAAGAATGCAGCTTCTATTTTTCAAATCATGCATTTCAACAAAACAGAGTAATGTATTTTCTTCATACGTATTTCTTTCTTTCAAACAGAAATTCCTCAACATATTTCAACACATATTTTAAACAACAGTAACTCCATTTGTGGAAAAGAATACAACTTCTATTTATATTGATCAAATACAACTTTACAAATTACAACTCTTTCTCTTTTCCTTTCATTCAAATGCACTTTCACGTTTCTTTACACAATACAAATTTTAGTGCATATCTCTTTCTCATTTAAACATAGGATTTCATTTCCAAAACAAAATAACTATCCAATACAAATAATATTACAAGTCATCCACTTGAAGTGGGAAAAATGTTTACAAAAAGAAGTCTCACAAAGGACTGCCAAACTTTTGTCTTCTTTCTCAGTTCCAGAACAACAACATGAAGTTCCTCCATTTTCTAGTTTGAGCACAACAAAAGCAGGGGAAAGGCAACGCTCTCCACCCAACCAAGACATCCAATGAAAAGGAGAAGCCACCCTCTTCATTGGCCCCGAGCCCCAACCAAAATGCAATAAGAGATGTTTTCCAACACATGGCAACAATAGGCTTCCACAACACAAAAACAAATTTCACATTTAAAACATAGTCCAAAGAAAAATTAAAGTTTACTGACCCACGAGAATTAAAGACAACAAAAACACTCAAACTTCATCATGCGCAAGCCAAACGATCAAGAAACTAAGGGGATGCTGCTTATGCATCCCAAGGAGAAATGTGTATCACCACTGTGTGCAATGGAAAGTTAAAAAAGTTATGGAGTGAGGCTAAAGAACCTCAAAGCTTTACTAACTCACCCATGCACCATCGACTAGAGCTAAACAAGAGAAACTAACATAAAAGTATTATAACTTTGACAAAAACATCAAAAACTAACATGTATACTACTCTCTACTCTATGAAAGCTTAATAAAATGTGAACCTAGTTTAGATCCTAAGCAATCAAATTATGTTTTGTTTACTCCCAAATATAGTGAAGATATCTCTCCAAGTTGGCTACATAGCCAAGATTTTAGATCTTCCCTTACTAACTATATTTGGAATGGATGGATGGAAGATGGGGGATCTTAACAATGGAGTGTGGCCAAGATCCAAATGTTCTATAGCTTAAAGCTATCAATAATGGTTTCTCTTGCCTTCTAAAGTGTTTGAGAGTAAATTTGTAAGTTTGAATGGGAGGGGTGACCCTTCTATTTATAGTTTTCCACTTGGGAGAATTTAGAATTTGGGTGCATGTGGGACTAAAGCTCTTTTAGATTAGATTAGGATAAACATGCTTTAGGCTTAGTTAAGCTTGGTTTAGGCTAGTTAACTAGGGTTTAGGCTAGTTAAACTTGATTAGCAAGTGATTAGAGACTCGTTGAGAGTTAGGAGGGGTCTGGATAACCAATTGTGACTGATAGATAGCCTAGGAAGCCAATAGAAGTGGTCTAGAGAGAACTAGGGAGATTATGAATGGTCAAAAGGAGGAATGTTTAGCTAATAAGAGATATATTAACCAAATTAGATGATTTATAGGAGGAATACGACCAAGAAGGTGTCATAAATGGACATCCAAGAATGGAGCGAAGAATGGGGAATTAACGTAGTATTGTTAATCGGTTGAATTGGATGAAATGCTAAGTGTAAGTATATTTTAGGTGTCTACATTTTCCCCTCTTTGGGGTGGTGTAAGTGACGCCACTTCAAAGAAAGTAGAAAAGCATAAACAAGTAGAAAATTTTGAAGGGATAGAAGAAAAATGAGTAGAATGGAGGATGCCCCTCGATTGTCGATGGGGTGATAGAAGAACTCGATTGACGATCGAAAAGATGATAGAAAGAGAACAGAAGAAAGAATAGTGTGATGAAGAGGAAAAGAAACAAGATATAGAAGAAAATGAGTATGAGGAAGGGGGAATGAGCTAACATCCATCCAAAGTGCCTTTTAAACAACTTTATTTTTCATCATATTGCTAGAGATCTTCATCATTGGTCCTTATTAAAAAGAATGAACAAAAGTGTAGTATGACATGAAAAGCCATATACGAACAAATTTCCATTGCTAAAAAAACACTAACTCCATGCAACATACAAAATGCAATGCAATACGAGAAAGTAAAAGATGCCTAACTCCATGCAACATACAAAATGCAATGCAATACGAGAAAGTAAACAAGCTAACCTAATAGAGAAACATAATGCAATGTTTTTGTTATCAAGCTTTAGTTCCAACCTATTCGAATTAACGACAAGGGTTAACGACGGTGCCCCAAGAAAAGATACATGCGAGGGGAATAATGGAGGACACTTTAGTCTAATGGAAAAGTAATGTGCACTACGAAAGCAGATGCCGAGGTAACTCATTGTGCCCCAGAGTACAGACGAAGTAAGCAGCCTAGATTTCGTAAGTGATTGTAGATCAGGGTGATCCGTGAGTCGAGCACATGAACAGGTGAGAACCAAAGAGCGACGTTTATAGGATGATTTATAATGTTTTTGATGTTTCTTGAAACATATTTGAATGTTTTGATTTTTCCAACATATTTGAATGTTTTGATTTTTCCAACATATTTGAATGTTTTGATTTTTCCAACATATTTGAATGTTTTTTTTTTTGAAAGTTTTTGAAACTATGTACAGGAAGACAAAGAAGCATGGATGCCCCTAGCGATAGATGGGATGTACAAGGGCGAAAGGCCACGTGCATGTGCAAGAAGGTGAAGATGCAAAATTTCCCCAGCGATTAGGTGGGAGTATTCAAAGGCAAACTCTTCACATGTAGAAGTGGGACCCAAGGCCATTATGGATAGGTTCAACATGATGATGAATGTAAAATAGTGAAGTGTTGGGAAGAAGCAAGGATGCCCCCAACGTAAGTTGGCCTAAAAGCACATGATAGAAAGGAAGGAGACGATTGTCTTTGTGAAAGGGGAAAAAGGTGTCCGCAAACATGTCAAAAAAGGTTATCTTATACACATGAATGTTCTAAACGAAGTAGAAGAATGATGTGAAAGACATGAATGTAGCTGAGAAGCCTCATGATGAAACAAGTGATTAGCCAAAGGCACAAATCGTGAGATGAGATACAGACTAGAGTAAGAGTCTGAACAAGGTCCAAAAAAAGACACTTGGTAACATACTAATCCTGCATACTCATAGAGATCCAGTGTGTGAACGTGGAATTAGATTACCTCTTGAAGGGAAGATTTAATAGATAACAAGTGAAGACACCCTAGCCAACGTGTAGGAATGTTTGATTTTGAAAGGTGATTTGTGAATGGAGGGTGGAAGGATAGCCGTACATTGCTCCGCTGCCACCAGAGCGTCCATAGCCCCGACGGAGATGCATTTGATTCTAATCACAACATTACTCTACTTCGATCAGTGTCCATAGCCCGATAGAGATTATTGGAAATACCCCAAGAGAGAGTTATATGTCAATTGGATTTTGATTTTAGATTTTAGATTTTGACTTTTTGATTGATTTTTTTGATTCTTTTACTTTGGAAAACTTATTTCAGCTCTCTTGTTTGACAAGGGGTTAAGAACCACAGATGGCTTGATGAAAGGAGGTGAAAGCGATTGTGATGAGGACATTGGCTAGTGTCAAAAATATGTCAAAAATTTCTTCGCAACAAGTTTATTAGATGTTTAATGTGATAGGATCTCTAAGAGGCTAGTCATTCTTTAATTTATCAAGGTGATAAAAGACCAGGGTCAAATGGATACCATAGAGATAAATGTCACAAAATACGTGAAAATAGGCTAACCAAAAGATCACTGAAGGGATGAAAATGATAGGAAGACTTGCAGAAGAAGAGAAAGAAAGGGAAGAAATAAACATCCATGTGTATGTAATACCTGATTGCAATGTTTGATCTTTGTACCTTTGATTTTTCTATGAAATGTTTTCTCATGTTTTTGTATTTTTACATTGTTTTGATTTTTAGATTTTTGATAGTTTTTGGAAAGGTGGGACCAAATAAGTCACTCTGCATGGTAAGATCCAACAACGATGTCTACGAGTTCCTTAATAAGGGAGACTAAGTGTGATTGTTTATCAAGAGTCATGTTATCTCGATGTCGATGATTGTGGTGAGCTCATACTCAACAAAAGACTACGATTTATCCTGAAACACAGATTTCATATGCGGGAGTTGGAGTTCCCTATCTAGAGGTTTATGCACTTTGCGCCATACTTGATGGTTACGTTGATGTGCATTCTTGAATCATGTTTGATTTTTAACCTTAAGATTGTTTACTTTGTTGGGAGCTTAGAGCTCTTGGAAGTTTTGATCTGAACTTGATAATGAACCTGTTTGGGTTTTTTATAAGTTGACGCATGACTTGTTTGATCCTGAGAAGGAGAAGAAAGTGAACTTTTATGATTGATGAAAGGAATGATAGAAATGGTAGTGGGCTTGCCACAAACATTGATAGAAGAAATATGTGATAGATGAAAAGGATACGGTCTAAGAATTGAAGAGGATGGGTTTACCAGGAGGTGAGCCACCAATGGAAGATGATGAAGGGCTGCTATGATATGGCCCTAAGATGGAAGAAGTTGGGCTATGAGGACATGGTCCAAGAATAGAAGATGAGGGTGAGGGACTACTAGGGTATGGCCCAAGTATTGATGAGTAGGGGCTACTCGGAGGTGTCCCATAGATAGAAGAGGATGAATGGCTACTAGGATATGGACCAAGAATAGAAGGTAATAGGCTACCAGGAGGTGACCCACAAGTAGAAAATGGAGGGCTACTAGGATATGGCCCCAAGATAGAAGAAGACGATGGGCTACCAAGAGGTGAGCCAAGGAAAGATTTTGATTGAGGAATGATGATAGATAAGGAATGATTGGGTAATGAGAAGATAGGCCATGGATTAATGCTAGACCCCAACATCTCATCATGTTTAGAGGAAGGTGAAGATGGAATAACAGAAGAAGAATCAAGTTCCATGACCTTAGGCTCTTCCTCTATGTTATGATAAAAGGAATCAAACTCTTCCTCCCCATACGCGAGCGTATCGAGTTCAAGAAAGAAACCTTGTTTGCAATCCTCTAAAGGGATATCTTCGTGTAGTCTGATTGGTCCTTTATCCTGAGATAAATCAATCAATAGAGGTTGTTGTTCTTCGACCATGGGGGGTTGACTATAAGAAATGGATCCGCTAAGAGGGGAAAATTGATTGACAGAAGAATATGACTCAAGAGAGGAAGTAGGCTTAGAGGAAATCACCTCATGAATGGATGAGTTAGATTTGGACCTAGGTCGTTTTTCTAGAAGACAACATAATGTAGGTTGGAAAGTAGGATCGCATAGCCATCCATTAAGTTGTGACGTAGGAGTCGAATTGAATGAGTGACTAGAGGTAACCTGAGTTGTGGAACTTTTCGATGGAGGAAAAGGTCGTTGAGATGACTGATGAAGGAGCCCTGCGAAGAAAGGGAGGACTGTCGACATTAAAATTTTCCTCTGTAATTTCTATTTTATTAATGTATGTATTAGGAATAGGATGTTGTTAAGTATAATTAGTAGTGGCGTCCAATAGAAGATAATGGCGCCGTCAGTACGGTGCCACCAATAATGTAGAATATGGTAAGAATCAAAGTACAATAGGAATGTTGTAAAAAGTAAATATTTTTCGTAAGTGGTCCAGTAATGTTAAAATGTCAAAGCTGGGATAAGTAGAGAAGTAGGGTCTACATGATTAGGAATTAGAAATATTATATTTGTAATAAGGACAAAGAGTGATGTCATAAATATTTTGTATATTTTATTTGTGGAAAAGTCTAAAAAGGTGGAACCCATGTGAGATGATAAGGTTTATCTTATCTTAAAAGATAAGCCTACATGTAAAGGTAAGAGTTTAGGCATGGAATATGATTGGCGAAGAGATTTCCTATCCTATCTTAGAGATAAGGTGGATAAGCCTGGATTCCTATAAATAAAGAGGCCACCCCCCCTCATTTAGGATAGAGAGAAGTAGTGAGAAATATTGTATGAGTAAGTGTGTAAAGGAAGCCATCATTTTTGAAGGTGTGTTAAAGAAGCCATTAAGAGGTGTAATTGTGAAGTTTCTCCCATAGTTATTGTTTGAAGGAAAGTGAAGTTAATAACACTTGAAGAACCTCATGGGTGAGATTGTAACAATTTCATGTTGATATTATAATTTACACTGATATTTCAGATTTATCATTATTCCTTCTTATCATAGTCTATGGTATTCTTGTGTTATGTTTGTTGTTGTGTTTCTAGATTACATCCACCAAACTAAGAGTTGTGCATTAGTTAATAATCATAGCATGAGGAGTTCCCGGTGAAGAATTATCATAGTGCCGGATTGGTGTTGACATTTTGGTTCCATTGCTGGGACCATTCCTCATTGGTGGATTTTCTGGAGAAATATTCCCACTTAGTCAGAAAACATTTGGAGGGTAACCTTATTTTTACTATGCATAGTAGTTACCATGGTAAAGTCACTTTTAAGTCGTGAATAGTATTTACCGCAGTAACTTCACTTTTTACTATGAATAGTGTTTACCATGATAAAGTTAGTTTTACCCAAATAACTTCGAGTTTTTCTTGTGAATAGTGTTTATCACAATAAAGTCAGTTTTTACCGTAGTAAGTCAAGTTTTACCATAGTTTATTGTGGTCATTTATATTTTCTATTATAGTGATTCCAATTATTTGTGCACATAAGTCTTGTTCATTGTGGGTTGGTATTTCACTGTGGTTACTTTTGGAAATGGGGAAGATTCCTATTTTTTCAGCCCAATCTAATGAAGATGCTTCCTCTTTCATTCAAGAGTTTAAACGATCTTGTATTTGTAATGGCCTTATAAGAAGGGAACAATGGACTGAATTTTTTCCTACCTTTTTGGATGGTTCAACCCTTAGGTGGTTTGAAACACTAGGTGATAATGTGAAAAACTCATGGGATTTATTAACTGAAAGTTTTCTTGAAGAATTTGGTGAACAACAGAAATATGCAGATCTCATGATCGATATCACAAAGCTAGCCCAAGGAGAGAAGGAGAAGATAAGGGATTATCATGCTCGTGTTCTAGAGCTAAGGAGGAAGCTTGATGCCCAGATCGGAAGGAAGGATTAGTAGATGGGTTAATGAATGGCATGAATAATCTTCTATGTAAGCACTTCATTCTTGGGATGAAGCTTGAGAGATCGACAACGAGTGAAGTATGACCGCCCAACTACCATTGAACAAGCAAAGGAGATTGCAAGAAGGCAAGAAGAAAGCATGGAAGAGGAGCCCAAAGAAATTGTTGCTAAAGTAGAGCCTACACCAGCACCTTTGGTCAGAATCCACAACCACTCTCGGTGAGCAAAAATCCTTCTCCTAGTACATCTACTGAGTATGAAGATCTGCTTAGAAAGATGGGTCAGTTAACTATTAATCTTCTTCAAGGAAAAGAATTTAGTTCTCAGGGAGGAGATAGAGGTCCAAAAAGAAATATTTCTAAAGTTGTATGTTATGGTTGTTATAAAAAGGGTCATTATAAGTATAATTGTCCAGATAGAGCTTCTACATCATAAAGTACAGAGAGATAATGATAAAGGGAAAGCACCTGTGAATTTTTTGATGTAGTAGATAAGAGCATAAATAATGAAGTAGATGTGTTTGTAATAAAAAGAAAGAAAGAAAAAGATAACCAAGATGGAAATGATCCTAAGAAGATGAAAGGAGAAACTAGTAAGAAACATAGGAGAAGAAAGTTGGGTGTGCAGGATTTTTTGATTTCACAGGGACAAGGACCATACTCCATCTTAGACGATCTGTCCAAAAGGCTTGTAAATATTACATATGGTCAACTCTTGGCTATGTCTTCTGAGAAGAGGCGGGAGCTGCGAAGTGGACTCAATGCTCAATGAAGGAAGGAGGTTGAGGTCCCTGTTTTGGAGGTAGAGGCAGATCCCTACGCTCCACAAGCTGAGGTATTATGTAATGGTATTTCAATTCATGATGTCTTAGTTGATGGAGGTGCTGCAGTTAATGTAATGACCGAGTCTGTAATGAATATGTTGGGTTTAAAAATTGATCGCCCCTCAACACTTATGTTAAGGTCATTAAATAAAGGAAAAACTAAACCATAAGGTGTAGTTTCAAATGTGGCAATATATGGTATGGTATGCGTGGACGGTTGGAAGTAGATAATGCGTGGAAAATGTAATATGACTTTGGATATAATTTCAACCCATGTAAATAATTAACACTTGGTTAAATATATATATTCCACTTGTTTTCTCCCGATAGGTAATTCGATTGAATTTGACGAGTGGTGGCAAGCCACGTGGTAGCTTGTGGACCCACCACGTTGGCGATAATACCTTAGTCCACACGGCGGTCGGGATCCCCTCCGTAATAAAAGTTGAGCCTCCTATTCCCGTGCACCATTTTTTATGCTCGTCGAATCGGTGATCGAAAAGAAAAGAAAAAAACTCCCTTTTTCCTTTTCGCCACGTGTCGCAGTGTGATTGGTCCATTATTGACCAGTTGACTAGAGTTGACTTTCCCATTGACCGAACTTTGACCAGACATATCTAGAGCTCCCGATGTCCGTTTGTCGTGTTCTTACAGTCGTTGGAAAGCTCTCGAGATGATCTTCTGCACTAACACCATTTAGGGATGTTTAGGGAAAGTTTTCAAAAATGATCCCCTGATCACACCTCCCCACTGAGAAAGGCTTTTTGTCCACAAAAAGTTGTGTATCAACCCACAAAAACATGCTATCTCTACCGCATTACACAAACACATATAAGAACCCAAAATAATATTATAGGTTAAATAAATGCAAATATTTGATTAGCTAGTCACATAACCGATCAGATAATAACACCCAATTAAGCTAGTGTTCAACTGAAATGCTACAACCCTATCAACTCTACGCACAACTGTGAACTGTCATACCCCATTGTAATGCCATCACAAATAACTAACCAGATAATAACACCCATTCTATTACGGAAAGCTAGTGTTCACTATCACTTTTTGATACGGTCAATTACCCAAAAATTTACAATTCCATAACATAGATTAGTATACAAGACATCTAAACTGCCCAAATTTAGGCTAGTGCCCACTGCCCATCTGAAGCTGTAACAACTGCAAGTATTCACTATCAAAATATAATAGACTATCAACACCCAAAAATAGCTATAGTCAACAACTGAATCAACATGAATATGCCCAAAACACTGTATCGCCATCACAAATAATAAGTCAGATAATAACACCCATCTATAACAGAAGCTAGTGTTCAACTGACACTTTGTGATTATGCTGATTACAACTGCAAGTTTCAAATTTAGACATGCTACTGATGCCTATCCCTGTATAGTGTTTTCAACAATGGAACTACCAACCAATCTGAGAAAAAAAAACATGAGTATGATGAACCTATCACTCAAAACTTCTCTTCAGCTGTTTTCATTCATTTTCAAAGCTTTAAATATCAACTTAGGAACAAATCCTTATCAATCAACAGGAATCCCTAAAATATAGCTCTGAATTTTTTTTTCTTGCCTACTATCAAAAATTTACAGTAGTGCAAATATAAAGTTGAGGAGTGTTTTTCCAAACCAATCACTTGAGTTTTTCCGTTTTGGTTGTTTTACCTCCTCAGTACCACAATGAGTTTTAGTTAGGTTTAGCACTATTGGTTTTACAATACTGTTCTTTTTAACAAATTTCTAGTTTTGTTGTTTAGAAACAAACCAACAAACCTTAACATCATGACCATTCCTATTACAATGGGAACAAAATTTAACTTCCCTATTTTTAGGAGTCTTACCCATTTTACCATTCTCAAAACTCTATCTACGAGAATGATTCCCCTGTTTAGGAGAGGTAACATTCTTGCCATTTCTCACCTTTCCTTGGTGAGATTGGTCTTTAGCACCTGCCTTATCATTCAAAAAGGCATTAACTTCTTAATAAAATTTTTCCTCTTCTAACAATATGCAACAAAATGATTAGTACCTTCACAAAATGTGCAAGGGAAAGCATATTTCTGCCTACCAAAACTATATTGTTCCAACTGAAAGAGTGTATTAGAAGTTTTAGGATTTGATTTTCCCTTAGTGTTATTTTTAGTGTAAGTGGAAGGAGGTGGAATCTGATTATCTCTTTTACCTGTTTTCTTACACCTTTCATTGTTCCTCCTAATAGTGGAATCCTGCAATTCTAGTGGTGTAGATCCTTGGCTATTGGAAGCTTGTCTTCCTTCAGCTGCTTTGGAACTTTCTCCAATTTCCATTTTCCCACTAGAATAACCCAAACCTGCAAACCGAGGCTGATCCTCTACCTGTATTGGGTTAGCATCACCTTGTCCATTTTTACTAAGGCCTGTTTTGTTAAATCCCATCTTAACCATTAGCTTAGACCCAATTCCCTTAGTGTGTTTTTCAAACTGACCCAAAGGAATATCTGAAACTGAATGAGAGGAAGAATTAAAATGTGAACAACTTACAGTGCATTCTGTCATAGTACTTGCATCTGATTTGGAAGGCATTTCCTTCTTGTGTTCACCTTGTTGCAGCTTTTCCAAGAGGGCATCCTTGGTCCGTATTTCTTCCTGCAACTCTTTAACAAATCCCATCAACTTCTTGCTCTCTTTAAGCATCTTGTTGACATACTCCTCTTTCTTGGTTATAGAGGATTGTGGCTCGATTTCAACCACACTATTTCCTCTTCCAAGGAATGAAATTTATCTCTCAAGCAAGAGTTTTCTTCTTGGAGTTGGTGGTTTATGGCTTCAATCTCATCCAATTGCTCTTGTTTAGATGACTTGCCCATGATTCCTGTTCCTGCAAACACAACATGTACTTCCAAAACTACACACTGCAAAAGAAGATTAACAAGCCCCAAAATGTCTGCACACTGAAAAGTGAAATCAATATTGAAACTGAAGCCAAATTTTCAAACACAATTAGAAGCTAATCCGGCAATCTAACTGCTCTGATACCAAACTTGATCTGAAAAACGTGTGTTGTATTTTTTTATCACTTTTAAAAGTTTCCAAAGATCGTGATTTTTTTAACCAATTTTAAGTATTCTAAACTCCACAAATTGATTAAATTCTTATTACTATGCATCCATAGAAGTGTGGAAAACTTGTGTAGCAAATAAATAATCAGAAAACTGAAACATTCAGATAACAAAAGAGATTGTTTACGGGGTTCGGAAATTCCTACGTCCCCGGGTTCAGATTGAACCGATCCATTAATAATATTGAAATGCAAGTACAATAACTCTTACAAATAATCAATAATGAATCACAACCTGCAAATGAGCTGATCAATGTTCCAAGAACTCTGAAAAATAGCAGAAAGCTGTCCCCAAGAACGATCTGTGGCTCCTACGGTGTTTTCACAATGTGATCTCCCCTGCATTTGTATTAGAAAAACACCTAAAAATGGACATTTAAAAACATTACATGAAAAAAAATCATATTTCTGAGATCAGATCTGAATTCTGAACACTTTTCATGTTTACACCAAGTCACAATTCGGACCAGAAGTGCATTGAAATTCATGTTTTCCAACTAGCTGTCTTGAAGATCCCTGTTAAAATATGCATTCAAAGCTTCCAAAACTAGGTTAAAAGTCAAAAAAAAACATCAAATATTATATGGTTGGAATCATCTCAGAATTTCCTTCATTTCATATTTTTACTCCGAATTCCCAATCTGAGTGCAAGGCCTTCAAAAATGGCGTTTTCTGAAACTGCCTCCTTATGCTGCTTGCACAGACCTGTACCAATGCTATTCAAATACAATATAGCTCCTTTTATACTGTTTCCAAACATCGGCGCATTGGTTAGGTGCCTATACTTTTGGATGGGAGGTCAGCTGTTCCAATCCCCTCCACTTCTCCTCCTTCTCCTTAGGCGCATTTTAAGAGTTTTATCCCACATTGTGGGGGCGTGAAAAATGGAAAGCATTTAAAAATGCATGGTGGGGCGGTTTGAATTGGCTTAAGAGCCACCTTTATGCTTATGTGGAGGGCGCATTACTTGGGGACAACGCATGGTTTGTATTTTAGGTGCTAATAATAGATAATGGTTTAATCAATCAGTTTGGCTGAGGATATGGACAGTGAGCGCATGGATATTGGTTTAATCAATATGCAATGCGTGGACAGTTGGAAGTAGATAATGCATGGAAAATGTAATATGACTTTGGATATAATTTCGACCCATGTAAATAATTAACACTTGGTCAAATATATATATTCCACTTGTCATCTCCCGATAGGCAATTCGATCGAATTTGACGAGTGGTGGCAAGCCACGTGGTGGCTTGTGGACCCACCACGTTGGTGATAATACCTTAGTCCACATGGCGGCCGGGCTCCCCTCCATAATAAAAGTTGAGCCTCTTGTTCCTATGCACCATTTTTACACTCGTCGAAGACCGGTGATCAAAAACCAAAAAAACAACTCCGTTTTGCCTTTTCACCACATGTCGCAGTGCGATTGGTCCATTATTGACCAGTTGACTAGAGTTGACTTTCTCGTTGACTAAACTTTGACTAGACATATCTAGAGCTCCCGATGTCCGTTTGTCGCGTTCTTATAGTCGTTGGAAATCTCTCAAGATTATATTCTGCACTAACACCATTTAGGGATGTTTTCAAAAATGATCCCCGATCAGAAGTGGACACTAAAGATGAAGAAAGTGAGGTTGATGTTTTGATCATGGATATCCTTCCAATCACACACCGACTCATGATCCCATAAAATTATTTGAAGAATAAATTGATGATCGTCTCAAAAAATAAAGATAGGTGATGCTTTGTGATGGAGAGTGAGAAGGAATCCTACCTCCAACTCTTTCGAAGATACATACACATATTCACTTTTGATTACAAGGAAATCCGTCAAGTAAGTTGGGTAGAACATTCTATTGAGCTGGTAGATGGTGCTAAGCCCATAAATAAAATGCCATATAGAATGAATCCTAATTTTTCCACGATTGTAAAAGAAGAAATAGATAAAATGCTTAATGTATTTTTATATTTTTGTGGAGAATTTAGAATGGGTTTCTCCCATTGTGATCTCAATAAAAAAGAATGGGAAGCTATGCATTTGTGTGGATTATAGGAAGCTCAATAAGGCAACAAAGAAGGATCATTACCCTCTTCCATTCTCAGATTAGATTTTGGATGAAGTAGCTGGCCAGGAGTGCTATAGTTTTGCTGATGGATATAGTGGATACAACCAAGTTCGTATAGCAGAGAAAGATCAACTAAAGACCACGTTCGCCACTCCTTGGGGAACTTTTTCTTATGAAGTTATGCCTTTTGGGTTGTGTAATGCTCTAGCAACGTTCCAACGCTTGATGAATAGGGTGTTTGAACCCTACATTGGGAACTTCATCAGAGTATTTCTGGATGATTTTTGCATCTATGGGAGCAAGATGGACCACTTGCACTAGATGGAGACAACATTTCAAAGGTTAGATGAAGCACAAGCCTCAATAAACCCTATAACTTGTGTGTCTTTGGATGTTCTAAAGGTGTTTTCTTAGGGCATGTTTTATCTAGAGATGGTATTGGTGCTGATCTTGATAAAGTTTCAAAAATCAAAGAGTTACCATTTCCTATGAATAGAAGTAAGTTGAGATCATTTTTAGGCCATGTGGGTTACTATAGAAGGTTCATCAAGAATTTCTCAAAGATTGCACACCCACTAACCCAGTTCTTGAAGAAGGATGTTACTTATGAACCAGGAAATAAGGCGCATGAAGATTTTGAATAATTGAAGGAAGCCCTGGTGTCTTCACATGTTTTAAAGAATCCAGATTGGAGCAAGCCATTCATTGTGTATACTGATGCCTCAGATGTAGCACTAGGAAGTACTTTGAGTCAAAAGGATGAAAATGGGAATGATCATCCAATTTACTTTAGGAGCAGACAAATAAGTAGTGCTGAGGTAAATTATACTGTAACTGAAAAAGAGGCTCTAACTATCATTTTTTTGTAAAGAAGTTTAGAAATTACTTGCTAGGGTAGAAATTTATAGTTGTAATAGATCATCAGGCTCTAAAATATATTGTCAATAAGCCTAACCCATCAGGGAGGATAGCAAGATGGATAATTTTTCTACAAGAATTTGAATTTGATATTATAGATAGGCTAGGAAAGAAGCATGTCAATGCAGATGCACTCTCTCGAGCCTATGATGGTTTAGGTTCGCCTTGTGATGATGATGATTTCCCAGATGCAACATTGTTATCTCTTGACACAATCCCTAGTGAATACATAGATATTTGGAATTATCTAAATGAATTCAAGTTTCCTGATGGTGCCAATGCAAAGACTAAGAGGAAGATTACTCAAGCCAGTCATCCATATTCTATTCTGCATGGAGTATTATTTCGAATAGGACCTGATGGACAGTACAAGAGGGCAGTTGGACGTGATCAAGGGAAGGAGCTGATAGAAGAATTCCACAATGGTACATGTGGAGGACACTTCTCTGGACAACTTACAACAAGAAGGATCTTGGATGCAGGTTATCACTGGCCCACTCTTTTTAGAGATTGTTATAATTATTGTAAGACATGTGATATTTGTCAAACACATGGTAACCGTAAGACTTCATCAACTCCATTATGCCCTATTCTTCCACTTGGTCCCTTTGAAAAGTGGGGAATAGACATTGTAGGTCCACTTCCAACTACCCCACGCCAAAATAAGTATATTGTAGTTGCCACAGATTATTTAACCAAGTGGGTTGAAGCTAGGCCATTAAAAACAACTTCCATGGATGAAGTGGCAAGGTTCATATATAAACACATTGTCACAGATTTGGTTGCCCATTAGAAATTGTAACAGATCAAGGAAGCCACTTCATTAATGAGGTGGTAGAAGCCCTAGTCAACAAGTTTTCTATTAAGCACAAGAAGGCAACAACATACAAGCCAAGCACAAATGGATAGGTGGAACAAACAAATTTTGTATTATGTCAAATTCTAACAAAAGATGTAGCCTTGCAGGTACATAAGTGGGATAAAAGGATTCATGCAGCATTGTGGGCATATAGGGCAACATCAAAGTTAGCAACATGATACTCCCCATTTCAGTTGGCTTATGGAATTGATCCAGTTCTTCCTATTGAGTTTGATATTTCCACTATGAGAGTTATGAAAAATGAAAGGATAGATGAAAGTGATTCAATAAAAGAAAGGTTGGTACATCTTCATTTACAAAAGGAAATGAGGGAAATAACGAAGGATACAAGCTATAAGAAGAAAATGAACTAGAAGGAATACTTTGATCAAAAGATCCGTTGGTCTCCATTTCATGTGAATGACTTGGTTCTAGTATATGATTCTAGATACAAAAAAAAGAAGACAGAGAAAATTTCTTCCAAAGTGGATGGGGCCCTACAAAATAGCAGTTGTGCATGAAAATGGTACATATTGATTGGAGGAATTGGATGGTACTCCCATTACAAAATGGGTCAACCATGACAAGTTAAAGATTTTCCAAGCACCAGCTTCAGAATGTCCATAAGAGTCTACTCCAAGGACGGAGTAGAAGTTAGGAAGGGGAAAATGTTGACATTAAAATTTTCCTCCGTAATTTCTATTTTATTAATGTATGTATTAGGAATAGGATGTTGTTAAGTATAATTAGTAGTGGTGTCCAATAGAAGATAACGGCGCCGTCAGTACGGTGCCGCCAATAATGTAGAGTATGGTAACAGTCAAAGTACAATAGGAATGTTGTAAAAAGTAAATATTTGTCGTAAGTGGTCAGTAATGTTAAAATGTCAAAGTTGGGATAAGTAGAGAAGTAGGGTCTACATGATTAGGAATTAGAAATATTATATTTGTAATAAGGACAAAGAGTGATGTCATAAATATTTTGTATATTTTATTTGTGGAAAAGTCTAAAAAGGTGGAACCCATGTGAGATGATAAGGTTTATCTTATCTTAGAAGATAAGCCTACATATAAAGGCAAGAGTTTAGGCATGGAATATGATTGGCTGGAAGAGATTTCCTATCCTATCTTAGAGATAAGGTGGATAAGCCTGGATTCCTATAAATAAAGAGGCCACCCCCCTCATTTAACATAGAGAGAAGTAGTGAGAAATATTGTATGAGTAAGTGTGTAAAGGAAGCCATCATTTTTGAAGGTGTGTTAAAGAAGCCATTAAGAGGTGTAATTGTGAAGTTTCTCCCATAGTTATTGTTTGAAGGAAAGTGAAGTTAATAACACTTGAAGAACCTCATGGGTGAGATTGTAACAATTTCATGTGGATATTATAATTTACATTGATATTTCAGATTTATCATTATTCCTTCTTATCATAGTCTATGGTATTCTTGTGTTATGTTTGTTGTTGTGTTTCTAGATTACATCCACCAAACTAAGAGCTGTGCATTAGTTAATAATCATAGCACGAGGATTTCCCGGTGAAGAATTATCATAGTGTCGGATTGGTGTTGATAGGACCGTGACTCAAGAACCAAATTAGATGTTCGATCGATGGAACTTGGAGTCACACAAGTCTTCAAAGGAGGAATACATCATTGAGGTGAGTTGGAATAAATTTCCTGTGAAGGAATGGAGAACTGTGATTCAAGATTTGATCTATGGGTATCCGAACAATAGTTGGGATCTGAATCTTAGAAGAAGAGTGGGAATCCGAATGGTAGTTTGGATCTGAATCGGAAGAAGAGTGGGGGGAACCTGAATAATAATTTGGATCAGAAGCATCCAAACCATACCACTGACTATGAGATGAAGGTGGGGAACAGGGTACCCAAATGGGAATTCTAGCGTGAAGAACCAAACGAGGTTTAGTCGTAAAGGGTATCTTTTGATGTGAATGCCTAAACCTAGGTTCCGCATTGTCATAAATGTGAGAAACTGCGTGATAGTCAGTCATGGTTGGGGTCATTTAAGTACAAATGTCTAGGCCTAGATAGTGCTATATAACTTCTTCAAAGTGAAGAAGGCCCCATGCTGATTTGGGTAGCATAATGGCAGCCAACTAGACATTCAGTATGTACGGAGATGCGTGTGTGATTTTTTGAAGAAGGTCTAAGGAAAATAGACATCATGATGATGAAATCTCGATGAGATAAAAAAGGATTGTCCTAGAAAACAAGTTTTCTGAATGAATAATCACAAGGAACAATCACGCAAGTGTGAAACACAAATCCAATCAATAAGAAAATACTCCTATGTAAAATAAGTGATGGTAGGGTGATGGGTGAGGCAATGTCGGTGGAGGAGGAAAATGATGCCTTGGTGGAGAGGGATGGCACAAGCATGATTTTAGAATTCAAGGATGGAGCATTCCATGGAATTAAGAATATAATGAGGAAAACAAACAAGCAGGTTCCTACGAAAATGGTTTAAAAACCAAATGCTTGATGGGAACCGTTATATACCTGCCTTCTAGAGTAATAAACTAGACCATCATCTTGGCAAGCTCATCAAAGGGTGTTGGAATGGAGTTTACCTTAATACCCACAGTGAAAAACTATATCTCTTTTCCTTCTTCGATAAATTTCCTGACCTTTGTGTTCTTGTTAATTCTTTTGTTGAAGAATCCGCTACCTTCCAAACTAAGGCCGGTTACTTCTACAACTAGTTCCTCTGTTATCTGAATGACTTTTCCACCATACTTCACCATTCTCTGTTTCCATTCGGTGGAAAATTGAAGGGATATATTCTGATCGTATCCTTGAATCTTCTCAATGAGGTTAGAAACCCCTCCTAATTGTAGAAAATTCCATAGACCAACATTCTCCTTCCATGCAGGGTTGCATTTGGGTTCAATTTGGCAAGGAGCTCCACCCATTATTTCTCTACTGCGTTTGAATTGCTTGAATCGGTTGAAAATAGTGATCCTTTCTTCCCCAAACTACTTCTTAACTATCCTTCTACAAACCCAAAATACATGTGGAAGATTATGGAAATAAATGATTGTACTCTTCCTGCATGTGAGAGCTTGCATTCCCAATAAAGCAGAGAAAATATCATTAAGGATTTTGAGTAGCAAGTGATCTTTCACACTTTTCATTAATGATGGAATTTTGTACTTTGATAGGGATATTATCTTCATGAAACCAAGTGGTAAAATTGTTGTTAACCCCATGATTGGCTAATGTGTCCGCCACTCTATTGCCTTCTCTATAGGTGTGAACAATTTTGTAATTATTGAAGGATTGACAAATACTTATAGATTCATGAATAAAATATTGTATTGTCCAGCTAGGGGTAAGTTTGATTTAAATGATTTATGACATTCATTGAATCCCCTTCAATAATAATGTTCAGAATATTGCATTCCTTAGAAATTCTTAAACCCCAAAGAGCTAATAAGGCTTCGACATAATGATTTGTTTGATGTCCCATTCTTCCTGCAAAAGCAACAATTAAACAACCTTTATGATCCCTTATTATTCCTCCTCTAGCAGCTACACATGGGTTGCCCTTGGAGGCTCCATCAAAGTTAAGCTTGTACCAAGAATTGGGAGGAGGGATCCAATGGATTAATGACCTGTCGTGTTGGCTTTCCATGTCTCTGAAGGCTTCCAATATCAATTTTCCAATTTGAAAGAATAACTTCTTCATTTTTAGGATATTGCTTTTTTTTGGGAGGTTTGAATCTCTCGGACATCAGTGACAATATTTAGGAATAGTTTTTACAAACATGTCTACTATATCTGAGTATGATCCCATTCCATTTTCCATAGTCTCCAAATGGCATGAGGCAAGATCAGCTTCCATAGTCTTCAAACAATGCAATGTTTATAGGGGGATCCCATTGTTCCCAAGTTTGTGAGAACTCATTTGGTAGGGTCCAGCATATATTAAAGCTTGAGAAGATGAGACTCCAAAGCTTTGAAGCAAACTCACAATGTAACAACAGTGTTTAATATCCTCAGCCTCCTTTTTACACATGCAACACATATTTGGCATGATAAACCCCTTTTTTATTAAATTATCATTAGTAAGAATCTTTCCTTTTAGAGAAAGCCAAAAAAATAAGTTAACTTTAGGATTTAGCTCAGGCATCCAAATTTTACTCCACTTGAAGTCACATTGAACATTTTCAAAAAGGAGTTGTACCCAGATTTGACAGTATACTCACCATCAAAAGAGTTGCTCCAAAAAAGTTCATCTTTTGCATCAGTTTGATTTATGGGTATAATATCCAGTTGCTCTTGAAGAGAGGAGACAACAGGATTTAGATTTAACACATCCACACTGAGTTGTTTCCATCTTCTTCTATTCCCCTCTATGTCCATATAATCTTTGAATTTAGTACCATACTTTTCAGTTAAGATGTCCTTAATAGAGGAAAATATGTCTTTTAAACTAGAAATTAGTCCAATTGTCCCTCCAAAACTAAATTTCACTGCCATTGCCCACTTTCCATCTACATCCTTGCTTGATAAATTTCCTCATTTGGATCAAGTTGTTCCAAAAACAGAGCCATTGGGAAGCTGGTCATCATAGAGGAATGAATTCACATTGTGTTGAGCTAGATATTTAGCTCTGATTAGCTCAATCCAGGGTTGTTCCTCCTTTAACATTCTCCATCCCATTTTAGCAATTAAAGCAATATTCATTTTCTTAATGTCCTTGATACCAAGCCCCCAACTTTCTTAGGTGTACAAACTTGATCCCAGGCCACCAAATGGTATCTGAATTTGTCTTCAGTCCCCTTCCAGAGAAAGTGTTTTTGGATCCTTTCAATTCTGTCAATAATTGTTGTAGGAATGTTGAACATAGACATAATGTATATGGGTAAGTTCTGTAGTGTGCTTTTGATAAGCAAACATTTTCTAGCACTGGAAAGAACATCCCCTTTCCATCCATCCAATATTCTCTGGAATCTTTCTAGTAATGCATTCCACACAATTGTAGTGACTTTATTATTTCTAAGCAGGCCCGGTGTAGGTAGTAGGTAGTGATCGATTTTGCAACCCAAAATAAGAGCAATTATTTTCTGTCTTTCCAAAGGAGTATTAAATAAGTAAATGGAACTATTATCAATTAACTTGTTTCCCTGATGCAGCCTCATAAAATTTTAGAATAGTCTTGATAGCTTTAGCTTCAAGGATGGATGCCATTAGCAATAAAATTGTGTCATCAACAAATTGCTGATGTGAGGTTGTTTTGTAGATGTGGGTCTAACTCCTTTTAAAAGGCCTACATTAATAGCTTTAGTAATGAATGCATCGTTAAGACGCCACCATAAGTATGAAGAGAAGAGGATATATAGGATGCATGCGAGAATGATCTTCCTGAATTTATTCTAAAATCCAAATTTGGCAAGGACCTTATCAAGGAAATGCCAAGAAACTCTATCAAATGCCTTATTCATGTCTAGCTTGATTACCATACCTTATTTTTACTTTTATCCATGGAATGTATAGTTTCATGTACCATAATCACCCCATCTTGTATTATTCTCCCTTTAATAAAGCCACTTTTTTGTTTTGATATTAAATCAGAGAGAACATGTTGGATTCTAGTAACAATAATCTTAGTAGCCATTTCCTTTTGAGACTTCCGTAATCCTATTGTAGGCCCTGTGTTTAAGAGTGGTCATATGGAATTTTTTTTAATTTCTATCTTCCTCTTTCAACCAAATCACCCTAGATTTAAGTCTCCAATATGTTTCCCCCCTACTACATAAAGTATGTAATTCAGATAGAAGTTTCTTTTCTAAAAGATGATCATCAGAGCCCATACCTTTAGTGGAGATTTTTAGTTCAAGATCCTAAATCTTTTTCTTTAGCTCCTTTTTCTTTTCAAAAATGTTGCCGAAAACCTCTTTATTCCAATTTTTCACTTGCTTTTTAACATTTTTTAATTTCTAAACCAATCTGAATTGAGTAGTTCCTTCTCCATCCCATTTCCACCACTCTTTAATCCTATATGAGATTTCTTCATGATCTAGCCACATATTTTCAAATTTAAAAGAGCTTTGGGAAGGCTTGGACCAGTTGAAAATATTTAACACAATCGGATTATGGTCAAAGCCAATTCTGGGTAATGAAGAGAGATGAAAATCCTGTTTTAAAATCTAGTTAGCTAGATATAAGGGCTCTATCTAATCTAACCTAGATCATGTCATTTCCAACTCTTCTATTTGACCAAGTGAACTGATTTCCATGGAGTTCAACATCCATAAGATTTGAAGAAGAAACAAAATCAACAAATTCATCCATGCCAGTAGAAAATCAGAATTACCCCCTTTTTTTTCACTGGGTTGAGTGGGGAGTTGAAATCTCCCATAACAAACAAATTATCATTCTCATATATGCTCCTAATTTTTTAAAAATCCTCCCAAATTCTCCTTCTTCCAAAAATAGAGTTGGGTGCATATATATTTGAGGGGATCCACGTTAAATCTTTATCCAGAGCATGAAATTTAACAGCTAAATGAGTATTAGAAGAATATATCAGCTTACCGGCAAGAAGGTTCTCATTCCAAAAAATGGCCACTCCTCCCGACACTCCTTGCAAATCAAAGGAAAAAAATTTGAACTATCCCAAAAAGCCTTTTTATAGACCTCAAAAACATTTGTTTTCATTTTAGTTTCTTGCAAAATCAAAATACTAGGTCTACTAGACTTTCTTAATTCTTTGAGCATCCTTTTCTTAGGACTTCCATTCAGTCCTCTAATATTCTAGGAGATTATCTTCATCTAAAAAATGGGGGAAGCATTTTTCAGATGGCTCAATTAACTTTAAGTCCCACTGCAATATATTTTTTAGTTTCTTTCTTTCTGAGCTCCTTCTTTAGGGCCTACCATTTTTATTGTTGCTTCTAATATTTTCTACCCTTCTAATAGATGATCTGGTTATTTTGGAAGTGGAATCCTCCCAATTTCCTCTTTTCTTCTTTTTATCATTATAGAGGGTATCAGGGATCTCCTCAAATCCTTTCATTCTTATCTTCTTTGACTTAACCTCAATAAAACCATTATTCAAATCATTATCATAGTTAGAGAGTACCTTTGGTGAGAATGGGGTTAGCTCCCCCTCCTCCTTTTCACTTAGTTCCTGCTCATCATTTGGTTGTGAAGTTGTTGTCATGTCATTGAAGAGAAGTTGTTCACTTACAGGAAAGGTAGGTATGTCAATACCCAAAGGGATGATTTTCCCCTCAATGCAATTGTCTAGATCCTTATTCTCTTTGTTATCAGACATATCTTCCTCTATGGGATCAAGAAAGTCATCCTGGATATCGACCTCCGATGATAAATCTTGCATCTTAGTTTTGAGGTTGCTATTTTGTGGTTGTTCCACAGTCTTTGAGACTTCTTGGGTAGAAAATCTTATCTGATTTGCATTCTAATTTTCCATATCTGTAGAATCTTTGGAGATGAGATTAATGACAACCTTAGAACTTTTCTCATCCACTTCCATAATTAATTTTACTAGTTTTTCCAATTCCTTACTGCCTTGATCTTTTGAAACATCTCCTTCTGGTTTTAAAGTAGGAGTCTTGGGGTGCCAAAGTTTTCCACATACCATTGGTCGCCTTATAGGGGTTTTGAAACCTTTTTTCTTCTTATATTTTAGATTTGGCGGATTTAGAACAATGTTTTTAGTCTCTTTTTGTTTTTTTCCTTAGCTGGATCAATATTACCTTCTGTGGAATCCCTAACCTCATTCTCTTGAATTATTTTTAATGGTTCTATGGATCCGTCAAATTCTTTAGGATTTTTACCAAACATTCTATCTTGGTAGTCCTTCTTCCTTATGTTGTTTTTTAGATCCTTTAAGAGTAGGCCAATTTCTCGTGAAATGCCCTAACTTTTGGCATTTTGCATCTCAAAGGAAAAGTTTCATATTCAATCGTTTGTTTCGATGGGCCAAACTTGGACTGAAGTATAACACGCTCTAGAAGTTCCTGCTCCATTTATGATGAGATAAAAAATTTGGAAAAATCAATCCTAGATTTGTTTCTTGTAGGTCCATCTAGTCCAATCGAAGAACCAATAGATTTAGCAATATTCTGCAGGAGCTCATCTTCTTAGTACTAAAGAGGAAGACTAGGCAGTCTATACCAAATGGATATGGTGTGAATATTTTGAGTATTTGGATAAAACGCTAGGTATCACCTTTTTTTAAAAATACCCATATTACCCATGCACCAGGGTCAACCCAAAAGAACCAATTCAAGATCTGACTATTGATTAAATTTGGTAAGGAAGAAACTATGAGGCATGGTTGTGTTAACGATATCACCCTTAGGTTGGCATCTTCTCAAAGCCCATTTCCTGATAACATCAATATTGGGTCTAGATCCCAGAAACTTACCAATGAGTGCAAGATTCACTTTTCCCATTGCTCGATACAAACATCTATTTGGCACATGGATGTGGGCTACCCCCTCTTTTTACTTAGCACATTTGAATAAAGAATGATTTTGCATAGTCGAGGGTGACTGAGGACCCACATACTTGTCAGGTGGTACTTTGAAAATATATGCCCAAGCGCCAAATTTAGGAGATGCCTTACCGATTGCGGTCTAGGTGTTAGGCATTTCAACAACTAGTTTTGTGTCGGACAATAGACATTCTTGAGCTAGAACCTCGAAAGCAGTGCTCACAAAACCCTCATGATCCATCACTCACAAAACCATCATAAAGTATATATTATTTACTTTATTTACCATTTTATATACTATCATATATATCCACATAAATTCATTTAAATCCTTTATCGTATTATAACATTAATAAAGATAGTCACACACATTATAGAAAATAACATTATTAAGATATTCACAAACATTATATAGAGAGTTGTTATAAAATACGTTAGGGACGAATTACATAGTTATAATTGGGTTATTTATTTAATGACATCACGAAGTCTTCCACATCCTTCAATAGTTTCCATATAGGCCACAATTCATTTATCAATAGTTTTCTAACGATTTAGAGTGTATGTTAAATGTGTGGGCAATTATAGATTTCCCCACATCATTGAACTTGTTTTTCTCTATAGAGTCATCTATAAGCATTGTATTTTTACAATTGTAATATGCATTAAAATTTCTCCAAACGGTGCTAATATTTTTGAGAAATATGTTGGGATTCCCATAACCTTGATAATCGGTATGTTTGGTCATGATGTAATCTTCTTGTGTAAATATAAACTCAAATCTTTCAACCTCCAAGCCAATGTATCATAGGAATGAAGGCATCATGTCATTAACATTTGACTTTCTTGTCGATGTCCACAATACAATTTTGAAATGTTTTTTCAACGTTGCAAAAAATATTTGACATTAGGTCTTAAAAAAAAATATTTATTTATGAGCTCAATGCCACCAAATGTTTTTAACATCTCATGTGACAAATCAACCTTGTGAATGGTGTGTGCCAAAATGTCATTTATATCGAATATTATTAGTTTCATGTTTGATATGTTCTTATCTGCAAATGAAGAAAAACAAAATCAAATGGATGAGGGTGGTGAATTTTGACAAAAAAAAATTCTTTTCTTTTTTCACATTATACTAAAAATAGTGTTTTTATTACAAAAATAGAATAAAAAAAAAAATTACGCAATGCGAATATTTAAGAATTTTAAGGTAGTTTTTATTCCATATAAATGCACAATACATTATTGTATTTGAAAGCAAAATAATAATTTAAATGCCAATATTGCATTTGAATGTTTTCAGTGATCTACACATGTTCTTGTGTTCTCCTGCATGTTTCAGCGATGTACATAATCGAATGTAAATTAACGAATGATTCGTATATTTTCCATCAAATCTCCAGTATGTTGGGGTTTTGAGATTAATTTCTTCTTTCAATTCATAAAACATGAATCTCACATCATCAATCAAAGGCATACTTTTTTCACCATAGATATTACCAAAAATGTATAGTATTTGCTTCTTGGTATTTTTGAGCTTACATTGGTGACATCCCAAATTAACTGAAGTGGGTAACTCACAACCACCTAAATATTTTGGTGAACATGTGCTTCACCATCATTGAATCCATAAATTAAGACCATGTGGAAATGTCAAAATATTTTGATGCAGTTATTATTAATTCAACATTAAATACTCATTCAAAGTATTTATTATCCCCGGATCTAAAATATGGAACCATATTACGAGGTATTTTGTCACCAATACTAGAAATTCCAAATAGAAAACCTTCAACTCGAAAACTAATAATTTTTAGGCTTCCCAATTACATCTATAAAACAACTCAGAATTAATTTAAGCTTTTAAAAGTGATTAAAAATAGGTCAGCATATTTTTGTGATAATGTTTTTCAAGTAATTCACACAAACAACTTATAAATCTATAATCTCAATTTAAACACAATGAAGATATAAATACTATCAAATTTTAAATTTGTAATCTCTAGATATAAAATAAAATACGACCATATGAATGTATGAATGAATATTATTTATAAAAAAATTGAAATAATTAATAGTTATAGAGTTTTTGTTTGTTGCAAATTTTTGATTCCCTCTATAACACTCAAACCACGAGACAGTATCAATGATATGTTTCTGTATAAATCGGTCATCAACTACATATCTTTGAAACAATTTTCTCCATTGGCTTTCCTCCCCGCCATAAAATTTTCTAGAGGGTTTCCCTTTGTGCTTATTGTAATACACAATGTGTTTGTAGAGATGAAAAAAATATCGTCTCTACTCCAATTTTTTAGGAGATTGTTTACTACAATTTAATCTTCTATAGAGAAATGTTCTTTTCCCCAAATAAAAATTGGTTTCAATTCAACTAATTTTTTTTTCAAAGCCTTTACTAGCTTTTCAACTTCAGCGGTGGAGAGATTACTAGACAAAAATCCCAATTCAATTTTTGCTAAGAGTAACTTCATAAATTATTTGAGGCCACCTCGCAAGTTGATAGTATCCTTATCAAACTCGAATGTCATCTCCCAATGGGGTGTGGATATGGTCGATTGGTCTGCTATTTTTTCCAAAGCATTTAACAACTTTCAAACTTATTGAGAAGATATATTTATAGACGAAAATCCCACTTCAAATTTTGTCGATAGTAACTTTAAAAATTCTTTGATGTCACCTTGCAAGTTGATAGTTTCTTTAACAAAATTGAATGTCATCTCCTTATTGGATTAGTTTTTCTCATATAGAAAGCCCTCCAAATCTAAAATAATTAAATGATATTTTTGGCCAAATACACATGAGTATTTTTTTTCAAATGTCCACAATTTAGTATTAACTAATTAATATATGATTATTCAAAGTAGGTTAACACAAGTACTAATTGAGATTTTGGTTTTGATTCCCTCATGATGATAGTGTAGAAGAAGATTTAATCGAGATAATTATGTTGTATTACATTACTAAATAAACTCTCTTACATTTTATAGGAACTGGACATCCTATAGAATAGGAGTCAAGTAAAAAAAAATTCCTTATATTAGTTCTTGATGATTGAACAAACTCAATCATGTGCAATCGTATATATTATTGTTACAACAATAACATATATTAGTTAACTTATCATAGGAAACTAATTATTTACCATATGGTAAACACTATTTTCCTAACATTCCCCCCTTAGTGTTTACATGGGAAGAAAGCAAACCTCAAGAACTAGAAACAAAATTGTATGCCTCTGCATGCTTTTAGGTTTGCATACTATTGGATTATATATTCTTTGTCTAGATCTTGTTGGCATGACCATTTGCTTCACCATAGTGAATCCTTTACTGCAGATGATCACACTTCCACCAATACACCTACATATGTGAACTCAACACTTCCCTCTTTCACTTCCATTGGATGCCCTTTCACCGGTCGATCCATGAAGAAGTTTGACTATCGAAAAATCTTAGCAATCGGAGGATCACTCTAGTTCAGATCCCCTCCTATAAAACTATTCTCAGATTCTAAAATGCACATTTTCCTTGTTTCAATCATAACAGGGGAAAGAAACCACACACCATTTTATTCTATAAACACCACACAACTAAAAAAGAGATGCCACCATACAAAAACATGGCCCCAACATTGGTGATTGACGAGAGGTGTTAATCGCCCTCCATCCTCCATTGCCTCGAACTCCAAAGTAATGTGCCGCTAACTCATCAGATTTAGATATGAAGCTCAATGATTCCCACGTTGTTTATTATTCCCCTCACAATGTGAAATTATTTATTTGATGGACGTTGGGTAACACCGAAAATTTGTCTGTAAGGAAATTTTTTATTTTTGACAGTCATTGATGTTATGACTAATACTAAAAATGTCATAATACAACACTGACTCACAATGACTTACTTTATAATAGTTTTTGACAATACTATTATGAGAAGGACAATTAACACAAATATGCACTTTTTGACGATGAAAGACTATGATGACAGTTTAACAAAATTGACCTATACCAAGATGACAATAAAATTTATCAAACACTTAAAAATTAAACACAAAGGAAAAGTAATTAAATATTACTTTCCTTTTACTAAATAAGAAATCCTATCGACTAAAAATTTATGAATCTAAACAAAAACTAATTTTGAAAAATGTATAAACTAAAATGACTTACAACCTAAAGATATATATTAATAACAAATTATATTATTATGGAACACCTTACACACAATTTTTAAAAAAAAAGCTTCAAAACTAAATACTAAAACCTAGACAACGAATACCATGGAATGTGGCAGATTATATGCACGACACATGGACCTGTATACGAATGGAAGTAGTTGTGTACAGACCTCATAAATAAGGACTTATTCCTCTAGATCTGTCGTGCCAAGAGGAATATTTGTTTGTAGTTTCTTTTGTATGCATCCTCCTACTAGTTTTAAGCCAACGTATAAAGAATCCAAAAATATATTCGTGGATATGGAGAAAAAAATCTGAGTCAGTAGGATCCAAATTGACAACAAATGGAATGAGTCACTATCCTCATGAAACATCAAACCCTTCAAGAAGTATCACTAGAGAAAAATAGTCTGATCTATGGCAAGGAGGGATATTAGATATGATTTGTCAGAATAAAAATGAGATATAAATGATATTGGCGTTGTAGCAGCCGATCAGACATAAATGAGATTGACGCTTAGTTCCAGGTAGACACAATCTTCACGTGAGAATTCTGTATTTTCTGCTATATATTTCTCAAGCCTGATCTGAGTTAAATTCAACAGTCAAACTTTGCAATGCAACACTCCACTTCCATTCTAATGCAGCTAGGATAGAAATCTCCAAGATCCGACGATTAAAAATTCAATTCTTCCATCTCAGAATTGAATCAGGTCACTCTGATACCAAATGAGAGTGTAGCAACATATTTAATCAAGAATAATTATGTTGCATTACATTACTGAATAAACATGGTTACATTATATAGGCAATGGACATCCTACATGAGTCAAGCCAAAATAAACTTCCCTATATTAGTGTTCGATGGTTGAACAAACTCAATCACGTCCAAACTATATATATTATTGTTACAATAATAATATATTAGTTAACTTATCATAGGGAACTAAATATTTACCATATGGTAAACACTATTTTCCTAACACACACTTGCCCTCTGCAAGTTCTTGTGATGCATGTTCTATTTCAAAAATATTAATCAATTCAAAATAAATTTCATGTGTAAATAAATTTGTGATACAACTTGCTTTTATACAATGTACTACTCTTTGTTGGACAATATTGCATAGCTATAGATGTATATTAGCGATCACTAGGCTAAGCCATTAGTGCCTCGACTATGTTTGGTTGAAAACTCTTTAGTGAGCTCAGTGGCCTCTATGCTTCGTATGGACACGGTACTAAATAAATATAACACACAACTAACATACCAAGTTTTGTCTGTTAATTCATGTGTGATGTGTCAACAACCTCCTCATTTGGCATCAACACTAAAAAAATTGAAGTATTATTAAATAAATGAAAGAAATGAGAGTAAAAACTTATCGTATAGATAAATTTATAAAACGAGTAAATGCTAATAACCTAGTATAGATTCATTGGATGTATGGTCAACGACATCTAGCGCAACATGCTTAATGGGTTCAAAGCATGTTAAGAATGACATTGTCTCCATTGTTTTTAAGTGTCTGGAAGAGATGGTGCTTCCTCTCTTTGTTGGATGTCTACATAAATATTGTATATATCAATTCAATGGCATTAAACTAATAGAATTTTTTAATGTTGTCTTAATCAACTTACCTTTTTTCAAATGCGAATAGTAATGTTTTAAAATCATTTCTTGATCATGCGATTCAATATTAAAAACCACAAATAGACTCGATTCAGCCAAATCATGCAATGCAAAACTCCACCATTAAGCACTAGTATTAGAGAATTTACGAAAAGTGAGTAGAATGAACATATGAGACTAAAACTCATAAGATATCTAGTAAAGAAAAGGATGTGTCTTTTCGCATAGGCCGATATCACCTAGAGTCACAAATTGTTGTGGAAGTTTCTCTATCCAATTCATGATGATTTATTCTCTCTCTAAATCGTCAAAATCACAATTTTACACACTATTTATTGTGTACATAAGACACAAGCTATTAAATTTTTCATTGTTTTCATCAAATCAGAACAACCATCCACAATGATTCCCCCTTGTCTTTAACTTTTTGCATGTATTTTTTACTGTCTCTCTTAATATTTTTAATAAGCAACAGTAACAACATAATAATAATACAATTTAGCATGATAGATCCAACAAGCGTAAGCGGGATCATTATTGCATCAAAAGTTATATCACTAGAAAAATTACAGAAATTTACGATCGATATTATGCATTAAATGTAATAGTTGACATAATAGATGATATGGTTAATTAATTTTGGAAGGGATATGCACATTGATAGGTAAACTCTTCTATGTCTTCCATCCTTGCTAGCTTTTTTTCTTCCACTTTGAAATCACATATTTGTTTAAAATTCTTTGAGATTTCACCTTTGGAAGAACCTCTCGCCCTTTAGCATGAATTTTTCTTCTTGTTGATTTTTCACTTCCTTGGGAATCAACTTTTCTTTTTCCTTTTCTCTCTTCTCCCAAGAGTACACACAACTGGCAGTAGTGAGATTCATGCAGTCTAAATTTTTGAATAATATTGGCTTCATTGCATTTGCATTCTGCGAATACAATATTATCTAGATATTTATTTTTCAAATATTTTAGAACCTTTCCTCTAATTTTTTTGTCATCTTTTACTCTTGGCAAACAGATTCAAAAGTATTTTCTATTATTCTGCCTCAATGGATCCAATTACCCATACTTTCCTTGATTTCATTTTTTTAGTTAGTAATGATAGTTCATCATTGATCATTCCTCTTGCACCCTTGAAGGAATTGGACGTGAACGTTTCTAATGAATTTGGCTAAAACTTAGGTTGGTTATCCTTAAAAGGAGAACAAGCAAGCCCACCCGATCTAAAAAACTCAAAGGTTGTTGTCTCATTTTATCCATATATCCTCTAGAAAATAATATAAATGTCTATTTATCATAAAGACTCTATGGATTTTTCACGTTGAAAATAACAATACATTTCTTCTCAAAGCTCTACATTCAAAGTGAAAATAGTATATTTACTTTTTACATATTACAAAAATTAAATTTTAAATACTAATGCATTAAAATTAAGTTTCATTACCCTCCACTCCTTTGTCTTTGTGTTTCCCACTATAGACCTCTGAGGACATCCTATGGATTGTAAAATTGATTGAGCCTTTTAGAGTAAATAAATAAATAAAAATTCAATCCAAGTTTTGTTGATTGCAAATATTAATAATGTCTTTGCTAGATGGTTTTTAAGATAAAATGTGATCCTTTCTAAATTGCAACCTAGTATGTAATGACTTGTAATTACTTTCGGCTAAAAATGGTTTTGGGAAAAAAAAATTATATTGGTCATCAAGAATGTATAACTGCACATAATCCCTTTTCAAGTCATTTGGATCCTCTAGTTGTATAAGTTCCTTTGTAGAATGTAAAAAGTGAAGAATAATTACATCCCTCTATGTATGAATATCATTAATCAACATTAAATGGACAAGAAGGTCAACATTATCCTCATCATAGGATGGTATTGATATTTTGGAGGTCTACTGAGGCACTTATAAACTTCAATTAGAAAAAACATCACCATTGAAAAAAAAATTAAATTGTTCAACGGTTGAAGATTTTGCTTTCTCGAATATATTGGTCACTTTTTTCAACAACACAACTGATTTATTATTCTTTTTAATCCCTTGCAACTTTTACTTAGAGGGATATATCTCTAATTTAGAAAATATGACCACCAAGTAGCATTGTAAATAGATTTTCATGTTCCGGTGGAGTAAGAAAACATTTTCTATTCAAATAATGACAAATATAATAGGTATTATCGTATCTATAATGTTTCTTAAATATTGAATTCATGTCGTTATGAATTTCAAGGGAATTTTCATAGCCTGTTTTGTCTAAGTGTATGAACATCCCCAAATTCCAACCATATTTAGAAAAATAACATGTCTTACTTTCTTTAAGTCTTTATTTCTGTTTCTGAAAAGGAAATTTCCAACTCCATTTCAAGAATAAGGCACTTATTAATTTCAGCGTAAATGCCTTCAACCTTAATACACAAGTGTTCATTGATCAATAGTTTATGAAGATATAACCATATCAACTTCATGTTTGACATCATTATCAACAAAAATAACCACGAGATCAACGTGATAGTTTTATGGGGTATGTCTTTCTTCAAACCATTCCTCGTCTCTCTTCTTCCAACCCTATTCTCCTTTAATGAATGGAATTTTTGTGAATAAAGTGCGGCCAATGGAAGACATATTACCTATAAAAAGGAATTAAACAAATTAATAATTCATAAATATATGGGAAGGATAAATACTATTTTTCAATAGTGCAATAACAAGGATATGTTATATCTTAATTTGAAATTTTTATAGATTAAAAATCATTACCAATGGATCTTTAGAGCTTAAAGTCGGCCGCTAGGAAAAATTTCAACATGATATAGAATACGAATGGAAAGTACGAATACTTTCCTTATTACTTTATGTCATTCAAGGGTTGTAGATAGAGATGTAATAATCTAACTAATAGCCATTAATCATAGTTATATATAAAAGTTTCTTATTTTCAAAATAACGATCTAATAAAAAATCATGATCATTAGATATATTCATTAGACGTAGTCATTGTAAAAACTATATGTACAACTTTAGATGCTATTGTTTAAAATAATATTAATAATAGTAACATATTTCTTGGACTATCCTGGTTGAGCCGGTGTTACACTAGGTACCCTCGAGAGGGATCAAGCCTTATGTAGTTCTCATAAGATATAATGTGTATAACACATAATTCACATTGGTTTGTATCAAAGAAAATTATTAGAGATTGATAATATCCATTACCTAATGAAAGGGATGGTTTTGTGGTGGCTACGCTCAACAATTTCTTATTTTGAAAATAGCAATAGAATAACAAATCATGTTCTAGCTTAGTGGTCGTTAGGTTATAACCATTATGTCTTATCATTGTAAGAAACTATCATTCCAAATTTGGATTTCTATTATTTTTCATTGATTATAATTGCATCACATTGGTTGGACTATCCATGGTGGAGCCAGTGCTGCACTACATTCCCTAGAAAGGGACAAGGCCTTAAGTAGTTCTCATAAGATATATTGAGTATATCACATAGTTCATAAATTACGCAACAAGAATTTGGAGTTGGTTCTAATGCTTTGTTTTCTATTATAACATTAAATCTGCTCCAATAAGATCTCCATATAAATGAATAATGCCATCTCTTTCGAAAATACATGATCTACCAATTTGACAATTTTGTCTTTACACATCGAGTGTTTATTCCCATAGGGTCTCTTATTTTCTTTACGTAGGATATGTTTCCTTCCACCAAAGGCTTGACTCACTCATTCTTATCACATTTAAGTCATTTTCCTTGGTGTTACAAGAGTGAGTTAGTCAATCTTGTGGTAGAATTAAAAAAATCATGTGATAATCAATTATAAGACATTGTGGGAAAAATAGTGATGTGAAGAATCAAAACTATCAAATTAATAGATCAGATAGATTTGACAGAGATGATTGTACAAATAGTATAAAATTATTCAGGAAAATCATTTCTAATTTTTACTCTGGAATTTTAAAAATATCCTAAAGGCCTCTTATCTCAAATGGTCGTTACATTGTACTACATACCCTCGAGAGGGACATAGGCTTATGAAGTTCTTATAATATATATTATGTATAACATAATCCATATTGTTTCTTATCAATAAAAATTGTTATCAACCATTAAAATCCATTACTTCTATTAGATCTTAGCCTCTATATTTTATAGGAATCCTTTTTACAATGAAAAAGTAATTGGAACAACTTTGATCGATGGTTTTTTCATTATTTATAATTATATCATATTGGATGGATTATCTCTAGTGGAGCCAAGTGCTACTATACACATCCTCAAGAAGGATGAATCCTTATGTAGTTCTCATAGGATATATTGTGCATAACACATAATTCATATCAGTTTGTATTAAGGAAAATACTTAGCGATCGCTAAGCTCCATTACTTATTGAAAGGAATGGTTTGGCGATCGCTATGCTCAATATTTTATGTTTTTCAAAATAGCGATGGAATGAAAATTCACTATCTACCTTAGTGATATAGCTATGAAGGGTTAGATCATAGTAATAGAAGTACATCATTTAAACCTGAAGAAGTATCATGTTCATCTTGGCCTTGCATATTTCCGAAATCACATGTTAAAGAAAATGGACCTAAACGATTTCTTGAATATGCAAGGCGAAGATGAATCCAATTCTTTCTCGGATTAAATGGTGAACATCTATTCCTATGATATAGTCTTGACAATCTAATCTTGATGAACTTCTATTTATATGTTTTCTATTCTGAGGATCCCCAAATCTAGATTGATAAAATCAAGAAAATAGTCAAAAAACAATACTTGGGAGATCCTCTTCTAGAAGCTATTCTCAAAATGTAAAATCCTGCTAAAGGTTCACATATTTGAAATTTTATTCTTTCTTGCATGAATATTTTCTCTAATTTTGTTTCATGCCCGATTGTTTTGAAAGTGGGTAAACTATAGGATTTTCAAAGAATCCTAATCCTTATACAAAAAGATCCAACATGAGGAACCAAAAGAGAGGAAAACATATAAATATTTTGGATATCATGAAGGAAATTATCTCGCTTCCAAATCAGCTTTCAATTTGTAGTGATCATAATTAACCACAATGTCAATAGATTACTTAATCTCATCACAAGAGTTATAAATAACATCCTTAACAATATTTGTGTAATATTTCCATTTTTTATGACCACAAAAAAACGTTGAATATTTTGTATAACGGGGTTAATAGCCCGGTGTAGGTTTCATGTTCCTCAATAGTGCGATCAATAACGAGAGTACTAGTTGGGGCTAAATTAGAAGCAAGTGATGGAATTTCCACAGTATCAAGATCAAAAAGAGAGTCCTGGTCTAAGTCATCATAAATTTCAGCAAGAACATCTAATGAATTGAGAACCCAGTCCAACATAGAAGATGGAGAAGCAATCAAAGAGGTAGAGGTGGAAGTAGGAGAAATCATAGGGTTGTGTAAAATCTGTGGGGACAAGGTAGTGAAAGAAAGAAGAGGACCTAGAGAGACAGTGACCAAAAGGGAGAAGAATGATAGAAGATGAAAGTAGGGGAATAGAGGGGAGAAGAGAGGGAGACAGAGCGAGAGACATGATATCCTTGGAGGCGTCCGAGCTGGTAATACGGATCTTTCTCATTTTTTTGGATGACTCTTGGAATGCTAATGACTTGAATATAAATAAATTAATGATTATAGGTGACTATCAATTTATTGTTAACATTGTCACCAAAAAATATTCCTTGTCATGGAAAATCAATCTTATGTTAATAAAATTCCTTTTTAGGATTTCATTAATTCCAGATTAGACCTTAAAGCATATTTATAGGAAGCTACTAAAGAGGAAGATTTTTTAGAAAATTGAGGGATTGAGAATGATAATATTGGTAATAATTATTTTTATTGTTCGGAATTCATCACCTTTTAATCCATTAGTCTATAATCTATTTTTAGGATTAGATTAAGCAAGATATGGTTTCTATTGAGAAAGTTCTCGAGTGTTGATTATCTTTCTCTTGAGGGTCGTCATGCGGTTATTGTGGAAGCTTTTGCGAACTTTGTTTATCATCTTCTTATTGAAGGGGAATGTTTTTGTCATCTTCGCTCAAAAATTCCTTATTTTGAAAATAGCAATAGAATAAAAAATCATGTTCTAGTTTAGCGGTCTCTATTTTATAACCATTACCTCTTGTCATTGTAAAAAACTATCTGTACAGATTTGGATTGTTAGTGTTTTTCAAAGATATAATTACATCATATTGGTTGTACTATACCCAACAGAGAAAAGTGTTGCACTACATAACTTTGGAAAGGGATCAAGCCTTATGTAGTTCTCACAAGATATATCGTTTTTAACACATAATTCATAAATCCCACAACGGGACTTTGGAGTTGGTTATGATGCTTTATTTTATATTATATCATTATCGCTTCAAGAGGATCTCCATAAATGAAAAACACCATCTCTGTCAAAAATACTTAATTTACAAATTTTATGATTTTTTTATACATCACTACTTTTTCCCACAGGGTCTCCTAGTTTCTTTATGCGGGACAAGTTTCCTTCTAGCACATACTTGAATCACTCACTCTTGTAACATTTAGGTCATTTTCCTTGATGGTACAAGGGTGAGTTATCCAAGCCCTTTCTAAAAGTAAAAATTCTTTGTGATATGTAATTAGGAGACCTTGTGAGAAAAACGAGAGAAATGTGAAGAAACAAAAGAATCAAATTAGCACATTAGGTAGATGTGATAGAGATGACATCCATTAGTTTACCATCACCAACTATCCATTTGATTGTGTATGGGAGAGGTGTGGAAAATTTTACTCGATTGCTTTTATGTCTATTTACCTAGATGGATGATTTACTAAACATGCAAGGCCGTAATGCTCATGATTCATTCTTCAAGAGTAAATGATGAACTTATATTACTGTGATCACACCTTGTTAAAAAATGTTATCAATGATGAATCATCATTGGTAGTCTATTTATGATTTTCACCCAACAATTTCAACAAGTATTCACTACAAAAATTGGAACACCTCTCACATACAAGCGGTCCCTAAGTATGGAGGCAAATTGTTTCTAATTATTTCCTCTGGAATGTAAAAACTATTCTAAAGGCCGCTTATCCGAAAGGTTCATTACCTTGCACTACATACCCTAAAGAGGGATATACCCTTATGCGATTACGAAAAGATATATTGTGTATAACATATTATTCATATCGTTTATTATCAAGTAAAATGCTTAACAATCACCGATCTCCATTACTTGTATTAGGTCTTAGTAGCCACTAAGTTATTTCTTTCAATAGGAGTCATTTAAAATCAATGCATGTTTTATGTTGTCTAATTCTTTATCAATGATAATCCTAGTGGCCCCTAACCTCTATATTTTCAAAGAATCCATTTTAACAATGTAAAAAGTAATCTGAACAACTTTGATCGATAGTTTGTCATTATTTATAATTATATTATATTGGTTGGACTATCCCTAACAAATCCAATTGTTGCAATACATACCCTCTAGAAGATTGATGCCTTATGTAGTTCTCATAGGATATATTGTGCATAAAATGTAATTCATATCTTTTCATATCAAGGAAAATGATTAGCATTGCTAATCACATTACTTATTGAAAGGAATGGCTTTGCGATCACTAGGCTCAACAATTTCTAGTTTTTAAAATAAAAGCGAACAAAAATTTGTTTTATATCTTCGCAACATAGTTAAGCAAGATTAGATCATAGTAATAAAAGTACATCATTTAAACCTGAAGAAGTATCTTGTCCATCTTGGCCTTGCATATTTTCTTAAAATCATCCTTCAAAGAAAATAGACCTAAACAATCTACCAAATATGCAGGGTGAAGATGAATAGGATTCTCGCTCAGGATTAAATGATGAACTTATATTACATTGATCTAATATTTCTAATATAATCTTGATGAAATTCCATTTATATGCATTATATTTTGTGGATCTCCAATTTTGTGATTGATTAAATCAACAAAATTATGCGAACCTTTCACTAGAAAGGAGTAGATGATACCAAGAAAATCCCTTTGGTTAAAGGGTACGATATTTTTATTCCTAAATATTATGGGGGAATGGGGATTTCGAGCTAGGAAAAACAAAATATAGCTCTAGGTGTTAAATGGGTGTGGAAAATTCTCTCCAATCCTCAAAGTGTGTAAGGCAAGATCGTCTAAAAAAATACTTGGGTGATCCTCTTCCAAAGGCTATTCTCATAATTAATAACTTGGTTAACGACTTGAAGATTAATAAATTACCGATTGAAGGTGAGTCTCATATTGTTGTTAACATCGTCATAAAAAATCAGTCCTTTTCAAGGAAAACCAATCTTATGTAAATAAAATCAATTTTTTATGTTTTCATTTATTACTAATTGCAATTTAAAGCATATATGTAGGGAAGATAATAAAGAGATGGATTTTTACCGACTTGAAGGATTGAGCAAGTGTTTTGTGATAAGATTGGTAATAAATATTATGATTGGACGAGACTTCATCGTGTTTTCCGATAAAGGTTGATAATGAAGGGTCAAGAAAGATTTTCTTAATTACAAGCATGTGATGATAGAGTCTCTCCCTATATTTATCATGCCACTCTCCCTTCTTTTTGCACCATTCAATTTTCTTTTACTACATTTCTTTTCATCTATCATGGATGGTCAATTGTTTCCTTTCATGCAATTCTCCATGTCAGTGCGTGAAATTTAATTCTCTACTAAGATTTCACGTCATCGTCTAAAATGTATTTTTAGGATTGGATAAGAGTAAGATATAGTTTCTATTGAGGGAGTTCTCAACAATGATTATATTTCTCTCAAGGTTCGTCTCGAGGGTTAATGAAGAACTTTCCTCAACCTTCATTTGTCATATTCTTATTATACAGTCGTCGAAGGATTGGGCTTTGGATATGGGGCATTATTGGATCAAACCAATGTATATGGTTGGCATGGAAGCTGAAATTGAAAAAACCTCACATGTGTAATGGCCCCTATTTTTTAGGCTCACTATATCTAGGAAGGTTTGTCGAATGAAGTGCCACTTTTAGAGAGTTATAAAATCAATTTGACGTCTTGATACATTTCGTAGATTCTACGGCCAATTTTAGGAAGATCTCAACACCGAGATCCATTTCAATCAACTTTCCCGACGTGGATGCTATGTCTAATCCACTTTGTAACCAAAACTAGCCCATTTAAGATGTGATGTGTATCCAAGGGCGTGAGCCGTATGATTGATTGAGGATTCGTGTTCGCTACTAGAAAAGATCATCTTTTTTTGGCTTTGCTACGAATCCTTTTTACCTCCCTGTTTAATTAGAGACTCTTGAGGTGTCCTCTATTTCCAAGAAATAATTTCCTCTAAAATCTATCATTTTGTATCTTTGTTTTGGTTGTTATATAGTGGTTTCGGTTCCATAGTAATCAAATCATCCGATTTTTCTTGTTGGTATGGGTTTTTTTGTATTACCAACCCCTTGTGTTTTTAGCATAGTCTCTTGGGTTTTTTCAACAAGTATTACTAGATTGTTCATTTTTTTATTGATCTTCATGTTATATATTTAATGTAACAGTAAAAGGACCCTTCGACCCTCATTTAATTATAAAAAATAAGGAATCATTAATAAAATTATTTGTTATGAGTTGCACAAAATGATTTCAACAATTAATCGTTAATAAATTTGGCACACGTTTCCCATATAAACAATTGCTATTTATTCATTCAAATAATTACTAATTGTCTTGTCTTGAGTTTAATGATTAGGTTAAAGGCCTCATATCTCATATGTTCATTAGGCTGCAATACATACACTTGAGATGGATAAATCCTTATGTTGTTCTCAGAAGATATGTTGTGTATAACACATAATTCATTTTGGTTTGTTTCAAGGAAAATGATTAACAACATCTAAGATCTATCACTTCTGTTTGGTCTTAGTGGCTGCTATGTTATTCCATTTAACAAAAGTTAATGAACATCAATGCATGTTTTATGTTGTCAATTTATTTTTAGATGAGAAGCCTAGTGGCCGCTAGCCTCTATATATTCTAGGATTCCTTTCAGCAATGTAAAAACTATCTATATAGCTTTAGATCACTAGTATTTTTCAACATTTATAATTAATTAAATCATATTGGTCCTCACACGAGCTAAGTGCTTCTCTACATACCCTCAGAAAAAAGTCTTATTTAGTTCTCATAAGATATATTATGTGTAACACATAATTGATATCGGATTGCATAAATAAAAATGCATAGCGAACACTAGGCTCCATTTCTTATTGACACGGTTGTCTTGGTGCTCGGTAGGCTCAACAATTACTAGATTTCAAAATAATGACTGAATAAAAATTCATGGTCTACCATGGTGGAGAAATTAAACAAGGCCAAATCATGGTAGTAGATGTTCATCATTTAAACCCAAGGAAGAATCATGTTCATCTTGGCCTTGCATATTTTTGAAAATCACACGACAAAGAAAATAGACCAAAACTATTTACTAAATATGTAGGGTGAAGATGAACAAGATTCTTGCTCAAGATTAAATGATGAACTTCTATTACTGTGATCTACACTTTCTTAGAAACGGTCTTGAACAAGGAATCGGCATTGGAAGTCTGTTTTATGCATTGCACCATACAATTTCAACATGTAGTCACTCCAAAATTGGGCACACCTCCCCCATACATACAGTAGCTAACGATTGGGAAGATCGAATAACAAAAAAATCATGGACTACTCTAGCATCTGTTTGGGTAGTAGCGATCGCTAATATCAATTATTTGCTATGTTGCACCAACACAATGTAATAATCTTCTACTTTAGCAACCACTTGGATTTGAATTTAATGTTAGGATATGAATATCATGTGATAGACTTAGAATATCATGTTGAATTTAGTGGCGCTAGTCTTAAAATTTCATTTTGGAATATGTGTATTCGGAAAATTGTTAATATTTGTCTTGTTTTGGAATATTTTTGTCATGTCTAGCCTTGGATTATCAAATAAATATAGTAAACATCCATCTTAGTAGATGCTTAGTATTGTAATATCGCATTGGAAAATCTAAAAAATAATAATGTAGCTTACCTCAATTTTTAGGTAAGTTGTTTCTAATTGTCTCTATGAAAGACAAAAACTATCCTAACAGTTGTTAATCATAATTATTGGTTAAGTTGCACCAACTAATATAATAATCTTCAATCTTAGGGGTCTCTTGGCTTGAATATCATATTAGGCTTGAATATCATTACGAACCTAGTATCGCTAAGCTTAAGATCTCATGTTTGAATACGTGTATTCAGGAAAATTGTTAATATTTGTCTTGTCTTGGAATATTTGTTGTTTTGTCTTGTCTTGGAATATCAAAGAAATGTAGTAAACATCAAGCCTAATGACTTCTAGTCTTTGAAGATTATACTAGAAAATCTAAATATAATAATGGAGCTTAGCTCAATTTTTAAGCGAGTCGTTATTAATTGTCTTGTATATAAGACAACAAATATCCTAGTGGCCACTAATCTCAATTCTTTGTTATTTTGCACAAATTTAATGTAACAATCTACGATGTTGGCGGCTGCTAGGCTTCGCATAGCATTTTAGGATTTGAATATCAAGTGATAGACTTTGAATATCATGTTTAATTTAGCAATTATACGCTTAAAATTTCGTAGCTTAGCTTAGTTATCAAGTAATTCATTACTAATGTTCTTGTACATAGATTTTTTCGACAAAAAGAATTATAGCTCGATGACCACTAGGATACACAACATTTTTCATGGTTCGGTTTACAAATAGATACATAAATATATGTGGAAAATCGTGTATTAATATATTTAACAAAACTTTATATCTTGCCAATGATATGTAGCATATTAATAATTAAATTTTATATAAAATCTATTATTTTCTGGATTCACATTTAATTAGAATTATATTTTGGAGGACACAAAGCTATGTGGTTTTGTGGCATAGTATGCGGTTTGCAAAATTATATATATCCTTGTAAATATAATGATTAAAATTGATATTTAATAATATTTACGCGTATATATAATATGTTTATCTTCTATTATACATAAAAACAGCTTACTAAAGACATTACATTTAACTATTACTACTTGGGAAAACATATATAATTAAAAATATATATTGACGTGAAAATCATATAAAAAATGAACATTGAAATAATTAGCCATGATTAATTCTTTCATATTAAAAAATCATTAAAGGAATTCATAATGAATACCTAAACCATTATGATTTTTAAAAAATTGAATATGTGTCTCACATTTTGCAATTGGGGAGACAACCCATCACTATCAGGGAAAAAAATTGCAGGAAGGAGAGAAACAATTCACAAACAATTATCCAGAGATAGACATTAAAGGGCTAAAAGGGAGCTCATTTAACAGAGACAAATATATGAGCTACGATAGAACAAAAAAATTGTGTTTTGAAAGAATAAAAATTGTAAAGGGGACTACATTTATTTGGTTAGGAAGAACACAAAATGTGGTTTCAGAAAGAACAACACATTTTGACAAGGGGATGATACATAAGCGCAACTTCAATGAAGGGAAAGGAGGGCTAGATTTACATGCAAAACACATGAACTAGGTGAAGATAGAGTGACTGAAAGTTCCCGCTATCAACTAAGGTACACATACACTAACATATATGCTTTTGATATATACATTTTCTAGTATTATATGAAATTATTACGTGCTTGATCATTTATGTGAAACCTCCATCTCTTCTCTCAAATAAAATATCTATGAGATTATAAATCCAACCTCTTTTCCTTGACTCATTTGAGTTTATACTTTACGTTCCTCCTACTCGAAATCGAGATTTATAAAATACGGTCGTGATTCCTACACAAGGACCTATCATCTATCTGCAATAAATTTTTCTTGCCTCCTTTGTGTTCCTGCAAACAAGATTATAATCAGTCCCTCAATGTTCCCTTGCAAAAAATAGTCGAGGATTTAAGCACTCGGACCAGTAATCTAGTTCCTGCACGTATTGTATTCTGATTTCAAGAGTTGTTTTTCTGCGATGAAAAAATAAAAAATAAACCCTAATATATATTTCTTCAGGGTATTTAATACTTTTTGGTACATTCATTGAAATAAATTACAAAAACTTGAAAAGTGTAGGATAGGAAAGTTTGAAAATTTGAATTTCCCCTTAGTAAAGCCAAATTGTAGGATATTGAAATTTTAAATATTCACACTTAATGAATGGAATTCTTAGTAGAATAATGGATTGATATGGGGAGGTAAATAATTCCTTATAAAATGTCAAATTTAAACTTCAGATCTAAAACTCAAATTACAATATCCAAACAACCACAAAAACCACCTATTCAACTTTTAATGTGTGCATACCATAAACCACCAACAATGCATGAAACCATGAAAATGCAATAACACCTTAGAAACAAAATATTTAAGTGGTAAAAACTTAAGGGGAATAAAACCCATTGAAACACAATCTTATATTGATATGTTTCCAATTTAGTAAGGCAATAACCCCACAAGGAGCACCACAACCCTAGTTAGCGAGCACCAACCCCACAAGGAGCACACAACCCTAGTTAGCAGAGCACCAACCCTACAATGAGCACCAACTCCACAAGGAGGCTATAACCCCCCAAGATGATCAAGCACCAATTTATCCACCTTATGATGTGTATATCTTTGAATTTTTTTCCACAACTGATGGATAACCAATATTCACTTGGATTTCTTCTCTCAAACCCTAGGTGATCAATCTTCACAAAACAAGCTCTTGATCACTCTAAAAGCATCAAACACTTGCTCTCATGATATTTTATTTTTCTCAACCTGTAACACACTTGAATATTACTTAATTAATGGTCTAATACCTATAAAAAAATTCCACCTAGGTCGCTCCACCTTACACACATTCGACTAGTTCATAAAAGCACATAAAGCATGCTTCTTATATGCTTTACACCTTTCAAACTTAGACCCAAAATTTTCCCTCCATTTGGTTCAGCTAATACATCAAGGAAAAATTTTAAATTTAAATTATAGGAACTTCAAGTGACCCAATTAGTTCAGCCTAGCCAAAAACCTCATTACATGTGCCAAAAATAGCTTAAACCCCACCATTAAGATCTTAAAATTGCTCGAACATGAGTACCATAATTTTTCATGACCCATGAACCCTTATACATGATTAAAATATCATAATACATTCATACATGGTCGCAATTAATATCAACCAATCAAATTATTTCATATCTTGAGCCCATTAATCTTTGTATCTTTTAAAACTATTATTTCTGCACCCTTGACTGAAACTCCATAATGCCACCAAATTATTTTTACTAAACAAAAACATACCATGTGACCACTCAAAATAAATTTAAAAACATTTATAGAAATTATAAGAATTTTCTAATTCATGAAACATCCTTCACGTAAAACCACAACAAGATTTGCCTTCACCAATTAACCTGCCAAAAAGGTTGTTTCCAAAGGTTAGCTCATAAAACCATTTATACAAACATTCAAGACCTCAAAATAGATTTATTGGATGAAAACTACATCCTTTGTAACTCTCCGGGTGATAGGAAGCATCATCCAATCCATTTAATGCTTCAACCAACATCAAAATTATACAAAAATAGATCCTATCCTCAACTGCCAAAAACCTTCTTGCTAAAATAATGCCCTGAAAATCCTATCAAATCACCTTATCATGAGGAAATCCATATATCAATGGAAATATTTCTTAATCTAATTTCCAAAAAAACTTGAATCATATTAAAACTTCCACCTGTAGCTCAAGTTATGACCAAAACGTTCGACCCTACTATTTGAGACCCCAAAATTGCCCTTTGACCTCGTCAACTGTTTGAGCCTCGAACACCATCAACCTGTAAAATCATGTCTTGAAAATTCATGGACATCAATATTATCTTCCCGTAATCATGTCATATTAATTTTTCATGCTACTCCTTTGGACCATCTTACTCTTCCTAGAAACTCCTATTTTTACGTGGTGCCCACTCATCACCATGACCTCAACCAAATACTTATGGAAATATTGATGAGTCCTCTAAAATTTCCAATCATCACATTTTCACTTGCAATAAAAATTGGGTCACTATACTTCATTTTCTTCAAACCGCTCCTAGTTAGGGTTTAACTAGGTTTTTAGAACTTCTTATCTTCTTAACATTCGTTCATAAAAACCTGATGATAAACTGACCTAATTATTTTTTTGAAACCTTATTAACTCACCTTATAATCATTCTTGAAATCCAAAAGTTCCTATGCAAAGAAAATAATTCACAATGAACATCGAAGTTGCACTTTAAGATAGAAATGCACTAGAATTTTACCCTAGCTCACAAAATCAATCATATCCGACAAAATACACAACCCGGGGACCTGAAATTTTTTTGATATAATCATACCTCATCCCTCTAACATCTCTAATCATCATAACATCAATTATATGGTCAAATAACTCCAGTTATTAAGATTTTCCTAAGCTTTCATGTTAGATCCTCATAGTAGCAACTAGGGCCAACTGAAACAATTCAAGAACTAAACATGAAACCTCTAAAAATGACCTAAACATAAATCATATTCCATGATATCATCTATCTCCAATCCACTCTGTCACACCTCCAATCAAGCATACCTTCTCCCAATGAGCACATGTAACATGAAGAATAACATGTACCTATACTATATCACTATTGTGAGTGCTCAATAACCCTCAAGACATCCTATCCAAACTGTCAACATGATTCCCATGAAATCAAGAAGCTCTCTCTACCAAGCTACACCTCGTAGGCACCTGTATGGGCTTGTTAGAGCAAGTTTGCATCATTGAATCTAAATTAGTATGTTAGTACCTTAAACATCATCATACCATCATCCTAAAATATTCACTTTTTCATTAATGTTGTTTTTCACCAATGAAAACACCTAATAGGACACCATGCCAACAATCTCCCCCTTTTCATTGATGGAAAACACCCTGAACTTCTCCTCTTTTTACATTAATGAAAAAGGCATACCTGTAGCTTACCTCATTCACCTACATTAGCTTCATACCTTCATGCTTTCTTTAGAAGCATCAACCAAAGGTCTCAATCAAGCCTCCTCTTCTTGATTTTCACCAAATTTTGAATTGACCATGCAATCATAGAGCTCCCCCTTGAAAGATAATTACTAAAATCTGAACCTCATTAGCTAAGCATAAATAAATATCTTCTTACCTTGTTTGGAGCAAGAGCTTCAATTTCCATCATCTAGGCATATAAACCAAGAAAATTTCACCTTATACCTTGTTTTGAGCTCCTTGAGATAATTGTAGCACTCTGAAATAGATTCATTCTTATCTCCATCATGCCAACAATGCTAGTAAAATACCTTACCTCAACATTTATCCATCACTCTGATTAAATAAAAATCAACTAAGACCTAAGGAAATTATAACAAATAGTTAATCTAATATAGGATGACTAAAATGTTGTAGAGATGTAATAAAAAGTATGAAATAATCCTAAATAATTATATTAAGTGAAATGAAACCCTAAATATGTAAGGAATTAAGCATAAATTACTTCGCTGATTGCTAGAGATTGTCGCAGAGTGTCACATGTCGACGGTGAATTCCGAGAATCAGAACGGATGCACAAAGGTCTCGTAAAGAGGATCAAAAGGGAGAGGAGAACTTGGGAAGGGACTGGAGCAACCCTAGCCACTCCAGCCCTAATTTTGGGCTTTGTAGTCCTCGCATAATTTTTGGATCTGAATTTTTCTTGGTTGAAAGAGTGTCGGAAATATACTATGTTTATCGCACTAGATTTGCAAAGTTGCATCGAATGTGTTGGATAATGAAGTGACAAATTGCAATACAAAAGGAAGTGTCAAACCCTATAAAAAATAAAGATGTAGAATGAATGGTTCGTACTTACCTCACCCACAAAACTAGTGGACTTATCATTGAGCATTGCATTACATTTCAGAAATAGATGTAGTTCTGGTGTGTTTGTGCATGTTGTACCCTAGGTGCTCTCATGTCATCCACAATTTGTGAAGTAGTGAGCAATAATAACTATAGAAAATTTAAATAACATGTTTGCATGGAATTGAATAGAATCCATCCCCTATGCGGTGTTTTTGATGCAGATCTCCTTGCCTTAATGCATGACACTATGTGGATACAAGTGATCCAATGGCTGAAACTCTAGATGGAGTGATAGTAGTATGTGACATTATGACCTAGCACCCTCATTATGGTCTTATAACTTTATATTTATAGGAATCTCAAGCTTAATTTCATAATTAATCTTGATAAGGCCGATTGGGAAAAAGATAAAGACAAAAAATGGATAGAAAGGCCTCAAAAATAAGTGGGAAAGGATGTGCATAGACCGAGGCACCCAAAGTGGACCGAGGTGCCCTAGTACAGGGTGGGGTGCCTTGGTTTGGGGCTAGAATGATGGGGCGAGATACGAAATGGGCGAGATAAGTGCAAGAAAATATGTGAGAATGACAAAGTAAATTATAAAATAAATATGGCCTAAAAATGGGTTTAATTGGTACTTTATCCACTTGAGAACATTCTAAATAGTAGTATAAGACTGGGCTAAATAATGTCTAATGTGCATAATTTTGTGTCTACATTTGCCCCCACTTTATGTTGGTGAGCGAAATCTTGGTAACATAGAGTAAATGAGATATGCGTACCTAATATAAATGTAGGGTGTAGAAGAAGACGTGTCGATGGACTAGACTCAAGCGTAAAATAACAAAAAAGAAAAATGTGGAGGATCACGGATTCTAAGGATGAAACATGTGCATAAAAAGTGATCGAGTGAACCTAGGGCGGAACACATGTGTACATGTTGATGTGTGTAGTGTACTGTATGGTTAGTAAAGGTAACTTCTTATAGTGGTGTGTTATCATTGTCATCATCATCGTTGTTGATGTTGTTGCCCCTTATTTAACTATTTGTTTCTCATATAATGGACCTATAAGGAGAAAACGAATAAGTAGTCATACATGTATGTATGTAAAAACATTTTGTAAAATACGCATGTGTAAAGTATGCAAATGTAAAATATGCTACCAAAAGTGTAAATGGAACATGTACACTTGATCTATATCGAGAAAAAGGGTGTAGAAAGATATCATGTACTATCATAAGTTTTTGGGTGATTTCATGCCACCCTAGTGAAGAAGTATTGGTAGGTAATGCGATGTGTCCTCTAACTACAACCACTTATGCAAAAATGTTTTGAAGAGATATTTGTATTGTCGTATTTTTTTTTGTGATCTCGATGACACTAGACGGAGAAGTGTAGAGAGGCACACCAACTGTAACCCCCAAGCCTATAACCGCTCTGTAGAATTTCTAAAGGAAAACATGTCCTATTATGGCTATTGTGTATGGAGTTTGTATCTTGGTCTAAAATCACTCGTTGTGTCGAACCGGTGTAAATACGATGTGTTAGTAGTAAATGTGACAAGTGTGGAATGAAGAATGCGGCCCTAAAAGAGGACCCAACCGAACTTTGACCTATAGAACTCTACCCTATAGGGAGAAAAGGAAACACTAGGTAGATAGAAGGGTGTGCACAAAAGGGGATGGCTAGCCAGAAAAAGTGTTAGTTAGAAACACATGCATGCAATAAGTGGAAAATAAACTAACAATATAGAAACTAACAATCAAAGTAGTGTAAACATGCACAAATAAGAAGATTGCATAAAGATGGTTTCAAACATGGGACATCATTCATAATGTCGCAAGACATGTAAGTCCATTGTAGCCACAAACAAATGACAAGTGTGCACACAAGCAAAGGGCAAAGCCCACATATAATGGAAAACAAAGCGAGATAAGTAGAAACATACAAGTAGTCATTGAAACATGTAATCCCTGTAAAACAAGTATTTCACATGGAACACCCGTTACCATGTTAGAGTGATAATCAATATGTCAAAATGTGTATGAGCAAGTAGTATAATATGCTAAGTACAAAATGAAACAATATCACCTGGATAAGATGAATGTGGATGCCCCCAGTGACTAGTATAGGAAGGGTAGAAGGTGAGCATCCATGCCACGTGTAGATTCATGTATCTGTAATCACACTAAAAAAGGCGTGAATGCACATGTGTGTATGATAATGACATATAAGAAAGTAATATAACATGTGTAGTAAAGTGAGCATGTAAAACACTAGTATGAAAAATAAATGTCACCAAGACAATGTATTATGTTGTGGATGGATGGAATGGAATGCAAGATGGAATGATAGGAGCAACGTACCCCCTAAGTGGATGGAAGTGTATGCAGTGAGGTTCATTTTGTTTTCCTCCTCAGCATTCAAGAATGAACTGTAAATGAGAGTACGTCATTGGGAAATAGTCAAGTGGTGTTGGTTACATATAGCACGTTGTGATGAGTGTGTATGTGTAGTGGTGATGAAATGTAACATGTGGAGAGATGTGCATGAACCCTATAGCCGAAGCGTATATCACGACTTGTTGAATGGAAGAGTGATGATTTATCCCTAAGCATATATCACTATAGGATGAGTGGATGGAGATGAGATATATGGAAAGATGTGTGTGAACCCTATATCCTAAGTGTATACCACAACTTGTTGAATGGATGAGTGATGATTTATCCCTAAGCATATATCACTATGAAATGAAAAGGTGAGAATGGGTGATGATTTAGCCTAAAGTGTATGTCACTATGGGATGGACAAGAAGGGAGTGGTGATGTACCCTAAGGTGTAGGCCACTACCAAATGATAGAATGGGGGTGGTGATTTAGCCTAAAGTGTATACCACTACAAGATGATAAGAATGGGTGAAAATTTAACCTAAGGTGTATGTCACTAACGCGAGAAATGGTGGATGAGGAAAATGTCACATTGGTGAATGTAAGGTCCATTTGATTGGTAAACCCTTGGCAGTCGAGTATGGACCGAGGAACTAGAGTGTGTCATAGGGTGGTGAGTGTAACGCGTAGAAGACAACGTAGTATAAACGACCAAGGATGAATATGTGATGTAAATGCGTGGTGTAAGAAATTCACTGTAAGCTATGTAGCGTGTGTAATGTATGGAATGCACTAATAGTTGTATATATAAATAGAATATGTAGGGATGATAGATGAAACTAGACCCATATATAATGGAATCTAGTGTAGTATAGAATGAAGCGGATGGATGGATGCACTATGTAATGCAAGATGTGGATATAGGTGTAGATAGAATATGTAGTGATGATAGGTAAAGATATACCCTTAGATAATGTGACCTAGCGTAAATATAGAATGTATGGATGAACTATAAAACTAGACTCATATATAATGATGACTAGTGTAGCATGTATGAGATGAATGATGTATAAATGACTAATAGATGAGGTATGTATAGGATAATGTAAGATGTAGGCTATGTATAGAAATGATGATAGAATGTAGCTATGTAGGGCCTAGTGGGTAGTGTGTGGGGTTCATTATAATGGTAATCCCTCAACAGTCCAGTGTGAACTGAAGCACAAGAGTGCATCATCGAGTAATGATAGTGCTATAACGCATGATATTGTATGCCTATATAAAGATGACAGATGTGTGAGTGAGTAGAGGGGGTGTAGGGTGTTATACCCCCCAAGTGTACTATGATGATAATAATCTATGTAACCATGCAAGAGGTTCCATGCCATTGTGGGAGAGCATTGGCTATGTCATGATAGGAGAGAGGGACAACACAATGGTAGGTTGAAACAACATTAAAACCATGTGACGATGATGGAGTTGGAAATGTGGACTTCCCATTAGTAGGAGTAGTGTCTTTTCAATCAGTGATTGGTTGGAGCTTATGTGGGATTGGTGATGTTGTAGAAGTGTTGGTAGGAGAAGGAGGTGGACTGTTTGTGAGAGGTGGTTACATACTTTGACTTGGTAGTGTTGTGGATGACTTGAGAGAAGGAGGTGTTGAATTGATTTCTAGAGGAGGTTACTGAGGTGGTGTTTTATCATTAGGTATTGATGACTCAGGGCTAGGAATCCATTGGGATGTAACATTATTATTACGTTCAAGTATAAGAGGCTCAGGTGATGGCATGTCTTGAGGGTCAATTATATGACATGTAGTGGACCTAGATTGCATATGAGATGTAAGAGGAGGAGAAACATGTGATTGAGAAGCATCTTTAAGCTGTTGGATTTCAGATTTGAAAGATGTAATAACGGATTCTATAGCTTGAAACTTGTCGTGAAACAACGAATGTATAGCCTAAATTGATTCTAATAAGGGTTGATTAGGTGGAAGAGGATAAAAGTTAGTATAAACATCTATACAGAGTAAAGATGGATTGCCTAACCCATTCTTATGTGCTTGTGTAGTAAGATCCCAAGGGGCTGTGACTTTAGGGTCTTGTGTACTAGTATTAGTAAAACCATAACGTTGTAAATAGTCATACCCTGACCCATACTTAGAAAAATCCTAGGACTTGTTGGTAGAAGGATCACTAGATTGCTCAATTGAGTTACAATATTCAAAAGGATATGGGTCAGCCAACACATCGTAGACTAGTGCCTTGATGTCAAAATTTAAAATACACATGTAGTGTAGAAGGGACCCCATGCATGGCATGGATCCAAGGTCTTCCGAGGAGGATGTTATAGTTGAGGTCATTAGGCATGACATGGCATGGAATGGTAATTGTTTTTGGACCAATGGTAATAGGGAGGTTTACAATACCTAACACATGCTTAGGGATGTTATCAAATCCACGGATGGAAATAGATGATGGAGTGAGAGATGATTCTGAAATACCTAAGTGGTGAAGAAAGGTAACATTAAAAATATTGAGACCAGATCCATTATCAACTAATGCCCTTTAGACACCTGCTTTAGTGATACAAACTTATATATACAACGGTGGGTCATGTTGTAGTATTTCATGGGAGGGTAAATCATTGGTAGTGAAAGTTATGTGATCTTTGTCAAAAGATAAAGTAGAGGTAAATTTGTGATAGACATATTTGGGTGAAGTATGAGGAGGGATGAATTCAGTAGCTAAATATTCTCTAATCTTGGTCATACAATCAGGGTTATTTTGTAGATAAGTATGGAGAGAGATATTCATGGTGTAGAAACTCGAAAATAACCTAGATGGAAGATGAGTAGAAATCGCATGAAACCCTAATGTGTAGGATGTCGAAAGGGGATGCATACTAAATGTGATCAAATAATAAAAAATAGATATGCTCATGATGCTTAAATACAATACCTAGAAGGTGCAATGAAAGAGGATTGGGTTCACCAAAATGATTAACTAAAAATCAACTAAGACCTAGGGAAGATATAACAAATAGTTAATCTAATATAGGAGGACTAAAACATTGTAGAGATGCAATAAACAATATGAAATAATCCTAAATAATTGTATTAAGTGAAATGAAGCCCTAAATATGCAAGGAATTAAAGATAAATGACTTAGCTCATTCTTTGGAGATTTTCACAGAATGTCATAGGTCTAGAAATGAATTCCAGAATCGAAGCATTTGCAGAGGTCTTGTACAAAGGCTAGATATGGACGATCAAAATGGAGCGGAGTGGATGGGAAGGGACTAGAGAACCCCCTGGCCGCTCCATTCCTCATTCTAGACTCTATAGTCCTCGTAGATTTTCTAGATCTGATTTTTTTGGGTTGGAAGAGTCACAAATATTCTTTGTTTTTCACATTGGATCCACGAAGCCATGTCGAATGTGCTTTGGATAATGAAGTGACAACCTGAAATAAAAAGGACGTATCAAACCCTAGGAAAAATAAAGATGAAAAATGAATGTTTTGAACTGACCTTAGCCACCAAAGTAGTGGATTTATCACTTTGAGTACTACACTACATTTCAGAGCCCGGATGTAATTTTGGTGTGTGTGTGTGCATGCCATGCCCTAGGTGCTCGTTCAGTCACACTTTGTGAAGTAACGAGAAGTAGTAACTATATAAAATGTAAATAGTATGTTTGGATGGAATAGTATAGAATCTCTCCCCCTATGTAGTGTATGTGATGCAAATCTCCTAGCCTTGATGCATGACACTATATCGATGCAATGGATGCAATGTGAGCAAAGAACCATATTTAACACAATAAAAGATATTTGATTTAGCACAATATGAAAGCATTACACAGGCTATTATATAGCCATACAGATAGGAAAACAACCTCTGATTATTTAGGGAGGTATTATAACAAATATCCCAGAATAATATTCACGGGTATAACAAAACTATATGCGAACTGTAATATATGAGTTGTTTATAACAACTCATTTACATCCTCATATTAATGTAATATTATAAATATTACATTTACATATAATAATTACTATTCCAATGGAACACTAACATATTGATTTCCTAACATTCCCCCCCTTAATGTGAACATGGGGAAAATGTGCCTTTGTACTTGCACATGCTCATGATCTAGTGATTTTCACAGGATAATCACAAACCTCAATGATGGTTTTGCAAATGGTTGACTAAAAACCAAGAATGGTGGTTTTGCAATTGGTTTTCCACAAACCACAAAGTGATGGTTTTGTGAATCGATTACCAACAACCAAGAATGGTGGTTTCGCTATTGGTTTACCACAAACCAAAAATGAAGGTTTTCAGGTGGTTTACCTACAACCACATCATGATATGCCAAGTATTATTCTCAGCCCTCATCACATCTCACTATAGGTAATAACATAGGAAATTCTTTGAAATCTATTGCTCGTGCACAAACTAAAAACTAGAAATTGGAAATGAAACATTGGTGTCATGTTCCCCCCACAATGTGAAATTTCCACTTATTATGTAAACCAAATAGGAATATTGAAATTTGAAACACACCACATGCAACTGAAAGCACACTGAAAAAATGCCACCAAACCTTTGTGTGGCCCCATCGTTGGTGATTGACGAGAGGTCACTGATAGACCTCCAACCTCCATCTACCTCCATCCTCCGATGTCATGTTGCTAACTCAACAAATTTGGCTTTTGAGGCTCAATGGTTGCCAGGACGTTGGGTAACACCGAAAATGCATCCGTAAGACATATTGACTTATGAACTTGACTTTATGGATTTTACAAAATAACACCCTATATTTTAAAAAGATCAAACAAATGACTAATTAAAAATAATACTATAAAACTAAAACTTTGTTTGGTAATCGACTCTGACTCTTTTGACGACTTTTGATAATGACTCTTGGTCCGACCCCCTTTTAATTAAATCTATTGACTCCTAAATTCTAATACACTTTTATACCAACAACGAGTATTTTAAAAAATGTCTTATATGAAACTCTACTCACAAACAAATGACATGTAAAACTATATAAGACATATAATATCTTTATTTTTTTAAAAAGACCTGAATGGACCTGATACATAGTTGCAAATACTGTACACATAGAAATGTGAAGGTATAGAATAGACCCACATGTCCTTTACTACAGCCAAGAGCAAAAATAATCCACGTGAGGACAGGATTGAAGGCACTCGAATCACGCATAAAATTATCTCTTTCAGAAAAATCAGGAAATGCACTATTATATACCGCACTGCACTTATCGGACTTCACATTTGGCGAAGACATCCACAGCTTTGGAGGACGTGGAGCATTGTTGAACATTAATGTACGCCCTAGATCTTCTCGATTCTTCACTGAAGTAGTTTGGATGACTGCAAATGGATACAAAACCACCAATATATACCATGCATTATGACGATTCCATTTCGAAGGATATGTAACCGCATGAAATGGAGAATGCATAGTGAAAGGATCACGTGTCAATGTACTACTTATGATGCTTTTGTAGACCCAAAATATCCACGTGTTAGCAGGTTGTGCATAAAAGAAGAACGTAGAAATATTTATCTCTAGCAAGTGAAGATTCAGAGGAGGATGCAATGATGAACATATGTTGCAGAGGTCAACAGGAAGCTGCGCATCAATTAGCTGGTTTGGTAATCAATCTTTTGACAAAGAGAAAAAATACACCCGCGTCTCAACTACACGTCCATTTTGAATCAATTCATCCATGTAATGACTGTTCTTAAAAGAGAATATAGCTCAAACAAAATGAATACAGTAGGCTTTGAAAATAATGGAAGGAAAGGTGTACAGGGATGACCGAATGTATAAAGATACGACTGTGAATGAATATGGAACGTAGTACCATATGGATGAGATCACAATTTACATATATGTATCTGAATGTATGTAACCACAACAGATTCGAACATAAATGCCTTTAACAGATTAGAACACAGATTACCACTAAAATAACTCAACTTGAATGTTGTGAATGGATACTAAATTTTTAATGATACAATCTCCTTGCACGAACATAACTTCGAAAACTTTCATATTTCGGGAAAGAGAGTTGAATGATCTCCCCTACTGATCCTCAGGATTGTGTCGCTCTGATACCAAATTTGAGCAGAGCACCAGAATTTCATTTAACACAACAAAAGATATTTTATTCAACACAATATGAAAACATTACATATGCTATTATATAGTCATACAAGATAGGAAAACAACCTCCGATTATTTAGGAGTTGTTATAACAAATATCCCAAAATAATATTCACGGGTATAACAAAACTATATGCGAACTCTAATATATGAGTTGTTTATAACAACTCATTTACATCCTCATATTAATGTAATATTATAAATATTACATTTACATATAATAATTACTATTCCAATGGAGTACTAACATATTGATTTCCTAACGAGCAACTCTAGATAGAGTGATAGTAGTATGTGACGTTATGACCTAGGACACTCATTATGGTCTTCGAGTTTATATTTATAAGACTCTCAAGCTTAATTTCCTAATTAATCCCAACAAGGCCGACTAGGAAAAAGATAAAGACAACAAATGGCTAAAAATGCCCAAAAAATAAGCGGGAAAGGATGTGCATAAACCAGGGTTCCCAAAGTGGGACTGGGGCACCCCATTATAGGTGGGTGCCCTGATTTTGGGCTAGAATGACGGGGCAGTTGCGAAATGGGCGGATAAGTGCAATAAAATATGCGGGAATGACAAAATAAAATATAAAATAAAGATGGCCAAAAGGTGGGATTAATTGGTACTTTATCCACTTGAGAACCTTCTAAATAGTAGTATAAGACCGAGCTAAATAATGTCTAATGTGCATAATTTTGTGTCTACACATTCTTGACCATGAACTATCATTTCTAGACCTAAAACATACAAATCAATTCATCTTTATATACTTCATATTGCACCATGGATTGTGAGTCCTAAACAAACCTTTTAGAGAAAATTAGGTCAACTTTGGCATCCACTTACATGATCACCATGATTAGATTCATGCAACAATCTCTCCCCACAGGCTTAAGGTCTTTACTTCTAGCTCCAAAGCATATATTTGAGCTACTAGTCTTGCTTACATGCCTTGAAATCACCATTGCAACTTTTTCAAGGTCCTAAAGCACCATTTTAGTCTTCTAAAGTCATTTCTAGCTGAGATAAGGGAAAAACATACCTTCACAAGCATGAATAAGATCTAAAACCATTTTCTCACCTTGGCTAGCTTTGAGAACAACATTTCACTTCCATGAAAGGATAAACAAGTACTTCCCTTGTCTCTTTGAGCTGATTCATACCTTAAGCAACAAATTTCTTGCTACAACAACATTCCATCACAATTAGGAGACTGAGGTCATCAAATTCATCACATCACCATGTTTGAGAGAAAATAACATGTCTTATAGCACCTAATGCACCTACAACCATTGGTATTAACAACTAATTCATGCTCCCCTATCTTTTAAGGGCCAATTACACCTTTTACATGTCATATAGTATACCCCTATCCCAGTCTTACTTAAAGGTAAAGGCTCAACAAATTGAGCCAACCAACACCATTTCAAGTCATAAGCACACTCTTGCACCATGAATGACTTCCAAGAAAATACTAAGAAACCATCACTTGAGTTAAATACAATTTCAACATGCAGAAAGACATCACCTACAGGCCTGTAGGTGGCTAATTTGGCCAAAAACTCGGTTTTCTTATCTTGTCATGCATCGGGACCCTTTACCATGCACTTTTCATGATACTTATTCACAAGAGAGTAACTAAAACATATATTTTAAGAAATTATTAGCTTTGAACAAGCATTTCATACTTGTAGGTGATCATCTCTTCTTCATGGAGTACTCAAAGGGGTCTTCACAAGCTCATATCAGTCCTTCAAACACACCATATGCAAGCCAATAAATTGATGAGAGAATATACCTTTCAAGGTGAAATTTAGCATTGAGAGACACTTTATACCACTTTGATCACAAATATTTTCCCTTCGTAACACTTGAGACACCTATAGGTCTTCACTCTCTTCTTGAAGCAACATTTGGTCCATACAAGCATGTATTGATTGAGCTCAACAATATAGTGGCTTCTAATAGTCTTAACACACTTTGAGGGATCAAAATGGATAAGCACATCAAAACAAATGAAGAAATAATGTTTCGCATACCTCAAGAACCAACAGTTCTCTGTTATTCTAGATCTATAGGTCTTCATTTCCTCATGTGAGCAACAATCAACCTTCACATGACCTTTTCAATTGAATATGAATGGTAAGATCACTCCCAAGTCATTTGAAATATCTCAAGGGTTCCTTATAGCACTAATATTCACACAAAAAAGATGAAGCATCAATGTACTTATTATTTAAGTCTTTAACCATGTCTCTGTATAGTGAAATATATCATTCTTGCATTATCTAGGGAGAAACATAGTTTGACTTTCTTTCCAACCATGCATAAGCATAAGAAACAAAAATACATTTTTTGTAGACTCCTTAAACTGATAAGACATTTATTTTCATGAAAAATCATTAGGAAACCAAGAGTTGGGGTTTTTAGTGATAAACCCTCATCATTGTACATTTGAACTAGCTCTCAACTCTGTCATTCACATTTGGAACTGTATGCATACCTTGATCTCCAAATCACCTTGATCCTTTAGCCACATGAGTCTTCATGGTAAAAATTTCAATCCAAAATTCTTTAATTTGAGCACTCAAACTTGAGTTTCCTTGCATACCGCTCTTAAGCATTTCAACGACACAAGTAGAAATAGTGAAGTACCCTTTTTGATGTAAATTACTCTTTTCTTCTTCAAGAAAGCACCATAACCTTTTGATGACACCTTCAAGTATGGATAACATCCTCTTCAAGATGTAGAGATCATAAATCCCCATGATGCATACCTGTAACACCTCATTTTCTTGAGAAACCTTGAAACTGTGCATTCTTGATTGTACCAATATCTCGATCAACTTTCTTGTGATTAAACTAATCAAGAATGACTTTATCACCTATGAGAATCTTCAAGAACTTCTTGTAAGTACTCCAACCAGTTTTAGATGCCTAAGTAACTCCGTTTATAGAGGCATAAGGGACATTTATAGACCTAGACTCAAGCATTTATCCTAAGAACTAACAACATTCAAGATTTGAATGCAAGACACCTTTTTTAATGCAAAAACAAGACAAGTGAATCTACTTACATTAGTGAAACTTTGACACATATTTCGGGACTGATTGAACTCCATACAAACTCCATATAGTCTTTTCAAGACCGGAAAAGACATTACAGTCCTTCACAGACTTAGTAAAAGAATTTAGATCAAAAATGAACACAAAAGACTTGAAGATGATACTAAAGACCAGAGGCAAAATTTATACACACATGGAGTCATGTCAAGATGGTAATCAACTATTCAAGACTCATCATAGATAGACCACATACCTTGAGAACTCATGCTTAGGCCTTACGAGGCTACTTGCAATCTCAACACATGTATTCAAGACATAATGAAAAAATAGTTGCACAAGAACCATCAATATGACTCAAAACAAGACTCGAGAGGAGCAACTACACTCATACCTTGACTTTGTAGAGATGGCACACAAGACATAAATAGCCCCCTTACCTACATGCTTCATTTTTAATGGTATACCATCAATAAGCATAGTGAAGGTATACTTGATCCATAGTGACATAAAATAAGGTCTTGAAAGGGTCCCGACCCTTCTTGGGAACCTACAATACTCCATCTTCCTCACTCCTCTTCTCTGAAAACTTTGTTACAACTCTCTTCTCAGTTTCAATTATCTTTGTTGAGACAACATTGTCCTTTATTGTCTCTCATGCTCTTCTAGAGTTAATACCTTGCATTCTATCACCTTGGAAGTTGTTCTCATACACTCTAGGTCTTTGATTCATCTTCTCTTGTCTTGAATGAAAACATACTCTTTCCACATGACCAATCTCATTATAGTAGTAGAAAACAACTGATTTCTTCCTTTTAAAACCTTCATTTTGACTAGGTCTATCATGCAAACAATGCCTAGCTATGTGTCCTTGTTCATTGCAATTATAACATACAATCCTCTTAGCAAACTCACTCCTATTGTCTCTCTAAGGGTGATAATCTCTAGGATATATTATACATTTTTAGATCTATGACCAAAATTATTACAAGTAAAACAATGACCATTGAAATTTCTTTCATACCTTGAAGCTTGGGGTTTTCTAATGAACCTTGGTCTTTCATTGTTCTTGATAGGAGTCACCTTCCTTTCTTCTTTCACAGTGAGTTTATTTTATTTTTTTATTGGAACACCAACTTATAGCTCAACTTATTTTTCCTTAGACTCTTGTTTGAAGCCCAAACCAGTCCTATCATCTGTAGCCCTTTGTTTGCTAAGTAGACCATCTAGATCTTTAGTACTCTTTTCAAACCTTGGTAAGGACTCGAGTATTCTTACTTGGTTTCTAGAAATGCAACCCTCAAAACTCTATATCTTGCTCATATTTGGTGCACAAATTCTCCTTATCTTGTAGATTAGAGACAAGAAACTTTACCTTATCCTATAGCACTTTGTTTTCCTCAATTAGCTTTGTGGACTCAATCACATATTGCTCATCCATCTTATGAAACTGATTTTCATATTCCTTAATCTGCAAGGTAATTTTTTTATTCTCTTTTTCAGCTTTCTCAAATTCTCTTTTTATAATTTCAAGATCACCTATGTCCTGTTCACACTCATGATCAGAAAAGTTACCATATCCAAAATGAAATCACCTAGAAGAGAAGAACCATCACCTAAATATCTCATAGCTTCTTTAGTCGTGAACAAAGCTTCATTACCTAAGCTTTCATACTCATTTTCAGATTCAAAATATGATACACCACTACTAGCATCTAAAAAATCATCATCTTGATTTGAGTAAAAACTTCTTTTCTCCCTTTTGTAATTAGGCTTCTTAAAACTTTTCTTACCTTTTCCAAACTTGTAGTTCTTCTTCTTGGATTCTTCCTCTTTACCTTCATCATAAACATTTTATTTATCATGCCTATTATTAGTAGCAAAATGACTTACTCCTCCACAAGTGAAACATTTGAAATGGATATTACCTTTATACTTACCGAACATTCATTCATTCTTAAGCTAATATAGTAAATAGCTCTTCATCTTCAATCTCTAGGGTGGTGTCAACCTTCTTTACCTCCTTGTCCTTTGTCTTCATTTCAGATTTTAAAGCAATATCCTTCTTGGATGATTTTGAGTCATGTATCCTAATCTCATAAGTAGTCAAAGTAGCATGCAACTCATCCAATCTAAAAATGGTTAGATCTTTAGCTTTTCTATAGGCAGACACTTTAGAATCAAACTTAGAGGATAAGGACCTTATAAATTTTTGAACTACAACTTATTCTTTTACTTCTTCACCTAAACCTTTCATGTTATTCACAATTTTGTCAACTCTAAGAAGATATGCAGTAATAGCCTCATTATAATTCATTTTTATACTTTCAAACTGATTTCTAAAACTTTGTAGTTTTGAAATTTTTAACTTTGATTCACCTTCATAGATAACTTAAAGCTTGTCCCCTGCCTCCTTTGCATTCTTGCAATGCATTATCTTACCCATTTCTGATTCTCCAAGTACACTTAAAATTGCACTGAAAACCTTGGAGTTGTTGGTATAATTAGCCTTCTCTTTTTCAGTCCTTGGAGGAGTGTTAGGAAGATTATAAGCATTTCAAACTTCTAACAAAACATAAAAAACTTGTGACAAGATGAATTTATTCATTCTTAATGTCCAGATTTAGTAATTTACTCCATCAAACATATGTGTCTTTCTAGTTGCAATGTTGCTTGTCATTTTTTGCTTCAAGGATCTCCTTTCAAGCTATTAAAATTCTTCAAAAGGAACTCCTTTGATACTAGTTGTTAGAATAAAAATGGACTAAGAAGCGGGGGTGAATCAGTCCTTATAAAATTTCAAATCTAAACTTCAAATATGCAACTCAAATTACAATATCCAAACAGCCACAATAACTAGTTATTCAACTTTTAATGTGTGCATACCATAAACCATCAACAATGCATGAAACCATGAAAACACAAGAACACCATAAGAACACAATATTTAAGTGGGAAACCCTCAAGGGGAATAAAAACCATTGAAACAAAATCTTATATTGATATGTTTCAAATTTATTGAGGCACCAACCCCACAAGGAGCACCAACCCTACAAGGAACACCAACCCCTAATTTTGTGAAGCACCAACTCCACAAGGAGGCTACAACCCCAAAATATGATCAAGAACCCACTCAACCACCTTATTATGTGTATATATCTGATTTTTTTCTACCACAACTAATGGAGATCCAATATTCAGCTCGCACTTCTTCACTCAAACCCTAGGTGATCAATCTTCACAAAACAAGCTCTTCAATCACTCTAAAAATCATCAAAACCTTGGTCTCATGATCTATTATTTTTCTCCACCTATAACACACTTTAATATTCCTAAATTCATGCTCCAATACCTATAAACAACTTCCAACTAGGTCACTCCAACCTGCACATGCTCAACTAGTTCATAAAAGCACCTAAAACATGTTTCTTATATGCTTTACACCTTTCAAACTTAGCCCAAAATTTTCCCTCCATTTGGTTCAAAAAATTCATGAAGGAAACATTTAAAATTTGAAATATAAGAGATAAAAGTGAGCCAATTAGGCAGCCTATCCAAAACCCTCATTACATGTGCCAAAAATGCATCAAAACCACATGGGCACAATCTTAAAATTTCCTAACATCGAGTATCAAACTTTTCCGTGACCCATGAACCCTTATACATGATTAAAATATCATAAAAAATTCATAGATGATCACAATTAATATCAACCAATCAAATTATTTCATTTACTGAGCCCATTAATCTTTGTACCTTTCAAAACTATTGTTTCTCGCACCCTTCAACACCTTGAAACTTCATAATGCCACTAAATGAATTTTACTAATCCAAAACATGCCATGTCACCCCTAAGAATAAATGGAATAACATGTAAAAAAACTTATAATAATGTTAGAAGTCATGATACATTCTTTACTTTAAACCACAGAAAGATTTGCCTTCAACAGTTAACCTTGCCAAAAAGATGTTTGCAAAGGTTAGCTCATAAAACCATTTATACAAGCATTAAAGACCTAAAAAATGATTCATTGGATTCCCAATTCAACCCTCTTCACTCTCCAGGTGATAGTAATAATCATCCAATCCATTTCATGCTTCAACCAACATCAAACTTTCACAAAAACATATGTTGTCCTGAACTTCCAAAAACCTTATTGTTGAAAGAATGTCCTGGAAACCCTATCAAATCACCTCATAATGAGGATATATATATATATATATATGGAAATATATCTGAATATAATTTGCAACACAACTTTAATAATCTCAAAACGTAGCTGAAATTATGACCAAAACATTGACCCTCCTATTTGAGACCCCAAAACTGCCCTTTGACTAGTCAACATTTTTGAGCCTCAAATCACCATCAACCTGAAACATAATGTCTTTAAACTTAATTTACATAAATATTAGCTTCCATTAATAATTCCATATTAATTTGGCATGTTACTCTTTTGTACCATCTTTTCCATCACCTTCTTTCCCAGAAACTTCCATTTTAGGTGGGTTCCACTTATCACCATGACGTCAACCAAAAATTTATGGAAATCCTTAGGAGTCATATAAAATTTGAAATAATCACATTTTCACTTCCAATCAAAATTGGGTCAATATACTTCATTTTCTCCAAACTACTCCTAGCTAGGGTTTAATTAGGGTTTTAGACCTTCTTACCTTCGTTCATAAAAGCCTGATGATCAAATGACCTAATTTTTCTTGTAAAACCTTCTTAAATCACCTTATAATCCTCCCTGAAATAAAAAATTTCCCAATCAAAGCACATAATTCACAACGAACATCTGAAGTTTCACTTGAAAGTGAAATGCACTAGAATTTTACGTTGTCTCACAAAATCAGTCATATCTAACAAAATGCAAAACATGGGGATCTGAAATTTTTATGATAGAATAATACCTCATCCCTCCAACATATCTGATCATCATAACATCAATTCCATGATCCAATCTCTCCATTCATTAATACTACCTAAGCTTGCATGCTAGATCCTCATAGTAGCAACTAGGGCCAATTGAAATAATGCAAGAACTAAACATAAAACCTTTGAAAATGAACCAAACATGCCTCATATGAGATGATATATCTAATTTCATTCTTCCATGATATCATCTAGCTCCAATCCACTCTATCACACCTCCAACCAAGCATACATGTTCCCAATGAGCACATGTAACATGAAGAATCACATGTACATGTACCATATCACTGTTATGAGTGCTCAAAACCCTAAAAACATGTTATCCAAACATTCAACATGCTTTCCAAGTAACTAAACAACTCTCTCTACCAAGCTACACCTCCTCGACACTTGTATGGGCTTGCTAGAGCAAGCCTACATCATTGAATCTCACTATAGCAAGTGATAAACATCGAACTAGCATGTTAGTACCTCAAACATCATCATGCCATCATCCTACAACATTCAATTTTTCATTAATGTGGTTTTTCATCAATGAAAACACCTAGTAGGACACCATGTCAACAAGAATTTTACATTTCAAAATTTGAATTTATCCCTCATTAATATTTGCATTTAATTTTTGGTATTGCGGGGGATAGGGGAAACACAATTTATAAATTTTACTTTTGAAATGAGTGGGAGAATAGAAAATATTTCTTTTTGAACTCACGGGACATCGACAAATATTAATATAAACATAATAAAAAATATATTCTAAGAAAATAGAAGCAAAAAATTATAAACATAGTTTTAAATTGTAATAGAGTAATATACACACATTTATTATTAATTTTAATCACATTCAAATTAAATATTTTTAAATGTAGTGCATGCTAATTTAAAATAAATATTCAAATAAAATATGCCATGGGGCAAGTTTGAACCGAGTTAGCAACAATATAATTGACACATTTATTAATAAATAAATGCCTATTAAATACTTTTAACCTATTAAAATCCTCCATATTAATTTGTAAATGACACCCACTAAAATGTTGACACGTGACATGAAATTTCTAAAATATCTTGGGTTTATCAATATTTTGGTGTTAGTTACATTTCACACTAGAACAAATAAAACATAATTTTCCACTTCACAAGAATTTAAGATCGGCTTATCTATAGGAATGAACTTATCGAACACTAAACTCAATTACTATGAATTTTTATTACAACACTAGATTTAAAATAATAAATCCTTAGGTTTTAGAGGCCACTAAGCTATTCTTTTCAATAAGTGTTAATGAAAAACTTTGCATGTCTTATGTTGTCTATTTATTTGTCGAGGAGAATCCCAAGCGGTTCTAGCCTCTATAAATCCTAGGTTTATTTTCCAAAAAAGTTGAAAACTATCTCTACAACTTTAAATCCTTAGCACTTTTCATTAATATTATTGTATCATATTGGCTATTCAATCCTTGTGTAGCCAAGTGTTACACTACATACCCTTGAAAAGGATCACGACTTATATATTTCTCATAAGTTATATTGTGTCTAACACACAATTCATATCAGTTCGTATCTAGTAAAATTCGAATGACCACTAAGCTCTTTTACTTGTGTTAGATCAAAAAACAGTTCATATAAAAAAATCTTATCGACCACTAAGCTTGAATACTTACTAAGAAAGGAATGATTTGGCGAACACTAGGCTAAACAATTTCTTATTTTGAAAATAATGCTCGAATAACAAATCATAGTAATAGATATTAGAGGTCACTAGGAATTTTCCATATTATATTTTGATGAGAAATATGTGTGTAATGGAAATTTTTTACTCTTAAAGGCTATGGAGGGATATTCCTAGTCGGGAAGAAAGATGTTTATTAAAACAGTTTGCAGGGTGTTCATACAACATCATAGTGTAGAGACATGTTGTCTTAAATTTTTTTGGAGAAAGATGGATTGTGTATAATAGCATTATGTCCTAAAGAAAAAATTTAAAGTTCAGTTATGTTTTTGTCATCGTAACAATTTTTGTTTAGATTAACAACTTCTAGGATCACACCTTTTCATCTTTTCTTTGTTATACACATCGTGCACATCAAGGAAAATACTTAACGAAAGCTAAGCTCATTGTTACTTATTGAAAGGAATGTCTTAATGGCTGTTAGGCTCAACTAATTCTTATTTTTAAAATAGAGATTGAATAACAAATCATAGTAGTATAGCTTAGCGGTTGATAGGTGTTTTCCTTTAATTTTTATGTGATAAATATTTGTGTAAGGGAAATTTTGTACTCTCAAAGGTTATGGATGGCTTTCCTAGTCAAGAAAAAAATGATTATTAAAAAATTTTGCGGGGGGTAAATCTGACAACATCATGATTTGGAGACATATCATATTAAATGTTTATGAAGAAAGTGAGTTTTAGTATAACAACATTGTATCGTATTGGTCGAAATCAAAGTTCAATTAGGATTTTGTGGTTGTTAACACTCTTTTCTTATCTTAGGGACCATTGGGGTAATACCTATGTATCTCTTCTTCGTAAGACACATCGGTTCATATCAAATAAAATGCTTAGAAAACACTAAGCTAGATTACTTATTGATATAAATGGCTTAGTGGTCACTACGCTAAAAAAATTATTTTTCAAAATAACTATCAAATGCACATAATCCATATGAATCACTGCATGTTTCTTAATTTTAACTTTGAAGAAACAATCTTATCTTGGGTGTTCTAGAACTGAATTCTAACAATGTTACAGATGAATCATGTGCTATTAATCCTAAACTGACACGTGAAAAGGGAACCACATGGGTATTTCAATTCTGTTTTAGTGTTAGACAAGCATTTGATGTCATCTTTTATAGACTTGGCCATGGGGGTGCATAGTAGCATGAAATTAAACATAGTAGTACCACCAAACTCAACACGAAAATGTTGTTCAACTTCTTTTCTCAAAAACAACAAGAATATGTGGGGAAGCGAGGGGACGCGGCACCGGGTTCGAAATGTACCTTATTTTTGTGCAAACCCCTACATGCGATGTTTCGATGGAAAATCCATGGTTTATATGGTCGCGAATTGCCCTTTCACTCGATTCATGCACCATGCAATATGGGCATTGTGTGAGACCCATATAAAAAATTTGATAATGGGAAATGGGAGCGGATGCCTCAATTTCCATTTTATGCCCTTCATAGTCAATAAGGCATCCAAGGAACCATTCCAATTTCTAATTTCCATCGAGTTAGGTTTTAAGGGTTAGAATTTGGTCATCAACACCCATGTACCATTAATGTAACATACCCTCACACTCACCAACCCCAATCTTGGTTTTTTTATTCTTTTATTAAAATTTAATACATTATTTGTTTTTTTATTCTATATTTTTGTAAGTACCCTCCAAACTCATTTAAAGAGGTGCCAAACAACACATCTTTCAAGTTCCACTCTAGTACTTTGCATCCCCTCTTTGGCGATTGATCATAAATTATAAGGGTATATAAGGTAATAACTAGCCTAGCGATTGTTAATCTTTATTCCTTCTTCACCTAAACATTTACCTAGCTGGATGGAATCTTTTAGACTTTGGTGTGAAAGACTGTTATAAGAAAGATCGTAATAAGTGTTTAACATTGGAACCAACTGGGTCTTTCAATTCCATTTTAGTGTCAGACAAGCATTTAATTTCATATTTTGTAAATTCGGGTGTGGGGGATGTGGTATGGAATGGAATTGAGCATAGTAGCACCACCAAACTGAGCATGCCAATTTTTTTCGTGGACACGGCTATTACTTTGATAAAAGTACCACAAGGAGGCAGGTCAAACAACTTGCTATATTTGTTCCCAATTCCCTAAATCCATCTCTCGTCCTATAGTTTTCATTGTATTTTCTCCCAAACAATGCTATTTAAATTAGAAAGAAGATGTGGAGGATTGAAGGGGACATGGAACTAGATTTCTAAATGTTCCTTATTTTTGGGGAATACCCCTTAGTGTTTTATTTCAAATGGAAAATTCATGCTTTCTTTGGTTGCGACTCACCCTTTCACTGACTTCCTACATCGTGCGATGTTGGCACTGGTGTGTTACCGACATAGACAAATATGAGAATAGGAAATGGGAATGGGATGCTTCCGGCTTACTGTAGAATTCCCTTCCAAATCAACTCGAGATCCGGGGACCATTCCAATTTCACTTCAACTATTTACAATGTTACCCTCTCACTTTTACCAGTCTCATCTAATTTTCTCTTGACCAAACACATTAAATTCAAATGTACCTTCACTTAGACTCTCCACTTAAGAATATTTAACCATTTACTATAAAAACTTTTTATTAATCCTACTAATCACATTACATAACAACTATTTTTAAACAAACCTTGTTATATTTATTACTAATCACCTAAATCTATCTCGGGTATGGGGATGTGTTGCGGTTGGTGGGTGTGTTGTGTCATGGCACCACCAAACTCAGCATGCCAATGTTTTTTTTGCCATGGATATTACTTTGACAGGAGGACTAGAAGGAGATTGGGTAGAAAAGTTAGTTATATTTGGTCACAATTCCCTAAATTCATCTCTTCTCCTAAAATTTTCAATGCATTTTCTCACCAAAAAATAAGAAGATGTGGGGGAGTGAGGGGTCAGTACACTTTGCTATGAAATGATGTTAATTTTTGTGCAAACCCCTTATTGTTCTTCTTCCAATGAAAAATCCACACTTTCTTCGATCGTGACTATCCCTTTCACCCTTTTCATGCATTAGGTAATAATGGTATGATATGTTACCCATATAGACAGATTTGATGAGAAATTGGAACCAAATGCTTCCAACTTATGTAGAGTACCCTTCTCGATCAACAACGTGTCTTGAGGACCATTCTAATTTCTAATTTCCATCTTGTTAGTTATTGAGGTTTGGAATTTGTTTGTCACTGCCACCTACCATCATTGGAATAGACCGTCGCTCTCAGCTACCCCAATATTGGTTTTTGTTATTCTGTTTTGTTAAATTGAAGACATTATATGTTTTCAAAAGTACCAACAAGACTCATTGAAAGAGATGTTAAACATATCATCTTTTAAGTTCCACTCAAGTCTTCACCGTTCCTTTTTTGGTGATTGATCATAAATTATATTGGTTGGAAAATTAATAACTAGCCTAGTGGTCACTAATCTATGTCCCTTCATCACATCAACACTCCCTCACTAAATGTGATCTTGTAAAATTTGACTGAAAGATCAGAAAACGAGAGAGATCAAGTAAGTCATGCTCCATGAGACTTCAAGTTGCTAGGAATTCTCCTTTCAATTTCATTCCAAGGATCTTGAAGCTCAACACTTTACCATCATCGTTGTGCCAACAATGAATTCAGAAAAATATTCCTAAACCTCCATGTGAAAAGGGAACTATTTTGGTCTTTCAATTCTATTTTAGTGTTAGACAGGCATTTGAGATCATCTTCTGTAACCTTAGGCATGGAGGGTGCACAGTGGAATGGAATTGAGCATAACAGCACCACCAAACTCAACACTCCATTTGTGTTCAAGCCATGGCCAACACTTTCAAATGATCACAAGACGAAGGATGGGTCAAACAACTAGCTATATTTGTTCCCAATTCCCTATATTCGTCTCCTCCCCTGAAATTTTAAACAACGGTTCTCAAAATCATAAAGACGATGTGGGGGAGTGAGGGGATTGTTGAATAGAAAAAATATTGCCTAAGTGTTGAAGGTGCATAAGGATGAGGCATGCAGATAAGGGGTCCGTAGGTACACGCGGAAGTTCAAGAAAAGAAGGGCACACCGAGAGAAAGTCGAGAATTTGGGACTTAGCCATTTTACATGAACGTGCTAAGAATTTATTGAGTGTTGAGCAAACATTGGATGAAGATAGAAGATATGGAGGATACACTAAGATATTTTGGAACAAAAGGAATCTTAAGAGTCATACTGAGAATTTGAGCTAATAATAGGATTAGAACTAGGGTTATCTATAGGTGATCTATTATTAGGTGAAGCCTACATGCTTACTTAGTTTCTTTTGTAGTGGTGCATGGTTATTCTTAGCATGAATCATATTTTGAGAATCCATGGGCGGTGAAGGGAAATTTCCCCACCCTTATATATATATATATATATATAAATGTGTGTGTGTGTGTGTGTGTGTGTGTGTGTGTGTGTGTGTGTGTGTGTGTGTGTGTGTGTGTGTTGTATTGCACGGTTTAGAGGACCATTGGAATTGTAACATAGTCATGTTTTTGTATGGTTGTATGCATGACTTTGTATTGTTACTTATTGTATGGTCAACTACTATGTTTTATGGTGGATAAATATATTGTATATTTGTGGATGGATATTTATTGTTGATGACTCTATTACTAGTTATTGACGGTAAATTTGATCATGATCATTTTTGATTCATTATGCACCATGGTTGTAAACTAACTCTTGATATGATTTACCTTTAATTAATTGTTATGAATATGGAATACTTGTATGATCATGCTAACACCTTGACAAAGCTAGTATAAAAGAGGACCTTGTATCATTGCATGTTTTAGGTGAGCACTCGAGATCTGTTTGAGTGATGGGCCAATGCATCTAGGAGTTGTTAAAGAAACATACTAAATTTTTGTTCCATTACCAGGACCTTTTTTCAAGAAGTTGCAAGGATGTTACATGAGGAAGATGTATGGATTGAATTTGGATAATATTAAGAGTTGGGTTCGGGACTTAGAAAACATTTTCTCACGAGATATAGTCTTGGACCCGATTTCAATGCTCATGTGTGGGTTGAAGAACATCTGTATCATGGACTCTATTAGACGATCTTTTCCTATTTTCCTGTAGAGTTATATGAGTGACTGGTAGCATATGCATCAAAGTGAAATTGGAGGTATTGAGCAATTTATTGGACATAGGAAGATTACCAAACTTTGTATGATGTTGATTTGACTTGGACATGCACTATATATCATTGGTGGAGTGGTGTTTTACATAGTTACACATTGGAGTACATTGTTTCTACTTATTCCTATCTAGAGGTTGTTGAGTTTCAGTTCTTGTGCAAACCTAGAGGATCTTATTTGTGTGTTATCCCTTTAGCAATTAATATCTTGTTGGTGACTATGGATTTGGAAGAACGACTAATGGCTAGCTAAACCTCACCGCTAGGGAGTCAAGAGAAGGGGTGGTAAAAAGGCATAGGGAAGAGAGGAGGCTTAAGTATAATGATGCGTGGAAGAGGGAATTTTCCAAGAAGTGTGATATTGAGAAGTCTATGGAGTTGCGGATGATGATGTCTCAAGAAGAATTTGAGGCTCACGTAGAAGACATGGAGCCAGAGCATAATCTCTCTCCCCACTTAGGAAATTACAGTAGAGATTCCCCTCTAGCTTTTGATGAGACAACGTCTAATGAAGAAATATTAAGGACCACGGTTGCACATTTGATCCCACCTAGTGACCTATCCCTTACACTTGGTGTTCCAATTCTTGAAACAATTATTGTGAACCAAGATAGTATTGGTGATAGAGTAGTGATAGGTAGATTTCATTTTCCATTGAATACAAGAGTGCAACACACAACATCTATGGCATCACATGCTACAACATCTTTTTTGTTTGGAAGACTCGATTGGTGGTATATTTTCTAGCACGTCATCAGGACAAAATGGGGAGTGCGCAGAACATTGGTAATACATCTGAAAGTAGACAAATTAACAGATAGTGGGAGTTAAATCAATTAAAACACTTGGAACACATAGTAGCTCATCCTCTAGTCTGGTGCCCACTATAGGAGGTGGAATCAGGATGATCAAGAGGTTCGGGATCTAGTAGATCTAGTGGTTCTAGAGGTGGGGAGTATTGGAAGTAATACAAGCTCGGATCGGTGGGCATGGTTCACACCAACCACAACAAGTCTATTATGAGATGTATCTTCACCTACCAGAGTACACATGTATTGAATATGTAGCTAAGAACGTGCACATGTGTGAGATATTATAAAGTGCTAAGGGGATCACATCTCCTGAGCATAAGGAAAGATATATTGCTACTACTTTGCAAGGGTGCGTGCATAATTGGTATAGGAAGTATGATCTAAATTAGAATATTGTAGATTACAACACGCTACATGATGCTTTCTTGGCTGAGTTTCATATACTTGAGTTTGAATAGAAAAGCATCAACATGCTAAAGGAGATTAAGTAGGGAATGGCTGAGAGTGTAAGGGAGTATGATGCACACTTTAAAACTTTTCTATCAAAGTTTTCTTATGATATTCACCCTATCCAACATGCACAATGGTTTGTTGGTGGTTTGATCACACCTTTCAAAAGGGTGCTCTCTCATAAGATGTTTATAGATCTGCATGAGCCTTTGAAATCAACTTTGTGCACTAAGGTAATTAGGAGCGTAGACACTAGAGTTATCCCATTTTTGGAGGCACAAATTACATCTATGGAAAATAATTTGGAGAAACTATCAACCAATTCAGCACATGAGACACGTAGTGGGATATGGTGTCTGAGATAGCGAGGTTGAAGGACACACTAGGGATATCTACTCTCATAAATCGTTGCACACCATCTTGCTAGATTATTAGATCTATCACTTAGATCATGATTCAAGTAGGTTCACGTTATTTGAGTGCACGATCCACAAGAACGTATCATGTTAATGTATGATTTATAAATCCCACACTCATGATATAGATAATTTTAGGCGATTGATCATATTCATGAAGCTATTGAAACTGGCATGCGTCAGACTAGTGTTGTGAATAATTCAAAAGAGTAGGAAGGACAACATCATGAAGGGCACTTTGATGGAGGTGGTAGAGGTAGAGGTTACCGTGGGGGATACAGAGGTCATGGTCACAATGGTGGAAGAGGTGATTTCCCACGAGGAACCTATTTTACATGTAGATCCCCTGATCATTATAAGCGTGAATGCCCTTAGAACATATTCTACTCATGGTGTGGGAAACAACATAAGTTTGAAGAATGTCCTGAGTTATATGAGCACATGAGTAAGAACTATAAGAAGAATGATAAGGGCATGAGGATGATTAAAGTACATCGCAACGTAGAAGATCAGCGGATGCCTATGATTGTGCCTAATCTTGATATGCTTCCTATGTTAGTGACTACACTTGTTGAGGCTGTGCACACTCATAAGATCTTGGAGAAGAAAAATATTATTACAAATAAATAGGTGATAAATGAAAAATATATAGATCCTTCCCATCAAAAAGAGGTATACCAAGAAACTATGGAGGTTATTAGAAATCATGGGGTGAAATACGGTGCTTGAAAAAGTAATTGCAGAAGATGGAGCATGTGAAGAAGGTTGAAATCCCACAGAAATATGTTGATGACTTGAAGGATTTTTGTAAGATGTTGTGCCAGGAAAATATCATTCCTTTTTAGGGGAATGGTTGAGGGAGAAGATATAGCGCATTGTATTTGAGTGAGAGATACAGATATTGCATGCGAACTTACCTCCTCACAGTCTTGAGTATGATAAAGAGATCAATTTGAACACATTTTTGATGGGCGGTTATTGAGTAACATACTGATTAATACATGTGCAGAAGTGAATGTACTCACTTTGGATGTATGGAATCAGATGGGGAGACCACCATTATATCCCTCTTCGAATGTGTTGTATATGGAGAATAGGACTAGAGCCACACCCATTGGAGTATTGAAAGATGCTACTATTACTATACAAGGGGCCAAGTTTACTAGGGACTTTGAGGTCTTGGTACTTGAAAGTAGATAGTTTTCTATCATTTCTTGGGATCCCTTGGTGTTATGTGAATAACGTTGATCTGCACTTTAATAAAGATTATATCAGTTTTGAGAACAAAGAGGAGCACATAATTATTCCTTTAATATATGGGAAGGCTGCACCATATGTATAACCCTTGAGTGAAGAGGATCTGAACAAGATATATGTGTGTACTGATTAGGGATATGGATGTGATTAAGCCATCTAAGGAAGGTATTATTCAATGGGATGATGCTTAGTCTATGAGTGATACAACTAGTATTTCCTGTGATAACTGGGTGCATGGAACGTATGAAATGGTCGGGCGAGAGATCAAGAACATAATTACTTGCGTAATAAAGATGATCATGGTTAGGCACTTGGGTCATAACTAGGTACCTCAAGATATCTTGGTCAAGCAAATCCTTATGTATATTTACATGCCATGGAAGCCAGTGGAAGGATGAGAGTGATAGAATAAATTTTTTTATTTATACCCTACACGGGACAACAATGTGTTTGTGGAATTCACACAGAGATGACCTTTTAGAGTGGCGAGAGGTGAGAATTTCCTTCTCTACTAGGTTTCTTAGGATCAATGTACCTTCATAGATATGCAAATTCCATGGGAAGGATTTTCCTCGCACCACATTCGAAGTGTGAAGTGTGAGAGAATCTAGATAGAGGGGCAGGAGGCATTGCCACCATCACTCTAGGTACATAAGTTCTATGCCACTCTATGCGGTTGCACATGTGCATGGTATTTTTATGTGGATTTAACAAAAGCAATAAGTAATTGGTAGGAGATGACCTTAGGTATGATTCAAACCTTTGACTATTTTTCTACTAAACCTCCGAGTGAATGAAGCGTTACAAATTATAAAGTTCCTTACAATGGGGGATAGTAAAAAAGTGTAGGAAATCTTGTTAGACATTTTGTGAGAGTTAGATTTGGAGGCGTGCTTTGAGTAAGAAGCAGACAGATGAGGGACGAGCTTGGGCACGCTTTCCTAGAAACAGAAAAGGGTAAGTGGTTTATATGATTGATGATGAAGAAGTAGAGAATCTCGATGATGATCACACTATGGATATGTGTGAGGTATTAGATAGTGCTGATGAGAAGGCACACACTTATCACGAGCCTATGAAAATGAAGAAGGTCAACATTGGGATAGATACAAAACCTAAAAGGGATTATTGGTGACTATTGGTTCGAACAAGAGATGGAAAAGATTATTAAGCTCTTTGCGTGACTTCAAGGACTTATTTCGTGAGGCTATCATGAGTTGAAGGATTGCATCCCTCTTTGGGTGAGATGAGGATCAAGTTAAAGGAAGGTGCACGCCTAGTTAAGAAGAGGCCTTACATGATGAATCCTAATTTGCACGTCAAGGTAAAGGAAGAGATTGATAAGATGTTGAAATATAGAATCATTGAGCCCATTGAGGAATCAAAGTGATTTATCCCTTTGGTGATAAGCATAAAGAAATATGGTAGGATAAGGATGTGTGTGGATTACAGAGAGTTGAATGTTTCTGCGTTATAGATCCTTTCCCCACACCTATTCGAGGAGATCTTAGAGAGGCGTTTAAGGGTGCGATTTACTCTTTCACTGATGGATTCTTTGGTTATCATCGGGTGTGGATTTCTAAAGAAGACCAAGAAAAGATAATTTTCACCACTGAGTGGGGAAGTTTTGAATATATAGTTATGCACATTGGGTTGAAGAATGTGCCTATTTTCTTTTGTGAATTATTGTACAAGCATTTGAAGAATTTATACATAATTTTTTTATAGGTTTATTAGGATGATTGGTGTGTATGGGCTAGTTAAAAATCAACTGTGACAATTTGTGACTTATTTTTAGAGGTTCCGAAGTTGAGCATCTCTCTCAACATTAAGAATTGTATCATTGTGACACCCTTTGGAACTTTTTGGGACACATTATATGTAAAGAAGGTTTGTTGGTAGATCCTTCTAAGGTTGTTGTTATCTTAGGTTTGGAGGAACCTACCAATCGAGTGAGTGCATGGTTTTTAGGGCACACAAATTATTATAGGAAGTTCATTAAGGGTTATGCTAAGATTTCTGCACCCTTGGAAGAATTGTTGAAAAATAAAGGAAAGTTCCATTGGAATGAGGCATAACAACTAGCGTTTGAGACATTGAAGGAAAGACTTACTTTTGCGCCCATTCTACACTTTCCTTCTTGGGAAAAACCATTTCATGTACATGTTGATGCCTCTAGCATGGCCATTGGTGTAGTGTTAGCACATCCTGGTGATGGGATTGTTGATCATCCTATTTGTTTCATGAGTAGGAAGTTGACCCTAGATGAGTAGAATTATACAACTATAGATCATGAAGCATTTTCAATGATTTACATGTTACACAAGTTTTGAAAATATTTGCTGAAAAATCCCTTTATATTTTATATAGATCACATAGCACTTAAGTACTTGGTTAATAAGCTCATTTTACAAGGGCACATATGTCGGTGGATTCTCTTGTTTAAGGAATTTGACTTTACCATGGCGGTAAAGATAGGGAAGAGAAATTCTAGACTGGATCATTTATTAATAATTGACTCAGGAAAGGACGCGCAGAGCATTGAGGACACAATGTCAGATGCATAGTTGTTGATTAAACTACGCACCCTCGATTTAGAAGTTATTTTTATGTTCTTGTGTACTGGTGTGGTGCCTAAAGGGATGAAGAGCTTAAGGAAGAAACAACTTTCCATACGCACCACGTCTTACATGTTAATTAGTGGAGATTTATATAAGTTAGACAATGATGAATTTTTTTGCCGGTGTCTACTTGAGAATAAGCATGAGGCAACTATGGAGGAAGCTCGTGGGGTAATTGCAGGAGGACATTATGCAATAAATGCTATGGTGCCCAAGATTTTACTAGTTGGCCTTTGGTGGGAGACACTATATAAGGATTTTCAAGAGTATGTCATGGCGTGTGATCATTTTCAGTGCCTTGGGAAGCCTAGGCATAGAGACAAAATTCCTTTGAGACCGATAGTGAGTGTATAACCTTTTGAGAAATGGGCAATTGACTTTGTGGGTCCTATTTCCCCACCTACGCGTAGGACTGGATCACACTATATTATTACATGTACAAATTATCTTACAAGGAGCGAAGCGGCACCTACGAAGGATTACATAGTAGCTATAACAGTAAGGTTCTTGTGGGAGAACATTATCAACAGGTATGGATTTCTATTGAGTTTGACAAGTGATAAGGGTACACACTTTTGAATGAGACTATCAGGATATTATTGGTATAATTTATGGTGGCACATCATAAGACAACACCATATCACCCATAGGCCAATGGAACTACTGAGGCTTTCAACAAGATATTGGGACATACATATACAAGGATCTATGATATTGGAAGGAAATACTAGGATGATAAAGTCTATATTGTACTTTGGGCTTACCGCACAACTTACAAAAAGATTATACAAAGCCACACCCTTTCAGTTGGTGTTTGGCGTGGAGGTTGTTTTACCGGTAGAATTTATATTACCCTCACTATGTATTACACATGCAAGAGGACTAGATGATTAGAAATCACTTGAAGAGTGTATAGATAAACTAGTGCAGTTGGATGAGAGGCACATCATTACATGTTAGAGCCGTAAGAAGCAGAGAAGGCTAGGAAGAAGGCATGGCACAAAAGGCATATTAAGAATAAAGAGTTTAAAGTTGGATAGATGATTACGCTTTATGACTCCAATTTTGTGTGATACCCTAGGAAATTGAAGGTACATTAGTTGGGACTGTATGTGGTGACATATATACTTGATTCAAGCACTTGTCAGTTATAGGTGGTCGATGGCACGTGGTTTCCTATTTATTTCAATGGGAGTAGGTTGAATCCCTACTATAAATAAGTCTTCTCAAAGTGTTTGTAATAAGGAAATGATGCCGATTAGATTAGATTTCTCTTTAATTTATTTTCTTTGTATGTGTTTCTTTTCATTTTTTATATGATTTGTCAATTCAGTTGATTTTTTTGTTCTAATAAGCACACTTGCACGCTAGTAACTGATTACTATCTAAGTGAATTCATGCGTAGAGGACCACACATACTTTTAGTGTGGGGTGGAGTAGATACATGATAAATGGGCCAAGTTGGAAAGATATTGAACGTCCTCTGGAAGATGGGTATGCATAGAAGAAATATGGTGTAGGTGCTTGAAGTAAAGGTGTGGATCAAGAAAAATTACTCATAAATGAAGACCACACATAGATGGATGGATGCACAATGTAACATGAGGTAGGCAGCAACATGGGAAACTACTTGGTATTAGGCACATAGGTTTTATACTTTTGCGCATAAAGGCACACGAGAGGAGAGGTGTGGATGAGAAGTAGTAAGCGCGCTATAAGGTTCTTGCTATAGCGCGGAAAAGTTATTTGTGAAGCGCAAACAAAGGAACACAATGCCATTTAATGCTGAGTACGGTGGTAGATGGAGAGTAATAAATGTGAGGAAATTTTTAAAATCTATAAAAGGTGCACTTGCGATATCATTTCTACCTTTCCTTGTAAATTATTTGAGCGAGTTGAAGAGTTAGACAAAGAACGAGTTGTGTAAAGCTGTGGAGAGATATTCAGGACATTGAACCGAGAGAGAGATTTGTGAACGAAATTTGTTGGAGCTCCATTAGAGAGGGTGTTTAAGAAAAGAGAAGGCGTTTCAGGATAAAATCTATGAAGTTAGTGTTCAAGGAAAATCTAGGGCACGCGCGTTTTTAGTTATAAATATCAAATATAGTGGAAGAACACATTTTTGTTATCACAATGGTACCAGAAAAAGCTCCTCGAGTGACCACAAGGAGCAAGAAGAAAAAAGAAGTGGAAGTAGAATGAAAGATACCCCTGAAAGTAGATTTTAAGAAATGCAAGACCCAAAAGGTGTCATAATGGGAATGGATTGGGAGTCACATATAAGACAGAGAAAAGTAAGTGACTATAATCATCGTACAAAGGATAACATGAATGAATTGGATAAACAATTGATGGTAAAAATGTATTTACAAATGGAGAACGATATGGCCGTCTACGACGATGTCGGCGAGAAGTTGTTGGAGAGTGTTAGAGTCATGTAGACGTATGAGCTGTCATACTTTGGAAAACCCAAGAAATTGTATCAATGGTTGATGTCCCGTGTGCATGAGGACTTCTTCTTATTGCTAAAAAATGACTGAGGGAGTGGTATACAACTTGTCTTCTTTCATTTTTGAAACTATTATTGAAGAATTGCACCATGGAGATAAGATAGTTTTGGTGCTATTTTATTGTCTATTGTGTTTATGGAAATTGGGGTTCCCGATGGGCCAAAGGAGAATATTTGGAAATACCCTAAAGAGAAAAATTCCCTTATAGACAGATTTTTAAAATACACATGTGATGGATCCGTGAGTGGACCTTATAAGTAGAGGTTAGATTACTAGTACAAACACCTGCGTAAAGCATTTGAATATGAATGGAGAATACCCAAGGACCTTCCTTCGGTATTGGATAAGCAAGACCAGTTCATTGTATATCAACATTTTTGTATAGGCATATTTGGAATGAAGGATGGAAAGTGGAGCCCTTGGTGTAAGCTCCCATATGCCTTCACTACATGTTACTTCTAGGCCTTGGTGCATATGTTTTCAAATGCGTGCAAATTGGGCTTTGATGTAAAAAATGTATACTATGATTATCATACACTTAGGAAAACATATGTATATCTTGGTATGTCTTGCTTACATAGAAAATATGATCTCGAGATGATATAAGTATTAATTCAATGAGTTTGGAAGTTGGGAAACTTGGCACACTAAGGTATACATCTACCTTAAGCCCAAATTGGAAAAATGAAGATATATTGAAAATGAGTTTAGGCTTCTTGTATTGCCCTAAAGGAAAGCATACAATGGAAACATTGTAGAATGAGGAGCCTAATCCTCCCCACACAGATGAAGAAGAAGAGGAATAACTAAAGGAAGATAGTGCTAGATTGGACCATGGCACTACGAGAGAGCCAAAAGTTGGAGTAAAGAGAACGTGCAAGGTAAATCCTTCCACGTAGAAAGAGGGAGAATTAGGAGAGGAGACGGACATAAAAGAAATAGGGATGGATGTTGGGGGCACCGAGAATCAACAATTCAGAATTCTACTAAGGAGAACAAATCCCTAAGGCACAAGTGTGAACAAAGGCTCTGTCACATCCCAAGAAGCCTAATACCTCTTGTTATCCAAAATAAGCTCACTACTCATTTTGACTAAATTGTCTTCATTTCTTCCCTTCCTTGTGCCTCAGTCATATTTCTACACATTTTAGGAACTCAAAATTTTCTAGAAATGGCTTCATCAGATAGGATTTTTCTCCCCCTTTCCAGAAAGGTAAAAATTTCCTCCTAACTCCATGTAGTTTTCAAGTTATTGCTCGGCGAAGTTTTTTGGGGAAATTTTCCCTTGACATGCCCATAGCCAATGGGAAGGTGCCACATGGCAGAGGAGGTCGGGTCGGTGGAGGTAAGTTTAAAAAAATTTCCAAGGGAGTTGGCGGAGGTGTAAACCAAAATTTTGGCCCACGAGCCCGCCGAGCAATGTGAAGGCGCCACATGTCCTAGAGTGGCGAGCGCAGAGGCGTGGAGCTGTTTGGAAATTTTTTTCAAAGTGCTGAAAAGGGTAAAAGACAAGGATGAGCCCACATTCCCATTGGAAAATCAGAAGGTGCCATGTGGCGCAGAGCTGAGAGCTTGAGACCCTTTTTGGGAAATTTTCCCAAGGTAAAAAATTGAAGGAAAAGCGATGTTTGAGCCCGCGTTTCAACAAAAAATGGGAAGGTGCCACGTGGAAGTGGAGCGACAAAGGCATGAAGGTTTTTGAGAAAATTTTCCAAAAAAGGAAAAAATTTAGATTTCGGCTCGTGAACCCATTTTTGCCCTAATTTTGCTAGTTTTGCCTCGAATCTTCGAGAGGATCATAACTTTTGGTCTAGAGGTCAGATTTTTATGTTCTTCATGTCATTGGAAAGATATTGAAGTCCCCTACATAGTGGAATGTTCAATTTTGTTTTTGGTGGAATATAGTGGGAGAAAAATGAAAAATACCTTTGGCATGAGAAAAAGAGCAGAACTGACATTCAACCACCAATTTTAATGCAGTATGGCTTCCATTCTTCTCCAGCATGGTTGAAAATCTTGGGGAATGAACTTTTAAGGGTACCCATGCCATTTTGATGAATCTTGTTGGTGGTTGAACATTCATTTCAACTTTCCTACGTTTCTCTTTCTGGACTCTGTTTTTCATCGTTAAAAGCCAAATTTGGCTCATTTATAAAGGGTTGAACATTTTGTTTTGTTGCAAACTCACCTCTTCCCCTTGGCATGTGAATTTGAGGAGTTACTGAGACCTTCCATGGGACTTGTGACACATTTTTACCTTTCGCACAAAGTGTAATGCATTGTATCATATTTGGGAAAGGTAATTCATGTTTTGTGAATGATTTCTTTCAATCCTCTCATGCATATATTATTGTTTTCGGACTTTCATTACATTCTGGAAATCTATGCATGCTTGGTGTTACATTTCTATGATTTGTGTTTATTTGTAAGATAGAAGTTCATCACTCCTTTGGTGTATCACCATTTTTACTTAGTTTTATTTCCATTTGCATCTCTTAACTCTGCCTCCTTGGGATTTAGAATAGGAATCCATATTGAACCTTTACAAATTCATGCATAGACCTAAACAGAGGAGTAAGAACCAGCTTCAATCTAGAGAGTTTTTCTCACCCTGCAAGGTCCCACACCTTGGAGAAAACTCAATGTTGTGTAATCACACTAAATGACCCAATTCTGAGACTGCAGATCTGAAGGTCATTTAGGGGGTGATGTAGATATGCACTAATAGTTTTGGCACACCCGGTGGGACCTTAGAGGTCTTCATCTTCACTAAAACAAAGTTGATGTGTAATTTTTGTAATTTTTTTGCTTAAAAGAGCCTTGATTTGCACATATGGTGACTCCAAAGGGATAGAATCGGTTGGTTTTAGGAGTCTAAGCTCAAAGATTCATGAGAAGGATCCAAACAAGGTCAAGGGCCATAGAAGAAGGATTATCTAAGTATCTACAATTATCCCTTATATCAAGACTTGGAAATCCCAAGCACTAGTCAAGCACCTACTTTAGCTCCTATTCCCACTCCTAGAAATCAGAGTTCAAATGAAACCTCTACTTCATCCTCTAGTGCCTCAAATGAGCTTCAAGAAGTTATGAAACAATTGCAAAATCTGGGCAATGAGCTAGTTACACTCAAGAGGCTGCAAGCCCAAAGTTTTAGGCCTTCTTATCAGTCTCAAACTCAGCCTAATAGACAACCATATCATCCTAATAGGCCACCCAACCCAACTGCAAATCAAAATCAAGTAAGACCTCCTGCCAATAGACCATTTCAGCCTTATAACCCCAATGCTGCATCCACCTCTAAAGCCTTAGTGCCAGTGTAAAATAATGTAGCTCAAGAGTATGACTGGTGTTTCCCATGTAGTGAACCTCACAACCAATCTATGTGCTTCAATGGTGCTTTGAACCAAGCTTTGATGGTGACAACAACTGGGGTAGAAAGTGAGGTGAATCAAGAAACAAACCAACAACAAGGAACATCTCAGCAAGATACAACTCCAAATGAGACTACACTTGTGAATTGGCAAGCTGAAGATTTTTGTGGTGTGAATCAAACACCTGCTCAGAGTGTAGCAGCTAACACATGGTCAAAGAAGAGGAACATTGGTGAAGGGAATTCATTAGCCCTAGGTGATCCACAACCTTCCATCACTCCACAAGGTGTTGGCAAGCAAAATGCAGTTCCAAATGTGCAAGGACAGCCCAAGCCACCTTCTAGACCAGCTCAAATACCGGTTGTTGCAACCCATGTACAAGAGAAGAATGTGTAGACTAAGGGGTAGAAAAGGGATGTTTCAACCCCATTTAGCATCATTGAACAAATGAAGAAGACAAATGTGAACATATCTATGTGGGAGTCACTATCCATCCCAGGCCAAAGGGATCTACTACAAGCTACCATGAAGAATTGGTCAACCTCAAATCAGCCAGCTCATATGCAAGAAAAGGTACTCACAAATGTTACTCATCCTGAGGGGAAGCTTGGAGGATAGCAAGGTAAATTTTTGAAGCCCCCTCCATTCTATGTTTCATTGATCATTGGAGATAAACTAGTACATAATTACATGATTGGTTCTAGGGCAAGTAGTTCTGTGATGCCCAAGAAAATAGATGACAGGTTGGGCCTCCAATATGAAGTCATATCCAAGGGGGTGGTGCAATTATATAGGACATCAATAACAATAGTTGACGTAATTAAAGATTTAAGCCTTACTTTGCATGCATGCCCCAATGTCACTATTTTGCAAGATGTGCCAGTGATAGATTTTCCACCACTCTTTGTCATATGTTTATCAAGGGATTTCATAGCTAGAATTGGAGGCTACCTATCTGTTGATTGGTCACACATTTTTTTTAGGACAAGGTATGGAGTTAAGGCCACAATCAGGTCCGAACCTATTGCAAACTTTCACATTGAGCCCCATACTCCAAGCCTAATTAATGCCAATTGTTCAACATTTGATCAAGAAGACTATCCAAGCACACATGAAGCTAACACCAAAATTGGAAGAATTCCTAATTTGACTCTTGATGAATGGGCAAGCAAGATACATGCTTTTGATCCCTACAAATAAATAGAGGAATCGAACTAGGATTCTATTACATGCATGAAGAAAATCAGCCTATTCCCAAGCATCACCAAGCCGGACCAAAATGATGACAATGAGGTATGGCGGTTGTTCTTTGATGGATCAAGAAGTAGACAAGACACGGGAGGGAGGGATATGCTTTTTTCACCTCAAGGCATTAAGTATTATTCAGCTTTTAGATTTCAGTTTGCATGTTCTAACAACATTGTTGAATATGAAGCTTTGATACATGGGTTTCATTGTTCAAGGAAGAGAGGCATCAAGAAATTACAAGTCTTTGGTGATAGTGAGATTATTGTTAATCAAGTTAAAGGACAACATGCAGCCAAGAATTACCTAGTCGAGAGTTATAAGAATAGAGTGTGGGACCTCATTGAGGATTTTGAGGGATTTGGCATCAACTCCATCCCTAGGAAAGAGATCCAAGCTGCGATAGGCTTGCAGCGATTGGAGAAACTTTTGATGTTGTGGAGAGTATCAAAGAGAAAAAATGTAGCCAAACATCCATGTGATTGTGAGACCATCGGTGCAAAAAAACAATGCAAGTTGGCGGGTGTTTGAGAGTGACCAACAAATCATAAATTTCTTCCAAGAAGAAGTCGAGTTCTCACCAAAAATCAAGAAAAGTTAGAACAATAGTATGGTGATTAGGTGGTACAGTGAGGACCAAAAACTTCAAAAGGGACTTGAGACCTTAGAGTCTATTTTTAATCCTAATGATCAATTTAGGAAAGAGAAAGCAAACATCCAGGTTAGGAGAGAAGATTCAGATCCCATCTCAGTTGGAGAAGGTAAATCACTTCAAACCGGTAAAGTGGCAACTGAGCAAGAAAGGTATGAGTTCATGAAACTTTTCCAAGAGTTCCTGGATGTATTTTCTTAGAGCTATGAAGACTTGAGATGTTTCAATCCCAAGCTAGCTCAACACACAATTGAACTAGATTCAAGTGCTAAGCCCATGAGGTAAAAACAGAGACTGGTCAACCCATACTTTGAGCCTCTCATGAAGAAAGAATTGAATAAATTAATAGAGGCAAGTATCATATTCCCCATCAAGCATTCCAACTGAGTTACAAACTTAGTTCCAGTTAGAAAGAAAACTGGAGAAATCAGGTTGTGTGTGGACTTTAGAGATTTGAGCAGCATCTCTCAAGGATCACTACCCACTTCCTTCTATGGAGCAAATTTTACAAGTTATTGCTGGCTCTGAAAGGTTTTCATTGCTAGATGGTTATTCATGGTATAATCAGATCATGGTAAAGGAAAATGATCAATTCAAAATAGCCTTCACTACCATGTGGGGAACTGTGCATATAGAAAAATGCCATTTGGGTTGTCCAATGCCGGAGCTACTTTCCAAAGGGAAATGGATATGGCGTTTAAGGGATTGATTAAAAAAATAGTGCTGATATACCTAGATGATATTACTGTGTTTTCTAAAAATGTAGCAAATCATCTCTTTCATCTGAGACAAGTGTTCCAAAGGTGTAGAAGATTTGGGATATCCTTGAATCCCAAAAATGCATTTTTACGGCTTATGAAGGCAAGGTCCTAGGCCACATTATTTCCAAAGAAGGGTTAGCAATTGATCCAAATATTTTTGAAGCAATAAGAGCACTACCATTGCGAAGGCATAAGAAGGCTCTTCAAAGTTTCTTGGGAAGATTCAATTTTGTTCGAAGGTTTGTCCCAAACTTTGTAGCCCTTGTCAAGCCAATAACCATGATGTTGAAGAAGAGTATGGCATTCAAATGGACAAAGCTGAAGGTAAGGAAAGTTTTGAGGCAATAAAATAAGCTATCTCACAGGCTCCAACTCTCATTAACCAAAATTTCTCCAAAGACTTCATCCTTTATGCATTTGGCGGTGATGATACAATTTTTGCAATTTTAGTACAATAGAATAAGGAAAATGCAGAGCGATCGATTTCGTTCTTTAGCCAGAGCTTGGAAGACTAAAATAAGGTATACTTTCATTGAGAAGCATGTTCTTGGAGTGATTAGAAGCTTGAATAAATTTAAGCATCTAGTTTCAAACAACAAGGTTCAACTGTTAGTTTCTCATGTGGGAGTTAAAGACTTCCTCCTCAACAAAGATCTAAATGAAAATGTGTAGGGTGGATCACTCATGTCATGGAGTATGACATTGAGATCAAAGTCACCAAGTCGGTTTAAGGGAAAGGGTTGTGCAAGCAATTGGCATTGAGTCAACCAATTGAATCAAGTGAAGAGAAGGATGCGGTTTTGGTGCTGCAAATCAGCCAAGAACAAGGAGATGTTCAAAAGGAAAATGGTGGTGAGCTCACTCCTTGCTGGACCCAAGACATAATACACTTCTTACAAACGGGTCTATGTCCTCTAGAGATGAACAAAGCCAAAAGAAGACACTTCAGATTGCAGGCTATTCCATATGCACTTGTTGATGGCATTTTGTTCAAAAGAGATATCAATGGAGTGTTGTTGAGATGCATTGGGACAAATCAGATTGAGAAAATGTTAGAAGAGTTCCATGGTGGATCAGCTAGAGGTCATTTTTCTCGAGGGTGACACTCTCAACATTATGAAGGCTGGATATTATTGGCCCAAAATGTTTAGTGATTTTTATGCATGGATCAAGAGGTGCAAGAATTGTGCATTCTTCACAGGCAAGGAGAGATTAGCAGCACTTCCATTGCACCCAATCTTAGTTGAACAACCATTCATGCAATGGGGTTTGGACTTCATTGGAGTCATTAATCTAAACTCAAGCCAAGGACACAAGTGGATTCTAACAGCAATAGACTACTTCACAAAATGGATTGAGGCGGTGGCACTCAAAGAGGCAAATGAATCTAGCATTCTAGACTTCTATGAGGGGATAGCAACCAGATTTGGCATACCTGCCACTATAATATCAGATAATGCATTGGCATTCATAGGATCAAGGGTCACTAAATGGGCTGTTAGAAATGGGATCTATTTGAGCACTTCATCAAATTATTACCCTCAAGGTAATGGCCAAGCTGAGTCCACAAACAAAAATCTACTAAGGATCATCAAGAGGACTCTTGATGAAAATCAGAGGATTTGGCACACTAAACTCAAATCAGCCTTATGGGCTGATAGGATAACTCCCAAGAGATCTATAGGTAACTCTCCATTCAGACTTGTTTATAGGAGAGAGGTAATTTTTCCTATGTCACTTGAGTTGCCAACATTAGAACTCATGAAGCAATTGGAATTTTTGGAATTTGAACCCATGGAGGTTAGATATGCAGAATTGATGGAACTCTAAGAAATCAGAGAGCTTGCAGCCCAAACAATGGAGAAGGACCAAATTTTGATCAAGAGAAGCTTTGAAAGGAATACTAAGGCTAGAACCTTCCGAGTTGGAGAATTAGTGTTGAAATGGGATGTAGGCGAGAAAATACGGGAAGAAATTCAAAGTTTGATGTCATTTGGAGTGGCCCCTACATAGTTACAAAATGTAAAAGCAACAATGCCTTCCAATTGTCTACATTGGATGGTGAGAACTACAGATTCTAGTTAATGGAATCCATCTAAAGCATTGCTACTAGAAGGGAACTTCTCACCTTATACATATTAGCTTAGATTTTTATTCTTCCAAGTGCCTATGCACATTGTTTTGTTATAGTTTAGATTTATATTTCCCTAAGTACTTTGCACGGGCGTTGTTGTTCCAAAGATGCATCTTTGTAGGTCATGTTCCAGATCAAGCAATGTTCTACTCTCACAATCTTCATTCTAGGGATTTTCTAATGAGTTAAGAGTGACAAGTAGTTAAGTTCATGACTCCATTACATAATGGATTGCTTCAGGAAGCTAGTCACTCCATCCAAAGCATGTAGATGACCCCTCTGAGTCACCAAAATTGTTATCCAAAATAAGCCCCCTACTCATTTTGGCTAACTTGTCTTCATTTCTTCCCTTCCTTGTGACTCAGTCAGATTTCTACACATTTTAGGCACTCAAAATTTTTTGGAAATGGCTTCATCAAATAGGATTTTTCTCCCACTTTCCAGAAAGGCAAAATTTCCTCCTAACACCTTGTAATTTTCAAGTTATGGATCGACGGAGTTTTTTGGGGAAATTTTCCCTTGACAGGCCTAAGACCAATGGGAAGGTGCCATGTGGTGGAGGAGGTCTGGTCAGTGGAGGTAAGTTTAAAAAATTGCCAAGGGAGTTGGCGAAGGTGCAAAGCAAAATTTTGGCGCATGGGCCCACCGAGTAATGTGAAGGCACCATGTGTCCTAGAGTGGTGAGTTAGCAAAGGCGTAGAGCTATTTGGAAAAAAAAGTCAAAGAGCCAAAAAGGGTAAAAGACAAGGATGAGCCCACATTCCCATTGGCGAACCAGAAGCTGCCACGTGGTAGCGGAGCGGCGGAGCGCAAACCCTTTTTGGGAAATTTTCCCAAGGCAAAAATTGAAGGAAAAGTGAGGTTTGAGCCGCGTATCATCAACAAATGGGAAGATGCCACGTGGTAGTGGAGTGGTGGAGGCACGGAGGTTTTTGGGAAAATTTTCCAAAAAAAGGAAAAATTCAAATTTCGGCCTGCAAACCCATTTTTTGTCCTAATTTTGCCAATTTTACCCTAAATCTTCAGAGGAGAATAACTTTTGATCTAGAGCTCAGGATTTTGTGTTCTTGGTGTCATTGGAAAGATATTGAAGTCCTCTACACGATGGAATCTTCAATTTTGTTTTTGGTGGAATATAGTGGGAGAAAAATGAAAAACTCCTTAAGCACAAGAAAAGGAGTAGAACCGACATTCAATCACCAGTTTTAATGTAGAATGGCTTCCATTCTTCTCCACCATGGTCAAAAACCTTGGGAATGAAATTTTAAGGGTACCCATGCCATTTTGATGAATCTGGTCGGTGGTTGAACATTTATTTCAACTTTCCTGTGTTTCTCTTTCTTGGACTCTGTTTTTCATCGTTAAAAGCCAGATTTGGCTCATTTGTAAAGGGTTGAACATTTTGTTTCTTGCAGACTCCCATCTTCCCCTTGGCACATGAATTTGAGGAGTTCCATACCTACGATGGGAATTGTGACACATTTTTTTGCCTTTCGCCGAGTGTAATGCGTTGTATCGATTTGGAATGGTAATGCATGTTTTGTGAATGATTTATTTCAATCCTCTCATGCATATATTATTGTTTTCTGGTCTTTCATTACATTCTGGAAATATTTGCATGCTTGGTGTTACATTTCTATGATTTGTGTTTATTTGCAAGACGAAGTTCATCACTCCTTTGGTGTATCACCATTTTTACTTAGTTTTATTTCCTTTTGCATCTCTTAACTCTACCTCCTTGGGATTTAGAATAGGAATCAATATTGAACCTCTGCAAATTCATGCATACACCTAAACAGAGGAGTAAGAACCAGCTTCAATATAGAGATTTTTCTCACCTTGCAAGGTCCCACACCTTAGAGAAAACTCAATGTTGTGCAATCACACTAAATGACCCAATTGTGGATCGGCAGATATGAAGGTCATTTAGGGGTGTTGTAGATTTGCACTAACACCTCTCCCACTAGACACGTGTAAGAGAAGAAGAAATAACAGAATTATATACCAAGACATGGTGAGGAGGAGTCGGATGAAATCACGCACACAAAAACATAACCACATGTCATTGAGCTAGATGTAGAAGATCCTTGAGAGGAAGAGGTGAGATATGATATAGAAATCTTAGAGGAGTGTGAAGATACAGGTGGAGATGAGGAGAAGGAAATAGAAAAATATAAGGGAAGACCTTCCGGTGAGGCCATGATTGAAAAAATAGGCCTTTGCAGAGATGGCTTGACTTTGGATGAAGGGGTACATGTACCTAAAGGTAGGCACTCAGGAGAGATAAGGGAGAGATGTATAAAAATTCTTGGTGAGTGTATTAATGATACCAAAAAAATCATTCACTCCAGTTACAAAGAAATTTGGAGCCCGAGGAACTTTATGGATGGAAACTAATGCATCCGAAGTAGCCAACATGTGCACCAAAAACAACTCTCTTGGAGCATGCAGACTCATATTGATGAGCTTGAATTTGATGTAAAATAAGATTCATGCGTCAAGAGGAAAATGAAGAAGCAATCTCGAGCCACACACTAGATGTTGAGGCCTAAAAATTTGACTGATGATCAGGTGAGTAATTCCTTAAACAAAATGGTAGTTGAGGTAGTGCCGAGGAATATAGATAAATCAACCACACTAAGAAATTTGTTGGTAGAGAATAAGAGCCTGAAATAATAAGTGGAACGATATAAAAATAGAAAAATATAAAAATACAAATAGACAAATATTTTCGATTTTACAGCAGAGTTGGGGAAGAATATTATCAATGTGCATTTGGATATTGATGAACAGACCCAGAAGACCTATCAGTCATCCTTGCACTTCGTACATGATTGTGTTCACTTATTTATTAAGAAGTAGTTAGGGGATAGGAAAGAGACTAACGAGGATGCTACAACACGAAGGATAGAAAAAGGCTATGATATCTTTGTTCCGAGTAGTTGGTTATGAATTCCTACTCCAAGTGTAAAGGGATTAGATGAAGAAGGTAGACTTGACATTGAATTTGTGTACAAACCGGATCAATCATTAAAATAAGGAAGTTGGTAGAAGAAAATGAGTTCCTTACTACAAAGAAGAATGAGACTCTTGGGCATGAGGAGAGGCTAACGTTATTGGTAGAGAAGAGTGATGCACTCATAGCATCTCGGGATCCTCACAAGGAAAAGATAAAGGAACCTAGAAAACCGATAGCTTTGACGAATGGATGTAATGGATGAGATGGTTTTAAGTTTGTACGAGAATGATGGTGATAATATGACCTTGGATGAGATGGATGAAGTACTTGCAGACATTCCTAACAACGCAAAGAAGGTACTAATGACTGGAATGAGTTAGAGGTAGATATCAAGAATGAGTACCTGAGTTATTGCTACCTTTGGAGGAATAGAGCGCCCATATTATTTTGGTATATCTTCATTCTTTGTGTATAGTCATTATTTTATTCCTTATTCTTTATTCTTGGAGAGACAAGGCATGATTACCCATTGTCGGGGGTGGTAATAAAGCTAGTGTGGGGTAATGTTGACTAGAAAAATATCACCTAAGTGTTAAAGACACATAAGGATGAGGCATGCAAATAAGGGCGTGTGGGTACACGCAGAAGTTCATGAAAAGAAGGGTGCACTGGAGAAAGTCGGAATTTGAGACTTAGATGTTTTGCATGCACGAGCTAAGAATGGATCGAGAGCTTATCACATATTAGATATAGATAGAAGACTTTGAGGATAATCAAAGATATTTTGTAATAAAAGGAAGTGAAGATTCATGCATAGTTTGAGCTAATAATAGGATTAGAACTAGGGTTATTTATATGTGATCTATTATTAGGCGAAGCTTGCATTCTTTCTTTGTTTCTTTTGTAGAGGTGCATGGTTATTCTTAGCATGCAACCTATTTTGATAATGCATTGGCAGAAAAGGGAAATTTCCCCACCCCTTATATATGTATTCATTTGCAAGGTTTCAAGGAACGCTAGAATTGAAATAGAGTTATGCTACTGGTATGGTTGCGTGCATAAATTTGTATTGTTACTTTTGGTATGGTCAGCTACTATGTTTTATGGTGGATTAATATAATGGATCTTTGTGGATGGATATTGATTATTGATGTCTCTATTACTGGTTATTGTATGGTAAATATGATCTTGATCCTTGTTTGATTCATTATGCACCATGGTTGTAAATCGGCTCTTAATATGATTTACCTTTAATTACTTATTATGAATATGAAATACTTGTATGATCATGCTAACACATTGAAAAAGCTATTATAAAAGAGGGACTTGGTACCTTTGCATACTTTGGGTGAGTTTTTAGATTTGTCTAAGTGATGGGCCAACGCATCTAGGAGTTGGTAAAGAAACAAACTACAGTGTACGGGCAATGAGTTCTGAAATTTACCTTATTTTTAGTGTAGACTCCTTCATTTGCTGCTTTCGATGGAAAAATCCTGCTTTCTTTAATCGTGGATGGCCCTTTCATCGATTCTTGAATTGTGCGATGTGGGCATGGTGTGTAACCCACATAGACAAATATGATAATGGGAAATGGGAAAGGGATGCTTCCAACTTTCGTAGTCTATCTTTTCAAGTGAACATGGCATCATGGGGATCATTCGAATTTCCAATTTCCCTCTAGTTAGCTTTTGAGGGTTAAAATTTAGTTGTCAACCCCGACATACCATTGAGGTAATAGATCCTCACACTCACCAACCTCAATGTTTGTTTTTATTATTCTATTTTTATTTAAATTGAATACATGCTCTATTTTTGTTATTCTATTTTTTTGTAAGTACCCACCTAAAGTTTTGATAGGCGTCAAATATATCATCTTTCAAGTTCCAATCTAGTCTTCCCCATACCCTCTTTTGTGATTGATCATAAACTATAATGGTAGACAAGGTAATAACTATTCTAGCAGTCATTAATATTTGTCTCTTGTTTGCCTCATAACTAAACTAATTAGATGGAATATTTTAAAATTTTGCATGAAATATTTACAAGAGAGATGTTAATAAGAGTATAAAATTGGAACCAGTTGATTCTTTCAATTCATTTCTAGTGTCGGACAATCATTTGATGTAATCTTCTATAAACTCAAGCGTGTGAGTACGTTATGACATGAAATTGAGCATAGTAGCACCACCAAACTCAACACACCAATGTTTTCCATGCACATGGATATCACTTTGAAATAAGTACCATAATGAGGTTGGGTCAAACACCTAGTTATATTTATTCCCAATTCCCTAAATCTTTCTCCTCCCTTATAATTTTCAATAATTTTATCATAAACAACAATATTTAAAGCATCAAGAAGATATGGGGGTTTGAATGGTATGGAGCACTTTGTTCTTAAATGTACCTTTTTTTGGGGTAGACTCCATCATGTGTTACTTCAATGGAAAATCCATGCTTTCTTTGGTCGTGACTCGCCTTTCACTAGATTCTTGCACTATGCCATGTTGGCCTGGTGTGTGACCTACATAGACAAATATGAGAATGGGATTATTCCAACTTCAGTGGATATGAAGGTGCCAATTGCGACCATTTTTACTAACCATTTTATCTATTCTCCATATAATGATTTTATTAGAGGCCTCACTTGTCCATTACCCGAGGGTAATAAGGGGTAGACCACTTCTAGAAAATTTTGAAGCATTGGCACAGTGACTTCACTTGTTTGTTCTTAAAGGATTTACCATTGTTAGATACAATGGAAGAAGGGATGTCATACTGGAAAATTATATGGTTCATGATGAACTTAGATATCTAAATACTAGTACTATAGGTGAGAGGAACAACCTCCACCCATTTGGTAAAGTATTTAGTGGTAGTGATAATATGCTTATGGCCATCAAAAGAAGTTGGTGTGAGCTTCCCTATGAGATCAAGTCCCCACTTTGAAAATGGCCATGGTGTAGTGATAGGTTGCAAATATCGTGATGAAACATGTCTTATATTACCATGATTTTGACACAATAGACATTTATTTACATTCTAGCAACAATCTATCTCCATAGTAGGAAAATATTATCCTACACACAAAATATTCTTTGTGAAGGACCATGCTGCTAGTGTGGGCACCGTAGATTCCTTTATATACCTCTTTGATTTCTCGGACAACTTCTTTCAAATTAAGATAACATAACAAATTCCCATCGTATCCTCGAAGATAGAGAGTTCCCCCAAGTAGGGTATAATGCACTATTCATTGGGTAAGGGTTCATTTTTGGGAAGGTGAGATATCGGGAGGGAAGGTAAAGTCTTGTAAGTAATTAAAAATATTAGTTTACTAGGGGAAAAGGTACCAAAAAATCACATATGAAATATGATTCGAGAATGCCATATTTGGGTACATTAAATGATCAATAAGGAACTGAAATTCCCTAGTATCTAGAGATAGTCATAGCAAAGATTCGGTGGTAGCCATGACATCGTCCAACGGTTTTATACTCTTAGGAAATGTTGAAAGGTTATTTGAACAAAGTATTCCTTTAAGGTGTTCATGGCATGGACACCCTCATCAAATATCCAATGGTAGCCATGACATTCGTCAAATGGTTTTTACTCTTAAACGCGTTGAAAGGTGATTTGAACAAATTATTCCTTCAGGGTGTCTACAATCCATTTATATGGAATGAGATTCTCATATTTAACCTTATATTCATCATTAACTTGTTTGATGATCAGCTCGAGTTTCCTATAACCTTGACTTGTTTGATATTCCATTTTATATCAACTTTCGATCTTACAACGATAGATTAATACTTAGCAATATTGTTGGTACATGTGAATTTGAGTTTGAAATATTTAGGAATAAGATCACCCATTCGGGTGATAAGAAAAATGCCTACCCCCGAGCCATTATATGTGAATGACCCATGAAAGTATATCTGTCTAGTGGAAGATTCTGCAATATATAAAATAGAAGCGTATGATAGATCCAAACTCAATGGTTCCGTTCGAGGTAGATGAGATTTATCTATTTCATGAGAGAGCATATGCCATTTAATTTCTTTATGGTCGACATACTCAATATAAATTTTTCTAAGAAGGATGATCCAATTAGACATCCTCCCAGTAAGCATAGGTTTAGGTAAAAGGTACTTGAGTGGGTCAACTTTAGATATTAGCTTGGTTTTATTATTCATAAGGTAGTGGTGGAGTTTTTAAAAGGAAAACCAACAGCCAAACATGCTTTTTCAATTTGTGGATAATTGATCTCATAAGAGATCAATGTGCGGATAAGGTAATTGGAAGCTCTCTCTTTATGATTTAAATCATATTGAGCTAAGAGCACGTTGATAGAAATTGAGTAGCTAAAATATAGATTAGAAAGGGTTTACCTAGGGTAAGCGGTAAAAGAACATGAAGATTAGCCAAATACTCTTTGAGTAAGGAAAACGCTAGTTAGAAATAAGGACCCCAGTGAAAATCAACATCTTTCTTAATTAGATGGGTAAATGAATTGCATTTATCTTCAAGTTGGGAGATGAATCTGTAGATGGCTTAGATTTGACCTTGCAAGCTGCACAACTACTTGATATTATTGGGAGGAGGCATTTCTGTAATAGAAGTGACCTTTGTTAGGTCTACTTCAATTCCTCTTCTAGAAACTATGAATCCCACTAGCTTACCTCAAATCACACAAAAGACACTTCTTTGGACTAATCCTGACCTTATAATCCTTAAATCATTCAAATATATGATGTAGGATTTTTGTATGTTCTTCTCTAGTCTTAGATTTCATGAGGATGTCATCAAAATAGTCTTCCAAAATATCATGTAACATGTCATGGAAAATGACAGTCATGGCTCATTGATATGTTTCACCTACGTTCTTGAGGCACAAATGACATGACTTGATAAAAAAATGTACCCAAAGGGTAGTGAAAGTAGTTTTACATGTGTCCTCTTTCACAATATTTATTTTATTATATCCCGAGAATCAATCCATGAGGGATAGTGTTTCGTGACCAGTAGTGGAATCGATGATCATGTTGATGTTTGAAAGAGGAATCTCATCCTTAGGACATGATTTGTTAATGTCCTTGAAATTTGTGCAAATTCTGATTTATTGGATTCTTGTGAACAAGGATTACATTGGAGATCCAATCTAAATAGCTGATGGGTTTGATAAAACTAACATCTAACAATTTCTCTATCTCTTATTTGACCAAAATAGCAATGTGTGGATGCATATTTCTTAGTTATTGTTTTATGGATTTGTAGAATCATACACAACTAGATTATGCACTACTAAAGAGGATCCAATCCTGGCAGGTCTGCATAAGACAAAATAAATATATCCATAAATTCTCTACAGAGAACGGTAAAAAACTTTTGTTGTTGTTCTAAAAGTGAAGCCTCAATTATGATGATTTTGGGCTCCTCCTATATACCCAAGTTGACGTCAATATTCTCCTAAACCAATAGTTTAGAACCATCTTCCATATGTGTAGGATCGGAAGGAGATTGAGATCTTCCTCAATACATTTTTCTAAAGGATTTTCACTAGTGTGATGGTTATCAAGATTATCCATTTTGGATTCTACATATTGTTTATTTGTGAGTTCCTCAAAGAGGTTTTCACTATAGGACCAATATTTTTATTCTTTGGTTTAATTGAAGGTATTTGGACCTCATTTATCTTTTTTCCACAAAAGTCATCCCCTTCTCCATAGTAGGTGTAAATATGATCAAGGTTGATAGAAAATCCTTTCTTATGATTTCCCATAGGAATATCATCACATATCCCCATAAATTCTCTAATAGCTTCCTCATTCTGAAAAATATCAATCGGTATGTGTTGTTGTTGGTCCTAGTTAATGAGGGATGGATGTATAAGGTTTACATAAATGATAGATGGGGATAGGGTTAAAAAATCTTTATCAAGAAATAGGTTCGTGGAAGAAAGATTTTTTTAAAGACTAAAAGGAACTTTGTTTCGCTTTCGTAACCAAAAAAGTATCCTCATGCTCGAAGAGGTGGCATCGATTCTGTAGGATGACACCCATAGGGCCAAATATTGACGTCATATCTAACTATCTTCTCATGCATCGTAAGAGATTCCTGTAGGATTTTTATTGATCTGCATCCATATATTTGGTATATCATGGCATACATCATCTTGTTAGGGATGACATAGTTAGAAGATTAATAGTAGGTAGTCTTCCTTTCATTAGGATATTGGGATGTGGAAGTATTTTCTAACCTTTCATCAGCTAAGAGACCCTTTGTTGGTAAATCTGGAAAGAGTGACAGTGTTTGATCTCTTTGTGGTCGGAAGTCATACCTACCATGTTTTTAGGAGATAGTGGAAGATTGGACATAAGAATGGCTTGTTGAAGGTCATATTCTCTGCAACGAGATACGAAATATTTTCATCTTGGATTCTCATGTAGAAAATGGGGAATGGAAGTGGAAGAACCACTTTCATCTAGATGGAGTGTATTTGGATGTATTCGAGAGGCAAGGGCCTCTAATTTTTCAGTCAACAACCAGCTCGGTGGAAGGAAATTCATAGGAAACTTGATAATAACCATCTAATGCTCTACAATGAGAAAAGGGTTATGTGTCACCGAGAATAGTAAGTTCTTTTCCTTGGTAATGGAGTTTGATACACCGATGGAAGTTGTATGGAATGACCTACATAGCATAGATCCATGGGTGACCAAGGAGAATACTATAAGGAAGGTCCAATTCAATGATATGGAGCCTTGTTTTTGTGTGATATGCCCAATGTTTATAGGAAAAGTGAAGGTCCTAGATGAATTTCAATCTACATTTTATATGCCTTGATATTCATCACATTATGATCTATCTCATAGGTGTTGTGTCCCAATTATTTCACCATTTTTGCTATGTAGATATTTAGACTAGATTCGTTGTCCACAAACACCCTTTTGATATTTTTATGAGTAATTATCACTTCTATATAGGTGGAAGTTGTGTGTCCGAATATCTAGTGGAATCTAATTTTGGGTAAAAATTATGTGTTTGAATGGGGAGATTTATGCAACCAAGGCTTGGAAGCGTGAACCATCAATGTTAGAAGTAACTCTTGACTCTAAACGGCCTTATATAGGATATCCTTATGAATAGTAGATAACTCAAGAAGATCCAAAATAGAAATATTGGCGGTTGTATTCTCAATTTTTTAAAGGATATCATAATAAATGTCGAAGGAGTAGATAGAGGGGCTCTGAGACATTACGACCAATGTTTCATGTTGTAATGGCACACACATTTGATTTGATTTTCATTGTATTGATGTGGATGCTAATGGGATGGACATATCTAATGAGAGAGTTAAAGGGATTGGAAGTATCACCAACAACTTGGTTGGTACTTTTCCTTGAATGAATGACTTCCATCTAGCTTCTATGCCATATTTTTATGCTTTGGGAATGGTTCCTTGTAGATTCCCAACTATTTTTTAGATATTTTAGAGAACCCATGTGTAACAAGTTCGATGTCTCCTCAATCTAGGAGATCTTGAATGAAGTTTTTAAGATTCATACATTTATCCGTAGTGTGTCTTGTAACACTATGATACTCACAATATTCATGGTATTTGTACCATGACATTTTATATGCATCATCGGTGAAGGGTGTTGTGATGGGGAATGTGACCATTTTATTGGATTCAATTACTTTAGGATAGATGATAATGACTTCGTGAGTGGAGTGTATTCTCTACGCTTCACAATAGATTTAGATGACGTACATGTGATTTTCAAATGTGTACTTTTAACCATTTTTACATGCTTGGAATCATTTATTCCATCTCCTATGACATTTTTATTCTTGTTAAAGAATTTATCTTTTCATTAGGTTTTGAGTCGTGATTGTCTCTTTGAAAGGGTTTCAGAACCCCTTTAGTGAGTAAATCCTTTTTTATCTAACTACCCTTTTCAATGACCTCCTTGAATGTGCCAATATAATGAATTTGCAAGTAGAAGGCTATCTCAAGGTGTAGGTTGGGTAAAAGAGTACTAATAAGTTTTTTCTCTAGGATAGAGTAAGGGAAACTACTAGCTAACCCTCACCATCATTGTAAGAAACCAATGAAGTTCTCATTTTTTTTGTGTTACATACAAAGGTCAATCATAGTGATACAAATTTCCATGTTGAAGTCTACGAAGGTAGTGATGGACCCCTTAGGGAGATGGAGAGATTGTTCAAGTGCCTGGCCTCCAAGACTCCTAGGAAATAAGTGAATGGGGTGATTATCGATGCATGCTAATTCTTTGGAAATAAATGAAGAATTCCTTGACATGGTCACAAGGATCACCTTTTCCCTGTATTTATCAAATTTATGGAAATCAAATCTTTGTGGGAAAGAAGTAAACAACATTTCCCTATCAAAAGGGCAAGGGCACAATTCTTTAAATTTATTTTTCTTATTACGCCCTTGGTTATTTTCATATATAATGATGAGGGAATATTTCATAGACTTCCATTCTTGGTCAAAAAGTTTCGTTAGTGTGGATGGTGTGGCTGGTATATATGTGTATTTACATTTGGAGGATTCTCCACCCTAGTTTTCAATATAGATTTTGGCATAAGTGACTATAGGTTTTTAAGTCCTAGGAGCTCTAATTATGTCTTGATGAACATGAGAAGCTAATTTTAAAAAAATCGACTAAGGGCTTTATTTGTCATTGTATAGGAACATCCTCATTGTGAGGCTTGTGCTCTACTTCCTCATGTAGGGGAATTTTGTCCTCTTCTTTATCTTCATGTTTCGTTATAAAAAGGGTATATGATGATGATTTCTATTTGGGGACACATCTACTTCCTCACCATGACCTTCAAGATGATCGAACATGGAGGCCCATTAATGATTTAAAATTTCCTCATTGGTCATAAGAGGTGGAGAAGGATTCATACATGTGAGAAAGGAAACTAGGATCAAAGTCATAGGGTGATCTAGCCCCTAACTCAACAAGACATAATAAGACTTAGTGCTTGTTTTGAAACAAGTACTTGTCTCTATATGAGCAGATTGTCTATAAAGGGATTTTGAGGTATTTCCTGCTCAATAGCACTATGGTCAACAAGGTCTTGTTCCTCCTCGAAGAAGAGAACATAGGATTTCTAAAGTGATTGGAAGAACACTTCCTATGAACTGCATGAGTTATAGGTGCCATGAAATAAATGTTCCCTGAATGATATGTGAAAGGTGTGTAAATGTCATAATGGACCTAAGAAAAAAATTGTAGCGTAACGACAAAAAAGTGATAGATATCTCTAAGTGTCTAGGATATATAACAAGGAATATCTAGGGATATCTATGCCAATGCATGGACAACATAACAACTACAAAGTAAGAAATCTCTAAACATCTAAGATATACAACAAGGAATATCTAGAGAGATCTATGCCATTGTGGACAACGTAATGATGTACTACCATGATTCAAACCAAGTTTAAAAAAAATAAATTTAATTATCAAAAGGAATCATTAAAATACAAGCAACGTAGAACAATACAATATCAATATTTAGATCAAGTTTCAAGGAAACAAGATGTAATTATCGAAAAGGGATTGGTATAATGTGAGAAGCATAAAACGCATCTTTAGGACTCAAATAAAGTTTTTAGGAAAAAAAGGTTAAACTACAAAAAGTCTCAATATAATGCACAAGTAATGTGACAATATAATGTCAATACTTAGATCAAGTTTCAAGGAAACAATACGTAATTATTGAAAAGATATTGGTAAAATTTGAGTAGTGTAACGACCACAAAAGGAAACTAGCCTAGGGATGAAATATCCCAATGTTGGTTTAAGACTACCACACCAAAAATATGAATACGTACCAACACACTTTCAACACTTAAATCCTTCTTTTAAGCAAAAATAGTTTTAAGTGGGTGTAAAAGTGGTGGACACAATTTGGCAAAAGACACTTTGAGTTGCTCCCTTTTGACCAATAATGTTTAAAAAATCATGGAATTTATGAGTGGTGATGAAAAGTATGAGGCACAACTTGAAGAGTTTCACATTATTTGAACAACATGGCTTCAAATTCGAGGATTTTTTTCTATGTATGATCCATGATGAAAGATACAGGATGCAACTTCAATGGACCCTCTCCTTGTTTGAAAAACAAGGTTATGACTCTAAGGAAGTATTGCTTTGTAATGGATCTTTGAAACTCAAAATTTAGATAATGGTAAAGTTGGCCCCAATGGCAAATGGATCCTAGGATATTGTTCTCAACACTCACCAATAAATTTTCTAAGTGGGGTATGCTTTTATAGAGTAAATCCTAGACAAAGGACAATTACCCCAAAATCAAATTAATGAAAGAGGTCTCATACAGACAATATTTAGCACTCCTCATGAGTTTTTCTAGTCAAGTAGGTGGAGGGGCAGTTCTGTTTTGTCAACATGTTCCCTCAATGATACAAAATGAATAATCGTGTATTGATAATTAATAAATATCATACATGTTTGTTTATACATGTCTAGAGGAAGTGTGGAAGACCAATAAACATGGTAGGTGGACGATCGTGGAATGGGGAAAGTCACAAAATACAATCGAATACTCCAACATTCCCCCTTATTCTATTTTTATAAGTAACCCCAAAACCAGTACTTCTTCTTCTTGAGCCATCATCTTGTTGACTCGCGACATGTCCATTCTACTTCTTGTGGCAAGGACGTTGTCTAAATTCTAATGAATCACTATGACCAGATGTGATCTCATTTCTTGAGTTGCGGATGAAGAGGTGGGCTCGGTATGCTCATGTAGTGTGGCGTGGACACTATTGTGGGCATTCTATCTCACATTCATCATCTGCATCATAGCCTTCTTTGATCTTGGCACGAATCTTCTCTGTCTAGTACCGCACATCAAACAAGACTCAATCATGCAATCTTTTATGCACTGTGTCCTCAAATCTACAAGTTTTGGAGACTTTTAACAACTCAAAGTAGAAATTGGTGCTCTCTTGGGCTTGAATTTGGTCTCTCAAAGGTTGCACATCCTCATGGTTTCTCGTAATATTGCTAGCTTCTCCAAGTAGGATTTTCGTGCTCTTAGATTTCTGCATGGGATCACAGGATTTTCCTTGTTGATTAGTTGTTCGCATTCTTCTAAAGAAATTGATGAATTTGGGGTTGTAATATTGTATTTTATCCTTTTTAATCATCTTTAAATTATTTTCAAAATACTTTCAAGTTCAATATATTGGATTATGGAATCAATTTTAGGTCCCTCACATTCATTTATGTGGAACTCTCGATATCCATTAAAGTGACCAATCTGAACATGGTCCTCATCCAATACGATAGCCAAATGATTCCCTTATGGTATTCCCGAGACTTCTTTCTACTAATGAATCTTTGAAACCATGGGTTAGGTTTGACATGGTGTTTGAAAAGCTCCACGTTCTTCATTTTAAAAATAAACAAACAGGTGCACGAGGTCATTGTCAAGTGCTCTTACCCATGACAAGAAATAAGAAAAATCAGCCAAGTTTCACCTTATACAATGTTTGCACATCCCACCAAGTTGTCGTGGAGAATAAATGTCATATAAAATTCCATGAGAATTTGTGCCAAACAAAACTCCATAATAGGTCACAAGAGGGGAACAACAGAGGATGCATGCAGTGCATGTTTCACATGCTTTGGTTTGCAGTCTCTCATGGAAAAAAGAATTCCTTTGCCACCATCCCATATGTAGTGAGGGATGTTTGATCGATCCATCACCGATCAAAACATTCTCACAGTGACACCTTTCAAGCTCCATTAAAACTCCTACCAAGTTATAGGTCCGAAATGGCGCTAGAGGAGTTCTTTATCAAAAATACATATATACGCATGTCATACAAACCATCTACGATACCACTGATAGAAAATTAATAATCTTGTATTGATAATTAATACATATCATACATGTTTATTTATACATGTCTAGAGGAAGTGTGGAAGACCAATAGACATGGTAGGTGGACGGTCATGGAATGTGGAAAGTCACAAAAACAATGGAATACTCCAACACTCAATGTGTTGACTATTTTAGGGTTCCCTGTGGTAATCCTCGCAATGATTTTTATGGCTTAAGCCAAGATGCTTCCATGATTAAAGAAATTGGGCAATAGCCTTCTCAATTGCACCTACAAATACAATGTGATTGAATGGTGTTTGTTTTTATCTTGATTTAAAATGTGGTATTGCATACCTTTGCCGACTGCACATGGTGTAGTAAGTAACTATTTTGAATTGTGTATTTGATGAGCGATTAGTCCTACATCTAAATTATTAGTAGTTTATCCATGCAAAAAGAGGATTGCGGTCATTTTTTATTCTAAAGATCGCTCGAAATCACAAGAGAAGAGCATACACGATGTTGAATCCAACTAAGTAGAAATGGGAAAAACGTAACTTAAAAACAAGTAAATGCCTTTGAAAAATTGATTTTTAACAACTCAAATGATTAGTTTTTCCATATAAACCAAAATGTTAGCATGAAGATTAAGGTCATTGTTTAATTCTCAAGGTCTCTCAAAAGAACAAGAGAAGAACATATACGACGTTTCATCCCACTTAAGAAATGAAAAAATAAAACTAAATCAAAGCATTTAAGTTTAGAAATCTGATTTTAAATAAAACCTACAAATTAGAAATCTAAAAAATTATAAAAACAATAAGGAAAAAATGGAATCAAAAAATATGGGATTTAAGCCAAAATTTGACACGTAACGCTACCACGTAGAGTTAAGTGATAGCACATGTAAAAACACTAATGCATGCCTAACAACGTTAGTGCAAACAAGAAAAATTTACTAGTGGATGAGAATACACAAATGCATATAGAAGTGACAATAGCACGTGTAGGAAGACATAGACACATGAAAGGTTAACACCGAGTGTGTGAAGTCTTTTTGCAAAGATAAATAGTAAAATAGATCGTGAAACATAGGGAACATTAGCACATGAAACAACATAGTAGCACGTGAAATACAACGGTACATGTACAAAATCAGCACTAGTGTGTGTAGTTTGTGTCTCTTCAAAAACATGGGAAAAACTTCAAAAATATTTAAAATCTTGGTTTTTCAATGATAAGCTCAATTTGGTAGCACCTCACCTCCTTGTTACTTGCGAGAGAGATTTAACACATGCCAACTCAACACAAAATGTTAAGAAACATTAGTTAATTCAAAATATGCAAAAAGAGAGGGTTAGTATGCAAAAAGAAACTTGACATAAACAAATGCGTGTGATACAAAGGGTTGTCTCACTTTGGGAGTGCCATATGTATGCATGATAAACAAGCTAAGATAATTACTAGAACCTAACACCAAGTAGATTCAATAACTAAGCTAGTTCAACATAAACATCAAGATAAAGCCATTAAAAGGAAAGCTTAAACTAATACATTAAACATTAAAAACATCAAATGCAAACCATCCTTTGATTATTTAGATGGATTTTGGATTGTATATACTTCCTTTAGCGGTAGTACATAGTCATGTGCAAAAAAGGATTTCTCAAGGAAGAGGAAGGGATTTCACCAATATGGCTTGATTTCCATTTTTAGTTCTTCTTTTACTACTCTTATCCAAGTAGAAAAGGGTGAGGTTACTTGATCAATAAGCCTTCCAAGTCTTCAAATGCGTTTATCATATGCATATGTCTTATAAAGACATGGTGTAAAATTAGAAGGTAGGGGGTAAGGTTCTTTGTATAGTTTTTCAGATCGGAGAAACTTTCATCCGCATGAATGTGGACTTATGTTGATTAGCATGATGTTTTGTGACTAGATGCATTTGGATTATGGTTGGATTTTGTTTTCTATGTGTATGATCGACCTTAGTGACTCATGGATGGCTTATACTTATGTTGATTACTATTGGATATTGATATTATTTTGTTTTTTTATATAGATATATTGCATGTGTTCTAACATTGGATTTCTTCGCCCCGATGAGTAGAATGTAGTTGTTGAATTTACATTACTATGATTTTGGAAAAAGATGAAATGCATAATTAAATTGTGAATTAGACCTAGAAATAATGATTGCTTGAATTACGTATAGATGTTAATAAATTTCATGCATATGATTATTTTGGATATTTTGACATGGCCGCAAGGCCGAAGAGGGTATTTTGCATTTTGCAGGAAACACAGCATGATCACAACCATGAGGGGGATTGGGGACCAAACACAACAGAATGTCGGGTGGTTACAACATTGGTCGTCAAGGCAACTTGTAAACTGTATTGTGTTAGCTTGTTCTTGTATGTGTTGAGAAAATTTTCTTGAGGGGGTAATGTTCTAATGTGACCATGGGGTTGAGAATTTTATTTAATTGTTTTATTTACTTTAGTAGGTGATTTCATTTGGGATGCCCTTCTTTTATTACTTTTGCTAAGTATGTTTAGATTAATTTAATATCTTGTTTTAGTCATGTGGGTGTAATAAATTTTGTTGGTTGGCTCCTTGAGCCATGTGTTGTCTCTTGTATTGAATGCTTATCTTGAGTGTTGACCACTCCAAATCTCTTGAAAACTCGAATTTGAGTTTGAGGGCAATTTTGGGGGACTTGTGGGACAAGTTAAACTTGTCCCACACTTCCCAAAACCCCTTACCAACCATATCTATGGGTTGGGAATCCAAAAAGGGGATTATTTATTGTTTTGGGAAGTGAAATATGACTTGGAGTGCACTTTTTCTTCATTTTGCATTTATTTGTGCCTTAAGGCACATGGGAAAGGATGGATGTGGAAGAGAGTTGTCATTCAACCCAACCACCCATTTATGGTGTTTTGGGATTTGAGTTGACCTTGGGAGATGGTTTGAGGATGTGTGATGTGGCATCCTACATGGAGCCACATCACCCTCACCCTTACCTTTGATCTATTTATTGAAACTTCCTCTCTTGTTGAGGGGGTTAGAGCTTTGTTTTTGTGTTGTTGAAGAGTTCTTTGTTATTTTTTGAGAGAGAGAGGAATTGGGAGAAAGAGATAGAGAGAGTTTTTGGACTTGCATGCTTGGATTGATTTGGGAAGGAGCTTGGACAAGTTCTTGGTTTAGGCTTCTCCAATGGAGAGGTAGGGAACCCTCTCCTTTGTTTTTGCTTTCATATTATTATTGCTTCTATGCTAAATTGTAAGAAATGCATGTCTACTTTGGTGTATTGTGAAAGATGGATTGAATGCTTTTTGTGTAGTATAGGAGAGGTCTATGGGAATACACATGAGGGAGGCAAAAGAGTAGATTAGGATATTGTGGAGGGAGTTTGAGAGGGATGCCCATCTTGGGTAGGAATGTTTACATTCTACCTTGTCTTTGAGGGAGCCATAAGAGGAGGGAGGCATAAGAGTATAGGAGGAAAAAGGGGTACTTGAGGGAGGCATAAGAGTTATAGGGGCTTGTGTTATTTTGTGGAGGGTTTTGGATGGGCATCTCATCTCATTTGGGAGGCATAAGGGAAACATTCCCATAGTTCCTTCTCTTGTTGGCTTGGATGCAAGCCTTGTTGTGTAATGTTAAATGTTATTGTGTGTCTCCTTGTTTTGTTTCTATTTTAGCTTAAATGTTGTGAAGTACTTGTATTGTGGAAGCATGTATTGTTGCCTTGAGTTGGAGACCACCCTTTCATTGTGTTGTGTTTGGGGCTCGGGGTCAATGGAGGAGATTGCTTCTCTTCTCCATTGAGATTTGGTTGGGAGGAGAGTGTTGCCTCTCCCCCTATTTTGGTTGTGATTGAACTTCATGGAACTTGGAGCATGGAAGAAGAACTCCTTGGAACACATGAACCTTGTTGTTGACAATGTGAAGACATCATGTATTTACCCACCTTGAGTGGAGGAAAAATGTAATATTGCCTTGTTTTCTTTAGCATACATAATTGTAAATTTGTTCCACATGAAGTAGAATGTGTTGTAAAAGATTTTAAGGAAAGTTGCATTGAATGAAAGTATTTCTTGCTCTAAGATTTATTGGAAAGTGTTGTATCAAATATTGAATGAAAATTGTTTCTTGTTGAATTCCAATAATAAGTATGTAATATAGATGGAATCAAAAGTTGAAAGGCATGACAATCTATCTATTCTCTTTAGTACTTGACTTGGAACCTTTCTTGAGAATGATAATTTTGTTTACATGTTAGTAGGCCTTGCTTTAAAAAAATTAATGGAAGTAATTTTGGCTTTTGAAGGAATGTTGGAAAATTCACAGAAAAAAAAAAAAAAAATACATATTAGATTTCATCTTATTACTTGAAGGAGAGGTGTTGAATGGATGGGAAAAATAGTACCTTATTTCCTTCTTGGATACTTGTTGGAAGGACTTAAATTGTTAATGACTTGTAATATGCCAATGAAACACTTTCAAGCTCTAGTTCCTCTATGTTTTAATCATCCTTGAATTTATTGATAAAAAAAAATCCATTGCGAATTAACAAGAAAATGAATTCAAATCTCCTAAAATACCCCCTTTATGTCTATTGAATTAAATTGTGGAAGGAGATTGTAATACAAATTCTAAACTACCCATGTCTTTAAAGTGCAAAACAAATTGTGCTTTATTAATAAAAAAAAAATATGAAACGGATCCCACTCTCGTGAAATAATTATTTTTTTTTCCTTTTTGTGAACATTATACGATTGAAATGAGACCCTCCTTTAAGAAATCTTATGGCTGTATGGTAAATAAATTAAAACAAATGTGAAATTAGTCTCAAAATCAAGACTATCAATCACCCTTAAATCGGGTCTAAGAGAATAAGCTGCTAAATTTAAGAAAAAAAAAAATGATACGTTTCTAAATAGATGTGCACGATAGACAACTTGATACACAACAGGTATTTGGCACATCACAACGAATATTTAAATTGTTGTAATGCTTACAAATGCTTATAAAACGTTTTTTTTTTGGATTTAGGACACTGCTTGAGTGGTCTTAGCTTCACAAATATCAAAGCTGCATGGCAGGACTCAACATTGCCCAAACAAATGTGAAGATTAGTCTCAAAATCAAGACGATCAATCACCCTTAATCGTGTCTAAGAGAGAATAAGCTGCTAATAAAAAAAATGATGATACGTTTCATAGATAGCGATGAAGACAACTTGACACACAAAGCGCTTAATCGGTCGAATAATAATTTGGAATTAATTTACTTTGCTTGCAAAAAAAAAAAAAAACAAGTTTCGTGCAGTTGCCTGCCTGCCTGCTTTGAGACCCGTGAAGCATGAGCTTGAAAAGAAAGAAAAGAAATAAATAAATAAATAACAATAGTTAATTGCGATGACCCATCCCTTGAGTACCCACCCTGGCCTCTTTCTTTTCCCTTCTCCTATATGATTTTAAGAGAAGGAAATTTAAAAAAAGTGGTGGAAAAGCGTTTAGAAGGGAAAAATGTAGAAAAGTTTCGTTTCGCGTTGTTTCACGCCTCAGCCCTGTTTCCATTGCCCCCTATCCTTTGTAAATTCACCTTCCACGCCTTTCCCTGCACCTCCAGAAACGCAAGGCCAGATGCATGCCTTCAGACAATGTAAACAGCAAGGCTGGCAAATCTCTTTGCGCACAGTGATTAGCAAATATAGGTGAATTTTTGTTTATCAGCTCCTTTATGCTGGAAGAGATGAAACTTGAAGGTGAACGGACACCTCCAATGGCTGCTCCCTTGCTGAGCTGTATCTACCACCTCTCACATTGTATCCACTTAAGCCAAAGGTAGGCGGTGAAACTTGTCCTTTACACCCAGCGCAACCATTGAAATTCTGTCAACAACCTCCTTGACCATGTCCAATGTCTCCACGCCTTTAAGCAGCGTTTGTTAGTTACCGATGTCCATAATCTTAAATGGTAGAGAAGAATTTTGCAAATCAACCGAGTTATTTGGGATGGAAAGCGGCAAATGTGTCTTGTTCGATGGCAGTGATAAGAAGTCTTTAAATGTCGGTTGTATGTGGGGTTCTTATAAATTTAAAAGATTAATAAATTAAAATTGAAATATTTCCCCCATTTTAGTTTATTCCTTATTTTTTCAAATTTAGATATAGGTATAGGCGCATAGTTTTAATAGAATATAAATCTGATGGTATATATATATAATTACCACTTAAATAAAAAAAATCAAATTCCTTTAGGAAGATATATATGATATATATATATAAAGGTTTTTTAAAAGTAAAATAACAAAATAGTAATTTATGTATTAATCCATATTAATTATCTCCATATAATATATATATATATATATCAAATATATATATATATATATATATATATAATCATATATAAAATATAATATATATAATATTAGAATATAACGTAACCCTTACCTTCTTATAAAATGGATCATAATGTGAATACGGGATCGAAAGTGATATAAATATACGTAATTATGAATTATCTTGTACACCATGTTGAAATTTCGTAAAGTTATAATAAAATTAGGCGAATACAACAGTTTTTGAATAACACCGTAATTTGGACATGTTCGAGCGACAAATAATCATGACGACCCTCCTTTAGTTTTTTTCTCGAGCGAACGTTAAAATGAGACTTGATTCTTCTAAATTCTTCGTCTCGAAACTTTCGATAAAAAAATTAGCACGAACCTCTACCTTAGTTAAAATTTTAAAAATAAGCACATAAATAAAAAAAAAAAAAAAAATTTGTCGCATTTTCGTCTTCGTTGTTTTTTTGCGGCGTCTCATCGTCGTCATGTCGTGAGTGTGGCGTCGGCGTTCGTTTTTCGGCGTTACATGGTATCGAGCCGGGGTTCAAAGCTGGGACCCTTGGGGCACACGCGAGAACACGCAGAACAGAGAAACTTTAACTTAGTACAGAACATTATTCTTTTAAAATATGAAACCATATTGTTGATAATTATAGTAAACAGCAAATTTTGAAAACGAGCACAAGACCTAGTACAGTGAACTAACTCTCGCCTTGATCTGTGCAGGGGGCGCGGATTGGGCGAGGGGTCTCTTCACATAGACCTAGACATACCACCGCCAGAGCAGGCCGTAGCAGCCCTTCTGCCTCAGATTTTGCAGACACTTCAGGATGTTAATGCCGCTATACGCGGAGAGCCCTTGGGAGGGCGACTTGCTAGGCATAGTTTGGAGCCATCAGTAGATGCCCAGGCATCCCCTCGACACAGCGAGGAGCACAGAGCAGAGAATTTCCGTGCAGAGTCGGCTAGGGCAGAGTCGCCACAGAGAGGACATGGGGACAGGATTTCAGGACATAGGGACAGGTCTCGGAGCCCTAGACAGAGGGAGGAGCATACAGAGAGACCTAGGATTCGTCATACATCAGCTGCAGACCATATCAGGGAGATCCTGAAGCTGCGACCATCTCAGTATTCAGGAGATATAGGCGGTTTCAGGCAGAGGCCTGGTTGGTGAGCTTGAGCGGATGCTTCAAGCTCTGTCCTTGTAGTAGCAACACGAAAGCTCGTGTTGCGATCCATCTTCTGAAGGATGGAGCAGGAGTCTGGTGGAGGACCGAGGAGCAGAAGCTCCATGTCGACTCAGAGACGATTACCTGGGAGCTGTTTGAGGAGCGGTTCAGGAGCAGGTATTTACCTAGGAGGTTTATTCAGCAGCGTATAGATGAGTTTCATGACCTCCGTCAGGGATCGATGACAGTAGCTGAGTATGAGAGTCGATTTCTGGACCTACTTCAGTACGTCGACTATATGCAGGATGAGCAGGTACGGATTCACAGGTTCATCCGGGGCCTGAACTTGGATTTAGCTGGCGCAGTGCGCATTCACTGCCCACAGACGTTAGCAGAGGCCGTGGAGAAGGCCTATATTGCAGAGGAGACACGGGGGAAGACACAGCAGGCTAGAGATAGAGTTCGGAGCCGTATCCAGCAGCAGATGCGCGAGATAGTAGGTCGAAGGGTCGATTCCTCCTCCACGGGGTGGACAGAGTTCAGGGCAAGCTTCATTTAGGCCACCACAGCAGCAGCAGCAGCAGACCCGCCCACCTTACCGACCTCCTCAGAGATTCGATGCACAGAGAGGACGTAGTATGGGGCCTCCTCCTAGGGGACCCATCAGGACACAGGGTGCACCGAGAGCTCAGTCAGTCGGAGCTCGTCAGCAGAGACCTCAGCAGTCCATAGCCGGATCGTCAGGATCGGCATCTCAGTCATCTAGAGTACCAGCTGGAGCCGCTTCCCACTGGAGAGGATCAGGCGGCTGTTATGGTTGCGGAGTCGTTGGGCATATTTGGAGAGATTGCCCACTTAACCCTACCAAGGGTAAGACACAGAGCTCAGAGCCTACTGTTGGAGATATGGCACGGAGTCATCGGATCTACGCAGTGGTCGAGAACCGCCAGGCTGAGCATCAGAGTACTGTGATTGAGACGACAGGTAGTGTTGGAGGTATTTCCACCTCTATATTATTTGATTCTGGTTCTTCTGATTCTTTCATTGCACCATCTTTGGTAGAGCGTTGTAGGCTGGTGGCAGTTAGGCAGGGCCGTAGTTGGGACGTAGAGATGGCTTCTGGAGCCAAGATTTCTGTAGACTCCTTAGTCAAGGAGTGTGTAGTGGATTTGGGACCCTTCACCACTACTTCAGATCTTAGGATCCTTCCATTAGGATCTTATGGCATCATTTTAGGCATGGATTGGTTGTCCGCTCACAGAGCTAGAGTGGATTGTTACCACAAGACTATTGCTTGCATAGATGATCTTGGGGTAGAGTCAGTGATATCAGGAGTTAGGAGACCCGTTTCTATTCGCACCATCTCGCTATGCAGCTTAAGCGGTGTATGCGGCGGGGTTGCCGGTTGTATCTTTATTCTGATTAGTAGCTTAGTGAGATCGAGAGGATGAGTCAGGGGGACCTTCCCTCGATGATCATCCCATCTTATCGGAGTTCGCCGATGTGTTTCCAGGGGAGCTACCGGGATTACCTCCCCCACGTGAGATCGACTTCCATATAGATCTAGTTCCAGCGTGAGCCTATCTCACGAGCACCCTATCGGATGACTACCCCGAGTTATGTGAGCTCAAGTTGCAGCTGGAGGGCCTTCTGGAGAAAGGCCTAATTCGTCCTAGCGTATCCCCTTGGGGTGCACCAGTTATCTTTGTAAAGAAGAAGGATGGATCTCTTCGGTTGTGCATTGACTACCGTCAGCTGAATAAAGTAACGATAAGAATCGTTACCCCCTTCCACGCATTGACGATTTGTTTGATCAGATGAAGGGGGCTACCATTTTCTCCAAGATAGATCTTAAGTCAGGATACCATCAGCTCAGGATTGCGGAGACAGATATTCACAAGACAGCTTTCCGCACGAGATATGGCCACTACGAGTTCACAGTAGTACCTTTCGGTTTGACGAATGCCCCCTTGAGTGTTTATGAGTTTGATGAATGGGGTATTCAGGACCTTCCTTGATCGCTTCGTGCTCATCTTCCTTGATGACATTCTGATTTACTCACGCACACGTGAGGAGCACGAGGAGCACCTTCGCCAGGTTCTTCAGTGTCTTCGCGAGCAGCGCCTTTACGGGAACTTGGAGAAGTGTGCGTTCTTTCAGACTGAGGTGCAGTATTTGGGCCACGTTATTTTTGGGGAAGGTATCGCAGTCGATCCTTCCAAGATTCGAGCCATCATGGATTGGCCAGCACCCACTAGTGTGACCGAGGTGCGTAGTTTCATGGGATTAGCAGGATACTACAGGAGGTTTGTTCAGGACTTCTCTCGGATTGCGCACCCCATCACTTCTCTTCAGCGGAAAGGGAAGAAGTTTGTATGGACAGATAAATGTGAGCAGGCCTTCAGTACACTGAAGGAGTGCCTTACGAGAGCACCTATCCTTGCAGTGCCGGATCCTCATGGAGAGTTTTTCGTATGCACAGATGCTTCCTTGGCAGGACTTGGAGGAGTGCTAATGCAGGAGGGTAGAGTAGTTGCCTTTGAGTCTCGCAAACTCAAAGATTATGAGCTCAATTATCCGACCCATGACCTTGAGCTTGCAGCAGTAGTACATGCCTTAGTGCGATGGAGACATTTTCTTCTTGGCCGGAGATTTACACTCAGGACTGATCACTTGAGTCTTCGCCACCTCTTCACGCAGCCCAATCTCAACGCTCGTCAGCGGCGTTGGATGGAGTTACTTTGTGAGTATGACATGGAGATAGAGCATGTGAAGGGGAAGGAGAACGTGGTGGCAGATGCCTTGAGTAGACGGAGACATGTGGCTATGGCCACCTCAGTGGGCACAGATTTGCGGAGTAGGATCTTGCAGCAGCTTCCTCAGGATAGTTTCTACCTTGCAGCCAGAGCAGAGATTGAGTCTCAGAGACCCTTGAGGGAGATTTGATGGATTTTCATTAGAGGCAGATGGTCTTCTCAGACACAGAGGTCGGATATATGTTCCTAGAGATGGAGGCTTGAGACATGACATTTTGACAGAGGCTCATCGTGCACCGTATTCAGCCCATCCCGGGGTGAAGAAGATGCACGCCACCTTGAGACAGTTGTACTTTTGGAGAGGACTTCGGAGAGACATAGCTTCATTTGTATCCCGTTGTTTAGAGTGCCAGAGGGTGAAGGCCGAGCATCAGCATCCAGCTGGCCTTCTCTATCCTCACGCCATACCGGAGTGGAAGTGGGACACCATTTCTATGGATTTTATTGTTGGGTTGCCGACGTCGAGATACCACCACGACGCCATCATGGTCACGGTGGATAAATTGACGAAGGTAGCTCACTTTTCTCCAGTGAAGACTACCTACGGCTAGTGCAGTAGCACGAGTATACCTTGATGAGATTGTCAGACTACATGGGATTCCGCGGAAGATCATTTGCGACCGCGACCCTTTGTACACCTCCCATTTCTGGACCACCATGCAGTATGCCCTCGGGACGAGGATTAATTTTAGTACAGCTTATCACCCTGAGACAGATGGACAGACAGAGAGGGTGAATCAGATTCTGGAGGACATGCTCAGGATGTACGTGATGGATCATCAGTCGAGATGGGAGGAGTATCTGTATTTGGTGGAGTTTGCCTATAATAATAGTTTTCAGAGTTCTATAGGCATGGCTCCTTTTCAGGCATTATATGGTAGAGAGTGCAGGACACCTCTTAGTTGGGACAGGATTGAGGACAGGGTTTCTCTTGGGCCAGCATTATTACAGGATATGGAGCAGCAGGTTACCTTGATTAGACAGAGATTGCAGGAGGCTCAGGATAGACAGAAGAAGTATGCAGACCAACATAGGACAGATCGCAGTTTTGAGGTAGGCACGAAGGTGTTTCTTCGTGTCAGGCCACATAAGAGCCCTATCCGTTATGGAAAAGGTTCTAAGCTTGCTCCTAGGTTTGTGGGACCCTTTGAGATCTTGGAGCGCCTCGGCCCCTTAGCCTATCGTCTAGCACTGCCACCTAGCTTATCGCGCGTCCATGATGTATTTCACGTTTCTGTGCTTAGGAGATATGTTTCTGATCCTTCTCATGTGCTAGATTGGACTGCATTGCAGGTGCAGGATCAGGGGCAGGTGATGGTGGAGCCCGTGCGCATTTTAGATCGCAGGACCCTGGGCCTTCGCGGCAGAGAGATTGATCAGGTTCGAGTCCAATGGGACAGATACGATGAGACTGCTGCTACTTGGGAGGATGCTACATCATTGCGAGCTCAGTTTCCACACTTATTTCAGTGACTTCCAGGAGGAAGTCTAGTCTAAGGGGAGGGGGATGTAATGCCCACTTCCCTACGACGCTTAGTGATTATCATTTTGAGTTATGCAGACTTTAGATATGGACATGGCTTATACTTATGTTGATTAGCATGATGTTTTGTGACTAGACACATTTGGATTATGGTTGGATTTTGTTTTCAGTATGATCTGCACTGACTCATGGACAGACTATTGGATATTGATATTATTTTATATAGATATATTGCATGTGTTCTAACATTGGATTTCTTCGCCCTGATGAGTAGAATGTAGTTGTTGAATTTACATTACTATGATTTTGGAAAATGATGAAATGCATAATTAAATTGTGAATTAGACCTAGAAATAATGATTGCTTGAATTACGTATAGATGTTAATAAATTTCATGCATATGATTATTTTGGATATTTTGACATGGCCGCAAGGCCGAAGAGGGTATTTTGCATTTTGCAGGAAACACAGCATGATCACAACCATGAGGGGGATTGGGGACCAAACACAACAGAATGTCGGGTGGTTACAACATTGGTCGTCAAGGCAACTTGTAAACTGTATTGTGTTAGCTTGTTCTTGTATGTGTTGAGAAAATTTTCTTGAGGGGGTAATGTTCTAATGTGACCATGGGGTTGAGAATTTTATTTAATTGTTTTATTTACTTTAGTAGGTGATTTCATTTGGGATGCCCTTCTTTTATTACTTTTGCTAAGTATGTTTAGATTAATTTAATATCTTGTTTTAGTCATGTGGGTGTAATAAATTTTGTTGGTTGGCTCCTTGAGCCATGTGTTGTCTCTTGTATTGAATGCTTATCTTGAGTGTTGACCACTCCATGCTCTTAAAATCTCGAATTTGAGATTGAGTGCATTTTTAGGGGACTTGTGGGACAAGTTAAACTTGTCCCACACTTCCCAAAACCCCTTACCAACCATATCTATGGGTTGGGAATCCAAAAAGGGATTAGTTATTGTTTTGGGAAGGGAAATATGACTTTGGAGTGCATTTTCCTCATTTTGCATTTAATTGTGCCTTAAGGCACATGGGAAAGGGTTGAATGTGGAAGAGGGTTGTCATTCAACCCAACCACCCATTTATGGTGTTTTGGGATTTGAGTTGACCTTGGGAGATGGTTTGAGGATGTGTGATGTGGCATCCTACATGGAGCCACATCACCCTCACCCTTACCTTTGATCTATTTATTGAAACTTCCTCTCTTGTTGAGGGGGTTAGAGCTTTGTTTTTGTGTTGTTGAAGAGTTCTCTTTGTTATTTTTGAGAGAGAAGAATTGGGAGAAAGAGATAAAGAGAGTTTTTGGACTTGCATGCTTGGATTGATTTGGGAAGGAGCTTGGACAAGTTCTTGGTTTAGGCTTCTCCAATGGAGAGGTAGGGAACCCTCTCCTTTGTTTTTGCTTTCATATTATTATTGCTTCTATGCTAAAATTGTGAAAAAAAAAATGCATGTTTACTTTGGTGTATTGTGAAAGATGGATTGAATGCTTTTTGTGTAGTATAGGAGAGGTCTATGGGAATACACATGAGGGAGGCAAAAGAGTAGATTAGGATATTGTGGAGGGAGTTTGAGAGGGATGCCCATCTTGGGTAGGAATGTTTACATTCTACCTTGTCTTTGAGGGAGCCATAAGAGGAGGGAGGCATAAGAGTATGGGAGGAAAAAGGGGTACTTGAGGGAGGCATAAGAGTTATAGGGGCTTGTGTTATTTTGTGGAGGGTTTTGGATGGGCATCTCATCTCATTTGGGAGGCATAAGGGAAACATTCCCATAGTTCCTTCTCTTGTTGGCTTGGATGCAAGCCTTGTTGTGTAATGTTTAATGTTATTGTGTGTCTCTTGTTCTTCTATTTTAGCTTGAATGTTGTGAAGAACTTGTATTGTGGAAGCATGTATTGTTGCCTTGAGTTGGAGACCACCCTTCATTGTGTTGTGTTTGGGGCTCGGGGGTCAATGGAGGAGATTGCTTCTCTTCTCCATTGAGATTTGGTTGGGAGGAGAGTGTTGCCTCTCCCCCTATTTTGGTTGTGATTGAACTTCATGGAACTTGGAGCATGGAAGAAGAACTCTTTGGAACACATGAACCTTGTTGTTGACAATGTGAAGACATCATGTATTTACCCACCTTGAGTGGAGGAAAAATGTAATATTGCCTTGTTTTCTTTAGTATACATAATTGTAAATTTGTTCCACATGAAGTAGAATGTGTTGTAAAAGATTTTAAGGAAAGTTGCATTGCAATGAAAGTATTTCTTGCTCTAAGATTTATTGGAAAGTGTTGTATCAAATATTGAATGAAAATTGTTTCTTGTTGAATTCCAATAATAAGTATGTAATATAGATGGAATCAAAAGTTGAAGGCATGACAATCTATCTATTCTCTTTAGTACTTGACTTGGAACCTTTCTTGAGAATGATAATTTTGTTTACAAGTTAGTAGGCCTTGCTTTAAAATTAATGGAAATATCGTAGTATTCTTTTGTGGAATGTTAGGAAAATTCACAAAGAAAAAAAAATAAAATACATATTAGATTTCATCTTATTACTTGAAGGAGAGGTGTTGAATGGATGGGAAAAATAGTACCTTATTTCCTTCTTGGATACTTGTTGGAAGGACTTAAGTTGTTAATGACTTGTAATATGCCAATGAAACACTTTCAAGCTCTAGTTCCTCTATGTTTTAATCATCCTTGAATTTATTGTAAAAAAAAATCCATTGCGAATTAACAAGAAAATGAATTCAAATCTCCTAAAATACCCCTGCTATGTCTTTTAAATTGTGTGAAGGAGATTGTAATACCAAATTCTAAACTACCCATGTCTTGTGCAAAACAAATTGTGCTTTATTAATATTCTGGTATGAAACGGATCCACCTCTGTGAGATTTTCTTTTTTCCTTTTCGTGAACATTCCGAATTGAACAGACCCTCCTTTAAGGGATCTTATGGGCTGTATGGTAAATGAATTAAAACAAATGTGAAATTAGTTTCAAAATCAAGACCAGTCAATCACCCTTAAATCGGGTCTAAGAGGATAACTTAAAAAAAAAAAGATACGTCTCAGTAAAATGCCTGACAGACAACTTGATGCACAAGGCGCTGACTGTTACAGCGAATATTTAAATTGTTGCAATGCTTATAAACAGTTTATACGTTTTTAATAGATTAGGACACTGCAAGTGGTCTTAGCTTCACAAATATCAAGCTGCATGGCAGGACTCGCGACTGCCCCAACAAATGTGAAGTTAGTCTCAAAATCAAGACCAGTCAATCACCCTTACATCATGTCCAAGAGAATAACTGCTAATATAAAAAGAAACGATGATACGTTTCTGTAGATAGACCTGATAGACAACTTGACACATAAAGCACTGTCGGTCTCAGTGAATGTTGGAATTGTTACAGTGCTTGCAAAAAAAAAAAAAGAGTTTCGTGGTCGCCTCCACTGCCTGGCAGACCACGTGCCAGAACAGAGCAAAAGAAAAGAAAAGAAATAAATAAATAAATAACATAAAACGGACCATCCGCCTGTACCCACCTCTGGTTCAGTTTTCTCTTTCCCTTAATGCCTACACGCGGCTGGGACAGCAAGGGAAAAAGGCTGTATAGCGTTTAGAAGGGCAAAATAAAGTTTGTTTCGTTGTTTAGGCGCCCCCTTCTCGCCTGTAACTCCATCTGCACCTCCTCTCCTGTCCCCACGCACCCAGGACAATGTAAAACACAGTGGGCCGACTGTGTGCAGCCAGGGATTAGCAAATATAGGCGAATTTTTGTTTATGCGACCCGGATAGAGATGAAACGGGTCTGGACGCCTCCTAATGGCCTGTTGTTCTGTCTACCACCTCTCACCTTGCTATCCACGCGGCTAGGGGCGGTGGAAACGTGAAAAACGCCTTTCATGCGTCTGTAACAACCTCCCTTGACCACCATGTGTCTCCACGCGGCCTGAGCGACCTTGGACGGCTGACCAACTGTGTGGTAGAAGATTTTGCAAATCCAACGAAGTTATTTGGGATGAGCGGCGGCCAGGTCATGTTCGGCGGGCAGGTGAGCAGAAGCTTTTATTGTTGTCGGTTGTAGTGGAGCGGCCTACCAACCAAAAGATTAAAGTATAATTTGAAATGTTTCCCCCATTTGATTCTTATTCCTTAAATTTCAAATTGTAGATAGGTATAGGCGCATAGTCTTAATTGAATATAAATCTTGGTAATATATCTATATATAATTATCACTTAAATTAAAAATATCCAAATTCCTTTAGAAAGATATCTATGATCATATATTAAAGGTTTTCTAAAAGTCATCAAGATAGTAATATATGTATTATCCATATTACTTATCTCCGCAGATAAATATATATATATATCAAATTATATAAAAGTATATATATATATATATATCAATAAAATCATAATACCTACATTTACCCGGGACGCCTTTACCTTCTTATAAAATGGATCATAATGTGAATACGGGATCAGTGATCAGATACCCTTATGAAGTCTTGTACACCATGTTGAATTTGAAAGTTATCTGCTAAAGATAGAGGCGAATACAACGAATGTTGAAGTAAACCTCGAGCAGATGAAATTGCGACGATCATGTAGTTTTGTCTCGCGAGCGGAATACAAGTTAAAGACTGAAGCTTATCTGCTTCCTAGGTCAGCAGGTCTCAAAACTTGCAGATAAAACAAATTAAGCACGAACCTCTACCTTGCTTAAAATTTAAAAAAATAAAAAAAAAAAAAAAAAAAAAAAAATTTAGTCGCATTTCGGGTCGGATGTTTTGCGGCGCCTTCGTCGCCGTCGTCGCCGGGAGCGCGGCGTTCGTTTTAGGGCGTTACACTATGTCTCTGTTTTATTGCATTTATTTCTATTTTATGTTTTCCGCATTATTCATTGTATGCTTGTTTATCTGTCGTATTAACCGGTATAATTCTAACAAATGGTATCAGAGCACATTTGAGATTTATTTATTGGTAGTATACTCCCAGAGGGATTTTTGTTTGAGTGGGAGAAGTAGCAATGGCAGAGGAGAATAAATTTAGAGTTGAGAAGTTTGACAGCCGAAATTACCAGCTATGGAAAATGTAGGTGGAAGATTACCTGTATCAAAAGGATCTATACCTACCATTGGGAGGAAGAAGCAAAGCCCCATTCATGTTTGATGAGGAGTGGAAGGTTTTGGATAAGAAGGCTCTCGGTGCGATTTGATTGAGTCTGGCATCGTCCGTAGCTTCAAATATCTCACAGGTGAAGAGTATGGTAGAGTTGATGAAAACCATAGCTAATTTATATGAAACACCTAGTGCATCCAATAAAGTTTATTTGATGAAAATATTGTTTAATCTACAAATGCATGAAGGTGGATATGTATCTAACCATCTTAATGATTTCCAAACTATTGTAAATCAGTTAGATTCAGTTAATATCCCATTTAATGAGGAGGTTAGAGCATTATTATTCCTATGTTCTTTGCTAGAAAGTTGGGACAACTTAGTAATGGAAGTTAGTAATACATCATCTACTTCTCTTAAATTTGAAGATGTAGTAAGTGTCATTTTAAATGAGGAAATGTGCAGGAAACATACAGGGGAAAATTCTTCTTCTGGAAATGTGTTGAATATGGAGAGTAGAGGGAGGAGCAAGGATAAATCAAAGAGTAAGGCTCGTGGGAGATCTAAATCGAAGATGGGCATATCCAAATCTAGGAGTAGAGGCATTACTTACTTGGAACTATGGAAAGAGAGGACATGCTAAAAAGGATTGTTGGTTCAAAGGAAACAAAGAAAACCAGCCTAAAGGTATTAAAGAGGAAAATATGACATGTAATATTGTTCAAGATGCTCTTATACTTTCTCTTGATACTAGAGTAGAATCTTGGGTAATAGATTTAGGTGCCTCTTTCCATGCAACCCCTGATAAGGGCTATTTTAAAGAGTATGCCTAGGAAATTTTGGATAGGTTTATTTGGGAAATGATGAGCCATGCAACATTGTTGGGAAGGGAAATGTACACCTAAAATTACAAACAGAAATACATGGATATTGAGAGATGTGAGGCATGTACCTAGCCTCAGGATAAATCTCATCTCTGTAGGATAGTTGGGTGGTGAAGGTTGCACAATCACATTCACTTCAGATGCTTGGAAATTTTCCAAGGGTTCCTTGGTAGTGGCACGAGGTAAGAAAGTAATCACTCTTTATTTGTCTACTTGTAAATATAATTCTTTACCGTATTGTCTACTTCATATGAGGATGCCAGCATGTGGCATAGTAGATTGGGACATATGAGTGAGAAGGGCATGAAAATTCTATAGGAAAAAGGTAATATTTCAAGTTTGAAGCAATTGAGCTCAGAGTTCTGTGAGCATCACATTTTTGGGAAACATAAAAGAGTTAGATTTCTCAAGGCAGGGAATACCAAGAAAGAGAAAAAGTTGGAACTAGTTCATACGGATGTATGGGGGCTGGCTCAGGTTGCATCTCATGGTGGTTCTCTGTACTATGCCACATTCATAGATGATGCCACAAGGAAGGTATAGGTATATTGTTTTAAGCATAAGTCTGATGTCTTTGATACATTTAAGAAATGGAAAGCACTTGTTGAAAATGAATGTGGTTTTAAATTGAAATGTTTGATATCTGAAAATGGCGGTGAGTACAGCAAGAAATTTGATGATTATTATTCCTTCAATGGGATTCTTAGAGAGAAAATAGTTCTCAGGACTCCACAACAAAATGGTGTTAGTGAGAGGATGAATAGAATAATAATGGAGTGTGCATGGTCAATGAGATTGCATGTAGGGATGCCTCTTCAGTTTTTGGCAGAGGTCGTAGACACAGTTGTGTAATTAATCAATCATGGGCCTTCGAGTGCACTAGATGGAGGAATTCCCGAAGAATCTTGGACCAGGAAAGAGGTAGACCTTTCATTTTTAAGAGTATTTGGTTTAGAGGCATTTGTGCATGTTAATAAAGAAAAAATGAAGAAATTGGATTCAAAATCCAAACGGTGTACATTCATAGGCTATGGCTCTAATGGTGATTATGGATTTCATTTTTGGGATCTAGATGAATCTAAGATAATTAGGAGTCATGATGTTGTTTGGCGTTAAAGTAGAATGTACAAGGATCAGGTACAGGATGATAAAAAACCCAAAGTAGAATTGGTTGAGGATATAGCTCCTAAAAATAAACTCTCGGGTGGAAATATCCACCTACATGTACCGAGGTTGATAGTTCTGTAGGCCGAGAATGACATCCAGTGTCGGCATCGGCACCTCTATCAGAAATTCAAGAAAATGAGCAAAAAGAAAATAATGATCCTGTGACACCCCCATCTTCGGTAAGAAGGTCACAACGTATTAGTAGACCTCTAGAAATATTTTCCCCTACTTTGTATTATTTATTACTAAGAGATATGGTGAGTCGAGAGCTTTGATGAGGCAATGCAAGTGGAATATACTAAGGAGTGGGAGCATGGCATGAATGAGGAGATGGACTCCTGGAGAAAACCAAACATGGGATTTAGTCAAATTGTTGGTGGGAAGAGAGTACTACAAAAAAATGGGTCTACCATGTGAAAGAAGAAGAAGGTGGATGGAAAAGGTACAAAGCAAGGCTTGTAGTGAAGGGGTATGAACAAAAGAAAGGTATCGATTTTGATGAAATTTTCTCCCTTGTTGTAAAGATGTCTTCCATTCGTATTGTATTAAGTTTAGTTGTTGTTGAAGATTTACACTTAGAGAAACTTGATGTCAAGACGGAATTTCTCCATGGTGACTTGGAGGAGGAGATTTATATGCAGCAACCACTTGGGTATGAGGTGAAGGGTAAGGAGAAATTGGTTTGTAGGTTGAAGAAGAGCCTATATGGGCTCAAGCAAGCTCCCTGGAAATGGTATCTAAGGTTTGATAGTTTTATGCATGAGCATGGTTTTACTAGATGTCAATCAGATCATTATGTGTACTTTAAATGGTTGGATAGTGGGAGATACATGAAATATTCTTCTGTTATATGTAGAAATGCTTGAAAAGGTCTAATATGCACAAAATTGCAAAGCATAAAAAAGCTTGATTATAAGATTTTATAATTAGAACAACAAACTAAATAAACTTAATATTCCCAAAATGACCACCCAAATTTACTTGGAAATATAAAAGAGATTGATATTATTATAGGAGGGCATAATAGAAAAGGTGTTTTGGAGGTTTTACATAGAATTAAAATGCTTAAAAAAGCACATTCATGCCTTATTAGATTAAGGAAAGAGGCAATCCTAACTCTCCAAATAGAGTAGAAAAAGATCTTTGGTAATCACATTAACTAAATTCAAAAATAATATTTCCACCTTATGTATCATGGTTTGATATACTAGAAAACCCCCAAATCGGGAGTTGTTAGTCACCATATGGAAAATCTGGTAAAACATGAAGGCATTCCATTGGAAAATGAGATGGAGGCTTGTCTTGTCTAGAGGGTCGATTATACTTTACAGGAACAATATGATAGGAGATGTGGATAGCAGGAGAATCACACCAAAATGGATCATGTTTCGATTGGTTGGTAGTGCCCCGTCAGTGAGTTGGATCTTTGAGAAGGTAGTTGCCCCTACTAAACTGAGAAAATATTTGCAACGACGAGGCAAGTAAGGAAATGTTATGGATGAGAAGGTTCATGGAGGAGTATATCATGGAGCAAGGGGATTGTAAGTTACATGATAGTCAGAAGTGCAATTCACTCTAAAGAAAAGAACTTAGCCTTCCATTCAAGAACAAAAATATTCAGCTAAGATATCACTTTACAACAAAGTGGGAGGATGTGTAGATCAAGGTAGATCTCTTACTGTCCAAGAATGCACCAAACTAAACACAAAAATGGGTCTCTCACCATAAAAGGATCCCTGATGGATTAGATCCAAGATGTAGACGGACGAGAAACCGATGTAGACAAGAAGGCGCACACGAGCAATTAAATAGATCCGAATAACTTCTTTTCCATTCTCAACGATGCTTGACTTAAAAGACCACGTTAGAAAAGATATTTAAGTTACTTTTTCTGTTTAAGTCCGAGTCCAAAGTGACACCCAGAAGCACCAGCTTCCGACTATGTAGTACCATACGGCCCTTTTGATTAAGAAAAGACCCCCAACATGATAAAAGATGGATATGACCACGGCTTGGACTTGCTTGACCCTTAGGCCTTTGGAGACGAAAGAAAAGGGGACATTACACTACATTATTCTTCTATTATATGTAGACGATATGCATCGATCGGGTAGAAGGATTCTAATATGCACAAAATTGTAAATCTTAAGGAAAGGATCGGCAAACATTGGATAAGATGAAGGATTTGGAGTGATCAATCAAAGAAAATCCTCAAGTATACAAATCAAGAGAACGGGAAAAACATGAAATTGGTGTTGTCTGGGGACTATGTTGTTAGAGAGGACTTGTAGAATGCAAAGGTGTTAGTCAGAGGATGATAGATGGCATAATGACAGACTAGTTAGTAACGGTGCTAGAAAAGGTGTTAGAGAGGTTTCGGATGCATAATGCAAAAACTAGTTAGGGGTTTTAGATTAAGTAAAGAGCAATGCCCAACAACATAAGAGGAGAAAGATTATATGGCACGGGTTAATTATTCTTCAGCAGTTGGGAGCCTCATGTATGCCATGGTTTGTACCAGGCCAGACATTTCCCAAGATATGGCTTTTTTTGGGTAAAGCGCACTTCAAGTGATCTCTTTTGGATTCTCGGCTACTTAAGAGGGACTAGAGTTGAGCACTTGCTTTTATAAGGTTGGATTATACTTTACAGGGATTTTTGGATTCAGATATAGCAGGAGATGTGGATAGTAGGAGGAGCACTACTAGATATGTTTTTACAGTTGGTGGTGCGGTAGTGAGTTGGATCTCAAAGTTTAAAGGTAATTGCCATATTTACTACAGAGGAAGAATATGTGGGATGGATAAGTGATTAAGATGATGGGGCAACGTAAGGAAATATTTAATATTTAATCAGGTTCATGGAGGATTGTGATGGGATGAATTAAATTTGGAATAAGTGATTAAATCACAAATTGGATAATATCAAGGGGATAGTTCAAGTGACGTAAACGTGCCCCGAAGTTACTAAGCAAAAACTTGGCCTTGAGAACCAAACACATTTAGCTAAGATATCACTTCATACGACAAGTGTTGGAGGATGGGAAGCTTGAGTTGGTGAAGATTCATACAGATGATAATCCTGCTGATATGTTTACTAAGCCAATGACAAAGGAGAAGTTGGATTTGCATTCAACTTTTGTGAATCTTCAAGATTGAGCTTGAAGTGGAAGAAACAAGCCAAGAAGAAAAGTCCAAGCAAGAGTTATAGCGATGGAGTTGTAGTAATTAGTCTCTAAGTGGTACATTGTTGGTAGTGGAGCCTAATAGCGATGGGGTTGTAAGGGGGACTTCGTCCCCCTTAAGGGTATGGGGGAATGGCCCCCCGAAGTGCAGGGTCTGTGGTCCTGGTGCCCAAAGAAGGGTTCGAATGCCCCCAAAGCCATATTTTATATGTATTTAAGCATTGTGAAATTTGGACCGTTCATTATTAGGTCAATGATCTAATGGGTGGTTTTCTATGTTTCCCCAAAATTATAAAAACCCTAATATCTTTAAAGGGTCATTATGTATGAGGCTCATTGTATTAGTGGATGCCTTTGTGAAGAGAGTTTTTTGGACTAAATAAAAGGATTGGATGTTTTGGTGGACGTAGCCCATTTTGGGTGAACCACGTTAAATCTGTGTCTCTATTTTATTGCATTTATTTCTATTTTACATTTTCTACATTATTCATTGCATGCTTGTTTATCGAATGACAGGGGAGACTAGTTAATCAACGAAGAGTGTTAGCTAATCAATGAGAAAGATGCTAATTATAACCAAATGATAGAAAATAGGATAAGAAGTTTAGTTTTAGTATTTAAACTACGTAATTAAATTTAAATAAATGACAATGCACCTTCGAATAACATCTCACATCTCTTGCAAAGATAGCAACTCATATATATTCTTAGAAATATCGATGCATACCTCCCATATTAATGAAGCAATAAGTTATTTCATTCAAACTTCTTGATATATTTTTTATTTTATTCATTCACAAGTCATTTTGATATAGTTTTGAAATTTTATTTACTTCTGCATCTTACATATTGAATATCCTCAATTTAGTAAGTTTTCCATCTAATATAAACATATCTACACTAATTTATATTTGAAAAAATAATAGGGATTAAATTATAATATCGTTTCTCACTAGGTAGCCAAAAATATTTTTAAAACATACTAAATATATCCTTAAAAATAATTAATATAAATTTATTTATTATTTTTTAATTTACAAATATAGTACCTCTTCTTTGTATATTTAAACTATGAAATATATATGTTTTGTCAAATTTTATCTCAAAAATGGAAAAAAATAACATCCCATTATATACTTTTATGTTGACTCATAAAATAAATAAAGAATATAATCAATAACTTTAATCATTCAAATTATTACTTTTAAATCTTATGCTTTCTCATCTACATAGATTACTATTATTTTGTAATAAATATAACATGAAGAAATATCTCAACACTACTCATATACAAAAGAAACAAGGCCATGATATGGCAAATACTACCGAAGGGAGTGCATTAAGGGGTACAAAGAAGAAAATTGTATGTAGTTGTTTGCAAAGTGACAACTTGTACATCGATTTTGATTATACAAATGTTAACATAGAATTAGAGTATACAAGTGTTAACATAGACTTCAAGTATACAAGCATTATGTTGTTCATTTCTGAAATAAAAAACATTGTTCGTCTCTAATCTTTTTAGATGAAAGGGGTTTTGCACTCTCATGTTTTTGTTTTTGTTTAATCTGTCTCTTTAAATTTACATATAACAATGGATTTAATTTGTTTTAACCAGTTTGCAATTGAATTAACAATTAAAATAAATCCGAATCATGGTTCACTTGACTTCAACCATGAATAAAATGTTAAAAAATGCCCTAGCCTTCTAAAAAACTATGTGAGTTTCAATTTTTTTGTACTCAAATATGTAAAATGCCATGTAAGATATAGCACAATAGGTAAAGGACCTATAAATTAAAAAACAAACCACATTTTAATTGGGTGAGGGGTGTAAAATTCTCATCTTCTTTGTTGACTTTATGCAACATTTAATTTGTTTGTCATAAATATTTATGATGCCTTACACTTTTGGCTGGATTGCACCATCCATCCATCAAATCCATGTCTTGTTATTGTCTTTTTCAATTTATTTTTTTGAACAAAACTATAGAAAGCAAAGAAAAAAGAATATTCTTTAATAAAGGAAACAGAATATTCCCACAAATATTTCATATACACTTTACAAAACACAATAAATATGACAGGTGGCATATTGTTATTGATTATGAGAAAACAATTAATAGCTATGGTAGTATCATAAATGAGAGTGTTCTAAAAATATATTCTCATTGTTCTCTGCCAAATACATCATTTCACGTATTCTTAGAAATATTGGCACACGATTTTAAAATAATATTATTTGAAAGAAAAGGATGCATTTAATGCAAAGGCAAATAGAGGTCAAAAAGTAAATGTTTTACATGCAACCCTTTGCTCTTTTCGAGAAAAAAAGGATCTTCAACAGATGCAATGAGAAAATCCATCCTTAAGCTGCATTAAAATGAATATGACAAACAAAGTTTGTTAATGAATAATTAGTGTACTTCTTATGTTATTAATTAAATTAAAATTGCATATGTAAGTATAAATATCACCTTATTATTTGTAGCATGTTCTTGACTTGCAATTCAGTTTAGCATCCCAACTAGATAACCGTTGAGAAGCACTTTCCACCTACCATTATTCCAGTCGTAGCATGTAACAAATTTATAAATAATTTACAAAAATCTATACATAAAATGAAATTATAAGAACATACGAAATAATTATAAATGTATGATTCCAAAATAAATATAGTTGAAATTTGGGGGAAAAAAGTTTGAACACTAAACATTTTTCTATGCCATATCCACAAATTACGTTTCCCACATAATTTTAAGGGAAAGATTGTTTCCAAACTATTCCTACAATATTTTTGATAAACTTGGATTAATTTGAAATGTGGTTAACATATCTTCTCTCCATTAAGTATTTTAAAAATGTTTTAGTGATATCTAAGGTAACAGTCTTATGTGCATTGGTTAGTATATTTGTTTGTTTGTATGAGGTTATGAGTTGAATATATGTCGTATCATTTGAGTTTAATTTAATATTTGTAAACAAATTATTTTAATGGATGTGTATGTATAGTAAAATGGGAGGATAATAGTTATAGAGATATTATTTTAATAAATATGTATATACAAAGAAAGATTGTTTTAAACTACCAAGTCTTATTGATAGTTGTACATAGATCATTTCAAAATGGGTGTACAGATAGAGACACATGTTTTAAAATGGATGTTGGGAAAAATATTTAAAGCATAAAGAGCTTCAATCTTATAATATGAAAACACACGAGAATAACCAAGAGCTATGGAAGATGGTCCAACATATACAAGAGGATAAATTTAAGATCTCGAATTCGGTAAATTGGACTACCACCACATAGTATTAGGGAGAGTTGTAATTGTATGTGAGGAGTCTATTCTAAATAGATAGAAAAATAGTTCAAGGAGGAATTCTCAATTCACGGAGAATTCACATCAAAATTTGATTGCTAAGCAGAAATATTTTCCAAACTCCAAGAGGCATATGAAGAGGAAAAGGAAATATGATTGCTCTTTTTGCAAAAGATTCTACTCCTTCACAAGAAGTTCAACTTATGAAATGTGAAAACAAGGTAATCATCTCAATTATTAAATTTAATTTTTATAGTTAAATCTTATCACATCATATAAACTAATTCATAAGAATTTTATTATAATTTAAGTTATCTATTTTTCTCACATTTTTACTTGTGTATTTAATTTAAATTTTCAATTAATATCTTACATAGTATTCAATTAACCATGTCAACATTATTTTTGACTGAAAATACTATGTAAATAATTGAATTTGACATGTAGTTTAATTCTTAGAACTTACCTCTTTTGTCAATTAGTCCTATAAGTGATAACCACTAAAATTATAGTTTGTAAGGTTGTACCACCTAACATCCCTAACCAAATTCCCTGTCATCAAATGAAAACCATTTTTATTAGAAATCACATATTTAAATCACTAAATATAAAGGAGACATTCGATTAATCAATTCTCTTTAATCAATTTCAAAATCCAAAATCAATCATCCATACTAAATCAATTTAGCAAACTTTTAAACCCATTCAAGTCATAATGCAATTTTACCTTCACTCCAAAATCAAATTTGAAGCCTAACAAGCACCCCAAGGGTATTCCAATTATATAATAACACCCTACATTGATATAGGCCACAAGAGCTTGCCATCCACAACCAACATGACCACACTGCGCAATCGAGGATCAAATTTGAAGTCGACAATGCCCTTCAAATGTCTTTTAACTTGTCATAGAAGGGTGATTAAAAATTTACGCTTCAAAAAAATTGAAATTTAAAATTACACTTCAATACTAAAAGGCATTAAATTATTATAAATTTTCATTAGAAGGGCTAACTAAAAAAATAACTTATCATGTAAATTGTATGCTAAGTTAATTTTTATAATTTGTTAAATGTATTTTTATAAATAAAATACTAAATAATAATTGAAGCAAGAAAATTCATTCTTGCTAGCTTTATATGTTCTATTTTTAAAAATATTCATTCACTTCACACAAGTTATGCACAAAATCACTATGATAAAGGATAAATATGTAGAATATAAGAAAATACCTTACTCTTTCTATTTTCAAAATAACAATGCTCTCTTTTAGCTTTTGCTAGCTTGTAAATCACGTTGGGAATTTGGTGGTTTAATGTCTTTATTTATTTTGTAAATATTACTTGTTTCTATAAATGTTTGATTACCAAATCCACAACCTTATACATAAGTGAGAATTTGTACAAGAAACAAGTGAAGTCAAGTTCTCGTGAGTTTTGATGCTAAAAATATTCTTAATGTAAATGTGTTGGCCAAGAAATTGTTTGATAAAAATATTGAATGTATTTTTGAATTTTGGAACTACTTGCTACATAATGTATAATTTGTTTAAATACATGTCTATTTTATACATTAGCACCAAAAGTATGCTATTTTTTATTTCTAATATTTTCTCAATAGTAAATTGTTATTGCTTCATGTCTCTACAATATTTGGTGTTGTAATAAATTACTCGGTATATGTTTATTAAGAAGGTATTATTGATTCAATGTATGACATTCTATTATATTTATAAAAAATCTTTTCAATAACCTTGTACTTCTTGAATTAAAGGTTTTAACAAATATATGAGAGGCATGCCCTGAATTCTACACCAATGTTCTATTTGTTTCCTTAGGAAGGTACAATCTAGATTGAGATCAATAATCTTTAAATTTGAGATTCTCCTATGTTTCTCGCATACCCATGTTTTATATTGGTTAAGATAACTTTACTGGGAATGAAATGTTTTGAATGATGTGGCACTACGATTACCTAAGTTGGTGAGCCTAAGGTTCATGTCTCATGCTAATTTTTATCTACGCCCAACTTATAAATTTGTTACATGGATTTTTCAAACTTATAACTCATGTAATTGCTTTTTGAATCTTGATTATTTAATTTAAATAAATTTCAAAATTATTATTATATGTTATATATTTAATAATTTTGACTTTTTCATATTTATTTTATTTAAATTAATTAGATATATATTGAAAGGAAATTAACATTTTCATTTTTCTATTGAAGGGTAATGTGTTTTTTATCCATCATTTACGAAGGGTAAAAATTAACCTAACGTATCAAATTAAAATATGGGGAGCCCTTCAAATTTGATCACTTCATGCAGTCATATATATTTGAAAAAGCTTGCTAAATATTAAATACAAATAGTCAAAATCTGCTAACATGTAACATGTAATCTAATGGCATAAACCTTCACAAAAATTAGAAAGATAATAGTAAGCTAGAACCTGAAAGAACTGGTTGTATGCCATTGAGAATAATAGAGATTGCAAGTAATGGAGCAAGTTCTGATACAACATTTGCTACTTCCTTCCCTTCTGTGAATGCATAGCTCATGACGTCTCGTAGAAGGATAACGGCAATGGCAAACATAAGAGATATTAAGAAGGAAACCATAGTCACCATCATCACAGAAAATTGTGCTGCTTTTGGGTTTCCCACACCTAGCTCATTTCCTACCCTAACACTGAATACAACACCCCAAGAGGAAAATATTAATACAAACATATATATCTATTTGTAACTTTTATAAATCATATTTAGGAAAAAAAAAAACATTTGAAAGCTGAAAATAATTGACTGGCAGCGTGACATTAAAGCCAAATGACTACCATGAATACCCACCCCAAAATTGACGTCATTGCATGAAAATAGACAAAGTTGTAATGGAAAAGTTCAAGCCTTCCTTAGTGCAGTGGGTATCATAATTAAAAAACTTATAAACTAACTCCTTAGATTGGCATAAAAGCATTGGTTTTTTTCCGAAAATGAAAGAAAGAGAAACAAAAGTGAAAGACCAATACCATATAGCCAATGAGTCCAATGCAATTTCAGCATCTTTCAAGAGCCCACTATGAGAACTAGTATTTGGAAGTACCATGTTTCCAAACTACAAACAAAAACAAAATCACAAGTTTTAGGAATTTGATAAATATTTATTTTGTATATTAAATCTCCTCTTTCATTTGAGTTGTTTAATCTAAATGTAACTTTCCCATTGAAAAAGGAAATGCCCTTGCTTTCTACTAAAAAAATTTAAGCATAATAATGATAAAGACAACTTTAAGAAATAATTGTTATGGATTCCACTTCATAATTATCATCAAGATTTTGCATGATTATCTAAAAGTAAATAAAAGCATATTATAGACTTAGTAAAATTCTTTAAAATATAATAATTGTTCTGGACAATTTTGTTGAATTTGAATCTTACTTATTACTAATGACTTCGACTTGATGTCAATTTAACCTTCATAATATATTATTTTTATGAATATTTAATCGTTATTTAATAAGTTTTTTCATTTTTTTGAAAAGTCGATAAAGAATTATAAAATGTTGGTTATAAAATGGAGTTTAGAGCTTAATTTTTATTTCTAAACGGAGGGAGGGGCGGGAGCGGGGTGGGTAGGGGCGGCTAAGAGCCAACTACAAGAGGGGTGAAAACCCTCACCGTAAGAAAAGTGCACCCACGGAATCCCAACAAAAGCGAGGACAAAACCTCATCCAAACTCCGACATCTCTCTGGAATAGAGGCTCACTCAAGGCAAAATATTTATATGCAAAAGATGATGAGCATTTACAAAATCTTATCGTAAGAAGGAGAAATCTCTCTTTGATCTATTCATCTTCACAAAAGTCATGGAGTCTATCTCAAGAGGAGGCCACCCAAAACAGGATCTTTGATTGCAAGAGACATATAATCTCTCAATAAGAAGGAGCCCACCTAACAAATCCCATTATTAAAGAATTGACCTCACTTAAAGACTCCTAATGAAAGAGAGGTAGATCCATTCACCAAATGGATCCAAGCTTAAGAAGAGTCCACCCCAAGGTGCACTCCGCAAAAGAGGCCTACAAGAGGGGGTAAACAACATAGACAAACTCGCCACACAAAAGAGACCCATGAGATAATGAAGAGGTGGAAGAGATAATCAACCAACAAAAGTCCAAAACTCATTTGCTTACGTGTAAACAAATCATCAAACCTACACGACTTCATTTACTTACGTGTAAGAGTTAATCTAATAATATTTGCTTACGTGTAACAAAAGATTGAAAGCCAAAGCTTAACTTACCACAACATGACGGCGGAGGCAGCAGAAAGGTTGAAGAAGGAGCGCAAACCATGAAAAGCCTGAACAGAAAACCCCGTCCACGTGTGCTTACACGTGGGGCTCTTCATAATGAACACATACTGCGCAAACACTATAATCCACCAAGATAAGCTCAGAACAAAGGCGGCGCCGAATAATCCCCACCCGAGCTTGTAAATCGCCAGCCAGCTCAGAAACAGGTGAATAAATAGCGTACAAAATGAAATGTAGGCGCTCGGCGCCACGATGCTCTGCGCCTGCATGAACTTTTGGATTGGGAAATTTGCAGCGTAAGCGTAAATTTGGGGGATCAGACCGTACACAAATATGGCGGCGGCCGCCGCAATTTTTTCCGATTCGCCTAAAAGCAACAGAAGGGGTTTGCAGAAAATGTAGATCAGTGTGACAGGTATAGATGTTGCCATTAGCAGAATTGTTGATCTTTGTAAGTATATTCCCAACATGTTGTATTTTCTCGCTCCGTACGCTTGACCACACAATGTTTCCACCGCGCTGCCCATGCCTAACTGTGTGAAAAACCACATAAAAATAAAATGAACATGATAGTTTAAATAGGCTCAAATTTGTTCCAAACAGTTTGGAATGAGCCAAAACCATTTTCCCTCCCTTTCACTAAGCATAAATATCATGTATGTTAGTATAAAGTAGAATCAGTAGATTTTGACCTCTGGTTTGTAAGTGTCATAGTTTAAAACACAAGTTTCGTAATTAGAAGACACTTTCACCTATAGGTTAAATTTGACGGCTGTTTAGATGTTTTTCACGGTTTTAGTTGTAAAATATTTGAAAATATTTGAAATAATTGTCACATGCAACTTGCATATCTTAAGTATGACCGTCGCTTTTTATAAAGATTTATATATAAATTATACAAATATAGTTTTAAAATAGTTAAATATATATAAAATAATCTTTTATATATTTTGTTAACATGATATATAAATAATACAATTTTACATTTTTGAAAGACAATATTTGAATATGATTTGTCACCTAAAAACTATTTGTGAGACATATATGGCCGTCAAATTTAACCCCTAACTTTCACCTCATAATTACATGATATTTTCAGCACTTTTAAAATAGACATTATATATATAATTATTTTAAACCAAATCATAAGAATATACCAACATTTAGGAGTCTTGCTAGTTACATTTATTTTAGACTATTCCTTAATCTTACATTCCTAAAATTTTGTTACAAGAATAATATGACTATAACAAATGATTATATAACTAGATTAATTTTTATGAGTAGACCAACATTTATGTCTAATTTAATTATATTATACTTTTAATTATTTGTCTAACCTCATTTATTTTCAACCAACAATACAAAAATTTGATTTGAAAGTAATGTGTGCCACTATGCTTCCTTACCACCTACAATACACATGTAACTTGAAACATATTTGTTAACACTATATCATCTATTAAAGTAATGAACTTTAGAAAATTATTTATCTTACTAAACTAGCATAATTCAACAAAATTCCTTTAATAATTGATTGAACTATCAATCGCATGTGTACAATGCAATGTGAACACCAAACAGTATATGGTATTTGATTTAGGACGATAGTTATTACTTTTGTAGTCTATGTTGATAAGGGGTTTGATTGATTTTGTAAGTGTAGATATCACTTTGTAATGCCCCAACATTTCAACACACACACAAACAACGCAGTAAAAGACAGGATAAATTTTTTTTGACTTACTTCCACACATAACATGACGCAACATGTCGTCACCAAGGGTACAACTAACACTGTGAACAACTTGATACAAGGATGGCCATAAAGGCAGCACAGAAACATTCACATCTTTCAAGGACAATTTACTTTTCTTTTAGACATGACAACATAGAAGTCCGACCACAAAACACACTTACAGTTAGGGCAAGTCACAGTAAGATATGATTGAAGGTTATTTATTTTGATAAAACACCCTTTATCTCATGACTTATGTTTTCAGAAAGATTCAATATATGATTCACACAATTTCAACTTATAAACTGAGTTAATTCCTTATACACTGTAGAGTAGTTCACTTAAAGTCTTCTCCTACTTGCTAAATCTTATTATCTTCCAAAAACTAACCATTGTTTTCCCTTAAGCTTGTTTAAGAGTTCACCCAAAAGGGGTAGTGTTCACTAGTTTAGCTAGGGATATCAATTTATAAAATTTTACTTTACAAGGATAGTTTCACCTTTGAGTACTTCAGGAAATCTTGTTCTCAAGTAAGTCATCTCTACATTAATTTATTTGAATATATATATTTTAGTTAACTTCTATAAGGGTTAACCACTCCATTTAATTTTACTTATATCACATCATTACAAGATGTCAGAGAGTTTTGACTTAACACTTTATTCTCAAAAAAAAAAACAAGGTATTACAATATTTATGCCAAGGTAAGGATTGAATATCATTCCTCACCAAGGTAAGTTACTAGTCTAACAACAAAAGGGAAAGAACACTTCACTACGTAGTTTTCTGAACATACCAAGGCAAGAGATCTTCTAAACTCCTTGCAAGCAAAGTTACAAAATTTACAACGCATTGAACTTTCTACAAAGAACTTCATAATTTGAACTGATGAAACTTTTACACTCTTTTCCTTTAATCTACTCGCATAATCCATCTGCACAAATATTTACTAGAGTCAGTTCGCTAGAACTGAGCATGATAAGATATAAACCTCACCTAATAATTTATGCCATCTAGCATTTAAATAAATGAAAGTTTGCAATACTCCTTATCAAATAAATTTCTAACATACATTTAAAACTTAACTGCACATCTCATGATAATACATTTCCTACTCATTAATGTTCACTTCCTTAAGATCTGCTTACCTAAGACACAATTCCAAGTGACTAGATATACAATCTTAACCATGCAATCAATCATACTCAAATTACAGTAATAATAATGACGCTCACCTAATACCCTCGACCTACTTCGCATATTTAAGTACCCAACAATATTATCTTTCAATTAAATAAAAGCACCAACGACATTAAGCTTATATAATAAATACAAGTACCAATTTTATATTATTCATCGATATTACCCAAGTATCAAACCTTCATAGAAACTCAGTGATATGAAGTATAATTTGGATATTTATTTCACAATTTTAAGGATATACTTATGTTAACAAAGATTCCACCAATCCACAAGTTCATATAATATTTAGGTATCCTTTTGGTTGCTTATTCCATGTCTCTATATGTTTCTTTTAGTACAAGGGTCCAACTCATTGGAATGAGCTACGATCAACAAAATTGTCATGTTTTGCTAATATGTCAAAGATACATTTGACTAACTAAGATAAGTAAGCGCAGTCCAAGCCACTATAAATACAAGTACCAACATTATCTCAACTCCCAATTGAGATGCAAGTATCAAATTTTAGCTAACATAATAATCATCGTAAATACCAGAAAATATTCCACTCGTTAACCAAGTATTGAAATAACATATTTATCCTTACTGGTTACCTGATAACATAATATATCCTGTTATATAATTCAACCTCCACTTGCATACACCAATTTATGGGTATTAATTATTGTTATATAAAAATGAAGTTAAATAATTTCAGGTGGACTTATATCCTTACTGGCATACATGGTATGCACAGTCCCATTATGGTAGCTGTTACCTTTACTTAAGGCTGTGCATGAATCCATTTTAGGGTAGTTATCTTAACTTCCCTATTCATCTGTTTTTCTACCAAACGTCTTTCGACAAGCTTCAAGGTCAAGTATAAGATAAATTTATAATTTCATATTTCAGGCATTGCCTGAATTCATATGCATGAGGGCATCACATATCAATCAAACTTGAGGAATGTCGATGTATCCAATATTACTTTAACCGATTCAAGGATCCAAGTAGTGCCTCAAAAATTAAGCCAAATAATTATCCACAGAGGATAATGACTTGCGTGCATAACATATTCGTAAAGGTCATAGAAAACCCATTAACGCATGCTTCAGGAGGGTTCCAATCTAATAATAAGCTCATAGTAATAGTAATAGTAGAGGTCCTGGTGAGGGGTTTTCAATAATCCCCAAGGTAAATGATAATCGAATGACTCAGATGGAGCTATCTAGAAGACCAATTAAACTAGTATGACTCTTCCCAAATGGAAGCCCCAATCCTAGTGGGAGTTTAAATTATTATAAAACCACAGTAAAATCCAAATACAGTCATATCGGAAATTCCCTTTTTCAAGCCATGTTCTACATAATATAAACAATACAAGAAAAATTATAAACCTCATTCACGCTCCATACTATTTTCTACAGAAACCATCATTCAAAGGAATAATCAAGGCAAAAGATAAACCAACATTATAAAATCAGTAGGCAAGAATCGATGTAGAGATTTCTTCTACTTCAAACAGTAAATAAGATAAATTGTAAAGGGGGAGAGATCAGTTCATGCAATTATGATTAAAAGTCATTTGGAAAACTCGTCTCTTTTTAGCATCTCTTTCAAGAAGGAGTCAATATGTGTAAATACATGTTATATGATATCCAGAGTCCAAACGCTATCTATTTAGTAAAACAAAAACACATCCACATTCCAAAAGAAACCCACATCTACAGCATTCGAACAAAATTACAGATATTGATTTATCTAAATGCTAAAAGAAATAAATCATTAAGAGAGAGGGTTAGGGCTTATCATGCCTGTTTTAAACGCTATATCCCATGGCCACGCACGAGCAGACCCCTTCTCCCAGCAGTCCCAAAATTATTTCTCCACCAAACGCACGCTTCTCACCCACACGGTGTCCCAAATACCACGCAAAAGAAACAATAACCATTCCGGTTACCCATGAGTTCAGTACAAATGTCCCACCCAACCAAGTCAGACATTCAACTCTACACATGCGGGCCTACATGGTATTTCGACAGCCACTCCCTTGGCAACTCAACTGCAACCATACACGTGGGTAGACAAAATCATCGGCCCACCAAGGTGGCAAAACGAACAATTAACGTGGCAGCAACCACGTATCTCCAGCAAGTTCAAATAATTGCAAGCAAATTGTGCTTCATGAATATTCTGATAAGAAACAGATCCACCTCTATGAGATTCTCTTCCATGAGTTACATCGTAAAACAAGTAAGATCTCAATAGAGAATCTTTATAATAAATTTCATCAGGTCTCCTGGTAACACTCTCACTGTCACATAGTCGATTTTGATAAAAATATCTTGAAGGAGAAACCCGAATCTGAGGATGCATTTGATACTGAACAGATAACAACATAGTTGGACAACCTGCTTGTTGGAAGCGCTCACAAAGGCTTCTACTATACTGCAACATGCCTGCCGCTGGCTAGTGTATACTGCTATCTCTGAGAAGATATCTAAGCTAATCATCCTTTTTATTTTTACTTCATAAGGAAAGTAGCAACCTCCACGAAGAAATGTGCAGCTACCATTCTCTGTTCTTTGCTATATTCTACATATTAAAGTAGAAATTTCTGTGAAGAGATGTTTTTCTGTGAAACAAGTCTCTACATCTGCCTCTGTATATCTTGTGGGTGCTTCGAAAGATATGCAGCTCCACCCATGTAGGCGAGAATCAAGCAAAGATAGATAAATCCTACGAAAGCTATCTTGATTGAAAACCGGGAAAAAAATGTCCCAGATCTGCAAACATCATTTGATGTAGACGCCTTTCAGTCCCTGTTAATTCAATTGCTGTATGTTCAGGAGCAGCCTTTACTCCAACAGTTTTTCTAAATGAAGGTAACAAACAAGCATTTGTTCCGAGGGACTGATGCAGTGTGGCAGAGGAATACTTTTACTTTCCTGTTCACTCAGCACATGTTCTGAATCTGACAAATATCCTGCTACCTTCATCTCCCAAGACGTTTTCTCCAACATTGCATAGATCTCCTATGCCTGTGGGTGTGATCTGTCACCAACACAAAAAGCATGCGCCATTTTATTGGCTTCGCCGAGTTGAGCACGACACAAAAATGCCTCGTTCCATTGCTCCGAATGCCCCCAGTGAAATACTGTCTCTGTAATACGCAGCGATCCCCCCGCCGAGTGACATCGAGATCACATTCACTCCATCCGCCACAGCGATGACACCACGTTCAACCCGAGAAACTTAGGGCTGCGGGTCGTATGCAGCTCGTACACAGTCTCGGGATAAATCCCACGAATCCCGTCCATTTCTCCAGTGCCTGCGCCTGCGCAGCATTCAAACGAGAAGCAAAACCATGGAAGGCGTCCTCATAATTAAAAAGAATCACCGCCTGGTCTTCCTCTCCGATCACAGACTGAACAGCAGAAGCATACCAGTTTTCGTGGCTCAAAAACTCGGCAGGCTTCTGTGACTTAGCCACATGCGCGATATACGTTTTCGTTTCTCCGTCGCTGCTCATGGCGGAAAACACAGTGACCAGGAAACTCAAACACACTAAAATCCCCACCCATTTCTCCATCTTCAACTCCCGCGCATAGGAAGGAAGGCAAGGAAGACGCCATGACCGAGAAGGTTTGTGTAGCAGGAACAGGAACAGAACTGTGAAAAAGGGACAAAGAGACACTCAAACACGTTTTCTCCCTCCATCAATGCCCGCAGCTCAAGAAAAATGTGCCTCCCAACCATGCGCATTGAATAAAGGATCCAAAAGAGATCTAGGTGAGGAAAACAGGACTCCACCGACTCCCATCTCCCTCACGCAAGGACAAAAACCATAAATTATCACCCACTGCCAGCTACAACCTAGTTGACTGCATTCTTACTTCAACTTCCATCCTGATATGCCACGCAATGCTTATGTTTTCATTGAGAGAAAGATACTATTATCTAATTCAGGCCAATCACCCTTGCGGTCAATTAGGGAAATGGTCCTACTTTGACAATTCAAGTATATCTTGTCTTTTAGGAAGATAGCTACAAAGCCAACCCCATGACTTGAAGATCGGACACAAGGCATAATGATTACCTCACGCTCCTGGCTCTGAAAGGCATCTACCGAATGATATATAAAACTTTTCCTTCATCAGATTTGAGGACAACATCAAACTCTCGGTGCAAACATTTCAGCTGTAGCTTGTAAGGTGTGATAATTCCAACAGAAAACTTTATGCCTGCCAACTTAGTGACTCGTTGAAGAAGCTCATATAATTGCAAAGCTAGGCAAGGAAAAAAATATAAAGGCGCATAGGCTAGGAGAAGAGTAAGATAAATGTTTTCTTCATTCAGTTGGGTGGAACGCATTAACTGCACAAGACTAGCCACAACGACCTCCTCCTTCCAATCTCACGCAAAAGGACAAGGACGTAACCGCGAGTCGATGCCGAACAGGGCATTACACACTTCATTTAAAGGTTCCATCTCTACATTTCAAACTTGTTACAAATTCGTACATATACATTTGCAAATCTTATATCATGAGTGGTAGTGTTATGTGGAGTAGTTTATTTGAACTAAACATGAATACATGAAGTCTTCCGTACACTCGATAAGGCGTGTGATTGATAGTGGTAGTGTAGGAATATAGATGTAACATTACATTGAAATGTTGTATGTGTACATTTAAATTTGTTACAGATTCCTACATATGCGATTCTGAATCTTATATCGCGACATCCGAACTAAAGATGGATACATGAAGACCTCTCGTAAATTTACAAAATTTATATCACTAATGGTAGCCTTCTGGGCAATTTTATTTTCACTAAACATAAATAAATTTAGTACCCCTTGAATGGAAATGTCTCTTTGGATACAAGAAGTGTTGAGTAAATTAGTAGTAGAGGTGTTATCAAAGTAGATGGTAGTATTACTGACAGTTGAGTGATATTAGTCTTGACTCCTTTTTTCTTGCTCCAAGTGTTGATACGTGTGCCATTTTTTAGTACCTTTCGAATGAAAAAGGACTTGTATTTCTATGAATGTGAGTCAACTAAATCATTTATGAAATTAATCTTAGTATGCCCATTTATTTCATCTACAACAATCTATTTTGATATTTCACAAAGGGTTGTTGCAGCCAAATTTCTTTAGGCCGAAAATCCCTGATAATATAAAGTATATTGTGCAAAAAATAATTATAAAAATATAAAATCCAAAATAAAAAAATACTTCAATCCTCTGATCCGAGCAGTTCACATGATCATGCTAAACATTAAAATATTGCAATTAATTTTGAATTTGATCATCGAATGCTTCAGCTCTCAAACAATATCATGTACGTCTCTTAATATTGATATTCCTATAACATTTGCTAAGATTTCCCAAAATTCATACCTTTAATCATCCAAGGTTATGTATTTTCACATGGGAAATATTCTAGTGGTCATCTCATCATCAAATATACATGGCCATTACATCAGATGGCTTATCTCTCATGAAGTACCGAACAACCTAATCAACTGCTTTTTTATATAATCTATAAATATTTCTAAGAACAATCAATCCCTACCTCTCAAATGAACAATATCTAGAATTGCTTCAAAAATAACCTCTACAATATAACAATTGTTTGCAGGCATCATCAAATTTAGGTATCTTGCAGGTATATCTCTGGTACACTATCTGAACATTTATATGTAATTTGCAATATTATTTCAGGTCTGGTTCAACAACATACTTATGTGATTTTCAAACAGAATCATGTCGATTGTTGCCTCTAAATGAAAGACATCACATCTACCACATTAAACCAATGATGGAAAAATATCATAGAACCTAGTCTCTCCAACAAAACAACCACTACTTCTGCATGTGGGTCTATGTTGGTTTCTTCATTGTGTGATTGCAATCTCATCACAAGATTGTCGAGTTGTAAATGGAACTTACATGAAGTCCCACTATAGGCTTTCAAAAACATTTCACAAACAATAGACAAAACAAATATGATGCCCAACTTATATACCTCAAAAATAGGTTCATATGAACTTAAAGGAAACAAAAGAAGTGGTATGAAAGCTTTGAGGCCAGACATGAATTATGCAGCTATGGATGAAAAATCCAAACATGTGATGTCAGATATGACTTATGCCTTCTAGAACTTAGAAGAATTATCCAGATCATGTTTTAATTTTGATAAAATATCCAAACTTTGTCAGCGACATAAGCCTAACTAGTAAGTCAATGGGACTTTCATTGCAAATCCCTAGGTTTAAATCTATGATAGAGATGTTCATGTGTGAATTTGATGAAAGCAAGAGCCCTTATCTGTCTAAGCCAAGGGCTTGCCTGTAAAGGGGATAACATTGAAGGATTGACTCCTCTTGGAAGTTTTTAATGCTTCTTGGCATAATTTGAGCCTAGAAGGTTTTAGAATGGGTTTTTTCTCTGCAAAGGGTAGAGAAGAAGTAAAAGGATTATCGTGATTTTATTTTCATAGATTTTCCCTATTCTTGAAAAAATAAAATAAAAGACACAAACGATGAGAGGGGTTGAAGAAGTAAGAAAAAAATTTGAGTTCACTGCAAATCATTCATTGTGACTTAGGTCATTTTTATTGGTGTTTCTAGGTAAGTGAAGCAAAATGAAAAAAAAACAAAGAAAAATCAGATAATTTTACTTTTAAATGTATATCCATGCCAAAAGACCAAAAAAATGTTTTTTTAGCATGCCCAAAGACCAAAAAAATCTTTTTGTTGAACACACCAAAAGACCAAACCATGGTTTTGTTGAGCATTCCAAAAGACCAAACCAAGGTTTTTGTTGAGACACTTAAGATGCAGTTTGATGGGAGGGGATAATATTCCTACTTCTTTGTGCGAGATTGTATTGTGAGCCATTTATTTGAAAGAAAAGAAAAATCCTATTATGAATCCAAAGTTTAGAGTGTCAGTAGAGGTAGCTGGAGAGAGCGTCGAAATTTTACAACATCGGATAAGAGAGAACCATTTTTTTCCAAATGGAAGACTTTGGATAGAATATTTTTTTAAATAAATATACTAGTAATTTAAATCTTGCATAAAATCACTGGGAAAATTAGGGTAGTCCCCTCCCCAATAAAAAACATGAAAACATGGATCTGTCTAAACATTTTTTATTGTTTAGGTGGAAAAGTTACGAAGATTCTATTTTAAGAATTATTTATTCCTTCTTAAAATAGAATGCATAAAACCTTGATGTAGATCTTGTAGTTCGAGTTGACTATCTTTCCCATACAAAAAAATTAAATTAGCAATAATGTGCACACGATTGCTTATCTAGTTAAAAATATCCCCATTTCAATGCTTCCTTCATTCTGGTTGGATTCATGAAAGTGACTTCCTATCATGAGGTCCAAACATGTTTTCTAGATCTTGGGAACAATGTACTCCTATATTTTGATTAGCTCTCTAAATATTTATTATCATCTATGATGGCATTAGAGCATTAGAGGGTCTCTGGATTGGAATTCAAACTAACTAAGACCACATAAAATTATCACATAATGCAAACAAAATGAAGACAAGGCCCACAAAACATAGGATTTGCATAGCATTCAAAGAAAGACAATGAAAGTGGAAGGAATAATATCGGAGGCGACAATCGAGGAGGCATGTGAGGACATGAAAATTCAATAAGTAATTCAACTGTCAAATAAAATACAAATTCCCACACCAATTATGCATATGGTGGCCATAACCCTGAGAGAACACAAATGTCACACAATGGCCCTCACAGTTGACATTTCCAGGGTTAATACTCATGAGGGGGCCGAGCACATGCATTGAGAAACTATTCAATGAGATACTACAAAGCAACTGAAAATTCCCTCACCATTACTACCCATGGTGGATATAACCCAAAGAACAAAAATGCCACTCAATGGCCCTCATGACTAATATTACCATGTTAATATCCCATGTGGGAGCTGGGCCCTGACATTGAGAAACTATTTCATGAAGCTTCACAAAGCAACCGAGAGTGACATATAACAGAAGTATATCATGAATGAAATATCATTGTATGCTTTATCCCTTGCATGATCAAGAAGAAAATATGTTGATACACATGCAAGCTTTTCATCTTACAGAGCTTCGAGACGCTACAAATGGTTTTAAAGAGTTGAACGAGTTGGGTAGAGAAAGCTATGGATTTGTATTCAAAGTTGTTCTTCCAGATGGAAGATAGGTTACTGTGAAAAGAGCCAATGTAGCTCGGAGAGTTCATAGAAATAGTCGAGATTTTGAAGTAGATCTTGAAATTTTATGCATACTTCATCATAACAACCTAGTAAACTTGTTGGGCTATTGCAAAGAGATGGGGGAAAGGCTATTAGTGTATGAATTCATGCCCCATGGAAATCTTCATGACCATTTGCATGGAGGTCTCTCTGGACTCAGCTGGAATTTGAGATTGAAAATCTCTATACAAGCATCATGAGGAATAAGCACAACTCTCGCAGAAGGAAAAAAAGACAAACCCCAAAAATCTGTAAATCAAATACAACAAGTACATTTTGTCAAACAGTTGGCACGCCCTCTACCTAAATTTTTGTATAGTAAAAGATAAAACATAAGAATGAAGGTCTTATCAAAGTAGGACATAAACAGTTCGAATTTACTAGCTAAAAACAACGTAAGAACAGATGAGCGATTCATACTTTTTTAGAAAAATCTTATTAAACTTATAAAGAGGATGAATTTTTGTGCGAATTGCAAAGAATTCCTTTGCTTCTACAAAATCCTTGTACACAAGAACACATAATTTAAAAGAAAGAAAGTAGATATATAAAATGCGGTATTGCTAAATATACATGGTATTACGCATGCTATACTAAAAACAACAAATCTGCATTCAACATGCAAAAACGAAAAAGTGAAACTACTTAAAATAGTGAGAAAAATGAAAATGTCAAAAAGACCTTCATAACCGTCATTATGCCCGTCAAATTAACCTTTATTGAAAAAACGTCCAAACGACAGTCAAATTTAACACAACAAGATGAACGGCCAAAAAAACCATTCCCATATGGAGAACACCTTCAACATAATAATTATTTTATATAAATAAAATATAATATAATCTTTAAAATATTAAATATTTTAAATACTAAATTTATTAGGTTTTATTATATATATGAAATCCAAAACTTCTTTAATTTTTATTTTTAAAGATTTTTTTAATATCAAATTTATATAATATTGACTTTACATAAGTGGAACCAAGACCCAAATATAATTCACATTATTATTATTATTTTTAATTATTTATAATGCACCTCTAATCATGAGAAGCAAGGAAGTAGTAGTTAATTTTCCTGCAAAGAGAGCTTTGGAATCTTGAGGTGGACTCATAATAACACTGACAACTGCGAAGTGAGCTTAATTTCACTCCTCATGAGAGAGAGGGTGGTTGTATATGTAGAGTCATTAGGATCATAGTCAATATTTTAGCATGCGATCGTTTAGCGTTTTTAATGATTAGAGTCGTAAAATAATTGCAAATATTTAAACTAACCGTCACATCTAACTATATAGATTTACATGCAAAATATACTATTATATATGAAAATTGATTACAAGTAAAATATACTATTATATATTAAAATGGTTAAAATATATTATTTTATATCAAAATGGTTTGCATGTAAAATATATTATTAGTTCCTGCCTCTGGCAGGAATACTATAGGTTTCAATGCAGATATTAATTTTTCAAAAGTGGCCAATAAGAAGCTTTTATTTTTTCTAGCTTTGTCATATTCTAAAGTTATGACTAATTTTAAACATTTTTTAAATTAACATATTTATTTTTCTAGCCAATTGATTGGTGTTCAAGGGTGATGTGACTATTTTTGAGTCTTATTGCCAAAACAATTTTATAACATTTTAAGATGATAAAATTTTAAAGTGACAAGTGTCCTATCATTTATATCAGATTTTGACACTATTTATGAGAATCATTAATTCAATTCAATACATGATGTGACTATTTTTTAGTCTTATTGCCAAAGCAATTTTCTAACATTTTAAAATAATAAAAAATAAATAAACATTATTAATTATACATTAGAATACAATATCCACATTCAATAATACATATTAATTATAATATAATATTATAATACATAAATAAAAACATAATTTTACAATTATTAGTATAATCATATTGATATTTTATTTAATTATTATAAATAATTATAAACACACACAATACACATAACAATATTAAATTCCATATTTAAAAATATATATAATAAACATATTATTTGTATAATTAATAATTACATTATATTAGTAATAATATTATATAATGTATATTAATTATACATAAATACTATTAACTATTTTATTATATTTTTATATTTTATAACAAACACAACTTATTTAAAATAAATATAATACATATTACTTTATTAATAAAATTTATAAATATATGTTTTATACTTTTCATTATTTAAAAGTATACTTATAAATTTTGGTGGTTTTAAAAATAATTATTTATAAAAATATTAATTATAAACATATTAATTAAATTTTTGTGTCTACTCCAAACATTATAAAAGTATACTGCATATATATGCTAAATTGTTATGCCACCTATTTCGATGTTCAAGTGATTAGTATACCATATCCAAGATATATGATTATGATTGCAATTTTTAGAAAGATCATTAGAGAAGCCTACAATATTTGTTTTGCAGTACTTAAAAGCTTCAAATAGGTAAATTGCCTTGAAACCTACAACAACATTTTACAACTTCCAAGGTCCATTTTTCTTATGTCCTTCCAACGCTTAAGCAATAAATCGTCTAACCAATTAATCAAATTTATATCAAACTACTTGCAGCATACATGGCAGGAACTGGCCGCCTTATGACTCTTGTTATATATTAAAATGGTTAAATATATATACAATAATTTTTACAATATTTTATTAATAATATAAAAATAACACTTTTATATTTTTGAAGAATAGTATTTTAGAATAACCATCACGTCAAATTTAACCCTTAAATATACCGTTCAAAGTTAGTGCACGTGGCCTAGTTTCATATTCTTAAATGAGAAAATGAGATGTTCCAGTCTGTACTCTGAACTTAAGTCACCATAATTCATACGTAATTAAGTTTTTATTGCATCTATATCTTTATCACTAACAACATCCAATGAATTAGAAGAAAATTGGTAATTTCTTTCTCATGATGGATCATAGAAAATGATTGATAGAAAAAAATCAGAGTGTCAAGAACCATATCTATCACACATTTAGGTCAGTTTATGGAGGTAACAATTATTAAAAATAGTTCAAAAGTGTCTTATCTTTTAGGATGTGTACGGTTTTTCTGAAGGACTGAACCATAGATTGTGTGCTATAAATTCATTCAAGAAAGAGGAGGAGAAACCAGACAAAACTACTAGACCAGTGGTTTAATAGATTTCATTCTGTTATTTGTTTTTCTATTGTTGAGACACTCAGAATTTTAAAATAGCTGCAACAGACGATTTCTCTGAATCTGTTTGTTCTATTTGGTTTCTTTTCTCCAACAAACCCAAAAATTAAAAAACACAGTGGGGATGCTATTCAATTCATTGGAAACCATAGGCAGAAGTGAACAGAGGAAAACATACCATGAGCCCATAAGCAAAAACTTGGATCCCTGAATTCCCAAGAGAGGCAGCAGCAAGCTGCAGGTTGACCAAATGCCCAGAGAAAATTTGTGTGGACATGCTCATTATATAGTTTATCATATAAACTATAACAGCAGGTGCAGCAAGGCGCCATAACATCTTAGATTCCCATATAATTGCATCTCCCATCCTCTTTGCCCATGGCTGATCAGTATTGGAGAGAATATATTCAAGTCTGTGGATGTCATCTACATGGTCGCCATTAATGGGAGTAGCAGACCTCTCCAGCAGAGGCTCCTGCAGTTCAGGCTCCATCTTAGGCCTGTACACTATGTTTTTTTCCCTGTGCAAAACTGAGGTTTTGCCCTTTCTTATAAGCCTCAAGATCTACGTGTATAAATGATTTGGGACTGAATTTTAATATTTAGTATTAATATTATGACACATCGTCAACCGCATATAGTCGGATGGGGATCATGCGGGCTCTACGTTTAACACTAAATATGTGTTTAATAGTTTATTAGAAGACAAATCTTCATATATTTATTTTAGATCTTGTTGGTAAATGCCTTTTTAATCTTTGTAGAGTGGAAGATACTTTATGAATCTAATAATTGAGGGATTTATTCCCATGGATTATTTGGAGCTTTTTCATCATTACGTGCGGTTAATTTTCACCTTCAGCGGTACATTTGTATTTAAATTGATTTTATTATTTTATTTTAATGTATTGATATATTATTCTTTTGTTTATTTTGTTAGTGTGAAATACCTTGTTTTTATAATACTACAAGTTAAATTATTAAACAATTAAAAATATTTTGTTTTTAATTTAATTTTATTGTTAATAAATATAATATTAAATTTAAATGAATTTATAACTTAATATTCTTTAAAAATAAAATACTTATTGAATTATTTCATACAAAATAATGTATACGTCATATCATTAAAACAATTACGACAACAATGAAACTTGTCCACACTATCAAACAAAGGAGAGTATCATTTGAATTAAAACCTTTTTAATCAAAATATTATAAACCCAAACTCATATTTAGAAATTATTTACACGTTATTGGTTATTAGATTAAAATTTAGAAGAGCAAAATAGAATCTAACACTTTAGTTTGATAACGATGTTGAATATTTTAAAATTTAAACAAATAGTTTCTACACATTCACAAATCAAAGAGTATCTGCGTGAAGCTTCCATAGAGTATCTATGTGAAGCTTCCATATAATAATACTTTTTATTTATGTTGTTATATAGTATTTATATCAATCACAAATATTATATATTAGAAATTACAATTAATTTTGTAGGATTATTAATGATACTTTTGAAACAAAAATACCACAATAACAAAATTCTTCTTGTTATTATTAGCTTAACACTTCTATTAGAAGGTGGTGTAATTTTACATAGATCATAAAATATGATTATTATTAATTAATATTTATCTTTTTTTAATTATTGGTAAATAGTTTATTGAAAGGTACTATACCCTTGTACAATAAGGCTCAAAATCCAGATTTTACCATATCAACATTACAAAAAGTGATCAAAATCAAGATTTAACCCATAAGCCCAACAACAAAAGACATTTTGCCAAGAACAGAACCTATAACCAATAGTCCTACAGCTCAAAAACAACCAATAAACAACAACATAATAGTTGTCCAAAGAACAACACATTAGACCAACAACCTAGATGCAACAATGAGAGCAAACAACAAGACAAGATTCATGCCTTTTCCGAGATGATGGGGGTTTAGATTTGGCGTATCCCTTCTTTTCCTATCCACCACCATCCATTCCTCGTTTCCTTCCTCCACTGAAATCGGAAGAACAATTTCAAGTGACTTGATAGGGTTGTGACCCTCAATAAGGGGGTCGAAGCATGATCAATCGTTGAATCAACACCCTGGAAAGAAGAATTTGGAGGTATCTTTCGATCTATATTGTTTGGAAGAACTTCCATGGCGGGTGATTCTACTTGCAGGGGGCACTAGATTCCACAACCATGTCCTCAGTATTGGGAGCGTCTGCCTTTGAGGGTTTGATGAATCCACATGGAGTTCTAAATGGGGGCTAACCATCAAATGATCTGACAGAGATTCCTTCCACCACACAAGTTTTTCCTTGCGTTTGGAATGTTCACATTCATCCAAAAGATGTCCCATTTGAAAGCATCTTCAACATCTGAAAGCTAAACCCTCATAGTCAATCCTTTGCACCCACTTCCTGTCACCTATTTGCAGGTGAATCTCTGTTGGAAGGGCTTGAGAGGTGTCAATATCAACCAAAATTCTAGCATAAGTTGTATGTGTTTGATGGGAGGTTTTATCATCAACTTTCACAGAAGATCCTAGGGTATCTCCTATAGCAATGAGGCAGGATCTGTTCCAGAGCTGCAATGGGAGTCTGGCAAGCGGATCCAGACAGGGTAGGTATTAAAGGAGTCTTTTAGGGGGTCAAAAGATGGATACCATGGCTTGAACATGAGTCCATGTTCTCCCAAAACCCAATATTGATTAAAAATTAAATCCCTATCCTCAGGGGTTTCAAAAATAGCAATAAAATAGGCTTTAGCACAGGGTAGAGTTCAATCTTACCCTTAATATTTTCCCTCCATCTTTGTGAAATCCAATTGTGGAGTTGAGAGAGCTTAGGCCAAAACTTGTGAAACCTACAAATGAGTCCAAGTGGGATAGATTTTCCTCCTCCTTGAGAACCTTTTGCAGTAGATCATCTTCTATCTTTAGCACATGAGTCTTCCGTGAAGGTTTTAGAAGGAAGTGTAATGCTAAGTTAATGATAAATAATGATGGTTTAGAGTCGAAGCAATTTTAAGATGTATTGAAGAGGTATATCTTACTTAAGTAGCAATGTATTTATAATTTGTAGAGTTATCAAAAATTTAATATGCATTGAAGAGGCATATCCATCGTGGAGAGCAAGGAAAGATAAGTATGTATCTCACAACCAATCAACTATTAATATAAGGATCATAATATATTATGGGTTGATATTTTGATTGAATACAAATTTTTATAATTGTAAAAACAATTCTAAAATTCACCAAGTCCACATCACCAACTATATTTGATCTAGCTCTTAGTCATACATACCAAATATTAAAAAGAAGTAATATGAATAAATAATTTTTATAATCAACTATCAATAGTGAATAAGAATGCTACCTATTATTTTTATAAAAAGATAAATATTTTGATATTTAAATGTCCAACATTTTCAAATATTTTTATACGCGTCAATAGTATGAATAATTAGCCTTCCACGTGGGACAAAACTCTTTAAAAAATATACATTCCACTAAATTCATGAAACTCCAACCCAACAAAATATTTTATAATTAAAATTTTTATGTGCCAGGATACTTAATCAAACTATGAATAATGTAAGGCAGGTAGCAAATCCCGATAAATTTTGTCGCCTGTGTATTCAACAATTTGCGGAGAAGTAAGCAATGATGTCATTTCAATGACAATGCAATTATTAGATCCATGCTTCTGTTGTCTCATATGTATTTTTTTAATGGATAGAATTTATATTCACTATTTCGTAACTGTTCGTGTGAGACTTTCTTATATGTTCGGGTGTTAGATTTTCTTGCATGAACTATTTTTTTCCGTATAATATAATATATCAATAAAAAATGATTAGTTAAAAAATTTGCTGTCAAGAAAGTTACATATTTAAAGAAATTTATGTAAAATATGCCGGTAGGTATCATTCTCAACGCGTCTATTCCATTTCTGTTATAAATTCAAAATAGGTGCCTCGAGAATGATATATCTTGGCATATTTTACATAAATTCTCTAAGATAAGTATGTTAGTAGCATCCGTGGGCTTTACATTTTGCGTTAACATATAATATTAATTTTTCGTTAAAAATTAAATGTGTTACATACATCACATTAAATGAAAACAAACAAAACATTTAAAAAATTGTCCAAATACATTATATACAATAAGATAAAATGAAAATTAAATAGTCAAATAATATTAATCAAAATGTGTCATGCACATAGCATAACATATCAAGAAATAAGTCATTTTATATTCATAGAAAGAAGTTTGTAATATGTACATGCCTTTATATATCTTCTAAAGATTTCAGTATTTCTTCCTCAGCTTTCCTTTTGGAAACATGTTTTCCTTTTTTCATCCTTTTGTAGCGGTCATAAGTAAATGGTGGAAATATTCTTAGACCTTCCAAATAATGTTATGTTAGTGGAGCCTATTTTCATGTTAGAGTGTGGTACACCTTCTATGTGTCACACTCGGGTATTTTTACGGCGGTCCCGCTTGCGGTGAGCGGGTCAGGGGGGTTTGGGGCGAAGCCCCCGAAGTAAATTTTCATGGGTGGTTTATTAACCCATGGGTAATGGGTAACCGTTATGGGCTGTTTTTGGGCCCATGGTTTTTTCGGTACCCATTGTTTTGTAAAACCGCCTCTTGACTACCCATAGGTTTATGGGACGGTTTTGTTTTTTCCCATTGTTTGATACCCATGGTTTTGTAAAACTGCTTAAGCAATTGTCTATTTATATGGTCTTATGCATATGATAGATATATAAGCAAATGTATTGCAGATGTGTTTTGAATTCGGGTGTGAATTCTGTAGACTTTGTTGAGCATAGCTCCAAACGGATTTGGGTATTGTATTGAGAGAGTGGAGGCTTGTAATAAAATCTGAGCAAGTGATTCTTGGTGGACGTAGCCCAAATTGGGTGAACCACATTAAATCTTGTCTCTCTGTGTTGTGTTATTTATTTTGCACTTTTATTTGAGATCTGTAATATTTTTACGCATATTAGTTTATTTGTTGTGATTACGTAAGGGATTATTCCGCATATTTTATCTCTTATTTCCTAACAATTGGTATCGAGCTGGTTTGGTTTGCTGAAGTGTTGAATTGCAGGGAAAATTTTATCTTGAGTGGGAGCTATGATAGATGATGGAAGATCTAGGGTTGATAAATTCAATGGGTAGAATTTCGAGTCTTTCGAAGATGCAAATGGAAGATTACCTTTATCGAAGGATATTTATACTCCGTTATCGAGAAGGTGAACAAACCCTCGAGCATGATAGATGCGAATGGGATTTGTTGGATCGGAAGGCACTTGGAACACTCCATTTGTGTCTTGCATCTTCGGTATTATTTGATGTTTCAAAGGAAAAAACTACAAAAGATCTAATGGATGCATCGGGAAGTTGTATGAAAAACCCTCCGCCTCTAACAAGATATTTTTAATGAAAAAGTTGTTTAATATGAAGATGTCTCGAGAATAGTTTAGTAGTGAGATCATTTAAATGATTTCAATATTTTGTTGTGAATATGCTAGCTTGATTCTGATAGAATTTGATGAAGAAGTTAGGGCTTTATTAATTTTGTGCTATTTACGAAAGTTGGAATAGCACAGTAATGGCGGTAAGCAACTCGGTTCAGATTAATCGAAGTTGAAGTTTGAGGATGTTGTAGGGGTGATTCTAAACGAGGAAATGCGAATAAAAAGCTCCTGGGGAATCTTCTACTTTAGGAATGCTTTGACAGTGGAAACTAGAGGGAGACAGAAGAATAGAGGAAACCGTGGAAAATCGAAAGATCGGGCAAGGTCAAAATCCAAGAGCAAGATTGTATGTTGGAACTATGGAAAGTTTGGGCATGCAAAGAAGGATTGTTGGGAGCTTCGAGACAAGAAGAAACAATAGGAAGAAAACAAGGAGGAAAATGTGGCATCGGGTAATGTATGTCAGGATGCTTTGATTCTTTCTTTGCATAATATTACTAAATCTTGGGTTTTAGATTCAGGGGCTTCTTTTCATGCTACTCCACATAGGCATTATTTTGTTGATTATGTTCAAGGGGATTTTGGGCATGTTTTTCTTGGTGATGATGAGCCTTGTAGTATAGTTGGAAAAGGTTCTATTCAGGTTAAGATGCAGAATGGGAATACATGGCTATTGAAGGATGTCAGACATGTGCCTACATTAAGGAGAAATTTGATATCGGCGGGGCAATTGGGAAGTGATGGTCGTACTGTGATATTTACATCTAACTCTTGGAAGGTTACCAAGGGCGCTCTTGTGGTGGCAAGAAGTAAGAAGGTTGGAACCTTATATTTAACATTGATAGTACTAATGATTATAATCTTGTGGCTTCGAGATGCGAGATACAACATTATGGCACTATAGGCTCGGTCATATGAGCCATAAGGGCATGAACATCATAAAGAATAATTTTCCTGGATATACAGAAACATTTTTGAATTTCTATGAGAACTGCATATATGGGAAACAAAAGTGAGTAAGGTTTCTCAAGGTTGGACCTACGAAGAAAGAGAGTAAGTTAGAGCTGGTACATTCTGATGTGTGGGGGCCGGCTCAGGTATCATCTCTTGGGGGTTCAAGTTATTATGTTACTTTTATTGATGATGCAACAAGGAAAGTTTGGGTTTATTGTATTAGAAACAAATCTAATGTATTTGACACTTTTGTTAAATGGAAAGCCTTGGTAGAGAATGAAACAGGTCTTAAGCTAAAATATCTCAGGTCATATAATGGAGGGGAGTATTACAACAATGAATTTAATGATTACTATTCTAAGAATGGAATCCATAGGCAAAAAGACGGTTCCAAGAACTCCATAGCAGAATGGGGTATTAGAAAGGATGAACAGAACAATAATGGAACGTGCTAGGAGCATGAGATTACATGCAGGACTACCTCTTTCTTTTTGGGCAGAAGTGGTGAGCACAACTGTGTACTTGATAAACAGAGGACCCTCAAGTGCTTTGGATGGAGGCATACCGAGGAGGCATGGTATGGTAAGAAAGTTTATTATTCATTTCTTAGAGTCTTTGGATGTGAGTTGTTTGTTCATATAGACAAGGATGATAGGACCAAGCTAGAGGCTAAATCAGAAAAATGTACTTTCATTGGTTATGGTGGTGATGACTTTGGATTTAAATGTTGGAGTATTAAGGACAAGAAAATCATTCGGTCTAGGGATGTGGTCTTTAATGAGAAAGTCATGTATAAGCAACAGTTGCAGGAAAATAGGGAAGAATCCAAGAAATAATATGCGGTGGTAGAGAATCTTCCGGATGGGAAAGTGACCCATGAATCGTTCGAGGAACCTACTCAACAGAACCCCAAACTCTGTTGTCAGGAGGAGGTCTTCTAGGGTAAGAAAAGAACCGAACATTTTTCTCCTTATCTTTATTATTTATTACTCACCGATAATGGAGAGCCAGAGAGCTTTGATGAAGAAATGCAGGTAGATGCCAGTAAGAAGTGGGAGCAAGCCATGGATGAGGAGCATAAGTCTCTCATGGAGAACCAGACTTGGGATTTGGTGAAGCTACTGGAAGGCAAAAGAGCATTGCAGAACAAGTGGGTGTACAGAGTTAAAGACGAAGAAGGAGGAAATAAAATATATAAGGCCTGGTTGGTGGTCAAGGGGTTTGCATAGAAACAAGGTATAGATTTTTATGAGATATTTTCTCTTGTAGTAAAAATGACTTCTATTAGAACTGTTCTTGGAATAGTGGCAGCAGAATACTTGCACTTAGAACAGTTAGATGTAAAGACTGCATTTCTCCATGATGATTTGGAGGAGGAACTATATATACAAAGAACCGAGAGGGCTATGAGGTCAAAGGTAAAGAGGAGATGGTGTGTAAAGGCGAAGAAGAGCTTGTATGGCTTGAAACAAGCTCTATGTCAATGGTATAAGAAGTTTGATAGCTTCATGATAGAGCAAGGTTATATTGGATGTCATTCGACCATTGCATGTATACAAAGAAATTTGAGGATGGAAGTTATATTATCCTATGTTTGATGTTGATGATATGTTGGTTGTAGGTAAAAACATGCGGGAAATAAAAGTACTCAAGAAAAAGCTAAGTGAATCCTTTGATATGAAGGATTTGGGGCAGCTTGAGAAAAATCCTTGGTATGAGGATAACTCGGGATAGGAAGGAAGGAGCAGTTGACTTTATCTTAGGAAGAGTATATTAAGAAGGTATTGGATAGGTTTAACATGCGGGATGCTAAACCGATTGGGACTCCTTTCGCGTGAGACCATTTTAAGTTATCAAAGGAGGAAAGTGTCCCAAGATAGAGTAGGAAAGAAACCATATGTCCAAGGTACCTTACTCATCAAGCGGTTAGCAGTTTGATGTATGCTATGGTGTGCACTAGGCCTGATATTGCCCATGCAGTAGGAGCTGTGAGTAGATTTATGAGTGATCCAGGTAAAGAGCATTGGCAAGTAGTAAAGTGGATCCTTTGGTATTTGAGAGGGACCATGGGGATAGTTTTGTGCTACAGTGGATCAGACACCACTTTATGTGGTTATGTAGATTCAGACATGGCTGGAGATGTAGACAACAGGAGGAGCATGACAGGTTATATTTATACTATAGGTGGGACAATAGTGAGCTGGATTTCATGACTACAGAAGCTAGTGGCTTTGTCAACCACAGAGGTTGAGTATGTTGCTGCCACAGAGGCAAGCAAAGAGATGATTTGGTTACAACAATTGCTTGAGGAGTTGGGGCATAAGCAGGAGGAATGTAAGCTACATAGTGATAGTCAGAGTGCTATACACCTAGCTAAGAACTCTGCTTTCCACTCCAGGATGAAGCATATACAGTTGAGATATCACTTCATCAGGATAGCTTTGGAGGAAGATAAGTTAAAGTTAGAGAAGATTCATACCAATCAGAATCCTGCAGACATGATGACCAAGGTGGTCACAAGGGATAAACTAAAGCTATGTTCAGCTTTGGTTGGCCTTCGTGGATGACAGTGAAGGGTTGAGAAGATTTCTCAGTGGAAATCAGTCTCTAAGTGGGAGATTGTTATGTTAGTGTCAGCCGATTTTCATGTTAGAGTGTGGTACACCTTCTATGTGTTACACTCGGGTTTTTTATGGTGGTCCTGCTTGCCGGTGAGCGGGTCAGGGGGGTTCGAGGGGGTGAAGCCCCCCGATCAAAGGGGGTTCAGAGGCGAAGCTCCCGAAGTAAATTATCATTGGTGGTTTATTAACCCATGGGTAATGGGTAACTGTTATGGGTTGTTTTTGGGCCCATGGTTTTTCGGTACCCATTGTTTTGTAAAACCACCTCTTCGGCTACCCATAGGTTTATGGGACGGTTTTGTTTTTCCCATTGTTTGATACCCACGGTTTTGTAAAACTACTTAAGCAGTTGTCTATTTATATGGTCTTATGCATATGATAGATATACAAGCAAATGTATTGCAGATGTGTTTTGAATTCGGGTGTGAATTCTGTAGAGTTTGTTGAGCATAGCTCCAAACGGATCTGGGTATTGTATTGAGAGAGTGGAGGCTTGTAATAAAATCTGAGCAAGTGATTCTTGGTGGACGTAGCCCAAATTGGGTGAACCACATTAAATCTTGTCTCTCTGTGTTGTGTTATTTATTCTGCACTTTTATTTGAGATCTGTAATATTTTCTACATATTAGTTTCTACTGTTGCGATTCTGTAAGGGATTATTCCGCATATTTTATCTCTTATTTCCTAACAAATAATTTACATGAGAGATTGTAATAAATGTTAACCCCATTCTTTCTTGTTGCCCTATATCAATTGTAGCCTTTGAAAGAGTCAAACCTTGTGATTTGTGTATTTTTAATGCCCAAGCCAACCGTAAGGGTAGTTTTTGTGTGCATCCCATTTGTATTGGAGTAATTGGAACTGTATGTGGAGTTTCATCTTCAAATGGTATTCTGGAGTAACTGTCAAATTCAACCATAACATATGTTGGTGGCTCGGGTGGGGCACTTTTAGGTTTGTATATTATATTTCAAATATACCCTAGAGCTCCATTTACAAGTCCGCTTCTATCCAAATATTGGAGGTTAACATCACCCTTACATCTCTAGCAATTAGTAATTCCACAACAAGTTCACGTAGCAGAACAAATTCTTACGCCAATCTTGAGGAGAGATATTATGCAAAACTTTAAAAAGTTAATCAAATAGTTACAAAAATTCCAACAACACATTCACAACAAGAAAATAAAAATTAACACAAATACCATATATTCATGGGGAAAACCCTTTCGGATGAAAAACCCACACTCTAAAATCCCACTCAATGTATTTCAAATCCAACAAGATTACATACACTTGTAGAGAACATTAATTACGGGAGTATTACTAGTAAACAATTAGGAAGAATTCAGGGTTACATTCAACATAAGCGTACTTGCAAAATGCATGACACAAACTATTCCTCAAACCTTTAATTTATAGACCTCTGGTTATACAAGAAACCATATGTGGTTTACAAAACCATGTGCAAAACCTCTCATGAGGTGGATTGCATTAAAGGGAAATATTTCACTCTAAAATTAGGCTCTCACATTCACGATATTCTCCGTGATTTATGACCCTTAAAGATGTCATAAAAATTTTCATAATATCTCTAAATATAACCATTCCATGATAAACTATCATATGGTCATCTTCCTGAATGACTTACTTTCAAAGCAACGACAATGTGAAACAGATGTAGGAAGATATTAAATGAATAAATCAAATAGCAAGGTTGAGACACCTAATTTCCAACAATTTCGCACTTGTCGAATACCTTACACGGGCCAAAGGAAACAGTCCATCGTGGATCAATTGCTAGGGGCCAAAATACCCATAGAATCGGAACAACACCTAAATTTTGTTGTGCTCATAGGCTTAGTTAATGCATCTACAACATTCATAATTGTTTCTATCTTTTCACTTCACCTTGCCATCCTCGACCATATCTCTCACGAAGTGATACTGAACATCAATGTGTTTGGTCTTGGCATGAAGATTCGGGTTCCTTGTAAGGTAGATTGCGCTTTGTGATCCATGATAAGAAATTCTAAGTGCACCATGTTTCAATCCAATATTTGAACACAAACGATTCAACCAAATGGCTTCTTTAGAGGCATGAGTAGTTGTCATGTACTATGTGTTGAAGAAAAAATGTTGCTCTAAGGAGTAGACACACAAAGGATGCACGTGCGGGAACAAGGCGCATTTTAAGGCATGGAAGGATCGAGACGGAAACGCGCGTGCGAGAACACTTTGGCTCGGGACTTAGATGTTTTTATGGATAAGGGATATTTTTGGAGATAGCGTGTGGAGTACACATATGGATGAAGACCTACGCTACATGCAATAGTATTTTGGGAACGCAAGCAGATGATAAACATCGTGCATGGTTTAAACTAATAATAGGATTTCTTCTTCCAGATTAACTATAGGACATCTATTATTAGAACACCTGCATGTATGCATGCTATTGTAAAGGTGCATGGCTATTATCAGCATGCGACCTATTTTGAGAAGTGCATAGGCGGTGAAGGGCAAAGTCCCCCCTATAAATATGTATTGAACTGTGTAGTTTAGAGAGAGGTGGATTATTGTAGAGTTATGTTGTTGGATCTGATGCGCACATGACTCACGGTGATACTTTATAGTGTAAGAAGCTTATGTGTTTACAGTGTTTAATGCAATGGATAATATTGGCTGGATAATGGTGTTAAACATAACTGAATTTGGTTCTAGTATGGTTAATCTTATTGTAGTTATTGTTTAGTTCATGATTCTATAAGATCTAGATCTAGATTATGCACTATGGAATGTTTATGTTTAATTATGGATCTGAATATGTTTTATCACCATCACACTAACATCCTATGCAAAAAAATCTAAAGAGGGGCCTGGTACCTTTGCGCACTTCGGGTGAGCACTCATCTCATGCTAGATGATGTGCCAAAGCATGCAGGTTATTCATGATTGATTCTATGCTACATCATTGGTTCTATTTCCATGACCTCTTTTTCAACTGTTTTTAGGATGTTTCGTGATGAAGACGTCATTGACCCTAATAAGTGTTGAGGAGTGGATAAAAGATTTGGAAGAAGAGTATGCTCAGAGATTCAACATTAGATATGAGTTTGACACACGCACATGGGTGGAGTAGAATCTATATGACTATTTGTATGAGATTTTCTTTGCTATCTTTTCGGTAGAGTTATACGAGTGGCTAGTTACTTATGCATCTAAAAGAAATTGGAGGTATCACACACTTGTCCTGGACGTAGGAAGAATTTTAGGCCCTCTATGATGCTGATCGATTTGGATGTGCATTGTGGACACTTGGTTCCGTGGTGTTCTGAATAGCTATATTTTGGAGTACTCAATTTCCACTTACTCTTTCCCGAAGGTAGTTGAGTTACATTTTTTATGGTATCCCAGGGGAACTTATTTGCAAGGTATTTCATTGTCAATTAAAATTTTGATGGTGGCCCCGAACTTGGAAGAAAAGCCAATGGCTAGCTAAATCCCACCACGCATGGGGACGGGAGTAGTTTTGGTGAAGGATGGCGGACCTAGTGGAAGAGAGGAAGAGATAAGAAAGGAGGCTTTAGTACAATGAGGCGTGCGAGAGGGAGATAAAGAAGCAACGTGATATTGTATAACAAATGGTGTTGAGGAGAGAGATGGCTCGTGAAGGATTTGGAGTTCATGTAGAAGGCGTGGAACTAGAGCATCTGGAACTCCCCTAGGAGTTCAGTTTAGTACCACTGTTGGGACACAGGGAAGTACATCCTCTAGTTCAATTTTGGCTACAAGTGGAGGATCAAGGGGCATAGGTGGCTCTAGTTATGGTTGATCTAGTGGGTCCGGAGGTAAATTTAATGTAGGAGGTTCGGATCAGGTGGGCATGGACCTCACCAACCCCAGAACATTTACATGGAGATGTTGCTTCATATTCTAGAGTATAGGGGAATAGAAGATGTTGTTGAGCATGTGCACATGTGTGAAATAATGTGGCGCACAAAAGGAATAATGGCTTCGAGCGCAAGGCAAGTCGGTTTATAACTAAATTACAAGGACACACTCATAGTTGTTATGTACAGGAAGTTTGACCACGATCGGACTTGTGTACATTATGCAACATTATGGGAAGCTTTCCTTAAGGAGTTTTATATCCCTGAGTTTGAGCAGAAGAGTATAAGTACATTGAAGGATATTAAGAAGGGCACTACTGAGAGTGTTCGAGAATATGATGCCCATTTCAAGTCACTGTTGTCTAAACTTTCTTATGATATTCATGCAAGACAACATGCAAAGTGGTTCATAGGGGTGTTGATCACACATTTTAGGAGGGCACTGTCACATAAGACGTATACGGATCCACATGAAGCACTTTAAGCAGTGTTGCACATTGAGGCATTTAGAAGTATAGACACTGGAGTGATCTCATTCCTGGAAGCACATATTACAACTATGGCAAAATAGTTAGAGAAACTATCATCCAATTCAGATCATGAGATGCGCACTAGAATTTGGTGTACAAACTATGAAGTGGAAGGGCACACTAAGGATAGTTGTCTCTGCAGGTCAATATGTTCATTTTTGCTAGACTACGAGATATGTCATTTAGACCATGATGCAAGCCACTACCCATTATTATAACGATTCGTAAGAAATAATGTATCTTTTTATTGTAATATTTTCCAGTCCATGACTCATAATACAAAAGATTGTAGGTTGATTGGTCAGATCCATGATGCTATAGATATTGGTGTATGATAGACATGAGTATCAGATAATTCTAAAAGTAAAACTTAGCACCATGATCATGGTTACACTCAGGGCACAACGATCAAAATGAAAGGCGCTTTGAAGGAAGTCATGGCAGAGGTCGAGGATACCGTGGTGGATTCGGGGGCCAAGGCCATGGTGGTGGATGAGGCGAGTTTCCTTGTAGAACATGTTTTACATGCGGATCTCCTGACCACTATAGGCGTGAATGCCCTCAGAATATTACTTGTTCTTTTTTGGGAAGAATCATAACTATGAGGAATGCTCAAACTTATATGAGCATCTTAGCAAGTAGCATAAATAGGAAAACAAGGGTGCATGGATGGTTAGGATACAATGCACCATAGAAAATTAGTGGATGCCAAAGTTGGCACCAAAACCTGAGGTAGTACCTATGAAGATTACTACATGTCGTTGAAGCTGCGTGCACTAAAGAGACGTTACAACAAAATCCTACCATTATTAAGGAGGAGGTTTTACATGCAAGATACCCAGATCCTACACATCATAAGGAGGTTTATCGAAAACCATGGAGGTGCTCATAAATCTTCAGGGTGAAATACAGTGTTTAAAGGAACAATCATGGAAGTTGGAACAAAAGAAGGCAGCAGAGATGGTCCATTCAGATGTTGATGATTTGAAAGAGGTATGCAAGATGTTGCACCAGGAGAATATTATTCCATTATTAGGGAACTGGTTAAAGGGAAACACTCCGCACATAGGTATTGAGAATGGATGACAAATCTTGCATGCTAATATTTACCGTTTTAGCACTTGTAGAAGTGGACAAATTCCCATCTCTACTTGGGCACCCTTGGTGTTATGCTAATAATCTTGACCTACGGTTCAACAAGGGGTATATAAGTTTTGAGAAAAAGGAAGAATGATTTATTATCCCTTTGATAGATGAGAAATCTACACCTTATGTTGAGCCTTTAAGTGAGGAAGACCTGAACAAAATTTATGTGCGCATCATTCGAGATTCGAAAGTACTCGAGCCATCTAAAGAAGGGATCCTCTAGTGGGAAGATGCACAATCTATTAGTGATACTACAAGTATTGCTTATGAAAATTGGGTACATGACACCTATGATATGGTTGGGCATGAGGTAAGAAGTGCATTTGCGTAGAGGAACAAACCTCATTGTATTAGGAGGATAGGTAAAAAATCTATACCTCGGTATACTTGAGAAGGAAATCCTACGGTATTCTTGCACACCATGGAGGAGTAGTGGATAGATCAAGTGGAAAGAAGAAATGTGTTAGTGTATACCCTGCGTGGGATGGCAGTGTCGTTGGTGGATGGTTCACAGGGATAATCTCATAGAATGGAATGAAGTAAGAGTTGCTCTAATAACCCGATTTCTCAGGAGAAATGTGCCTACTCAAATATGCATATATCATGGTAATAAACCTATTTAGCACCACATTCAGTAGTGTGAGAGACTCTAGAAAGAGGGGCAAGAATATTTACCACCTTCAATTTGGGTATACAAACTTTATTCCACTTTGCAAGGTTGTGCATGCGCTTGGTATGTTTATGTGGAACTATATACTGGAAATTGGCAAGACATGATTGTAGGAATGATTCAAACTTTTGACTACTTCTCTACTAAACCTTCTAGTGAGAGAGGCATTATGGGTTATGGAGTGCTTGACTATGGGAGACAGTGCAAAGGATGAAGAACTCATTCAGGAGTTATTTGGTGAGGAAGAACAAGGAGCACATTTTGATGAAGTAGATGATATAGATGCCAAACTATTTAAGCGCACTTTCTTTGAGAAGGAGAAAGGAAATATGGTCTACATAGTGGATGATGAATAAGTAGAAGATTTGGACATAGATCATTCAACAGTACGAGCGAGGTTTTAGACGGTGCTGAGATAAAAACACGCACGCCTATCATGAACCTATGAAGACCAAGAAAGTGAAAATTGCAGCGATGTTGAACCTAATGAGGCCGTAATTAGTTAGATGCTAAAGTGGAAAAGATAATTGAGTTACTACGTGATTTCCAGGACTTATTCCATAGGGGCTAGCATGAGTTAAAGGCAATGCATGAGTCATTAGGTGAGATGAATATTAATCTAAAGGAAGGTGTGCGCCGGTCGGGGAAGAGACCTTACAGAATGAACCCGAACCTACGCATAAAAGTTAAAGAAGAATTTGAAAAAATGTTGGCATCTGGAATCATTAAGCCCTAGCATAATCATAATGGGTTAGCCCCATGGTAATTAATATAAAGAAAGATGATTGGATTAGGATTTGTGTGGATTGCGGGGAGTGAATGCTCCATGTGTAATTAATCCTTCCCCTATACCTTTCACCGAGGAAATATTAAAAGGCGTTGCAAGGCGCGAAGTTTACTCTTTCATAGATGGATTCTTGAGGTATCACCAAAGTTAGGATTGCACATGAGGATTAAGAGAAAATGACTTTTACCTGCTTGAATGGGGAAGTTTTGCATATATTGTGATGCCATTTGTTTTGAAGAATGTGCTTGCTTTGTATTTTCACGGATAGTTGTTCAAGCATTCCGGATTTTATTAACAAATTCTTGCAGGTTTACTTGGATGATTAAAAGGTGTGTGGGCTTGTTAAGGATCATTGTGACAACTTACGCTTAATGTTTGAAAGATGTAGACAGTTAAGCATCTCTTTAAACATCAAGAAGTGCATGTTTGATACACCTTTTGGAACTTTGTTGAGGCACATCATTTGCAAGGAAGGTTTGTTAGTAGATCTAGCTAAGGTTGCAGTTATCATAGGCTTGGAGGAGCCTACTAGTCGAGTGAGGTGAGCGTATTTTTGGGGCACATGGTATTACGTAAAATTTATCAAATGATATGTGAAGATTTTCGCACCCTTGGAAGAGTTAATCAAAGGAAAAGGGACATTCTATTGGGGACATCACCCATGGACACATATGTCAATGGGTTCTCTTATTCCAAGAACTTGAATTTACAGTCATGGTAAAACTAGGTAAAAGTAATTTTTGCCCGGACTAATTATCAAGAATTCAATCAGGAGAGGACGCGTAGACAATTGAAGATACAATGTCGGATGCACAATTGTATAGGTTACATTATGTGCCTTCAGAATTGGAGGATATTGCTTTCTTTTTACGCATAAGTATGATGCCAAAAGGAATGAAAGTCTTAGAGAAGAAAAAACTTACAATTTGCGCTGCACCCTTCATGTTGATCAGTGGTGACTTATATAATCTAGTAAGAGATGAATTATTGTGCCAGTGTGTACTAGAACAAGAGTGCATGGATATCATGGCTAAGGCTCATGATGGTATTGCAGTGGGCACTATGTAGGTGATGCCACCGTGCGCAAGATTCTACTCACTGGATTATGGTGGGAGACCCGTATAAGGATTGTAAAGAGTATTGTAAGGCGTGTGATCATTGTCAGTGCCTTGGAAAACCTAGGCAAAGAGATGAAATGCCTTTGAGGCCTATTACTAGTGCAGAGCCATTTGAAAAATGGGCAATAGACTTTGTGGGTCCTATTTCCCTAGTCGCACGTAGAACCGGATCGTGCTACATCATCACTTGTACAGATTATCTTATAAGGTGGGCAGAAGCTAGCACCTACAAAGGATTGTACAGTGGCTACAACAACAAGGTTCTTATGGGAAAATATTCTTACTAGGTATGGATGTCCGTTGAGTTTAACAAGTGACAGGGGCACACACTTCTTGAATGAGACAATCAGGATATTATTGGATGAATTTATGGTCATGCACCACAAGACTACACCTTATCACCCTCAAGAAAATGGGATTTATGAGGCTTTCAACCAAATATTGAGCCAGAATTTAACAAAAAATTGTGATGTTGGAAGGAAATATTGGGATGATAAAGTTTTTGTTGTACTTTAGGAATATTGAACAACCTACAAAAGGTTGAATAAGGCCACACCATTTTAGTTGGTGTTTGGCACAGAAGTAGTTCTTCCCATGGAATTCATGTTACCTTCTTTGTGTATTGTGTGTGTGGGAGGTCTAGCTAATGAGAAAGCATTAGAAGAGATAATTGACAAGTTAATACAAAGTAGCCACGAGAGGCATGCCCTAACACGTTGGAGTTAGAAGCAGGAAAAGGCTAGGTAGAAGGCATGACATGACCAACACATTAGGGACAAGAAGCTTGAGGTTGGACATTTGGTACTTCTTTATCATTCCAAGTTTATGTGGCATCCAGAAAAATTAAGGTGCATTAGTTGGGACCATATGTTATCACTCACATACTCGAATCAAGTGCTTGTCAATTAGAGGCGTTTGATGGGACATGGTTACCCAGTTACTTCAACGGGAGTAGGATGAAGCCCTACTGTAAATAATTCTTCTTGGTGTTTGTAATAAAGAAGTATTGAAATTTAGTATAGATTTCCCTTTCTATATTTCTTTTAATGTATTTCCTTCTTCGTCGTTATGCTTTGTCAATTTAGTTTGGTGTTTTGTGTAATAAGCACTTTGCATGCTGAAAGCTAATTACAATATGAAGTATTTTTATGCGCAGAGGACTGCACATACCATTGGTGTGGGGTGGTTGTTATTTGTTATTATATAATGGGTACACATAAGAACAAAATGTTATATACGTCATTCAAGTATGGAAAGGAGATGCTAGAAAGAAGATTGCTCTAGAGAAGACCATAGCTGGAAATAAATTAATGAACAATATAACATGAGGTAAGTTGTAGCCGTAGACACTACTAGAGGAAGGCAAAGTAATGAGCTACTTTAGCGCATGGAAGCGCGTAGAAGGAAGGCTATAGCTAGAAGGTAGAAAGGATCGTTAGAAGGTTATAGCTGGGCGCATAGGTGTACTATGCGGAAGTTAGGAAAATGGTCAATTAATGAGAGGATTGGTGGTAGGTAAAGGAGCAATAAATGTAATAACATTTCAAAAATCTATATAAGGACATGATGCGGGTTAATTTTTACCTTTGCAATCACAAGTATTCGAGTGAGCTAGTACGACCGAGCCAAGTGAAACATGTTAAGGTGCGGAGAGTTACGAAACCAGATGCGGATAATAGATTTATGCATAGAAGTGGCTTAGATCCCCATTGGAGAAGGGTTTGACATAAGTAGAAGCATTAAGAAGGAGTTAGGGATCGCAGTTTGAGCTAGGGCACAAAATCTTACTCGACAGAAGACAAAAGGTGAGATTTTTATAATGGCACCGAGGAAGGCACTGTAGTAGAAGTATGAAGGGGAAGAAGAAGGTGGAAGTTGAGGTCAAAGTTTCTCCCGAGAGAAATTTTTCAGAGATGCAATATCCAGAAGGAGTGATCATCGGGCGGGATTGGGATTCCCTTATCCATAGATGTAAAGTAAGTGATTACAACCACCACACCACTGACAAAAAAGGGGAGTTGGATGCATTATTGAGTAATAAGACCAACAAGCACATGGTGGATGGCATGCCAGTAAATGACAATCTTTGGGGAGAAGTTACTCAAGAAGGTAGGGGTGTATCAACTGTATGAATTCCCATATTTTGGAAAACCATAAAGTTTATACCAATGGATTTTGAGCAGAGTCCAATAAGACTTCTTCTATTTTTTGGACAACGGGTAAGGATCACCGTGCCTTTGATTACCACAAGTAACATGATCAAGGGCACAGGAGAAGAGGTTATTAGTGATCTAACCGATAAGGTAGTTATTATAGCCATAAGAAAGGAGTTGGGATACTCCAAGGGTCCGCGTGGAATGGACATCTACAAATTAAGGAAGTGCTGCTCTTGCTATAGGCAAATTGCGTATTTTCTCACTAAACTAAATGATCAAGAGAGATGGTCACGAGGTAAAGACCATGTGGCTAAGATGTCACAAGGAGAAGTCTACAATCTAGCAGGCTACATAGTAGAAACAATTATTGAGGAAGCACACACAGGTGAAAAGATAAGTTTTGGCACTATCCTATTATCTCTTGTGTTTGTAGAAATTAGAGTGCCCAATGGGCCAAAGAACAAAATTTGGGAATACCCTGTGGAAAAGAAGTCCCTCATGAAGAGATTTGAGAAGTATTTGTGTGAAGGAATAATGAGTGGACCGTTCAAACAAAGGGCAGAACTATGGTATGATCGACTATGCATGATATTTGAGGAGGACTAGTGCATTCCAAAGGAGTTACCCTCAGTAGTGGGCAAGGCAGTGTAGTTCGTGGTGTATCAACAATTTTGCATCGTGTGGTTCACAATGAAGGATCGGATGTGGATTCCCTGGTACAAATTGACATACACCTTCACAATGCATTAATTTTGTGTACTAGCGCATAGGTTTTTTATGCATGCCGTTTGAGTTACAATGCAAACAAGGTAGACTGTGACTACTATACTCTTAGAAAAATTATGTTAATCTAGGTCGGTGTGCCTACATTGAGAGGCTCATTTCAAATGTTATAAGTATGAAGCTGGTAAGTTTTTCTATTGGGGATAGTGGAGCCACACTCATCTATCTCCATCTTAAGCCTAGGTTGGAAAATAACAAGTATGTGGAGAATGAGTTTATGCTTCCAAGGCCGCCTAAGGGAAAACACACAATTGAGAATGTGGCAGCCCAAAACCCCGCCTCGACCATAGAAATAAACAAAGAATAAGAATAAAAGGATAGTAGAGGATTGGACCATAGAGGTTGGAGGAAGCCCATAGACAAAGTGGAAAGTGAGTGCGCAGATACTCCCCCATAGGCGCAAGGAGATAAATAATTGGACGTAGATGCAGTCCATGAGGAGTTTCAATTTAAGAAGGTGTTCATAAGAACTATGATCCAAGGCATAGGAACATCACAACCTTTATGAAGGTCACCTCGACTCCCCGGAAAGAATCACCGGACAAAAAGAGAAGAAGAAAGATGAAGCTTAACGAGGAGGTGGAGGAGTCTTAAGAGAACACGCCTTGTACTCTGGTTCAATTAGAAGATGTGGAGGAACCCCGGGATGAAGAAATGAAAGATGAAGAGGAAGGGGTGAAGGAAGCAGAAGAAAATGTGAAAGAGCATCCTAGTGTGCCCGTTACAACTTAGGTAGGAGAAGGACCAACTCTGACCTTGGTGCCCTGTGTTCATAAAGGTCCAAGAACAAAAAGAGAAAGAACAAGTGAAGATTATGTTTTCCCTAGTATGGGTTATGATGAGGATACAAGAAAAATCATTCACACCTGGTTTTAGAGTACTGTGGGCCTTAAGGTGTTATATGGTTGGAAGCTGATAGATCGAATATGGCCACTACGTGCACAAAGAAAAAATTATCCTTTTCCATGCAGACTCATATGGACAAACTAGACTTTGATGTATGTGAAGAATCTTGTGTCTCATGAAGAGTGAAGAAGGCACCCCAAATCAGGCACATGACAATAAAACCTACTCTAATATCTGATGATCAGGTCAGTAATGCCTTGGTCAAGGTATCTATTGAGGTGGCATGGTTAAATGTTGATAAGGTCACCACCATGTGAGTGCTGATGGAGGATAAAAAAGATAAAACTTGAGAGATATTGAGTTTAAAGGAAGAGAAGGAATAAGAATGAACAAAGAATGAGGCCTTTGTTAGCATGGAAGAGGAGATTGGTGATCACATCCTCAAAGAAAGGCCACATCTAGAACCTAAGGTACTGAAAAGTTTCCTTCTGCTATGCATTATGTGTGCACTTTGGTCGATTTGGTGTTAAAGGAAAGGCCAATTCGAATGCCCACACCAAAAGATGTTGAAAAAGAGAGAGCATGGGCCTCTATGCTTAGAAAAATTTCAACTTACGAGGCATTTCTCCAAACTAAAGGATGAAATGAATAAAGTAGACCAATGTCTCAATTTGTGTGTAGCACCAAAGGTAATAATAAGAACGAGAACTCTAGTTTAATATAATGAAGTTCGACACGGTGATGAAAGATGAGACTTTAGGGCACACAGAAAGATTGACCTTTGGTGAAACAAAAGCATGAGGCCCTTGCAGCAACCCAAGATCCACACAAATAAAGGATTGATGATATTGGGAAGAAAATTACACAGAAGATGGATCTCCTAGAAGGAATGATGTCATGTATGGATAATGTTGTTCGGGTACTACAAAATGAGAAAGAAAAGATCACTCAGGATGAACTAGATGTCATAGCCACATATATTCCAGAGAAGACAAGGAAAACACTAAGTGAATGGAAGACATTGGAGGTTGAATTTAAAACTGAATATCCAGAGTTGATCCTCCTAGTTGAAGAAGAGGGTTCTGTAGAGTAAAGATTCATTCTTTTATACAATGATTCTTTAATTATTTCAATACTTATTATTTATTATTTGGGAACATCAGAAAGAATTCCCATTTCCAAGATGACAATGTACTTTAGTGTGGGGTAATGTTGAGTAGAAAAAATATTTCTCTAAGGAGAAGACACACAAAGGATGTGCACGCAGGAACAAGGCGCATTTTAAGGTGTGGAAGGATAAGGAAGGAAATGCGTGCAGAACACTTTGGCTCAAGACTTAGCCATTTTTATGGATAAGGGCTATTTTTGGAGATAGTGTGCGCAACACACATAGGGATGAAGAATTTTTCTACATGCAATAGTATTTTGGGAACGAGCAGATGATAAATGTCATGCATTGTTTAAACTAATAATAATATTTATTCTTCTAGTGAACTACGGGACATCTATTATTAGAACACCTATATGTATGCATGCTATTATAAAGGCGCATGGCTATTATCAGCATGTGACTTATTTTGATAAGTACAAAGGGAAAAGGTGGTGAAGGGAAAAGTCCCCTATAAGTTTGTATTGAACTATGTAGTTTAGAGAGAGGTGGATTGTTGTAGAGTTATGTTGTTGGATCGATGCGTGCATGACTTAGGGTGATACTTTATGTGTAAGAAGATTATGTGTTTTACAATGTTTAATGCAATGGATAATATAGGATGGATAATGGTGTTAAAAATAAATGAATGGTTCTAGTATGGTTAATCTTATTGTAGTTATTGTTTAGTTCATGATTCTCTAAGATCTATATCTGGATTATGCACTATGGAATGTTTATGTTTAATTATGGATATGAATATGTTCCATCACCATCACACTAACATCCTACACAAACAACTCTAAAGAGGGGGAAGGTACCTTTGTGTGCTTTGGGTGAGCCCTCGGCTTAGGTGGGTGATGTGCTAAGCGCACTGGGTTATTCAAAATAGATTCTAGGGTGTATCACTCTACCTCAATACCTGGAAAAAATGACCACAGATTGTCACTTGTTCATCTAATTGATTGCACACAACAGTTAAAACTAAACACATATGCATCGGTGGACCTTTACTATCGAAATCACTAGCCCAATCTAAGTCCACAAAACCATGAATCCCAGCGAATTTTGATCTCATGTGTCATGAAATCATATGGATTACTCTGTTGTATCCCAAAATATCTGAAGACCCTCTTAATCGGATCCCAATGTACTCTTCTAGGATTAGATATAAAATAGGAAATAACTCCCCTTTGCTTGGGCAATGTCCGGTCTTGTATAGACCATAACACACATTAAGATTCCAACTGCACTCTAGTAAGACACTCTTCTCATGTCTTCCATCTCCAATGGGGATGGAGGACATTGTGAAATAACAAGCTTCATTCCCAATGTAACAAGAACAAAAAGTGGTTGAAAATCTTACATGTTGAACCTTGGCAAAATAGAGAAAACATACTTACTCAGTCAAAGCCATAGATTTATGTTCTCATGATCTCTTTTGATCTCCATACTGTGTATGTGTTTTGATGCACCAAGATCTTTCATTTCAAATTTTGTAGAGAGATGAGATTTCAATTCTGAAAATCAAACCTTTTCCTTTCCCAATAAACAACATCTCATCAACATATAAAGCAATTACCAGGAACCAATAACCATCAAATTTAAAATAAACATAGTGATCAGATTTCACGCACAAATCCCAAACTTAACACATATGTATCAAACTTCCGGTACCACATCCTAGGACTTTGTTTAAGGCCACACATGGATTTCTTTAACTTACAAACCAACTTTATTTTAACTTTCACCACGTAGTGATCCCATTGTATCATATAGATTTCTTCCTCCAAATCACCATGAAGGAAAGTAGTTTTCACATCCATGTGTTTAACCTCTAAGTCATAAGATCTTGAAATAGATAATAAAAACGAATGGATGTCATTTTAGCAACACAAGAAAATATCTCACCATAATCAATACCCTCAACCTAAGAGTAACCCTTCACAACCAGCCGTGCCTTATACTTTTCAACATTTCCATCTCGAACCAATCATTTTCTTAAAATCCCACTTACATCCAACAAGTTTCGATTTTCGGGAAATGATACAAGGTCCCATGTATCATTCCTATTAAGATATTTCATCTCTTCATCCATCGCTATTTTCCAAGACTACGCATCATTCATACCCAAATCCTCTTATGCTGAGACATCAATTCATCAATTTTAGTACTCAAATAAATTATACACTTCCAATCATCAGGTGAATACCCATACCTTTCAGGTGGATGCCTTTGCATTGTAGACCTTCAAATAAGATGAGGTGGAGATTCTTCCACTTCCAAATATTTATATATTGATGAGCACTCCTCAAATTCTTTTGTATTTTGGGGTCTCGATTCAACTTTCTTAGGCATAGAAGGAAGTTGAACCACATCCTTTTTTCTGTTCAATTTATTTATGCTATTACGGCTGAAAATTAACGGGGGAATATTTAGTCTCTCTAAAAATAAAACTTCTGGAATGAATTAACTTTTGTGCAACATGGTCCCAAAGCGTGTATCCTTTTACACCATAGCTGTAGTGGATGAAAATACATTTGACAACCTTAGAATCCAACTTTGTTCTCTTCTCCTTAGGCACATGTACATATGCCTCGTGATAAAAAAACTCAAGTTAAGGATTTTCCCCAACCATGCCTCCATTGGCGTTTTATCAACAAATAATGATGTAGGAGATCTATTAATCAAATAACAAGTAGTGGCAACAACTTCAGCCCAAAATATTTTTCTAGGCTAGCTCCACTCAACATGCTCCTAGCCTTCTCCATCAATGTTCTATTCATTCTTTCTCGCTACATATAATACGTAGTTGTCTTTTGTTTTTAATCCCACAATCTATACAAAATCATCAAATTATGTAGAACAAGTACTCACCGCCATTTTCAGTTCTCAAACATTTAATTTTCTTTCCATTCGAGTTTCAACCATAGCCTTGAACTCCTTGAAATGACTGAAAACTTCATATTTACTCTTTAAAAAATATACCCATGTTCTCCTATTAAAATCATCAATGAAAGTAACATAAGAAACTAATTTGGCAATAGAAGCAACCTTAACAGGACCAAATACATCGAATAAATTAGATCCAAGATGCATGAAGAATTATGAGTAGACAAGTAAAACTTAACGCGGTTCTGTTTTCCATAAATACAATGCTCACATAAATAAAACTCCAGATTGCAATCATTCAACCCCTCAACGAGGTTCTTATTTTTAAGGATTTTAAATCCTTCTCTCCAATGTGGCCAAGATTTTGGTGCCATAACATGGTCTTATCTATAGGAAATTTTGATTTGGTAGACAGAGCACCCTTGGGTACCAGAAGCCATGACCATCCACGAGAAGAGGAAACTCTCTCCTTTTTTAGTGAATTAGTTTTTGGCTTAGTTTTATTAGAAGTGTTATTACACTTATCCGTGCTACGCATCAAGTTGGTATAATGTACCTAATATTCTTCCTCTTGCTATAACCATAACACCTCTCACCACTTTTAGACCTTATTCAAAAAACTATACATGCACACCCATATCTATTAGCTTGCTAATAGATAATAATTTTCTTACTAGTCCTGGGATATGCAAGACACCATTACATATTCTAACTCTACCATCAAAAAATTTCACATGAATACTACCATGACCAACAATATCAAGGAAAGAATTATCACCCAAATACACCTTACCCCTATCATAGTTTTCATACTCAATAAACTAGTTTTTATTTGGAGTCATGTGGAAAGATGCACACTGAGTCTATCAACCATGCATTATCACCTACATTAAAGGAATCTCCATCTTCCTTTTCGGACTCAGAATAAGAATATTGATTCTTCTTCTTCTTTTTCTTCTTTACATTCCTTTAGCAAGTGTCCAGATTTTCCATAGTTCCAACATATCACCTTGGACCTATAAAGAGATTTTGATCTCCCGTATTCTTAGAATGACCACACTTCTTCTCATATTTTCCTCATTATTTTGGTCTTCCTCAAACACTCAAATCCTCTTTAGAATTTAGAGAGACTTTCCTTCTCATATATTTGGAGAGTAGAGAACCAACAACATCCTCCATCTTTAGAGTGATTTGAAGGGCTCCCAATGGCCATGACTAGGTTGTCCCATGAGTCGACAATGAACATAACAAAGTTTGGCACCTTTATTATTTGTCCATCTTAACGACTACCGAGGTCAATTGGGTCACCAACATATTGAATGTTTCTAGATGCTTAGAAATTTATCCACCTTCTTCCATTCTCAAGGAATACAACTTCTTCCTCAAGACAATCTCATTTACTAGAGATTTAACTTTGTATGTCTCACCCAAATTCTTCCAAAGCTTCTTCAAAGTGGTTTCTTTGTGAACATTTATCAAAATTTAATCTGCAAGACATATTCTAATGAGACCTTTAGCTTTTCTATCCATTATATCATATTTTTAGCCAAAGCTAGATCCATTGGTCTCAAGAAATTTTCATCCATTGCATCCCATAGATCCCGATCAATCAATAAATATTCCATCTTTAGCTTCCAAATTTAAAATTTCGTGCTAGAAAGATTCTCTATCTCATTCCTCCTAGATGTTCTCACCATTTGAAAAATATCTGTAACAAGATCACAAAGTATCCTCTGCACAAGCTCCCACTCAAACCTTTATTAGCACAAAAACCCAACAACCCACAAATGAAACCAAAGGTGATCAGGATCTGATACAACTTGTAAGGAAATTAGAGTAGCGGAAAAAATTCCTACACCAATCTTGAGGATAGATATTATGCAAAAATTTTAAAAGTTAATCAAACAATTACAGAAATTCCAGCAACACATTCATAACAAGAAAATAAACAATTAACACAAACACTAGATATTCGTGGGGAAAACCCTTTCAGATGAAAAACCCCACACTCTAAAAGCCCACTCAATGTATTTCAAATCCAATAACAAGATTACATACACTTGTAGAGAAATTTTATTACAGGAGTATTACCAGTAAACAATTCTGGAAGAATTCGGGATGCATTATGTTGTCGTGCAAATGTGCAACGAGGTAAATTGATAATTTCAAGCACAACAATGATACCCCAGTGTTAAATTTTTAAGTCCCATCATTCCAAGACACCCCAGGTTTGTCTAGTCAGTCCAAATGACCTCCTAAATAATGTTATCTCATCCCCTAGGGGATTTAGAGAAGTCTATTCATTCTCCCTAGTTGATTTTAGGGATTTTGAAAAGATACTATCTTCTGGCAGTATTGGGAAGGGTTATCACTGGCCTTCCCAAGACTGGATCAACCACCATGGAGCAGAATGGAAGGGAAAAAATTCAACATGGAGGTGAATGGAAGACCTTGGAACATCATGGAAATGATTTTGGAAGGTCTGGGGAAGTTCTGCAAGACTTGGAGTAGTCTAAGTAAAAAACAGGGTTCACAAGCCTAGGCAGTACACGAGCTTAAAACAAATGCTAGGCTTCAGAAGAAGATTTTGAGAGCTTCAAATGGATTTGGAAGTAAAACAAAACATATAAGGAAACATGATTATAATACCTACATTATGGTGAAATAATATTTTTTTCAAGACACCTTGGTGCATATGATTGGCAAGTAGTTTTTCTCATGCACAAGTGGAGTCCTAGATACAAATTCCAATTTTCATGGATCAGATGGTCGAATAAAGAAATTATAACACCACCATTGGATTAAAAATTCCATTTCCAGTCAAGATCATATAACATTTCACCAATAAATTCCACCGGGAGCTCAAGCTATCTTCATTTCAATTTACCCTCTCAAAGGCAGTTCAGGACTTAGTCATTTTTTTGAGAGGACACGTGTCAACACGAAGAGCCTGGTGGGATTTCATGTCCCTGAAGTCCCGAGGTGAGGAAAATAAGAACTTAAAAAATGCACCCAGCCCCCATGGGACCTCTGGGACCCTCATATGACCTCCCAACTTGATAGTTTAGCCCCTAGGTGCTTTTTTGGAGCATTCATCCCCGCCATCGGATCGGGTGCCATGTGTCAGTCCAGGACCACTGTGGAACTCGATGTCCATTATGAAACTAAGGTGGGTGACATAAAACCTTGAAAAATGCACCCATCCCCATGGGGAGTCTTCGGACACTCACGTGACCGCAGATTCAACCTCCAGTGCTTGTTTGGAGAATTCATTCCCCTGCCGTTGGATTCGCGCCACGTGTCACTCCAGAACACTGTGGAATTTGATGTACCTTATGCACGTAAGGTGGGGGACATCAGACCTTGAAAAATGTGCCCATAACCCATAGGGAGTCTTCTGGACACCCATATGACTGCCTTTCAGCTCCTAGTGCTTTAAAGTAACTTTTTCCTCCTTCATTCCTTGTCGTTGGATCAAACGCCACATGTCATCCTCTTGACCACCGTGGAATTTGATGTCCCTCAAGTCCCTAAGGTTAGGGAAATAAAGCATGGAAAAATGTACCCAAACCCTAATTGTGCATATCTTTTTAATTTTCTCCAAGTGCTACTTTTTCCCGCATCTAACTTCAACAATGATTATATGTGCACTTCATTCCTCCATACTTCCTCTGCAACATTATACCATCACTCTGCCATTGTAAATGCTTAGACCTTCTCAACCCAAGAATTGAAACACATTCCCATAGTGATGTTCAGGTCTCAGAAGGATTTTTCATCAAAATGAGAAGGAGAAACGAAGAACAAGAGGAAGAAAACAATGAAAATCTCCATAGCCTAAAAATGAAGATCTGAAGAAATATTGCAAGCCGGTGCATGAAACAATGAACCATTTGTTTCTGTTCATTCCTCTACCCAAGACCATCAAAAATACACCTTCAAACTCCCCCCTCTTGCGGACAGAGCATCCAGAACGAAGAAAGAAGTGGGATTTCCCATCAAACCGGTTGTCGGATTGAAGTAAGATCGCACGTGAAGCACCAAAAGAAAAAAAACCCACATCAAAAATATAATTTTCTTCACAAATGGAGGAGAAAACCAAACCTGTAATTTTGAGGTCTATTAATGGCTGCCATACCCAGAAGCATTGTCATGTCTGAAAATTAAAACTTTAAAATATCCTAGATTATTAAGCGGGTGGGCCTGAAATTTCAGAGGGATGATATTGGGAAAAAACCCATATCAAAAATTTTTTTCCACATCAATCTAACTCCTAGAGGCCAACTTTCTAAAAATAGCAGGTCTACTACATAGGAACCTGCAGAAGGAGATGAAGACATTGGAGGTGCACTATAGCTGAGAATTCACTAGAACGGACATTTTTAGCACTTACTAAAAATAACAAGTGGGCCCTCGAGAAACTGCTAAAAATAGAAAGTTGATCTAGAAGGAACGAGAAACGTAGGGAGAAAGAGGAAAACTAAGCCACAACATCTAGTTAAAGATCGGGGACTTGCTTTTTTACACTTAGTAAAAATAGTAAGTTGATTTTACCTAAGGGAGATATGAAGCCAAAGTGTACTGGTTAGAAACCTTATTCAGATCACGAAGTGGAGAACAGTAAGAGAATGGAGCCAAGTTCACTGCAGCAACTCATCCTTCGGCATAATTCTTCTTCTTCTTCCTTTTCTTTCTCTCTCTCTTCACTCCTCATATGACACACTCTCTCTTCAATGTTATATTTTTGTGTTGGGGTTGCACTTTTTCACATGTCCTAATGTTCCTAATGTAATAAGTCACCTTTATGTTATAAAAAGGGACTTAAAAGTTTCCTAGGAAGTTGAAAAGTTTTAAGTTGTGCGAGGACATATGAAAAGGCATTGGGGGGTAAATGAAGAGTCATATTCTACTCTATAAATTGTAACGCCATTCCCATTTCAAAGGGTTGGTGATTGATCTTGTAAACTCAAGAGTGCATTATACCTAGAGAAAGCAAAGGAGATAGCCAATTTTCTTCTACTTTCCTCCACTTCTCAATTTCTTCCATTCTCACATTATGTACAACTTTGATTTGAGCAATCAATAAAAGAAGAAGGAGTTTCTATATTTCTTTGACTAAGGGGTTTCTTGATACTTGGTGATCAGTGAATTCTATTTGGTCTTGTTGCTATTTGTAGAGTTGTTTCTTCCCATGAATGCATGTGTTAAAGTTTCTAACTAGTGCGTGCAGGAATATGATTTTCTACCTGTAGCATTAGTTCTCCTACCTCTTTTCTCACTCCCTTTCCCACTCTTTAGAAAAAGCCTTCCCTAGCAATAGATTGCTAGCTTTGTCGCAGTGTCAGTGGAGTGCCCGTTTTGGATCCCCAGTCGAAAGGCCACCATAGAAATCCACCTTTTCATGTGCATGCACATATACATCAGCTGCACCGGTAAGTAGAGGGACTTAGATCCCCAGAGCATTGGAAAGAAATCCAAAATTTTTCCACCCAATAAACTTTCTTGCCAATGTTTTGGGGCCCACCGTGGGGCATATTTAGCCGCATCTCTGCACCCATATATACGACCACAAGGTCAAAAATTAAAAAAATCAGATTTCAAAGGAAAATCATTTTTAAGGTGACTCTGTCAAGGAACAAACCCCTGTCATGTTCATCTCCCACATCATGAAGAAATTTCCAGATTAGAGTGAAGTATCAATGAGTGACAATGACGGAGAAGAAGAAGATGTCTTCCAAGAAAATAAGATCGTTGATCAGCCACGGTTGGAACTAGTGTTAATAAAGGAAAGAAGAAATAACATGTCATCGATGAAGAAGAATGGATTCAAAGGAGACATAAGATAAGGTATGAAGCTCGAGAGTATGCCAATTCTTGCAAGAGATGAATGAGCAACTTGAAGAAGCCCATAGCGAGAAAGAAGAAGAGGAGAGTTTTCCTATAGAGGAAGATCCTGAAGATCATTCGTACCATAGGGTTTTCATACCCGAAAGGTTCTTGAATTTTGCTGAAGAAAATACTATCCTTGAGCCTTCCAATGAAGATAAAATCAGCATTCAAGAAGATTTCAAAAGACAAGATGGTGCAAGATCCATTGAAGAATTTTTTTGCAATCTCGTATAGCTCACTGCAAAATTGAGAATGATGTCCTTCTTCCACCATTCTCTAGATAAATTCATTACATATGGTGATGAAGAAATGAACATGTTGAAAAGAGAATATGTGGAAATACTTGAGGGCATAATAAAAGGAAATTCTAACCCCAAAGTCTTTGATGAAATTTAGAGGTATGCTTTAGCTCTATAGAGAAGATATGAACATCTTGAAGCTCCACATTAAATGGAGGAAGAAGACGAGACACACCGTGTGGAAGAAGACCTGGATTGCTGCCCATATTATGAGGCTTTCATTCCCGAAATATTCTTGGATGCTCGTGAAGAATATCTTATCATGGAACCTTCCGATGAAATCCAAAGCAACATCATGGAGGAAGAAGTAGAAGAGACGAGGATAGAATCACCATTCATCAATTCCATTTAGCTCAAGTCACAACCCATGGGGGGAATAATATATTCAATAAAGGAAGATCCTTGCTGTATAATGGATGATCTAATGTTATCTAAAGACTCCAAAAATGATGAAGAAGATGACCAATTCAAAGTAAGCATGGATGCTATATTTTCAATTTTGATCTTTCAATTGATGATGAAATGGAGAGATGTGAAGAAGTATGAGAAATTCAGTTGACGTTATGGTCTAAAAATGATGAATTTAATATGGTCATAGATAATCCTCCTTCCTATTTTGATTCTTCAAGTGATGTACAAATGTTGCATGAAGAAATAAAGGAAGTCAAAGAATCAAAATATCTTCCCGATGCAATCATGGATGATCAAATTGAAGAAGCCCATTCTCTTTTCAAATCCAATGAGAACGGACGATTTAAACACAACCTCTACTCACTCGGGGAGAAGAATCATTGTCACAGTGAAAACATAGCCTTTCATATTTCACCTGAGCAAGAAGATTCAATAATGGATGATCAAGATGCAGTTGAAAATTATTCTCATATTGCTTCCACAACACCATTCTCTGCTTCTTACCAAGAAGAAGATGACACAAATTTTGAGCTTGAAGGAGTTCCCTTCCCACGAAGCTTGGACATCTTCTCCTTATCAGTAGGTGTCATGAATCAAGTATGCCTGTGCTTGTAAGAAAGTGAATCTTTGGTAACAAAAATCATGGAAGAGGTGAATGAGAATGTTTCAAATGAATCATGGGCCTGTATGGATCAGATTTTTAACCATGTCCTAGAGGCTCAACAAGAAGATTCCTCCAATGAAGATAAAAATGAGCCTATGGAAATTTCAAAAGAACTATCTGTACAAGATATCTTGAAGGCTACAAAAGAAATTGAATATCCTGAGCTCACTTTTGAGCTCTTGATGCAAGCCACAAATCTGCAAGATAAGTGTGAAGCTGATTTAGAAGCCTTAACCAATGTGAAAGTTGGCCATATCAAGATAAGGAAAGATGAAAAATATGATGCCGCTCTTGAGCTAATGATTGGTGGATACAATGATGAAATTGAGGTATTTTATTTCCCATTTAAAGAGGAAGAATCTTTCCATGATGAAGAAGTTGAAGCGAGAAGTTTTGATGCCTTTGAATGAAACTCCTCTTGATGAAGGATTGATGGAATGCAGTGATTCCCAAGATAATGAGGTAATTCCTCTAGATAGTTGCCTTGAGATGCAAAATAAAGATTTTTCAAAGGCATATAAAAAGAGTTACAAGAAATGATGAAGCATAACTACGTGCAAGAAGTATTGGATGCAGTAGAAGTTACAGAAGACCCCAAGCTGATTCTTGATTTATTCACTCATGTCATGAACATACAAGACAAGTATGAGGCCATGTCCAATCCTTCTGTCAGTACTCAAGCACCTCACAGTGGAGTAAAGGAAAAGGATAAGTCTGAGGTTTCTCATGGAAGAGATGTCGATGATCATAAACCTTAGAAATAAAGTAACTCTAGAATGTTCAAGGAATTAGAGTGAAAATCATCATTGGGGAAATGATGAGATGTTTGATGAGAATCAACTATATGCATAATCATGGAAGGCAACCTGCGCATGATGAAACCAATTTTAAAGAGCATGAAAACAATGGAGTCTAAAGAGAAAGGACTTGAGCATCAAGAAACTCATATGGAATCACTCCTACCAAGTACACAGACAAATGTGAAAGCACCTAGATTTCATAAGAAGATGAGGAGGGAGGCTACTTTATGGAACCCATCAATTACTTTGCAGAACATCATCATTCGGTGTTACCGCTTTAGGGCTAACCTTTGAGAAATGAAAAGTACTTAAGTGAAAGTGGGTTGTCCCCCGCCTTCTACCATAGGTGATTGCTAGGTGTATTTCCCTTTCTGTCGTGTGTGTTCCTCTTCTGTTGTGTGTCTAGTGTTTCCTTTCTATCGTTTTGTGTGTGTGTGTGTTTCCTTCTTCTAATCTTCCTTTCTAGAAGTTGTACATGACTCCATAGGGCCCAATGGATAAGGCACTAGTCAATGAACTATATGGTCTAAAATTGATATTTTGGATTCCCATGTCATGTATTCACTATGCTCAGTCCATGTCATGTCCCCAAGCTAGAGCCAATTGTTGTCATGCAAATGTGCAACAGGGAAATTGACAATTTCCAAGCACGACAACAATACCCCAGTGTTAATTTTTTCAAGTCCCATCATTCCAAGACACCTCGGGTCTGTCCAGTCAGTCCAAATGACCTCCTAAATAATTTTATCTCATCCCCTTAGGTGATTTAGATAAGTCTATTCATTCTCCCTAGGTGATTTTAGGGATTTCTGAAAAGATACTATCTTCTGGCAGTATTGGGAAGGGTTATCACTGGCCTTCCTAGGACCAGATCAACCACCATAGAGTGGAAAAGATGGGCCAAAATTGAACATGGAGGTGAATGGAAGACCTTGGAACATCATGGAAATTATTTTGGAAGGTGGGAAGCTGCAAGACTTGGAGCGATCGAGTGAAAACTAGGGTTCACAAGCCTAGCAAGTACGTACACGGAGCCTAAAACAACTGCTAGGCTTCAAAAGAAGATTTTGAGAGCTCTAAATGGATTTGGAAGTAAAAAAAAACATATTAGGAAATAGTATTGTAATACCTACATTATGGTGAAATAATATTTTTCACAACACCTTGGCGCATATGATTGGCGGGAAGTTTTCTCGAGCACAAGTGGAGTCCTAGATACAAATTCTGATTTTTCAGGGATCATATGGTCGAAACAAGACATAAGACATAAACCATTGGATTCAAAATTCCATTTCCAATCAGGATCATATAAAATTTCACCAAGAAATTCCACCGGAAGCTCAATTTATCTTCGTTTCAAGTTACCCTCTCAAAGGTAGTTCAGGACTTAGTCATTTTTTTTAGAGAACACATGTCAACACTAGGAGCCTCACGGGATTTCATGTCCCAAAATTCCTTGAGGTTAGGTACATCAGACCTTGAAAAATTCACCCAGCCCCCATGGGACCTTTGAGACCCTCATATGACCTCTCAACTTGATAGTTCAGCCCCCAAGTTCTTTTTTGGAGCATTCATCCCCTGTCGTCGGAATAGGGGCCACGTGTCACTCCGGGACCACCGTGGAATTTGATGTCCCTTATGCATCTGAGGTGGGGGAAATTAGACCTTGAAAAATTCTCCCATTCCCCTATAGGAAGTCTTCGGACAATCACGTGACGCAGATTCGGCCTCAGGGTGCTTGTTTGGAGCATTCATTCCCTGTCGTTGGATCGGGCACCATGTGTCAGCTCTAGGACCACCGTGGAATTTTATGTCCCTTATGCACCTAAGTTTGGGGACATCAGACCTTGAAAAATGTTCCCATACCCCATAGGGAGTCTTCTGGACACCCATGTGACCGCCTTTCAGCTCCCAGTGCTTTAAAGCAACTTTTTCCTCCTTCATTCCCTGTCGTTGGATCAAACACCACATGTCATCCTCTTGACCACCGTGGAATTTGATGTCCCTCATATCCCTGAGGTCAGGGAAATAAAGCATGGAAAAATGTTCCCAAACCCTACTTGTGCATATCTTTTGAATTTTCTCCAAGTGCCACTTTTTCCCGCTTCTAACTTCTAACAGTTATATGTGCACTTCATTCCTCCATACTTCCTCTACAACATTCTACCATCACTCCACCATTGCAAATGCTCAGAACTGCTCAACCCAAGAACTGAAACACATTCCCCACAGTGATGTGCAGGTCTTAGAAGGATTTTTCATCAAAACGAGAAGGAGAAATGAAGAACAAGAGGAAGAAAATAGTGAAAATCTCCATAGCCTAAAAACGAAGATCTAAAGAAATATTGCAAGCCGGTGCATGAAACAATGAAATGTTTGTTTCTATTCATTCCTCTACCCAAGACCATAAAAAATACACCTTCAAAATCCCCCTCATGTGATAGAGCATCCACAATGAAGAAATATCCTTTCCGGCTCAATGAAGAAAGAAGTGGGATTTCCTGTCAAACCGATTGTCGGATTGAAGTAAGATCACACGTGAAGCACCAGAAGAAAAAACCCACATCAAAAATATAATTTTCTTTGCAAACAAAGGAGAAAACCAGACCTACAATTTTGAGGTCCATTAATGGCTACCGTACCCAGAAGCACTGTTAGGTCTGAAAATTAAAACTTTAAAATCTCTGGATTATTAAGCGGGCGGGCCCAAAATTTTAGAGGGATGATATTGGGAAAAAATCATATCAAAAAACTTTATTCCATGTCAATCCGACTCCTAGAGGCCAACTTTCTAAAAATAGCAGGTCTACTACATAGGAACTACTATTTTGGGAAAGTCACCGATAGAAGAACTTGCGAAGGAGACGAAGACATTAGAGGTGCACTATAGCTGAGAATTCACCAGAATGGACATTTTTAGCACTTACTAAAAATAGTAAGTGGGCCCTCGAGCACATGCTAAAAATAGAAAGTTGATCCAGAAGGAACGAGGAATGCATGGAGAAAGAGGAAAACTAAGCCGCAACATCCAGTTAAAGATCGGGGACTTGCTTTTTCACACTTACTAAAAATAGTAAGTTGATTTTACCTAAGGGAGATATGAAGCCAAAGTGGACTAGTTAGAAGCCTTCTCAAGATCACGAAGTGGAGAATAGTCAGAGAATGGAGCCAAGTCCAATGTAGCAACTCATCCTTTGGCATAATTCTTCTTCTTCTTCTTCTTCTTTCTTTTCTTTCTCTCTCTCTTTGCTCCTCATACGACACTCTCTCTCTTCAATGTTATATTTTTGCATTGGGGTTGCACTTTTTCACATGTCCTAATGTTCCTAATGTAATAAGTCACCTTTATGTTATAAAAAGGGACTTAAAAGTTTCCTAGGAAGTTGAAAAGTTTTAAGTTGTGTGAGGACATATGAAAAGGCATTGGGGGGTAAATGAAGAGTCATATTCTACTCTATAAATTGTAACGCCATTCCCATTTCAAAGGGTTGGTGATTGATCTTGTAAACTCAAGAGTGCATTGTACCTAGAGAAAGCAAAGGAGATAGCCAATTTTCTTCTACTTTCCTCCACTTCTCAATTTCTTCCATTCTCACATTATGTACAAATTTGATTTGAGCAATCAATACAAGAAGAAGGAGTTTCTAGCTTTCTTTGACTAAGGGGTTTCTTGATACTTGGTGATCAGTGAATTCTATTTGGTCTTGTTACTATTTGCAAAGTTTTTCTTCCCATAAATGCATGTGTTGAAGTTTCTAACTAGTGCATGCGGGAATATGATTTTCTACCTGCAACATTAGTTCTCCTACCTCTTTTCCACTCCCTTTCCCACTCTTGAGAAAAAGTCTTCCCTAAGAAGAGATTTCTAGCTTTGCTTTATAGGGTCGATGAGAGTGCCCCTATTGGATCCCCTATCGAAAGGCCACCATATAAATCCACCTGTTCATGTGCATGCACATATGGCAACTACACCGGTTAAGTAGAGGGACTTAGATTCCCATAGCGTTAGAAAGAAATCCACAAGTTTTTCCACCCGACAAATTTTCTCGCCAACACATTTCAACATAGCAATACTTGCAAAACTCACGACACAAAATATTCCTCAAACTTTTGATTTATAGGCCTCTGGTTATACAAGAAACCTTCCGTGGTTTAAAAAACCATGTGTAAAACTTCGCATGAGGTGAATTGCATTAAAGGGAAAGATTTCGGTCTAAAATTAGGCTCCCACATTCATAATATTCTCCCTAATTTCTAACCCTCAAAGATGTCATAAATCGCTAAAAATAACCCTTCCATGATATACTATCATATGGGCATCTTTTGACACCTTATTTTTAAAGCACCGACAATGTGAAACAAATGTAGGAAAATGTTAAATGAAAAAATCAAATAGCAAGGTTGAGACACATCATTTCCAACATTTTGACCTTCTACTAGAGTGTTGGGACTGCCTACTTTGGTTGCAATGCTACCTACAATAGGTATTTTAAGCAAATACAATATTTTTTGTGGTTATTGACATTATCTTTTATGGAAAAAAAATGAATGCTATTGTCAAATTCTTCATTACTGGTGTTATCTAGTTTATCATTGGTTCTTGTTATCAATAACTTCCAATCATCAATTGTTGGATTTGCATCTCGTAGATTTGTCAGAAGTTGATGAAACCTTATTTGATCCTCACTTTCTCCTTCATGTCGAAATATCTTATCCAAAGTAATAACTGTTTTAAATTCTTCCCACAATAGTTTTGTATGCTGTTACTATCATATGGTGGTCTATCACTAACAGGTGACAATTGTCCCAAATCTCTAACCAAAATCATAGATATTCCTCCAAAACTCATATTTTCATTTTTATGAAATGCTTGACAAAGTTGGGAGTCTATGTTTTGTAGCATATTTTGTCCAATGAAGCTCATTTCATCAATTAGAATGTATTGTATGTGGCATATCTCTTCTTGAAAAGTTATAAGTTTTGTTCCTTCTAATTTTGTAAAATCCTTTATTGGAATTTGAAGTTGTGAATGGATTGTTTATGCACCGATATTAAATATTGCAACTCCAATTGGTGTAAGTAATAGAAGAGGAGTAAACTCAGGGAAGGTTGATCTTCTTTAAGATTTTCTAGCGTGAAATAATTTTTTTCCGTATAATATAATATATCAATAAAAAATGATTAGTCAAGAAAGATACATATTTAAATATAAATAAAATTTGAAAAATTAAAAATAATATTAAATTAAATATAATTATTAATTTTTAGTAAAGATTTTAATATTGATAAATTATATTTTATTATTAGGGAACATAACGTGTTTAATGAGTTGTCTTTTTCATGGTCTCCATGTGTAATTATTTTTAGTGGTGTATTGAAAGAAACATAAGTGCTAAATCACAATATTTATCTATCCCTCATTCTATTAATGGAGTGGCTAGTCTCATCACCTCTCAAAGTAAATATTATAGTAGTGACACCTTATGCCCTTATGGCGAGGCTTGTCCCACATTGTTTAACTTGATCAAAATGAGATTTCTTTCTAGGTTGAACAAGTGGGTTTTCGGTCTAATTTTATAGATACTCAAGTGTAGTATGGTTAAGAGGCTCCAACTGAGCTACTAATGGATAATTTAATCCCACTTAAAAGATGCCCCTTATCCACTCGGTGATGCTATTTGTGCATAATGATCCTATGTATTTTTATGTGTTTATTTTCTTTTATTAAATAGTTATAATTATATATTTAATATCTGGTGTTTACGATATCTTTCCCCTAAAATTTTAGGTCATGTGTATTGAACTAACCATATTTTATAAATAATATTTTTAACTTTATTTTATATTAAGAAATTGTGATCTTGGTTCTTAGTTAAAAAAAAATTATATTCTTTGGATCTTTGATGATAAACAAATTCACGAGAAATTGTAGAAATTGAAATAACTAACAATAAGATGCAATATGATCAAGAAATTACAAGGAAAAAATGGCTCCAAATCCACTCAAATGCTTCATATGCTCCATATGATATAATGATGCAAGTGATGTACATATAGGAGGTGAATGTGCAAATACCACCTAGATCGTAAGTAGTGAATAACTCTCACTAACTAATACTGGGAGTAGAATTGATTCCACACAACTAGTAAGCTAACTCAACACAATTGGTAAGATAACTCAACATAACTGGTACACTTAAGTAAACATATTTGATGAGTGTAGGAAATCTCCAAGTAAATAAACAATATAAGGAAAATAAATATCCTACACTAACACCCCCATAAGCACAACTTAGGTGGGAAGTGAAAAAGGAAAGTGGGTCCTAGAAACAAGGTCTAATGAGGTACCCATGTACAATGAAAATCTCTCATAAAGTGGAGAAAAGGAGAAAAACAAGTGGGGAAAAATTCCCCAAAAGAGAGACAAGAAACTCACTCAAGAAAATTGGAGAAGAAGAAGTAATAATGGGTCCTAGTAACTCAGTCGATGAGGTACACATGTATTATGATTATCCCCCAAAGTAGGGAGAGAAACAAGTGAAGACAAGAAGGCCCCATAAGAAGAGTGTCGATGACTTGGTCATCTCGCATAAAAGCGAAGAAATTCACTTTGAATAATTTTCCTACCTTGAGGAAGGACAAAAAAGGGCACGAATGTTAGTCCACTCCACAAAGGAAGAAGAATCCTACAATACTTTGATCTCTGCATCTAGTATACAAACTGAAAGGTGGCATAGGTATGGAAAACATGTGCACAAAAGATAATGGGAATGCCACTGCAATATACATGAGAGAGAAATAAATGGTGTTGGGACAATAACCCTCACAAAGGGATCCACAAGAAGAGGTGGATCATGAAACATCTTTGAAATAGTGGAAGTGAAAAATGTCCCAAGGAAGGCACTCCCAACAAGAGAGATGAATGGGTCCTCCAAAATGTGTGATGGCTCAATCGAAGCATATTCTGTAATGAAACACAAGTGGAATATGCAAATAAACAACTCATGTCAGGAATATACTCTTCCCAATGGGGTTTCTCAATAAGATAAATGTCTAACAAGAATGTATTAGCATCACAACATGAAGTAGGAGGAGAAGCTGCTACGAAGAGTGTCGAAAGTTCAAGATGAAGAAACCTTGTCGTCAAATGTAACAACCAGGTTTATGGAGTTTCATCAAATGATAAATCAAGATGTAATGGAGTGTGATAGGAAATGGTCACATCTATCTTAGAGGAAGGTTCTTTTAGTACCCAAATTGGTTCCCCCTTTGAAAACCCGAGCAACATAAATAGGTAGAGAAATAATTCTTAGAGACAGATAGATCAAGATTTGAGTTGTTTTGTAGCCGGGGATAGATTTAACTGAATCTTTGTCACTTGAGCTTGGAGAAATTGGATAGCACCATGTTGAGGGTATGACCTGCCCTCCTACTTTAGGTTGTGCCTTCAACCAGGGTGAGAGGACCCGTTTTGTAACTTGTATTTGTAATGGATCGACAGTATTTGACTTTCCTTCTATGATTTTGAAAGAAAACCTTGAGAAGACATGGTCAATGCAACATAATCTAACCCTCATGAGTTGTCACACTAGAGAATGAAGATATCTCCTAAAAACAAGGTTCACGTTACTAAAGAAAACAATAAAACTTGATTTCTCTGCATGTTTTGAGTAAGGGATGGGTAAATTCAACAAATCTCCCTAGCATTTATGGACAAACAGTGCAAGTAGGGTAAGTCTTGTAGAATTTATCATTTATAGATGGATTTTGTTGGGGAATTAAGCAGGATAAATTTGATTATACTATATTCTTGGGAAATTTTAACAAATGTTGGAAATTTTACCAAGCAAGATGATAACAACACTTCAAACAATTAGCAATGAACCTTCAACCAAAAGGTGTGCACCCATGGAAGCCCAAAGATGCATGGTTTCACACATTATTTGAGGATTTAACATGAAATATCATGTTAAAGACTCAACTAAACATCAAATATCCCTGGTTCATCATGCCTAAGATACACTCATAAGCTAACAAACAAATCTATATCAACAAAATGGAAGTAAGGTGAATTTAAATTGTTTATTGCACAATGAAATGAAATCTCTTCTCATAGCACAATTGCAAATGCCACAATACTACCACAAGGACAAGATCTTGTGTGATTCAGAGGAATTTCTAACATAATATTGTGACAAGAACATGACTAACTATTTGAAAATATCTTCAAATTGAAAATAGACACAACAATGCTCATGATTAACATAATTAACTCAGGGCTCATCAAATTCATTAGAAAGGGAAAGTTTCATTTACAATCTCAATGCTTGTCAATGGTTGTACACTTGCAACCATCTTGACATGATTTATTTTGAAAGCTCCGAAATTAACAGGTTTCTCAAACAAGTCTTTTGGAAAAATGGCTTGTTTCAATCTCTTCTCTCTTTTCTCTTCTTAATTTAAATCTTAACCCCTTTGTGAGAGTGTTCTCATCACCTTTATAAAATTCCATTCCCATTTTCCTTTTAATTTCCCCAAAAATGTAGATATTTCACAAGTATATTCTGCTTTCCCAAAATTCCAGGTGTATCGATGACACTTTTTATGAAAATACTTTATCTAGCTTTCAGGTGTGAAGAGTATGGGCCTCCTTCATTTTACTCTTATCATATATGACTAGAATACCATGTCATTGCTTGTGATTAATGTTTTCATGATTCCCTCCATCTGGTGATTGGATAGTTGCTTTTGATATCCTTTGAGCACTTTGAGGTGACCTGAGGTGATAGATGATTTTTCATCTACTATCTCGAAAATACACCTTGGGTACTGTGCATTCCTTCTCACATCTGCTTGGTTCAACTATCCCACGTGGTTCTTGTCAAATCTAGTTAATTCATCAACCATGCTTATTTCAGATTCACTTCAACCTCTAAATTCTCCTCGTGTGAACTGAGCAGGATCTTCCCTCATCAGGTGAAAATGATTTCTTTCAATTCAATCAATATGTGCTACTTCCACTATAAAACCCAATTTTATCCCATCACCAGGATGCATTAATTTTCTTATCCCTGTAAGCGAGGAAAGTTTTTATTGCCTTCTATCAGCGACATGGCGAGAGTACTTGTGGAAAATAATTTGAAGGAAATTTTGTTAGAACATTTGAATCAAATCTTCAACCTGTGTGGTCCCAACGAAGATTTTTTAGGGCCATATTTGAAATAGAATGTACAGGAGAAATAAGAGGGCCCTTGACTTATCAGCAAGTACGTCTCGCACTTATCATAAGGCTTATTAGGATTAGTCCTATCTTTGCATCCTTCCAATTCATGTATTTTCATCTCTTTCGATGGGAACATCGAAGACTCCTGAAAACTTGAAGAAATTCTGGATTGAAAGGAGGCCCCAAGTGTCTGGGAAAACTAACTTCCGTGTCCATTCCTATGTGATGAAGAATTTTTATTAAAGGAGATTCCCAAGGAATCTTATGTGTTATACGACAAATATTCCATTGACATTGTGCCTGCCATTTCTCACAAGGTGGATGAATTGGAGTGGAGGATTTCCTTTCTAGAGAAGGGGTAAATGAGACTGAACCATCACATGTAAGTTTACTGCTAGCACCATCTTCCAGCAAGTTAAAGGGAAAATCAAGCTCTCAACCCCAATCATTATCTCAGATGGAGAAGAGGATCTGTCCTTATTTGCTCGTTGTTCAAGAGAAACAATCTCCTCTGCTCGGGATAACAGGGGTAGGTTTGCAGTTCGGTTGTCCACTCACTCAGGGCACTATGCTCCTTCATCAGGGCATGGCCTCTCAGGTCCTCAACCAATCCCTTCTCCAAGAGAGCACCCGCCCCTTTCAAGGAGATGGAAAGCCGAATCTAGCTCAAAGTCTCTTGTTCCTTCTATCCCCCGTGATGTAGTTCTTGGTCTTCCAACCACTCCAGCCATTCCCCCTCATTCTATTCTCAATAAGTCTACCCTTCACAAAGGGAAGGGGAAGACAACATTCTTCATAGGTGGCTGGATCTTCTAGACTGGGTGTCTTCCTACTAAAAGAAGATTGAGCTGGAGAAGATCATGCATGAACCCCGAATGACTCTTGATTCATTAATGGATATGGGGATGTCGCGAGATTTAGCAGGGTCTATCATGTTTATCTAGACAACATAGGGCTCTGATGAATTCACACTGAGGAAGAACAAGCTTCTAAACAAAATTCCTCCGCTAGAAGGGAAAGCTTGCGTAAGAGGAGTGAGAGGTCTCTGAGCAGTATGTCTATCTCTTATGATTTTGTTTTTAGTTATGTAAATGGACCTTTTACCATGGGATGGGGCCCCTATAGAATCCCCATTTTGAATTATATGTGAGACAACTTTCAAATGATGTCACATTTATATCTTCACCTTTTGATATGCAATTCTTTTCTGTTTTCATATTTCAGACTCCTTAGCTTAGTATTGACACCAACGATGAAAAGAAACTAGTATTGTGTTTTCAATGGTTTTGATTATGCACCTTTCCTCAACCTTTTAATGTATTGCATCATCTTAAACTGCTGCAACTCATCTAGAATAGATGATTCATCTCATGGTGATTTGTAATTCTCCTTGCATTGTCTTGTTAGTTCGCAACACTTATGAGTTGTGTAGCTCCAAATATTATCTCATGGGGATTTTCTTCCCTCCGTGGGCCTTTCCTTTCTTCAAATTGTGCCTAGGTGACACATGGCAACATCTCGCATCCTACCCCTTTCTTTGAATTTTCAACTTGTTAGAACTGCCTTGCCGCACATAAGCCACATGGTGAATGCTCACAACTTGGGGGAGTCCCGACTTGTTATTCCTTTTTAAAAGTGCGCCGAGGAAACACGTGGACATTCTTCTCATCTTCATGGGGCTGCCCATTTAATGGTTCCCGAATTTTTTCCTTAATCCCTCCACCAATTTTACGGAAATTTTCTATAACCTTTACGACCCTCAACTTTAAAAAAAGGGGCTTTACAAAAATAGATATAGGGTCCCACATGGTCCGAGTCATGAATTTTCCTCTCAACATATTTTTAAAGTAGAATGATTGGACATGTGAACATTAGAGGCATTAATCAAAGAAAAGCAACGTGATTATTCAAGCTCCAATAGGTTCTCTAATAGAACACTACTATGAAGAGTGAATGGAAGCACAAACATAAATTACAATGAGCTCTGTGGAGGAAACAATAGGGAGAGTGTGCTCAATAGAAAGATCATATGGTGAATGGTCAATATGGGACTCATGAGTAGCAACAGGTGCATAAGAACACTCAACCATGACAATGATATGAGAAGGGGGAGAATATATGGAGGCACTAAAGTGGTATAGGGAAGCGCCGCTCTCAGATGGTGAAACAAGGTCATCATGCAGTTCTCAGAAAATGGTCCAAGAAGTGAAAGGGCACTCAGTGTGCTCAAACAAATGCACCATATCCGTAGAAACAGTAAGACCAAGAAGGCCATAAACCTCATCATTGTGGTTAAACCACTCATTCTTATGTAGAGGCTCATTAGGCTAAGGAACAAGACCATGGAGGTAGGGCATTACACTGTGCATAGTGCAATGATTGATAATTTGTGACTTCCAAGAAAAAACGTTTCCAGATTTGAGCATAACAACATAATGATGATACCTCATAATGTAGATAAACCCCCCCAAAAAACCTAGATGACACTTTATAACTTAATGCAAAAAGTATAAGTCCCTAGAGAGTTTTGCAAGAACCCCCAAAATGAGGCACTATGTAAAGTAGCGCATTTATAAAAATAAATGAATCTATCATGTAGAGCACAAGAAAATATGTACTTTTGACCTAAATAGTGCTCAAATATGAACAAATCATCAAAATTTATATCCAATACAATTTCTTGTAAATAATGACTTATTTAAATAAAATTTTGCAAACTGATTTAAAAAATGCCGAAAATGAGGGGAAAGGGGGTCATGTGAATAATCGTTGGAACTGAGACAAAATTTAGAAGAAATTGGTTTTGTATGTGAGGAGGATTTGGTCCCCTGCCAACCCGGGCCTCACCCTTCATCTTCGACCAACAAAGATACAAGTTTTAAAAAACACTTAATTCTTCCTTAATACAATTTCTCCAAATCGGCTTCTCTTCAAAAAAACATAAAATGCAAAATTTTGAAATAATTAAAAGTCAAATTGGAGATCGAAAACAATATCCATCTTGGCGAAGTGGGGTTCACCAGGAGAGAAAAGCGTTGGGATGTTTTATGGTTGAGAACCACATAAATCCTTATGCTTTCTAGGTTCATGGAACCACCATGGAGAAGGAAAACGTTCTAACAGGTTTTTTCAAAGATTTGGAGAGTGTGCAGGTCCGTTTGAGGTGGTCAAGATAGCCTCAGACTTGTGCAGGGCTTTCTAACACAACTTTCATACTGTAGATGGCATGGTGTAACTTGGAAAACATCTTCCTCAGCCTGTAATCATGTTGTACAGGGATTGCAAATGATTGTGAGAGCCATGATTCTTCTCAGAAGCCCGAAATGCATCTAAACGCCTTCTAAACTCATGCTCAGAGCCTGCACCTTTTTTGTAGGGCCTGCTGCAATGTTTCAGGGACCAAAAAGCATGCAATGGATGTGTAAAAAACATCTTCTCACGGCTGTAAATGGGGTGGGAGCTCTAATACAGGCCTGTAAATGAATGTAAGGGCCATTTAGAATATCCTCAGAGACTTGAAACAAGAATAAGGCCGAGTTGAAGAGCCAGAGTGGAGTCATGCAGAGGTAGATCCAAGTGCCGAGCCAACATCAAACCAAGGGACAAGAGGAGACACCCTAATAGATCCAATTGAAGCCTGAGTTGAGGTCAAAGCATTGAGCCGCCAAAGGAGGAGTTAGTCGTCGACCACCACATTAGACGAGTTTCAAGGAGAAGAGGTGCAGATTCTCCAATGGCCGAACTCAAGGATACTGCATGGTTCAACAAGGAGTCTGGGCTGACAAAAATATGCTAACCCAAAATAGACCATGAGCATAGTCTACAAATATATGACCGAGTCAAGTTGTGTAGGGATAGTTGAGTGAGCCAAAGGATGAACGAGCAGTGGTGCAATCTTTGCAGGCCGAGTTTAGACAGGGCAGATCTGCGCAGAGCTGGAGACGCATAGGCCGAGTTGAATGGTGAAGCACAAAGTCAGAACCTTTGAGCTCGGTTTGATTCCATAGATGTGTCACAAGAAACGTAGCTCAAAAGCGAGCCACCTCCAATATGAACCAAACGATCTACTCCAAGACCCAAGAGCTGAGCTGAGTAGACCCGAGCTAGGGAGTGATCTGGGTCGAGATCAATGAAAAGAATCTCCACCAAACAGTCTACTAAATGTAGCAGTTCCACCAGAGTTAGACACAAATAGCTACTTTATCTACAAAACACCTAGAAAAGTCCCCACAAAAAAACTTGTAAATTTCGTGATTTTGGAACCCCATAGTCTGTAAACCTTCAATTTATCAATATGCAAACACCAAAACTCAAAACCATACTTAACAAAGACGGAGTCAAATCTATTTACACAAGAACTATTATTTTCACAAACAAAGTATTCAAAAACTGTAAACACTTCAATAATGACAAACATTTCACTAGAATCGCTCGATATGATATTAGAGTTTCTGGATCTCTGATGAAAAAAAATTGTACGGGTAATTGTAGAAATTGAAATAACTAACAATAAGATGCAATGTGATCAAGAACCCATAAGGAAAGAATTGCTCCAAATCAACTCAAATGCTGCATGAGATAGAATGATGCAAGTGATGTAGATATAGGAGGTGAATGTGTAACTACCACCTAGATCACTCGGTGAATAACTCTCACCAATTGATATTGGGAGTAGAGTTGACTCAGAAAACTAGTAAGCTAACTCAACATTGTTAGCAAGATAACTCAACATAAGCGGTACACGTAAGAAAACATATCCCACGAGTATAGGAAAGCTCCAAGTAAATAAAAAAATGCAAAGAAAATAAATATCATATACTAACAAAATATTATGCATTAAGAAAATTTAAAACATTTTTATTAGTTATGTATATACCTACATAATATGTGATTCTAATGAAATAGGAAGAGATTATTGACTAAACAAATATTAATAACCAATAATATTCGTAATTTTATTATTAAAATTTAAAGAATAATACAATGTGAATGGGTCTATGATGCAAGAGCATTTGTGTTAATTATAGTCTTGCATCACCTAAAAATATGATAGTGTAGCTATGTGCAAGTCTTGGTTGCATAAATTTTTGTTGTTTATTCCATGCAAATATTGAAGAAATTTGTATTTTGTGTATTTCATGTAAGTGTTGGTTTTCCTTATATTCTAGTTGTATGGTATGTAGGAGTCTTATGTCGCACAAGTGTTGATTATAATGTTTCATTTCTAACTACGTGGACATTAAGGTCGTAAATATTTATGTTATGTTTTTTAATTAGTTTTTATAGCGTAAAAGTTTCATAAGTGTTCTATGTTATCTATTGATATACACAAGTAATGCCAATATTAAGTGGTTTCAGAATTTCTAAAAGACTTCATCAATGGTTGTGTTATCTTTTTAGAGTTCATAATCGAGTTTTATGGATCTAAAGGAGCATCATATTGATAACACAAGGTTTCATCAATTGGCTTAGAATTAGGTGAATTCAACATAGTGCACATTAGACTCACTGTGTTTTGTGCATGATAACACATAACGATTTTCTAATATCTTGTGTTAACAATATTTTTTCTATTCAATATCACATGTGTATTTTTTTCAAAGGAGTTGGAGCTATATTGAGATATCACACAAGCAATTAGTAGAAATAGTTTAGAGCATAGTCTTCTCTGCGATGATGTGTAACATGTGAAGTTTCAAATATAACATTATGATATAAGCGGCATGTATTTCACTTAATCCAATAATTTATTTTTGATGAAAAATATCTTATATTATATTAATGCAATAGGATACAAAATAGCTTTAAAAAATAAAGTGGGCGATGAGAGCACACCCCAAAACCACAAAAAAACTAGGTCGAGCCTAGGAAACCAAAATTCAAACTAGGCCAAGCCTAGAGAGAAACATCGGAAAATCAATCCTAGCTAAAAACAAAGATAAAACTGGAAACAAACAGAAAACATGCCCAAGGCGGGCGGATCCTGATCATCCGGCCACCCGAACGTGTAGATCCTTGCTAGTTTTGGGAATCTCCCAGCCATCAACACACTCTTCTTTAGGATTTACTTCCCCATGCGTAGGAATGGCTAAGTTGAGTTGGGGAAATTTTCCAAGCAGCAGGGGGTGGTAGAGGATGCCAGGCAGATTGTTGAGAAGTGGCGGAGGGAGAACCCCAACCCTGTTGGTGAGCTGATGATCGAGGTAGAGAACCCCACCCAAGTTACCGAGGTGGTGAGCCCTAGCCCTACTGGCGAGCCAAGGAATGTGGCGGCGAGCCCTGACTACGGTGGTGCCTAGGTGAGTGGTTGTGTCGATGGCTCAACCAAGGAGAATGATGAGAGCAACTGAATGCACGACACTGGGACTGCTACGTCGGCCACCATGAGCGGAGGGCAAGGAGTGCCTAGTGGGAGAGGGAGGAAACCCGGAAACATTACACATGGCTTCCCCCAATGTCGCAATAAAGTCTAGAGGTGGTCCACCTCTAGTGCCACCTTATTCACTTGAACTTGAATCTGCAGAAGCACATTAGAGATCACCATAGATTTATTATAAATCGAGAAGGACTGATCAACTACAGAATTAGCAAAGAAAAAAGCATTCCTTTCTTTCCATATCCAAAATAAAATCTCCCCTCTAAAAACATGCCAAATCTGGGTGAACATAGGTAGAAGTTTGGGATTGTCTCCCAAGAGGATATGTTGCCAAGTGAAACAGTGGGGCCGGGAAGGAAAGAAAAAAGTATGGATCCAGTTCCAGGCAGTTTGAGCTTTGGGATAGAACCAGAAAACATGCATAATTGTTTCCAGATGCCCATAGAAGGGGCATTTGGGAGCAGAATCCCAATTTGAACAAGATGGGCCCCAATAGGAAGGCCTTGGTGAAGAATACACCACAGAAAATGAGAAATTTTGGGCTCAACACATATAGTCCAAACAGTCTCAAACCATCTGCCCCAGCCAGAAGGGGTGGTGTTAATTCCCCAATGAGTGTTGAGTTTTTCCACCATGGGAAAATGGGGTGAGAGCCACCGATAGCCTTTGCTGGCTTTATAGTTACAGAAAGGAGTATCAACAAACCACTTCCAGTCTGTCCACCAAGGGCGAGAAGAGTGCACAACAATCTTATGTAGCATGTGATCAGGAACAAAATTGATCACAATATTGAAAGTATCTTGATCCTGGTTGGAGAGCTGAAACAAAGTTTTAAACTCTAGCCAAGAAAACCAGGATTGCTTGTTTTTGTAGAAAAAATCCTCGATGGTATGAATTCCGTGTTTGAAGAATTTGAGCGCGAGAGATTCCTGGGACCTCTGCAAGGCATTGATCTTGGGATTGAAAAATCGGTGACCACCAGAGAGATTTTTGGTTGAGAGATAGCCCATTGTGAAAGCCATCCCCTTTCCATAAAATCCAGGGTTTGACACATTCCCAGGCTTTCCAGATACTTTTAAGCACGAAGGTGCCCACAACTTTGACAAGCACAGGAGTGATGAGAAGATTGACAAACCCTAAACCTTTCCATGCAGGGTGGCCATAAGGAGAGCCTTTATGAGATGCCATGTCATATGAGAACTTTCCAAGCTTCTGGCTAGTGATGCTACTGAATAATCCACTTGGCACAGAGAGCTTGCCCTTGGCGCTAGATGTGGAGAAGCCCAAGGCCTCTAGAATTGCGAGGTAAGCAACATATATCCCAAGTGACATGATGAAAACCTTTTCCAGTAGAAGCATTAGCCCATAAGAAATCTTTGAGCAAATTTTCCGTTTTTGGATGGATGCTTTGGAAGGCACCCAACAAGATGAATAGTAAACATGGGTGGCTGCCAGGACTTTGGAACAAATTTGGAATTTGCCACTAAGAGACAAGGGTCTAGTGAGCCAATATTCTAGTTTTTTCGCCACCTGTTGAATGACATAATGCCATAGATCAGTCGAGGAGGCTTGAAAAGCAAAAGGGATACCAAGGAATTTGAAGATCTCACCATGTTGAATAATTTTCCAATCATATGTGGCAAGCCAGTCAGCACAGGAAGGAAGGATTGCCTGTAGCATTGAGTTTTCACGCCATTGAATGGAGGAACCAGAAGCCAGGAAGAAAGTATCCAAGCATTGCATGACATTACGAATGTTACTTTCATCCTTGATAAGTGTAAGGAATGAATCATCCACAAAATTCCCATTGAGGAGTTGAGAGGTGGGCTCAGCAGACAGAAATTCCACAAAAAGACCTTGATTTTGGCATGGGCTAATAGATAACCAAAGCCTTCAGCCATCAAAGCACATAAAGTGCAGGGGCTAGAGGACAACCTTGTTTGATAGACTCGGAATAGCCCAAAGGGCTCGAGCTAAGGCCATTGATAGATATTTGAGTAGAGGCATCTGCAAAAAGCATATTGACAGATTGAATAAAGATGGGGCCAAAGCCAAGGGCCTGAAGCATGGCGAGGATGAAAGGCCATTCAATCCGATCATAGGATTTCTCAAAGTCAATCTTGATAAACATAGTGTCCTGGTGAGATTTGCGGGCCCATTCCATGCCTTCCCAAACTACGATGATATTATCCAGGATGAAGCGTCCCTGTATGAAGCCTGTTTGCTCTGGCTGAATAATAGTAGCAGATTGCGTAATCGTAGAGCTAACGCTTTGGAAATGATTTTGTAGGAGACATTCAATAGAGTGATCGACTGCCAACAAGTGATTTTCTCAGGATCTCCTTGCTTAGGAATGAATTTGATGTTTCCCTTGTTAATTTTAGGCCCTAGGGATTGGTTGTGAAACCCTTCAAGATAGACCTGCAAAAGGTCTTGCCCGACGGAATCCTAGAGAGTTTTATAGAATTCACAGGGGAATCCATCGCAGCTAGGCACTTTATCATTAGCCATTTGCATAGTGGCTTCATGGAGGTATTCAATAGTGAGCATTCTTTTACAGAGCACCTTCTGAGCCTTTGAAAGTTTGTAAGGCACAACCCCCAAACACTGGTCAAGAGCCAGACGAACATCGGAGGGTGGCTGAGCTTGGAAAATGAGCTTGTAATGTTGTAAAAATTCTTACAACATAAGTTGTGGGTCAGTGATTAGAGCTTCGTCATCAATGATAGCTTAGATCTGTTGAGAAGGCTTTTTGGCTCGAAGAGAGAGAAAAATTCTTTTGAGACCCGATCTCCAACTTTGAGCCAATGCATTCGAGCCTGGATCTGAGCACCTTTGGCATTATAATTGTCCCGTAATTTGGATTTGATGCCGAGAGTTGCAACTTGTAGTTGCATAGTGTCAGAGAAGGGATCTCCTTGAAGTGCCACCATCTCCTAGAGGAGAGCTGAGGTGTTAGTGGTGTATGAGCAATGCTAAATTTTGGCCAGCTGGTGGCCGTAGATTCTAAGAAATTTGGTAGTCCACATTAGTGCATCTTCCCACCAAAGCAGCCAGTTGGCTTGCATAGGTGGATGAAATCACTGACAATGACTAGGTCATGGAATTAAATTCCAAATCCGCTTGATATGATTGATGGTGGGGCCATGTTGCATCAAGGCAGTATTAAGAAAGAATTGGCCTTTATGAAAAAATGGGCACGCATCATGCCAACATATATGAAATCGTATAAGGGAGTGGTCCGAAAGGACAAAGTCAGGCATAACCTCCACTAGCATGGAATAAATGTTGTCAAACTCAAAAAAGTTTTGAGCTGACAACATGGCCCTATTAATCCGTTTGAGGACGTGATCTGTCCCTCCATAGAGATTGGACCACGTGTACCAAGCTGCAGACGTGGGAAAGCGAGATGCGTTAGGATCAAAGAATCTGAATTTATTTCACATGAAGTACCACACTTCCCTTTCACCAGGTGTCCACCTCATAGGCAGGTGGCCACATTTATCATTTGGGTTTTCAACCATATTAAAGTCTCCACTTATAACCCAAGTATGCATCGGGAATGGAGTTGGCTATCCACCACCACAGATCGGCCCTTTTGGCTGCATCATTAGAGGTGTAAATATTAATGAGCCCAAAAGGGTGGCCCTCAATATTAAAGAGGACCCATATGACATGGTTGGTGGGGTTGATTCCATGGTCAATTAATAAAGGCCGCCATTTAGGGGCAAAAAGTGAAATTAATCCCCCACACCCTGCTTCATGATTACTATAGAAATCCAAGTTGTCAGCCAGATGGATTTACAAACCATCTACAACTAAAAACCTGTAATTTTAACTTCCTACAAAAACAAAACATCCATATTTGCACATTGTTGCTAAGTTTCATGCACTACATACTTACGACAGGAGTCTGTGAGACCCCTAACATTCCAGGATAAAAATTCATGGGAAACATTGGTCAAGAGCCATATCCCCATCCTCCAAGCCCTCAAGGGCATCATATTGATTATGCAAGAAACAAGCAACATTATGCTGTAAAAAATCCTGCAAATCATTTTTTTTTCTTTCGACATACTCAATGTTGTATTCGCTTCTTTAGTGGAGTCCACACTGCATGCTAGGCTATGGTCCCGAGAGATGCGAGGTGGACTTCGGGGTCATTTGGAATGCCCTTGTGAGTTTCTTGGAAGTAGCAGAGGAATTGAATGTGAAATGGGGACGTGAGAAATAGAATTTGACTGGTCCATGAGAACCGACACCATAAGGGGTGTGTTGGAGTACTTTGGCAATAGGGTAGCTAAGATGGCTGCAACAACTGGCTCATTAGCAATAGTAGTTGGTTCCTTAGCAGCAGTCGTAGGCTCCTTGGCTAGAATATTGTGATAATGTTCCTTAACAACTGGTTCACGATGGCCATGGGAGCTAGAGGATTTGGATTGCTGGGATTTGTTCTTATTTTTCTGGCCTCGGCCACTTGCCAACCTTCCTCCTGTTGGGGTTTGACTGGTTCGACCGCCTTTTTGCAACAGGGTGGTTACGGGGGACATAAAGCGCAGACAATCTCTTATCTTGTGATCAGACGCTTGACAATGAAAGCAAGTATTGGGAAGATTTATATACATGACCCATTGGGAGTAGCGTTTATCACCCATTTGAATATCCACAAATTCCTTGAGGTCCTGCGAAAGATCAATCTCAACGAAAACTCACTTCTGAGGATGAGCATGGTAAAACTTATCATCTTCCAGGCAGACAACATGCCCAAGCGAAGCAACAATTTACTGGCAGAAATGAATGCATGGAAAAGGGAGATCAAGAAATTTAATCCACATTGGCACTTTAAGGGCGGTATACTCAGATACCACAAATTCCTTATGTTAGGGTGTTAATACAAGCAGCGAGTTGCAGACATACCAAGTGGCTTGCTTGGCCAAGATGTTGGGTGCGTTAGCAGTCGAGAAACGAAAAATAAAGAAACCCTTGGTCATGTTTTGGACACTATCCAGCAGACCCCATGAGGGGTCCAAACTGTGTTGGCCCAGGATTTAAGCATGCTTTCAGAGGGGATTCGACCCACAAAATACCCAATGAGGAAAAACTATTCTAACCATTGACATGCAACATTAAATTCAGGAATGGGTAGAACAACATCCGGAGGAGAGAGATTACCTCGTGAAAAACCTTCGAGATGAATTTCTTGGCACGCTTTACCGATCGACGGTGCCATTTCTCACTACACTATCTCCTAGTGCGGTTGAAACAATTAGGTTTGAAGACGGCGAGGTCATTTTAAAGGGGATGCCTAGAGGGAAAAAAACCCTAGGAGAAACTATAGCAATTAATTCTGCAGTGCACAAAGAAAGGCCACGATATGACAATTGGATGGGGGAAACCCTAGAAGAGTTGACTCCAGTTTTGCACCAGAATTGTAGAGCGTTCAACACCAATGGTCCTAATCCAATAATTATAACTATTGAGAAGACTCGATTTTTATCAAACGATATTTTAAATCTTATTTTACATTAAAAACTAAGACAAATACTAATGTTATATGAGTCACTTATAAATTTAAGGTGATTTATACATAGGTGGGTTGTACAACATTTAAGCATATCATACTCTTATGTTAGAGGAGACTCTAAAAAATTAATAGTACAGTGTAAAATGGTCAATTCAATGTGATTTTATGTTGTAATGCTACATAAATGCAAATATTACTCTACCTTTTAGACTAAAAATTTCTTTAATGGTTTGTTGTAAGATAATTCTTTATTTATTTGCTTAGAATCCAGAAGGTAAATGAAAAGGTATAATGTGGGTAAATGGCTTCTACCCTTCAAAAAGTGGGAGACACATTATGAAACTAATAATTCAAGGAGGAATTTATTCTCATGAATTATTATGAGCTTTTAAATTATTGCATGTCATTAATTTTCACCTTTTTGGAATGAATTCCTCTCGAAGTATTTTATTTAAAATTGTTTTTATTTATTATTATATTCTTCCTTTGCCTTTTGAGTTGTCTAAATTATGTCTCCCATTATAATATTACAAATTAAATTAATAATATAAAAACAAAATTTTAATTTAATTTAATTACTAATAAATATAGTCTAATCTAATGATAAGTTAAATGTTATTATTATTATTAATTAATAAATAAATTATATTTAATAAATATCAATGATTATATATTCCCTATTTTATATTCCTCCAGGAACATTATCTTAGTTTCGAATCTGTTTCAACTCGTAAATGTATTAGACATTTAAACTTTTTTTCTCTTTTATGTCAATTGATTTGGTTTTTCCCTTATTTATTTATATTGACTGCATCTATGATTCCTGTTATTTGGTTGTATCTCATTCTGGTCTAATATTTTTCATGTCCTACATGTTAAGAGATGTTGTCATCCTCCTCTAAGATTTGTTTTAGGTTGAAGTTTTGAATTAGGTGCATAAGTAGATTATTGTATTGACATCCTCCTTTCAGATGCCTCACAATGTATTTTATCTTCTCTGTTTTAGGTTGAAGTTTTGGTTTAGGTGCATAAGTAGATTGTTGTATTATTTTTTTCTTATCAATATTTTTGATAACTATTTCAACTTATCTCAGTGTATCTAAAACTTGGGAATATTAGATGAATTTTTAGGGGTTAAGATGGTATTAAGGAAACCTGTCATATGTTTCAATGATATTTTGACATGAAGATTATTGTTTTTTGTGGTTGTTGATGTCATTGGTTGTTGGTGGTGTAGGTACTAGATTCCAATAAAAGGCAATGCATTTGTTTGTGCACTTCAATATGCAAATAAATATGACGACACATTAGTTTTTTTATGGTGAGCTACATCTATCATTAAAGAACCCGAACATGATGGGATAGAATTTGATTTCTTAGGCATGGGAAATCATTCATTCTCCAAACCAATGTGTTCAATGGAGAGAAATCAAACATGAAGCAATGTATATACATTTGGTTTGACCCTCGAAAGATTTATATTTTTAATCTATTTCTATTTTGGATTGTGTAAGTACAGTTCACTGATTTGGATTTTAGATTTTTTGAAAATGATATTCCAATAAAATTCGTTAAGAAAAAAAAGGGTGTGGTAGTTAGATATCCATTAAATCAACCCAGGAAAATCTACTCAACTTATACAAGGCTAAGAGAATGGGCTACAAGAGGGGGACTTGAGGAAATTTTTTGGAGAAGAGCACTATTCCATAATTAAGGGTGTGATGCTTTAATGTCTCCTTTTCCTGCGCCAAAGTGTAATGTCCCCTTTTCCTATGCCAAAGGCCTAAGGGCCAGGTCGAGTCCAAGTTGTGGTCATATCCTAGGGGCTGTGGACATTGGGAGCTATTGGGAAGGGGCCACGTGGGTCTAATGGTCTAATTTGGCATTGAGGGTCACTTTTGGACCATGGCAACTTAAAGGGGAGAAGTAACTTAAGTCACTTTATTTTATCGGCCCCTCCATAGAATGAAATGTGTATAGGGTCGGTTGGGGCTCTTTGGCCTTGGGGAAGTATATAATGAGCTGGGGAGAAAGGAAATGCAACTTGTGCATATACATTTTATTTACGCCTTTCTCGTGTAGCTCACATCTTGTCATGTTTCTACACAAACAGGAGTCAAATCCCACAGGGACCTTAGCTTTGGTAGTGAGAGACCCGTCCCCGAGCTAGTAGGGAATTCTTCAAGAGTGAGATATCTACCCTAGTCTATCATTTTGGAGTTGCTTCCTAGGTCGTGCATACAAAGATACTTCCACAGTGGTACGAGAGGAAGGGTTTTGAGAATTTTTAGGGCATTTGAGGAAGATAATCAATGGGCTCCTAGATAAGATTCATGGTAACCATTTAGGCAAGGTGTGATAGCTCGTTGAAGGTGCCTCCATTTACCGACCCCTCTTCTAAGCGTGGTGAATTGCAAATCTCGAGTGTCTTGGGGAATTTGGGGAAGATAAGTAAAGGGGCTTCGAGATCGACTCACGAAATCCATTTGGGCCGGGCGTGGTAGCACATTGAAGGTGCCTCAAGCGAGGTGACTGTAGCCTCTATTTGGGGTTTTTCCAATTAGTCGCTCCAAGTCCGAAGGTGCAGCCTTTATTTAGAGGGTTTTCCAGTCGACCATTCCTAGATCTAAAGGTGGAAATACTATTTCCTATATCTGTCATTGTTATTTCCAAAGACCCTTAATTTTTGCTCCGGTATTTGGAGAGTTACGAGCCTTTGTATTTTCCCACTATCTAGGCACTTTGTGCTTTTTACGTCAGCATTTAATCTCTATAAAAGTCCGTAAATAGTTTCCTTATGTCCTTTATAATAATATCAAGCTCTATTTAAATTTTCAAGTATTTCGGGTGGAAAGTTTGGCAAATATTAAGTTTCTTTAGTTCGCTGTCCCAACTATAAAAATATGGTAAAATCAATATTTTATTTGGCTGTAAGTTTCAATATTTTTATGTAGTTTTAAGTGGTATCCCATCGTGGGACATTACAAAGTGGTATCAGAGCAGTTGTTCCTCTAGCTGTGTTGGTTAAATATGGCAGTTTGGAAAGATCTCAAAGGAGGTTTTATGGAGGAAATGTTCACCAACATGGTGAAAGAACAGAAGCCACTAACCTTTATTTGAGCTAGCTCACTTAGAATGTGGATAAAAAAAGATCTAGGGACAATAAGGAACATGGTGAGAATAGTGATAAAGGGCGGCCAATAGAGGTGTTTGATGAGGATTCTTGTTGGAGGAAATATCAATCTTTGAGTAAGGGTTTCAGAGATAATATGCCATTTCCAAATTATTTCATAATGAATATTGGTAGAAGCCCAAGTGAGATCATCATATGCCGGTTCTCGAATCACAAAAGAAATCGTGTGTGTAGAAGAAGCCTCTAGACAAAAGGGTATGATTTCCATTGAGAAAAATAATTGTATTAGTGAAAATTTTCTTGTTACTGTAAATTATTCCAGCTCAGAGAAGAAACTTGTTTCAGGCAAGCAAGGAGGATGTAATGGAAACTCTTAAAAAGTGTGAGGAAGGGAATAACAGAGCTAGAGCTACTAGGCCGATAAAGAACTCAAGCAAGAAAACACATACAAGAGTTCAAGGAAATGATGAGGGAAATTGATGTAGGAAAGACTACACCCCGAAAGAAGACTCTATGGAGTAGTTGGCACATGAGGAGGAGCCTCACATGGACACTGGTGTAAAATTATACTGCTGTAATTTCAAAACCAGCAACTTTTGATCAGCTTTCAGATACTTTCAACAGGCACTCAAGAAACAATGTTGGGGGTAGCTCAACATATGTCTATCTTGAACACACGAAGGACATTGATGGCCTTGAAAGGCACTCAGGAAACAATGTTGGGGGTAGCTCAACATATGTCTATCTTGAACACACGGAGGACATTGATGGCATTGAAAGGTATGAACAAACATGGCTGGTTGGTTGCAAAACTGAAAAAGATATTTCAATCCAAAAGGTACCTATCAATCCTCCAAAGAATAAGTCATTATCATATGGGATGGATTTACCAAGCAGTAATGAGCATAAAATTGTGAAAGGTGTTGATTCTTGTTCCACTTATTCTCCATCTAAAATCATGAATCACAATAGGGATGGTGCTGTTTTGGAGGTTTCTAAAGCAGCGATAGAAGGTGAACCTTTGATAATCTTCTTTATGAGGAGATACAAGAGAAACAAATATGTAATACCTTACATGATACAAGGTCTCAAGGGAATTATAAGTTATGGGATCTTGGTAATATGTGGCAGTTATCCAAAACTATCAATTCTGATGTTGAAAACTTTGTGACTGATTTCATAAGCCAAAGAAGGAATTCAAATGTGTCTTTTGGGATTACAAGTGTTGGCAAGCATGATTTCTTCTTTGGAGACTCCGGTGTAAGAAGGGAGAGTACCTCTCAAGGTACTAGCAATGGTTCTCGATTGTAAACAGGGGTAGGAGAATATTTTTAATCATCTTCAACTTGGCCGGATCGTGTATAACAACAGTCATAATGAGAGTAGAAAATAACAATATGGGACAACAAGGGAAAAGAGGTGAGAGTGGAAATTTGGGGCAGCGACCTCCCCATTCTTCTACCAGGCCTTTGGGGCTTCACAAACCATTTTCTTGAAGGATCCGGAAGTTAACCAGCACAATGACTCATAGATATGTTGGATGGGGAGTCTTGTTGGGTTATGTATGTGTGCATGTGTTTGTTTTCAAAATAATGCTAATATGAGTAAAGAATAACACCTAAATAGCCTTAACTTAGCAAGAATTAAACAACAAACTAAACACCATCAAGATAAGAATTAAACAAGGGTTAGATGCTAGCATTCATCAATACAAACTTTGAAACTAACAATTGTAAATATCTAAACTCCTCTATTCCCTAACAACAAATAAATGAATGGACCTAAGTAAGCTCTATGGCTATCAAAATAGTTGTCCTTAGTATGCCAAGTAACTTAGGAATGAGGGCCTATCAAAGTTGGGCTACAAGACCCTTTGACACCTCCCATATGACCTAAGCACTTTAAGAAAGAGGCTTAACTCTTCAAGATGATGAACTCTCAAAAAGGCAAGGTGCAAGCTCTTAGTCTCTTTGCTATATGCTTTGCTTTTTCTCTCTAAGGAGTTTAGGTGTAGGTATAAAGGTAGAAGGAGGGCTCCTTATATAACCTAATGGATAAAGGAAAAACTTCATCCCTTTGCATGTGGGATAAAGGTAAAACATGATTAGGAATGGATAAGGTCGCTTTATTAAAGGTAACCTTACTTTAAAAGGGTTTAATACATGTTTAGCAAGTCATGGGAGTTGAGGGGTATTTTAATTAATCAAAGGTGATTAACTAATAGGTATATGTAATCTTATAGAATATAATTAGAGGAATATTACTATGATTTAGGTTATTAGAAGGCGATTAAATCAATTAAATATTGATTTATTGGTTAAATGGAAGAGAAAGCTAATTAATTAATAATAATTAATTAGTCTAGGTAGAAGGGTGATTTATTAACGGAAGGTCATTAATTAGGGTATTTTTGGATAGGTAACTTAATTAATTAGCTTAGTGTAATTAATTAATAATGATATGAGTGAAAATGAGTGCTTTTGACGATATGCCGTCGATTTTGAGAAAGATGATAATTAACGCAATTTAAGTATTTAAATTGTTTGGGCATAATTATAGGTGTCTATATTTGCCCCTCTTTGGGGGTGGCGTAAGTGACACCACTTCAAATATAGTAGATACAAGATATTTTGAAGGGATAGAAGAAAAATTAGTAGAGAGAGATGCCCCCTCGAGTGTCAATGGGGTGATGGAAGAAGCCGATCGATGATCGAAAAATGTGAGATATAGGCAGAAGAAGGGGGACAAGGCAGGATGCCTTGATGAGAGGGAGAATTAGGGGTGAAAGGGAAGTGGTGCAGAAGAAATATGGACAAGGGGGAAGAATAGCTTAGCCTCTAGCCGCGTATTTGTTTGAAACAATTTGAATGTCATCATATTGTCATAGGAACTATGTCATCGGTCCTTATGAAAAATATAAGCATATGACAAAGGTAGAATGACATGAAAAGTCATACTACAAACGATTGTCCATTGCTGAAAACACCAACTCCATGCAACATACAAAATGTAATGCAATACGAGAAAGTAAACAAGCTAAACTAACAGAGAAACATAATATAATGTTTTTATTATCGAGCTTCAGTTATGACCTATGCAAATTAACGACAAGGGTTGATGATGGTGCCCCAAGAAAGGATACATGCAAGGGGAATAACGGAGGACACTTGGGTCCAATGGAAAAGCAATGTGCACTACGAAACAGTACCAGGCAACTCGTTGTGCCCTAGAGTACAGACAAAGTAAGAAACCTAGCTTTTATTGATGGAGGTAGATCAAGATGATCTGCAAGTCACACACATGAACAAGTGAGAACCAAAGAGTGACATTTTGTAGGATGATTTTCAATTTTAGAAGTTTTCTGAAACATATTTGAATGTTTTTGATGATTTTTCTAACATATTTGAATGTTTTGGTTGATTTTGAAAGTTTTATGAAACTATGTACAGGAAGACGAGGAAGCATGGATGCCCCCAATGATATATGGGATGTACAAGGGCATAAGGCCACGTGCATATGAGAAAGGTGAAGATGCAAAAAAATTCCCCAATGATTAGGTGGGAGTATTCAAAGGTAAACTCTTCACAGGTAGAAGTGGGACCCAAGGCCATTATGGATAGGTTCAACATGATGGTGAATGTAAACCAATGAAGTGCGTTGGGAAGAAGCAAGGATGCCCCAGCGTAAGTTGGCCTACAAGCACATGATGAAAGGAAGGAGAAGATTATTTTTATGAAGGGGACAAAGGTTTCTACAAACATGGAAAACAAGTAATCTTATACACATGGATGTTCGAATGAAGTAGAAGAATGATGTGAATGATATGAATGTAGCTTAGAATCCTCGTGATGAAGAAGTGATTAGACAAAGGCATAAGTCGTGAGACAAGATATTGACTAGAGTAAGAGTCCGAACAAGGTCCAAAAAGACACTTGGTAACATACTAATCTGTTTACATATAGAGATCCAATGTGTGCACGTGGATTTTATTACCTCTTGAATTGAAGATTTAATAGACAACAAGTGAAGAGACCTAGCCAATGTGTAGGAATGATTTATTTTGATAAGGAAATTTTATGAATGGAGGGTGAAAGGATAGCCGTACATTGCTCCGCCAGCCAAGCATCCATAGCCCCGATGGAGATGTATTTGATTCTAATCACAACATTGCTCTACTACCAATAATCAGTGTCCATAGCCCCGATAGAGATTATTGGAAATACCCCAAGAGAGAGTTATATATTAATTTGCTTTTTCTTTGTAGCTTTTAGCTTTTGAGTTTTGATTGATTTTGATTCTTTTTCTTTCTAAAAACTTATTTCAGCTCTCTTGTTTGACAAGGGGTTAAGAACCACTAATGGCTTGATGGAAGGAGGTGGAAGTGATTGTGATGACGACATTGGCTAGTGTCAACAAATATGTCCAAAATTTCTTCGCAACAAGTTTATTAGATGTTTGAATGTGATAGGATCTCCATGAGGTCAGTCATTCTTTAATTTACCAAGGTGATAAAATACCAAGGGAAAACAGATACCATAGAGATAAATGTCACAAAATACATGCGAATAAGATAACCAAAATATCACCGAAGGGATGAAAATGGTAGGAAGACTTGTAGAAGAATAGCAAGGAAGGGAAGAAAGAAATATCCATGTGTACACAACACCTGATTGCAATGTTTGATCTTTGTACCTTTGAGTTTTGTTGTTTTTTTAATAGATTTTTGATATATATATATATATATATATTTGAACCGTTGTTACTAACAAAGTCACTCTGTGTGATAGGATCCAACAACGATGTTTGTGACTTCCTTGATAAGGGAGACTAAGCGTGTTTGTTTATCAAGAGTCATGTTTTCCCAATCTCGATGATCGTGGTGAGTTCACACTCAACAAAGGACTATGATTTATCCTAAAACATGGATTTTGTATGTGGGAGCTTGAGTTCCCTATCTAGAGGTTTATGCACTTTGCGCCATACTTGATGGTTATGTTGATGTGCATTCTTGAATCGCGCTTGATTTACAACTTTGAGATTGTTCCAGTTGTTGGGGGATTTTGAGCTCTTGGAAGTTTTGACCTGAGCTTGATAATGAACCTGTTTGGGTTTCTTATAAGCTGATGCTTGAATTTTATGACCTCGAGAAGGAGAAGAATGTGAACATTTACGATTGATGATAGGAACGATAGAAATGGTAGTGGGCTTACCACAACCATTGATAGAAGAAATATGTGATAGATGAAAAGGATATGGTCCAAGAATTGAAGAGGATGGGCTACCAGGAGGTGAGCCATGGATAGAAGGTGAAAGGCTACTAGGATGTGGCCCAAGAATAGAAGAGAAAGGGCTACTAGGACATGACCCATAAATAGAAGACAAAGGGCTACTAGGATGTGGCCCAAGAATAGAAGAAGAAGGGCTACTAGGACATGACCCATAGATGTAAGATGATGGACTACCAAGATGTGGCCCAAGAATAGAAGATGATGGACTACCCGAGGGTGATCCATACATAGAAGATAAGGGGCTAGTTGGATGTGCCCCAATAATCGAAGATAGTGGGCTACTTGAAAATGTCCCACAAATAGAAGAGGGAGGGATACTAGAAGGTGACCCACACCTAGATGAAGATGAAGGGCTACTTGGCGCTGACCCCACAAGAGATTGTGATTGAGGAATTATGATAGACGAAGAGTTATTGGGTGATGAGAAGATAGGCCATGGATCTATGCAAGACCAAGGAGTTTCATCACATAATGAAGAATGTGAAGATGGAAGAATAAGAGGAGGATCAAGTTGCATGATCTGAGGCTCTTCCTCCATTTCTTGATCAAAGGAATCAACCTTTTCCTCACAATTTCTGAGACGCATAAAAGTCTAAAGATAATCCTTTTTGTAACCTACTAAAGAAATATCTTCATATGCCCCTATAAATGCCCTGATTGTTTCTTCATTCTGAAAGAGATCAATTGGTATGAGTTATTGATCGATCCCTAGGGGTTTATTGGAAGAAATAGGTTCACTTGGTGTGGAAGACTTAGAAGATGTTTGATGATTATTGATAGAAGAAGATGATGTGGGGGACGAAGAATATGTGTAGCTAGATGTCTTAGGAGTAGAAGAAGGTGGTGTGGACCTACCTATACAATGGTATGTTGTATGTAAAATAGTAGGATTAAGTCCAAAGTTTGTAGATTACGACACATGGGTCGATTTAGATGTTTGTCTCAAAGGACTTTGAGTCACACGAATCTTCACAGAAGGAAGATTTTGTGGGGGTGATTGATGAAGAAGGTCCTGCAAAGAAGGGGAGGACTGTGATTCAAGCATCACATTAGATGAATGATGACAAGGGTCCTACGAAGAAAGAGAGGACCATGATTCAAGAATTGTATTATACTTGATTGGAGGGATTTAGAGTTGCGTGTATCTTCAAAGGAAGAAGACATCGTTGGGGTGATTGATAAAAGGGGTCCTGCGAAGAAAGGGAGGACCGTGACATAAGAGTCACATTAGATGATTGATGAAGAGGATCTTGCAAAGAAAGGGAGGACCATGACTTAGGAGTTGAATTAGATGAATCTGAATAGTAGTTTGGATCTGAATCCTTAGAAGAGTTAGAGGAAATATTTGGATTGGAATCCTCAAGAAGAAGAGGAAATGTTTGGATTAGAATTAGAAGAAGAGTGGGGGAACTCGAATAATAATTTGGATCAGATGTGTCCAAATCATACCACCAACTATGAGATGAAGGTGGGGAACGAGTTACCCATATGGGCTCTCTAGCACGAAGAACCAAACGAGGTTTAGTTGTAATGGGAATCTTTTTCTTTGAATTGCTAAACCTAGGTTCCATATTTTTGTAAGTATGGGGAACCACGTGATAGTCAGTCATTTTTGGCATTGTTTTAAGCACAAATGTCTAGATTTAGATAGTGTGATGGAACTCCTTCAAAGGGAAGGAAGTGACATGTCGATTTGGGTAGCATAAGGACAACCAACTAGACATTTCGTAAGTATTGATATGCATGCGTGATTTTCTGAAGAATTTCTAAGGAAAATAGACATCGTGATGATGCAATATCGATGAGATCGAGAGGGATTGTCCTAGAAAATAAGTTTTTTGAATGAATAATCACAAGGAACAATCATGCAAGTGTGAAACACAAAGCCAATCAACAAGGAAATACACCATATGAAAATGTGATGCAAAGATGATCAACAAGATGTTTTCACTTATGCCAAGTTCAAGGAAATGAACAAAACGTAAGTGAAAACAAGAAGTCAATGCGATCTCCCAATGAAGATATACAATGAGTGAGCTCAAACTTGATTAAGACCTATATCTCAAAAAGTGCCAATTACAATTCACGGATGAAACATCAATATCACCAAGATATGTTAACCCACTTTGCGAGAAAGTGAAGTATTGATATCAAGGTGTTATTGATATAACACGCACAAATGGTAACACCTAGCACTCTTTTAAATCGAGGTAATAATAGAACCAAACTAAAAAGCTCAAAGTATAGATAGGAATAGTTAAAAATGTGTGCAACTTAAGCGCATACAATATAGGTATTTATGTCGAGTTTACAAGAAAAAGACGTAAATATCGAAATTATAGTGATATGAGACAAACAAGCTAACTCTTCTAAGGAAGTTCGCGGTGATGAACCATGCCTAACTACAATGACAATCTTGACATGGGTATCAAGATCACAATGGCTACCAAATGACGTGAAAATGCCTCCACTCACTTCAGATTTTTAACTAACCACCATGAAACATGGATGGGCGTAAACAGACATAAAAGTGAGAGAAACAGTCAAATGGCAACAAAAAGGTAATCACACCTCTTTTGATCAACAAAGTGTCAAAAGAATATGAAGGAAATAAATCAAGAAAAATGACGAAAAATGCTAGCCTCACTTCGGCAGAGTTTTGCCTCGCCCTAAGGCAAGTAAAAACTAGGCGAAAGTAATACGTCACACATTTCTCAAAAAGAAGGTTCACAACTCAACACTGTTTTAAAATGGTCAAAGTGGGCTCCTGGCCAAAGTATATTCTCCTAGGTGGTTCTCTCGCCCTAGGTGTTACAAAGTTGCCACGAGCAAGTGTGATTTATCAAAAAATTCACGCTAACTAGTTTGGGATTATCTCGGCTTTACTTTACCCCCTTCAAGAATAGTAGGCAACTAGTGCATCTACGTGTACTATCACTGGGGTCACCACAATGGACAACCTGTAACGCTATCTCACAAAGGAATCACTAGTCAAGTAGGTAGTGCGGAGCACTTCCTCTTTCGTTCACAAGGTTCCCTCTTGCGTGGACTACTTTGGAGTTCCTGGAACCACCCCCATTTTTGTAGCTTAAGGCGTTATGCCAAAGGGGTTATGTTCTAGTTAAGCGGAGAGGGATGTACCCTTTTCCGAAACCTGCAATACAGTGTTTTGAATATGTTGTTCTTTTTATCTTGTTTAATTAGGTGTGGTTTGATTGAACACCTTTTGGCAACCTGTATAACAACTGTATTAGTAGTTTTTGATTTTGTTTTGATTCCTCCTTTCTTTGACAAGCATTTTTAGGTTCTGCACTCAAGCGTTAGTATTTCTCCAAGAAAATAACATTATTTAAAAGAGGATTAAGAGTTTCTTTTGATTCTCAAGATCATCCAAGGATGCAAGAGAAGAGCATACACAATAAATAATCCAACTAAAAATTAAAGAAAATCTTTTCAATTAATGAACCATACAAACTTCTTGATAAATGTTCATTCCCCTAAACCAAAAGTGAAAGATGAAATTTCCAATTTACCAAATGTTATAAAATGAAGACTAAAGTTGCTTTTGATTCTCAAGATCACCCTAAGGTGTAAGAGAAGAGCATACACAAACTTTATCCCAACTATATAGAAATGGAAAACTTCAAATCAAAGGACCATTGAAAAATGCTTTGTAAAAGGTTCATTCCCTTAAACCAAAAGTGAAAGATGAAGTTTCCAATTTACCAAATGTTATAAAATGAAGACTAAAGTTGCTTTTGATTCTCAAGATCACCCTAAGGTGCAAGAGAAGAGCATACACAAAATTTATCCCAACTATATAGAAATGGAAAACTTCAAATCAAAGGACCATTGAAAAATGCTTTGTAAAAGGTTCATTCCCTTAAGCAAAATGAATAATCAAGTTTCCAAGTTTAATCCCAATGTTAACAAGATAGAGATCAAAGTTGTTTTTGATTCTCAAGATCACCAAAAGGTGCAAGAGAAGAGAATACACACGCTTTGGTCTAAATCGAGTAAGCATGGAAATACAACATTCATCAAAACATTAGACATGTTAGAAAATGAAGAGTTTTAAAATAACAGAAAAACCTATAATTTCCGTAAGTATAAATCCCGGATTTATGTTTTCATTGCATAGTTAACTTCAATACCTTTCCAACGCAAAAAAAAATGGAGTCATTTCGAGTTCGGGAGCAAAATTTATGGCCTTCGGAAGATGGGTTACGCATATGCTCTTATGCTCATGGGTATGCACTTAACATGCACTCAAAAATGTCAAAAAATGTCCCTTAATCTGCAAAATGGGAAATTTTTTCCAACCAAGATTTAATTTTGACAACAACCCATCACATTAATATATGAATAGAAGACTCAACGCTATTAAACATTAACATACATGCTCAAGAATTTAAGATTTTCAAGAAATTGACAAAACTAGCATGTAGAATGATGAAAAAGTAAGCTCTAAAAATGAAAACATGATGAAATCTTGAAATTTTCTCACCAAGATTAAATTTTGACAGCAACCCACCACATTAATATGTAAATAGAAGACTCAGAACTATCAAACACTAACCTACATGCTCAAGAATTGAAAATTTTCAAGAAATTGACAAAACTAGCATGTAAAATGATGAAAAAGTAAGCTCTAAAAATGAAAACATGATGAAATATTGAATTTTTCTCACCAAGATTAAATTTTGGCAGCAACCCACCACATTAATATGTAAATATAAGAATCAAAACTATCAAACACTAACCTACATGCTCAAGAATTGAAAATTTTCAAGAAATTGACAAAACTAGCATGTAAAATGTTGAAAAAGTAAGCTCTAAAAATGAAAACATGGAGAAATCTTGAAATTTTCCCATCAATTCCAATTTTGACAGCACTTCACCTCCTTCATACCTACAAGGAAGACTCAACACATGCAAACTCAACAAAACAAGTTAAAAAAACAAGTTAGATCAACTGTGTAAAAGAGGGTTAGTAACCAAAAATGAAACTTAACTACAAAAACTTGAAATTAAGTGCAAAGGAAAATGGAGTATGTCCCACCGGGTGTGCCAAATGTGTGCATGTGTTTGTTTTCAAAATAATGCTAATATGAGTAAAGACTAACACCTAAATAGCCTTAACTTAGAAAGAATTAAATAACAAACTAAACACCATCAAGATAAGAATTAAACAAGGGTTAGATGTTAGCATTCATCAATACAAACTTTGAAACTAACAATGCTAAATATCTAAACTCCTCTATTCTCTAACAACAAATAAATGAATGGACCTAAGTAAGCTCCATGGCTATCAAAATAGTTGTCCTTAGTATGCCAAGTAACCTAGGAATTGTTGGTTTGAAAATGCCGTGAGAGCAGATCTATCGATAGATGAACCAACAGTGTGTAGGGCATTGCCCCTCTTTGAGTCAACAAAGCAAAACCTGGTTTATTGTTATTCTACGGCAAGCAGAATCATGCAAGTCTCACAATATTCTCGCCTTTGGGGTTTGGGATCTCGACCTAGACCGAGTGTTTAAGGCTGCGAAGAGAAAGGAATGGAGGGAAAGACGAAGAAATATCAGACCGAAGGGAGAAAAGAAATGAATTCCAAAGCGAGAAGGATCAAAGGGTCTATGTTTTGGGCTGGTAGTAAACAGAGTTGAACCTACTTGCATAGACAAATAAAGCAATACTGATGGAAAAATGAAAAAAAAGTAGGGATAGATTCAACAGAATAAACGCATAAATCTGACATAAGAAAGATTAAATGCTCATAACACACATATTCAGCACAAAGTCTTAATATTTGTATTAATGATTTCTTCTTTTACAAAAATCTCAAAGTCTTTTCTTCTAACATCTATTTTTTATCTGAAAGATATCCACCCCTTAAATACAACAAGTATTCAAGTATTTATAGAAGAAGGAGAAGAAAGAAGGAAAAAGGAAACCAACAACTTAATTACAAAATATCTACAAAATATCTTAAAGTCAATTGTTGACTTTTGAAAATTTGGTGGATGACATCATCTCATGGTGCAACATGGATGATGTCATCATTTATACCAACATACTCTCAGATATTTAAAAAAAAATTGAAAGGAAGGAGACTATTCATCATCGTCTCGCGGCCCAAAGGGGGTATCACGCCTCGCTGCTTTGCTCAGAGAGGTGATGTGGAATTGGGCCCAATATTCCATGAACTTGCTGATCATGGGCTAAAGTTGATCCAGGCGGGATCCTTGTGATGATCATTGATAACCTCACAAGTTTCCCGCTCATCGTGAGCTTAGAATATTCGTTCCCTACCTCTATCGGTACCCTATGAAGTCATGACAGCCGGGAAGGTTGTTGATGGATTCGGTGTCGAAAGTGACTTCGGCCCCATCCTGTGAGACGATCTCCTGAAGATCTAAATAGTTTCATCCGCCTTCCTTAAGGTGAAAAAGGAGTGAGCAAGCACGGGGACATTCTCGGGACGATTTTCTCCATCCGGTGCATAGCGCCCAAGGCTTCCTCCTTAACTTTATCGATCTTTTCGAGGACAAACTCCAACTGATCAACTCGGTAATCTAGAGTAGAAAGGATCTTGTTAGGTGCTCTGGGATGATCGAAGACACCGAACTTGACTGCAGATCTTCGACTGAATAGTCGAGTATTTTCTAAAAGGTCTCATGCTGTAATCTCGCATGATCCAACTCTTCGGAGATAGTCCTGCTATTACCTGAAGTCCCTTGTTCCCCGATCAATGTTCTGATACAATTCGGTGAACTTGACTATTACGTCCCCACTTTCTTTGAGGATTTGGTCTCTCCAGGAAGATACTGCCATACCCTGCTCGCCAATTTTGGCATATTCATTGATCTTATCCTGGCTCAGGGGCTCAGGAGTTTCGGCGGCAGTTGTGGGAGGTGCAAGGCCCATTTTCTACAAGGTGTGGAGAAGATGTTTATTTTTCTCCTTTAATAGCCTCTTTTCTTCCTTTGCTTCCTGGAGCTTCTTGCAAAGGGCATCAACTGCAAAGAGGGCCTCTCCCTGAAGGCTCTTGGAAGATGTTCCCATTGTGACTTGGGTCATCAGTATAACTGGCCGAGACAGATCCTTTTATCCTTTAAAGGGTGGGATACACGATCTCCATTACTCTCTCTCCTGATGCACTCTGAAAGAAGTTGGTAATCAGATTTTGCTTCTTGGCCCCTTTTGATGGGATGATGGAGAAGTCCATCGGTGCGATGGGAACTTTCCTCTTTTGTTGGCTCAGGTGCTGAGAGATCCATGCTGGACTTATGGGAGAGAGACCAGAAGTAGAAGAGGGAGCAGCTGCAGTAGTAGAGGGAAAGTGCATTGAGACACTTGGTGGCGGCATTGAGAGAGAGGCCAGCGAAGTACTCAAGGGAGGAAAGGATACTGCAGGGGAGGTAGACATGGGAATGGAAGGGAGCTAAGAGATGAGGGAAGAAATGGTGGGGGACAGCTCTGCGAGAGAAGAGAAGATGGATGACGAGGAAGGGGGAAAAGTAGAAGATGGGGAGAAGGGACCTCAAGAATCATAGTAGCCGCAACATCTCGAATCGATGTGCCCATCGGAACACCTTCGGCCACTTTTTCTTCTCGGAGATAATGAGCTCACGACTGTTCTTTGTGCGCGGAAGTGGGACTCTCGAAGCCTCTTCTTGGGCAGAGCTTGACTCACCCTCTTTGTCTTTGCCTCCGCCCTTTGGAAAATTTTTGCTTGGCAGTGCGTTGCCTAATGGAGATGTAGTGAAATCTACCCCGAGGTAGATGAGGCCATTCATCCTACACCAGTGCTCTGTTCTCCGCAGAGTTTCTTTGACCCTTTCTTCAATGGTCTGGGGTGCTTTTGTTCTATCAATTGCAGCAAATGGCCAGTCATCCCCATCTGTATCCAAATATACCTGATCAACTTCTTGATCAGTAGTTTGATAACCCCTTGGAACAATGGCCACCCCATACTGAATAATCTCTGCCAGGGCAAGGCGAGAGTGGTCCTTTCTTCTGAGTTCGACCTCGTGGTACAGGTCGATGTAGATATCCTCGATCTGTGGAATGTGGATTGGATTGAGTTTGGCCCCCGGGAAGGAAATTTCTTGGATCAAAAGTGGGCCTCATCGGGAAGTTATGCTTGATTGAGTAGTTCTAGCTCTGCAAACATCTCCCGGGATTTGTGGTGGGAAAGACAAGTGTACCTGCCCATTGTGAAGGGGAAAGGAGTTCCACCCTTCTTCCTCTTCAGACATTTTTCATGGTAGGTGATGAGCTGTTTGGATAGCTCCAATAGAATCAACTTGGGGCCGGCATATCTCGGCAATTTGGTGGGCTCCCCCAAGAAGTTGGCTGCCCTGAGATAGGTGAAGGTGGGAAACTGTGTAAACAAGGCCCCCCACTTCTCTGTTGTGGAAACTATGCTCTTGGTCGTTTGACCGTGAGTCATGTTTGGCCTCAAAAGGCAGATGACATTGTAGAAGAAAGCGTCGTTAATCTTAGTAAACTGAGGGATGCTATTCTCTAGCTTGAGCTCTGGGTAATATTCGTATATTCTCACCTGGGGCCAAACCCCGCATCGGCTCAAAGCTGGATAATCCCTTTCAAGCTGCAACATAAACTACGTAGGAGTTCATGTAGAACCTCCCCATTGTGGTGAGTTGTTGGAGCTGCTTGGATATGGTGCTGCTTATGATCTTTGCCCACTTGAATGATTGATCAGGTACATTCTTGTTCGTAGTACCTAAGCATCCATTTATGAAAGTAATGAGCATCGGAGAGCCCAAACACTCTACTTAGGAGAGTGATAGTATCACTTAGTTCCTCAGAGAAGTCACTACGGTGGATAACCTGTGGCCATCTGGTTACCACCTTTTTGTTCTTTAGATAGACCTCATTCATGAGCTGCATGCACTGGTCTTCATTGTCCTCCCATGCCTTAATGCAGTCTTCTTTGCTCACGGCCACGAAATGCCGGTGGTGAGGGATGCCAAGCATGATTTCAAAATGTCGGGTAGTCAGGTTAATTATGACTTCCCCCTTCTCATTTTCGACACACCTTGTGTCTTTGTTTGTAGCAGCGGGCCACTACCATCATGAATTCATAGTTTATTGCACTGATGGGGATCCCCCCAGCAAAATGCAGGCCACTGCCCACTAGTTTGTCCATCCAAGGACTTCCTTTGACTCTCCTGGTTCTGGCCTAGAAATCTTCCATATCAATGTGACCGAGCTCAGAGTTTCTTATATCCAGGTCACATTCTTCCTAGGACTCAAGCATTCTGACCCTCTGATACTTGTACTTCATTTCTTCCTCTGTAAGTTTAGCTTTTCCCTTTGATTTGATCGGCCTCTTGCTTGATGTAGACATATGTGGATTTGAGTTTAGTTGCTGATCTGCAAGAAGAAGAAGAGAAACCCAATGCGAAAAACCATGTCATTTATCGATCTTCCATTAAAGCGTTGACGGAAGGAAGAGTTAGCAATTTTAAGGCCTTAGGGCGCAGGGCGCATGAACACTGCAGGATGCAGGGTTAATTAGTATGGCACACAAAAGAAGGGTGTTACAAGGGACAAATCAGTGCCAAAGGGCGCAAGGCACATGGATGTTGCACATGACATTTTTGTTGTTGTAAGCGTATGCGCCTATGCCATTTATATGCGTTATATTGGCGAGATAATTCTCATGTTACACGGGGACAGGATGCGCCAAAGGCGCATATATTTTTCATGTTACATGGAACTTTGGTGCGCCGAAGGGCGTAGGTTTAGTGTGTGTAACATCATATTTACGTGCACAAAAGGGGAACTTGGCGCGGCGCATGGAAGGTTTGCATGACATTGTGTTGCTGTAATAGGGGATGCACCTGCGCCATTTAATGCGCTTATACTTGGTGCAAGTAATGTTGGTGTTGCATGGGTGTAGGGTGCGCCAATGGCGCAAATATTTGCCATGTAACATAGGAGTTCGGTGCGCCAAGAGGGCGCAGGGTTATTGGGTGTTGCAAGCAAGGAAAGTGCGCCTTCTGGGCGCAACTGTATTTTATGCAGCAAGCATGGCGAATGCGCCAAGAGGAAAATGCAGTCTAACACGAACTTCTAAGTCTTCTTTCTTTCTCTGGAGGGGTTTGCATGTGTTTTAAGCCTCTTTTGTAGGGTTTTTTGGATGGTGAAGAGGGCACACTAAGGAGATCCAAGTGATTTTTTTTGAGGCAGAGCCCACCTTACCAGTAGATCTGGAAAGAGGAGGAAGAGCATGGGGGAGAAGGGCAGCAAGAACAACAAAAGTGGTGTTTACAAATCCATGCCTCCTACTACACAAACAAACAACCAACAACAAAAACACAAGAGGAAAAAGAACCACCTACCCGGAATATATATAACGTGAGAGACAAGGTGGGGTCCACGAACGCGATACGAGGACAACAGGCATGCTGACAGGTGCAGAGGAATAAAAACTATCACGTGTTTTCTGACTAGTGAAAGTGACAGGGCGGATGCGCCTATATATAGGCAAAGGTGCAATAAATGCACCAACCACTTTTGAAGAGGTGCATCAAAACACCTGTCGACACTTAAAACTTTGCGCCCTTTGGCGCACCAAAACGCGTGTTAACATGTGATTATGTGCGCCTTTGGGTGCAACAAAAATATCTCAACAACACTGAAATACTTGTGCCTTTGGCGCACCAAAACATGGCACAAATTTTGTGTTGTTGACATGAAGGCGCATGCGCCTTGGCATAGGTAGGAAAGGTGCATCATGGGGAGGTGCAACAATTGTTGTGCAAACACCTCAAAGGGTGCGCCAAAGGAAATAAAGAGGGCGCAGGTTTAACCTGTGTTGCACAAACATCAGGTGCGCCCAGCCAAAAAAGGACCAAAAATGACTAAGTTCGGAAAACTGGATTTCCGGAAAGGGATTTTGCAACATTCGAATGTAAGGAGTCTTGACGAGGACCAAAACAAAATTTTGGTAGGGTTATCGTAAAATTGCCCTTGCCAATTTTATAGGACAACATGAATGAGGGCCTATCAAAGTTGGGCTACAAGACCCCTTTGACACCTCGCATATGACCTAAGCACTTTAAGAAAGAGGCTTAACTCTTCAAGATGATGAACTCTCAAAAGGGCAAGGTGCAAGCTCTTAGTCTCTTTGCTATATGCTTTGCATTTGCTCTCTAAGGAGTTTAGGTGTAGGTATAAAGGTAGAAGGAGGGCTCCTTATATAGCCCAATGGATAAAGGAAACACTTCATCCCTTTGCATGTGGGATAAAGGTAAAACATGATTAGGAATGGATAAGGTTGCTTTATTAAAGGTAACCTTGCTTTAGAAGGGTGTAATATATGTTTAGCAAGTCATGGGTGTTGAGGGGTATTTTAATTAATCAAAGGTGATTAACTAATAGGTATATGTAAGCTTATAGAAGATAATTAGAGGAATATTACTACGATTTAGGTTATTAGAAGGAGATTAAATCAATTAAATATTGATTTATTGGTTAAATGGAAGGGAAAGCTAATTAATTAATAATAATTAATTAGTCTAGGTAAAAGGGGTGATTTATTAACGGAAGGTCGTTAATTAGGGTATTTGTTGGATAGGTAACTTAATTAATTAGCTTAGTGTAATTAATTAATGATGATATGAGGGAAAATGAGTTCTTTTGATGATATGTCGTCGATTTGTGAGAAAGATGATAATTAACGCAATTTAAGTATTTAAATTGCTTGGGCGTAATTATAGGTGTCTACAATGTACTGGACCTCGAGTGAAGGCCTTCGTAACAAAATGCCATTCTAGGAATATTGAAAAATGAAGGTTGGCAGTAGACCCAAGAGAGATCAGTAGAAATAGGTACTCAAGTTACAGAGGAGATTGAGATAGATCTCCATTCCACACTTCGATGGTTCTAAGAAGTGTACTACACCCTCTTGGGTCCAAAAGTCGAAGACATACTTTGAATCGAATCCTATGCGAGAGGAAGATATAGTTAAGTTTGCAAGATCAAATCTTGAGGGAGACACTCATGATTTGTTCCATCATGGGCTGATTACATAGAGACACATATACCTTATGACTCATGCAGAGTCCGCGTAGAGGCTGGTGAAAAATTTGATAGGAGGGACCCGCAGGTATTTGGGGAGTGGACTCATTTCGAGACAAACCGGTCCCAGGATCAATACACCGTATATTTTCAGAGATTACCAGTCATGGTACCTAATGTCATAGAGAGGAGGTTGATTGCGCTGTTCATAAGAGGTTTGACTGATGCTTTCACTAGATTTGTGAAGGCATTTGAACCGTCTTCTTTACACGAGGCTGCTAGAAAATCTCGGGACTTGGAGTTATCCACTCCAAATCCGAGGGATCCACCTCACGTTCAACAAAGAGAGCCTCCATCTGGATCAAATGAATGTCAATAGAGGGAGCCTCCACCGAGGCAAGAGGTGGTTAAAAAGCCAATCATTTCCCGAGAACACAAAGATGAGTTGAGGCGGAAGAAGCTATGTTTCGATTGCCAGATACCTTGGATCCTATGACATGATTACAGAGGTAGAGGTAAGGCTCAATTCATTGATGTCTTCAAGGAGAGCAAGGGGGACAGAGGTGAGGAGTTAGAGACTCGCAAGATGGATGATGGAGATGGGGTTACATTGGATAGTGCAGATGTGGGGCATTAGGAGAAGAATTTTCCTCAGGAGATTATAGCCACATTGCCAGCCCTCGATGTACAAGGCATTTAGGATTAGAGGAGTTATGTAGGGTCAGCGTGTTGGGGTACTCATCGATAGTAGGGAAACCCACAAGTATATTGATGCCTCATTGTCTGAGAGGTGAGGACTATAGATAGAGGATTTTGAAGGCCTTAATGGGGTTGTAGGTAATTAAGAGTCTTTGAGGTGCACTCGGCGGGTTCCCAAGTGAGCATCACAATGGGTAACTATATAGTTACCAATGATTTCCACATTGTTGGAATGGGAGTGAACAACATAGAACTGGGAGTGTAGTGGCTTCACTCTCTTGGTGAGCTTCAGACTAACTTTCAGATGATAGAGCTGAAGTTTAAGTCCGAGGGCAGGTATGTGATTTTGAGGGGAGTATCTGCAGGAGCACCAAGGATGGTTCTGATTGAGGGGATGGAGAGGATTATCCGACATGGAGAGGATTATTATTATTGTGGATCAATGTGGACTATGATGGATGTAGGTGTCGCCAAAAATGTTGCACATGTGAGTGTTACTGAAATTGGGATTACAAGTTCGGATCATCCGAGCTATCATCATGTTGGTCATCTAAAGTTTGATGAGAGTGGAGATCTCATTTTCTTGTTGAGTACTCTAAGAACCAACACACTTGTGAGATTCTAGATGGCCACATATATGAGGATAGCTACAGATTGGAGGATAATATGATTTTCTCTCAGGGAATATGGAGCCTTATGTTAGACTCATGGTTGAGGACGAGAGATATTGCGACATGTGCATTGTTCATCCATGACTGGGAACTTGAGCTTTGATGAGACTTATAGGCTCATGTCATTGAGGTTCATATGGCATAGGTTGATATAGGCATACAATTTATCACTATGACAATTCAGAGCTTACGGGTTCATCATTTTTTGAATCGACATGGGATAACACTCCTATGATTTTTTTGCTTCTATTCTCGGTGAGCACTTCACCCATGTGTTAGTTAGTGGAGAGACCAAATTAACTCATGGTGATTCAGTAGGTTCGCATTCAGCACAAGAGGTGGACTATGTGGAGATGATATTGTCGGATGACTGTCTACTAGAGTATAAGGACTTTTCCTCCATGGGGCACATCGAGATACAATATGAGGAGCTGTGTGCTCACACGAGGGTAGGTTAGGTGGGAGAGTTAGTACCATTTGTGCATAAACATTTTTTTTCACATGTTGTTTGAGAGGAATCTAAGGATTGGAGGGAACTTTCATACCAGGAGTTGATTAGAGAGGCCGTGAGTGATTCCGTGATGAAATCCTTGCATTGGTAGGGATTGGACCATTTGGAAATTTTGGTGCAGGTAATAGTGGAGAGTCGGTTTGGGTATCATTCTATTTCATGGACAACATTGCTCTCGAGTACCATATAGAGGTCATGATGATGGCATGGGGTTTCTTGGTTACCTCGGATTACATGGATCCTTGGTGGACGACAGGGTGAGGTGGAGAAACTTACGGTGTGGTATTCAGCTGATGCAATAGGACAAGATAATGCTTGGGGTCAAGCATTTCTCAAGAAGGGAGGATTGTAATGTCCCCTTTTCCTACACCAAAGTGTAATGTTCCCTTTTCCTATGCCAAAGGCCTAAGGGCTAGCTCAAGTCCAAGCTGTGGTCATATCCCGGGGTGTGTGGGACGCCGGGAGTTATTGGGAAGGAGCCACGTGGGTCTAATGGTATAATTTGGTGTTGAGGGTCACTTTTGGACCATGGCAACTTAAAGGGGAAAAGTAACTTAAGTCACTTTATTTTATTGGCCCCTCCATAGAATGAAATGCATATAGGGTCGGTTGGGGCTCTTTTGCCTCGGGGAAGTATATAAGGAGTTGGGGGAGAAAGGAAAGGCACTTTTGCATATACATTTTATCGACCCCTTTCTCGTGTAGATGCTACTTTGTTGTGTTTCTACAGCTTGTGGAGTCAAATGCCACAAGGACCCTAGCTTGATCTTTGAGAGACCCGCCCCTAGCTAGAGGCCATTCTTCGGTAGTGCGAGATCTGTAGTCTATCATTTTGGAGCCGCTTCTGGGCCGTGCTACTGAGAGATACTTCTAGAGGGTATGGAGGAATGGTTTTGAGGATTTTTGGGGAATTTGAGGAAGATAATCAGTGGGATCACAGATCAGATTCATGGAAGTCATTTGGGTAGGGCATGATAGCTCGTTGAAGGTACCTCCATCATTTACCGACCCCACTTCCAAGCATGTCAACTTGCAGATCTCTAGGGTCTTGCGGGCATTTGGGGAAGATAAGCAAAGGGGCTCTAGATCAGACTCACGACATCCATTTGGGCTAGGTGTGGCTGCACGTTGAAGGTGCCTCCATCATTTTCTGACCCCATTCCAAGTGAGGTGACTTGTAGCCTCTATTTGGGTGTTTTCGATCGTTCATTCCAGATCTCGAAGGTGCGGCCTTTATTTGGAGGGTTTTCCATTCGGCCATTCCTAGATCTGAAGGTGAAATTACTATTTCCTATATTTGTCATTGTTATTTCCAAAGACCCTTAATTTCTGCTCCGATATTTGGAGAGTTATGAGCCTCTATAGTTTTCTCATTTGTCAGGGCACGCTATGCTTTTTATAGCAATAGTTTAATATCTCGTAAAAGTCTAGAAACAGTTTCCTTATGTCCTTTATAATAATATCAAGCTCTATTTAAATTTTCAAGTATTTGGGTGGAAATTTTGGCTAATATTAAGTTTCTTTAATTCGCTGTCCCAATTTGTAAAAAAGCTGGTAAAATCAATATTTTATTTGGCTGCAAGTTTCAATATTTTTGTGCATTGTTAAGTGGTATCCCATTAAGGATATTACAGATGCAAATCTATATCATTCACAGTGACCAACATTGGGAAAAATGTTGTGGCATTTCTTCACTCACAAAGAATACAACTATGGCACCATGTGTCTTTTGATTGATGTAAAAAATAAAGTATTGGTTCAATGTATCTCTAAGGGCATTTGATTGCATTTCTCGAAGCATTTTTCTTGCATTTTGTTAATGATTATTTCATTTTCTTTCTCATGCAAGTAAGTGAATCATCGTTTATATGGAGAATGGAACAATTTACAAGCATAAATTCTATTATCTTTCATAGTAATTGAATTTGTGATATACATAACTCCCAATGACATTGTTTGCTTTTAATGATAAATAAGAGATATAATTTATAATAATAATAAATAGTAAACTTAATTTCGTGTGTATAATCTAATAGAAAAAGACTTGAGTTATTTACAATCCCGTGAATGAGATACGAAAACATAACATTATTTCTACCAAAATATAATTACCCCAAAAACAAAAAGACTAAGCCGACACAAGTTCCATATTTTGGTTCAATAATTTCACTATTATAATATAAAAAAATGTCATAGTTTAGGAGATTCATAAAAAATAAGATATATTTTTGGGTGAGAACGTAATTTTATTTTAATTTCCACTAGAAATCAAAATAATGAAAAGAGTTTGCGAGAATCGAATCAGAAACGAGGCATCACAAAGTAGTTGCACTCCAACGGAATCGTGAAAGCTCTAGCGATAGCAAGGAAAAAATTGATTAGTAACGGAAGAACTTGCTCAACAGAAACAAAGATTACATTGAGGAAAGACAGTGGAGTGTCTTGGCATGCTCATAAATGAATAGAAAAGGGGTACATATAGGGTGGTAAGTAACCCTAGTGCATGACACATATGAAACCCTAAACCTAACCCTAAACCTAACCCATGTGAGATGACCCTCCAACATGAGAGGAGGACACATAGGATAACTCACACTAATACCCCCTTCATCGAAGCAGGGTACTTGGCTGTGATGAGTCGATGGAAGAGGAAGACACTCCTAAAAAATAAGAAAGATGTGTCAATGGGGCCCGATAACTAAAGGCCTGATAAGGTGCCCATATACAAACAAAATCTTCCTAGAAGAAGAAGAAGAAGAAAAATGGGTCCTAGCATAAAGCCTGATGAGGTACCCATGTACAAAAGAAGTCCCAAGAAGTGAAGGAAAACCCAGTGGGAAAAACATCCACCACAAGAGAACAAAAAAATACTCTCTAATCTAAGAAAGATGCCAAAGATGGGTCCTGGCCATAGACTAGCTTGTAAAGGTACCCATGTACAAAGGGGAAATCTCTCGGAAGATGAAAAAGAGAGAAGATGAGGGAGATGAGATGGATGTGGAAGATGCCATGGATGGATCTGAACTCTGCAACTCTAAGAAGTCTCCCAGAAGAATGTTGATGATGAGATCCTTTGCCTCTGGTGAAGAAGAGCCATTTGCACCGTACTGTGTGTCTTCCCTTAGGAAGGATAGAAAATATGTGTTGGAAATCTGCCCACTCCACAAAGGAAACTAAAGGCAGTAGCATGAAGAACTCTGAGTCTGGTCCATGAAAGTGTGACATAGGTCTAGCAAGTGAGTGCAAAGGAGATGAGGGTAATGTCACGAGTGTAGAACTATCAGAGTATGAAGGGTGAACACATGTAGAAAGGATTTCCAACTGATGTGAAGGCAATAAAACATCCCCCACGACAAAAAATGGATCCACAAACAAAGGTGGATTAATGAAAGTCTCTAGTAAAGTGGAAGTGGCAAGAGTCCTAAAAGGGGCACTCCCAACAATGGAGATGATGAACTCCTCTAAAATACCTATAGATGGATGAGGAACCTGTAGTACATCACAAGTGTGCTCTGTAAAAATACCACTAAGGTCGGCGAGATACTCGTCCCAATGAGGGGGCTCAACAAACGAGAAGAAGCGCGTCAAATATGTATGAGTCATCCAAGGAAGGTTGAGGAGTGAAATGGGCCTCAAACACTCGAAGGTGGAAAAGAGGCGGGTGGGATGATTTGTATGATATTGTATAAGAGACTACTCAATATACGATGAGATGTAGGATGCGTCAACACTCTCTCGGAATAGTGTGAGGAGGAGAAGAGCCCTCTATAGTACTCTTGAAATCAGATCTGGGTGCACAATCCTCGTTATCGAAGTAGAACCAAATGAGTCGGTTTGGTGGGCTGTCATCACATGAAAAAATAGAGGAGACAATGAATCACTTGCAACAACAACGGTGACAATATGTGAAGGGTCTCCATAGAGGGGGTGAAGAATTCTTCAGATGAGGTGGGGTGGATGCGAGTACGCCACGTGAACCCATTGAGATGTAGAGACATGCATCATCATGTGACCAAAAACATGGTCGCAATTGTTGAGAAAATCATTAAGATGATGATGATTAGTGGGTGTTGGAACTGGCCCAAGCAAGAAGTGAGAAAGACCCTTGCAGGCGAAGTAATGTTCCATAGAAGCACGCCAAGATGAATAGTTCTCTCTCCCACTAAGAATTGGCAGAGGCTGTAAGGTGATCCTACAATGCTCAATTCTGGAAAGATTACCTTCCATGATGCGGAATCAAAAAGTGCAAGATGCACAAATGCAAGACGTCAGACGCGGCCGATAATGCATCTGCATGTAATACAACACCCAGGACAATAACAACCCCCTACTTTTGTAACTTTATAGTTTAGTGTGTTGATTACAATCGGGTCCGTGCATGTGGTTTGAAACACTTGGTAACTCGTCTTGCAATCAGTGTAATAACGTGTAAGAGAGGAGACCACAACAGTGTTTCATGTAGCGCAACAAAAAAGGACACCGTAAACAAGCACAAGCAAAAAACAGAAAGGAGGTGAAAGCCAACCCTGGTGGTGAGAAAAAGTGTCTCACGTCACACGAAATAATCCCTTTGTCATAAGACTGTGGCGGACACACTCATAAGTCCACGAAAAAAAGGAATTGAACAAAGCTCAAAAGAATGAGCTGAATTAAGCAAAACAAAGACACCCCCCAGAATGCAGCACTTTATAAAATTAGTGCGTTTACAAAGCTAATGATCCCATCATTTAGAGTGTGAAAAAATACAACTTTGACTAAATAAGTGCTCAAAACCGAGCAACGAGTCAAAAGTTATAGCAAAAACCAATTCCTGCAATTTGATGAGAAAAAGCCAATAAGCCTGCAAACGGATTAAAAAAGTACCCTAAATGCATGCAAAGGGTGTCGTATGTATGCTTGTTGGAAATGGCATGGAATTTGAGATAGGGTTTGTTTGTATTGTGAGGGGGGATTAGCCACCTTCCAATCCCGAGACCTCACCCTTTGTCTTCGGCACTCGACGGAAGGTTAGAAATACAACAAGCCAAAAACCAAATTGTATAATGCCAAAGAAAATATAGTTTAAATAATGTGAAATTAAATAAAAGTAGATCTAATTTAATTAAATCTAATTAGATCTAATCTAATGAATATTTAGATGATTTTTTTTTTGTTTAAATATATATGGAAACCTTTTTTAAAAAAAACTTACCATGAAAAGAGTTGCTTGATTTTTTGTTTTGAAAAAAAAGACGTTTGACTTTGATCGACAAAAAAAAAAAAAAGAACAGAGGCCATGATTTGTTTTAAATATTGAAAGGAATTAGAAGGAATGTTTAAATAAAGAAAGATATGTAAAAAAAATGCCCGTAGATTGGAAAAAGTAGCAATTGTTTTAAAAAACGCCCAGCCACTTACCAGTTCAAAAAAAAAAAGAAACCCGCACGTGGACAACAAGGTAGAAGGTTTTGAAGGAGGTGTTTGGTTATAAGACAATCCTTTGCATGAAACAACAGCAACAGTCCATGCAAACACCCAAAAAACACAAGTTTTAACAGGCCGCGCCAAAAAAGAGTGTTGTAGGCCGCTTTTGGTGTGGTAGAGGCATTTTTGGTGTGGTAGAGGTAATTTACAACCACCGTGAAGTAAACAAAACGTGGCGAGATGATTAAAAATGCCGAATAATCAAAAACACCTAAACAATCAAAAAAATGCGAACAATAAAAAAATGCCTAAACAATAAAAAAATATGGTGAGGATAAAAACGCTGGAGCAGTCCAAAAATGCCACGGAATGAAGAAAAATGTAGGCCATGCGTGAATGAACAGTGATGGCAGTTTGAATAGTCCAAAAGAGTCGGAGGGACAACGGTTTGTTGATGAGCATTCACGATTTGAAGAACTCAAGGATCCTGTAACCATAGACAACATGCACTAAAAAAAAAAACACAAAAATCTTTACGAGAAAGCTTGTTAGAGATATTAGCAAGATAATTTCCGAGAAAATAGTGATCGAGGACTTGCATGCGAGTAAAATAACGAAACCAAGTAAGAGTAATAGCAACAAAAACAAATTGTGCACGTTTACAGATCTTAGCTCGATACCATGAAAAGAGTTTGCGAGAATCGAATTAGAAACGAGGCACCATGAAGTAGTTGCACTCCAACGGAATCGTGAAAGCTCCAGTGATAGCAAGGAAAAAATTGATTAGTAATGGAAGAACTTGCTTAATGAAACAAAGCTTGCATAGAGGAAAGACAACGGAGTGTCTTGACATGCTCATAAATGAATAGAAAAGGGGTACATATCGGGTGTTGAGTAACCTAGTGCATGACACATATGAAACCCTAAACCTAACCCAAAACCTAACCCATGTGAGATGACCCTCCAACATGAGAGGAGGACACATAGGATAATTCACACTAACAAATAACACCATTAGCATTTGAGGCCAATGCCAATATCAAGGATGCACATAATGATTCCAACATTGAAAGTTCGACTCCTCAAAATTTGAAAGTGTGAGCCTCAAACTTTTAAAGTGCGAGTCTCGCACTTGGGAAAGTGTGAGTCTCCCAATTTTAAAGTGTGAGGCTCAGACTTTGAAAGTGTGAGGCTCTCAATTTGACCGTGTCGGTCTCACAATTTGAAAGTGCAAGGTTGGCGGTTTGAACTTGTTATTACGGGAATTAGTTGATAGTTTTTGTTATTGTTTTTTTAATATAATGGGCTCATTACTTATAATAGTTAGCATCCACTAACCTTACATTGAGGGTTTTTCACTTTCAAAGTGCAAGGAAAGTACTACCATCACATTTTTAAATTGCGATGCTTGCAATTTGAACTTGCTTTTGTAGGAAGTTATTGTTAGTTTTTATTTTTATAAATCCAACAAAATCATGCCTTATAATAGCTAATGGCCACTAACCTTACATACTCCCAATCTGAAAATATAAGAACAACGAATTTGGAATCAAATAATAGCGAAATTGGAATCCAATAATAGAGATGATGAGATCAATAATAGTGATATTGGAATCTAATAATAGTGAAATTAGAATCCAATAATACGGAAAGTGGAACTTGTGTAAGTCAAATGATGACAATATTGGAATCCAATATTGTTACTAATGGAATCCAATAATAGTAATAATGGAATTCAATATAAATAGAAATGGAATCCAATATAGGAAAAAAATGTGATAGATTTATTCCAAAACTTGTAATACTAGAGTCCAGATTCACTGGAATATGTCTAGATTTATTGAAATAAGCATTAATACTACATGAGCAAGAAAGAAGAAGAATGTTTTTGTGTGAGGGGGTTTGACCACCTATCAAATGGGCCTCACCCTTCCATCTTTGACACTCAATAACAACAAAGCACTAGGAATATACTATACAACGGACTGAAAAATGGGGTCTAGGGGCGGAAGCTCCCAGCGGGGTCAAGGGGCCAAACATAATTTACCCTTTTAAATGACAGTCGAAATGGGCCAAAAATTAATTTTTGCCACAAAGTGAACCCCTAAACTACTTATACTACACAGTTTTGTTACAATATTTTCCCTCTTATTCATAAAAAAATTCCCAAAATAATGTGCTCTCTAAATAAAATTATCTCTTTTACAATAAAATGGCCCCACCTTGTTAAAATTATATGAGTCCTCCTTTTAAATAAAAATATCCTTTATAAAAGGTTGAAGGTAGAGACCTTATTAGAGGAGAGCTCAATGAGATGAAGTGGGATGGAGATCGACATATCGTATGAGCTAGGAGAGTGAGAGAGCTTGGTTATGCTAGAAAAAACAAACCATGTAAGGTTTTCTAACGTACAAACCATACAAACAACATCAATCCTTTTCACCAATACACAAAACACGGACCATATAAAAAAATATGACTAATATAGATTTTATATTCTCTTTCGAGTTGGAGAACAAAAAATAAAAAATCATTCAAATTAGGGTTTTAAGCGTAATCAATTGATCTTTAAAACTAAAGTGAGTTGTGTAGGTTTTTTTATGCGGTCGGGATGAGAGCAGATGAAGGCACAAACAAGGTCAAGTTAATGGATGTGGTCAAGATGCATGAAATATGAGTAAAGTCGAGCCACCCCGGTCCCACCGGTCAAGGAAAATCCACCACCAAGTAGAAAAACTAGGGTAACTATGTCACCAAGCCATGACTCAACCGTCATTGAGCCATCATTCTACCACCGTTCTTCCACCACTAATTAATAAGTAAACTCGAGTGAAGTTGTGAGTTAAAATGACTAAATACAATAAAAATCAAGCCTAGCTAGATAGACCCAAATTCCAAGCCACCTCCAAAGCACCACCAAATCATACCGATCCCATGTAAATAAATTCAGAAAGGAGGGGGCCAGAGTAGGTCGGTAGGTTTGAGAGAGGATCAATCAAGAGTAGACTAATATATGAGCAAATCCCAACACTTGAGTAGTGGGCCGATAGAAGAGATGAGGTTTTAGCCAAACTCGATACATGATAAGGTGAGTTCACCAAATGTTGATTATGATCACAAATCGAGTCCCATATTTAAATTCAAAAACACTGAGGGTTTCCAAATAGCCAAAAAAGATCAATGACATAGATATCTTCATTACCCAATAACTAAGATGCACAAGAAAACCAAAACGCTCACGGTTTGGAGAATAACATATCATTGAGGCACTAGAAAATAATGTAATTTATCATAACAATCAATATCATTATTGTTAGGTAATAAGGGATAAAATATGTTGAACAATTCTACACATAATCGCAATATTAATTCAACTAATATGCAGAAAAATATCACACATGAAATAAAAGTGTAGAAAAATAAAAAAGAACACAACACAAAGAAAATATTTAACATAGTTCACCCAATTTGGGATACTTCCACCAAGAATCACTTCCTTAGATTTTATTACAAGGCACCTCTTTCCCTCAATACGATACCCCGATCTGTTTGGATCTATACTCAACAAACTCTCTCGAATTCACACTTCAACTCACACCTCTTCAATTTTCTATTTTCCCTACAATATACCCAAACACATCAATAGGCAACTTCTTAAGAATTTTTACAATCATGTGGGTACACAAACCATGGGCAAAAACATCCCCATAAACATATGGGTTAAAAATAATGACCATATGAGAAGAGAAAGTTTCGAGGTATAAGACACATTTTCAAGGACAAAAAAATAAATTCCCGAGGGCTGCGCCCGCACCCCTTCTTAAGGCCCAGAAAAACCTAAACCCCAACGAGAATTAGTGTTCGGTCTTCAACACTTCCACACATAAAAAAATTCTCCACAACATAACAATATCCCACTTTCATACTGGTTTTCCTCGAGCGAGCTTCTAAAACCTTCACTATCATCTATGAAGACCAACCAAAGTTGGACATAGCTTTAGTTTCTCTGTTTGACCACCTTCGTCATCATTTATGTAGGATTCGAGTGGTATGAATCTTCCAACTCGCAACTTCTCTTCTTCTAAATATTTCTTAATGAAATGGTACCTTATATGTATATGCTTCATCCTAGTGTGGAAAGAAGAGTTCTTAGCTAGGTGTATAACACTCTTACTATCACTATGTAGCTTCCCTTCCCCTTGCTTATGGCCAAACTCCTCAAGTAATTTCTATAACCAAATCATCTCTTTTCTTTCCTCTATGGAAAAAACATACTCGGCCTTCGTGGTTAACAAATCCAAAATCTTCGTAGTCATGAAATCCATCTCAATGGTGTCCAACCTATAATGAATGTATAACTTGTGGTGTTCATCTTCTTTGTCTACATATCCAACCATATATGAATATACATAACCACGGAAAGTGGTGTTTGATCCATTGCGAGTACAAAACTATCCCCATGGTCCCTCTTAATTACCAAAATATCCACTTTACTACCTTTCAATGATCTTTACCTAGATCATTCATAAATCTACTCATTGCTCCCACTACATGGGAAATATCAGCCTAGTGCACACCATAACAAACATAAAGCTGCCGACCGCTAATGAGTAAGGTACCTTGGACATCTATTTTCTCTCCTACGTTGTCTTGGGACACAACTCCTTCGATAACTTAAAATTGCTTGCCAAAGGAGTCCCAACTGGTTTAGCATCTTGTATATTAAACCTCTCCAAGACCTTCTTAATGTACTCATCCTAAGATAAAGTCAGCTTCCTTTCCTTCCTATCCCAAGATATCCTCATACCAAGGATTTTTTTGGCTTCCCCCAAATCCTTCATAGCAAAGGATTCACTTAGTTGCTTCTTGCATACTTTTATTTACTACATGTTATTTCCTGCAACCAACATGTCATTCATATACAAGCATATGATAATATAAGCGGCATCCTGAAATTTCTTCATATACACACAATGGTTGGAATGACATCTAATATAACCTTTCTCGATTGTGAAGCAATCCAATTTCTTATACCATTGACATGGAGCTTGTTTGGGCCATACAATCTCTTCTTGATTTGCACACCATCTCCTCTTTACCTTTAACCTAATAGCCCTACGATTGTTTCCTATATATATCCTCCTCCAAATCACCATGGAGAAATGAAGTATTTACATCTAGCTTCTCTAAGTGTAAGTATTCATTGCCACTATTCTAAGAAACAGTTCTAATAGAAGTCATTTTTACAGAGCAGAGAAAATATCATCAAAATATATACCTTTTTTCTATGGAAACCCCTTGACCACAAACTTGTCCTTGTATCTTTTCTTGACTCCTTCCTCTTTAAATCTTTACACCCAATTTTTCTACAATTCTCTTTTTCCTTTGGGTAGATTCAAAAATCCCAAGTTTTGTTCTTCATGAGATACTGATGCTCCTCATCCATGGCTTGCACTGAATTCTTGTTGGCATCTACCTGCATTACTTCATCAAAGATCTCTCGCTCTCCACTTTCGGTGAGTAATAAATAATTAAAAGAAAAAAAAATAATTAAGTTTCTCTTCTTACCCTAGAATAACTCCTCAATATAGGAGTTTCGGGTTCCTATTGAGTAGGTTCTGGCTGATTAATGTTTCACTTTCCCATTTGGAAGATCCTCTACCACGCATATTCTTTCTTGGATTCTTCCTATTTTCCATAATCTGTTTCTTATACATAACTTTATCACTAAAGACCACATCCCTACATCGAATTATTTTATTGTCCTTAGTAATCCAACATTTATATCCAAATTCATCAACACCATTACCAATGAAAGTTATTTTTTTATTTAGCCTCTAACTTGGTCCTATCATACTTGTCAATATGGACAAACACCTCCCATCCAAAGACTCTAAGAAATGAGTAATCAAATTTCTTACCAAACTAAGCCTCTTTAGGTATGCCTCCATTCAAGGCACTTGAAGGTCCTTTGTTTATCACGTACACATTTGTGCTTACTACTTCTACCCAAAAATAAAGAGCCACTCTTGTATGTAATCTCATGCTCCTAGATTTTTCTATTATTTTATTGTTCATCCTTTTTGACACCCCATTTTTTTGTAAAGTTCCTAGAACCATATTTTTCCTACGAATTCCATTCATATAACAATAATAATCAAACTCATTCCTACAATACTCCTCTCCATTATATGACCTGAGACATTTCAACTTGAGACCCGTTTCATTATCTACTAAGGATTTACATTCAACAAAAGTGTCAAATACATCATATTTATTTCTAATGCAATATACTCAAACTTTCCTTGTTGCATTGTCATAAGAGTAACATAATAATTTGAAACCCCAAGAGATGATATCTGAGCCGAACCCTACACATCAGAGTGTACCATCTCTAACTTACTCTCTTTCTTTGTAGGTATAACTTTGAGAAAATTTACCCATTTATGTTTTCCATATACACAGTTCTCACGAAATCCAAACTTGTTTCCATATATACAAGAAAATTCTCCTTTATGATCTACATGCCCTTATGGCTCATATGACCGAGCCTATAGTGCCACAATGTTGTATCTACGTCTAAACCCACAATATTACAAGTGTTAGTGCTACCAGTGGTTAAATACAAGGTTCCAACCTTATTAAATCTTACCATCATAAGAACACCTTGATAACCTTCCAAGAGTCCACTGTAAATGTCACAATACAACTATCATTTCTTAACTACCCCGCTAATACCAATTTTTTCTCTATGTAGGAACATGTCTAACATATTTCAACAATATTGTCTAAAGAGAGAATTAAAGAGAGAATTAAAGAATCCGACACACATTAAATATTGCCACATTCACCTCCTTGTTTTCTTCTTGTTGTTTCTTCTTGTATTGAAGATCCCAACAATCCTTCTTTGTATGCCCGGGCTTTCCACAGTTCAAGCATACCATATTTTTTTGGATTTTGACCTTTGCCAATGTTTTGTTTTCCTCGACTTCCTCTATTCTTTTTGTCCCTCTAGTTTCCACTATCAAAGCGTTCCCTAAAGTAGAAGATTCCTAAGTATTTTTATTCACATTTTCTCTCTTATAATCATCCCTACAACAGCCTCAAACTTCATCTTTGAATTAGTTGAAACCGACTTACTTACCACAATTACGTGCTATTCTAACTATCGGGTAAGGAAAACAAAATTGTAAAAGCCGTAACTTATTCAAAAAATTATATTGTAACCAAATCTATCATATTCACTACTATATTAAAATCATTCAAATGATCTTCTACTAAACCATTCTCGAGACATCTTCGTATTAAACAAATTTTTCATTAGAAATATCTTATTAGAGGCAAAGAGTTTTTCATACAACTTCCTAATGCATCCACAAGTTCCTTGTAGTCTTTTCCATTGAAACATTAAATAATACCAAAGATGCAAAACAAATCCGGATTGTCCCAAGTGCCTTCCTATCTAACAAATACCAATCCACACCCACCATACTCGAGGTTTTCTATGATTTTCGGTCAACAGAACATAAAGATCCTTCTTATAAAGGTAATCTTCTATCTTTATCTTCCAAAGAATAAATTCTACCCATTGAATTTATCAACCTTTTTTTTTTTTCCAACATCTACCATAGATCCCACTCAAGATAAAACTTTCCTGTGATTCAATACTTGATAAACCAATCCAAGGCTTTGATACCGATTGTTAGGAAATAAGGGATAAAATATGAGGAACAATCCCACAGAATCACAATAGTAGAAAATAATAAGCAAAAAAATATTACAAATTTAAAATTAAAGTGCAAAAAAATAAAAGAACACAACACATAGACATTAGGTAACATGGTTCACTGATTTGGGATACGTTCACCAAGAACCACTTGCTCATATTTTATGACAAGTAACCTCTTTTTCTCAATACAATACCCAGATATGTTTGGATATATACTCAACAAACTCTCCCAAACTCACACTTGAATTAACACCTCTACAATTCTCTAGTTTTACCTCTGATAAGGATAAGAAATTTGAGGATATTTTCATAAAAATGATAATACATTGTACATATAGATCTTCACATGTTATTGAGATGGGTGTTTGAGCATCACTCATGAGCGTAGATCCATGCATATTAATGGTGCTAATATATGTTGTAATTTTCTATGGTTTTATTCAATGTTTATCTCCTCATGATCCCCTTACTTCTCTGTAAAATTACACTTATTCCGCCGATTCCTTTCTCTCTGAGTATTATTCCATTTAAAAACATCATTAAGGAGTCTCATTCCATCAAAAATTTCTTAGATTTTACCCATTAGATGACCTTTTTGATACCAAATGATTGGTATTAGAGAAGTCGTACATATGATTAATAACTTGCAAATCAAGTAATGGAGTCAAACTAAAGAGTTGTATTATAAACACACACATCATAATATTTCATTTGAACCATTATAAATATATAGGATTTTCCTCTCCGAAATAATATGAGAGATACAAATTCTCTTACAACTCATGCCAATTACATGAGTTGATGTAACTCACACAACTACTATAGCTCTTAATTATCTATTCTTATGTACACTACAAAACTCCTAATATATACGAGTTGTTAAAAAAACTCATTTACATAACAATATTACCAAACATTAAATTATTAATTACCAATTACCATGAAAACACTATTTTTCCTAACAAGATTAGAGTAATTCTTAATCTAAATCTTTTAAGGAAAGGAGTCATCCTTTTCCTAGAGGATTATCTCAAGGGTTAATGTTCCGCACCTTGCAAGTTCCCACCCCATTGTTGTTGTAGACATCTTCAAACATTTGAATAACTACTTATATCATAAGGGTACATACGAGTTCTTTACCAACTAGACCAAACACATTCTTTTTGATAGATGTTTAATTTGGTTGTCACATAATTAGAATTGTTTTCTTTAAATATGTGACATTGTCTTACTAAATATCATACTCATACTAAAAAAATTAAAGGGAATTGTCTTACTAAATATCATATTCACTACTAACAATATTCAAGGACATCCTCGAAAAACAATGATTTCACCATATATAACAATCGGGTGTACAATCAAATCATTTCACCTTTTTGATATTACTCTAATCCTATGGAAAAATAGGTGCTTTGAGAATAGTATAGAAATTTAACTAAACATTATGAAAATTGGAATCCAATTAGATGTTTTTGTTCCAAGCACCCGGGTAGGTATGTATACAAAATGTGGAAGCATGTGCACAATGCATGAGAACTATTTGAAAAAATTCCTAAAATAAATATGGTTTCATTGATTACAATGACTACAAGATATGGAAAAAATTGGTTTGTTGTAAATGCCTTGGAATATTTTAGGAAAATGCAATTGGTAGATGTAAAGACAGACTCCACAACCTTTACCATCATCCTATGAGCCATTTTCAAAATGGGAGCTTTAGAGAAAAACATGGACATCCACCAAAGCATATTGGAAGCACATTTTTTATATACATGTTAGATGTAGACATGCATGCAAATTTTGAAGCATATAAGGCATGTCAATTGCTCAAAAAAATTAATTAAAGAGATTTTGATCTCATGGAATGCCATGGTTATTAGATATGTACAAAATATAATTTACTGAGAGATGATATTTGGATTTTTCAACAACCTTCGGAGTATGTGTCGACTTTCATACTACAACCGAGTTTATCTCCAAGATTTTTGCAATGAAAAATTATTGTGAGAGAAGAAAATCACTTGTTATTTCAACAATTTTTTTTTCTAGAGATTATTGGTGATGCTCGTGAAGTAATTTATAAACATAGTTTGGTACTATACCAAGGTATCTCATGTCAAACCTATAGTGATAAATAATGCATCAAGATTTGTTTTCAATTTCTTTACAAAACAATCTAGTAGTTAGGAGATTCTAACCATGATGTTGAATTCATAAAATCAAAGATACATACATACATACACACACACACACAACTTGAAAAGTTTTAGTTCATTCTCCTATGAAATCATCGTGATGGTAAAAATAATTCAGGAAGATTTGGTCTAATTCGTATGCTCATAAGGAAATCTTTCCTCATGTTTTCCATGTTAAGTAGAAAAATTGAACAATTATTGTAAAATCCAAGTTAAAAATTGTTGTGACAAGCTCTTTGTTGACCCATGATTGAGAATCTATAATCACACCCATACTATTTGTGTTGAATTTATAGGACCATAAAAATATTTCTCTTTCAAAAGAGTAACCAACACAATATTTACCCCAAAAAAATTACAATAAAACATGTATCACAAATTATATGAAATAAATTTCAAAGCCAAAAACATATTTGTAATTTTATTTAATCTTGATGATTTAATGCCTTCAAGCACAAATCACACTTAATATAAGTGAACAACCAAACAAGGTTCATTGAGGAGTTGGTCATGCTTGTTGACATGATTTACTACTAGCTTTATAATATCCTTCGTCACTTTTCAAAATTTAGAATGTAGAAGCACATCCATACTAACTTTGTACTTTGAAATTGTAGGACATAATTGAATTGTAGGAAATGAAAGATAAACTTTAATGAATACATTATAAGTATTGTATAAAATGATAAATGGTTTTTGATATTAATACTAATTTCAATGTTTCATATCACCTTTTATATCATAGAGAAAATCCATAAAAATATTCCACTTGTATCCTTTTCAGCGTTTCTTGCACCCATTGCTAGTTAAATATTATTTTATGACTTTAGCTCTCTTGTTTGTTAGAAGGATAAAAATTTCAAGAAGGAAATTTTCTTAAAGAGAGGAAAATGAAAGTTTCAACTCATGTTCATATTCATGAGACTGTTAAAAAATTTGGGTTTTTTGTCCCATGCATTGAGAGAAGAGAAGTGGTGTACTCTTTCTTAAAAGAAATTAAAGTGGACAATTTTGGTCCATTATAGAATATTAGTGGAACCAAAAGCTCACCTCCTAAGATGATAAGATGAAGGTTAATTTATGATTTAACAAGACTCATTTAATGGTGGATTACAAATTTTATTGAGAGAAATGTTTTTACCTATATAATATACATAACCTATGTGAAACATTATAAATATTTTAATTTATTAATTTTACATATAAAAATATAGTAAATATATATCGGATTAGGGGTGTCTTTAGATTATCATAAAACTTTCTTTGGAATTACAATATAAAAATGTGTGTATTGATTATTGGAAGTAGTTATAAATATGAAGAGGGAATCTTTGCTCCACATGAAAATTGAAAAATTGAAAGTTGTTGTAGACACACGAAGTTTTCTCATGCCTAGAGTCTCTTCTGATTTGTTTGATCGATGACACTTCATTATTTAGCTAATATTCACTCCATTCTTGGATGCCCATTTACAAAACATTCTTGGTCATATTCCTCCTATACTCAACCCATATGGTTAATAAACCCCCTTTTATTAGCTAAACATCTTCATATTTCCCTCGGATCACTTCTATAGGCTTCCTAGGCTATCTATCAATCACATCCGGTTAATCGGACTCCCCTCAAATCTCAATGAGTCTCTAATCACTTACTAATCAAGTTTAATTAGCTTAAACCTATCTTAACTAGTCCGATGTATGTTTACCACTCCTAATCATAAAGTGATTTTGGCTTACCTTAGTTAGTCCCACATACACCCAAAGTTCAAATTCTTCCAAAGATAATACTATAATACAAGGCTAAGCCCTCCCTTTCAACCCTGGAAACACCTAGACATCTTAAGACACTATGACCTTTTTGAGACCAAACAACTCAACCCACATCTTGAGTATTTCCTCCATTAAAACTAAGCTAATATCTAAATAGACCATCCATTATCCAAGCTTGAGTAAATGAGGAGAACCATATGACCTTCCAGCCATTAATGGTGAGCTCTCATTCTTGAAAGCTTGAGATTTCATACCAAACATCATATTTGATTGCTAGGATCTTCTTAGGTTCATGTTTTATAACTTTCAAAAGAGTAGAGATTAGTATATATGCTAGGTTTTGATGTTTTTGTCAAAGTTATGATGCATGTATAGGAGTAGCTCTTGTTTATCTCTTCTTTTATGGTTCATAGTTGAGTTAGTTAATCTTTGAGGTTTTCTAACCTCATTTTCATAGCTTTTCAACTTATACATGAACACATTGGCACGCATTAGTGGGACCTTTTCCATGGTATTTTTAGAAAAATTTCAAGCTTTCTTTCAATTTCTAACCTTTCTTCATGCTTTTTAGGGTTAAATATCTTAGATTTGATTGGTTTCTTATATTTGGGTGGGTTAAATGTCCTTTTTCATGCAAAGTTAGTGGGTTTAGGTTGAAAATTGATTTAAAGGGTAGAAATCAAACCTATTTGCATTTCTAAAATTCTAGATCTCGTGATTTTTGTGATTTTTCAGGGCCACACGTAAGCATCAGAGAGGGGCACATACATGTGAAAAAGGTCATGTACCTATTTAAAGTGCCACATGCACATCAAAAAAGGTGGGTACACATTATGCTTACCCATATGCAAAAAGTTTCCTTAACCTTGTTGATTGAACCAGAGCCACGTACTTGTCCAAACCTACATGCATACATCAAAAAGTCCACATACACACCATTCTGCATGCATACCTATAATTCCATCCTCTATGTTATTTGACCTTTTACTCCCGAGCCGCATACGAGATATTCTATGGCGTGTACATGCTAAAAATACCGTGCATGCATCACTCTGGATGCATAGGCATAAATAACTTTATGTCATTCCCAAAAACCACGCACACTTACCCTAAAGGGTGTGCACATGCCAAAATCCATTCACACACATCAAAAAGGGTAAGCAGGTGTCTCTATTTGATCCAGAGTTATTCCTATTATTTTTATTTCTCCTAGTTTGGGTCATATCTCCTAGCTCGTTGGTTTGTTTTAGAACTCTAAAAATTCTCTGGAGACTTGCAAAAATGCAAATTACTAAGAACAAGTGAAAACCTACTAAAAATAGACTCCTAGGATTTTATTATTTTCTTAGTTTTCTAACTTTTATGCAGTGTTCTAACAGTAGTTTATAGGTTTCTTTTCTATCATATTTTTCATACTAACTTAGTTAAAGTGTTTGCATCTTTATTTGTGAGGGTTTGAAACATGTATGCTCTTCCTTCGTGCCTTCTAGGTGATCTTAAGAATCAAAAACGTTTCACAACCTTCTTCACATGCTTTCCAAACAATTTAATTAAGTTTTTAAATGGGAAATAACTTCAAAGTTGGCTAAAAGGAACTCATTTTTCGGGAATTTCTTAAGTATTTTCCATTTCTTGCAAATTTTGAGTGATATATTTTGTTGTGTATGATATTTCCTTACGTCTTGAATGATATGGGATCAAAAGAAATATTTTACCCCCTTTATATGATGTTATTGGAAAATTAATAATCTCGATGTGTAGGACCTAAATCATGTGTTGAAGAATTACATGCTAAACAATACTAACATATTTTATGTAGGTTGCCAATGGTGTGCAAAACCTAACTAATCCTTAAAAAATAAAAAATACACCACATTAAACACATTTTATTTATAGGTTCGAAAAGCGTACATCGCTATCTGCTCAACTAGAACGTAACCCCTTTGGCATAACACCTTAAGCTACAACAATGGGGGTGGTTCTAGGAACCCTAAAGTAGTCCACCACTGAGTAACCTCATGGATGAAATAGGAAGTGCTCCACACACCCACTTGACTAGATTTTCCTTTTGTGAGTTAGAGTCAAAGTTATCCATATCGTGACCCCAATGAGAATATGTGTGAATGCATTCATTGCTCATCATATTTGAAGGGGGTAAATTAAAGCCAAGATAAACCAATATAAGCTATCATGACTTTCTTGGCAAATCAAGCTCGCAATAGATAAACTTATGACACCTAGATGAGAGAACCACTTAGGAAGCCATATTTTCTTAGAGCCTAATTTTCCATCTCAAACCATCATGTCATATCTACCTTTCTCGAAGTGATAAATTTTTTGGAATCAAAACCTTGTTGATCAAATAAAGGGACGAGTCCACCATAGTTTGAGTATATCGTCACTCATCACAGGATTTACTGAAGCACTACTTTAGCTTAGTTTTTATTCATCTTAGGATGATGCGAAACTATGCCGAAGTGACACCAAGTTTATTTCACCACCATTTTATCTAATCCTTTGCTCTCTCGTTTATATTTTTGATCAAAAGAGGAGCATCGGGCGTGTGGTATCAATTGATCATGTCAACCAATTTTTAACCCGTTTACATTCATCCTTGCTTGATACATAATGGTAAATGTTTAAAGTGTGTTGCTACTTTTTCACATCTTGATAGCTTTGTCTTCATACCCACATCAAGACATCTCATTTGTACCTAGGATTTCTCATCACTGATTCCCTTTCGAGTTGTTGTACTTCCCGTATTATAGCCATACAATTTATATACTTATGTCTTCTTTCCATTTGTTAAAATTAATTTAAGTCTCCATATTATATCGTTACACTTCGCTCGCATGGGTGATAAATTCTTGATATACTTAGGCTTAGTTTTGATCCCAACATTAATTTAAATTTTTGATAAAGTTGATATTAGATTTATCACATCGCAATAACATCATTTTGATACTAATATATCACTTTTTTCAAAGATTGGTTAACATGTTGAAATAGTGTTGTTATGTTGCTTGCACTTGTAACTTCCATTGGTAAAAAATTGGAATTTGTTCGTATCTAAAACTAGTTTTAGTATAACTTTTTGGGAGATCTGGTCAACATTTTATTAGTACATAGGTATTTTTATTATTAAAATTGACCTATGTAGTGATATTGTGTTGTCACTATTTACAGTTACACCTATCTTTGAAGCATTATCATAGGGCATGGTTTCATATTGGCTGATTGGTTTTCGAAAACTTACATGATTATCACATGCTATGCTTAGGTTTGTGGTATCTTTAATCACATTTGACAAAACCTTTGTAGGCACATCCCCATATTTTCAAAATTTCTAGTTGGGTGTCATTATGCCTCCCGAAATGACATGTCACTTCCTTCCCTTTGAAGGAGTTCCATCACACTATCTAGGTATAGGAATTTGTACCTAAATGACTGAATATCACATGGTTCCTCACACTTACGAAAATATGGAACCTAGGTTTAGGCATTCACCTCAGGAAATGACCAACATGACTAAACCTCGGTTGGCTCCTTGTGGTAAAACTACTTGGTTACCCCGTTCCCCACCTTCATCCCATAGTTGGTGGTATGGTTTGGGAACTTTTAATTGAAATTATTATTCAGATTCCCCCACTCTTCTTCTAATTCACATCCAAACTACTATTCAAATTCCTATCAAGAAACTCCTATGTCATGGTCCTCCCTTACTTTGCAGGACTCCCTTTATCCACCACCTCAACGAATTCTTCATCTGTTGAAGATTCGTGTGACTCAAAGTCCTTCTAGTTAATCATCTAAGTCGACCCCTACGTCGCAATCCACTAACTGTATGTGTGATCCTCTTTGGCTACCGACATAATATTATCTTATGGGTAAGCCCATGCCATCTTCTTCTATTCACAAGATGTCTCAATCAAAGTCTACTTCATCTCCTAAGTCATCTTCTTCTACTAATCAGAATCCAATTCTTCTCTTGCCTTAGAATCATTTTGATCATTCCTTATTATATAATCATCCATCTTCTAAAGATTGAGGTTTGTGTCCATGTCAAACCATTCACAAGAAATGATGTGCTAAGATATATTTTCAATGCACTATCCAATTCATTTATGGACACAATAAGGTCAAACCTTCCTTTCATCTACATCATAAAGCATCTTCAATATCTTCCACACCAGTTGTATCCCTTTCTTCTAATCAACCTCCTATGGTCAAAGAAAAACCCTTACCGATAAATTCATTTCAGGATGAAGAAATTATTGGAGAATTAATAAGGGTATATGAATTTATTCCTCTAGAAGATTACAATCAAGGATTCAATCTTTACTTTGATACACTTGCATATTGGGAAGAAGAAATTGATTCCTTTTTCTAGAAAATAGAGGAAGATCGTAAGAGCATTAAACTTGATCCTCTTCTTATTCATCCATATTCACATTCCTCATTGCATATCAAAATTCCTCAATCACAATCTCACCTTGAGTCACCACTTGGTATCCCTTCATATTATTCTAACGATGGGACATCTCCGGGTAGTCCTATATCTCTTATTCTTGGTCCACGTCCTAGTAGCCCTTCATCTTCTTCTATCGATGGGACACCTCCAGGTAGTCCTTTATCTTCTATTCTTTAGCCATGTACTACTAGCTCTTCATCCTCTTCTATTTATAGGACACCTTCGGGTAGCCCTTCATCTTTTATACTTGGGCCATGCCTTTGACCCTCCTTTTTTTCTATTTTTAGTTCATCTCTAGGTAGCCCTTGTTATTCAATCTTGCGGCCACATCCTAGTAGCCTTTCCTCTTCTATATGTTGATCACCTCCTGGTATCCCATCCTCTTCAATTCTTGGGTGTATCCTTTTCATCCATCACATAATCTTTCTACCAATGACTGGGGCAAGCCCACCAACATCCATGCCTTTCCTATCATCACTCATAAAAGCCACTTTCACGTACCACTTCTCAGGATCAGACATGTCACATCATCGCTTATAAGAAACCCAAATGAAATCTTCATCAATCTCAGGTCACACATTCCATGAGCTCAAAATCTCCCAAAAATTCCAATGATCATAAAGTTACAAATCAGATGTAATTTAAGAATTCACACCAACGTACCCATCAGGTATGGCGCAAAGTGCATAAACCTCTAGATATGGAACTCAAGCTCCTGCATGTGAAATCCATGTTTCAAGATAAATCTTAGTCATTTGTTGTGTATGAGCTCACCATGATCATCGAGATTAGAGATAATATGACTCCTGATAAGCAAACAAACTTAATATCCCTTATTAAAGAAATTGCAAACATTATTGTTGGATCCTATTACACAGAGTGAATTTTTTAGTTCCAAATTTCCAAAAACTATTAAAAAAAATCAAAACAATTTTAAAAATATAGAAAATTGAGAAAACATATAAAAAATAAAAGAAACAAAGATCAAACATTACAATCGGGTATTGCATATGCATGGATACACACATTTTGTGACATTTATCTCTATGGTGTCTATTTGACCTAGGTATTTCATCACCTTGGTAAATTAAAGAATGTGACCTCTTAGAGATCCTATCACACTCAACATATAAACTTGTTGCGAAGAACTTTTGGATGTATTTGTTGACACTAGCCAATGTTGTCATCACAATCACTTCCACATATTTTCATCAAGTCATTAGTGGTTCTTAACCCATTTTCAAACAAGAGAGCTAAAATAATTTTTTTAGGAAACATAATAATCAAAATCAGTCAAAAATCAAAATATAAAAGCTACAAAGCAAAATAAAATTGATATATAACTCTCTCTTGGGGTATTTCCAATAATCTCTACTAGGGCTATGGATGCCTGACTGGTAGTAGAGAAATGTTGTGATGAGAATAAAATACATCTCCATCTGGGATATGGACGTCTGCTAGCAGTGAGCAATGTACGACTCTCCTTGCACCCTCCATTCACAAATCCACTTTCAAAATCAATCATTCATACACATTGGCTAGCGTGTATTCACTTACTATCTATTGAATATTCCCTTCAAGAGGTAATTAATTTCTATGTGCACGCACTGGATCTCAATGAGCGAACATGATTAGTATGTTACCAAGTGTCATTTTTTTAACCTCATTCAAACTCTTGCTTTAGCCTATATCTTGTCTCATGATTTATGCCTTTTGCTAATCACTTCTTCATCATGAGGCTTCTAAGCTATATTCATATCATTCACATCATTCTTATACTTCTTTCAAAACATCCATGTGTATAAGATTACATTTTTTGCCATGTTTGCAGAAACCATTTTCCCCTTTCATATTTAACAATCTTCTACTTCCTTTTTATCATGTGTTTCTTGGCTAGCTTATGCTAGGGGCATCCTTGTTCCTTCCTAACACGTCATTGGTTTACATTCATCATCATGATTGAACCTATCCATATTGGCCTTGCTGCCCCTTACGCTTGTGTAGAGTTTTCCTTTGAATACTCCCACCTAACGTAGGGAAAATTTTGTATCTTCACTTTCTTGCACATGCGTGTGGAATTATGCCCTTATACATCCATCTATCACTGGGTGTCATCCACACTTATTTTTCTTCTTGTACATAGCTTCAAAAATATTTCAAAAGCAAAACATTCAAATATGTTAAAAAAATCAAATAATTCAAATATGTTAGAAAATTCAAAAGATTAAAATATGTTTGAGAAAACTTTGAAAATCTAAAACCATCCTACAAAATGTCACTCTTTGGTTCTCACCTATTCATATGCACGACTTGCAGATCATCTGGATCTACCTCCATTAATGAAACTAGTTTTCTTACTATGTCTATACTCTGGGGCATAACGAGTTGCTTGGTACTATTTTATAGTGAACGATTACTTTTCATAGGACCTAAGTGTCCTCCATTATTCTCCTTGCATGTATCCTTTCTTGGGGCACAATCGTCAACCCTTTTCGTTAAATCGCATGAGTCAAAACTAAAGCTTGATAAAAAAACATTACATTGTGTTTCTATGTTAGGTTAGCTTGTTTAATTTATCGTATTGCATTACATTCTGTATGTTGCATGGAGTTAGGCATCTTTTACTTTCTCATATTGCATTAAATTTTCTATGTTGCATGGAGTTGTTGTTTTTAGCAATGGACATTTATTCGTATATGTATTTTCATGTCATACTACACTTTTTTCATTCTTTTTAATAAGGACTAGTAATGAAGATCATTAGCAATATGACAAAAAATAAGTTGTTTTGCAAGGCACTAGATGGATGTTAACTCATTCCCCCTTCCTCATCCTCATTTTATTATGTATTCCCTTTTTTTTCCTTCATCTTCTATCTATTTGCTTCATCTTTTTGACCATCGGTCGACCTCTTTCATCACCCCATCGACACTTGAGGGGGAATCCTTCATTTAACTATTTTTTCTCCCACATCTACTATCTTTGAAGTGAAGTCATTTACGCCACCACAAGGGGAAAATGTAGATACCTAAAGTTTTCTCATGCCTAGAATCTCTTGATTCATTCGATTGATGAAAATTCATCAATTAGCTACTCTTCACTCCATTCTTAGATGCCCATTTACGACACATTCTTGGTCGTATTCCTCCTATATTCAACACATTTGGTTAATAAACCCCTTTTATTAGATAAACATATTCCTATTTCCCTCTAGATCACTTTGATAGGATTCCTAGGCTATCTATCAATCACATTTGGTTAATCAGACTCCCCTCAACTCTCAATGAGTATCTAATCACTTGCTAATCAGGTTTAACTAGCCTAAACCTAGATTAACTAGTCTAAAGCATGTTTAGCACTCCTAATCATAAAGTTTTTTTTGCTTACCTTTAGTCCCACATGCACCCATAGTTCAAATTATTCCACAGAGAAAACTATAAATATAAGGCTAAGCCCTCCCTTTCAACTTGACAACACCTAGACATCTGAAGACACTATGACCTTGTTTTGAGACCAAACAACTCAACACACATCTTGAGCATTTCCTCCATTTTAACTAAGCTAATATCTAAATAGACCATCCATTATCCAAGCTTGAGTAAATGAGGAGAACCATATGACCTTGTAGTCATTAATGGTGAGATCTCATTCTTGAAAGCTTGATATTTCATACCAAACAACATATTTTATTGTTAGGATTTTCTTAGGTTCATGTTTTATAGCTTTCAAAAGAGCAGAGAGTAGTATATATGCTAGGTTTTGATGTTTTTGTCAAATTTATGATGCATGTATAAGATTAGCTCTTGTTTATCTCTTATCTTATGGTTCATAGTTGAGTTAGTTAAGCCTTGAGGTTTTCTAACCTCATTTTCATAGCTTTTCATCTTATACATGAATACAATTGTGCTTCATTAGATTGGAGATTTTTTTCTTCACTACAAATTGTAACACCTATAACTTAGTAAACATGTTTCTTCTCAACATTAACTTAAAATGGAAATGATTTGTGAATGTAAGGAAACCAATGAATTGTTAAGGTCTTGTCTTGCGATTCAGTTGGGGTTTTTAGTATTGTGTACTTAAGAAATAAACAATTAATGTTATAAAAATAAACTATATGGATCAAAACATTTTCAATGATATGCAAAACTAGTTCATGCCATGAAAGTGCTCCATGGAAAATACTAGATTTAAAAAATTAAAATAGAAATTAAAAAAATCACTAATTGTTTGACATCTCTTGATTGCAAGTCTTATAAGTTTATAAAAAAAATCAAATAAAAACCTAGTTTCTACTCAAAGGGATATTAAATACTCGACAAGTTAATAAGATAAGACAAAGGGCACATGTGCATATTAACTCAACCGGATTTTATTTGATAAATAAATATGATAGAAGTAATACTTTACAAAATATTTGAGATAAATATAAAATAACGAAATGAAACACAAAAATATCACAACACACAAGATATATCGTGGGAAACCCTTTCAAGAAAATCCATGATGTAGAAACTTATCTCCTTATTGTACTAACTCAGCCATTTTATCATACAATAATGTACTTCTTAGGTTTTCTCTATCTGTTTCATGAAAATTATATGTATGTACATCATTAGATAACCATCACAATGGTATTACAAAATAATTAGGTACCAAAACCATGGGCCAAGAACATAACTCATAATGGTTCCCCATAAGCATGAGTTATCTAACCACCCATAATAACATTGGTTAATAACACCTATATAAGCCCAAAATCCTATAAAGATAACCCCAAACAAATTCATTGGGGCCAACCATTGATTAAGGGGTTATCCTCCCCACCCCTCACCCCCACCATGCCCCCTTCCTCCAAGCCCCGGTTAAAGTGATGCCTTGGAATCCATAAGACATGTTGGGTTTTATAGTGAAGAAGAGTGTAACTCATGGAAAATGTACAACACATTTCTAACATTCTCCCACATGTTGAATAATTTTCATAGGGGATTTCAAGGCCATATAGTCAGTATATTAGGTTTATCAAATCGTTGAATTTTTGTGCCCAAAAACTTATTAGCGCTTCCAAATTTTTTCAAAGAATCAACAAAATTATCTTTTTTTGTCTTCCTTCTCCAGTAGTATCTTCTTTTCCTCTACCATTTCTATTACAAAATGGATTGACAACAATGTGTTTTGCTCTATAATGATACTTGGGGTTATTTTCTAAACAAAATTTACATTTGACTATCATAATCAATCATTATAACATTTTGATTAAACACAATAGTGGAAATAAGACTTTAAATCTAAATTGTGTCCTTGCTTGCATGATTTGTTTCCATGTATTCAATGTCTATGGTGGATATCGTAACACTTACTAGATGATTAATCATACAACATATAACCAAGTTAAAATCATACCCACTTGTATATCTAAACTTATCTAGAACTCCACCATAGTTTGATTTAGTAAATTCCTATAGGTTTAGTGTCTTTTATTCATAAGGATTAGCTTGATAACATATTTTGTAATCAGATGTCCCATGTAGATATAATAATTTACTCTTCTCCACATTCTAATGTACCTCTCTAGGAATTTTCATGAATCTTATTAATGATCCTACTTCATGATAAATATCAAGTTTAGCATGACCATTGTAAACACTGTAGTCACAAAATCATGCACTTTAGACATTTATTTATCCCGGTCTCATACTACTATTTAGAAGGTTCTTGAGGGGAAAAAGTACTAATTAACCCCCATCCTTTGACCACTTTATTTTATTTTATTTCTTCATTATAAACCTCTTACACCCTTATGCCTTGTCAGATTCTGTCATCTCGCATTATTTTAGCCTCGCCTGCCTGGGCACTGCCGGTGCCCTGGTCACACCATGGGCACTCCTATCCTTCTAGAGATTTCATTCCTCTTATTTTTCTCTTTCTAGCCATTTAGAATCTTTATTTTTATTGTGGTCAGACTTTTTGGGGTTAATTACAAAATTAGACCAAGAGAACCCTATAAATATAAAGTTATGAGACCATAATGAGGGACCTAGCATCACTTACTACTATCACTCCATCTAGAGTTGCATCCATCTATTGCATTGGAGATCACTTGCATCCACATAGCTCCATCATCAAGGCACAAGGATAGGAAATCTACATCACACTTCATAGGGGGAGGGATTCTATTCTATTCCATGCACACATTCTATTATATTTTCTACACATAGTTATTGCTCACTACTTCACAAAGTGTGGTGACACAAGATCAACTTAGGGCATATTCATATACACTTGTAGATAGAACTACATTGGGCCTAAGATATAGTGCAACACTCGGTTAGTAAGCGCAACATTTTGGCACTTGAGGACGAGTCGACTCATTCATATGCATTTTTTAGGGTTTAATGATTGTTTTGGGGTCTTATAGGTATTTCCTCCATCTTTATTTATTGGAGACACTTGGCACAATACAAGAATTTATGTGACATGTAGTGAACATTCCAAATTACCTTCCAGCCCTTTAAAGACTAGATTCCAATATTTTGCGCAAAACCAAGGCACCCAGATTGCAAACCACGGCATCCGCAGTGCCCTAAACCTCGTCCGGGCACTCTAGTATAGCTAGATCCTTAAACTCCATCCTTTTCAAAGCATCCCCGCATAGTCATTCATGCTTTGATTTTTCCATTCAGATCTGCGACACTTTCTCGAGGTCATTTGTTATCACCTGAGTTCTTTCCTTTCCTTTCTTACACATTTGGGTTTCTATTTCTACTAGTTCTATTATTTAGTACATTTACATGTTGTCTTAGTACATTTATTTTTGCGTTTATATGTCCTCCTAGATTAGATTAACTATATTTTACTACCACTATTTAGTCAATTTTAGTTAATAATTTTGGTGAACTGAATCATTCATTCGGACTTCCACCTTCTTCATTCCTAGGGTTGAGTCATCATGAATATCTCAATCAATGATTACTTTCTTGAAAATCCTGACTTATTACATAGAGTACAACATTTTCTTGCTACTACCCATATTTGTGTCGACATGCATCCTGATTCGGTTTATCAAGCATTTGCTAATGCATTTTCTCCACACCTAGTTTTCATATCTAACCTTCCTAATGATGTTCACACTTTTGATAATGACCCACATTTTCATATCATATCTCACATTCATAATGTCGTTGTTAAGCGCACTCTCATTGATAATGGATCTGAGCTTAACTTGTGTCCTATGTCATTCCTTGAAGTTTTAGGTCTTTCCACTCATGATGTTATCCCATCTAGTATCTCACTTCATGCTTATGATGGTTCTGTTCATCCATGTCTTGGTCACATTACATTTCCCATTACTGTTGGTCTAAAGACTATCCACATAGTCTTCTTTGTTGTTGACTTCCCAATCTCCTACAACTGTCTCCTTGGTAGGCCATGGCTTCATGCCATGCAAATGGTCACCTCCACTGTACATCATTATGTCAAATTCTTACATGAGAACATGGAGTATACCATATTTCATGACCGCGATCCCTTCCATTATTGTAATCACGCTCCTAATACTAGCCTTCCTATTCCATGCACAAACATCATTTATGAACCCCAAACTATCAAAAAACCACCCCACCTACCACCACTTGACAATACCATTTGTGTGATAGATGTAGTTTCTTCTATGCCACTTGTTACTACTACTACTATGATTCCTTAGCAGGGGTTTGTCCAACATATGGACGTCGCTTTATCACATCTACCTTCTCATGCACAACCTACCTTAGTACGCCCATCATTCACTTGCACACTCTTCATGAATGATTCATACTAGGAACATATTCCATTTGACCCTACATGTGATGTCACTATATGTACACATGAGGGCTTGGCTCACTTAGACCTTACTTTTAAGGACCTCCACCCTATACCATATGCCTCTCCTCTTTATTATGGGTATTTCATCATCACTACTTTTGCCCATGGTCTTTGCATATTTTATCTCATGATATTTCTCACATATAACCATTGATCTTCACCACTCACACTAGGAGAATCTTGTCTTACTTATATTGGAGGTGCATTAGTTCCTAATCATAAAGACATTTCATTTCCTAAGCCCTTTTGTCATGTTTTCATTTACAATAGCTCTTTCCTAGGTTATGCAAAGAATAATACTCATTTGTATGCACACAATTTCCATTTTCCTCCATTTACTAGTGAGGAATATTCTATGGGCATGTACAACTTACGTCTCAATGGTTCACTACGTGATTAAATAGACATTGTTTCTTATTAGGTTACTAATACTTATCCATCCGATCATGACCTAGAGGATGAAATTTTTCTTAATGACTTGACATGATCTTCTTACATACACTTAGGTGGCATAGTAGCTCACACATCCTCCCCCTTGTCACATTAGCATCATAGACATATCCCTCATTATCAATTTTCATTCTTACATGGAAATGCTTTGTTAGTACGAAATCACAAAGCACCCCCAAATGAGTTATGGATATGCTTTTCTAAGGTAGGGTCATTTGGTGTGATTACATAACATGGGACCATCTCTCAAGTTATGGGACTTGTGGAATTGAGATGGCCCTCCGGACAAAGCTGACTACTTCTTCCTGATCCTAATGTTAAACTACTCCTAATGCAGAAATGACATCTAACTACACCTATCCTAACAATTCCAAGAGACCAAGGAGAGAGAAAGTGCATAAAGAGGGAAATCCTACACTCACAAGGTGATAGCACCAATAAAAGGGAAATGTTGATCATCTATCAAAATGGCCATAGAAACAAAGAGAGGTGAGGTGAGCAATGGAGAGGATGGACAACATCATCATAGACCAAATGTCAGATTCACACAAAACTCCATTTTCAATCCCCATGTACACAGCTCTTAGATCTGCAAATGAAACGTCCAAAACATGCACAGAATACTCTAGAACGATGAGAGGCCAGAGTATGCAATGAAAATGAGCAAAGGATGGAAAAATGCATCACAAAAATGAGTTTTATTGCTTCAGAAATTGGCACAGAGAATCATACATGAGCAAGAGACAAAAAAATACATTTACAGAGCAGGGGAGGAGATTTAAACTCCATTTTCAACCCTGGGGAAGAAAAGAAGAGGGGAGGCAGAGAATAAGAATGAAAAACAACCTTTACAATGAATCCTACCCTTGTATTTATAGATTTGATCAGAGAGAAGAAAGGGAGAGAGAAGCAGGAAAAATAGGTTGGAACTCAACAACTGTTGTTAATGCTTCGATAAAATATTCCCTCAAATCCATCTTTACTACATCAATCCTCGGTTTGGTGCCTTGAAGGAATGGGAAACGACGGAGTAGATCAAGGCCAAGATCTTTCCAATGGTGTCGATTCGCAAAATTTCAAGCCACGAGTTGAAATATATGCCCCTTTGAATTTTGTATCGGAGTTCATACAAGAGAGGCAGGAAAACAACTTGAAAAATGGGCCCCCTTTTGATATGGGACACATGGCAGCTAGATTGCAACAAAAATCAGGCCTATGGGTTCATAATTTATCTTTTCCCCTTTTTCGTGAGAATAAAAAAATCTAGAAAACTCCCATGGCGCTGTTACTCTGCTTGGACACGTGGCACCATTTTTTTGGCTGGGGAGGTGTGCTCCAATATTTTCCTTTGTGCCATTTTTTCAAAAGGAAAATTTTCACCTTTTCCTCTCGACTCCTCGCTTTGGTTTGAATTGGGCTCAAACTTTGAATTTTTCCTTTGCCTCATTCTGGAATGCGAGCTCGTAGGTCCAAAACATTTTCCCTTCATATTTTCTCTATGTGTGGGGTTGTCTTGACCAAATTTTAAGGGGGGGAATTTGGGATAAAAATTTGGTGACTCACGGGGACATCTGCCTGCTAGATGAAGAGACTAGTGGCCTTGGGGCATCCATTGGGCATGGAGTCTTCGATGAACAAGAAACTGATCTAAAATTTGAAACTCCAACCTCTGAGCCTCTTGGAAACCTGTTGAAACTTGAAGTTGGAATTCACCAAAAGCCAACTGAATGCACTGTGTAAGAGCAAAAACAACAACACAAAAACTATGTACAAACTGAAAATCATACATGCTCCAAATGGAACATGCAAGTGTGCAAAAGCACTTCTTCTGCTGAAAAAAACCTACCTACACTACTCTAACCAAGAGAAAAGGGAGCTCAAACAAAGCCTATAACTAGTAGGGAGAAATAGCTTCCCTTCCTCAAAAATGGCAGCCATGCAACTGATTTGGCACTAAACATGGCTGGTTGGATGAGTGAAAAATTGACAATAAGCGGTCCTCCACCCAAATCATCAAGGTATCAACATTAATGGAAAATACCTCCTCAAGCTAACTTGCATTAGACTCTGGAGGTATTGATGATGACCCTTGGTGCTTTGGTATTCATCTTCATGCCATGAAGTAGGAATGACTTGTTTTTGTTTCTCCTTTGGCTCTAATGAAGGCAAGTACCTGATTGTGCATGGTCTGATCCTTTGGATGTGCCCATTTCTCTGAAATTCAACTCCAAAATGGAGTCTTCTTGTGGACCTTCTTGGGTGGATGGTGTGAGAGAGATGATGATATCCTCCTACCTTTTCTCTTCCTCCTCCTTTGAAGAACATAGAAGATCAAGATCTTCCAACCTTAGTTCTAGAGGGTTGTTATGAAGTGCAGGCTGTTGTTCCTGAATGTTCTCCTCCATGGCAGTAGGCTCATGTGCTTGGGATGTTGAAGATAGAGGAAAAAAATGATGTTATCTCCTCAGGCTCCTCTTCATTAAAGCAATCTTCCAAGTCTGATAGGAAGTCTGCCTCCTTGTTGTCCTATTGCATGTGCTCTACCTCCTCCATGGTGCTTTCTTGATTTGTAACTTGATCACCATGGCTCCCTTCATCCTCAAACATGAAGTTTGAAAGCTCAAACTCTTCCTCAACATCAGATCTTGAAGGGGATGAAGTGGGAGGAAGAACTGAAGGTTCTTCTGTGGCTGCTCCGCACTTGGAGCCTCTATGAAACTATATGGTCCTCCTCCATAGCCGAAATGTACTCCTCTTCTTTTGGATTAGGAGTAGCTCCTTCTTCCCCTACTTGTGTTGTAGCTGGAGCTTCCACCACTTACGGCTTGACCTCAGCCTCCTCCATAGGCTTAACCAATAAGGGAACCTTTGAAAACTCAAATTTAGCAGCCCAACTCTTTAGATTTTCTATCATTTCTTCTCTGTTGGGTTCCTCTGTTTGATGTTCTCCTTGGCTGGTTTTGGAGTCTCTTCCCAACATGGACTTGGGAAGGCAAGAGGAGTGGTGGGTGGGGTCTCCACTAGTTGTTTCCTTGTTTGTGGTAGAGGGGAAGGCATTTCTTTTGGCTCTTGTAGAGGGGAATTGGATTTGGAAGGGAAAAGGGTAGAGAAACTGAGGTGGGATGGAAGACTAGTAGATGGAGAAGAGGAATTAACATTTGGGGCAGTAGATGGGAAGCTTGGAACTTGATATTGCTGAAATGATATTGGTTGAGAATGAGGAAAAGAAAAACTATGAGGTGGTGTACTTACCCATTGACAAGGTTGTCTCACACTTTTCTCATAAGCCCCGATCTCCTCAGCCCATTGTGTAAGTTGAGGCAACACTTCAACCATGAAGTCAAGCTTCTCTTGAGGGCTGTAATGTCTTGGAAAAGGGCCTTCCCATGGACAGGGTGCCCTGAAACCAATCTGAAATGCCTTCATTTGTGCTATGCCCCTTGACTGAACCATGCCAACCTCCATTTTTTGAATCTTCTCTAGTAGACCAACATCCTCTGCATAACTATCGCCATCATATGCATCCCCTTGTCCTTGATAAGCTTCATAGTCAAACTGGTTTTGAAACTGCTCATATGGGTAAGCATAATGGTCTGGATCTGATCATAATGTTGATATGGAGGATTTGGGAAATACATTAGAGGTGGACTGTATTGTTGTAAGTGTGAGTTCCATGAAGGGAATGAAGTCATGATTGCACAACTTCATGGAATGGAAAAGAATGAAAGAGATGGAAGAAATAATGGGTGGAAATGGATGGGAAGAAGGTCTACAACTCAGAGGATGGGTTGTTGACTAGATGGAGTCACTAGATGTGCTTGAAAGTGCCTCCAAAGGCTGAAATCTTCACCAAGAGCACATCAAACTGATGAAGTGAAGTGGTAAGGTGCTTCGGACTGTCCCCAGGCGTGCCCAAACCGTTAGTGCGATATCACAACACCCCCAAATGAGTTATGGATCTAATTTTCTAAGGTATGGTCATTTGGTGTGATTTTCATAATATGGGATCATCTCTCAAGCTGTGGGACTTGCGGACTTGAGATGGCCCTCCGAGAAAGCTGAATTCTTTTCTTGATCCTAATGCTAAACTACTCCTAATGCGAAATGACGTCTAACTACACCTATCCTAAAAATTCCAAGGGACCAAGGAGAGAAAGTGCATAACGAGGGAAATCCTACACTAACGAGGTGATAACACCAAGAAAAGGGAAATGTTGATCATCTATCAAAATGGCCATGGAAACAAAGAGAGGTGAGGTGAGCAATGGAGAGGATGGACAACAGCATCATAGACCAAATGTCAGATTCACACAGAACTCCATTTTCAATCCCCATGAACGCAGCTCCCGGATCTTCAAATGAGGCGTCCAAAACATGCAGAATACTCGTAACGATGAGATGCAAGAGTATGTAATGAAAGAGAGCAAAGGATGGACAAATGCATCACAAAAATGGGTTTTATTGCTTCAAAATTTGTACAGAGCATCATGCATGAGCTAGAGGCAAAAAATGCCATTTATAGAGTAGGAGAGGAGATTCAAACTCCATTTTCGACCCTGGGGAAGAAAAGAAGAGGGGAGGCAGAGAAGAATAATGAACAACAACCTTTACAATGAATCCTGCCCCTGTATTTATAGATTTGATCAAAGAGAAGAAATGGAGAGAGAGAAGTGGGAAAAGCGAGGTTGGAACTCAACCACTCTGTTAATGCTTCGATAAAATACTCCCCTAAATATGTCTTTACTGCATCAATCCTCGGTTTGGTGCCTTGAAGGAAGGGGAAATGATGGAGTAGATCGAGGCCGAGATCTTTCAAATGGTGTTAGATTCATAATATTTCAAGCCTTGAGTTGAAAGATATGCCCCTTTGAAGTTTGTATTGGGTCCGTATAGGAGGGAGGGAAAAAAATTGAAAAATGGGCCCCCTTTTGATATAGGACATGTGGCAGCTAGATTGGAACAAAAATTGGGCCTACGGGTTTAGAATTTATGTTTTCCCTTTTTCCGCGAGAATCAAAAAATCCAAAAAACTCCCGCGGCCTCCGCTGCTCTGCTTGGACACATGGCACCTTTTTGTTGGCTAGGGAGGTGCGCTCCAATCTTTTCCTTTGTGCCATTTTGTCAAAAGGAAAATTTTCACCTTTTCCTCTGACTTCCCACTTTGGTTTGACTTGGGCTCAAACTTTGACTTTTTCCTTTGCCTCATTCTGGAATGCGAGCTCGTAGGTCTGAAATGTTTTCCCTTCATATTTTCTCTATGTGCGGGGTTTTCTTAACCAAATTTTCCGGGGGGATTTTGGATAATGTGTACTACATCACCTTCTTAGCTTTCACACATACTTGGGAAACATGACACTTGACTTTTCCCCCATCTCGTCTTAACATAGTCATCATCATCTTTTACATTCTTATACATTCATATTAGGCATGTTCATCATACATTATTGCATCACTACTGATGAAACACTCTCGTGATATGGTTCGGACTTGACTATTGAGGGATTACTACACATGGACCCCACACACTGCACTATAGGCATTACACATTGTAACTCATCACACATTACACATTATACATTCTACAACATTTGGTCATTTGCGTCTTTACACCCCAAACATCATTATAGTTTCATACATTATTTTCTACCCATCTTACATCCTACACTACTTATCCTACACACTACATTATTCATTTGTTTACATACCATACATACTACACACCTCATATTTTCACACATATTCTACATATTCTACTAGTATTTATCATATAGGAGTCTAGCATTACATTAATATTCTATCTATATACATTACATATCATCTTATGCATTACACATTACACATTCTACACATCTAGAATTGTAGTCTACATCCTATACATTCTTATCCACACTACATTTCTTGCACGCTATATGTACATTGTATTACTATACATCACGTATAGTCATCCATTCTATTCACCTTATGTTTTTACACATTATATGCATCTTGCATTGCCACATGTATATATTCCACCTATCATATGGTCAATTTTTTTGTTAAATATACTACATTATCATCTATGCACTGCACTCACTACCCGATGACACATTTTAGTTCCTCAGTCCATACTTGATGCCGAGGGTTTATAAATGAAATGGAGCTTACACTCATCACACATTTTCTATTCAATCTTTCAAAGCATGCGACATTCCTAGGCTAGTGACATATCCTTTAGGCTAATTCATCACCTATTCTATCATTTTTTAGTGGTATACACCTTAGGTTACATCACCACTCTATATTATTCATCTCATAGTGACATATGTTTTAGGCTAAATCGTCACCTAACCTATCATTTTCTAGTGGGCTACAAATTAGGCTACGTCACTACACCCTCCTTTCATTTTGTAGTGATATACGCTTAGGGATAAATCATCACTCATACATTCTTCTTATCGTGATATTCACTTTGCTATAGATTTCATGCACACACCATCACTAGGTCGCATCTCATCACTACACTAATACATTCATAACAACATGTTAGACACAACACACAATACTCGACCATTTCCCAATGAAGAACTATCATTTACAATTGATTCTTTACCGTTGAGTGGGAAAAAATGAACCTCATTGCATACATTTCCATCCACTCGAGGGGTACGAAGATCCTATGACCCCATTTTGCATTTCATTCCATCCATTCACATCATGTTACATATTATGGTTTCTTATATTCTTTCTTACTTTTGTTGATTCATGATCACTTTATTACACATGTTAGTTTGATTACTTGTATGTCATTTATCTATACCATTGAAACATGCATGTTAACGCCTTTTTCTAGTGATGATCACAGATACATATCTCTTACATGTAGCATGGATTCTTTCCTTCTATCCTTCCTACACTTGTTTCTTGGGGCATCCACACATTCATCTTATCCAGTGCTATTGTTTCATTTTGTACTTAGCACTTTACATTACTTGCTTATACACACTTTTGACATACTAGCTATCTTTATAACATGCTAACGGGTGCTTCATGTGCAACATTTTTTATGCAAGGATATTTGTTTCCATACTTGTTTGATTACATTATCTGTTATTATCTGTCATTGTTTTCTATTGTTTACGGGCCTTGCCCTATGTTTGGTGTGCACACTTGTCTATTGTTTGCAGCCATGATGGCCTTGCGTGTCTTGTGACATCATGAGTGATGTACCATGTTTTCAGCCCACTTTTTGTGGATTAATTGTCTTCTTTCTTACATTACTTTGTTTGGTAGCTTACACATTGTTTGTGTAGCTTATACATTGTTTTCTACATGCATGCGTGTTTACACTTGTTTTTGGGTAGCCTTATTGTTTGTACGTGCCTTGGTTTCTACTAAGCACTTTTTAGTGTTAAAACGTACATACGCGGTTGGCCTTTTTTTTGTGCCACATTGTCCTATCAATGATGTCGCATTTCCCCCAAAGAGGGGGGGCATCATTTGGGGGTTTTACAAACTAGCACAGCGTATTTACACTTGATTAAGCTCGGTGCACTTTCCGCCTTGGTATTGTGGGTTACATACACCGAGTGGGTTCGGACCATTTTTGAACCCCATATATAGTGGATTTTATAGGACATGGTGTCCTTAGCATTCTAGGAAGCAGTTTCAGGTTTGGAGGTTACATTGAGTATGCCTCTCTACACTACTTCGTTCAATGGCATCAGATCACCCAAAAAACCATGACAGTATATAGATCTCTTCACACACATTCAAGGAAGCCGTTAGAGCTTAGAGGACATAGATCATTTCCTCTCTACATGGTTTTTTCTAGGGTGGCATGACATCACACGAAAAACTTGTATACTGAGGATATCCTTCTACACTCTCTTTCACAACATGGATTAGGTGCACATGTTCCATTTTCATTTACATTTACATTTATGTATTTTAAATTTACATACACATGTGTCTTTTACATAAAATTTTACACTTACATACATACATATTTGACTACTTGATATTTTTCTCCTTGCAGGTCCGACCGTATGAGAAACAAGCAGTCAAATGGGGGAAACAACAAGCAATAACAATACCAAGCAACACCAACACTCCACAATAACACACATGATTTACTAATCATGGAGGTACACTACACACTGCAACAACTACACATGCATTATGCCCTAGGTTCACTCTCATCACATTTTCTTTGTGCATTTTTCATCTTTAGTTTCCACGCTCCTCCATCTTTTTATCATTCCATGCTTTTTCTATTTTTTTGACACAACTTCTTCATCATTCTACATTGGTATCGGGTATGCATATCTATCTACTTTATGTTACTAAGATTTCTACTCACCAACATAAAGTGGGGAAACATCTAGTATAAAATCATGCACTTTATACATTTATTTATACCAATATCAAATACTATGTACACGTTTCTTGAGGGAAAATAGTAATAATTAACCCCTATCCTTTGGACACTTTATTTTATTTTATTTCCTCATTAAAAACCTCTTTCACCATTATGCCTAGTAAAATTCTATCATCTCATGTTATTTTAGCCTCAGTTGGGGTGCCCAAATTCATACCAGGGGCACCTATCAAGGCCTCTGGTCCCACTTTGGCGCCCGATCATTCTATAACTTTCCCACCTCTTTCTAGGATCTTTCTAGCTATTTGGAATCTTTATTTTTCTTTATGGTCGACCTTTTCAGAGGTTACAAAATTAAACCAAGAGAACCCTATAAATATAAAGTTATTAGACCACAATGAGGGACCTAACATCATTTACTACTATTACTCCATCTACAGTTACATCCATCTATTACATCGAAGATCAATTACATGTAAATATCTCCATCATCAAGGAAAAAGGCTAGGACATCTCGCATCACAATTCATAGTGTGAGGGATTCTATTCTATTCCATGCACATATTCTATTAGTTTTTATACATATAGTTATTGCTCGCTACTTCACAAAGTGAAAGCGGCACAAGAGCAACCTAGGGCATGTTCACACATACTTTCACATAGAATTACATTGGGTATGAGATGTAGTACAACACTCGATAAGTAATTCCACCATTGTGGAAGCCGAGGAGAGTCGACCCCTTCATATGCATTCTATTTTTTAGGGTTTAATGATTGTTTCAGGGTCTTATAGGTCTTTCTTCCATCTTGATTTATTGATGAAACTTGGCACATTATAGTAGAATTAATGCGATGGGTATCAAACATTACAAATTACCTTCCATCCTTGTGAATACTAGATTCCAAGATTTTACGCAGACTGGGGTGCCTAGATTGCAGACAGGGCACTCATACAAGCCCTAGACCTCCTCCGGGAACTCCATTCCAACTAGATCCTCAAAATCATCCTTTTCGGCATCCCTACACCGTCATTTGTGCTTGATTTTTTCATTCAGCTCTATGACAACTTTGTTCGCTGATCATCTATAAGCAATTCTCAATTAGTAAGTCCACCATTATGACATGACATCGAGGATAGTCGACCCCTTCATATACATTCCTATTTTTTAGGGTTTGATGTTTGTTTTGGGGTCTTGCAGGTCTTTCTTCCATCTTGATTAATTGGAGACACTCGGAGCAAGTACAATGGAATTAATATGATAGGTAACAAACATTGTAGATTACCTTCCCACCCTGTGAAGGCGAGATTCGAGATTGTGCAGACTAGGGTGCCTAGATTACGAGAAGAGGGTGCCCGAATGTACCCCAGGACCTCCTCCTGGCACTCCGGTCCATCTAGATCCTCTAGCTCCATCCTTTTGACATCCCTGCATAGTCGTCCATGCTTGATTTTTCCGGTGACCTCTACAACACTTTCTCGATAGTCATGTTATTAGTTGAGTTCTTTCCTTTCCCTTATTGCACATTAGGGTTTCTATTTTTACTAGTTCTATTATTTAGTACATTTACATGTTATCTTAGTACATTTATTTTCTGCACTTATATGTGCTCCTAGATTAAATTAACTATCTTTTACAACCACTAGCTAGTCAATTTTAGTTAATCAACACCAAACAACCAACTGCACTAGTATATGGCACCAAAAACACGTCTTTAATTTCTTATTTATTTTTAAGACCTTATTCAACAAATATTTTCTCCCAATACAAAAGGGAATAAGTTGGTAGGTTTACCATCCTACATTTTAAACCTCTACAATATCATCTCAACATACTTCCTTTGATTTAACCACAGTTTCCTATTTACATGATCTCTTTTAATTTCCATGCCCAAAATAAATTTTGCAACACCTAGATTCTTAATATCGAATTGATTAGAAAAGTGACTTATCACGATTGATCATTTTCTTATTTTTACCAATTAACATCATATCATCTATACACAATAAAATACACACATGGATCAAGGTTTTTCTTCCAATTACATGTCTTAATAGATACCTCTCATATTTGTAGTTCCATATAATTACTGATTATTTCAACCCGTATAGTGACTTATGTGGTATACACACCAAATATTCCTTTCCTTTGACCATAAATATTTCTAGATTCCTTATGTATATTTCTTCAAGGTCACCATGCAAAATATTGTCTTAACATCCATATGTTCTATTTCTAGATTGAAAGCAAAAAAAAAAGATAAAATAAATATAATATAATATAACTTATCAACATGAGAAAAATATCACCAAAATCATGTTCCTCTACCCATAAGAACCCTTTTACTACGAGAGAGAGATTTATACTTATCCTTTTTCCATCCCACACTTTACTTATTAAATATCTATTTACATTCTATAGGGTTTCTTCCGGTGATTACTCTATCAAGTCGTATGAATTTAGACACAAAAATATTCAATTGAATACGCCCGTTCACATCCTCAGACCATTTCACAACCTAATTCATCTATTTAATCAATTCAATTAAGCTCACTATTTCATAATTTTAACGAAATCCCTAAACCTAGGAAATTATCCCTACATCCCATTAATTAATCAAAAGAACCCACATTTTCTAATCCCCCCTTTTTCATGGCTAATTAATTAATTTATTAATAAATTATTCGCATATCCACCTCTACACCTAACTCACCCTAACTCACTAGTTGATGTTAGTGCAAATTCACAGTACCCCCAAATGAGTTATGGATATGCTTTTCTAAGGCAATGTCATTTGGTGTGAATGCACAACATTGATCTTTCCCAAAGTGTGCGACCTTTGCAAATGGGGAAAGCTCTCCAAAGAAGGCTGGTTCCTCTTCCTAAACTACCGCCTTACAAGCTATTCCGGTGTAGGCACGCTAATCTAATCCTAATCTAACTATGGCAAGGAGACAGAGAGAGAAAAGAGGGAAAAGCAAAACCTACACTAAAATGGTGATACACCAAAGAAGGAAAACGCTGAACATCTATCAAAGCGCCATGGAACAAGAAGAGGTGAGCAATGGAAAGGATGGACAAGTGCATCACAAAACCAAGGATGGATTTCACACAAAAAATTTCCGAAACTACATGAACACAACTCCAAAACCTACAATGAACATTAAAACATGCACAAATACCTGTAATGAAGAGAGGAAAGAATAAAACAAGCAAAAAAATGAGCAAGGATGGACAAATGCATCACAAAACACGTTTTTGTTGCTCCGAAGTTTGCACAAAACATCATTTTTCTAGTAAGAGGAAAAAATATCCATTACGAGTAGGGGAGGAGGTTCAAAATCCATTTTCAACCCTACGGGAAGAAAATAAGGGAGAGGCAGAGAAGAATGATGAACAACTCATTACAAATGAGCCAAAACTAGCTTTTAACCATCGAGCAGAATGGAAGAAAGGAGAAAACATAGGTAAATTTATTTGGAACTCCAACCACCAACAAATCCCTTCAATTTCACCTGCAAAGTGATGGGATTCATGAAAAAACCCATACACCAAAGTAAATTGCTCTACAGAGAGAAAGAAAGAGGCCCATACTTCATTAATTTTGGTGGTTGGGGGCATTTTCTGTGTTTTTTGCATGCTAGAGACGTTTTCCCATTTTTCTATTTTAAATCTCCATCAAAATTCAAAATTGAATAGTCCATCATGTGGATAATTTCACCAGATTTCCAATGATATAAAGAAAGTGAAAATCTGAGCTTGGGATCGAAATATATACCCCTCTGAAGATTTAGCGCAAAAATGGCAATTTTAGGGCAAAATTTGGGTTAGCGGGCCAAAACTTGAAAATTTTCCTCTTTTTTTGAATTTGGGAAAATTTCCCAAAACTTCTCCATGCACCACCAATCCTCTTCCACATGGCACTTCCCCATTCACTGATGGAAATACGGGCTCCAACATCACCTTTTTCCCTTTGATTTCACATTGGGAAAAATTCCCAAGATTTCCCCGCTCCCTTTGCCACATGTTGGCACATGGTCACTCTGTGGGGATGTGCTTCAACATTTTCCTTTGCACCTTTTGCAATTTTGGAAAATTTCACCAAAACCTTTGCACCTCAGATGCCTACCACTTATTTGGACACGTGTCGCTTTCACATTGCTTGGCGGGCTGCTAATCTTTTCTCCATCTTTCTCCGTGGGCCTATTTTGGATTTTTTGACTTTCGCCCCAAAAGGGCTAAGTGCCCAAATTTCTCCCTGCCACCTCTAACACACTTCCTTCCCCTCTGCGGGTCTGTGGGCGAAATTTACACTTTGTGCCTCTACCAACCTTCTTGGCAATTTTTTCAACTTACCTCTGCCGGCCCGACCTCTTCGGCCACGTGGCATCTTGTCATTGGATGCGGCCATGTCAAGGAAAATTTCCCTTAAAAAAATATGCCGAGTCATAAATTTCAAAATATATGGAGTTAGGAGGAAAATTTTACCTTTCTAGAAAGGTGAGACAATTCTCTATCTGATGGAGCAATTTCTAGAAAATTTTGAGTCCTTGAAGCATGCCAAAAATTCATTTAAGTACTAGCAAAGGAAAAGGAGGAGGAGTTAGCCAAAAATAAGCATGGGCTTATTTTGGATAAAACTTTCGGCGACTCAGAGGGGTCATCTTTTTGCTAGATGAATTGATCAGCTGCCTTTGAAGCATCCATTTGGCATGGAGTCAAGCCTAATAACCAATTCTTATATGAACTATGAAAATCTGACCTTTGAGCCACTTAGAAACCCACTAAAACTTGGAGCTGATATTCACCAAAATGCCCTTTGAAATGGGTGTGCAAGAGCAAAACTAGCACCACAAAAACTATGTACAAAATTGGAAATCATACATACCCTAAGTGGGATATGTAGAGTGTTCACAAGCACTTCTTCTGCTGAAAGAAAACCTACCTACTCTACTCTAAATGGAAGCAAAGATGAGCTAAACAAACCCAACAATTGGTTGTACAAAATAACCAATTGCAGTGCAGTGCAAAATCACAGCACCCACAGGACTCGCAACGTGATCGTTTGAGACTCCCAGTGCGATTGCACAACATGGAGCTTTTCCCAAGTGTGGGACCTTGTGAAATCGGAAAAGCTCTCCGGATGAAGGCCGACTCCTATTCCTCTGTTTAGATGCACCAATAAAACGCAGAGGTTTACCCCAAAAACCTAATCTAACTACCAAGGAGACAGGGAGAGAGAAATGCATAAAAATAAACCTAAGCTAAGGAGGTGATGCACCGAGGAATGAAGAACATATGTCTTGCCAATAAACACAAACCAATAAAATGTAATGCAAAAGATATGCACTGAGATAGCAGTGATTCACGGTGAAGATTGGAAGGGGCTTGAAATAAACACGTAGAGGGTTGAGAAAACATCCACAGATATGCATTAATTTGCTCAAGGGGAATACTGACAACCGCAAAATGCCAAGAGGCAATGTTGCATTACAATTTCAAATGGGAAGGTCCTTTGCTCCACAAATCCACTGCCGGGGAGAAGAAGGGAGGAGGCACTGAAAACAAAAATGTCAACCCTTTTTAGAGCCTCTCCGGCCATTTATATGAGAAAAATGAGAGAGGAGAAGGATTTGAAGCTTCCCAACCACCTCGAAAGCGCACTTAACTTCAACAATCATGGCGGTAGGTAAGAACTCACAAAACTCGAAAAATGGTGAACTTCCCATTTCCAGCGCGGAATTTTGCACTGTCGGGTTCGGGATTCCCTCGCGCATTTGCATCGGGCTTGGAGATGGCCTCGACATGCTGCTTGATGTTCGCGTTCTCCCGAAACCCGCTTTGTTTGATTTCCGAGCTTTCCTTTGTGTCGGGGCGGAAGATGAACTGCATGCGCATCGGGTTCGGAGGGGTGCTCGACATGCTTCTTTTTCATGTTTTCCGACGTGCTTCCCCGACGCTGAGACCCGATTGCTTTGATGTCGGGTTTTGGAGACCCGACGACATATTCCTTTGTTGGCGGGTTTTGGAGGCCCGAATACATATTTTCTTTGATGTCGGGTTTTGGAGACCCCCGACATGTTCTTACGCCATGTTGTTCCGCCTCCAAAACCCGATTGCTTTGATTGACGCCGAGACACGATTCCTTTGCATCGGGTTTTGGAGGCCCGACGACATATCTCTTTGATGTCGGGTTTTGGAGACCCCCCGACATGTCGTTCCACTATGTTGTCCGCCTTGTTTCTCGAAACCCGCTTTGCTCTTGTATCGGGTTTTCCACCCTTGCGACATGTCCTTTCGCCATGCTTCGCTTCTTTCAAAACCCGATTTACTGCGTTTATCCATATTTACCCGGTGGGGTAAATATATACAACAATTTGGCGACTCACGGGGTTACCTGCTGCCGGGTAGAAGATCAATGGCCTTTTAGCGATCCATTCGGCACGGAGTCAAGCGATAACCTAAAACCGACACGATATCGATCCCGAGCTTAGAGTTGTTCTCACCAAAATGCCACCGAAATGAGCGTACTGAGCAAAACCAAAGCAACACCAAAAATATGTACAAAAGCTGAAAATCATACATGTCCCAAATGGAACATGTAGAGTGTGCACTAAGCACTTTTTCTTACGAAAGCAAACCTACCTACTCTACTTTAAGCTGCAAGCAAAGGCAAGCTAAACAAACCCTGCAACTGGTTGTGCAAAATAGCTTCCTTTCTTCAAAATTGGCAGCCATGCAATTGATTTGGCACTGATCACGGCTGTTTGGATGAGTGGGAAATCAACGAGAAGCTGGTCTTCCACCCAAATCATCAAGGTGTCAGCTGAAAACAAATCCAATACCTCTTTTAGTTGCTCTGCATTTGGATTGAAAAGGTATGGCAGCTGATCCTTGGTACTCTGTAACTCACCCTCATGCTCAGAAGCAAGCATGACCGGTTGTGGCTTCTCCTTTGGCTCCAATGAAGCCAAATACCTGATTGGGCAAGGTCTGATCCATTTGATATGCCCATAGCTCTGATTTTCTACTCCAAAAATGGAGTTTTCTCGTAGACCCTCTTGAATGGATGATGTGGAAGAAATGGTGGAATCCTTCTGTCCTTTCTCTTCCTCCAATGAAGAACATGGAAGATTAAAATCTTCCAATTTTGATTCCAAAGAGCTGCTATAAGATGCGGGCTGCTGCAAATGAATGCTCTCTTTCATAATAGCGAGGCTCGGTGTTTGGAATGTGGATGATGAAAGAGAGAATGGTGAAAACTCAAGCTGGCTCTTCTCCATCAAAAGCAGTCCTCCAAATCGGCGGAGTAAACTACCTCATTGCTTTGTCCTCCTGCTGCTCGTGTTCAACTTCCCCCATGGTGTCCTCTTGATCTGCAACTTGACCACCATGGTTTCCTTCACTCTCCAATATTGAGTTTGAGAGATCAAACTCCTCTTCAGTACTAGAACTCGAGAGAGGTGAAGTAGAAAGAAGAACTGAAGGTTCTCCTGTAGCCTGCTTTGTGCTCAAAGCCCTTGGATCTGCACTTTTCTCCTCCACAACTGGGATGTGCTCCTCTTCTTTTGCCTTTGGAGCAGCTTCTCCCTCCTCTATTACTCGAAGGAAATCTTGCTCTTGATATAACTCTTCCTCCAGCATGAAGTTTTTAAGTCAAACTCTTCAATCTGCTGCTCTAGAGGACAAGTTGGGGCTGCAAGATCTTCTTCTTCGCCATAAAAAAAAATCAATCGACCACCATTTGTTCAACCTTAGCCTCTTCTTTAGGCTTTACCAGCAAAGGGATCTTTTCAATTCCAAATTTGGCAGCCCAAACCCTCAAGTTGTCTGTCATTTCTTTTCTGTTGGGCTCCTCTTCTTGCTGTCCTTCATGGCTGATTTTTGCAATTTTTTCTTCCCAACATGGGATTGGGAATGCAAAAGGAGGAATGGGTTGAAACTCAACTGATTTTACAAATTTTTGTGGTGGTGGAGGCAGTGGAACCTCTTGTTTCTTTGGAGGAGGGGGTGTTTCTGTTAGCTCTTGTGGAGGGGATGACTGTTTGGAAGGGAAAAGGAGAGAAGAATTGAGATGAGATGGAAGACTAAGAGGTGGAGACATGGGATCAACATTTGGGACAGCAGATGGAGAATTTAAAACTTGACACCTTGCTTTGAGGTAAAACAGATTGGGAAAGGGAAAAAGAAAGGCATGAGATGGTGTGCTTACTGTTGACAAGGTTCTTTGAATACTTCTCTCATACACCTCTATTCCTTCGATCCACTTTGCAAGCAATGGCAGCATTGCAATCATGAAGTCAAGCTTCTCCGAGGGCTATAATGCCTTGGAAAAGGTCCCACCCATGGACAGGGTGCTCCTGACCGATTCCAAAGCTTTCATTTGTGCTTGAGCCCTGGACTGCACCATCCCCACCTCCATTCTTTGGATTTTCTCCAACAGACCAGCATCTTGCATCTGATGGTCTTCGTTATATGCATACTCTTGCTCTTGGAAAGCTCCATTGCCAAACTGACTTTGGCACTGCTGTTCATATGAGTATGCATGCTGATCTGGAGGATTTGTAAAACATGTTGGAGGTGGGAAACATTGCTGTTGTTGGAAATGTGAATTCCATGATGGAAATGAAGTCATGGTTGCACAACTTCATGGAATGGAAAAGAATGAAAGAGATGGATGAAAATGAATGGAAAGCAGTACGTAACTCGAGAGAAATGGGTTGCTTTGATCGAGACAGAGTCACCGGATGTGTTTTTGAATATGCCTCTAAAAGGCTGGATGTTGCCAAGTTACACACCAAACCTAGCAATATTGAAAATATAATTTAAAATTTGAAGGACCCCGAGGGGACAATCTTCAATCTGGAATTCATGTCATGTTGTGCGGTGCGGATCCCAAAAGTACAGCGGAACTCAGGTCATGCAATGCAACTCACAAAACCCGAATTGCCATGGTCGGAACTCGGGACATGCTCGACATCCCTCAAAACCCGAAATGACTGTTGCTGTTGCGTATAGGATCATGCAATGCATCCCCCAAAACCCGAAAAGATTGTTGGGTCTGCTTTGATGTTTTCGGACCCCGAAAACCCGAAATCACTGTATACCCGAAATTTTGGAAATCAAAATATCAAAAAACTAAGGATACCCTTTTGAAGGTTCCCCTCAGATCTACCAACTGCTGAAATTTTGACCTGTTTTGAGCAAGATAAACCCTTGAAAAATGATTTCGGAGTTCAGTCTGGACGGAGCAAAATCCGAAATTTTTAAAACTTGCAATTTTCAGTCCGGAAAACGTGAAAACTCCTTCAAATTTTGGTGGAATGACCTCTTGGTCCCACCAGCGTGCTAAAAGCTGTTGGTGCAGGCACACGGTGGCTTAAAATTTTCTGTTGATAATGAGACACCTCTGAAAGATGAAACTCTAACTTCTGTGATCTCCCACCGGGCGTGCCAAAACTGTTGGTGCAAAATCACAGCACCCCTGGGACTCCGTAATGCGATCGTTTGAGACTCCCAGTGCGATTGCACAACATGGAGCTTTTCCCAAGTGTGGGACCTTGCGAAATTGGAAAATCTCCGGATGAAGGTGGCTCCTATTCCTCTGTTCAGATGCACCAATAAAACGCAGAGGTTTACCCCAAAACCTAATCTAACTACCAAGGAGACAGGGAGAGAGAAATGCATAAAAATAAACCTAAGCTAAGGAGGTGATGCACCGAGGAATGAAGAACATATGTCTTGCCAATAAACACAAACCAATAAAATGTAATGCAAAAGATATGCACAGATAGCCAGATTCACAGTGAAGATCGGAAGGACGCAAATAAACACGTAGAGGGTTGAGAAAACATCCACAGATATGCATTAATTTGCTCCAAGGGGGATACAACACTGCAAAATGCCAAGAGGCAAGGTTGCATTACAATTTCAAATGGGAAGGTCCTTTGCTCCACAAATCCACCTGCCAGGGAGAAGAAGGGAGGAGGCACAAAACAAAATGTCCGACCCTTTTTAGAGCCTCTCCCGGCCATTTATATGAGAAAAATGAGAGAGGAGAAGGATTTGAAGCTTCCCTGACCACCTCAAAGCGCACTTAACTTCAACAATCATGGCGGTAGGTAAGAACTCACCAAACTCGAAAACGGCGAACTGTCCATTTCCGCGTCGAGAATTTTGTGCCTGTCGGGTTCGGGATTCCCTCGCGCATTTGCATCGGGCTTGGAGATGGCCTCGACATGCTGCTTGATGTTTGTGTTCTCCCGAAACCCGCTTTGTTTGATTTCCGAGCTTTCCTTTGTGTCGGGGCGGAAGATGAACTTGCATGCGCATCGGGTTCGGAGGGGTGCTCGACATGCTTCTTTTTCATGTTTTCCCGATGTGTTTCACCGGCGTTGAAACCCGATTGCTTTGATGTCGGGTTTCAGAGACCCGACGACATATTCCTTTGTTGGCGGGTTCTGGAGGCCCGAATGCATATTTTCTTTGATGTCGGGTTTTTGAGACCCCCCGACATGTTCCTGCGCCATGTTGTTCCGCCTTCGAAACCCGATTGCTTTGATTGACAGGAGACTGATTCCTTTGCGTCGGGTTTTGGAGGCCCGACGACATATCTCTTTGATGTCGGGTTTTGGAGACCCCGACATGTCATTCCACCATGTTGTCCGCCTTGTTTCTCGAAACCCGCTTTGCTCTTGTATTGGGTTTTCCAACCCTTGCGACATGTCCTTTCGCCATGCTTCTCTTCTTTCGAAACCCGATTTACTGCGTTTATCCATATTTACCCGGGGGGGTAAATATATACAACAATAACTTCCTTTATTCAAAATGGGCAGCCATGTAATTGATTTGGAGCTGATCATGGCTGTTAGGATGAGTGGAAAATCAACAAGAAGCTAGTATTCTACCCATATCAGCAAGGTGTCAACTAAAAACAAGTTAGATACCTCTTTTAGTTTCTTTGCATTTGGATTGTAGAGGTATTGCAGTTGATCCTTGGTGCTTAGATGCTCATCCTCATGCTTAGAAGCAAGCATGACTGGTTGTGACTTCTCCTTTGGCTCCAATGAAGCCAAATACCTTATTGGGAAAGGTCTAATCCATTTGATATGCCCATTGCTCTAATTTTCAACTCCAAAAATGGAGTCCTCTTGTAGACCTTCTTGGATGGATGATGTGGGAGAAGTGATGAAGTTCTTCTGCTGTTTTCCTTCTTCCTCCAATGAAGAACATGGAAGATTAATATCTTCCAATCTTGGCTCCAAAAGGCTGTTATAAAATGCAGGCTGCTGCAAATGAATGCTCTCCTTCATGGCAGCTAGGTTCTTGTGTTTGGAATGTGGGTGATGAAGGAGAAAATGACGTGATTTCAACTGGTTCCTCTTCATCAAAACAGTCTTCCAATTTGAGATAGGTAAACTACCTCATTGTTGTCCTGCTACAAATGTTCAACCTCTCCCATGGTGTTCTCTTGATCTGCAACTTGATCACCATGGTTTCTTTCATCCTCCAACATTGAGTTTGAGAGATCAAGCTCTTCTTCAGCACTATAACTTGAGAGAGATGAAGTAGAAAGAAGAACTAAAGGTTCTTCTATAGCCTACTTTGTGCTCAAAGGTTTTGGATCTGTACTTTTCTCCCCCACAGCTGGAATGTGCTCCTCTTCTTTTGGATTTGGAGGAGCTTCTCCTTCCTCTGCTGCTTGAAGAAAATCTTGCTCTTGATTGAACTCTTCCTCTAGAATGAAGTTTGTCAAATCAAACTCTTCAATCTGCTACTCTAGATAACAAGTTGGGATTGTAGGATCTTCTTTAAAGCTTCTTTCCATGACTGATTGTGCAACTTGGATTGGACCAACATTTCCTTCAAGTAGAGTTCCAAAATAGACATTGCATTCTGAGCAAACTGATTGCTGATCCTCTTCTTCTTTTTTCTCTTCTTTTGCTGTAACAAAATCAGCCTTGGCCACCATTGTTCTTCAACTCTAACCTCCTCTATTGGTTTCACCATCAAGGGGATTTTTAATCCCAAATTTAAGATCCAAATTCAACAAACTTTTAATCTTTTCATCATTGTTTGGATCTTCTTATTTCTGTCCATCATGACTGATTTTCATTCTCCCAACATGGATTTAGGAATGCAAGAGGAGGGGTGGGTTATAACTCAATTGATTTTGTAATTATTTTTGGTGGTGGAGGAGATGAAACTTCTTGTTTCCTTGGAATGGGAGGTATTTCTTTTAGCTCTTGTGGAGGGGATGATTGTTTAGAAGGGAAAATGTAAGAAGAATTGAGATGAGGTGGAAGACTAGGGGATGGAGAAATTAAATCAACTTTTGGGACAGCAGATGGGAAACTTGAAGCTTGACACTACTGAAATGATACAGATTGAGAAAGAGGAAAATAAAGAGTATGAGGTGGTGTGCTTACCCATTGATAAGGTTACTGAATACTCCTATCATACAACTCTATTCCCTCAGTCCATTTTGCAAGTAATGGTAGCGTTGTAATCATGAATTCAAGCTTCTCTTAAGGGCTATAATGCCTTGGAAAAGGTCCCACCCATGGACAAGGTGCTCCACTGACTAATTCCAAATACTTTCATTTGTGCTTGAGCCCTGGATTGCACCATGCCAATCTCCATTTTTTGGATTTTCTCCAACAGATCTACATTTCCTTCTTGACTACCCTCATCATATGCATACTCTTGTGCTTGATATGCTTCATATCCCAAATAATTTTGGTATTTCTCATATGGGTATGCATACTGGTTTTGAATATGATCACAATGCTAATCTGGAGGATTTGTGAAAAATGTTGGAGGTGTATTTGAATGGCACTTTGCTATTGTAAATGTGAATTCCATGAGGGAAATGAAGTCATGATTGCACAACTTCATGGAATGGAAAAGAGTGAAAGGGATGGAAAGAAGAACAAATGGAAATGAATGGAAAATGAATGGAAAGAGGGTCTGTGACTTTTGAGATGGGTTATTTACCGGATGGAGTCACCGGATGTGCTTTTGAACATGCATCTAAAGGCTGAATCTTTAATAGGAACACACCAACCTGTAAAAATAAATTGGAAGACCTCTAAGGTCCCATCGGGCATGCCAAAACTCTTAGTGCAAATTCACATCACCCCCAAATGAGAACATGGATATAATTTTGTAAGGAAATGTCATTTGGTGTTAATCCACAACATTGAGCTTTCCCAAAGTGTGGGGCCTTTGCAAATGGGGAAAGCTCTTGAGAGAAGGCTGGTTCCTCTTCCTAAACTACACTTACAAGCTATTCTAGTGGAGGCAAGCTAATCTAATCCTAATCTAACTATGCCAAGGAGACAGAGATAGAAAATAGGAAAAATAGAGCCTACACTAAAATGGTGATACACTAGAGAAGGAAAATACTAAACATCTATCAAAATTTCCATGGAACAAGAAGAGGTGAGCAATGGAAAGGATAGACAAGTGCATCACAAAACCAAGGATGGATTTCACACAAAAAATGTTCCAAAACTCCATGAACACAGCTCCAAAACCTGAAATAAACATTAAAACATGCACAAATACCTGTAATGAAGAGAGGAAAGAAGAAAACAAGAAAAAAAATGAGCAAGGATGGATAGATGCATCACAAAACACGTTTTTGTTGCTCCGAGAAGTTTGCACAAAAACATCCATTTGTTGGTAAGAGGCAAAAATTTCCATTATAGAGTAGGGAGGAGGTTTAAAATCTATTTTTGACCACAGGGAAGAAAAGAAGGGAGAGGTAGAGAAGAATGATGAACAAATCGTTACAAATGAGCCAAATGTCGCTTTTAACCATCAAGCGAGAATGGAAGAAAGGAGAAAACATGGGTAAATTGATTTGGAACTCCAACCATCAACAAATCCCTTCAATTTCACTGCAAAGTGATGGGCTTCATGGACAAAACCATACACCAAAGTACATTGCTTTGCGAGTAAGAAAGAGGCCCATACTTCATTAATTTTGGTGGTTGGGGGCGTTTTCTATGTTTTTTACATGCAGAGATGTTTTCCCATTTTCTCTTGTAAGTCTCCATCAAAATTCAAAATTGAGCAGTCCATCGTGTGGAGAATTTCACCATCTTTCCAATGATATAAAGAATGTGAAAATTAAAGCTTGGGATCGAAGGATATGCCCCTACGAAGATTTAGGGCAAAAATGGTAATTTTAGGGAAAATTCGGGTTGGCATGCAGAAACTTGAAAATTTGCCTCTTTTTTGAATTTAGGAAAATTTCCCAAAACTTCTCCTCACCTTGCCACTCCACTGCCACGTGGCGCTTCCCCGTTCATTGATGGAAATGCGGGCTCCAACCTCGCCTTTTTCCCTTTGATTTCACATTGGGAAAAATTCCCAAGATTTCCCCACGCTCTGCTGCCATGTGTCAGTGCCTAGTCACTCTGTGGGGATGTGCTTTGACATTTGCCTTTACGCCGTTTGCAATTTTGGCAAATTTCATCAAAACCTTTTGTGCCTCGACCCCGCCACCAACTAGACATGTGTCGCTTTCACATTGCTTGGCGGAGTGCTAAATTTTTCTTCATCTTCTCCGCGGCCCTACGGACCTATTTTGGATATTTTGACTTTCACCCCAAAAGGGCTAAGTGCCCAAATTTCTCCCTGCCTCCTACGATGCGCTTTCTTCCCCTCTGCAGTCTGCGGGCCGAGATTTACACTTTGCACCTCCGCTAACCTTCTTGGAAATTTTTTCAACTTACCTCCATGGCCCGACCTATGCCACCACATGGCATCTTCTCATTGGATGCGAGCTGTCAAGGTAAAATTTCCCTAAAAAACTCCAGAGCCATAAATTTCAAAATATATGGAGTTAGGAGGAAAATTTTACCTTTACGGAAAAGTGATAAAATTCTCTATACGATGGAGCCATTTCAAAAAAATTGAGTCCAGTGAAGCATGCCAAAAATTCATTTAAGTGCCGGGAAAGGAAAAGGAGGAGGAGTTAGCCAAAAATAAGCATGGGCTTATTTTGGATACTTGATTGTGACTAGTATAAATTAGAAACCTTCCAAATATACTATCCTAACAGGCTTTAACTTATCCTTATAAATAATTATCACTTCTCACTAGTTAGGACTAGATTAAATTAGGAAACCTTCTAAATTATCCCTCCATTATCCTAACTACTTCTATCCACCTCTAAACCCTCACACTCGACCTCTCTAAGTTATCAAGCCATAACTCCGCTAAATACCCCTGCACATAATATCAAATTAGAAAGTTTAACC